>JAZHEH010002673.1:1245000-2594567 GCA_036589455.1 Ateles fusciceps | reverse complement strand
AGTTCGATCTGTCTGTGAAGTCCTGCTGGGTCCCAGCTGCCAACTTCCAGTGGCAAGACCAAGCTTGCACAGATAGATGTTGGGTTTCTTCTTCAGATAGCATGTAGGCTACCACTTAAAGTTCCCCCAGAGGGCAGTGGCTAGTGCCATTTATATAAATCTCAAACTTTAATTTGGAAAGACAGTTCTGGCTGTTTCTGGCTACAGAGGTACACAGAGAGTCTCAGATTGGGGAAGAGTTTACCGAAACATGTGGCTGACATTAGTTTTGGGTTTTGAAGGGAAGTAAAGAATAGAAGTAGCACTGGGTGGATATCAACCAAGTTAACCCACTCCACTGGTCAAGAGACATTAAGGGCAAGAATTATTTAATTGGTTAAGGAACAGTTAAGAACAGTTAAGCTGGTCCTGGCAGAACAGTTTAAGATGGCCTAAGGAGGGTCTCGAGACTTTCTTTATTTCACCTGGTACAAAACCCAGTCTTTCCTTCCTAGCTGAGGGCATAGATTGATTTTCCTTGGTAAAGGGAGCATCCCTTTTTAGTGTGGCCAAAAGGAAAGTGTCAGTGTGACAAATATTTGTTAAAGTACAGGTGTCTTCTAGCCTACCCATAGCCATTGCACCTCTTCTAGCCTGAGAAAGAGAAAAAGGGAATTCATTTGGTCTCTTCAGCTCACTTTTTCTGACCCTTCCATCATATGAGAATCTGACCTTGCCACAAACCCACAAAAACCAGAAGTCAAGCAAGCTGGGCATCTAGAAAGGTGGAAGGGCAGGAGCAAGAGTTGAAAGTGAGGCTCAGCATCAGCTGTGGCCAAGAGAAGAGTTAGAGAGGAGAAAAAGAAGGATTTAAGATGTGCTGTGTATTATGAATTAAGGTCCCTTTGATCTCAGACAGTGGTAAATATTGGAGCTATGTACTCGTTCATTCAGCAGTCAGTGGTGAGGGGACTGCTATCTTTGGAAACTGCCATACTTTCTATTTTTATTTTAACTACACATTTCCTCAGCGACATGTGCTGTTTATGTAAGTCCATCTATGGAAACTTTTGGCCAGTGATTTACGTTGGGAGGGTATTGTTCTTAGAGAGGATATCTCTATCTGCATATATAAATCTATGTCTATCTCATTAACAAAATAAATTTATTACAAATGTAAATTTTTCAGAATTTCATGTGGCATATACCAGTAGCCCCCACATAACCCTCCTTATCCTGCTCTGGGTCACTGTGACTACCACTCTTCCACACTTCCAGCACAGATGCCTATCTGGATGTCCCAGCTAATGAATTTAATAGTCAGTTCTCAGGAAAGGAGTGGCATGGTAGGGAAACAACAGGAATAAGAATAGAAGAAGGAAGAAAGGCAGAGTCATAAATTTTTTGATGTGTATTTTTCTGAGGGTGTTGTTTTGTTTTCTTCTTTCAAAAACTCAAGATTTAGACTGGAGATGAGAATGGAGAGACAGAGAGCACTCAGACTAGAAAGGTGGAAGTGGAGGGATAGAGAGTAATAAAGATAATCACTGTAGAGAGCAAGGAAAAGAAAAAAAGACCCGTTGCCAAATCTTCATCAATATGGACCACATTCATGTTTTAATTTCTGGTAGGTTTTTAACAGACGGTAGAGGTAGAGGACTTGAACACCTTGTGTGGAGATACAGAGTTTTAGTGAAGTGGCTTTATCTCTTTACCTAGGTGGAATTGAACAAACTATTGCTTCTACATAGAAATCCAACCATCTCTGTCATTATCTAATGCCTCTGCCTCAGACTCATTGTCACACTGTAAGAGTCAACCCCGTGCAATCACGCTTAACTCTTTGACCCTCTTTCTTTTCATTTATACACTTGGCAAAAAACAACCCTGGCTGAATCAAGTTATGCACCCAACTCATTCTTGCATTCAAGTGTAAGGATGTCTTGGGAAGACACGCAAGTATGACAGTTGGTCTCATTTTAAATTTATGATCTCAAATGGGTACTCAGTGCTTCCTAGTAATTCTTCCACACTTCCCTATGTATTTGCTCTGTAATTCTTTCATTTCTCATTTGATGCTGTTGCACTTGCCTTTGATACTTCAATAAGAACTAAGATTTCATTCAGTTTGAGACCCAGGCTGACAGTGTTTTAACAGTGACATCAACTCATCTTGTGTTTGAAGGATAAGAGAAGGACAGTACAAGCTGAAGTTCCTGGATGACATTGCTTGTTTGTAAATTTCTTGAGGGAAAGGGCCAAGATACTGTTGGACATTTATTACATACCACTTAAATGCCGATTAATTGACTAAAAATTTTAGTCTGTCATGTTTGGACAAATTCATGATTCCCTCTTAGCTTCACCTTTTAGCTGTAAATTATGTGTGGAATCCATTAGGTAAGAATTCAGGTAGCTTTTACATGACCCTTTCGTTATTATTTCCTATCAAACCTTAACTTTTCTTCCTTCTGAACTCCCCCTTATCCCTGAGGTTGAGATGGGAACATAATTCTCCTCAACGTGAAGCATTATTGTTAGTAATAGGATTTATAACCTTACATTTGAGCTCCAGTTTATGGAGAAGAAAGAACTGAGGGCTGGAAGTGCCAGAGTTTCAAATGGACCTTAATTATTCTTATGTTTGATTGTTTAGCATTTGGAGCAAATGATATGCTTTGTAGAGAATCCTCATCTCGTTCTGGATTAAATGATCTGCTATAAAGTGCTTGTGGCTCCACTCATGAGCCAGGTACGGGTTTTTCTAAGTTAAATGTTGATAAAATGGCATTTAGTTCTTTTTCTTCTCTTTTTTATTATTCACTGTTTATTACCGGGTACAATATGCCAGGCATTGTGCTAGGTACTATCAAATTGAATCAAATATACACAACCTGTAATTATTCTTTAGGTTACCAAGTACAGAAAAGTCTTGCCCTTTACTGGTCTAACTCTTTTAATAGCAATTGTGGGTAAAGTTTATTTACAACTATTAATTTGCAATTCTGCTCAGAGTAGTTGGTATCTGCTAATATCTGTGCCAACTCTCTTCTTTAAGAGAGATACTTAAAGTGCTCAAGCTCTAGGCAGTAAAACAAAGTATAAAGGAAAAGCTGAATCATGCCACTGGTAAACACTCTTGAATTTACTTCACCAAAGAAACTACTTGAGGTGTGGCAGTGCATCCAACCCCCACTTCAGCCTGAGGTGTCCTGCTGAAATAAAAATGTACCCATGTTTTGGTCATGAAGTCCTTGCCTACGCCTATGTCCTGAATGGTTTTGCCTAGATTTTCTTCTAGGGTTTTTATGGTGTTAGGTCTTATGTTTAAGTCTTTAATCCATCTGGAGTTAATTTTAGTGTAAGGTGTCAGGAAGGGGTCCAGCTTCTGCTTTCTGCACATGACTAGCCAGTTTTCCCAACACCATTTATTAAACAGGGACTCGCTTCCACATTGTTTGTTTTTGTCAGGTTTGTCAAAGATCAGGTGGTTGTAGATGTGTTGTGTTGCGTCGGAGGCCTCTGTTCTGTTCCATTGGTCTATATCTCTGTTTTGGTACCAGTACCATGCTGTTTTGATTACTGTAGCTTTGTAGTATAGTTTGAAGTCTGGGAACAAAAGCCAAAATAGACAAATGGGACCTAATCAAACTCCACAGCTTCTGCACAGCAAAAGAAACAGTCATTAGAGTGAATTGGCAACCAACAGAATGGGAAAAAGATTTTGCAGTCTACCCATCTGACAAAGGGCTGATAACCAGAATCTACAAAGAACTAAAACAGATTTACAAGAAAAAAACAAACAAGCCCATTCAAAAGTGGGCGAAGGATATGAACAGACACTTTACAAAGAAGACATACATGAAGCCAACAAACATATGAAAAAATGCTCATCATCACTGGTCATTAGAGAAATGCAAATCAAAACTACATTGAGATACCATCTCACGCCCAGTTAGAATGGCGATCATTAAAAAATCTGGAGACAACAGATGCTGGAGAGGATGTGGAGAAATAGGAACGCTTTTACACTGTTGGTGGGAGTGTAAATTAGTTCAACCATTGTGGAAGACTGTGTGGCGATCCCTCAAGGACCTAGAAATAGAAATTCCATTTGATCCAGCAATCCTATTACTGGGTATATATCCAAAAGACTATAAATCGTTCTACTATAAGGACACATGCACACGAATGTTCATTGCAGCACAGTTTACAATAGCAAAGACCTGGAACCAACCCAAATGCCCATCGATGATAGACTGGACAGGGAAAATGTGGCACATATACACCATGGAATATTATGCAGCCATCAAAAACGATGAGTTCGTGTCCTTTGTAGGGACATGGATGAACCTGGAAACCATCATTCTCAGCAAACTGACACAAGAACAGAAAACCAAACACTGCATGTTCTCACTCATAGGCGGGTGTTGAACAATGCGAACACATGGACACAGGGAGGGGAGTATCACACACTGAGGTCTGTCAGGGGAAAAAGGGGAGGCATAGTGGGGGGTGGGGAGTTGGGGAGAGATAGCATGGGGAGAAATGCCAGATATAGGTGATGGGGGAGGAAGGCAGCAAATCACACTGCCACGTGTGTACCTATGCAACAATCCTTCCATGTTCTTCACATGTACCCCCAAACCTAAAATGCAATAAAAAAAAAAAAAAAGAAATGTACCCATGTTGCCCTGGCTCCTGGACAAGGCATGAAGCATGCTGATGAAGAGTGTTAATTTGCAAATGTGGTCCATAGAGTTTTGGAGTGGTGAGTATCAACTTGTCAGCACTGTTGATAACAGTGGGACTAATAATTGGCACCTAGTCTCAGTGAGACCCAAGGAGACCTCTGCTATTGATGCTGATTACATAGTAGGACTATGCCTATGTGAATAGCAAAGTAAAAAGCAGAAAACCTCATCAGAGACGCCATTTTAGGCTCTCTGGTTCCACTCAGGAACCATGCATGGGTGGCTCCTAATGCAAGAGAGGCAGTCTTCATCTGACATGCATAGTCTTTCTTGCTGTCGTTGCTATGTTATGTCCCTTTCCTACAAAAAACACCCTGTAAACTTGTAAGGATTGTCATTCTGTATTCTGTGAGTTTCTCTGAGCCATCAAACCTTGTTTAACAGCCACTATTAGAGCACTACTATTGGCAGTTTCTTTTGTATCCTTCCACAATGTAATATCTGTATACAATTTTTAAAATTTCACAAAGTAAAATTGTACTACTCATAATGTTTGATTATTTTTTTGCTTTTTAAATAATGTATTACTTTTAATTTTAAACCAAGTTAAATGAAACAAAAATGCAAATATCTTTGGGGTAAATTGAAAAATCTTACAATTCTGGTAAAAATATTTTTATGAGTTTCAAAATTTAAAACAAAGCAGTTAAATATTGTTTGTGTCAATTTTCTGGGTGCCTCTACTGGACAGGGAGAAATGTGGCACATATACACCATGGAATATTATGTAGCCATCAAAAATGATGAGTTCGTGTCCTTTGTAGGGACATGGATGAACCTGGAAACCATCATTCTCAGCAAACTACACAAGAACAGAAAATCAAACACCGCATGTTCTCACTCATAGGCGGGTGTTGAACAAATGGAACACATGGACACAGGGAGGGGAGTATCACACATGGGGTTGTTGGGGAAAAAGGGGAGGGATAGTGGGGGGGGTGGGGAGTTGGGGGAGGGATAGCATGGGGAGAAATGCCAGATATAGGTGATGGGGAGGAAGGCAGCAAATCACACTGCCATGTGTGTACCTATGCAAACAATCTTCCATGTTCTTCACATGTACCCCAAACCTAAAATGCAATAAAAAAAAAAATTAAAAATTGAAAAAAAAAAAAAAGTGCACCCAGAGTATTTTAGATACTCTCATTTTTAAATTTTTTTGAAGAATTTCTCCTAACTCAAGGCTGAATGTTAATGTTTACGGAATGAGAATTGCTTAAATTCTTTGCTAACTGGGTTCTCTAACCTAAAGGGAAAGTAATAGTCATATTAGGGCTCTTTGAGTCTCTTGTGTAATGTAATTCTTGTGTCATCCCATTTTTCCTTCATGTTTATAATTCTTAGACTTTCCTTTCAAAAGTAATGTATTCTGATATTTTCCAAGATTGTATTTGATTTTATCATTTAAGACTTTTCTTTGATGAGGACCTAAGCACTTGGCCATTTGTTTTGTTCTTAGCAGACTTAATGTATGGCTGTGTAGTTGGCTCCATTCACTACTCTCCATTAAATTAAATACCTTTAAATTATTGTTTTCTTTGTCAAGAACCATGGGCATTGGTCTCTTGGCAATCGAGGCTGAGAGTAAAGTAGGACAATTCTAGCCCTGAAGGAACATGAAGGATTTGAGCAGGACAATGGACAAGTTGTAGATCAGGAAACTGAAAATCATTTTTCCATGGGACATAAGTAGATGGGACCTAAGTAAACGTGTTCTAAATTCCATTACTTAATGGTGGTTTGCTGGTGGAGTAGATACTCATCTAGTTAAGATTTCTTAATTATTTCAATGCATCCATAATTCACAGTAAAAATATATTAATCTGTCTGCTAATATTTTCAAGTCTTTTGCATAGTGTTACTTTGGACCTAACAAACAAGATATTTTCTAATGGATACCTTTTAAGAATTAAATTTGTGGAGAGTAAAGGAACATGAAGGGGTGTGTGTGTGTGTGTGTGTGTTGTGTATGTGCATGTGCATGTGTGTATTCTTCTCCCAAAATGTGTATTCTGGCTCACATACCTGCTATTGTCAATGAAAGCAGGTCCTATCAAATTTTCCCATCAGTTTTTAATTTTTATAATTTTGCACAGGATTAGCTTTTGGATTTTGATGTTGGAATGTATTCATGGCTTGGTGGTGTTCTAAAGAACTTCTGTCCTAGGGATCAAGGAGATGGTCTCTTCTTATATGTATAATAATATCTCTTACCTTTAACAATCCTTTTAAAATGTCTCTCTGATATGTCATCTGGGCGACTTAATAGTGTCTATTGTACTGTCATATGCATGAACATTCATTCACGAAAAGAGCCAGTCTGATAAAGCATGAAGTCAAGACCCCCTAAAGAGCTTCACAATACAGTTAGAAATTGAAAGGGCAGTGAAGGTCTTAGGGCAAATTTGGGAGTCATTCGGCATTCATCAATATGATCCAGTGAAGAATATCAAAGACTACCTGATGGAAAACATGATGGTTTTGTTCTGTTGAGTTCCTGTTCAACTATAACTGCACTGAACTTCCACTAGAACGTCTACCATCACAGTTACCTCCTACTCTGCTCAGGAGACAGTTGGTGAAATATAAGTGAGGGGAAGTTTTGTTCCCTTCTTCAGCTAATGTCACTCTAAGTTCTTTAAGGAAGAATAAACTTCTGAGAAATAGAAGAGCTGAAAACAGAAAGGAAATGAAGATCATGCATACTTAGGCAACTAGAAAATGCCTAAACCGTCCTGTAAAATCATACTTTTCTTTTAGGTCAGGAGACCCCAGTTAGCAAAAAATTTAAGCAATTCTCATTCCATAAACATTAACATCTGGCTTTGAATTAGGAGATTAGGAGAAATTTTTCAAAAAATTTAAATGAGAATATTTAAAATCAAGAGAACTCTTAAAGGGTGTGAAAAACTGACAGAATAAATCAGCTTTACGTTCATCCATCTGTGTAGTAACAGATTGCATAAGGGTAAGACAAATAGAAAAGTCATAATTTTGAAATTTATTAAGACATCTTAGTGTAGTGCATTCATGTTTAATGTTTGCCTTTTCCTCTATCACAGTACAGAACAAGTTAAGACTGATAGAGACTGGATCCCTGATTTGAAGTATATGACATAAAATTTAAGTATCCTCAGGGAAGATTCCCACCTCCCCCCACACTCACATACATTTAGCATTTAGCTGTGTTCACCAATATCAAGGATACTAAACAAAAACCAAAAGCAACCCAGAAACAGTACAAAACATTTCATTTGTGAATGACTGATACTTAAGGTCTCCTGTTTTCCAGTTAGTGTTATTAGAGTAATAGAAATTAACATTGTTAGTGCCTATCATACATCAGGCACTATGCTTTGTAATTAACTTACTTTTTTTTTCCTTATTTAATCTTTTTAATGGCCCTATAAATCAGTTATTATCCTTATTTTACCCTGACGGGAAAGTGAACATATTGAGAGTCTCACTGTATGTTACCAAAAGCAACTGAATTCTACCACACTACTTCACCCCAGTCCTTCTCTTCCTTCTTAACAAATGAAGATGTACTTTGATCACAAAAAGATGTTCAGAGGCAGGCAATTACTGATATTATTTCAGCAGTGGAATAATTCAGGGCTAATTTCTTTGCAGATCTCTTGGCCTTTTTTTTTCATGGTCGCAACGTGGCCATTGCAGTTGTAGCTACAGCTTCCTGAATCCAAGGGAGAAGGAAAAGGAGAGGGAAAGGTTGCATGTGCCACTTCTATCGCTTTCTGTAAGGAAAGAAAACATATTGCTCATAAATACTTCTAGTAGGTTTCTGCTTAATTAAAATCTTTTTTAAATAATAAAGTATAGCAGTATTGAATGCTGTACAAAAATGGATGTACTGTTCAATGACTATCACAAAATTAACACCCAGGTCAAAAAAAAGAATATGTTGGCATTCCAGAAACGCCTCACTTTGCCTCCTTCTAATCACAGCTTTTGCTAGATATTGCTGGATAGTTGTCTAGTTATTCTAAAATGGTGGTTCTAATGTACTTTTACTATAGCACTTGTTTTAGAACAACCTTGCCAAGATACGTATTATCAAAATTTTGTTTTTGCCATTCTGGTCAACATGGAATGTTACATGTATGTTCTTTCACTGATAACTGTTGCTGTTGAGCATCTTTTTATGTGCTTATATGCCGTGTGGGTTCTCTCTGTAATTCGCCTCTTCTTAACATTTACTATTTTTGTTTTTAAAAAAACTTACTGCTTTTTAACTATTCTTTTTATATCATGGATACCAAGCTTTTACACATTGCAAATACTAAGGATATGGCTTATTATTAAACTTTATGGTGTATAGTGATAGGTGAACATATGTAATTTTGATAGAGTCAAATTTATCACCTTCATTTTTTATATTCTTTGGTTGGCTTGTTAAGAAGATGATATTATTTTCATATAATACAGAAATTTTTCCCTAACACCTTATTTATTTATTTTTACAACATGTTAAACATTTTAAAAATTCTAATTAGGTTTTTACTCATTTGGAATTTATTTTATGAGTTTGGAATTTTTAAGTATCTATTTGGAGTTTATCCTGATTTTTATAGTAATCTTTTTTTTGTTGCTTTTTGTTTTTTTCACCCAATTGTATATACTTAATGCTGCAGATGAGTCTTGTCTGTTCTTATAAAAAACATGTTTTCTTTTAATCTAAAAGTTTATCTTCCATTTTATTTTATTTTTTCAATGTTTCTGTTAATGAATCAGGAATGTTGGACTTGTAGTTTCTCACAGACTGGATTTTTAAAATTGTAAACTCATATAAATGGTCACATGTTTTTTTTGTCCTCTGAATTTCCCACAAGTTGGTAGTCTGGTTGTAAAGCCTGAATCAGACTTAGATCTGATTGCTTTGCCACAACTGCATGTACTGTGTCCTGTTCTTTCATCAGGAGGCACATAATGTCTGGTTCTGTTTTTGAAATACAGTATAAGCAGCTATTGATGATCAAAGCTTAGACATATCAATTTATTGTGGTGTGAAAATGATATTTTATTATGTCTTTTTTACTTATAGTAAAAATACTTTTAGGATGTTTACCCGCATCTACTATTTAGTTACTCAGGTTTATAGTCAGATAGGATAGAGTTCTGATTCTTTCCCTTTATTTTGTTTTCAAGATAACAAATTGATTTTCTGTTATTTTTCAAAGATCAATTATTTTATATTTTAACATCATAATTAACTTTTACATTAAGGCATATTTGACAGATTTAAATTCATTTCAGTTATTAGTCTTCTTAAAGTTCAAATTGTCTCATTTTTGGTCAGCAGAAACTTCCTAACATGAACTCTGACTGCTTTGACATGATCCTATTAGTGTCTGGTAGTTTTTTCACTATTTGGTATGATAAAAGTCTTAGACATATATCTTTTACATTTTCTGATCTAAGAATGCCTGAATTCATTTAGCGGGATATGGTATTTCAAGCTCACAGTCTAGGTTTAAGGGATGCTTTTTGCTCTTAGATTGGCCATTGTTTCTAGGTCTCCTTGGTGATAGAACTAGGAGTATATTAATAGATAATATTTTAAAGATGAAATACTTAAGAGTTCTTACACTTCCAAATCAAAATCAGAACTATAGGATTATTTGACTGCTTCTGTATTATACCTGTATCTACTCTCTTCTGCACTGAGAATCCTGGTTCTCCAGGACCCGTGGAGGATAATACAATTCAAATTTAACTTAATCCACAGCATTCATACAACAGTCTTAAAATAGCAATGCTATACTACCAATATAATTACTACTAATTTAAAAATATACTTCTTTGTTCTTTCTCCACATTTTCTTCAACCAAAATCATTATTTTCCTTATAGTTGCAAGTATAAACAGAAACTGACATGACAAAATCAGATCGGTGAAGTTTAATCTATAGACACCTTGCATGAATCCCTTTCAAAACTCTGAGAGAGCCCTAACAATGTCTTTGTATGATCATACACCTTTGGTAAAATTTGTAATAACGATATTGTACCTGCAAAGAGATGTCTATTTCCTTTTCAACTTGCTGTGTCCCATATATATACACACACACACATAAAATTTTTGTGAGTACATAGTAGGTATATATATTTGTGTGGTACATGAAATATTTTGATACAGGCATGGAATGTGAAACAAGCACACCATGGAGAATGGGGCATACATCCCCTCAAGCATTTATCCTTTGTGTTATCAGCAATCCAATTACAGTCTTTTAGTTATTTTAAAATGTACAGTTCAGCTATTATTGACTATAGTAACCTGCAGCGAGATCACGTAGTATGTCATTCATTCTTTCTAAATATTTTTTTAATCCGTTATTCATCCCCCACCTCCCCTGCAGCCCCTCACTGCCCTTCCCAGCCTCTGGTAATCGTCCTCTACTCTATGTCCATGAGTTCAATTGTTTGATTTTTAGATCCCACAAATAAGTGACAACATGTGATGTTTGTCTTTCTATGCCTTGCTTATTTCACTTAACATAATCATCTCCAGTTCCAACCATGTTGTTGCAAATGACTGGCTCTCATTCTTTTTTTTATGGCAGAATAGAACTCCATCATGTTTATGTGCCCACATTTTCTTTATCCATTAAGCTGTTGATGGACACTTATGGTGCTTCCAAATCTTAGCTATTGTAAACAGAGCTGCAACAAACATAAGAGGGCAGATATCTCTTCAGTATACTGACTTCCTTTCTCTGGGGTATATACCCAGTAGTGAAATTGCTAGATCATATGGTAGCTCTATTTTTAGTTTTTTTGAGGAGTCTCCAGATGTTCTCCATAATGGTTGTACTAACTTACATCCCTACCAGGAGTGTACAAGGGTTTCCTTTTCTCTACATCTTGGCCAGCACTTGTTATTGCCTGTCTTTTGGATGTAAGCCATTTTAACTGGGGTGAGATGATTATAGTTTTGATTTGCATTTCTCTGATGACCAATAATGTTGAGTACCTTTTTATGTCTGTTTTACATTTGTAAGTCTTCTTTTGAGAAATATTTGTTCACATCTTTTGCCCATTTTTTGATCAGATTATTAGATTGTTTTCCTGTGGAGTTGTTTGAGTTCATTATATATTCTGGTTATTAATCCCTTGTCAGATAGGTAATTCAATGATATTTTCTCCCATACTGTGGGTTGTCTCTTCACTTTCTTGATTGTATTCTCTGCTGTGCAGAAGCTTTTAAACTTGATATGATCTCATTTCTCCAATTTTGTTTTAATTGCCTGTGCTTATAGGGGTATTTCTCAAGAGATTTTGCCCAGACCAATGTCCTGGAGATTTCCAAATTTTTATCTTGTAGTAGTTTCGTAGTTTGAGGTCTTAGATTTAAGTCTCTTTGATTTAATTTTGGTGTATGGCTAGAGATAGGGGTCTAGTTTTGTTTTTCTACATATAGATAACCAGTTTTCCTAGCATCATGTGTTGAAGAGACTCTCTTTTCCCTAGTGTATGCTCTTGGCACCTTTGTCAAAAATGAATTCACTGTAGGTGTGTGAATTTATTTATGGGTGCTCCATTCTGTCCATTGGTCTATGTGTCTGTTTTTATGCCAGTACGATGCCACTTTGGTTACTATAGCTCTGTAGCATAATTTGAAGTCGGGAAAATGATTCCTCCAGTTTTGTTCTTTTTGCTCAGAATGCTTTGGGTATTCTGGGTCTTTTACAGTTCCATGTAAATTTTAGAATTGTTTTTTTTTTGTATTTCTGTGGAGAATTTTGTTGGTATTTTGATAGGGATTACATTGAATTTGTAGATTGCTTTGGGTAGTATGGACATCTTAACAATATTAGTTATTCCGATCCATGAATATGGAATATTTTTCATTTTTTTGATGTTTTCTTCAGTTTCCTTTATCAGTGTTTTATAATTTTTATTGTAGAGATTTTTCACTTCTTTGGTTAAATTAAGTACTAGATATATAACTTTATTTGTGGCTATTGTAAATGGGATTATGTTTTAAATTTCATTGTCAGATTGCTCACTCTTGGCATATAGAAATGCTACTGATTTTAGTATGTTGATTTGATATCCTACAACTTGACTGAATTTATCAGTATTAAATTTTTTGTGTGTGTGGAGTCTAGGTTTTTCATAATATAACATCATGTTATCTGCAAACAAGTATAATTTGACTTCTTCCATTTCAATTTGAATGTGCTTTATTTATTTCTTGTCTGCCCTTTATTTATTTCTAGCTAAGACTTCCAGTACTATGTTGAATAACAGTGGTGAAAGTGGGCATCCTTTTCACGTTCAAGATCTTATGGGAAAGGCTTTCAGTTTTTCCCTATTCAGTATGATACTAGCTGTGGGTCTATTGTATATGGCTTTTATTACATTATATTCCTTTTATATCCAGTTTTTTTAGGTTATTATCATGAAAGGGTGTCAAATTTTATCAAATGCTTTTTCAGCATCTGTTGAAATGATCATATAATTTTTTTCTTCGTTGATATGATGTATCACATTGATAAATTTGTATATGTTGAACCATCCTTGCATCCCAGGGATAAATGCCACTTGGTCACAATGAATGATCTTTTAATGTACTGTTGAATTTGCTTTGTTAGTATTTTATTCAAGATTTTTTCATTAATATTCATCAGAGATACTGGTCTGTATTTTCTTTTTTTGATGTGTCTTTATCTGGTTTAGTATCAGGGTAATACTGGCCTCAAAGGATGAATTTTCTCTTTATTTTTTGGAATAGTTTAGTAGGATTGATATTAGTTCCTCTTTACATGTTTGGTAGAATTCAGCAGTGAAATCATTGGGTCCTAGGCTTTTCTTTTTCTTTTGTTATGATTTCAATCTTGTTACTTGGTCTCTTCAGTTGTTATTGGTCTATTCAGGTTTCAGAATGCTTTTTGGTTCAATCTTGGTAGGTTGTATGTGTCTAGGAATTTGTTCTTTTCTTTTAAGTTTTGAAATTTATTGGCATATGAATTTCTGCAGTATCGGTTGTAATGTTTCCCCTTTAATTTCTGATTTTATTTATTTCAATCTTCTCTCTTTTTTCATAGTCTTGCTAAATGTTTGTCAAATATGTTTACCTTTTCAAAAAAAACCACTTTTGTTTCATTGATCTTTTGTATTGTTTTCTTCATGTCAAATTGATTTATTTCAGTGTTATCTTTATTATTTTCTTCAAATTTTCCGTTTGGTTTGCTCTTGCTTTGCTAGTTCTTTAAGAGGCATCATTAGATTATTTAAGTTTTTAGTCTTTTTTGATGCAGTCATAGCTATAAAGTTTTCTCTCAGGATTGTTTTTGCTGTATCCTATAGGTTTTGGTATATTGTGTTTCCATTATCATTTGTTTCAAGAATTTTCTCAGTTTCCCTCTTAATTTCTCTCTTGATCCACTCACTGGTTATTCAAAGGCATATTGTTTAATTTCCATGTATTTGTAGTTTTCAAAATTTCTCCTGTTATTAATTATTAGTCTATTTCATTGTAGACAGAGAAAATGCATGATATTATTTCAGATTTTTTGAATGTTTTAAGATTTGTTTTGTGACCTAGCGTATGGTCTATCCTTGAGAATAATTCATCTGCTGAGGAAAGGAATGTGTATTCTGCAGCTGTTGGATAAAATGTTCTGTAAATATTAGATCTGTTGGTCCATAGTGCAGATTAATTCCAGTGTTTCTTGATTAACTTTGTGTCTGGAGACATGCCCAGTGCTGAAAGTGGAGTGTTAAAGTCTCCAGCTATTATTGTATTGGGGCCTCTAATAATATTTTCTTTATATATCTGGGTGCTCCAGTGTTGGGTGCATATATATTTAAAATTGTTACAACCTCTTGCTGAATTGACTTCTTTTTCATGATATAGTGACCTTCTTTATCTTTTCTTACAGTTTTTTGTCTTGAAATCTATTTTGTCTTATATAAGTAAAGCCACTCCTGCTCTTTTTTGGTTTCCATTGGCATGGAATATATTTTTCATCTCTTTATTTTCAGTCTATGTGTATCTTTATATGTGAATTTTGTTTCTTGTGGGAAACAGATCATTGGGTCTTGTTTCTTTCATCCATTCAACCAGTCTAGGTCTTTTGATTAGAGACTTTAGTCCATTTACATTCTATATTATTATTGATAAGGACTTACTCCTGCCATTCTGTTATTTGTTTTCTTGTTTCTTTGTGGTCTTCTCTTTCCTGTTTGCCTTTCTTTAGTAAAGGCAATTTTCTCTGGTGACATGATTTAGTTTCTTGCTTTTTATTTTTTGTGTACTCACTATGTTTTCTGGTTTGAGGTTACCATGAGGTTTGGTTATTTTATAACCCATTATTTTAACCTAATAAAAACTTAACTCTGTTTGCATAAACAAACAAGCTAAGAGAAAACTAATAAAGACTCTATGCCTTAACGTCATCCCGGCACTTTTATACTTTTTGTTGTTTCTATTTATATTTTATTCTACTCTCTATTTCTGAGCTGTGCAGTCTGGGGCGAGGGGGAAAGGCGATGCCTACATTCTCTTAGCCACCCCAGATGCTATCTCAGTAGGTTGCCTGTTACTGCCCAAGTCCTCTGTCTTTGGGACCATTTTAGTGCAAGGACTTACCTAAGAATTGCTGTCTTTGTGCCCTAGACTAACTTTCAAATTTATTGTGAGACCCAGAGCACTTTGGCTCTCAGTGGTGAGACTTGTAGGAACTCAAGTTAACACAGCTGGTATCAGTGATTCCTCTCTGGCTAGGGCTGTTTGAAATGCCCCCTCTGTGGGTGGGCATCAACTGAGTTTGGTCTAGTTTCTTTTGTTGCTCTAACAGGTCAGCGCTGAGTTTAATGCCTCACAATTGCTGTATTCTCCCTTCTCCAGTGCTGAGAGATGCTCTGTATACCATGCTTCTGCTGATAAGGTGGGGGATGAGGGAGGGGGAAGCATCAGCAATTCAAGACTGTTTTTTTCTGTCTCTTCAGTGCCTCTCTCAACAATACATAGTTAAAACCAGGTACTATGAGGGCTCACCTTACTTTTGGTTCTTATAAAGGTTTTTTTTTTTTTTTTTTTTTTTTCTCCCCTGTATAGATAGCTGTTAAATTGGCATCCTTATGGCAGGGAATGGTGTAGGGAATGATGGGTAGAGACTTTTATTCCACCATCTTGCTCTGTGTCTCTGTCTTCCACATTTTTAATAGCTGTACTACATCTGTGTGTATAGTGTACACATAGCCATTTCGTGCTGTATTCTCTCCTGTTGACCCCCCATTTAATCCTAGTTACATAGGTAATCATAAGTTTAATGCTCACCGCCAGCTTCTATGTTGATGTCTCTCTATACATTTCGGTTGTCTGAAGCTTTTGGTTTAGTAGATTTCTCAGGAATGACTCATGAGACAAATAACGTTCTTGCATCCTGATAAGAGATTGTGTCCTTTATCCTGCAAAGTCAATTTTGAAGGCTATAAAATCCTTGGCTCACATATTCTTTCCTTGAGCATCTTCAATGTTTTCCATTTCCTCCCATCATAAGGTATCACTGTCTTAAAGTCTAACCTAATTTTTTTCTTTTAAAAGTCATGTGTCCAAAGGAGTTTTTTTCTTTTTCTTTGAATTTCAGTGATTATGTCTTTGTGTTAGCCATTGTGGATCAGTAATTTCACATTTGTTGTATGCTATAAGTAATTTCAAATTTTTCTTCAGATAAATTTTCTTGAGTTATAGTTTTTAGTATTTGTTTTTCCTCCTTGTGTTTTCTGCTTTAGAGATTCTTATCTGTATGTAGTATTTTTGTTGCCTGTTGTCAATATTTGTTGTCTTCTTTTGAATTACTTTTCATCTCTTCTTTTATTTCTCTTGGATTTATAAAAATTTCCTCCTTTCCTTCTGTTTCTCTCAGGGCATTATCTGTTGTATTTATACAGTCTTGTGTTCTTTCTAGTTTCGAGTTTTTATTCACTATATGCATTCTGAATACTGTCACCTCATTTATAAATTATTGTAATTATAATCTGTGTTGCCTTTTATATCTTATTTTATTAATGCCTTTATTTTATCCTGAATAGAAGCTTACTGATTACAGCTTTGATCTGTTCCATGGTGTCTTTTTGGCCTCTCTTTTCATTGTTTGTTGAAATTTTATTTTCCTTTTATTCTCTTTTATGTTACAAAACTTTGTATGGGATTTGACCTTGACGCTTATCTGTTAATTGCTATATAAAATTAGTTTTCATAAACTTTTAATAGGAAACATGGTAGAAGATAAGTTTTTTTTTGAGTGCTGGTTTTCTTTTGATAAATGTGTTCATAATCATAACACACTTATTGTGAGATTTCTTGATGTTTTAAAAGTTTAGGCATTATCTCTACCTATGAAGATGAAGATTTCGCATTCTTGTATCACCCCAACTCCTACCATATACAGGATCCTACTTGTTACCCATTTTTATCTCTGCAGTTATGATTTTGGTAATATCAGCATTCAGTATTTATATTATAATTATAAAAACCTTATTCAAAGCTATATTAATCAGGGTTCTCAGAGAAATGGGATTAATAAGATGTAGATATATAGATAAAAATTTATTATAAACAATTGGCTTAAAGAATAAGCAGATTCCATAATTGGTGATTATGGAGTCTGGCAAGTCGAAAATTTGCAGTGTGGACCAGCAGTCTGGAGACCCAGGAGAGCTAATGATTTAGTTTCAGTGAGAAAGTCAGAAACCTGGAGACCCAGGAGAGCCATTGGTGCACATGGAGTCTGAAGGCAGCTGCAGGAGAATTTCCCCTTGCTCAGGGAGGCTGGGTTTTTTGTTCTATTCAGGTCTTCAATTGACTGGATGAGGCGAAACCACATTGGGGAGGGCAATGTGCTTTACTCAAGGTTTATACACACAAACACACACACACACACACCTCAGAGATATTGTGTGTTTGGTTCCAGACCACTGCAATGAAAGAAATATTGCAATAAAATGAGTCATACAAATATTTTGGTTCCCTAGAACATGTAAAAGTTATTTTTATACTATACTGTAGTCTATTAAGTGTACAATACCATGATGTCTAAAAATCAATATATACACCTTAATTAAAAATACTTTATTGCTAAAAATGCTAACAATCATCTGAGCCTTCAGTGAGTTGTAAGCTTTTTGCTAGTGGGGTGGTCTTGTCTCCATGTTCATGGCTGCTGACTGATCAGGGTAATGGTGGCTGAGAGTTGGAGTGGATGTGGCAGTTTCTTAAAATCAGGCAATAATGAAGTTTGCTACATGAACTGACTCTTCCTTTTATGAAAGATTTCTCTGGAGCTTGCAATGCTGTTAACATTTTACTCACAGTGAAATTTCTTTAAAAATTGAAATCCTCTCAAACAATACCACTGCTTTATCAATGAAATTTATGTAATATTCTAAATACACTGCTTTCATTTCAGCAATGTTCACTGCATTTTCATCAATGGTAGATTCAATCTCAATAAACAAACACTTTCTTTGCTCATCCACAAGAAGCAACTCCTCATCCATTTAAGTTTGTTCGTGAGATTGCAGCAATTCAGTCACATCTACAGCTTCCACTTCTAATTCTAGTTCTCTTGTTATTTCCACCACATCTGAAGTTACTTCCGCCACTGAAGTCTTGAACTCCTCAAGTCATCCATGAGGATTAGAATCAACTTCTTCCAAACTCCCGCTAATGTTGATATTTTGACCTCTTCACCCAAATCATGGATGTCCTTAATGGCATCTAGAATCCTTTCCAGAAAAATTTCAATGCCCAGATCCATCAGAGGAATCACAATCTGTGGCATCTATAGCATTATGAAATGTGTTTCCTAAATGAGACTTCTACATAGAAATGACTTCTTGATTCATGAGCTGCAGAGCATGAAAACAACATTAATCTCCTTGTATATCTTTGTCAGAGCTCTTGGGTGACCAGCTGCATTATCAATGAGCAGTAATATTTTGAAAGGATATATGTATATATAAAATATTATTTTGAAAGGAGATATATTTATTTATTTTTTCTGAGCATTAGTTCTCAACAGTGGGCTTCAAATATCCAGTAAATCATTCTATTAACAGATGTGCTGTCATCTGAGCCTTGTTGGTCCATTTATGGAGCACAGGCTAACTCAATTTAGTGTAATTCCTAAGGGCTCTAGGACTTTCAGAATGGTAAATGAGCATTGGCTTCAACTTAAAGTCACCAGATGCATTAACTTCCTCATAGGAGAGTCAGTCTGTCGTTTGAAAGCAGGCAGCTTTACTTCTGTAGCTAAGAAAGTCCTAGATGGCATCTCCTTCCAATAGAAGGCTGTTTCATCTACTTTGAAAATCTGTCATGTAATGTAGCCACCTTCATCACTGATCTTAGCTAGATCTTCTGAATAACTTGCTGCAGCTTCTACATCAGCTGTTCACTTTGTATTTTTATGATACAGAGATGGCTTCTATTTTTAAATCTTATGAACCAACCTCTGCTACTTTCACACTTTTCTTCCGCAGCTTCCTCACCTCTTTCAGCCTTCAAAGAATTGAAGGGCAGTAGGTCCTTGCTCTATATTAGGCTTTGACTTAAGGAAATGTGACTGGTTTAATCTTCTATCTAGATCACCATAACTTTTTTTTATATGAGCAATAAGACTGTCTCACTTTCTTATCATTGTGTGTTCACAGAGTAGCACTTTTAATTTTTTTTTTTTTTTTTTTTGAGATGGAATCTCACTCTGTTGCCCAGGCTGGAGTGCATGACCTGATTTCAGCTCACTGCAACCTCTGCCTCCTGGGTTCAAGCTGTTCTCCTGCCTTAGCCTCCTGAGTAACTGCGATTACAGGCATGTGCCACCATGCCAGTTAATTTTAGAAGAGATGAGTTTTCACCATGTTAGCCAGGTTAGTCTCGAACTCCTGACCTCAAGCGATCCACCTGCCTCAGACTCCTAAAGTACTGGTATTACAGGCATGTGTCATGGTTTCTGGCCTTGATTTTTTTACAAGAACGTTTTCTTTGCATTCACAGCATTGCTAACTGTTTGGTGCAAGTGGCCTAGCTTTTGTCCTATCTTAGCTTTGGCATGCCTTTCTCAGTAAGCTTAATCATTTATAGCTTTTGATTGAAAGTGAGAGATGTGTGACTATTCCTTTCACTTGAACACTTAGAAGCCATTGTAGGGTTATTAATTGGCCTCTTTTAAATAGTGTTTTGTCTCAGAGAATAGGAAAAGAGGGATAAAGATGAGAGAATGGCCAGTCAGTGGAGCAGTCAGAATACACACAACTAACTACATATATGATTACAATATGATTGTGGTGCCTCAAAGAATTACAATAGTTACATCAAAGGTCACTGATCACAGATCCCCATACCATGTATACTAATAATGAAGAAATTTGAAATATTGAGGGAATTACCAAAATATGACACACAGGTATGAAGTAAGCACATGCTGTTGGAAAAATGGCACCAATAGCTTGATACAGGGTCACAACCAACCTTCATTTTGTAAAACACATAGTGTCTGTGAAGTGCAATAAAGTGAAATTCATTAAGATGAGGTATATCTGTATATACATTCAAATATGTATATTCAAATTTATCCCTATATGTATCATAAACAAACATCCCAATATTAGCTTTGAGTATAACAAAAAATGTTTCCTTCCCAACATTTTGTGACTTGCTTTCATTGTTCAATCAGATTAGTCTCATGCTTGTGTGAGATAAATATGTATATACTGCTGAGTTTATGAAGGGATGTGTTATGGTGAATGATGTGAGGTTATTTTATTATGTTCTCGAGCAGAATATTTTCATAGTTCAAAAATGGAATGTTACAGCTATGAAATTATGAAAGTTAATCAGAAACCTAATTATATAAACATATTCCACTTTACATATATGTTATAGACCTAATTATAGTTTTTAAAGTTTTCCATCTCTCTGTATAGATGCTGGTTTTCCTAGTTTTATTTATTCTGTTTGTGTTTGTCTTTCCCATTAGAGACTTTCTACAGGTGTTTTCTGAGGGGCTAATGTGCAGACTGCAAGCTCTCTGTACTTGGGATAGGTTGGGAGACTATGTGTGCATTATTGGGTATCTGATTGGCGTGTTAGTTGGGGAACTTCTTGAGGTTTCTTTCTCTTTGGTCAGATTCAGTATAAAGAATCTTTCATTTATCTGTCCATAAAGTATAAGTGTGGCTGCCAGTGTTTTATGAGCTGATTTGAAAATTAAGCTGGAACTTGGAATATTTGGTATGAAATGTTCCCTTTATTTTATATGGTAATCTCACCTTCAGTGGTGCCTGAGGTTCCCTGGTCCCACCGTCCTTTCTTGAGAATAAGCCTCCATTTTTCTGATGGAGGAGGGGAGTGGTGGTCATCTGGTTAAGGGCATCCTGGGACTTAACATGTCTTAAACTTTCAACCACTCCTTCTGCTGTTTTTTTCTCCTTCTTCCATTTTTTTTTTGTCCCAATTTTATCTCCACTTTCACTCAGTCTTGAACCTTTTGAGAATTCTGCCATGCAAATTGGGTTACACGTGAACTTTACATGCTTACTTAGGATTTGGCTTTCCTTTGTGAGGCTAAATAATTTACCACTGAACCTTCTGCTTTCCACCTTCTTAAATTTGGCTGGTATAGTCTCTTCTTCATTTCCCTTTGTTTTTAATGGTATAATATTTAAAAGATACCCTGCTGCTATTATTCTCACTTCAGAGGGAGTGGAATTGAATGTGTGCTCAATCAGCCATGTTTACTCTCATATTTTTACTTTCTTCAAGCTGTATGGCATATGCTCTCATAATTTTGTGAGGTAGACAGGAAGGTGTCCTTAACATTTGTTAGGTGAGAAAATGGAAGAATATAAGATCCAAGAGAATTGTCTGGCATCACTGGGCTTGACAGTGATAAAGTTGAATAACAATGAAAGGTGGTGTGTTTTCACTTTTTTTTTTTTTTTTTTTAACTTAAAGACCAGTAATAGTAGGATTGTGGGCTTTTAGAGGGATTAATTTTCCTCTTTTCCATAGTGTGTTAGTCAAGATTCTGCAGATAAACAAAACCAATAGGATATTTATCTATTTGTCTATCTTCCTAAAGAGATTTATTATAAGGAACTGGCTCACATAATCGTGGGAGATGGAAGTCCAAAATCTGTAAAGCCAATGTCCCTGTTCAAGTCTAAAGACTGCTGTAGAATGAGGAAGGGTTGCTATCCTCATTTGAAAGCCATCATGTAGGAACGTTCTCCTTTTTGCAGGGAAGGGTCATCCTTCATCTATTCAGGCCTTCTACTGATTTGATGAGATACCCCCACATCATGAAGGGAAATCTGCTTTACTCAATCTACCAATTAAAATGTGAATTTCATTAAAAAATTGATATCACAGAAGCACCCAGAATCTTTGACCAAGTACCTGGGCACCTTGTGGCCCAGTCAAATTGTCACATAAAATTAACCTTGACACAGCTGATTGCAAAATATTGCTGCTTGGGAAAGAACAAATAAGATCTGACTATCATTCTTTTGTGTTATCGTACTGAAAGCAACTGTATTATGTTCCCAAACATCTATCCATATCCATGTATTGTAACCAAATGAGATGTTTTTTAAAACTACGTACTCCAGAATACCATAAGAGAGCTACTGAATCAGAATTTTATGGGGAGAAACCACAGTATTAGGTTATTTTGTCATGTACATTTCCTAGGTGATCTGATATGCAGTAAGGTTTGGAACTTACAGAACTAGAAATCACTAAAAAATGTCTCTGAAGGATTTTTGTAAATTTGGACTTGTTTTTCTGTCATTCTCTAATTCTGTTCTGTTATTTTTATTTCAGCTGTTTTTCTAAATATGTTGTCAAATGTAATGTAAAAAGTACAGTATGTGAAGACTGTAGCTTATCTTCTGCAGCTATTTATTAATTTCACAGGAGCAATGAGTACTCAGTCATAATATTCTTCCCAATTAAAATTTGGAAGATAATCCAAAGATTTTCAGTCTCATACATGTGAGTCAGTATGAGTAATCAAGTAGGCTTATCAGTTAGGGCATATTCAGTTTACCAAGACCACTGTGACTGCCTATCCATAAGAACTTGTAGAATTCTATAAGGAAATAACTTTCAACCATAAATAATCTTACAGTGTTCTTTAGTCTTAATGTATTCGATGTTGAGTAATTTGGTCAGCCTCCCAGTCTTGGAAAGAGGCAAAATTAATTAACTTCCGCTTTATTTGGTACTGACTACTATAAATTTTAGGAAATACAAAATAACATGAATAAAAATAAGAACAGGTGTGAGATACTGTCAGTAAAAAGGGTGCATACTTTAATCAAAATTGTAATCAGACATTTGCAATGGATCACATTTCAGTGCTAAGAAGAATATTCTTACCAGATCTGGGTCAGTTAAAGGGACAAGTGAAACGCTGAATGCTGAGGTGCGGTTTAAAACAAACAAAATTCAACAATTGATTCAATCTGGAGACTATGTCTTCTTTTTATACCTCCTTTTATTTTTTCTCTTTCTTGAACACATGAAAAAGCATGATGGGATAGGGGTCAGAGTTGGCTTCAAACTATTAAATCAACGAATTGGCAAACCTTGTCTTAAAGAGTTTGGTAGTGTATTTTAGGTTTGAAAGATATAAATTCTCTATGGCAATTGCTCAACTTTACTGTCATGTAAAATCTACCAATGACAGTACAGAAAGAATGGGTGTGGCTGTGCTCTGATGAAATTTTATTTACAAAAACAGACAATTGTTCAGAAGTCATAGTTAGCCAACCCTTGCTTAGAACGTTCTGGATATAAGATTTTTTTTTTAATGTGTATGATTTTCTTTTAATCAAGTACATTATAAAGAAAATACTTATCATTTAAGCCAGATGGCAGAGAAAGTAACAAGTCCATCTGCATTTTTGATAACCAAGGTTGCCTTAAGTTACTAACAAGTTCTGAGACTGCTACCAGCATTACACATTTTATGATGGCATTTAATGGAGGCAATGGCAGCTAACAATTATGCCTATTTATCTGGCTTTGGGATGATAATGTTTTGAATTTTATCTAGAAAAATGAAACATTAAAATTTACCAATTAATGTTTGTAATCTTAATAGTTATCTTATTCAAATGATTTAAAGGTAAAATATTTTTAAAAACACTAAATAAGTGGTATTTTCCATTTGAGTTTTAACATTCTTTCAGTCAGTTTTAAAATTTTGTGAGAAGAAAATATTGTCAGGAGGAAGCTAATCATCAATTTGCAACAGCTGAAACCAGCACAGCTGGTGGATGAGTGTTTTAATGTATTTCCAGATTAAGCAAGGCAGTTTAAAGAAAACGTCATGCAAAAATTCAATCTGCTATCAGTTTAAAATAAAGTCTTCATCTGTGCTGCTGCAGAAAGAATAGCTACCTTATGCTTTGTCATATTGTAGTGGATTATCTTTAATGAAGCGTATATCCCCCAAAGTATTATTGTGATATTTTGTATTTGTCTTGGTCTACACTAATTCGATGGTTTAGATTTAGTGAAAAGAAGCATGGATTTTACTCTTAGGAATGTCCTGGCAGGTTTTCTTTCCTGAAGTAAGTGAAAGCAATTCACACACATTTAGAAGGAGACCTTTTTTTTACCGATTTCAGTGGGCTTTTACAGAAATGTTAATGCTGATGTCTTGGTCCCTGAAAATGACAAGAGGTTCTCACAAAGGAAATTCTTCATAATTTTATTTAATTAAAACCAGATGTAGTGTAGTATAATTCAGTTTTAAAAAGAGAACCTCTATTTTTCTATCTTCTTCATCATCAATTTCTATATATTAATGTTTGTAGTCATCTATCCATCTATTATATATTATCTCTCATCATCCATCTACCTACCTATGTACCTACTACCTACCTATTTACCTTTAGGAAGATATACTCCATAGTGATATCTTGGTGGTATGGTCATGGGTGTTAATTATTTTATTATTACCTTTTGCTTAGCTGTATTTCTTGTGCTTCTTTTATGAATTATATTGTTTTTGTAATAACACAAAGTTGTATTTAATAAAACAAGCATATTGCTGTTTTGAAGAAAAATATCAAACTGTTTATTTAATTGTGTGAGCATTAGAGAGACTAGTGATAAAACCAGTGCAGATTATTAAGGAAAAAAGGCTACCTTTTCTCTTATTAAATTTTATTTCTTGAAGTTGAGTTTTTTTTTTTTTTTTTTTTTTTTTTTTCCCAAGATATTCTCCTCACAGCTTGTTTCTAGTTGTGAACTCAGAAAGATTTTATGTGATCCTCACTCACTGTCACATACTGTTGCCCTCTTAGGGTTACTTCATTCTATTTCTGACACAGAGCAAGTTATTACCAGTCTAAGGACATTCTATGTATGCATGTATGTGTCTATCTATGTATCTAATAACCTCTTCATCTTCCCTTATTTCCTGCTGTCCTTTCTTACAAAAGCATGTAAATATTTTATGTGCTTTTCTGTACCTTGCTTTTGTCACTTGACAGAAATCACCTGTGATTCTTATAGTTTCTCCCTTGAGTACTTTTCTTCTTTTAAAATTTTTTCATAAATTTAGTTTTCATATTTTTACTAATAATTGCCTATTACCATTTTCTTAATCTTTTCCTATAATTTGAAAATATTTGGCTATCTCTTAAAACATTTATTCTATTACAATGTCTCTCTTCTAAGATTCCCATTACATGCCCATTGAAGTGTTTAATATTGTCTTACAGATCTCAGGTACTCTGATTTTTTTTCACCCTTTTTATCTTAGGTTAGATTCTTTCTATTTACCCTTCTTGAATTCTGCTGTTTCTTCCACTGTCCAGTGTGCCGTTAACCTCACTGAATGCATTTTTAAAAATCATTTTGCATCATTTAGTTCTGGCATTTCAGTTTAGTTTTTTTGTTTATAGCTTATTTTATCTACTGAAATATCTATGCATTTTCATGTTTTCTACTGTTTTAAAGTAATGCAATGTTAACTACTTAATTTAATTATTCCACAATGTTTACATATTTCAGAACAACATGCTGTACATGATAAATATATACAATTTTTGTCAATTAAAAATGTTTAAAAAGGAAAATTGTCATGGTTATTTTACTGTCCCTGTCTGATCTGACAATTCTATTATCTAGATTATCTGTACATCTTCTATTATTTCCTCTCATTTTCTTTTTTCACATAACTTGTGATATTTTATTGTATGCTGAACATTGTGTAAAAAAATTAGAAACTGAGGTTAAAATTTACCTCTAAAAAAGGCAACTCCCTTCTCCTGTAACACTACGTGTGTGTGTGGCTAAATCAATCTAACCCATAGCTGGGCTATATCTGGGTTGTGTTGCAGCTTTACCTTGATTCAGTTCCTCATTGGTTACAAGTATTCTGAGGATGAGTTCAGGACTTTGCCTTCTGTGGGAAATTCTATTTACTCCATCAGGCTAGTAAACTTCCTGAACTAGGGGAGAGTTCCCCTCTTTGTCTTACTCCATGGATATGAGCTTTTTGGCTCACTGGGGGAGTTGTCCTTTCTCAATTTCTAGTGTCTACTTTCTGCACCTTGGGATCTCTGTCTCCTTTCTACTGTCCCTTCCCATCCTTTGAAGGGCTTTGAAAGGATTTCCTTCAGCAATTCTCTTACTCATGGCCTTCTTCAGCCTGCTGCTTTGCTCTTGGAAAAGTTCAAGTGAACCTCAGGGGCGATTTCCCCCAGCCCTCCTGCCCTTCCTATATCCTTTTATCCTGTGTATGCAGCAAAGATCTGTTGGAAGAGGAGGCTAGGGAGGAAGACTCACTTTGTGTTTGGTGTTTCTAGTGATTCTAACTCATATACCAGCCTATGGTTAGCCATCGAAAGTTTGATTAAAAATTTGGCTCTTCTTTTCTTACTCTGTCTGGAATGTATCTGTCTGGATCCCATAGCTCTACTGAGAAGGAAAAAAGCTTTGAATATTTTCTCTCCTAAGAAGAAAAATTTATTATTTTGTATGTCTTTGTAGCCTCAGCTTGGATGGATTTAAAAATACTATAATACAAATTATAGTTTATCTGGCTTGTTCATATTGTAAGGATCAGAGCAGTGGTCTTCATATTAGTTTGCTAGGTCTGCTGTAACAAAGACTGCAGATGGTGTGTCTTAAACAAGAGAAATTTTTCCTCACAATCCTGGAAGGTGGAAGTTCAAGGTGTTGGCAGGGTTGGTTTCATCTGAGATCTGTCTCCTCAGTTTGTAGATGGAGCTCCCTTTGTCTTCACATGGTCTTCCCTTTTTGCATGGATGTCCTAATTGTCTCTTATAAGGACATCACATAGGATTCGTGCTTGCCTCAAATGATGTCATTTTACCTTAATGACCTCTTTAAAGGCCCTATCTCCAAATATAGTCTTGTTTTGAGGTACTGGGAGTGAAGACTTTAACATACACATTTTGAGGGGGAAACACAGTTCGGCACTTAACAGCCTCTTTGCAACTTTCTACCAATCCTTTAATTTTAATGCTTCCGAGTCATATTGTTTTAGGTGATTTCTCTTTTGTTCCTTAGCAAATTGTATTTTACTTTGAGTGTTAATATGAACATCTTCTTATGTATTAGATGAGTTCACCACATTTACATTTGTTGATATAACTAGAAAATTAGATGCTAGGTCTATAATATCATTCAGTATATGTTCATAAATAGGTAATTGTGCAAATACATAAAAGAAACTGTCTTTTTCAAATCACAATGCCATCTGCTTTTTTTTCTTTAATTTTAAAATTCTTGGAAATTTAGGAAAGTTTGTAATTTGTTTTAGTGGTGACTTTTACATCAGTATTGTATGTATTACAAACAATGTCCCTTTATTTACATTGCATCATCAAGAATAAATTTAGACTGGAAACTTTTCCTTCCTTCCCCTTTTTTCTCTTCTGTTATCTAATTTTCACCAATGGCTTTAACTTAGTGTTGATTTTTTACTTTAAAATATGCCAAAGCTTTTTGAGTTTAAATATCAGTATTTTATTCTAAGCCATAACTTATGGACAGTCCAGGAATTTAGCTTGTTTTCCTGTTAACTCTCTGTTAATTAAATGTTTATTTTGTTTTATTTTTATATTGGTAGATCATACTAATATTTGTATGCTATTCTTTAACACTATTCCCGATTTTTAGCCTCAATTTTATTGTTAAATGTAATTATTGTGCACCATCAACTTTCAGTAAAGTTTCTCAATAATTTCTTGATTGTCTAGTGTTTATGCCATAATAGATTCCCCAGAAAGGGAAATTAGAGAAACATACCCTGGGTTTTTTAATATTCAGAAGATCACTGTCTTTATACTTAAAGGGGAGCTTAAATTAAAATAAAATGCTTGCCTCATATTTTCTTTTTTTGAGTAACTTGTAGGTGTTTCTTTGCTGTTTTCTGGTGTTGCAGTGAGAAGTCTGATGCCACTTTCTTTTCTAGCATTTTTAGAAATGTCTTGATCTAGTTGCCTGAATACCCAGATAATCTATCTATCTTTATGTTTGATTTCTAATAATTTTTCTGGGGATTGTCTTGCTGTTGACATGGGTGTTTTCACTGGTATATAGTATACCATTTCATAATACGTATTCTTTATTTTATGTCTCTTTTTAAAAAAACTGTCACAAATAATTAAAATTTCAAACATTTCTTTGTTCCGTTATCTGCCTCCCACTCTGGGGCTTCAAATACATGCTGAATCTTCTTTGCATCTCTTCTATGTCTACCCACTTCTCTCCAAACCTTTCTTCTTTTCTAATATGTTTTGTTTTATTCAAATTTCTTCTTTTATACTTTAATTGCTAATATTTCTGTGGTGTCTGTTTATTGTGGCCCTTATAACTTTGTCTTTATTTATAAAATTAGTTCTTTTTCTCAATTTATTTTCTGAGTTCTGCACATCCTTCTGTTTCTAGTCCTCTTGTCTGTGTGTCCCTCTATGTCTGTTTTGTGTTTTGTTTCATAACTGCTATTATTTCCAGAAGGTTTTTTTGTTTTTTAAAGTTTACTTAGGAATGTTATGTTAAAATTTTAATGTGCTTCAAAACAAAATGTCTTTGAGTTTTCATTGTTTGCTGAAAAATTTAGCTACTTATTTTCACCCTTTGCTGGTATGGAAACAAATTTGTTTTCTGTTACACAGTTTAATCCAAACAGATTTTCCTGAACTGGTGATGGAAGATTATTGTAGGGTGAAGTTGAATTGGAAAAGAGCTTTTCAGGTTTCATAATTCAAGGCTTCCTTCCTCTGGAGCCAGAGTCAGGAGCTGGAAACGTAGCCCTTTCTTCTGGGGGAGCCACTCTTGGAGCCCAGTATGGTTTAGCAGGACTCCAACCCTCACTTTTATCTCTCTCACATCTCCTTACAGCCTTTGACTTACAAGGTGACTTCACAAATTGTTTGGCAGCAGCCTTCAAGATTTTTTGGTCTCTTGATTGCAACACAACCTCAGCAAACCTGTTCTTTGTATTCAGAGGCTGCTCTAGAGGTTTTCTCTCAGTGTAACACTCCTTCCTGAAAGAGCTATTTATGCAAAATTTCTGAACCCTTCCAGACTCAACACTTTGGCACTTCCTGTAATTCCCTGCAGCCCCTTTGCTGATCCCTTATGTTGTGTTCTGCTGGGTTCATCCTTCAGCAGTACTTGCCCAGAATCTAGGTATTGATATGTTTCTTAGTTTTGCCATTTACTTTCTGACGTACCCACAGAATTTCCTATTCATGTGGGGCCCTGTTAATCTAGGGGTAAATATTTGCTGGTGATATTTTGGATTTTCAAACACTATCTGCAACCCTAGTTTTCAATCAGTCTCTCTAATATATGTGAATTCTGTACTTCCTTCTCCACCCCTATACTTTCTAATTGTTCTCTTTCAGGTTCCGCAGCCAATTCTGCCATTCTGGGGAGTCATTGCCCAGGCTTACAGATACTTAATGAATCTTGTATTTTCTCTGTCTTTTACTTTTACTAGAAATGTAGCTGTTTCTCTCCTGCATTATTCCTATTTCCCTATATGATTTTCAGAAGCAGAACCAGACAGATTTGATAGCAAGATATCATTTTTCAGGAAAAGGGAACAAAACCATTGACTTCAATGTCATTAGTCATAGAAACACATTTATATAAAGTGAGTGATGGCAAATTGTTCACAATCGCATTTCAGGCCACGAAATACCCTTTAAACATCCATACGTTTAAGTGTAACCTTGTGGAAAGAACTGCTTGCTAATTATTTCTTAATTTTTTTTTTCCTTTTTTTTAAAAAAATTTTTGAGTGAGAGTCTCACTGTGTCACCCAGGCTGGAGTACAGAGGCCCAAGCTCAGTCACTGCAACCTCTGCTTCCTGGGTTCCAGTGATTCTCATGCCTCAGCCTACTGAGTAGCTGGGATTACAGGCATGTGACACCACATCTGGCTAATTTTTTGTCATTTTTATACTTTTAGTAGAGATGGGGTTTCGCCATGTTGGTCAGGCTGGTCTTGAATCCCTGACTTCAGGTAATCCACCCACCTCAGCCTCCCAGAATACTGAGATTACAGGTGTGAGCCATGACACCCAGCCTCTAAATCTAGTATTCTGTGAGTGGTTCCATGACATACGTTGCAAATATTCTTTGTATATAATTTAGCTTGCAGTGTATTCTTTTGTTTCAGTGTTTAGAAGATGTTTTGAGATATGACACAAGGGCTAAGTAAGTAGTGAATCTTGTATTCCATTTACAGCTCTCCTATCCTTGCTGCTTGATTTGGTAAAAGTTGTTTTACCTCTAGGTCTTTGAAATTCTTATTTAAAAAGGTTTTGGTTAAAATTTCCTTGTTGTGTGTCAAGTGACTTAATGACACTGGCAAAATATTTTACAAAATAAAATAGTATTGGATTAATGAATGAAACACATGCAGACTTTAGAGTCACAAAGTTCACCTGGGCTTCAATCCCAGCTCTATCATTTACTGTATCACCTTAAGCAAATTAATTAACCTCTCTGAGCTCAATTTCCTCATTTGTAAAATGAGGATAATAATGACCATCTCCTGTGTTAAGATTAATGAGAGGACAGATATCACAGTGCATGGTAACTCTTTTGGGATTTGTAATGTGTATCACTACCAGAAATCTTGGCTTGATTTTCTTTGCAGGTTTTAAGCCTAGTGTCAAACACATGATGAACACAGGATTTATTATTTCAAATATTTATTGAATGCCTTTCAGAGGCTAAGGTGCCATTCTAGGTGCTAATGATATAGCAGTGAACAAAATGTACAAAAATCTCTGCATTCATCGAGTTTACATTTGTAGGACTATATTTGTTGTGCATCTTATTAAATGTTGTTAATAAAAATATACACATATTAATTGGCCCAAGTAATTAAAAATAGAAAATTCAGGCACGGCTGGATCCAGACCCCTAAGTTGTATCATTAAGTTTCTATGTTTTTCTTTCTCTATCTTTCAGTTTTTCTCTCTGCTAACTTGACTTCATTTACAGGCTGGCTTCCTCCACATAATTAAAAAGATTGCTGCCAGCAGCTTTACACAATCGGGTTTTTACACTTAGTCACCTCAGAGGAAGAATGGGCCTTTCTCTCATAGATGGCCTCTGATGGGTTCTCCTCAGGCTCTGTGCCTTCTCTAAACCAATTTATGAGGAGTGGGGTGCTCTGAGTGGCTTATCCTCGGTATGTCATGTGTCTCCTTTCTTGCACCCAAGAAAAGGAACCTGGTTCTATTTCAGCCACTGAAATAGATATGAAATTTCAGTAGAAAAGCAGGGTTACTTTTGGAGGAACCTGAGATAGATACCTTTGGTACTTGAACTAAACTTTAATAGCTTTAGTTACTAAACTGACAGTATTACATGGAGGGTGGTGATAAAGAATGAATGATACTCTTGGACTGATTCATGAGTGTGATTGCTCTTTGTTGGGACCATTATTTTCATACATTGACACAGTTTTTATAAATGTTTGTTGAATGTGCCTTTATATGTGTGATTTATCAGAGGATATATGAACCTAGATACAGTGGTCTGTTTCTGGTAGAATAACTAAAATTGTATGACTTTTAAGAAGTCAACTTCTGTGGGTCTTTGTTTTATGATCTTCAAGATGGATAGGTTGTGCTGGGATATTCATTAATTCATTCAGCACCTGTCTTGGTTCTCTGTTATCTACTTGGACCTGTTGTATGTGCTGTTCTATGTGCTGGGCATACGGCAATGATAAAACAGAAAATGTTCCTAAGTTGTTGAAAATGATATTATTGTGGGGGGTAAATCAATAAACAAATAAACTAATAGACAGAATGTTGAATGGTGATTAGTACTCCAAACAAGGTGAATGTAGTAAAGTATATGATGGTGAGGGCCTTATTTTTCTTTTCTGTTTCTACATTCCTAGTTCCTAGAATGGTGCTAGGACATGGGAATACTCAACAAGCATTTGTTGACTAAATGAATGAATAAGCCAATTGACTTATTTGCAAATTGCCCATACTTATTATAAAGAATGAGTTCATTGCAGGGATTTTTGAACAAAGAAATCAGCAAAAGGTTCCTTCTTAAAAATCAAGAAACCAAAAAAATAATTTATAAAAAAAAAAAAAAAAAAAAAAAAAAAAAAAAAAAAAAAAAACATTTATGAATGTTAAATTTAATGTGTCAACTTGGCTAGGCTGTGGTGCCAAGTTTGGTCAAACACTGGTCTAGATGTTTCTGTGAAAGTATTTTGTAGATGTAATTAACATCTACAAGTAGCTGACTTTAAATAAGTTTTTTAAAAAATAAAATGGGTGGCCCCCATCTAATTAGTTGAAGTTGTTAGGATGGAAACTGAGGTTTCCTAAAAAGAAGGAATTGTGCCTCAAGATGGGTAACACAGAAATTCTGCTGAATTTCTAGCCTGCTGGCCTGTGCTACAGATTTGGAACCCAATACTCCAGTATCAACTCTTGTCCAAGTCAGCAGCCAACTGGCCTGTTATCCACATTTGCCAGCCCACTCAATCTTGAGCCGATTCCTTAAAATAAACCTCTTTGTAGCCTTTCTGCATGTATCCTATTGGTCTGCTTCTCTGGAGAACCCCAACTAATATACTGGTGGAATGGTTTTAACAACCCTTTAACTTCTCTAATTGATTGTATTGTCAGTAGAGAGATTTAGGGGGAAAAAAATTCTAGTTTTCCTTAAATTCTGAGATTTTCAACATACTTGGTATCCTCTGATCATTTGGAGATACTTGAAAACAAATAGAAATTTCAGTGTAATATGCAACCCAGTTAACTCAGAGGCTAGTTGTGTTGTAACTATCTCAACATTATTTTTATGCCTCCTTTTATTAATTTTCTTGACCAACGTTAAATGTTACAGACAACTTGTGAGAAGTAACAGAGCAGAAGGAATTCCCTGATCCAAATATAAACCAGCCCTGGGACATGGCAGAAGGAAGAGCTATGGAGTTTGGAGAGTTATACTTTGCTAGAACCCTCTTGGGTATGAAATATAAGAGAAGCTAACTGTAAAATATTTCAAACTTTATATTGCATATATTTTTGCTCACCTTCTCCTTATGTTTACTCAAATGCCAGGAAGTAATCATGAAAATGGCAGAAGTTAAAGATTGATGTGGAAGAAAATTAGAATATGACTAAATCCTAAAATTACTCTTTCATCACAGTTTTCCTTAGACAAACAAGAAATTGAAAGAAAAGTAAAATTTTCTAAAAGAGAAATAAATTTAAAAACCTCTGACTCTAGAAATGGGAAAAACCTTGAGAGGTTATCTAGTGCATTCTTTTACCACCAGGCAGGTTGTGTATTTTCATCAGCAACATTTTAAAGCTCTCTTACAGGATACGAGAGCCCACAACTCTCCTTAGTTATCCATTTTAATATTAAATAATTTCTACCATCAAAAATTCTTCCTTTTATCTAACATAATTTTTCTCTTGTTCTGGTCCAAATTGGAGTTGGAGAGCAGCTGGTGATTATTCCCTGTGTGAGAACCCTTCATGTATTTATAGATTGTTATTAAATTGTCTCAAATCAACCTTTAATCTTCATGCTGAATAATATTCATTCTCTTGACCTCTTTTAATAGATCTTTTTTCAAACCCTTCAATCACCATTTGTAGCTTGCTGCTAAACTAGCTCATTGTCCCCTTTCTCTGTTTAGTCATAGAATACAGAGCCAGAGAGAATATTTTTGGAAGAGTAGGAGTTTGATGAAAAGATTTCATCCTTTGTATTTATGTACATGTGCACTTTCTTTATACAATAGATATTTAAAATAACTTATTTTTGCAAATCAAGTGACATTTCAATACTCCTAGCAAGTTTACCTTTCAAAGGATATAGTGAATCTTTTATAAAATGAATACTTTTGTTAGGTAAATGCATAAAGAGTGACTTATTATACTCAGACTTTTGTGTTTGCAAAGAGTTTTTGTAAAGTAGAGCTCATCTCTTATTATATCATCTGTGTCTTTTTGTTCCATGGTAATTCTGTAACCCATTTCTGCTTGTGAATTATTATGTCTTATATTTGCTTTTGAATGCTACATTTGCACAATCGGCTCAGCATTTGTTAGGCACCTAAGTGAAAAGTGGCTGAAGAAATGTGAAAAATAAATCATGTTCTGCTCTTTGAGAGACTGCAATCTAGAGGGAGAAACAGGATGCACACAAATAATTAAAATATAATTTGGGAAGAATGTAAGCCTTATAAATTGGGACTCTTTAAATTTAGGATCTTAAAGATAAAGATACTTCTTCAATTATTAGGAGAGACAGAAGATAGAAACAAAGATTTTATTATTTATAGGCTCTGGGGGTACATGACATACCTGGAGATCAGTCAATACCAGGCGAGAGAGAGAAAGAGGAGCCCATGGGCCAGTGCCTTTGTTGGGGACCAAGGCATTATCCAAAAAGGATTCCCGAAGGGAGTTTTAATTGGTGAGTTTGCAACAAGCAGGCATGTGTTCTAGGAGGTCACGCTCTGACTGAAATGCGGTCACTGTGGTATATCTGCACAGTCCATGAAGAGACTGAGGATCAGCAGGGCCAGTAGAGTAGGTTATATTTAGCTGTTCCTTAGGGAGGTGGCTGCCAGGAAGAACTTGTATAAAGCAGACATCTGGATTGACCATATTGAGGAACCTGGGTGGGGCTGTAAAGGGTGACTGAGCTCTGCTTTTAGTATGAGGAAATTAAACTTAAATCAAAATGGATGTCAAGGCAACATAAAATCGTAAGAATTGACTGCAGACCTCTGGAGAAGGAGAGGTTATCAGGAAACAAGGAATTTTTGGAAAAGATTGCATTTCAGGGAGTCTTGAAGATGGTGTAATACTTGTAAAAGTAGAATTAAAGAAGATAATTACTAGCAGAAAGAACTGTCTAAAAGAAGCAATGGAGTAGGGGAATGGCCAGTGAAGAATCAATTCAATGAAAGAAGTCTAGAAAGGGAATTCAGGAGATGGTGTGATTATTGCCTACATGTTACTTACATTTAGAAATGTGGATTTTATAGAGTTGGCAATAAGTAGTCAGTAATGAGTTTGAAAGAAGTGTAACAAGGCTAAGGTTTCCTTTAAAGAAGAATGCAGTAAAAATTTACTATTATTTTTGGCTACGAGGCATCCAATTACCATTCCAATTTGGGAATAATTCTCTATTATGTGATCTTAATTTGAAGTGGAGTTCTGTCTCCCACTATGGAAACCAGATAGAGGCCAGACATTTCTTCTGTCCACTTGAAGCAGGAGACACAACCCCTTAAATCAGCTAATTAGAAACTCCTATGTAATTCTTTGACTTGAGGGATTAATGCAATGATGTAGTGACATACAGCAATCTATAATGTTAACAATGTGTCCAGCCAGGGTACTGCTGAGCATCCATTGTATTGGCACCAGTGGCTGTGTCTGCCCTTACTCTTCTTGCAACATGACCTTGACTATATTTCTCCCCCCTCTGGCTTTATTTGATCTGTCCTAATTTCCTGAGCTTTGTTCTATAGCCTTCCAACTCATTCTGAGGGCCTTCTGATATTCTGTACACAATTCTTTTTCTGTTTACATTAGCCCAAGTCATATCAGTGGCTTACAATGATGGAAACAAATATTTATCTAGAATCTCTGCACAGAATGAAGGGGCAGATGCCAGAAGTTGGGCACCTGCTGTTGTCCAGGTGAGAAGTGATGCCACTTGAGTTAGTACAGTGGCAGTCAGAAGTGAGAAGAGGGGCCGCATGTAAGAGATAGAATAATGGGATTGAATATGCAGTTGAACAGCCTGTACCATCTGTCGCTATTTCAATACCAAAATAGATTATGTGTGATTTGGCTGGTTAGATGAACATCTTACCCTTTTCTGCACCACATGCACTGTCTTCCTAAAGTTCTCAGGTGAAGAGGATGCTTTTCTCAGGTGGAAGATGACTTTTATTTTTAATCAAGGTTGATTGATTGAGATGTTGCAACTAATTGGGGAGAAGAATAATGTAGTATTAAAGAATAAAACATAGTAAAGTTTCAGGTGAAGCAATGAGCAAGCAGCAATATTGTTAAATAAAATAGGAGTGGTAAAGGAGGAAGTAGTAAAAGGAAGATAATGATTATTAGATATTATTCAGATAGCTTTTCTCCTAGTTCTGTTTCATTGAAGAGTGCTAGATATCTATGTCTCAGTCCTTTTTGTACTGTTCTAACAAAATACCTGGGATGATGTAATTTCTAAAGAACAGAAATGTATTCTTCTTAGTTCTAGAAACTGGGAAGTCTGAGATCAAGGTAGGGGAGGGCTGCTCTCAGCTTCCAAGATGACGCCTTGATGTCGCCGCCTCTGGAGAGTAAGAATGCTGTGTCGTACTGATGCTCTCTCTCCACAGCTTTCATTAAGCGTTCCCTGAATGCCTAGAGCCCTCTTGTCCTATTGTACTCATTGCCACGTTTGTGTGTAGTACATTCATCACACGAGATGAGTCTGTCTTGTTCCCCAAAGGTTGCAACAACCTCTCCACTGTTGTTGTTGTTTTTATAGCAGAAACATAACTCACATGGAACATTTATACTCTATGAAGTGATATGTTTAAGTGATATGTTTTAAGAAATAAAAACTATATTTTTCACTCAGTCTAATAATTTTACTTAGTAGTTTTAATAGTATTATTTTAACTTTTATGTAGGTAACATAACTGACATAAAGCATTTATAGGTAACATAACTCACACAGGGCAGCCTTTTTGCCATGAGTTGTACATCTCCAGGAAAAATTCCTTTGTGCTATGCAAACATCTCAAAATCTCATTTTAGAGATTTTCTCTTATCCAAAGTACTACTTCTTAGCCATGTCGCCACTGAAGTTAGGACTGATCACCCTCCCCATCTTTCATTTTTCTCTTTCTTACCATCATTTGTTCTCTGGTTTGTTCTTTCACCTTCTCTGGAATGTTACTCTTCTGGGTCACACACAGCAATAATCACCCATTCTATGAAATCTTTGTATAAACCAGCATCTGTCTTCTGGGTTTTGCCATTTATTTTAAGTTCTTATTAGGTTATTTTTCAAAACATTGTTTTCTTTATAAAATATATCCTGTTGCTAGCTGTTAGTTCTTTCCTTGTCACAAAACTACAGAGATGTTATTAATTCATATTTACATATGACAAAGACCAAGTCTCTACCCATCTCATTATATATAATATATGCAATTATTTGCATATTTTTGCATATATGTTTTGAAAAATAAATTAGACCTTACCATACATGTTCTGTGCCATAAATATCTTACAAAACCACCACATATATATTTTCCTTATATTCTAAATATACCACAAATTTTAAACTACACATCAATGGATAAACAAAGTTATTTAAAATTATGTATTATGAACAATGTTTTAATAAATTTTCCTGCACATAATATTTTTGACTATGTCTAATTCTAGTGCTAGATAGCCAGAAATGAAGCTGATGTGCCATAAAGATTCAACATTTTGGTTGGTTAACATATTGCTCTCCCCCAAAAAATGACCCAATTTATATTTCTGCCACAACTCTGGGTGTTCTTGTTTGCTACATCCTGTTTAACGTTTAATCATTTTAATTTTAACTTTTGATAATACCTTTGCCAAAAATGATCTTATAGTTATTTTAACTTATATTTCCTTAAATATCAGGCTAAACATCTTTTCAGATGTTTATTTGTATTTTTTCTGTAAATTGCATATTCATGTGTTTATCATTTTTTACTTTTAAGTTTTCTCCTTAAAAAATAGGTTTGTAGGAGTTGTTCCTATATTATCTAATGGTATACTATACATTAAATAATGTATTCTGAATATTTTCTCATAATGTCATGGATTTTTTAAACTTTTGTTTCAAGTATTTGTCTTTTCAAGTCTTTTTCAAGCATTTGCTTATTAATCTTTCCCTTAATTTAAATCTAGCTTTTCATCTTGTTTAGTAGGGCATTTCTTTATATCTGATTGGAAGCATCTTTCATGTATTTTATTATAATGCCTTTGATTTTGCTTTTAGTTTTTGAATTCAAATATTTTTATGTATGTTATTACAGAAGAATTTAACAATTATTTTTCCAAGCATGTAGCTGACTGTACACATCCTATTTAGTGAATGTCCATATTTCATCACTATTCAAAATGTCTTTTTAAATCTTTCTGGAATTTTAACTTTCTTTCATTGATCTATATTTAATAATTCTGTACTACTATCACTATGATTGAATTATTATACCTTTAAATGCTATGTTCTAAGGATTAAAAACTATATTTTTTCACTCAATCTAATAATATTACTTAGTTTTAATTCTGATAATAGTATCATTTTAATTTAATGTAGGTAAAATGAATTGGTGTAATATCAAATAATCTAACTGAAAACCCTGTAATATTGAATGTGTATCAAAAATACCAATGTGAACCCATGATTTTTTTCTAATAACAAATCATATTTTCTAGCACTGTTCTAGAAAGGGAGATTGAAGAAGTATTAACCTTAGCAATGAACCCTTTTAGAACTCTAATTTTGGTCTCTAAATATGGCTCTCCACAAATAACAAGGTTTCTTAGAGATATGGCAGTTTCCAGGTGTGTAAAAAGCAATTTAAAAGATGAGCCAGGAAGATCTTGCTGTGCGAGAAAGCAAAGAAGCTTTCGAGGACTAATGACGTATTTTCAACACAGCACAGGAATCGGCCTGCAGGACTCTCTTGGCCAAAGATGGAACAATTTTATCACTGAAAGAATAATAGTTATAATTCTTTGAAACACATGGATACATAATGATATCAGAGAAGAGAAAACGCAACAAAACAAAAACCTTACTTGCTATTGGCAGAATTGACTATTACACTACCTTTTAGACATATACATTGCTAATTAAAAAGAAAGAAATAAGCATTTATTCTTTCATTTTAATTAGAAATATATTCCAGGGTAGATAAATTACCTCAATTAAAGAATATTTTTTTCTTGAGAAATGGAAACTAATGACTATGTGACAAATAATAAAATTAGAAAAATCCCTTTTTTTGTAATTTGTAACAAAATAATTAGGCAAAGATCAGTGTATGCCAAACCATAAAGGTTGCTGAGGAATTCAATATTTTCATCCTGGAAAAGTACCACCCTAGAGATTACTTTAAGGTTGCAAAAGACAAACATGTAACTGAACAATGGAGAAATCAGCTCTTTCCACCTGAACCCAAAGATCAACCACAACAACGCTGGCAGTGGACAAGGAGATGTTTTGTACCTCTATGATGCCATAAGCAGAATCAGCATCACCTATTAAACATTTTTGTCAGAAATATTAAACCTGAATCTAATCAGCTTTTACATCTATTTTTCAGGACGTACAGAGCATAAAGAGGAAAATGCTAAACAAGACGATGAGGAAACATTTAGAAAAATCTCAAAGATAGGTCATAATATAGGACAATTGACATAACTATCTTGATCAACAAGTAAATGATAAGAGAAGAAAAAGGGTGTGTGTGTGTGTGTGTGTGTGTGTGTGTGTATGTATATGGCTGAAGTGGTGAAGTGACAGGGGAGGTATTAGTCTTTGTTGAAAGACATAACCAGGCTGGGCATGGTAGCTCACACCTGTAATCCCAGCACTTGGAGAGGCTAAGGCAGCCAGATAACGAAGTTTGGAGTTTGAGACTAGCCAGACCAACATGGTGAAACCCATCTCTACTAAAAATACAAACATTAGCTGGGTGTAGTAGTGCACATCTGCAATCCCAGCTACTCAGGAGGCTGAGGCAGGAGAATCACTTAAACCCCAGAAGTGGAGGTTGCAGTGAGCCAGAGTCATGCCACTGCACTCCAGCCTGGGTGACAGAACTAGACTCTGACTCAAAAAAAAAAAAAAAAAAAAAAAAAAAAAAAAAAAAAAAAAAAAAAAAAAAAAAAAAAAAAAGACATAACCAAATGCCACATGTCAGTCTTAATTCTAGTATGAACAAATGAGCAATAGAAGCCATTTTTAGGGCAGTTAAGGAAATATGAATATGAACTGGATAACATTAATTTGTGAGATATGGACTGTTATGGTGGTTATGCAGAAAAAATATTTTCATTTTTTAGAAATCTGTACTAAAATAATTAGGATAGAAATGCTATGATCTTTAATATGTTACAGCAAGCTAATAAATGAATAAATAAATCAAATGTGGTTACATATTGTGAAGTCTAAGTATTAAGTTTAGGGCTGTTTATTTTAAAACACCTTATAAAAATAAACTTACTTTACTGTGTCTCTGAAACTTTTCATAATAAAAACTAGAATAAGTATAAATATATAATTTATATATTGTAAAAACAGATTTATTTTTAGAATTCAAATAAAGCATCTAGGATGTTGAACTGGGGGTTTATCATATATATTATCATATATATATGCTTACTATATATTTACTATATTGTGTCTTACATATATGCTTACTATATTTTGTCTTCTCATCCAACAACATGTCTCTCCATTTATTCCAAATTAAAAAAATTTCTTCAATACTTATATGTTTTTTTCATGCAAAACTTAAATATTCCCTATTAGATGATTTTCTAAGTATCTTAATTATTTAGTTACTCTAGTCTATTAGCAGTTGCTATTGATCAGAAAAACAGTGGCCAATAGGGAAGTTGATTTCGTTTCCAGCTGTCTTGCTGGACTCTTTATAGTGTTAGTAAGTAGTTTTGCAACTTTTATCTTTTTCTTTCAAATAATCCTTTTTAATTGCAAACTGTGATGTGTACACAAAGGCATGTGTAAAACAAAAGTATACAGTGTAATGACATTATTAAGCAATTATGAATGTAATCATTGCAGAAGTAAAAAAAAAAAAAATTAAAATTACCAGCATCCCAAGGAATAGTAATGCTGTGTTCTTTCTATGTCACATATTTTGACTGCTGTATTAACCATTCTGAAATACAAGTTTCTAGGTCATAAGTTTTTGGCAATACATTCTGACTTCTTGAATTTTACTCATGAAATTTAGAATCAGAAAAAATAGCAAAAGGCAAATATTTTCTCTCTTGTTTCAGCTTATTAGTTTCAACTGGTGGAAATATATTATGTTAATCTAGAATATTTTGGTATAGTTTTAATAATTGTATGTATATGTTTAATATGTGTATATGAATACATAGGTATACATATACAAGTATATCTAGAAAACGCAAATGTAAACAATTAGGTCTAAATTTCAGGAGTTTATAAATTAATTTCACAAATTATTTTCTAGTGCACATTTTCAGGGTTTGGTATTAACGAGGTGCTTCATTTTTAAATTCTTTCTGTGAAAGGTAGATACTCTGATATTTTTAAACTCAGTGTAGTTAAGTCTCAGATATACCAGATTTGAGTATAATTCCTTAAATACGTGACCTCATAAAAATTTTATTTTATTTACTTAGGACACCGATATTTTAAAATTAACATTTTTCTTTTTCACTAGGAATTCCCCAAAATAAATCACAGTAACCCACCTTCTGTTAGAACCAGGTCATCTGGATTAATCAGATTTAAATGGGAGGCAGAGCTGAGATACAACTTGTGAATTATGAAGAGGCTTTGTAATCAAGACATAAACACTAAATTCTATAGAACTTCTCAAAAACACCAGAAATCATTATTTTGATTTCTTCCTTTTAAATATCCTCATCAAGATGCAAATATATGGTACTTATACTTTGCTAATTATAATCTATTAATCAAATATTAAAAAGCAAATGCATTTTGGGAGTTTTCAGGTAAGTATTAGTAAATTTTGGTTCTGCAATGTTCACAGTAAAAGAATTGTAGATGCAAGGATTAGCTCAGGTTTGCCTCCATATATCCAAGAAATAAAGCCTTCCTTGGTGAAGAAGGCAGAAAGAAAAATGTTGACCCAGAAGAGCTAGACAGAGCAAGGTGGTAAGATTTACCCTTCTACATAGAGAATGGCGGCAGACATATGCTATTTTTTTTTTTGTTGTTAATATAAGCACAAAGAGCGTGCTTCATAAAGCAATGCTTGTCAAAGACTTTTCCTACCAAAATATCCCTAAGAGGAAGAGATTGAGCTAGGTTTGTAAATGCAGCCTAAAACTCTCCTCCATGAATGGAAAAATATCTTTTAAATCTAGTTTATTTAAAACATCAATTTGCATGTTGTATTTAACTGCTTAGTATATCCATATTTATTTTAATTAAAATTTAAATTAATTTGATATGCTTGTGTCAGTTAAAAATGATACTCTGTAAAGATGTGTGTTTGCCCTGTGTCTTTAAGAACCTACCCTGGAAAATCAAACTATATAGGGTGTGTATTTTCCAGTTTCTGATAGTACTACTCTCATTGCCCAAAACAACAATAACCAACATTTATTTAATGTTTAATATATTCTAGACACTGTTCCAAACTCATTAAATATGTTAACTTATCCCTCCAGCAAGGAGTGATGAATAAGGGTTATTAAATTTTTATTTTGTGTTTATGAAGAATTATCCTTATATAATGGTAATTTTCACAAATAAACTGTGATAATGTCTTGGATTTTGTTTTCGTGTTTGTCAATCACAACTTTGGCCCTACCCTAAAAAGAGGGTTTGTACTGTTTAAAGCAGTTCAAATTGCCCAATACTAACAAAAGTTCTGAAATAGACATATGATAGATAAAATCTTACATGGCAATTTTGTAAGTTAATATTTCCTAGTGATTTTATATCTTCTGATTGCTACTAAAGTTAATTTTTATTACTCATATATGAATAATTTATCAAATAAGTTTAGTAACTACTGACAATGGTAAATTTCTCCCTCTTCATTGCTTTGTAATATTCTTTAAGATTTTGGGTCAAAGGAATTAAATAGGCAAGGTTGGAGACAAATTAAATCTAACAGAATCAAATGATTTAATTAAATGAATTCTACAGTATATGGCAAACACTTTGCTATGTAAAAGCACTAAATTACTTGCCTCTGTAGGTTTAGTCCAGTTCTTTATTCAGGGTCAATGTCTATGTATGCCCTGCTAGCAGAAAAGTGGCTTTTTGGATAACTGAGCCTTTTAAAAGTATCCTCAAGAGACAGTAAATGGGTGGGTGGTTTGATAGACTGCTTTTGTATTTGGGTAAAAAGAACATTTCTTAAGACTGGTTTAATGTAGCAAAAATCTGAGTCGAGGTTGTAGATTATAATAGAGAGTATGCTAAAAAGTAATAGTTTGTAACCTAAATGAATACTTTAATCTCCTTAAAGTCATTAAAATGCATTATATACTTTCATTTTGACTTGAAATCACCTATTATTTATGTCTCTGATATTCCCAAACTGCTTAATAAAACTCTAAAAATTTTAGTATGGTATGCATGGAGAATTTTGGAGTAGAGTCCAATATGAGGTTTTGGCAAAGAGTCATGACAAGATCTGAATACGTTTTTCCTTGATTTTAAAGGATTTCTTATAATGATTAATTTTTTTATTGGTATATAATTGTACATGTTTTTGGGAAATGTGTGATATTTTGATACATGCATGCGATGAGTAATGATCAAATCAAGGTAATTAGGATAGTCATCAAACATTTATCATTTCTTTATGTTGGGAACATTTCAAATCTTATCTCCTAGCTGTTGTGAACTATATAATGCATTATAAATAACTATAGTCACTCTACTGTACCATCAAACACTAGAATATGTTCCTTCTGTCTAACTGTATTTTTGTACCCATTAAACAACCTCTCTTTCTCCCCCACCATCTTCCCAGCATGTGGTACTATCACTGTATGTCCATGAGATCAACTTTTTTAGCTCCCACATATGAGTAAGGATATGTGATATTTGTTGTTCTGTATCTGGCTTATTTCCCTTAACATAATGACCTCTAGTTCCATCTATGTTACTGCAAATGATAATTTCAGTCTTTTGTTATGACTGAGTAGTATTCCACTGTGTGTGTATGCACCACATTTTCTTTATGCATACATCTGTTGATGGATACTTAGGTTGATTCCATATCTTGGTAATTGTGAATAGTACTGCAATAAACAGTAGATATGGGAGTCTCTTTGATGTACTGATTTTATTTCCTTTCCTTTGGGTAAATACCTACATATTTTTGAGATTGCTGGATTTTATGGCAATTTGATGTTTAGTTTTTTGAGAAACCTCCATACTGTTTTCTGCAATGGCTGTACTAATCTACATTCTCATCAACACTATGTAAGAGTTATCTTTCTCTGCAATGATGAGTTTTGAAGGAACATTCAGAATGTGGAGATAATTAAATAAGGAGTTAGCATTGAGGATTCAGGCAAAGTGAATCTGCATGTAATAGAGTCTGTAACATGGTGAGTGATCAATGAACTTACCAAGTTGTAGGTGATGTTTGAGGCATTGAAGATTCTGCAATGAACAAAGAGGCAAAATTTCCTGCCTTTGTGAAGCTTCATTCTGGTGGAGAGATAGATACAGATGCTAAAAAAAGTAAAACATATCATATGTCAAATACTGTAAATATGAAGAAGAAAATAAACTAAGAAAGAAAATAAGGGAATTTTGGGAGTGGTGGAGTTTGAAATCTTAGAGTGTTTAGAAATTGTCTCTGGAATTTTGCTGTTTTAGCAAAGGCTTGAAGCAGCTGAATAATTTTTGGAAATATCTCTGGGAAGAGCATTTGTGGCTTGAAGAATAGCAAATGAAAAATGTCCTGAGATGGGAGATTGTGAAGCATGTTTTGGGAATAGCACTTTGACTTATGTGTTGGGAACAGTCTATGGGAGAGATGATGGTGTCTCAGACTGTCAGAGAAGTGTAGGTTTTGGGATATATTTTGGAAGAGTACTGGAAAGATTTTCTCATGAATTGCATGTGAGATGTAAGATAAAGAATCAAGCATGAGTAAGGTATCTGACTTAACCCACTAAATGGTTGAAGTTGTGGTACTGAGATAGAAAGATTGCAGAAGATTTGGGGAGGGGTATTAGCTGAGCAATTTTTGGCCTGTAGGAATTTGCCAGGAAAGAATGAGGGTGTGAAAATAATGATGTTTTAGGCAAAGGAATTTTTATGTGCAATGGCATTGAACCTTGAAAATACTTTATTTAGTAAATGGAGAAACATTTTGCATGATGTAAGCACAATGTGTACCAGGGATTGGCAGACTATGTCTCAAGGGATAAATCCAGCCCACTGCCTGCTTTTGTAAGACTCAGGAACTATATGAAATTGTTGAAAAAAAAAGAATAGTATTTTATGACATGTGCAAATTATATAAAATTCACACTTCAGGTCCATAAAGAACGTTTGATTAGCACACAGCCATGCTCACTCATTTATGTATTACCTATAGCTGCCTGATGTGGTTTGGCTGTGTCCCCACTCAAATCTCATCTTGAATTGTAACTCGCACAGTTCCCATGTGTCCTGGGAGGGGAAACCAGTGCAAGGTGGTTGAATTATGGGGGCAGGTCTTTCCTGTGTTGTTCTCGTGATATTTAATGAGCCTCACAAGACCTGATAGTTTGATAAGGTGTAACCCATTTGCTTGGCTCTCATTCTCTCTCTTGCCACCACCATGTGAGATGTGCCTTTCACCTGCTGTCATCATCATGAGGCCTCCTCAGCCCTGTGAAATTGTAAGTCCAATAAACCTCTTTCTTTTGCAAATTGCCCAGTCTCAGGAATGTCTTTATCAGCAGTGTGAAAAATGGACTAATAAACTGCCTTTGTGCTAAAATGGTTGAATTAAGTAGTTCTGATGGAGACTATATGGCCTGCCACGGTGAAAATATTTACTACTCGTTTTTTACAGAAAAAGTTTGCTGACATTGGTGTACATAAAGGTAATAACAAGTTAAAATGGAGCATTTTGGGGGAGTCACAGATTGTGAAGTAACTTGCATGTCTTGCTAAGAAGTTGAAACACTTCTGCTTGAAGAGGTCCTTCACATCCTTTTGTTAGTTGTATTCCTAGGTATTTTATTCTCTTTGTAGCAATTGTGAATGGGATTTCACTCATAATTTGGCTCTTTGTCTGTTACTGTTGTATAGGATTGCTTGTGATTTCTGCATGTTGATTTTTTATCCTGAGACTTTGCTGAAGTTGCTGATCAGCTTGAGGAGATTTGGGCTGAGACGATGGGATCTTCTAAATATACAATCATGTTGTCTGCAAATAGAGACAATTTGACTTCCTCTTTTCCTAATTGAATACCCTTTATTTCTTTTTCTTCCCCGATTGCTCTGGCTAGAACTTCCAATACTCTATTGAATAGCAATGATGAGAGAGGACATCCTTGTCTAGTGCCAGATTTCAAAGGCAATGCTTCCAGTTTTAGTGCATTCAGTATGATATTGGCTGTGGGTTTGTCATAAATAGCTTTTATTGAGATATGTTCCAAAGATACCTAGTTTATTGAGTTTTTAGCATGCAATAGAAAACCATTAAAGGTATATCACAATTCAGAAAAAATTTCTAGTTCAACCTAATTTTCAGTTGGAGAGATAAACACTGGGAAAGTTAAGTAATTTTCCCAGAGCTTTCCAGCACTTCATTGTGAAGGCCAGTCAAGGACTGGAGTGATTAAACTCCCAGAGTCATAATTTTACTCTTGCTCCTAACAGCTACTGGGGCACTTCTCCATACAAGGAAGTTCCTCCAAAAATCTCATAGAATACTTATGACTGCTATAGAATGTCAGAATAAATAAGTAATTTGGTTTTCATGGTTTAATCTAACTCACATATTTATTTCATAATCAATAAGAAAGTTATTTAAGAAACTTCATAATCTTTGAATGAAATGAAAATGAAAGTTAAGCCATTATGTTAATAAATTTTGAATTTAAGCAAAGCTGAATTTGGCTGAAATTTGGCACTTCTGCCTCTCATTTGACTCAGTCTCCCTTCATCCTGCCCTATTTCTCTTAAGCAATGAAAGAGGCAGTGTTAGCAACAACCTGTGACACATTCCCTCATTATTGTTGTGGATTCTTAAAACTGATGACTGGGGACATGTCACTAATTCTAGATTCTGTTGAATGGAAGAGATGTTATGGGTTGATAAGTTATCCCAGGGAGTGAGGCCAAGAAGCAGCATTAGGAAAGATTTTGTTATTGCCAGTTTTATGGTTTAACAGTACATTACATTTGAAAAACACAACTTCAAGAAAAAGGATGGGGGGGGGCAGGTAATAAATGGAAACGGAATATATCACAGCAAACAGAGGTGGGACATGATCCCAGAGGGGACTGTAATAAGGACAGGAGAGTAATACTGTTAGCTATCTCTCTCAAGTCTGGTGGTGAGTAGTGGTGGATGCTGGAAGAAACCTTCTGATCTGTTTTTTCTAAGAAAGAGAAACTGGACTCCACTTGTGTAATTTGAGAAAAGAAGTGACACAGCATTTCATGATGAATCAACTTATTGACAGCTTACTACAACTATCATTCAGGTCATTGTTTACAAACTGAAGGTGCCATTCTGGTTATTTCTCAGTTGACTTGAGAGAGATACTACCATGAATCTCACAGAGCAGAGAATGCCAAACAGCAGCTTAAGAATTCTGTGTGGGCTTAAGTCATGGTGACATATTGCTGTAACGGCTATCTGAGTATGATGGAAAGCAGATTGCTGCCATTTGTCAAGTATATTAGAGCTTGTTTTTTTCCTTTGAGTATATCAAATGTGAATGTGGATGAAATGCATTTTTAAAAAGCTAATATGGAACTCAGTAATCCTGTATTACCAGTAAGACCCTTCTGGAGGTACACAAGGATGTTTATGGGAAGCCTTATGGTCCAGTAAGATGGAGCTGTGTTTGCAGGTAAAACATATGCAACTGAATGCCTCATGGGGCACACAGTATTTTCCATTTTAGACCATTTTCCCAAATGGCACCAATCCTATACGAGTGAAATGGCAGCAACATATGTGGTAGCTTGATCATCAATGTCCCTACCATACCAGATGTTCTGTAGAGATACCAAGAGATGGCTTGGGTGGCCTTGATTATGAAATAAATATGTAGGTCAGTCTGAAACAATGTTCTGGTATGACTGTCCTCAGTAAGAAAAGACAACCCAGACAGTGACACTAAAAGGAATGCTTTCTAAGAGGTTGGCCACAAAACTCACTTTGAGGTGATACCAAAGCTCTAAGTAAATAGACTAATTGAATAATTATTCTGTTGGAGCGCTATAATCATTGACAACTCTGGGAGAGGGTCCATACTCTTGCCAAGGAAGGATTATCAGATACTCTAGTTACCACTGAATCTGATGTTTTTAAAGGCCAGTGGCCAAGAGTGGTCAAAGGCCAGATTGGGAAGAGACACTATGGGAACACTATGCTAATTCTAAATTGTGGCAGGTTGTCACTGGAAAATGAGACTTCTATCATCATTTTCTGATGACCTAGGTTTCACAAATGGAAAGTGAATTTGCTTTCTGGTTGTAATTGGTTTTGGTAGAACAGATAATGAACACACTGTGTCATAATTATGGGAGGTAGAAGGAAGATATTAAAAAATGACACATGGAAACCTGTATCTGTAAATACCTGTACCTGTATAGTGGTGGCTGGGATATGGTTTTATCAAAAACCAGATGGCATCTAGAATATTCAGAACAATACCTCCTAAGGCATTGGAAACATGTGGCACACAGAAAAATATCATTTCTGTTGGGAGAGAATGGGGAATGACACTACAATTTTAACTAATTTCATGGTGTGTTAAATGTTACTTAAATCTTGCTGTCACAGCTATATAGTGTAACAAATGGCTTGTTAATTGATAGACTTCTACAATGATTAGAAAACATTTTGGGAGGGTAACTTGGAGACCATAAATGTTGCATATGAAAACCAATTGGCCAGAAATAAAAGTGAACTCAGATTAGTTTTAGAAAAAATTATATACGCAATTAAATGCCTCCATCAATACATGTAAGTGGTTCAAATATCTGTAGTTGATAGAGAAAAAAGAGTAATCAAACTTTTAAGAGAACAGCGAAAGACTTGTGAAAAAGATATAGTTACAATTAACATGGTTTGTAGAGGACATTCCTACATCCCATTGGATGTTTCAAAACATGGTAGTTCTCAGGATGTTAGTAGGCTTATTTGTCTGTATAAAATATTTTAAGACAAATAATGAAAAGATACTTGAGAAATAGGTACCAAGGGAGTATTCACTAAAGTCAGAGTGTGGACTGGAAAGAAAAATGTTAGCCACAGACCTACAAGCCATTTTTCCCCCTGCTGAGGGATGCCCTTGGAAGGAAAGATCCATCAAAAAACCCTGTAAACATTCTAAAGAAAGATCTCCTGCTATTTAATAGTGGGACAATTCTTATATATGGAGAACTTCAGCACATGTGTCTGGTCTGTCTAGGATTGCTCCTGTTAAATAAACCTGGAAATATGTGAATTTATGGGGCAGGCTACCTGAAAAACATCACACAAACTATGTAATTATCTGAGTATAAAATGGAGAGATATCATGACAGTAATAGCTCACTTTTATGTAAGCAATGCTTTGTATGCAGCACTTAGAGCTCATGTTAAATCTACATCAGAGCAGATACTAATGCATCACAAAACGACCTGAGAGTACACTATCCCAGCTTCTCCATCCTTTCCTTCTCTCATGATTTTCTTTCACTTTAAAATTATTAGTATGGTTTGATTCTGGGTAAGATCTCTGATCTTTGTGAATCTGATTTGATGACCCAACCCTGTATTTGTTTCACACTGTCTGCCTCAATGTCCGTGATGTACCACTATAAATCTTTAATATTGGCCTCCAAGGTTTTTCCAGATCCAAATCTTTATTCTGTCCTCTAGAGCAATACCAAAACTTGATTGCCTCTTGGTCCAAGTTCTCCAGACCTTCCTCTCTACTCAGAAATTGATCACTAATTAATATACACTTATTTTTGGTTTTATGCTCCCTGGTCAAAGAAACTAATTGAAGTCACATATCTTAACACAGAACTAGACTGGTGGAATGTGTTGTTTTCTGGGTTCTCTTCAAATGGAAGGAAGCTCTTTTTCCCTTTGAACCATCCATGTGACTTTTTTTTTTTTTTTAAACGCAGCCTTGCTCTGTCACTCAGGCTGGAGTGTGCAGTGGCACTATCTCGGCTCACTGCAACCTCCGCCTCCTGGGTTCAAGCAATTCTCCTGCCTCAGCCTCCTTAGTAGCTGGGATTACAGGCACATGCCACCACACCCAGCTAATTTTTTTGTATTTTGTTTTTAGTAGAGATGGGGTTTTCACCATGTTGGTCAGACTGGTCTCGAATTCCTGACCTAAGGTGATCCGCTGGTCTCGAACTCCTGACCTCAGGTGATCCGTCTGCCTTGGCTTCCCAGAGTGCTGGGATTACAGGCATGAGCCACTATGCACAGTCCACATGACTTTTTACATGTCTCTTTTAACACATTCAGCCTTCAAATAAAATTACTTGTAAACATATCTTATTTCTACAATTAGGACACAAGTATGTGTCAGTATTTTCTAAATCTCCCACAGTGTTTAGCAGAATATATTTTCTCTAAAGGTACTCATAAATATTTGACAAGTTAAACTGAGTGAGCAGATAAGGCCTTTTGCCTTTTCTGAAAAGAGAGAAATTGTAATGATAACATTATTAGCATAAATAAATATATTCTACTCCAGCTTATTTTCTAAGTTCCTACCTTGCAAGGAGAAATGATACCTCTCCTCTTTTACATTTCCTTTATTATGAGGAAAAAGACAAAGGTTGTTGGATTTTTTTTTCTTTTCCATGGGGTAGGCAGCAACTTTAAGGAGTTTTTAAAAATATGTCCAACAGGTTTCAGATTTTTTTTTCTTTTTAATTTTTTTTCTTCTTACTTTTAGGTTTGAGAAGTACATGTACAGGTTTGTTATACAGGGTACATTGTATGTCACAAGGCTTTGGTATACAGATGATTTCATCTCCCAGGTAGTAAGCATAGTAGCTGATAGGTAGTTTTTTGATCCTTACCTTCTCCCATGCTCCATTCTCAAATAGGCCCTGGTGTCTGTTGTTTCCCTCTTTGTATTCATATGTACTCAATGCTTATCTTACACTTATACGTCAGAACATATGGTATTTGATTTTCTGTTCCTGTGTTAATACACTTAGAATAATGGCCTCCAGCTCCATCCATGTTGCTGCAAGGGACATGATCTCGCTCTATGACTGTGTAGTATTCCATGTTGTATAATACGTACCACATTTTCTTTATTCAGTCCACTGTTGATGGGCATTTAAGTTGAGTCCACGTCTTCGCTATTGTTAATAGTGCTGCAATAAACATATGAGTGCATGTGTCCTTCTGGTAGAATGATTTATTTTTGTTTGGACATTTATCCAGTAATGTGATTGTTGGGTCAAGTGACAACTGTGTTTTAAGTTCTTTCAGAAATCTCCAAACTGCTCTCTAGAGTGGCTGAACTAGTTTAGAAAGCATATAAGTGTTCCCTTTTCTTCACCACCTTACCAGCATATTTTCTGACTTAAAAAAAAATAGCCATTCTGACTAGTGTGGGATGGTATCTCATTTTAGTTTTCATTTGTATTTCTCTAATGATTAGTGATGTTGAACATTATTTTCGTATGCTTGTTGGCTGCATGTATGTCTTTTTTTTGACAAGTGTCTGTTCATGTCCTTTACCCATTTATTAATGGGGTTGTTTGGTTTTTGCTTGTTGATTCCTAAATTTGTCAGTACCCAAAAATAAAGGAAAAGATGGATTTAGGGAGTTAGAGAAATGAGGAAGCCCATAACATATTACTGATTTCATGAACCAGTATATGAGGTTTAATGAAAAGTCACTGAAAAGGCAACAATGAGGAAAACTGCTGTATATAGAAATTGTAATTTATTTATTTCTGAAAAAACATTCACATTGAGGTTCAATGAAGATCAAAATAGTTTTTCTAAAAAATTTGTAAATTAGGCCTGTATTGATGTAAGACCAGAATAGTTTATATAATTTACAAAAGATATTGTTAAAAAACAGATCCCAACAAGGTGTGAGTTCTGAGGTACATATGGAGATCGTGCAGGATTGTTACACAGGTACACACATGCCATGGTGGCTTACTGCTTTCATCCCCCCAGTCATCTACATTAGGTATTTCTCCTAATGTTATCCGTCCCCAATACCCCCAATACCCCAACCCCCTGCTATGCCTCCCCTAGCTCTTTCACCCCCTCAATAGGCCCCAGTGTGTGATGTTCCCTTCCCCTGTGTCCATGTGTTCTCGTTGTTTAATACCCACTTATGAGTGAGAACATGTGGTGTATGGTTTTCTGTTCTTGTGTCATTTTGCTGAGAATGATGGTTTCCAGCTTCATCCATGTCCCTGCAAAGGACATGAACTCATGTTTTTTATGGCTGCATAGTATTCCATGGTGTATATGTGCCACATTTTCTTTATCCAGTTTATCATTGATGGGCATTTGGGTTGATTCCAAGTCTTTGCTATAGTAAACAGTGCCACAATGAACACGCATTTGCATATGGCTTTATAACAGGACGATTTATAATCATTTGGGTATATAACCAGTAATGGGATTGCTGGATAAAATGGTATTTCTATTGCTAGATCCTTGAGGAATTGCCACACTGTCTTCCATAATGGTTGAACTAATTTACACTCCCACCAACAGTATAAAAGCATTCTTATTTCTCCACATCCTCTCCAGTATGTGTTGTCTCCAGGTTTTTTGATGATTGCCATTCTAACTGGCGTGAGATGGTATCTCAATGTGGTTTTGATTTGCATTTCTCTAATGACCAGTGATGATGAGCATTTTTTCATATGTCTGTTGGCTGCATAAATGTCTTCTTTAGAAAAGCGTGTGTTCATATCCTTTGCCCATTTTATGATGGGGTTGTTCATCATTTTTCTTGTAAGTTTGTTTAAGTTCTTTGTAGATTCTGGGTATTAGCCCTTTATCAGATGGGCAGATTGCAAAAATTTTTTCCCATTCTGTTGGTTGCCGGTTCACTCTAATGATTGTTGTTATTATTATTTTTTGCTGTGCAGAAGCTCTTAAGTTTAATTACATCCCATTTGTCTATTTTGGCTTTTGTTGCCATTGCTTTTGGTGTTTTAGTCATGAAGTCCTTGCCTATGCCTATGTCCTGAATGGTATTGCCTAGGTTTTCTTCTGGGGGTTTTATGGTGTTAGGTCTTATGTTTAAATCTTTAATCCATCTGGAGTTAATTTTTGTATAATGTGGAAGGAAGGGGTCCAGTGTCAGCTTTCTGCACATAGCTAGCCAGTTTTCCCAGCACCACTTATTAAACAGGGAATCCTTTCCCCATTGCTTGTTTTTGTCAGGTTTGTCAAAAATCAGATGGTTGTAGATGTGTGGCATTACTTCTGAGGCCTCTGTTCTGTTCCATTGGTCTGTATCTCTGTTTGGGTACCAGTATCATACTGTTTTGATAACTGTAGACTTATAGTATAGTTTGAAGTCCGGTAGCATGATGCCTCCAACTTTGTTCTTTTTGCTTAGGATTGTCTTGGCTATGTGGGCTCTTTTTTGGTTCCATCTGAAGTTTAAGGTGTTTTTTTTCCCAGTTGTGTGAAGAAGGTCAATGGTAGCTTGATGGGGGATAGCATTGAATCTATAAATTACTTTGGGTAGTATGGCCATTTTCATGATACTGATTTTTCCTAATCATAAGCTTGGAATGTATTTCCATCTGTTTGTGTCCTCTCTTACTTACTTGAGTAGTGGTTTGTAGTTCTCCTTGAAGAGGCCCTTCACATCCCTTGTTAGTTGTATTCGTAGGTATTTTATTCTCTTTGTAGCAATTGGGAGTTTGCTCTTGGTTTGGCTCTCTGTTACTGTTGTATAGGAAAGCTTGTGATTTCTGCACATTGATTTTTTATCCTGAGACTTTGCTGAAGTTGCTTGTCAGTTTCAGGAGATTTTGGGCTGAGATGATGGGGTCTTCTAAATATACAATCGTGTTGTCTGTAAATAGAGACAATTTGACTTCCTCCTTTCCTAAATGAATAACCTTTATTTCCTTTACTTGTCTGATTGCTCTGGCCAGAATTTCCAATACTGTATTGAATAGGAGTGGTGAGAGAGGGCACTCTTGTCTTGTGTCTGTTCTCAAAGGGAATACTTTCAGTTTTTGTCCATTCAGTATGATATTGGCTGTGGGTTTGTCATAAATAGCTTTTATTATTTTGAGATATAATCCATTTATACCTAGTTTAATGAGAGTTTTTTAGCATAAAGCGCTGTTGGATTTTGTCAAAGGTCTTCTCTGCATCTATTGAGATAATAATGTGGTTTTTGTCTTTGGTTCTGTTTATGTGATGGATTACGTTTATAGATTTGTGTGTGTTGAACCAGGCTTGCATCCCTGGGATGAAGCTTACTTGATCATGATGGGTAAGCTTTTTGATGTGCTGTTGCATTTGGTTTGCCAGTATTTTATTGAAGATTTTTGCATCAATGTTTATCATGGATATTGGCCTGAAAATTTCTGTTTTAGTTGTGTCGCTGCTGGGTTTTGGTATCAGGATGATGTTGGTGTCATAAAATGGGTTAGAGAGGATTCCCCTCTTTCTCTTTGCTTGGAGTAGTTTCAGAAGGAATGGTATCAACTCCTCTTTGTACGTTTGGTATAATTTGGCTGTGAACCTGTCTGGTCCTGGACTTTTTTTTTTTTGTTGGTAGGCGATTAATTGCTGCCTCAACTTCAAATCTTGTTATTAGTCTATTCAGGAATTCAGCTTCTTCCTGGTTTAGTCTTGGGATGGTGTAAGTGTTCAGGAATTTATCCATTTATTCTGGACTTACTGGTTTATGTGCATAGAGGTGTTTGTAGTGATCTGATGGTAGTTTGTATTTCTGTGGATTCGGTGGTGATCTCCCCTTTATCATTTTTTATTGCATCTATTCGATTCTTCTCACTTTTCTTTTTATTAGTCTGGCTAGCAGTCTGTCTATTTTGTTGATCTTTTTGGAAAACTGCTCATGGATTCATTGCTTTTTTGAAGGGTTTTGTGTCTCTATCTCCTTCAGTTCTGCTCTGATCTTAGTTATTTCCTGTCTTCTACTGTCTTTTGAATTTGTTTGATCTTGCTCCTCTAGTTCTTTTAATTGTGGCATTAGGATGTTGATTTTAGATCTTTCCTCGCTTCTCATGTGGGCATTTAGTGCTATAAATTTCCCTCTAGACACTGCTTTAAATGTGCTTTAATTCAGTGCTATCCCCATTGGTTTCAAAGAACATCTTTATTTCTGCCTTCATTTCATTATTTATCTAGTAATAATTCAGGAGAAAAAATTCTAAGGGCAGCCAGAGAGGAAGGTTGGGTTATCCACAAAGGGACACCCATCAGACTCAGAGCGGATCTCTCGGCAGAAACCGTACAAGCCAAAAGAGAGTGAGGGCCAATATTCAACATCCTTAAAGAAAAGAACTTTAAACCCAGAATTTCATATCTAGCCAAATTAAGCTTCATAAGTGAAGGAGAAATAAAATCCTTTACAGACAAACAATTGCTGAGTGATTTCGTCACCACCAGGCCTGCCCTACAAGAGCTCCTGAAGGAAGCACTAAACATGGAAAGGAACAACCAGTACTAGCCACTGGAAAAATGTACCAAATTGTAAAGACCATTGACATAATGAAGAAACTACTTCAACTAATGGGCAAAACCACCTCCTAATATCAAAATGGCAGGATCAAACTCACACATAACAATATTAACCTTAACTGTAAATGGGCTAAATGCCCCAATCAGAAGACACAAATTGACAAATTGGATACAGAGTCAAGACCCATTGGTGTGCTGTATTCAGGAGACCCATCTCACATACAAAGACACACACAGTCTCAAAGAGATGGAGGAAGATTTACCAAGCAAGTTGAGAGCAAGAAAAGCAGGGTTTGCAGTCCTAGTCTCTGCTAAAACAGACTTTAAACCAACAAAGATCAAAAGAGACAAAGAAGGGCATTACATAATGGTAAAGGGATAAATGCAACAAGAAGAGCTAATGATCCTAAATATATATGCACCAAATACAGGAGCACCCAGATACATAAAGCAAGTTCTTAATGACCTACAAAGAGACTTAGACTCTCACACAATAATAGTGGGAGACTTTAACACTCCACTGTCAGTATTAGACAGATCAATGAGACGGAAAATTAACAAGGATATCCAGGACTTGAACTCAGATCTGGACCAAGCAGACCTAATAGACATTTACAGAACTCTCCACCCCAGATCCACAGAATATACATTCTTCTCAGCACCACATTGCACTTACTCTAAAATTGACAACATAATTGGAAATAAATCACTCCTCAGCAAATGCAAAAGAACAGAAATCATAACAAACAGTCTCTCAGACCACAGTGCAATCAAATGAGAATTCAGGATTAAGAAACCCACTCAAAACTGCACAACTACATGGAAACTTAAAATAGTTTTTATTGGTAGGTCATTAAGCCCAACAGATGATCAATGATGTCTGATGAGACAGTTACAGTTTACAAATGAGGATTTTAATGAGTACTTAGATACTTGGAGACTTAGAGGAACCTCCTTTTATAGTCCCTCCTACTCTTACCCATTAATTCATATGCAGAAAGTCCAGTCCATCCCCTTGACACTGTCAGAGCAAGAATATGGGAAGTTTAGATGTTGGGACCTTTGCCACTTAGGAGTGTTACATAAAGGCCTCAAAGGAAACAATCTTTAGTACCTTCTGGCTTCAGTCACTTTTTCCCCACAATTTGGCCTTACTTGAGGATCTTTTGGCATTTTGTCTATTCATGCAACCAGATAGGCCAGTATGAGGGTGGTGTGGACTGGGTTGGGGGGAGGAAAACAACTTTGCCAATTACAGATTGTCTTCAGTTTCTCATCTAAAACTCTTAATAAAACTATAAATGTAAAACCAACTTTTCTAGAAAAAATAATTTATCATATGTAGTATTATGCACCTGGAATTAAAAAAATCTTCCCTTTTTTAAGAACTTGCAGATATATAATATTGTGTATCTTCATTAAACAGGGAGTTTGGTGAAAGATGTAGTTTAAGTGGGCTATCTTTTCACTAGCTTCTGAATTCCCACAAAAACTTTTTCTAAAGTATTGACTTCTTTTGTCAACATATCTGAGATCAAGATATTTTTCTTTCTTTGGAAAATAATTTTCTATTAGTATCAGTTTTGGGAGGCTACTCAAAATTTAATATGATGTGCTAGTTTTTCGCAGTTGGTATTTCAGTACTAGCATGTAATACTCAAAAAGGCTTATAATCTTGTCTCCATTTAGTATTGTAATAGAAAAACTGTAACCAAAAAATAGTTTCATAATGGTAACCAAACTGAATAAGTGAGGCAAAAATCTCAATCATTGGAGGTTTATTAAGCCAGTTTTAGGGTACATCTGGGAAAATGTAAGCCACATCTGTGGCTGTCATTTCAAGGAGTTTTCAGGAGGTTTAGTGTTTATCTGTTTCCTTAAATCGGGTGGAGGGAGGCTTGTAGGAAGAGGAGCAGGTAGGTGGTAAAGCAAATGGTTACACTTTTGTGAGACTATATCATACATAAGTTAAGGTGAATGAAGAGAAAAAAGGCAGTAAAAGAAGAATCAGTGAGGTGGAGGAATAAGGAGTCTCGTCTTGGTTCTGCACCTGGGAAGATAAGCTTGTAGTGGACATTATCAGTGCGGAATTGAACACACTTTAGTTTTAGGAGCTAGACTTAGATTGTAGACCTAAAATTATAATTGATATGTCCTTGTTTGTGGGAGGCCAGCAAAGAATTTACTTAGAAATGATCTTTGGGAGTGGCCTTTCATAGATGCCTGAGGCCTTTTACCTTGGCTTATGGGTAAAATGAACTCAAAATACTATAGAATCAGAATGTGATAAGTGCTCTGTGGAGGTGTAGAAGTATGGTGGAAATCCGAAGGGTGTGGAGTGTGTTTGTGTTTGTGTATGTGTGTGTGTGTGTGTGTGTGTCTGTCTGTCTCAGCATCTGGGTGCTTGCCCAAATCAAAACATAAGAAGATCATTGACATTTATTAGGAAGGTGTATCATATGAGATAGGCCATAGTGTGTGTACTATTTGGAAAATAGAGATACGGTGGAATAAGATAGCAGACAAAGCCATTGGTTGGGGGAACCAAGTGAGGTTTGACTGATAGAAAGTGCACACAGAAGATCTGTGGTGGATATGTGGGGGTTTGTAGAATATAACAAGGAGGGCCTTGAATACCATGTTAAGGATTGTGTCCTTAAACTGTTTCTCATTTATGAGAGATTTGGTTTGCTTCTGAGGGATGAGTTCAATATAGTGTTATAATGTAATAAATTTAATCTTTTCCTTGGTTGAAGAAATGTTGGGATGAACATGTAAGCGTTTGTATAAGAGACTGACATTGATTAAATTGCTCTTATGGTGCTCCAGGCAGCATTTGTTTATATGCTCTCACAAGGGGAGTGTGGAAGTTCTTGACATTTGTGTGATCCATAGCTCTTGTATCCATTCCAAATAGACACTGTTAAAAACAGTCACAGGAGAAGAGTTCAGTCATGCTATAACGGCCCCTCACTGAGATTTTAATTAAAGATGATTTATGCTCAGAGAAGAAGATTATTAGAAACTATTAATAACAACATCAACTTCAGAGTTTTATAATTTTCAGTAACTACTCTTTAATATTAGTGAAGTTATATTATTTTCACTTTCTTTTTATTTTTGCCTAAAGCTTTGGTAGTGCTTTTTTCTTCTTGTTGGTGATTGTATTGATCAACTAATTACTTAAAAACTTGTCTATCCAAGACAAATCATTCAAGTCAGGTATGTGACTGGCTGCTTGGTTGATCAGTTAACACAGGTAAAATGAACTGGTTAGTCCCTTATAAAAAAATCTGTGCTATCTAAAACATAACTTAACCTTCTTTTTCTTCTTTTTCTGTTTCAGTGGATACTCTTGGTTTTCTTTGCCTTATCTTCCCTCAAGAATTAAGATTAAGTAATTCTAGTGAAAAAACAAAAGGAAAATTATCCCATTCCTCAAAGAAATCATATGAAAAACTGGTAGAAAGATGAAGTCACATACACTGGGGAAGAACCAATTTTGGCCTTGCAAAGGCCACCTATGAGATAAGTGAACATTTTTGTGCTATATTGAGTGCAAGGTGAAAAGATACTCTTAAAATATTTTGATGGAATATTTAAAAAAATGTCAGATTCTGAGGCTTTTATATTCATGCACTGAATTAAAAAATGTAGAAATAAGTAAGTAGGCTTTTTTAAATGAAAAATAAAATTTGAAACTTTTCATTTGGTGGAACACTCTCATAATAATGTTTCCCAATTGGAATAAACTTTTTAAAGGTCAACTGTTCCTCTTGAATATGGTTGGGTTTAGTTCTATTGGTGTCTAATATTTCTAGGCTTTAGTGGCAATATCAAGAAGCTTGATATTCTGTATATCACTTTAAATTTTGAGCCATGGCTTTTATTTTTTCTAATAGCTAAAATCAGAAAATACATCATATGCTTATATAGTGCCATCTATCCTAATTTAAGAGGATTTACACAAAAGCTATTAGATCTTATTACAGCCAGAAGCACTATGTTTGCATTACTTGTAAATAAGAAATTATACTCATATTGTGATGTAAGTTCATAATACGGTTTTATTAATCTGTATCTTTCCAAAATAGTTTTTCTTCAAAGTAATGTTTATCTTAATATTTTTATCTTTTATACATATTCAGTGACATATCTATGTTTAAACATTGTTTCTCTAGTTCCTTGCAAATATTATAAAATGACGTTTCTGAATTTTATATTTCATCAATTCAATGATGACCACAAATTTGTATCTTCAAACGGACAAACCGAATTACTCTCCTAAGCTCCAGATTCACACACCCAATTTTGTTTATCTTTTGTTTATTTTTAATTGATTCATTTGTTTTATTACTACAGAATTTTGAAAGTTTAAAAAGTGTTCTGGATTCAAGTTTCTATTGGAGAAATGCTTTTTGAGTTAAATATAGGGAAAGAATTCCGTCTTTTAGTGTTTTTTTTGTTTTCTGTTTTTTAAATTTATTTTTATATATATTTTATTGCACTTTAGGTTCTGGGGTACATGTGAAGAACATACAGGATTGTTGCACAGGTACATATATGGCAATGTGGTTTGCTGCCTCCATCCCCTTCACCTATATCTGGCATTTCTCCCCCCATGTTATCCCCTCCCCAACTCCCTATCCCCCACCGTCCCTCCCCTAGTACCCCCCAACAGACCCAGAGAGTGATGCTCCCCTCCCCTGTGTCCATGTGTTCTCATTGTTCAGCACCTTGCTATGAGTGAGAACATATGGTGTTTGATTTTCTGTTTTTGTGTCAGTTTGCTGAAAATGATGGTTTCCAGATTCATCTGTGTCCCTACAAAGGACACAAACTCATCATTTTTTATGGCTGCATAGTATTCCATGGTGTATATGTGCCACATTTTCCCTGTCCAGTCTATCATTGATGGCATTTGGGTTGGTACCAGGTATTTGCTGTTGTAAACATTGCCACAATGAACATATGTGTGCATGTGTCTTTATAATACAACTATTTATAAATCTTTGGATATATACCCACTAATAGGATTACTGGGTCAAATGGAATTTCCGTTTCTAGGTCCTTGAGGAATCGCCACACTGTCTTCCATAATGGTTGAACTAATTTGCACTCCCACCAACAGTACAAAAGTGTTCCTATTTCTCCACATCCTCTCCAGCATCTGTTGTCTCCAGATTTTTTAATGATAGCCATTTTAACTGGCTTGAGATGGTATCTCAATGTTATTTTCATTTTCCTTTCTCTAATAATGAGTGATGAGGAGCATTTTTTCATATGTTTGTTGACCTCATAAATGTCTTCATTTGAAAAGTGTCTGTTCATATCCTTTGCCCATTTTGAATGGGTTTGCTTGTTTTTTTCTTGTAAATCTGTTTTTGTTCTTTGTAGATTCTGGATATTAGCCCTTGTCAGATGGGTAGATTGCAAAAATTTTTTTCCCATTGTGTTAGTTGCTGGTTCACTCTAATGATTGTTTCTTTTGCTGTGCAGCATCTCTGGAGTTAGATCCCATTTGTCTATTTATCTCTTGTTGCCAATGCTTTTGGTGTTTTAGTCATGAAGTCCTTGCCTTTGCCTATGTCCTGAATAATTTTGCCTAGGTTTTCTTCTAGGGTTTTCATGGTGTTAGGTCTTATGTTTAAGTCTTTAATCCATCTGTACTTAATTTTAGTGTAAGGTGTCAGAAAGGGGTCCAGTTTCTGCTTTCTGCACATGGCTAGCCAGTTTTCCCAATACCATTTATTAAACAGGGGAATCCTTTCTTCATTGCTTGTTTTTGTGAGGTTTGTCAAAGATTAGTTGGTTGTAGATGTATAACATTGCCTCCGAGGCCTCTGTTCTGTTCCATTGGTCTATATCTCTGTTTTGAGTACCAGTACCATGCTCTTTTGATTATGGTAGCCTTGTAGGATAGTTTGAAGGTAGCATAATGTCTCCAGTTTTGTTCTTTTTGCTTAGAATTGACTTGGCTATGCAGGCTCTCTTTTGGTTCCATATGAAGTTTAAGGTGGTTTTTTCCAGTTCTGTGAAGAGGGTCATAGGTAGTTTGATGGGGGATAGCATTGAATCTGTAAATTACTTTGGGCAGTATGGCCATTTACACAATATTGATTCTTCTTAACCATCAGCATGGAATGTTTTTCCATCTATTTGTGTCCTGTCTTATTTCATTGAGCAGTGGTTTGTAGTTCTCCTTGAAGAGGTCCTTTACATCCTTTGTTAGTTGTATTCCTGGGTATTTTATTGTCTTTGTAGCAATTTGAATGGCAGTTCGTTCTTGATTTGGCTCTCTAGAAGTCTGTTATTGGTGTATAGGAGTACTTGTGATTTCTGCACAATGATTTTGTGTCCTGAGACTTAGAGACAATTTGACTTCCTCCTTTCCTAATTGAATAACCTTTCTTTATTTTTGTTTCCTGATTTCTCTGGCTCTAATACTATACTGAATATATCTATTCAATATAGTATTAGAATTTCCAATACTACATAGAATAGGAGTGGTGAGAGAGGGCATCCTTATCTAGTGCCAGATTTCAAAGGGAGTGCTTCCAGTTTTTGCCCATTCAGTATGATATTGGCTGTGGGCCTTTGATACCTAGCTTATTGAGAGTTTTTAGCATAAAGGGCTGTTGAATTTTGTCAAAGGCCTTCTCTGCCTCTATTGAGATAATCATGTGGTTTTTGTCTTTGGTTCTGTGTGTGGTGAATTACATTTATAGACTTGCGTATGTTGAAACAGCCTTGCATCCCCAGGATGAAGCCTACTTGATCGTTATGGATCAAGCTTTTTGATGTGCTGTTGCAATCTGTTTGCCGGTATTTTATTGAAGATTTTTGCATCTATGTTCATCCTGGATATTAGCTTGAAGTTTTCTTGTTGAGTCTCTGCCAGATTTTGGTATCAGGATGATGTTGGTTTCATAAAATGATTTGGGAAGGATTCCCCTCTTTTGGATTGTTTGGAATAGTTTCAGAAGGAGTGGTACTAGCTCCTCTTTGTATGTCTGGTAGAATTTGGATGTGAACCCATCTGGACCTGGGCGCTTTGTGGTTGGTAGGCTATTAACTGCTGCCTCAACTTCAGCCCTTATTATTGGTCTATTCAGGGTTTTGACTTCTTCCTGGTTTAGGCTTGGGATGGTGCAAGTGTCCAGGTATTTATCCATTTCTTCCAGGTTTACTGGTTTATGTGCATAGAGTTGTTTGTAGCAATCTCTGATTATATTTAGTATTTCTGTGGAATCGGTGGTAATATCCAATTAATTGTTTTTTATTGCATCTATTTGATTCTTCTCTCTTTCTTTTTTATTAATCTGGGTAGTGGTTTGTCTATTTTGTAGATCTTTTCAAAAACCAGCTCCTGGACTTACTGATTTTTTTTGAAGGGTTTTATGTGTCTCTGTCTCCTTCAGTTCTACTCTGATCTTAGTTATTTCTTGTCTTCCTCTAGCTTTTGAGTTTCTTTGATCTTGTTCCTCTAGCTCTTTCAATTTTGATGATAGGGTGTCAATTTTCGATCTTTCCTTGCTTTTCATGTGCGCATTTATTGCTATAAATTTTCTTCTATACACTGCTTTAAATGTGTCCCAGAGATTCTGGTATGCTGTGTCTTTGTTCTCATTGGTTTCAAAGAACATCTTTATTTCTGCTTTCATTTCATTGTTTATCCACTCAACATTCAAAAGCCAGTGTTCAGTTTCCATGAAGTTTTATGGTTCTGAGTTAGTTTCTTAATCCTGAGTTCTAATTTGTTTGCACTGTGGTCTGAGAGACTATTTGTTAGGATTTCCATTCTTTTGCATTCGCTGAGGAGTGATTTACTTCCAATTATGTGGTCAATTTTAGAGTAGGTATGATGTGATGAGAAGACTGAATATTCTGTGGATTTGGGATGGAGAGTTCTGTAGATGTCTATTAGGTTTGTTTGGTCCAGATCTGAGTTCAAGTCCTGGATATCCTTGTTAACTTTCTGTCTCAGTGATCTGTCTAATATTGACAGTGGAGTGTTAAAGTCTCCCATTATTATTGTGTGGGAATCTAAGTCTCTTTGTAGGTCATTAAGAACTTGCTTTATGTATCTGGGTGCCCCTGGATTGGATGCATGTATATTTAGGATCATTAGCTCTTCTTGTTGCATTGATCCTTCTATCATTATGTAATGCCCTTCTTTGTCTCTTTTGATATTTGTTGGTTTAAAGTCTGTTTTATCAGAGACTAGGGTTGCAACTCCTGCTTTCTTTTGCTCTCCATTTGCTTGGTAAATCTTCCTCCCTCCCTTTATTTTGAGCCTGTATGTGTCCTTGCATGTGAGATGGGTTTACTGGATACAGCACATCGATGGGTTTTGGTTTTTTATCCCATTTGCCAGTCTTCACTTGAATGTCTAATAGGTATTTCAAATTGAATGTTTTCAAATAGAAGTAGAGACTCTCTGATCTCTCCTACTCCAACCTCAAATCTAATTTCTTCTTAGCCAGTATATCCCAATAAAGTGTACCAATTGTACAGTAAAAAAGAGAAAAAAGTCATTTTTGAGTTTCTTTATTCCTGCAACCAATATGTCAGTAAACTCTACCTAGGCCCCCCAAATAATTGTATTGAAAATCTGAAAATTTTTCTTAATTTACCTTGTTACAGTCCAATTGAACAACTAAAATTTTCCCCTGAGTTCTGCATTAGCCTCCTGACTAGTTTCTTTGACTGCAATCTGGCTCATAACAGCTTCTATACAACAGGCAAGTGATCTTTCAAAATAACAATCAGATTGTGTTGTTCTTCAGGTATCTAGGATCACCTCCCCCTTGACTTCTACACTGCATTTCCATAGAAGAAAAGGCTGGCCAGCTGGCACCTCCTAAAACACCTTCTTGTAAATAGCAGGCATGGTGTGGGGGAATCTCTCTGGAAGACCTTGTTTTTACTTTAATAAGATCAAAACCCTACCCCACTCCTCCATCAACCAAGACTCTTTCATATGTGATTTCTAAAGCTGTAAATGCAAGACCCTTTCATATGTGATTTCTAAAACCCAAGACCCTTTCACTTGTAATTTCTAAGGCTGTAAACCTAAGATTCTTTCATGGGTAATATCTAGAGTGTAAGCCTATATAAAGGCAGTGCTTCTCTTTGTTAATCAAACTTGGTTGTTTAGACAAATTGTCGCCTGGCTCCCGGCCATAATAATAATAAACACCTCTTCCTTCCCAGTTCGAGAATTCTGTTCCTTGCAGCTGCTCCTGCTTCAGTCTCTTTGACTGTAATCTGCCTCATAATAGCTTGCACACAACAGGCAAGTGATCTTTCAGAATAACACTCGGATTGTGTTTTTCTTCTGCTTAAAATGTCCAGTGGCTTCTCACTGTACATGAAAGTTTATTTTAAAAATTATTATATGAAGTCTGCACCCAAGAATGCTAATACTTACCGGTATTCTGTTTCTTTATCTTCTTGGACCCACAACTAAATTACGTTTCCTGTCCTCCCCCACCTCCCATGTGAAAATGACCAAGTTTGGGAAATGGAATATAAGTGGAAGTAGTGGACATCAGTTCCATGCCTGACCCATAAGGCTCTCCCAGGTAGGATCCTCTTGTTTCCTTCCTATTGTGTGAGGGAATTGGAGAGGGTGTGTTAAACATGATATTCGCACAAGATGAAAGGATGATGGGTTCTCCATTGCTTCCATGTAACAAACTTCTCACCCAAGTCAATTCTTACTGGAATGTGACATATGCAAGAAATAAATCTTGCTTTGTTAGGCTTAAGTTTTAGGGCTTATGTGATGGGCTGGCCCCTGCCCATCTTTCCAACCTCATCTGTTTATACCCTCCCCTTTCACACTAGGCCTCCATTACTCTGGATGCCCACAGATCTGAACCTATTGTTGTATTGTTCTTTTCCCCAGATCAAAGCATGACTCCCTTTTTCTCTCCAGCTGGATATCAACTCAAATGCCATTTTCTTCAAAGAGGCTTCCCTGACTTCCCTATCTAAAACAGCATCCCACAGTGGTCAGTTTCTATGACATGTCTTTACATACTAAGACATCTTCTCAGCAGTTATCAGTACCTACAATTGTCTTAATGTGTTCTATTTTTGTCCGTATCTTCCTAGAATATCAGCTCAGTCAGAAGAGGAATTATTTATCTTCACTGTTACAGGCTAAAACAGTGCTTGGCATGTAGTGGGCACTCAATATGTATTTGTTAGCTGACTGACTAGTATGCATAGGTATGCTATTTGAAGATTGGAATTGTATTCTGTAGCTCAGATGTAGGTAGAGCATACAACTCATATAAGCCAAAATATTTTAATATAATGTGCCACTAAATTGCAGGTAACACATTATAGAAAGACTTAGGATTTGGAGACAGAAAGGCTCAATTCAAGTTTTGAACCCATTGTGTGATTCTGATTACTCTGTCTTTCCGAGGCTCTATTTCTGCAATTTCCATAATGGAAATACAACAGTATATGCCTTATTCTGGCAATCTCATGAGATAGAATATTTGTGAATAAACCATAAAAACTGTATAGAGTTCATATTACATAAGAATTAATCCCACAAGTCTATTTTTAAACATGTGCAAAATGCTTTGTATGTTGATAGCTTGTATGTCTAAATACTTTGTGGGTAGACAATGCTGATAAATGATATGCATATTAATTAGAAATATTTTTACATATTACTAAAATGCAAGATTCTCTGAGATGCATAACATTCTGTCTTGGTAATCAGTGTCTCAGGACTTCAAAGTAAAGAAATTGCTATCCATTCAACAAGTAGTTCTATAGATACAGTTTTACTTTAACATGGTGTGCTATTGTCTGGTGAGCATGAATTAAGCAAGCGCTGATAGATGTGTGAAAACTTGAATTTTTATTCTGGTAGAAATGTGAAGTATCTCTTCATAAATTCTATTTAGCATTGTTTTGAGAGATCCAGACTCAAATTGCCCTTAATTTGCCTAAAATCTCTCCAAACTCACCAAGCTGGGAACAAAGAAGTATTGTGGTAATAAATATTTATTGTTCACATGCATGTATCACAATCAGGCTGTTTTCTGTGTGCACTTTTACCAGGAAACAAAATAAAACAGAAAATACAATGCTTGTAAAATTTATGTGAGGAATGTTCTTTGGGAAATTAGGCTTGGTTGCTGTTTAACATCCTTTTTGGAAACGAGAAAGACATGCCCCCTGAACGTGCCTCAGAGAGGAAATGAATTATGATTGGCTATTACTAGCACTCTTAGTTCTACTTCAAAGTTTGCACAACAGTGGTCAAAATATCTCTTGCCTTTGAAGAAGTCCCTGGTTGTAGGCAGCCCTCTCTGTGTCAGCACCTTATGACCATTGTGGGCCATGCTAGCTCATAGTTAGGACTGGAGGCATCCCAGCTTCTCAGAATTTTCCCTCTTCAGCAGAGGGCTGAAATGTAATGTGACATATATTACAATTGATTTTTTTTAAAGCATCGCCCTCAGGGAAGAAATACAGGAAAGAGTAGAATATTTATTTGACTGTTCCTGTCTCCTGGTATGTTAAAACATCCATCTATTACTTATTAAAAAAGATCAAAATAGGCCTAACCCTGAAAAGAGATCATGTCTGAGTTTGACAAGGCCCAAAACAAAGTAGTTTTTAAATTCCATAATGCAAGTTTTCACAAAACAAGTGTTAGCAGCTTTGTGTCACTCTGGAATATTAGCAAAAGGAAATTTTCTTGATTTTTGTTAATGAAATCTGTAAATCAAGGAACATTTGAATAGAGACCTAGGAGAGCACTTTTATAAATGTTTCATAATTCTTATTTAAAAGAGCATAAAGTAACCTGGGAGGTTTTGTGTCAGGATGGAATTGAAATGCATTATTGCTTACCAATGAGTACATATAGAAAGTTTCTTCTTAAATTGGATTCCAGCTAACCTAATACCCTGATATTAAAAGGTTTTTACCTTATGAATGTGCATTATTAGCAAACTTTATGGTACTAAGTATATTGCATTTATATGTCCAGTGGGGCCTGATCTAGCCTTTGAAAATTGTGCTTAATTAAACACCAGTGCCCCATCAAAAATCTTACTCTGGAATGAGGGGAGAGAATAAGATCATATGAGCCACTGCTGTAGATATGATATAGATTAGATATAAGCATTTGTTTATGCTTAGTTTTGAGCAAAGGCAATCCTACCATGACTAATTTGACCCCTTTTTCATACTTGACAGTTTCTGCTGCATCAAAAATATCTTTTATCAGAGAGAAAAAAATCAAAGTGGTCTCAAATCCCAGCTTCTAGGATAAGTCCCATAGAAACTTTGGAAGATGTTGTATATGTGCATGATCAGAAAATTTAGGTGGTATAGTAGATGTAAGATGAAAATTAAAAACTTACTCTCACATTTCCATCAGGTCTTAAACCTAAAGTTTACCACTTTTGAAATCTTCTTGGTATATAAATCTACAAACACATTGTATACCTTAATATATCCATGTGTGAATACATCCTTTATATATCCATAGGAAAATATGTTTTCAGAATTGTTCTTGAAGGAAAGGATACACTGACAGCATATTACACTTTTTCATTTTAGTTCACCTTGAAGATTTTTCCTTAGCAATGCATATGGATATACCTTAATCTTTTCAATGTGTGCAAATTCTGTTGTATGAATGGAAAATTATTTAATCAGCCTCTTCATTGATAAACATTTTTTTTTGCAGGTATAAATAATGTGACTCCGAATACACAAGCTCCTATCTTTAGCAAGTATATATATATATATAGAATAAATTCACTGAAGTTGAATTGCTGAGTCAAAAGGCAGGTACATTTTAAATTCTGGTGATTTTGCCAAATTATACTATAAAAGATTGTAGCTAGCTTGGAGTCCCACCACTGGTATCCAGAAGTGACTCATTTTCCACTCTTACCAAAAGTAGCTTTTAGTTTCTGGTCTTATATAACAGCAAACTTACAGGTTTGGGCAAGTATTACATGACTTGTGAAATTTTGCAAGGTAAATTAATAGCAAAGAAAGCAACATTGTTTCCTCCACATGTCCATGGATGAAGTTACAGGGTTTAGTGGATTTCAAAGCAGAATTAAAGAGTTTATCTCCATTGTCATTCAAAGCCAGCAAATGCATGCAAACCCCAGTTAGCCTCTCTTGATGTATGGCAGTTTGTCTTCTTGGCAGCATAAAGAGGTCAATGTTTCTTTAGTCTCAGGTGAAACTTTTCTTGATATCTGCTATGATTTTTGTTAGTCAATTCATGTTTACTTACTATAAGATTGGCAAAAAGGTAACGGCAAAAACTGCAACTACTTTTGTGCAAACCTAATACTTTTCTTAATCTTTTTCTGTAAAGGAAAAAATGGGTTACCAAAGGTAGTAATGTTTGATATATTTCCTAGTCTTTCCCCTGATAAAATATTTAGCAAAATAAGAATAACTATTCCAGTGGCCATGAAATAAAAAAGGAGCTTTATAAAAATTTATATTGCTCTTTAGTTTCATTAATTTTATTATTTTAAACTAAGCATAAAAGCTTTCCCTTGAAATTGAGTGGTCTTCGAAGTGTCCTTTAACCACACCTCTCTTCGTTAGGGAATCTGGTTCTGGATGGTTGTATAGTCACAATGTGATTTTTTTCATCCCAGGAAGATTTTCTTTGTTTTAATTCTTATTATTTTTGTTTTTATTTTATTATTGGGAAAACAGTATCAATTACCACTGTGACTTTTTCAAAGATTTTTGCTAAATTCAGGGAACTAATGGAATATACAGTGATTTCTTCTTAAGCCAAAATGTGTTTCAGGATCACTTTTATCTCAAAAATGTGGTGATATTAAAAGTTTCATTTTGGATTTTCTCTTTACTTAGGGAGGACTGTTTTCATGAAAGCATTTGCATTTCAATCACTTGGAGGGTTGGCTATGAGAACAATGTTTTGCTCCTAGTTAATTTTGGTGGGTTCTTTCATTAGCTGTTACCTAGACAGCATTTCCACTTGATCGGCTTCTATCTCTTCTCTTATCTGGTCTTTCATTAGGCCTGGATGACCTGAATTGGCTCTGTTCTCTGTCTTTTATTTCACTCTGGCTCCTGTCAGTTTATGTTGGCAGTGGGCATTCATTCTGTTCTTGGCGGAGTTCCCCAAGTTCCCCTTGTGATATGGTGCTGATATCTTCTGATGACAATGTTGAATCTCTTTCTTTATCTATTCAGCTACCCCTTCAGCCAACCTTCACTTTAGTCCAACAGTCATTTTACTTTTTATTTAATTATGTGTGAATAATTTTATGGCGGGAACTTCTTTTGTATTTTTATTTTTCCTTCTGAAAGTCAGTTCTAGTGTTGAAATAAATAAAACTACAAAGATATAACTAGTTAAATCTTTATATTTTCTGACATCTTTTGCATGCATCAGATTTAGTGCTAGATCTAGTCTTTGACAAAATAAACTGAAGCTAAAAAATACTGTATCCTCTCCTCGAAATAATAGTTCCTCTAAATATCAGATATTTGTTTTTAAACAGTTATTTTACTTCTGCACTGAAATCTTTTTATAAAAACTCATCTATCCATCCGTCTGTCTACCATCAAAATTCAACATAAGACAGCTCTTGCTTTAACGTCGTTCCGAACAATTTAGTGAAACTCCAAAAAAATTTTTTTTATCAGTCTCTTCTACAAAGTTACTTAGTTTTGCTAGAATTTGAGTACAAATCATTATCACTTAGCAGATAACCGACCTTGTGTAAACCACTTAACATTGAGTTCTCAATTTTATTATCCCAAAAATGGGCTTTTGAAAGCCATGAATTAAATAACTTACAGGAAAGTGCTTTTAAAAATAGACATGCCGTATAAGTGTTATGTATTACTATTATTTTGGGGCAGAAAATGGAACTTAGAATTTCATGTCCTTAAATATCTCCTAAAAACCACTGGCAAGCTTGCAATTGGAAAAGCATTTACCTGTGTAAATTCTTCAGTTCTTTCAAGCCCTTCCATGACTTTAAACTTTATTCAGAGACCAGTGATAAGCTGCTGAGAGATTTTAAACCAGAGAGTGACATAAGTATACCTAAGCTTTTGAAACGTCACTCAGGCTGTAGTGTGAAAATGGAATCAGAGCTGATAAGAGTTGTGGCAGACAGAGTGAGGAGATGATATAGGAGGCTGTTAGAGTGATCACACAAGGGGATAATGACATTTTGAATTTAGAAGGAGAGAGCAGCAAAGATTGACCAAGTGTCAGCTTTGCAAAATTTTGAGGAGGAGGAATCAACTAGAAGGGGAAGGAGAGTTAAATTGGTTTTTGCTTGATCAGCTAGCAGGAATTTTGTGACTTTATCCCGTGACAGAAAACACTGGAGGGTTATAGTTAGCAGGATTTTGCTGCTTTTTGCTAGGATGGAAAACACAGAAGGGTTTTAGCTGGCAGAATTTTGCTGCTTTTCATGGAGATAGGAAACACAGAGGAGGAAAACATTTGTGGCAACAATTATTGGTTCATTTTTGTATAAGTGGTGGTTGAGACATTTAAGCAGATAAGTGTCCTTGCAACTGTATATACTTTTCTGAAACTCGGGAGTACATTAAACTAGTAATAGTAATTAAGGCATGGAAATAAATGAGGTTATTAGGGAGAGAGTTGTAGACTAAAAACAGAGAGGTTATGAGCATATCAACTTTTAAGCAACAAACAGAAGAGGTCCATTCTCTGTCCATCCCGTCTGATAAAAAGCAACAAAGACCGTAAAGTGTGGCTTGTAAAGTGTCTATATCAAGGGAAGATAGAGTTTTGCATAAGAGAGAGTGATCAACAGTGTAACATGATGCAGAGGCATCAAATAAGATAAGAACTGCGTAGTGTCTGTTAGATTCACAAGAATGGGTGTCACTGGTCACAGCAGTTAGAACTAGGTGAACTGATGGTAGAAACTGGACATCAGTGGAGAATTAAATGGGAGGAGAGGAGTAGGAGACAAAAAGAATGAACAGCATTTTCAAAGACTGGCTGTTATGTATGTAGTATGCTCTTATTTTTTAAATGAAAGTAAATGAGAAAGGCAGTTGTGGAGGGAGATACAAGATCCTTTTATTTTTACATAGTAAAACTCTGAGCATGTTTCAATTTTCTTTGGGTGAAGGATAGAGAAAACAAAGCTACAGGGAAAGAAGCAAAGGGATAAATAGTGAGAGAGGCTCCTGAGGAGGCAGGTGTGGGTGGGTCTAGAGCACTGGGAGAAGCATTAGATTTGGGAAGTTGATTCCTCTTCTCTCTGACAGAAAAAGGAAAAAGAATAGGTGAAATTGCAAAGAATTGAAGGTTTCCCTCTGCAGCTTATAGTTTTCTCTGGATAGGTGGAGGGAATACTGTTTGCTGAACAACGAGTTGGTGAGTTGGTGGAGTTTGAAAATAATGGAGAAATTTCAAGTACATATTTTGCAGAGTTAATGAGAAAGCTAAGGAAGGAAACATCAAAAAGTTGTCTAATTTGCATTCCCACCAACAGTGCATAAGGGTTCCCCCTCCCCACACTCTCATCAACCCTTGCTATTTCTTGTCTTTTTGGTAATAGCCACAGAAGGGAGGTGAAATCTCGTTATGGTTTTGATTTGCATTTCCCTGATGATTAGTGATTTTGAGCACCTTTTCATATATCTGTTGGCCATTTGTATGCTTCCTTTGAAGAAATGTCCATTCAGGTCCTTTGCCTATTTTAAAATTAGCTTATTAGTATTTTGTTGCTATTGAGTTGCATGAGTTCTTCAAATATTTCGGATATTAATATCTTATTAGATATATGGTTTGCAAGTATCTTCTCCTGTTCCTCAGGTTGTCTCTTTACTCTGTTGTTTTTTGTGCAGAAGATTTTTGGTTCAGTGCCATTCTATTTGTCAATTTTTGCTTTTGTTGCCTGTGCTTTTGGTGTCATAATGAAACAGTCACTGCCCAGACCAATATCAAGAAGTACTTCCTCTGATTTCTTCTTGTAGTTTTATGGTTTCAGATATTACATTTAAGTTTTTAACTTATTTTGAGTTGATTTTTGTATACAATATGAGACAAGGGTTCAATTTTATTCCTTGGTAGGTAAATACCCAGTTTTCCCAATACCATTGTTGAAGAGACTCTCTTTTCTCTATTATATCTTCTTGGAAAACAGTATGAAGATTCCTGAAATAATTAAAAATAGAAATACTTTATGATCCAGCAATCCCACCTCTGGATATATATTTTAAAAAGGAAAAAGAAATCAGTCTCTCAAACATATCTGTACTCTTATGCTCATTTCTGCATTATTCATAATAGTCAAGATATGGAAACAACCTAATGTCTACTGATGGATGAATGGATAAAGAAATGTGATGCACATGCACACACACACACACACACACACACCCCTATGGAATATTATTCAGCCTTAAAAAAGAAGGAAATCTTGTCATTTTCAACAACATAGATGAACCTTGAGGACATTATGCTAAATAAAGTAAGCCAGACACAGAAAGATAAATATTGTATGATCTCATTTGTATGTAGACACTAAAAATGTCACACTGATAGAAACAGAGAGTAGAATGATGGTGCTAGAGGAAGAGAGAGGAGGATATGGGGAGATGTTGGTCAGGGGGTACAAAGTTTCATTTATGTAAGTTAAATAAGCTCTGGATATCTAATTATAACAGTATGAGTATAGTTAACACTGTTGTATACTTAAAATTTGCTAAGTGGGTAGATAGATCTTAAGTGTTCTCAACACACAATATTGTAACTAGGTGAGATGATATGTTAATTTGCTTGATTGTGGCAAATATTTCATAATACATGTGTATTAAAAATTATGAAGTTGTATGCCTTAAATAGATGCATTTTAAATTGCCAACTATAGCTCAGTAAAGTTGAGAGAAAAAAAGATCAGGCAGCAGGTAGTACTTTGCCAACAATGGAGACCTGAAGTGTGTAGTGATATCAGTGTGCCAGTTTGTATAATTTTTGCTTAAAGCATCTCTTAGTCTGGGTGCAGGCATAAAGATAATAGGAGATTGTGAATTGATCCTGTACTGGCATTTAGTTAAGAGAAACTTACGGAAGAAAAACAAAAGGTGTTTTGCAGACACTGGCAAAAGAGTGGTTTCTGTGGTGGACCATGACCATGGAGTCTAGGGAAAACAGAGAAGGAAGTGAAGGCTGAAGATTAGAGGCCCCTTTGAAAGGATTAAGGACTAGTGGTCCTTTTATAATGCTTTTGATAAGTCAAATCTTTTTCTTAAATACCTCTGCAAATTTCAAGTTGCATGGATTCTTTCAGGCCTATGTAATTTATTAGTACATTGAGTAGCACGTTAACTAATGACATCTCAAACACAAATTTAAAGGGGAGTATGGTGCTTTTTAGAACTCTGTTTTTTGCTTTTCTTTTTGATTTTAGTCCTGCAAGAAGACGCATCCATTTGTTAGTTGGTAGAAAAAAATGGTGCAAGGGTACAGAAAATGTTTCCAGAATTTTAAACAACTTACTAGATGAAGATTTCTCTTCAGTTCTGCTTTTTTCTCCCCTGTAACTTAAAATAGTTACCTCCAATCATATACTTTGAGAGGTACATTTGACCCTAAAGTTTTTCTTTAGCTCATGCTTGTGTTTGAGTGTTTGCTCATCCTTTGTGCTGATAGTTGGTGAATCGCTGGTAGAGACATCTTAAGCTTTGAGAAGCATTATGTCTTGTTAGTCACATGCACTTTTAACTTGAAAAAGTGGTTTGAGACTTCTGCCAAGATGGCTGAATAGGAACAGCTCTAGAATGCAGTTCCCAGAGAGAGCAATGCAGAAGGCGAGTGATCTTCACATTTCCAACCGAGGTACCAGGTTCATTTCAGTGGGACTGGATGGACAGTGGGTATAGCCCAAGGAGGGCAAACTGAGGCATGGTGGGGCGCTGCCTCATCTGGGAAGTGCAGTGGGCAGGAGGCCTAGTCAACAAAGGCCATCAGGGACGTCTGGCCACTCTGGAGCTCTGGTTTTGATGCTGTGCTTCTCCTGCAGTCTTTGCAGCCCACAGACCAGGAGATCTCCACATGCCAACAGGCACTGTGGGTTTCCAGGGCAAATCTGGGTGGCTAATTTAGCCAGTGCTGGGAGTTCCCAGCACAAAGCTGAGCAGCTGTTTTGACTAGTGCCTGGAGCACCTGCGAGACAGAGTCACCCATACACCTGAGAGAAAGGGGGCTGAAGGCAGGGAGCCAGGTGATCTGGCTCCATGAATCTCACCCCCATGGAGATCAGCAAACTGAATCCCACTGGCTTGGGATTTTTGCAGCCTGGATGGTTGAGCTCTGTGTGGGGAGGGGCTTCTGCCATTACTGAGGCAGCTCTAAACTTACCTGTGTAAACAGAAGCATGAAGGAATTTACACAGCAGCTAGGGGGAGCCCACAGCAGCTCAACAACACCTTTACAGGCAGACTTTGACTAGAATCCCCCCTTGCTGGGCAGAGCATCTCTGAAAAAAGGCAGCAGCCTGTCAGGGACTTAGAAATAAAGCCACACCTTCCTAAGACAGAGCATCTGGGAAAAGGAGTGGTTGTGAGTTCCCCCTGCAGCTCTGAAAGGAGCAGCGGAGCTCATAGGACAGCATATGAGTTCTGACAAGGGACAGACTGCCTCCTTAAGCAGATCCCTGACCTCCCTGTATATCCAAAGAGTCACCTCATACAGGAGAGCTCTGGCTGACATCTGATGGGTATCTTTCTGGGATGAAGCTACCAGAGGAAGGAACAGGCAGCAATCCTTGCTGTTCTGTACCCCCTACCCCTGGGTGATTCCCAGGCAAGCAGGGTCTGGAGTGGACCTCCATCAGTCCTGCAGCAGAGGGGCTTGTTAGAAGGAAAACTAAAAAACAGAAAGAAATAGCCTCAACATCAACAAAAAGGATGCCCACTCAGAGACCCCATCTGAAAGTCACCAACTTCAAAGACCAAAGGTTGATAAATCCACAAAGATGGGAAGAAACCAGTGCAAAAAGGATGAAAACACCAAAAACCAGAATGACTCTCCCTCTCTGAGGAATCACAACTCCTTGCCAACAAGGCAACAAAACTGGATGGAGAATGAATTTGATGAATTGACAGAAGGAGGATTCAGAAGGCGGGTAATCACAAACTTCTCTGAGCTAAAGAAACATGTTCTAACCCAATGCAAAGATAACAACATTGAAAAAAGGTTAGGTGAGATGCTAACTAGAATAACCAGCTTGGAAAAGAACATAAATGACTCGATGGAACTGAAAAACACAGCATGAGAACTTCGCAAATCATACACAAGTTTCAATAGCAGAATCGATCAAGCAGAAGAAGGGATATCAGAGATTGCAGATAAACTCAATAAATAAAACGAGAAGGCAAAATTAGAGAAAAAAAGAGTGAAAAGAAATAAACAAAGCCTCCAAGAACTATGTGATTATGAGAAGAGAGCTAATCTCCGTTTGATCAGTATATCTAAATGTGTTGGGAATAATGAATCCAAGCTGAAAAACCATCTTCATGATATTATTAATGAGAACTTCCCCAAACCTAGCAAGGCAGGCCAACATTCAAATCCAGGAAATTACAGAGAACACCACAAAGATACTCCTCAAGTGAGCAACCACAAGGCACATAATCATCAGATTCACAAGGGTTGAAATGAAGGAAAAATGCTAAGGGCAGCCCAAGAGAAAAGTTGGGTTACCCACAAAGGGCTCAAAAGTTGTGAGCCCGTCAGACTCACAACAGATCTCTCAGCAGAAGCCCTGTAAGCCAGAAGAGAGTGACGGCCAATATTCAACATCCTTAAAGAAAAGGACTTTCAACCAAGAATGTCATATCCAGCCAAACTAAATTCATAAGTGAAGGAGAAATAAAATCCTTTACAAGACAAGCAATTGCTGAGAAATTTCATCACCACTAGGCCTGTCTTACAAGAGCTCCTGAAGGAAGCACTGAACATAGAAAGGAACAATGAGGTACCAGGCACTGCAAAAATGTACCAAATGGTAAAGAGCATTGACACAATGAAGAAACTGCAACTAATGGGCAAAACAACCAGCTAGTATCAAAATGGGAGGATCAAACTCACTCATAACAATATTAGCCATATATGTAAATGGACTGAATGCCCCAATCAAAAGACACAGACTGTCAAATTGGATAAAAAGTCAAGACCCACTGGTGTGCTATATTCAGGAGACCTATCTCATTTGCAAAGACACACATAGACTCAAAGCGTTGGAGGAAGATTTACCAAGCAAATGGAGAGCAGAAAAAAGCAGGAGTTGCAATTCTAGTCTCTGATAAAATGGGCTTTAAACCAACAAAGATTAAAAAAAAAAAAGAAAAAAAGAAAGGCATTACATAATGATAAAGGGATCAATGTAACAAGAAGAGCTAACTATCCTAAATATATATGCACCCAATACAGGAGCACCCAGATGCATATAGCAAGTTCCTAATGACCTACAAAGTGACTTAGACTCCCCACGCAATAATAGTGAGAGACATTAACACTCCACTGTCAATATTAGATCAATGAGACAGACGAACTGGTACCATTCCTCTGAAACTATTCCAAACAGTACAAAAAGAGGGAATCCTCCCTAACTCATTTTATGAGACCAACATCATCCTGATACCAAAACCTGGCAGAGACACAACTAAAAAGAATATTTCAGGCCAATATCCATGATGAACATTGATGGGGAAATCTTCAATAAAATACTGGCAGACTGAATCCAGCAGCACATCCAAAAGCTTATCTATCACGATCAAGTCTGCTTCATCCCGGGGGATGTAATGCTGGTTCAACATATACAAATCTATAAACGTAATCCATCACATAAGCAGAACCAAAACAACAACCACATGATTATCTCAATAGATTCAGAGAACACCTTCAACAAAATTCAACAGCCCTTTATGCTAAAAACTCTCAATAAACCAGGTATCGATGGAGCGTATCTGAAAATAATAAAAGCTATCTACGAGAAACCCACAGCCAGTATCCTACTGAATGGGCAAAAACTTGAAGCATTCCCTTTGAAATCTGGCACTAGACAAGGATGCCCTCTCTCACCACTCCTATTCTGCATAGTATTGGAAGTTCTAGCCAGAGCAATCAGGCAAGAAAAGGAAATAAAGTGTATACAATTAGGAAAAGAGAAAACCACTCTATCTCTATTTGCAGACAATATGATTGTATATTTAGAAGACCCATTGTCTCAGCCCCAAATCTTTTTAAGATGATAAGCAACTTCAGCAAAGTCTCAGGATATAAAATTGATGTGCAAAAATCAAAATCATTCCTATACACCAATAACAGACAGAGAGCCAAATCATGAGTGAACTCCCATTCACAATTGCTAAAAAGAGAATAAAATACCTAGGACTACAATAACAATGGACGTGAAGGACCTCTTCAAGAAGAACTACAAATGACTGCTCAAGGAAATAAGAGAGGACACAAACAGATGGAAAAACATTCCATGCTCATGGTTAGGAAGAATCAATATCATGAAACTGGCCATACTGCCCAAGGTAATTTATAGATTCAGTGCTATCCCCCATCAAGCTACCATTGATCTTCTTAATAGAACTGGAAAACACCTTAAACTTCAGATGGAACCAGAAAAGAACCTGCATAGCCAAGACAATCCTAAGCAAAAAGCACAAAGCTGGAGGCATCACACTACCTGACTTTAAGCCATACTATAAGGCTACAGTAATCAAAACAGCATCGTACTGGTACCAAAACAGAGATATAGACCAATGGAACAGAACAGTGGCCTCAGAGGCAATGCCACACATCTACAACCATCAGATCTTTGACAAACCTGACAAAAACAAGCAATGGGGAAAAAAATTCCCTGTTTAATAAATGGTGTTGGGGAAAACTGGCTAACCATATGCAGAAAGCTGAAACTGGACCCCTTCCTTACACCTTATACAAAAATTAACTCCAGATGGATCAAAGACTTAAACATAAGACCTAACACCATAAAAACCCTAGAGAAGAACCTAGGCAAAACCATTCAGGACATAGGCATAGGCAAGGACTTAATGACTAAAACACCAAAAGCATTGGCAACAAAAGCCAAAATAGACAAATGGGATCTAAGTAAACTCCAGAGCTTCTGCACAGCAAAAGAAACAATTATTAGAGTGAATTGACAACCAACAGAATGGGAAAAAATTTTGCAAACTACCCATCTGACAAAGGGCTAATATCCAGAATCTACAAAGAACTAAAACAGATTTGCAAGACAAAAACAACACCATCAAAAAGTGGGCCAAGGATATGAACAGACACTTTTCAAAAGAAGACATTTATGCATCCAACAAACATGAAAAAATGCTCATCATCACTGGTCATTAGAGAAATGCAAATCAAAACTACATTGAGAAACCATCTCATGCCGCCAGTTAGGATGGCGATCATTAAAAACTCTGGAGACAACAAATGCTGGAGAGGATGTGGAGAATTAGGAATGCTTTTACACTGTTGGTGGGAATGTAAATTAGTTCAACCACACTGTGGAAGACAGTGTGACGATTCCTCAAGGATCCAGAAATAGAAATAGTATTTGACCCAGCAATCCCATTACTGGGTATATACCCAGAGTATTATGAATCATTCTGTTATAAAGGCACATGCATACATATATTCAATGTGACACTGTTGACAATAGCAAAGACTTGGAACCAACCAAAATGTCCATCAAGGATAGACTGGATAAGAAAATGTGGCACATATACACCATGGAATACTACGCAGCCATTAAAAAGGATGAGTTCATGTCCTTTGCAGGGACAGGGATGAATCTGGAAATGATCATTCTCAGCAAACTGACACAAGAATGCTGGGAATACTCTGAACCCCTCTGTGGTGACTGAGCAACCCCAAGCTTCTAAAAGAATTAGCAAAACCTAAGCTATCTGAAATAACAAGAAGAAATTGTTGTTGATTTTTAACCAGTAAATTCTCTTATAATTTGGTTTCCCTGAAATGAGTTATTTGCTTTGTGATGCTTGTTACTTACTGTATTGATTATATTTGAGAAAATGAAGGATAATGTGAAATGCTGAGATGTGATTTATAACTTTGGCTCTGCTGAGCTGCACCTTGTAACTTTGGCTCTGCTGAGCTGCCTTACTTTGGCTCTGTGAACTGTTCTGGTAGAAACAGGAACTCTGTGAAAGGGACTAACCACATAGCTTGACTGCTTGAGAGAAATGACAGCGTGTGATAGGCTTCTCATTGCAGAGAGCCTATAAAGGGATGTGTAATGGAGAGGCTTATTACCCAGATTCCTTTCCCAGGAAAGGCATATTGATTAGGGCCCTGGAAAGGGAATACGACCCTTATGGAGAGCCTATAAATGGATGCATAAGGGGCGTCTGTCTCTGTGGTTGAGCTAAGGATGTAAAAGTCTTTCTTCTCCCATTGCTCCTCCAGGCCTGCGTGGAGGCCCCCTCCTCTTGCAGTTTTGTGGTCAGGCTGGTTGTCCTGTGTCAGATCCTGTTCACTCTGCAGCTGTGAGCCCAATGTGTTCTTGCTGATAATCATAAATTTATGTTTAACCTATATTCTTGCTAAGGTGTGTGATTTCTATGCTGACACACAGAAAGTTATGTTTACATTGTTCAGCTTTTATAATACCATGTGGTGATTTTTGTGCACCAGTTTTTGCAAATGTATTCTGTTTGTATAATTATCACTGAAACTTTGTGTAACCTCACTCCCCCCTCCCCTACTGAAAGAGCACAGTAAAAAACTGTTTTCAGGGGAATGTCAGACATCCACAGAGGAGCATTACGTGGTGTCTCCCCCTTGGCCCAGCTTTAAGGAAAATTTTTCCTTGTCTCTCTTTCTTTTCACCAACTTTTTGATCACTTTGAGAGATCTTAAACCCACATTGATGTATTGAGAGCTGGTCTTGCCAATACAAGAACAGAAAACCAAACACCACGTGCTCTCACTCATTAAGTGGGTGTTGAACAGTGAGAACACATGGACACAGTGTGGGGAACATCACACACTGGGGTCTGTTAGGGGTTGGCGGCTAGGGGAGTGATAGCAGGGGTTGGGGAGTTTGGGGAGGTCTAACAATAGGAGAAATACCTAATGTAGATGAAGCGGGGGATGAAGGCAGCAAACCACCATAGCCTGTGTATGCCTATGTAACAAAAGATCTGCACATGTACCTCAGAACTTAAAGTATATTAAAAAAAAAGAAAAAGTGTTTTTAAAAAAATTCCTCAGACATACCCTAAAATAATCCATGGCTGCCAAATTATAAGTAGTAGGTAGCAGTGAGGTCTTTCGAGGTGTTATAAAAGGAGCATTTCTAACAGCCATTCCTAGGGCTTTTAGGGATTTAGAAGTCATGGACTGAATTGTGTTCCCCAAAATTTGTGTTGAATTCTTGACCTCCAGTGTGGCTGCATTTGGAGATAGGACCTTTAAAGAGGTGATTAAGGTTAAATGAGTCAGAAGGATGAGACCCTAATCCAAAAGACTCATGTCTTTATAAGAAGAGATGGACACCGTTGGCATATACACCCAGAGGAAGGCTGGGTGAAGACACAGCCACAAGACTATCTGCAAGCTGAGGAGAGAGGCCTTAGGAGAAACCAACGCTGCCAACATCTTGGTCTTGGACATCCAGCTTCCAGATCTGTGAGAAAATAAATTTCGGTTGTTAAAGACACCCAGTGTGTCGTATTTTGTTAGGGCAATGTGTGCAAACTGAGACTGTAGGCAAATATTTGTTATGAACCATCTCTTCAGATGAAATGTAGTGTTCCTGGTTACTTTCATTTCTTATCAGGAGAAGGGTAGCAAAGCTGTTGTTACTCACAGTATCATGGCTCTGTTTACTTTGAAACAGTGTAGATCTTTTTGTCTCTGCAGTTTCCTGATGACAGCTATTTAATGCTGGTTACATCATCACTCATGATGCTGCACCATTCATCATTCTACCTATAAATAATACTGACTTCCTGCAGTTCTCTAAAGGTTGTCACTATGCTTCCTTGATAATAACCATAAATGCAAGGCTCACTCACATTGTGCAGGAAAATGTAAAATTTACAGAATTCATTTTCTGGACACGCAAAATTTATCTTTCAAGAGCTTGTAGAGTAAACATAGAACAACACATCCTCCAACCATATCTTCTCTCCAACTCTTTAGGTGGCAATCACAATTTTCCTGGAATGTGATCCTCTTCAGTGATGACCTCACTCCTTTCTCTATGCACTCCTGTCTTCCCTACATTGCCACCAGTGAAAGAATAGCTGAGGTGCTATAAAGAGCAGTCCCAGATGTAAGAAGTGTTTGTCCTTCGTCTGGCATAACTTAAGACCTGCAGGAGAAAGCATAATATCCCCATGACTGATAGTAAGAGAGGACATTAATAAGGGTCTGTTAGGGCTGGGGAACAACAATCTCAAAAGCCTTCAGTGGAGATAAGCACAACATTTGTGCTGCAGGCTAAGGAGAGGGTGAGGTGTCCACCCTTGATGCCATGTGGGTGTGTGGGGCATAGAGTAAGTAATGCCTCCTACTACCTCCATCACCCCTGGATGCTATAGACGGGGAGGTGGCAACATCATTGGAACACACTGGTAAGGAAGGATGTACAGATGGCAGGTGTTACTTAAATCTAAAGCTTAGTGTAAAGGGTAGGTATCTTATATTCTTGAACTTGTCTATTTTAAGACTTGAGCAAGACACCCCAAATCATGTGCCATGGCAGTCAGTGGGAACAATTCTGGAACAGAGGCCCTCCATTGAGATGTGAGGTGACACTAAATGTATGAGTCCCAGAGTTCCTCTTCCTCTGTGCCTTTGGTCAACTCCAGGCTGTAGAGGAGACAAGAGTCCCAAAGAAGAGAAGGAAGGACTACGGTCCCCATAGCTCCTTGTCCCATCTGGGTGGCCTCCTGCTTTGATGTTCTTGCTAGCCTCCGCCAGTCCCTGATAACCAAAGAGAGCTTTGAAAACTTCAAGGCATGGCTGGGCATGGTGGTTCACACCGGTAATTGCAGCACTTTGGTAAATTACTCAGGTTTTGAACTTGAATGTACATATAAAACTTCTCTCCAAGAGCTCCAAATCCAGCAATTGAGGTTTGACTTGACAATAACATTTTCTTTTCTTACAAATATGTCATCTTTTGCATTTTCCCCTTTATGCTGTGAACTAGAAAATTCCAGTATTTTTACCGATGGAAGTGATCTGAGTTACCCTGAGTTACCCATGGTGAATTCATAGGTGTTTGTAGCAACTTCAGTTTTTTCCTCCTCAGAAGAAAGAATTCGACTGAGGGGCTTGAAGTAGAAAAAGAGACTGAGGCAAGTTTCAGAGCAGGAGTGGAAGTTTATTTAAAAGGCCTTAGAACAGGAAAGAAAGGGAAGTCCAGTTGGTAGAGACCCAAGATGACATGTGAAGGTTAAAAAGAGAGAAGGTCAAGTGTGACATTTATCCTTGATTCTGGGACTTCATATGTTGGCCTCTTTCCCCTGATTCTTCCCTTAGGGTGGGCTGCCCACATGCACAGTGCCCTCCTTACCCTTGGGAAGTGAGCATGTGCAGTATGTTTAGGAAGTTGTCCATACGCCCATCTGAGGCTTCCTTCCTTTCTCCAGTGAAATGACCCCAGAATGTCATACTCTGCCATTTTGTCTCTTATTGTGCATGCTCAAGAAGTGGCTTCTCCCTGGAATCTGCTTTCAATTAACACTTTAGTGCAGTAGTTGTGGACCATCAGGAAATGACCTCTCTGTGGCACCGGCTCCCAATTTACCACTTCACAGAGGCAATGTGATAACTTCAAAACCATCACCCAACATGTCTTATGGGTTGGGGAGAGCCTTCTCCTGCCCTGCTTATGCCTAAATACTTGCTGTAACAATATTGACATTTATTTAATATTTAGTAAAGTTTACAGAAAGATGAGAGTCCTAAATTTATTACTAACCCAAACCACACTCAAAATTTAGGCTTTGGTGAGGAACTATTTGAGTCTCTTACTTAAGGTGTTGTGATGATTAATGCTATATGTCAATCTGAGTAGGCCTAGATCTTTGGTCAAACTTTATCCTGGGTATGTCTGCAAGGGAGTTTCTGGATAAAATTACCACTTGAAGTCATAGACTGAGTTAAGCAAATTGTCCTTCCTAATGTAGGTGGCCCTCATCTGATGAGTTAAAGGAATGAATAGAACAAAAAGGCTGATCATTTCTTTAGTAAGAGAGAACTCTTGCCTCACCATCCGAGTTGAGACATTAGTCTTTTCCTGTCTTTGGACTCAAACTGAACCATGGCTCCTTGTGGATTTTGAGTCTGCCAGATTTCAGACTGGATTTTATAACATGAGCTTTCCTGGTTCTCAGGCCTCTGACTCAGATTGGAGCTATACCACTGGTTCTCCCGGGCCTCTAGCTTGCCAGCTACAGATTTTAGGACTTCTCGGTCTCCATAGTCAAGTGAACCAATTTTTTTTAAGAAGTTGGATATAAAACAAATACTGTTGGTTCTGTTTCTCTTGGAGAACTCTAATCCATAGATTTTGGTACTGATAGTGATTCTAGAGAAGCAGAATTTTAAGGATGTTTTCTGAATTGGTTGTGAGGTTTCTGAAGTTTGATCTCTAACTTAATTAGATTCAAACATGCTAATGACACTATTTACAGTAGTAAAGAGACCCACCACGGCATAAAGTTGGGCGTATTTAGCAGTGCTACACCATCAAATGGAAGTAGTTTATACATGACCAGGCCAGAGAGGGTCCTGAAAATACAAGAAAATTAAATGAAAAAGTGGTCCAAATGCCGGTGGTCCCCGCTGCTGTTACACTGTCTTCTCTCTCCCAGCTTTGCACCTTTGGCTTCATAGGGAATTTCCTATGATCTGTTGGCAGAACTTCAAGCAGTGCACCTGGTTGTTCATTTTGCTTGGAAAGAGAAATGACTAGACACGTGATTACATGCTGACTATGGGCTGTGGCCAGTGGTTTGGCTGGATGGTCAGGGACTTGGAAGTAACACGGTTGGGAAATTGATGACAAGAAAATTTAGGGAAGAGGTATGAAGACAGAACTTTCTGATGGGTAATACTGTGAATATATTTGTATCCCTTGTGAATGCTTACAAAATGGTATCCTCAGTAGAGGAGCACTTTAATAATTAACTGAATAGGTTGACCAGTTCTGTGAAAACCAGTAAGCCTCTTTTCTTCAGATACACTGTTATCACCTAGTTGGTTCGTGAACAAAGTGGCCATGGTAGCATGGATAGAGGTCATGCATGGGCTCAGCAACACGAAGCCATTCACAAAGCCACTCGAGCTACGACTGCCACAGAGTGCCCAATCTGCCGTAGCAGAGCCCAACATTGAGTCCCCAGTTTGATACAATTCCTCAGGGTGATCAGCTACCTGATGGCAGGTTGATTGCATTGAACCACTTCCATCCATCATGGATGAAGAAGTATTTGTTTTTACTTTAATAGACATGCTGGATATGAATTTGCCTTTCTGACACATAATGCTTCTGCCAAATCTACCATCCAAGGACTTAAAAAATGCCTTATGCACCATCATGTTATCCCAACATTGCTTCTGATCATAGAACTCAATTTATAGAAAAGAAGTGTGGCAATTGATCCATCATCATGGAATTCAACAGTTTTACTATATTCCCTAGCATCCTAAAGCAGCTGGTTTGATAGAACTGGGGAATGACTTTTTGAAGACTCAGTTACATTGCCATCTAGGTGGCAATACCTGCAGGATCTGGGCAAGGTGCTCCAGAAGCGTGAACAGTTGTAAGTCAGTATCCATGCTTTGGTTCCAGGACCCCTGCAGATACTAAAATTCATGGATACTCAAGTTCCTGATGTAAAGTGGTGTATTATTTGCATATAACCTATGCACATCATCCTGTATCCTTTAAATCATCTCTGGATTATTTATGATACCTAATACAATGTAAATGCTATATAAATTGCTGTTGTACTGCATTGTTTAGAAAATAATGACAAGAAAAATAAGTCTGTACTTGTTCAGAAGATGTATGTATTAGTCCATTCTCATACTGCTATAAAGAAATAGCCAAGACTGGGTAATTTATAAAGGAAAGAGGTTTAATTGACTCTGAGTTCCACAATGGCTGAGAAGGCCTCAGGAAACTTACAATAGTGGTGGAAGGGGAAGCAAACACATCCTTCTTCAAGTGGTGGCAGGAGAGAGAAGTGATGAGCAAAGGGGGGAAAAGAACCAAGACCCTTTAAAGCAGATCTCATGAACCCACTCACTATCATGAGAACAGCATGGGAGTAACTGGTCCCATGATTGATTTACCTTCCATTAGGTCCCTCCCATGACATGTGGGGATTATGGGAACTAAGATTCAAGATAAAATTTGAGTGGGAACACAGCCAAACCATACAAGATGAAATTTGATTGACAAATATTTTTGATCCATAGCTGGTTGAGTCTGTGGATGTGGAGCCCATGGATACAGAGGGCCAACTATATGTTATGTGGTTGAGTATACAATATGTGGTGCTGTTTCTCCCATAGTCAGGATTCATGGGTCTAGGAATCAAAGGATGGAAATGGGAGTGGCACCACTCACTATTGCCCATAGTGATTCACTAGCAAAAATTTTGCTTTCTTTTTCCATGACATTATGCTCTACTGTCATAGAGATCTTAGTTCCAAATACAGAGATGCTTCTACCAGGAGATAAAACAATGATTCCACTGAATTGGAAGTTAAGACTATAGCAGGGCACTTTCAACTCCTCATGTCTCCAAGTGAACATTCAAAGAAGCAAGTTAGTGTGCTGGTTGGGGTGACTGATCTTGACTACTAAGGAGAAATTTGACTGCTGCTTCTCAATGGAGGCAAGGAAGCATGTGTCGGGCAGATGGGTGATCCCTTAGGGCATCTCTTAATATTACTATACCCTGTGATTAAGGTTAAAGGAAGACTATATCAACTCAATCTAGGCAGGACTACTAATGGCCCAGATCCTCCATAAATGAAAGATTGGGTCACTCCCACCAGGTAAAAAAACCATGACCAGCAGATGTGCTTACTGAGGGCAAAAGGAATACAGAATGAATAGTGGAAAAGTGCAGATATTTTTGTATTCTTTTCTCCATTATTTTCTAATCATATAACATAAGATGAATTGATTTTACATTGCAGGTCTTAAGTATTAATTTTACATCGTAGTACAGCCATGCATCACTTAATGACAAGGATATGTTGTGGGAAATGTGTCCTAAGGTGATTCTGTTGTTGTGCAAACATCATAGGGTACTTACAGAAACCTAGATGGTACAGCCTACCACACATCTAGGCTGTGTGGTACAGTTTGTTTCTCCTAGATTACAAACCTGTACAACATTTTACTGTGCTGAATACTGTTGGGAATTGTAACACACTGGCAAATATTTTTGTAGCTAAACATATGTAAGCATAGAAAATGTGCAATAAAAATAAGATGTAATCTCTTAGGACCACTTCATATATGTGATCCATTGACGACTCAAATGTTGTCATGTGGCACATGACTATATTTAAGTTATGAGAGCAGAGTAAATCTCTCTCACCCACGGACCTTATCTTCAGGGTAAAAAGTTAATGTGTTTTTAATTGTACATAGAATAATCGTATTATTTTGGGTGGAATTATGACCTTGTTATTGCCTTTATTTGGAGATTAAGTATGGTTTAAGGAGGTATGTATGGGTACTAAGTTGACAAGGAGTTGACTTGGGATGGCTAATACTATTTGTGAACTTGACTAGGCTGTGGGGTGCCCAGACATTTGACTAACATTCAGAGTCTGTCTGTGAAGGTATTTCTGGATGAGATTAATATTTGAATTGGTAGACTGAGTAAAGCAGGTCCTCCCTAACGTGGCTGGTTCTCATCTAATCAGTCAAAGACCTGTAGAGAACAAATTGGAAGACCCTTCACTGAGAAAGGAGGAACCCAATCAGCGTGACATTGAGCTGGACATGGGTCTTTTCCAGCCTTTACACTTGAACAGAAACAGCCTTTCTTTGGTCTCAGTCAGCTGTCTCTTGGGATAAAACTATGCTGTTGGTTCTCTTAGTTCTCAGGCCTTCAGCTTGAACAGAAAATATACCAGCTCTGTGTCTATGTATAGGATATATATCTCTGTATCTATATCTTTCTGTCTGTATCTCCAGGATAGGTGATATATATATATAAAATCTATCTTATTAATTGTGCTCTTCGGGATAACCATGACTAATATAGGCATCTTGCTAATTTGTTAATTGACGATAACAGGAAAGAGAGTAATGGTGGCCTCAACTTCATCATAACAGCTTTTTGGGGCTGGTTGGTTGGAAATGTAGACCCAAACATGTGAGAGTCTATGGCTGAGACATGAAAATGTCTTTTAGGGTCTTGAAAGCATGGAGAGAAAATGCTCTAATATTATGAATGTTGTTACTATGATGCAGTGCAATTAATAAAATGCTCTCATTATTGTATACTAGAAATCAAATTTTTGTCTTTATCACCAAATTATGTCAAAAAGATGCTTTGTCTGAGCTCTAGTTTCTGCCTATGCATATAAGAGAAATTTGAGATAGATTATTCCAAGGTCTCATTCATGTTTTAAATTGTATAATTCCATAGGTGTAAAAATAAGTTTTAAAGTATACAATATATTGATCACTATTTTAAAAAATTAGTATCTGCTCAACATTTATCTTCCTCTAAGCCTAGTAGAAAAGTACTAGATGCTCCCACTTGTGTTATGTGTTACCATACCTACTTGCACATATGTCTGGAATAACACTCATAGTAATCTGATGTATAGGTATCACTCCTTCCTACTAGGTGCACTGTTTCTCTAGGGCAGATGGTCTATCTCATTATTCACCAGGTCTCTGGAATCCAGACTAGGAACTGCAATGTAGTAGGTGTTCAATGAATACTTTTTTGAAAAATGTATTAATGTACTATTTTTCAGTGTGTTATGTGTATGCAACAGTCTGCTGAAATACTCCAAAAGAGTTCCATATTATAATTTTTTTAAGTGCTGCCTCTCTTTCTCCATATTAATATTTACAATTTACCATTCTAAATATTTAAGAATTTCTGCAGAAAAGGTAGTGATTTAATTCTGTTTCAGCTGAAATTCTAAATACACTGGGCTATGAAACTGTTTAAAATGAAAATGATGGTCCATGAAGGATGGTTTGTGAACCAATACATTAGTGAGTTAAGCACAAAATTCTGTTACATATGATCTTTGGAAATTCTAAAAAATTCCATGTTCTTAAGAAATTTAATATAAAAGATTTGATATGAAGTCAGTTTAAGTCTTTTTTTTTTTTTTTTTTTTTTGAGATGGGGTCTTGCTTTGTCACTCAAGCTGGAGTTGGGGGGGTCTGATCTTGGCTTACTGCAGCCTCTGTTTTTTGGGTTCAAGCAATTCTCCTGTCTAAGCCTCCCTAGTAGGTGGGATTACCATCACACGTTACTGCACCTGGCTAATTTTGTTTTGATATTTTTAATAGAGATGGGGTTTCACCATACGGCCTGGCTGGTCTCAAACTTTTGACTGCAAGTGATCCACTTGCCTCTGCCTCCCAAAGTGCTGGGATTACAGGCGTGAGTCACTGTGCCCAGCCCATTTAACTCATCTTCAAATATTATCTCCTGGCATTATTACTCTAGTTTCACAGGTCTTCTCAAACTGGCAAGTATTTTCTGGCTTATGGCATTTGCACAAACCTTACTATCTTCTCAGACAGCTCTTGCTAAACACACATTTAATACCCATTCATTTTTCATTTCTCTGTTGATATGTCACTTCCTGAAAACATTTATTCTCTCTCATAGAACATTGTTAGTTTCTTTTACAGAACTTATTGCTGTTGCTGGCTGTATTTAATGTTTGTCTTTGAGGTAATTTGGCTCTGTGTCCCCCATCCAAATCTCAGTGTAGCTCCCATAATTCCCACTTGTTGTGGGAGGGACCTGGTGGGAGATGATTGAATTATGGGGGCAGGTCTTTCCTATGCTGTTCTCATGACAGTGAATGGGTCTCACAAGATCTGGTGGCTTTAAAATATGAGTCTTCCTTCACAAACTCTTTTTGTTTGCTGCCATGCACATAAGATGTAACTTGCTCCTCCTTGCCTTCCACTATGATTATGATTGTGTGGCTTCCCCAGCCACATGGAACTGTGAGTTCTCTGCTAAAGCTCTTTCCTTTGTAAATTGCCCAGCCTTGGGTATGTCTTTATCAGCAGCATGAAAATGGACCGATATAGTAAGTTGATACCAGGAGTGGGGCCCTGCTGAAAAGATACCTGAAAATGTGGAAGCGACTTTGAAACTGGGTAACAGGCAGAGGTTGCAACAGCTTGGATAGTTTAGAAGAAGAGAGAAAAAAAGGGAAAATTTGGAACTTCCTAGAGACTTGTTGAATGGCTTTGCCCAAAGTGCTGATAGTGATATGAACAAAAAAGTCCAGGCTGAGGTGCTCTCAGATGGAGAGGAGGAACTTGTTGGGAACTGGAGTAAAGGTGACTCTTGCTATGTTTTAGCAAAGAGTCTGGTGACATTTTTCCCTTGTCCTAGAGATTTGTGGAATTTTGAACTTGAGAGAAATGATTTAGGGTATTTGGCAGATAAGATTTCTAAGCAGCAAAATATTCAAGACGTGACTTGGGTGCTGTTAAAGGCATTCAGTTTTATTAGGGAAGCAGAGCATAAGAGTTAAGAAAATTTGCATCCTGACATTGTAATAGAAAAGAAAATTTCATTTTCTGGGGGAGCAATTCAAGCTGGCTGCAGCCATTTGCCTAGGTAACAAGGAGCTGAATGTTAATCCCCAAGACAATGGGAAGAAATGTCTCCGGGGCATGTCAGAGGTCTTCATGGCAGCCCCTCCTATCACAGGCCCAGAAACCTAGGAGAAAAAAGTGGTTTCAGGGGCTGGGCCCAGGGTTCCTGTGCTGTGTGCAGTCTCAGGACTTGGTGCCCTATGTCACAGCCACTCCAGCTATGGCTGAAAGGGGCCATGACTTCAGAGGGTGCAAGCCTGAAGCCTTGGCAACTTCCACATGGTGTTGAAACTGCCAGGGCACAGAAGTCAAGAACTGGGGTTTGGGAACCTCTGCCTAGATTTCAGAAGATGTATGGAAATGCCTGGATACCAGGGATGGGGTCTTCATGGAGAACCTCTGCTAGGGTGGCACAGAAGGGAAATGTGGGTTTGGAGCTCCTGCACAGAGTCCTTACCCAGGTACCACCTAGTGGAGCTGTGACAAGAGGGTCACCATCCTCCAGACCCCAGAATGGTAGATCCGCTGGCAGCTTGCACTGTGTCCTGGGAAAAGCCACAGACACTCCATGCCAATCCATTAAAGCAGCTGGGAGTGAAGTTGTACCCTGTAAAACCACAGGGGCAGAGCTGCCCAAACCATGGGAACCCACCTCTTGCATAGAAATGACCTGGAGGCTGAGACATGGAATTAAAGTAGATCATTTTGGAGTTTTAAGATTTGATTGCCCTGCCGGATGTTGGACTTGCATGGGGCCTGTAGCACCTTTGTTTTTGGCCAGTTTCTCCCATTTGAAATGGCTGTATTTACCCGATATCTGTACCCCCATTGTATCTAGGAAGTAACTGACTTGGTTTTGATTTTACAGGCTCATAGGCAGAAGGGACTAGCCTTGTCTCAGATGAGACTTTGGAGTGTGGACTTTTGAGTTAATGTTGAAATGAGTTGAAACTTTGGGGGACTGTTGGGAAGACATGATTGGTTTTGAAATGTGGAGATACCAGATTTTGGAGGGGCCAGGAACAGAATGATATGGTTTCTGTCTGTGTTTCTACCCAGATCTCATATTGTAGTTCCCATAATTCCCATGTGTTGTGGGAGGGACTCAGTGTGAGATAATTGAATCATGGGGCAGGTCTTTCCTGTGTGCTTTTCTCATGACAGTGAATGGATCTCATGAAATCTGATGGTTTTAAAAACAGGAGTCTCCCTACACAAGCTCTCTCTTTGCCTGCTGCCATCCATGTAAGATGTAACTTGCTCCTCCTTGCCTTCTGCCATGATTGTGAGGCTTTCCCAGCCATGTTGAACTGTGAGTTCTCCATTAAACCTCCTTTTCTTTGTAAATTGCCCGGTCTTGGGTATGTCTTTATCAGGAGTGTGAAAAAGGACTAATAGTCTTACTCATTAGACTCTATGAAAACATTGGTCATTTGTATTTTGTGCACCATTTTTACCCAGCTCCTAGGCCATAAAGGAGGTTGATAAATACTTTTTTACTGTAGATAGATATATTTAAGTTTACGTAATAAATGTTTCTCTCCCCCTTTAGGGGATAATGTGCATATGGTAAAGGATTGTGTGTATTTGTTTATTGCTGTAGTGCCAAAAATATGAGTATAGTAAATAGCATTTGATAACTATTTGTCGAGTAAACTAGTTGATCATTGAACTCTTGGTTATGTTTATTTCTTAAAATATTATTTATTAGAATAGTCCGTCTAATGATAGAATGCTAGGAAATAGGGTTTATCATTTTCCCCTGGGATTATTTTAGGTCTACAGATGGGAGAATGAACAGAAAAAAAAAAAAAAAAAGCAAAATGATTTGCCTGGTTTATCTTGCTGTTTGTGGCTTAGGAATGAAATTTTTGTCAGTAGAACAGAATTTAAATATAAATCCAAATTTTAGAAGGCTATTTTTATGCTATTTCTATAATCAGAAATCCTTATATGAAACTGAATATACAGGAAGTAGAAGAGAATTCAGAACTGTGAGAGTTTTATTATTTTATCAAGTATTTATTGAGACTACCAGGAATTTTATAGTATTCAGGTAGATTGGTTATCAGCATGTGTATCAGAGCCACAAAGGACCACATTTTGTTTTTCATTATTAACAGTGATAACAATAAAAACACAGATGTGTCGAGAGACTGTAACAATTTTTCTAAACAAAAGCCTCAACAATCTCACTGTCTCTGAGGCAAGTTGGGAATGAACAGTGCGTTAACTTCTTCAAGCAAAAGGAAGGCTAAACCCGAACTGGGACTTAGTTTTCAGCAGCACTGTTTATGGGTATGATTGGAAATAGTCTTCTATTTACTGATTTGTGAATTTTCTGCTCTGCTGATGAATTTTTTTGTCTTTTTCTCTCTTTTTAAAAAAATCTCTCTCTTATCGGGTTGGTAATTCAGAAGATGTTTAGCCCCAAATTTTGGGCAGAGTAGAAAGCTTAGGAGCTTTTATTTCAAGATTTATTTCTTGGCCAAAAAATAAAAATAAATAAAAGAAATTAGGATGTTAATTTTCTCTAGGACAGTGTTCTTGAGGCAGCAGAGAGAGTTGGGGGGTGAAGTGGATGCCATGTCATGTGCTTGAAAGCAATCATTCTGAATGGGTGCACCTCCCACAATGACATAAATTTCTAAGACCCCAAATGAGTGAATTACAAAGTAAATAGAAAACAAATACATATGCAAGAGAGGATAAACATAGTGTATTTCCCATTTCTGATTTTTTTTTTTTTTTTTTTTACATTTCTGGAGGCTTTTAGATGTCTGGTATCCTAAAAGCTCTGAATGCTCCTCAAAGGAAGAAGTAACCTTTACTCTAGGGGTTTCTTTTGTCTGAAGGATGAAGTGCAGACAGTATATCTCTATTTTGTTGTAAATGCCAACTTCTTATCTGGGTTGTTTTTCAGTAAACAACTTTGGTTGAGTATGTGCTTAATGCTTATGATCACAATGGATGTTCCAATTTTAGCTCTTAGATGCTTTCTCAAAGCTCTTTAGAAGGTTTTTCATAACTTGAAAATATCATTTGTTTATTTAATAAACATTTATTGAGCTCTGGCTGTGTAATAGCATTGCTCCCTGAGTTGGGGGCACCATCCTGAACTAATAGGCTTATTCACGTGGAGCAAAATAAATAAGATATACTATATGTTGGGTAGTGATTACTGCTGAAAATATGAATCGGGACGAAAATACGAATCAGGACGAGGGGTATAAAATGTCAGGTCGCTAGCAAAGGCGTCACTGAGAACTAGAATTATAAAGAAAATGTGGTAAACATACAGCACGGAATACTTTGCAGCCATAAAAAGAATACCATGTCCTTTACAGGGACATGGGTGGAGCTGGAGGTCATTATCCTCAGCAAACTAACACAGGAAGAGAAAACCAAATATTGCATGTTCTCACTTACGAGTGGGAGCTAAATGATGAGAGCACATGGGCACACACAGGGGGAACAACACACACTAGGGCCTTTTGGAGGGTGGAGGGTGGGAAGAGGGAAAAGATAAAGAAAAATAAATAATGGGTGCCAGGTTTAATACCTGGGTGATGAACTAATCTATACAATAAACCTGCATAACACAGTTTACCTATGTAACAAGCCTGTACTTGTACCCCAAATTAAAAAAAAAGATGTAAAGGAAGTGAAGGAGCTAGCTATCTCAGGGAAAGAAACAATAAAAAGATGGAATAGCAAGTGTAATGGCTCAGAGGTGGGCCTGCTGTCTTCATGGAACAGAGAGGAGGTAAGTATGTTTGAGATGGTTTGAGTGATGGAGCACAGTAAGAGCTGCAATTAAAAAAGGTAACTTGTCTTCATGTTAGGCCTTGAGGTCATAGCAAGGTCTGCATATTAGAATCACCTGTGGAGGTCAGTAAACACTCCAGACCAATTTAACCAGAATTTCTGGGGGATGGCCCCAGACAGTGGCAAGTTTTGAAGCTACCCATTGTGCAGCCAAGATCAATAAATATTACTGTAAGTAGGGGAATGGTATGATCTGAATGCCATGAATGGGGTGCCTACTTTAGAAAGCTCCCTCTAGCTGCTAGTTTGAAGATTTTCTGAAGGAGAAGGAAAAGAACAGGGATTATGTAAGTTGGAAGGTTACTGCAAATTGCAGGGTAGAAATGGTACCAGTGATTGGTGGTGAGAAGGGGAGAAATTTTACATATGTTCTGTGCTCATTGTTGTGTAAGTTAAATTACATTCCCTAAAAGTTCTGTATGCTACTCTGTAATAAGTAGCTTGTATAACCAAAATATGATAAATGTCCTGGCACTGACTCATTTGTAGCCAGCACAGCTATGATGGTTCAGAACAGGGAAAAAACGCACAGAGATTCTGGATTGTTCTGATTCTTGATATGGACAATGATGTCAGGTGTATTTAGCTTGTGGAATCCATTAAGTCTTAACATTCATGATTTTAGCACTCCTCTGTATTGTTTTACACTTCTATGTAAAATGAGGTAGGTACCTTTAAAGAAATTTAAAAATATAGATGCATTGGTGATACCTTTCTCTTGTTCAGTAGCTGCAGGATAATGCAGGTGATTATGAACATTTGAACATCCTTCCTTTCCAACCCCTGATAAGCTACATCTTTATATATGTTAGTTTTCTACAAAGACCTATGTTGACCTTTGCCATAATAACGATCTTGTAAGATGTCTGTTCTTTTGTGATGAGGTTACTAAGATGAAGATCTCTCCCTCCTCATTAGTGTTGGACGTGGTGGGATTGAGACCCTTGTGGAAGTGAGATGTGTCTCTTGCTTGGTGGAGAAGGAAGAGAGGGGCAAGTCTAAGGTCACCAAAAGAGAAGAGAAATCAGTGATTCTGAGAATCTTTGCTTTCTGCACTACTGACTTTGCAATGTGACCTTACACTTAACTAATCCTGCAGTCTTAAAATCTGACTGTACTTTGAGGGAGTTCAGCAAGACCTAATACTTGAAGAAGTTGAATAGATCCAAAAGACAAAATTAGGTATAATTGGAACACGTTTTGTAATGCAATAGTGTATTTTTTTTCTTTGGTGTGTATGTGTGAATAGAATAAAGCAAAGTTTACATTTCTAAACGAGAATGAATAGAGTAAAAGATTCCCATGTTGTAGAAAGAAATTGACATACCAGAGATGAGACAATCATTTCTTGGGGAATACAGTGCATTAAAAGAGCATTTGCAAGAAGCCAAGTAACATTTTACTGGCAGTATTCCATGGATCTATACCTAGAAAGAGTAAGCTTAGAAGGGTTTGCCAGCATTTGCTTGGCACCATGTCTGGGGCACTTGGAGGGACAAGTTGGATGCTGGTGCCTTGTGTTACATTAAGGAAAGCATCATTTGGATACATGTACTCAGTTCTGTTGTCTATAGAAATACTTTAAGAGCTGGTTTTCAAGGTGGAGATTTTTAGTACTGAAAGGGATGTCTACATATATATATGCCTATTATCTTCCAGTACAGTATCTGATACTCCTTAAGTGTCAGCTAATCGGCTTAAAAGCAATTTCAAAGTGGATTTCTTTTCTGCTGTTTTTAAAAACCCTGACTCTAAAAGCTCAAGGGGAAGGAGAGAGAAGATCTTTTCTATACATCAAGGCATTCAAAGATACCAATCACTGGCTTTTTCCAGGCTGACAGTACACTTACTTTTGCTGCAAATGCATTTTATTGTAATAGGGTGATACGAGAAAAGACGTTTTGCCACATATGTACAGGCAAATATCACACCACAGGGCTTGTATTAATTGCCAGCTAGACCATATGCTCTGCTTAATCAAATGCATTGCCTTTATGAAAATTGCTTTCCCTAATAAACCTAGTATAGCTATCTTTCATTTTTTCCCCCTAGGATTTAGTCTGGGCACTCAAGCTAATAAGTAATACCAACATTTAATATACTGAAAACACTGTCATTTTCTACTGTTTTATGACTTAATACATATGTAGAAAACATTGAAGGTTTTGAACATTGTTTATATTTCTGCTTAATTGAATAGAATTTTTGGGGCATCAAAAATGTGTTCAACATCTATAACTTTGAGGTTTAAATTCATTCTCGCTTGTTTTGTGCCTCTTTAGTTAAATAGATCGTTCCAAACAAAATCCCAAATGGAAGCAGGCTTTTTCACTTTAATTCTCACTCAGTGGCACCAAATGTAGCCTGTGTTTTGAGCTAGCGTAGGAACAGAACCTTGAGGATGGGATCTCTGTGTTGGCTCTGAATTACCTGCAAGTGTTTTTCTGATCTGATAAAATTTAAAAGCATTGATGACTTAGTCTCCAGTGATAAAGGGGCACTAGTAGCATGTCGTGCCATGCCGTAGCAAAATAGAATCTTAAACTATCAACTGTGGACAACTGCAATCAAGTGATTGTAGAAGGTAGGGCTTTGCATGGCCAGATACTTGCTGCCATTGAAATTTTGTGCAAAACACAGATCATAATGCTGGTGCTCAGCTATTTCTAAGCGTTAGGGGAGCATAAATAAGGAAATGGGCCACACACGGTGGCTCTCACCTACAATCCCTGTGCTTTGGGAGGCTAAGGCAGGAGGACCACTTGAATCCAGCAATTTGAGGCTACAGTAAGCCATCATCATACCACTACACTTTAGGCTGGGCAACAGAGCCAGACTTTGTCTCAAAAAGAAAAAAAAGAAATGGTGGCCTCAAGTCTCAAGAGTCAAGGAATGGACTAGAATGCTTTTATGACTGCCCTAAAATAAACTTTTACCTACTGTAACCACAGGGCTGAGATTTCTGAAAATCAAATCCAAAGTTCCTAAAATTGCCTGAGTTTCAATGCAAATTGAATTCAAAATCTTTCAGAGTTTCATATGTTAAAAGTTAGTAATTTGATTTGGGAGAAGTGAAATCAAAATAATTGAGATGAGGCATACAAACAGATGCTCATAAAGTGGGGAACATGGAAACCAAAATTCTGCTGAGTCTCCTTTGCCAGAAGCAGCAGCTCTTCATCCCTTGCCTGTGGGTGTTAGTTTCCCCCTTTCTGAAGAACATGAAGCTGCTTCTGAGGTAAAAGCATTGCAAGGCCCTCCAGATCCTCCTTCGAACCTACCCACAGATACTATCTTCTAGATCTATAACCAGACTAAAATCCTGGGGCCAGCTCTGGAAGTTAGGTACAAAATGTGACACATGGAAGGTGCCATATATGCCAAAATAACTGCAAGAGATTTTACTAATTTACATTGACAGAATCCTGGCGTGCATGTATGGAAATTGATAATAGAATTGAGAGTTTGGGTTACCTCACCAGGCAAGAACAGTGAAATTGGAACAGTGAAGAAGAAATAAAATATTGGATTGGGCTGAATCTGTTGATGTGGATGAACTAAGGAGAGATTCTGGGTTTAATTTTGTATCTTAGGCAGATAGCATGGCTCTGAGTTTCCTAAGTTTACTGAAACATGGGCCCAGAGGTGGCCTACCCTAATTGAATTTGAAATTTCAGGAGTTCCTTGGTTTACCATAGAGGATGATTTGCAAAGGGTTAAAAAGGTTGGAATGCAAAAGTGGATTTGTTATGTAAGAGTTGTGCACCCAATTCTGAACTCTACCCCTCAGAAGGGACCAGAGAACACTCCCTCATAAAGCTCTAAGAAAGAAGGAAGGAAGATGCTCTTTAACAAAGCCGTAAGAAATATTTGTAAAAAAAAAAAAAAAAAAAAAAAAAGTCGTTACACTTGGAGAGCTCTGTGGTTGCCATTTCTATAGCTCAGGATTGACAGTGAAAAAGCTGTCATCAAACTATAGCCCCTGAATTCAAGGGGATGATGGGATCCTTGGGTGGCAGGGACCAAAACCTGGCACATCATTGCCAGAAGTAAGGTAGGTGCATTTAACATACTGGATAGCAGAGCAAAGCAGTCATCAGAATTTGACCTATGGAGAGAGATAGTTGATGATCATGATATTTGTAAAATTGGAAGACTCACTCAGCCTCTTCTAGTCTTACTTGAATTGTTTAAATGGCAAACTCTAGGTCTTGGAACAAAGGTCTGATTTTAATCAAAACAATAGAGTCTTTCCCCCTCAATCAATTCCCAAACATGATTCAGTTTTCAGACTGAGTCCTTTGAGTGAAGAGGAGGCCAGGTCCCTTTGAGGGTGGAGTCGTTTGACACAGACATCATTTTATAATGGAAATCTTAACATTTCTCAAAGGTGCCTATTGCTATTTACCAGGGTCATAAACTAAAGAAGGAAAGATCACCAGTGTTTTTGAGAATTACTGGACTCTGCTGACTGACCTACAGTGACTTGGAGTTCATCAACAAATGCAGTCAGTGGCCATCAGTCGACTTCTTCATCAGGCCCTTATTCTGTTCAATGGAACTGATCTTCCAACTTTAGTCTTCTGTACTTCTATTTCTTTATCTTCTCCCATAGTTGGGTAAGGTCTAATCTCTATAATAAATCCCTTAATCACAGCACTCAGATTTCTGGAACCCTAAAACAGCAATTATCTTAATCCTTAATATTTACATGAATATTAACTTTTGCCATATTGGCAGTATTGTTTACTGTTTAATTTCTTCTAGATATGAAATCTAAACTATTAACAATGGCTGTTTTAAAATTTGAAATTTAATTTTTTTAAACTTTTTTTCATCCCTCACCTGCTGAGTCAAAACAGACAATTCAGAACAAAATTCAAAATAGAAACAGACTTTTTCTCTTTAATTCTTACTCATTGGAACTAGCTGTGGGTTGTGATTTTCTGTTTAGCTGTGTTGTTGACTTTGGGTGAACCTATAACTCTCATGCATGTGTTTGAGAGTTGACATTGAGTCTAATATTTCAGAATCATGGGGGAAAAATATTAGCTTTTCTGCACTGGATTTGTGTGCCTGAATTGTTACAACATATTTAAATGTTAGTAATGCTCCTAAACATGTGCATTCTCATTGTGTCTGATGCATAGTATTTTTGGTAAGCCATGACCACACATTAGAAAAAACATAGAGTTTCTGTACAGTTTTCTATACTGTGTATATGGCCTTATATATTACAGGCTTCTTAAATTTAACAGAGAGTAATGCTCCCTTCACTGTATCTTGCACCTAGCAAGAAGCCTAATAAATAAAACCACTTGGGTCCTGGATAGAGAATCCCATTTTGATTCATGATAGTAGATTCTGCTTTTGACTTAAGACCAGTGTATCCATATTTCCTTACAGTAAAAGAACTGGGTTAGATAGAAGCTGTCAAATAAATGTTAGAATGCAGAAATCCTAACAATTACCAAATTATATCGAAGATATATATTAGAATGATATATTTGCATAATACCCAAATACTTTGTTTTCTAGTATAACTATGAATCTTCCCTGTTCATATGAAATGATTTAAAAAATTACATTGTACTACATTGATTTTTTATATGTATTGTTCTTAGTCTACAGAAAAAAGTAGGCAACTCCTTATTTCTTTGAAAAAAATAAAAATTGAGGCAGTTTTTAAGAGATCTGAGATTGCCTTATTTTTGCCACACAGATAGGAAAGGAAAATGTGTCCTTTTCACATTTAAATAGAAGTCATTCAAAAGACAAAAGTAAAAAGAAAAATCATTTCTTGCAGTTTGGCCTGATCAGGTGCAACTATCATTTGGTGAATCTTTCAACTAAAATTCACAGTGTGAATCTGGCTGGGATGTAACTTAGCTATAAAACAGTAACAGAAAAATAAAAACCATCAAAATAGTTGTCTGCACTGTTTACTTAATTGGTCAGGGACTTACAAGTAGTATCTTTGGTGGGTCAGGTAATACATTCTCTAAATGTGACAGTCCACTCAAAAGGAAGATGCAGGCTTTCAGAGAGCTGCCCACTGTTGAAGAATTTTTATCATTGACTAATCTTACCTACTGATTTAGGAGATGCCAGGGATTACATGAGGCTTAAGTCAGGCCGGCTTCCATTACTTTATCCCCTATATCCTCTTTTCAGCATTTTGCTGCCATAAAAAAGTTACATAAATATTCCCAGGGTGTAATCAGCCAGGCCGTCCATCGTGTCCTTTCAGCTGGTTGCCAGGTCATTCTGGGGAAAATGAAGGCTTTATAGGACAGGATAAGGCTATGCATTGCAGGAAACATTAAAAAGATGTCATCTCGTGTGCTAAAATATTTATTTCACTAAAATGATAAAAATCATTTTTCAAATAGCAGATTCTGGGCTTTATCCTATCTGGACTCACTAAGACTGTGAAAATGTGGTTGAGTTTCTAGACAGATTCCTGCCTTCCTCTATTTATTCAAGCCCTAAAATGATGAGAGGAAAATGAAAATCTTGTTCTATTTATGTTTTCATTTCAATCTTAACAAACTATTGCTGAGTTTCCTTTAGTTTTATCTATATTCACATAGTCATTCTTTTTTTTCTTATAACCATTTTATACTGGGATTCTCTTGTTTTACACACACACACACACACACACACACACACACACACACACACATGCACGCACACATACACTTTTTTCCTCAAAAGCAAGCATTGGGAAGTCTTCATGTGTGCTGTCTTCTTGAATACTAGATCAAAATACATGGACTGAGAGATAGTACTAGGTTTTACTACCTCTTTAAGATTCAAATCATTTTGTAGGCAGAAAGACCTATTAACTGAAGCACTGAGAATCTATCTAATTCCCCACCAAATGGGAAAAGAAAACAGGAGGAAACTGACAGGAAGATTATTGGGGGGAGGAAAGGTAGCACTTTGGAGTTAGAAAGCCGTTTACGGGATAAGAGTCATTGAAATGGGTACTTCAATGTAACTATGTTGGTGTTAGTGCATAATTTTTGGTATTTGTTGCAGTAACAGGTAGTGTTAGATATTGTGTTTCAATAATGCTATAGTTGGTACTTTGAGATTTATTTATGTGCTTATAAATGCCCCTTAAAATTTAATCTTTAACACAACGTTTGCTAGAAATTTAGATGATCCTATAAACAGACATACGAATGGCCAGTTAGATGATACCCTTCATGGATGTTTGAAGATGGGACATGTATTTTATTATTAGTGCTAACCAGAAGCATGGAAGGTTTTCAGTGATTTTTTTCATTGAATGTATGGATGTTGTTAGCTCAAAGGACCTTATTTACACTCAAGGCCACTCTTATCTACTGTCATAGAGAGAACTAAAGTATAGAGAAGCTGTAACCTACTCAGGGTGACACAGATGACACAGAGTTAGACCCCAGGTCTCTTGAAATAAACTAAACACTCACTTCAGTTTTATCTCTACTGTTGCCTCTGTCTTGAGAAAGCATAAATCATGCTGTAAAACTAAAATTTCTTTAATTAACAACACACTATAAGAAGTAATTACTATGACACTTTTAGGGCCGTCAGGAGAAAGAATAATACAATGTTATTAGCTCACTTTTACATATTCTTATATATAGTAGCCATATAAAACAAATACTGTGATCTCTTTTCCAAGTTCTATTTTGCTGTTAGTCTAATAGCTCCCTTGGATATGATTTTAGTGACAGTATCATCAAATAGTTTTCTTGTTTTAAAAATTGTGGTGGCTCTTCCTTTGCAAGTAAGCTAAAATAAGTACCAATAATCTGAACTGTCATAAAAAGATAGTGTTTTTAAAGGGAACCTCTGTTTATTTTTTGAGACTTGAAATTTGGGCAAAAATTCTACAGAGTGATGGTAAAAGTGTAGCCTAAAGCAGATGTCTATTTCATTCTTTTCTCTATGCTTAGCAGTGAGTTTTATCATGGCCAGAACACGGAAAGCACATTTGCTTTATTTAGCTCATAAGAAAACCAATCACTAGTCTATGGACATGAATGAATTTGGAATCTATATTTTATCTTTTCTGAAGTAGCAGTTATATAAAATAGCATGATGAATTGAACTAGGAAGAGTAAGAAAAACGAGACGTGGTGAAAACAAAGGAGGAAAAGTAATGTGAGTACAGGTAGGTTAGTTCAGTATCCTCTTCAGGCTTAAAAATGTATACTCCTAATCCTGAATGCAATATCATTGATGCTGAGCTAGACTTATCTTTAAACTTTCTAGTAGTGAGTGAAAACATATGAGAATAGGAGTAGTCTTGGTTTCTGTATCATAAACGCTGACCAAAGAGTCACAACTATGTATTATACTGAGAAAAGTGACATCATGAACCACAGTGATCAATGTCCTTGACAAAAACAGTGAGCTTCATTGAGCTCTTTCTTACAACGTCCCTTAATGTAGATCTTTAAGAGCAAGTCGGCCACATCAATTTGTAGAGGCCACAGTGGTATTGTGTAGGCTGGTTGCTCTCTACGATGGTCTACTTTTACTTAGGGATAACCTTTAAAGAACAGAGGAGAGGATAGATAAGCATATGTTTTAGGCAATTCTCCACAAATATTGTTTTACATTCAAGTTTTTGATAGATACTGGCTGCAGTGAATTTGGGGTTATGCTCCTAACAGGTATTGAAGTGATGTTCTTTGGCTTTGCTGATTATGTACGTGGACATGTGCTTGTACACTCAGTCACACTGAAGACAAGGTTGGTATCATACTACAAAAGATGAGATGCTTACCCAGGGCACATTCCTGAAGAGAAGGCCATATACCTTTTTTTTTGCATTGTGGGCTGAGATGAAATGATGGCAGCCAAGGTTTTTCTCTAGGGGGTGCCTTAGGAGCTCTTTCTTCCTTCTCTTTCCTTCTTTATTTTCTTTTCTTTCACGGAAGAGCTATTTATTAGAGAGAGAGAGAGAGAGAGAGAGAGAGAGAGCGAGCTCTCACGCTGTTATGGGAGAGAAACCCAGAGTGGGAAATCCCCTTAGAACTCTTCTAACAAACACTGGTTGAGTAGAAACCTTAAATTTTCTGTCGTAAACAATGGCCAAAGGAATTTCAACTTAAACAGGTATAATTAAACACTCACATAATCAAAAATATTCTCAATAAAATATAGTAAACTTTCTGATAGACAGTCAAAGTTCAGTCAGGAGGCAGATATGACACTAGTAATTTAAACAGGAAAATGGAAATTTTTTTCATTTTTTAAAAAATTAAGGTAAATTTACATGCAATAAGATTCATTGCTTTTAGTGTACAGTTCTGACTTTTGATAAATAAATGCATCCAGTCATGTAATCACCACCATAATCAATACATGGAATACCTCAATCACCTCAAAAAATTTCCACAAGCCCCTTTGCATCAATCTCTCTTCTTACCCCCAAGCTGTGGCCACCACTGAATTACTTTCTGTCCTTGTAGTTTCACCTTTTTCAGAATGTGATGTAAATGGCATCACACACTATGTAATCTGTTGAGACTGGTTGCTTTCACTTGGCATACTGAATTTGATATTCATCCATTTTATTACATATATAAGCAGTTTGTTCTTCCTTGTTGTTTACTAGTGTCCTATTGTAATGACGGGCCCCCTTGTTTCTCCATTCTGAGGGTAAGGGACAGTCGGGTTACTTACGCTTTTGGCGTTATCATGAATAAAGTCATATAATGAGTTTTTGCACAGGTTTTGGCATGAAAGTTAGTTTTGTTTCTCTCACTATAGAGGTTGTTATAGGAATTGCTAAGTGGTTTCTAAATTAATTGCATTCTGCCTTCAAATAGTACTATACTCTGTCACGTATGGTGGGAAGACCTTTTAACAGTGTATTCCCAATTTCCCCTACCACCTTTCATGCTGCTAAGAATATGTGACTTATCACCTATTATGATTTTACCTATGTGATTATTCCCTAAGATATTGCTGTCATTTTTGCTTTGGACAATCAATAGATGTTTAGAACTTTAGAACACTTAAAGCTTGGGTTTTGTATGAATTCCATTGCCATTTTTGGTGCTTTTATTTCCTTGCATAGATTGAAGTTTTTTCTAGTATTATTACTTTTACCTGAAGAAATTTCTTTAATCTTTCTTATACACAGGACTGTTAAAAATATATTCTGTTTTTGTTTGAAAAGTCCTTCATTTTGTAAGACATAGTGTATGATATCATAAGACAACATTGCATACACAAGTCTGTTGATGGTTTATTTTCTTTCAGTACTTTAAAGTTGTCTCTCCCCTGAGTGGGCAATATTTAATGAAAAAATCATTAACTTGGAAAAGTGGGTAACTGCCAAGAAGGGTAAGCACTGACTCTAGAGTAGTTACCATCTCCAGGGATGACGGAGCATAGCCAAGGAAGAAAGAAAGAATTTACATGTCCCCTCCTAACACAAGGCTGATATTGAGACCCCATAGGATAGGGTGTGGCTGCGGGGTTGCTGAGTGGTGGAGAAGTTCTGTATGGCACTAGGGGGATGAATCTTGTCTGCAGGAAGCTGCCATCTGAAGTGTCAGAAAAATGTTGAAAGGTGAGCACCCCTGGGCCTTCTGCATGCCACCAGCAGCCACATAAGAGGAAGGGGAAAAAAAATCATACTAGGACTGAAAAAGAAATAACCCCCTTTCCAGTCTCTTCAGTTCCCTCTATTGACAAAGCCTAAAATGTGCCACTTAACAAAGAAGGAATGTTGATAAGGTCTACTTCAGTTGTCCAGTCTCCTTTCTCCATTCTGATTCTATTTATTTGGACCCTCTCTTTGCTTTTCTTGCTTAATCTAGCTAACAGTCTATTGATTTCATTTATCTTTTCAATGTACTGACTTGTTTCATTGATTCTCTGTATTGTTTTTTCAGCCTCAGTTTCATTTGGTTCTGATGCAATCTTTGTTACTTCTTTCCTTCTGGCAGCTTTGAGTTGGGTTTGTTCTTGTCTTTCTAGTTCCTTGAGGTGTGTTGTTGGGTTGCTAATTTTTGAACTTTCTATTTTTTTTTTTTTAAATGTGGGCATTTGATGACATGAACTTCCCTCTTAGCACTGCTTCTGATGATACCCATGGTATCATCACCATAATCAAGGTAAATAGACATATTGACATTGTGTCTCCACTTTCACTCATTTCAAAAAATTTTTTGATTTCTGTGTTAGTTTTGCTGTTGACCCAACCTCTATGAAAAACAAAATGGAGATTTCTCAAAAACTTAAAAATAGAACTACCATGTAATCCAGCAATTCTACTTCTGGGTTTCTACCCAAAGGAAAGTAAATCATTGTATCAAAAAGCTGTCTGACTGGGTGCAGTGGCTCACGCCTGTAATCCCAGCACTTTGGGAGGCTGAGACAGGTGGATCACCTGAGGTCAGGAGTTCGAGACCAGCCTGACCAACATGGCGAAACCCGTCTCTACTAAAAACACAAAATTAGCCGGACTTCATGGTGCATTCCTGTCATCCCAGCAACTTGAGAGGCCGAGGCAGGAAAATCACTTGAACCTGGGAGGTGGAGGTTGCAATGAGCCAGTGTCCTGCCATTGCACTGCAGTCTGGGTGACAAGAGTGAAACTCTGGCTCAAAAAAAAAAAATATGTGCTGTTGTATGTTTATTGCAGCACTATTTACAACAGCAAAGTTAAGGAATCAACCTAAGTATCCATCGGCGGATGATTGGATGAAGAAAATATGGTACGTAAATCAGTTTTGTTTCTCTTACCATGCTATTCAGCCATAAAGAAGAATGAAGTCATGCCTCTTATAGCAGCATAGATAGAACTGGAGGCCATTGTCAGGTAAAATAACTCAGAAACAGAAAGTCAGTACTGCATGTTCTCACTTATAAGTGGTAGCTCAAACTTGTACACATGATCACAGAGGAGTAGAATAATAGATTTTGGAGACATGGAAGAGTGAGAGGATATGAGGGCCGGACATACACCTCAATGTATACAATTGAGGTGATAGTTACACTAAAAACCCAGACTTCTCCACTGCAATACATCCATGTAACAAAACTACATTTGTACCCACGAAGCCTATAAAAATAAAAAAAAAAGATCTACTTCATTCTGTCAATGTAAGTTAAATAAATACGGATTTCAAGGTAAGAAGTAATAAACTGATAGCTTGCATGTATGCCAAAATAAACTAGTTGCAAAGTGTACACCAAGATACTGTATGAAACTTATCCACATAGACAACTAGAAAATTGGGTAAAATATAGAACAACCTTTCCAGGAAAGAATATTTTACTCCCTCTCTCACCTGGGGAACCAGAATAATTCCAGGCTCTGCCTCCATCTTCACACGGACTTTGTGTGTGTGCCTGCGTGTGCGTGTGTGTGTGTGCACACACACATCTCTGTATGTCTTCTCTTCTTCTTATAAGGACACCGGTAATTGTATTTAGGGTCTACTCTAAATCCAAGGTAATTTCATCATGAAATTCTTAAGTAATCATATCTGTAAACATTATTTCCAAATAAGTTCACATTCTAATATTCTGGATACACACAGATTTTAGGGGCCACTATTCAAATCACTGCAATCATTACCCAAAACTTAACTGCATTTCTATATACTAACAATGAATATTTGAAAAGTGAAAACATTGCAATAGCAATTAAGGATAAATTGAATAACAGATGTACAAGTCCTCTATACAGAAATCTGCCAAACATTGCTGAAATTAAAGAAGACCTAAATAAATGGAGAGATGTACCAGGTGATTAGATTGGTAGACTCAGTATTAAGACAGCGGAGGGTGGGGAGTTGGGGGAGAGATAGCATGGGGATAAATGCCAGGTATAGGTGATGGGGAGGAAGGCAGCAAATCACACTGCCATGTGTGTACCTATGCAACAATCTTGCATGTTCTTCACATGTACCCCAAAACCTAAAATGCAATAAAAAATAATATATATATATATATATATATATATATAAATTCCCTTGGGGTATAGACCACATCTTATGTTTTTCTAACACAGAGATCAGTCCTGTGAAATCTATGTTAGAATTGCCAAATAAAATACAAGGCATTCAGTTAACTGAGCACCTGTATTTTTATTTGCTAATCTGACAGCCCTGATTCATGTACAAAATAGATGATCAATAAAAACTTAAGAAATAAAAAAAAAAAGACATCAAATTTCCCCTCATTTATCTATAGATTCAGTGCAATCTCAATCAAAATTCCAGTTGGCTTTTTGGCAGAAAATACAAAAGTAGATGTTTCAGTTTATATTGAAATGCTAGAGACCTAGTACAGCAAAAAGAATTTTTAAAAAGCAGAAAAATATTGGATGATTTATGCTGCCTGAATTCATAATTTACTATATATAAAGCTACATTAATCAAGATAGGATTCCTACTGGCAATGGAACCGAATAGAGATTTCTGAAATTTCCTCAAACACAGGTGCTTAATTGATCAATAATAAAAGTGGCAAGATAATTCAGTGAGGAAAGGGTAGCTTTTGTTCCCCCTATAACTAGTATGCACATATTAGAATAGGCATATGAAAAGAAAAAAAAAATTAACGCTTATTGTATACCACATAACAAAATTAATTACAAAGCGATCAACAATTTAAATACCAGACCTAAAACTATTGTATGCCCAGCAAAAAGATAGAAGGCAATCTTTGTGACCTTAGGATAAACAAAATTTGTTTTGTTTTGTTTTTGGACAAGATACAGAAAGCATAAGCCATATAGGATAATTATTGATAATGTAGACTTCATCAAAATTAAAAATGTTGGCCCTTACTAAAGTGGCTGTAACATTTTCCTCCATTTTCATAAATTTTAGGCAGATTTCCTTATCCTTTTAGGGCTCTGACCCTCCTGTCACCTCAGCCCTGACAGAATCCTGATGGCCTAACTGTGGAAGGACCTCTCCTTCCTTTTTAGAGAGTTTACTTTAAATTTGTACTTACAAATTCTTACTCTGCGCTTTTGAGATATAAATATTTTTAAAAGCTGCTAACCTGTTTTATGACAGAGGACAGTCTTTAGGACTTAGGAGCCATCCCTTAGAAGTGTAATCGTGAAAGGAGATAGCATCCCAATCTGCCGTTCTCTGTGGTGGGTAGGAGCCTGACTTTGGTGGGCCGCTTGCTCCAAGTTCTAAAACTACCTCCTGTGCTGAAGGCATAAGAATAATTTTACTTTTGAATGAAACCAATCGGCAAACACAGGGCTCTGTGGTTCTTCACCTCAGCTTTTTAAGTATCTGGATAAAGAAAATGTGGTTTATATACACAATAGAATATTACTCAGCCTTAAAAAAGAAGGAAGTCCTGCCATTTGGGACAAATGGCTGGACATGAAAGACATTATGCTAAGTGAAATAAGCTAGTCACAAAGCACAAATACTGCACAGTTTCACTTGTATGAATTCCAACAGTCAAACTCATAGAAGCGAAGCCTACTCCAGCCCCTGGCTGCCAGGGGCTAAGGTAAACGGGGAGTTGCTTAATAGGTATAAAGTTTCAGTTATGCTAGTTGAATTCTAGAGGTCTATTGCCCAGTATAGTGCCCATAGTTAACAATATGGTATTGTGCACTTCAAAATGTGTTAAGAGGGTAGATCTCATGTTAAGTGTTTTTACCAAAAACAGACAACCCCCCTCTCCCAAAGACAAAACCAAAAAAGCGAAGGGACACAAGGCAACTTGGAAGTTGTCAATATGTCTATTTACCTTGATTATGGTGATGATAGCATGGATGTTCACTTAAGTTCAAACTCATCAAATTGTACATACTAAACGTATTGTTCTTTACATGTCAATAATATCACAATGAACATGTTAAAAAAATTGTGAAATTAATCATGAAAAAAGAAAATAGGCAATGCTTATTTCCCAACTCTTTCTTCTGTCCTCAGTTTGAATTTACTGAAACATTTTAAGCACTGATCTCTGGTAGTTGAGCCCTGGTCCACTGTGCTCCATCCTGGAGCTTTCTGCCCTCCAGAATGATCTGCCCTCCAGAATGGTCTGTCCCTGGGGAAGGGTGAGGAACAAGAAGGCAAACGGAAAAGCATTTATCTAGCTTTTTCTGTGTGGGACAGTGTGCTATGCACTTGCAGTTTTCATCTCATTTAATGCTTTTAACCTCCCTGGTGGCCGGGAGTGGTGGCTCACGCCTGTAATCCCAGCATGGCGAAACCCCATCTCTACTAAAAAAAAAATACAAAAATTAGCTGGGCGTGGTGGCGGGTGCCTGTAATCCCAGCACTTTGGGAGGCCAAGGCAGGCGGATCAGGAGGTCAAGAGATTGAGACCATCCTGGCCAACATGGTGAAACCCTGTCTCTACTAAAAAAAAAAAAAAAAATACAAAAATTAGCTTGGTGTGGTGGCACACGCCTATAGTCCCAGCTACTAGGGAGGCTGAGGCAGGAGAATTACTTGAACCTGCGAGGCGGAGGTTGCAGTGAGCCGAGATGGCGCCACTGCACTCCAGCCTGGTGCCTGGCGACAGAGGGAAACTCTGTCAAAAAAAACAAAAAACTCCCTGGTAGTATTGACATATTTTTCTGTGTTTTAGAGAGAGAAAGCAATGTCACATAGCTAGTAAGTGGCCCTAGAGAGATCTGAACAACCATCTGCCTGCCTCTGAAGCCCACCCTGAGTACATTGCACTGCTTTGCCACATCATGTGTGACTTGCTCCCTTTTTTCCAGATTGTTTCTTCTTGCACACCACCTTGCAATTGTTTACCTTTCTGTGTTCCCAATAGTCTGTGAAGAATTCTTTCATTTATCTAGTATCTCAGACACATAAAATGCTTCTCCCTCCATCAGTGACGTGGAATGAATTAGCTCACAACATACAGAGATCAGAACTGTACTTAGAATTTCAGATTTACAACTGAAGGACCTACTGTAAATAACACTGTATTCTCATACTAAGTCTAGTAAAGCATCCAAGTTGAAATAAGAAAGAATCACAGTAACAAAGAATAGAGTAAATTGGTTATGTCTCAAGCTGAGCTATTTCTGGGTCCTTTTGAGTTCAAGGAGATGATGTTTATTAGTTTTGTGATATGATCTAAACTGGCCATTCCATTTTGGGGAATAATCAGTGTTTAACTTGCCAGCACAGAAATTCTTTGCTGCAGTTACCTTTGATATCTTTTGACCAGATTATTGCAATGACTTGTACTTAGAGGTGGAAGACTGCACAGAAATGGCAGCCAGTAATATGCATTTGCTCTATTTAGCCATATTTTTCTACAGTAGCTCTATGTTCTGGAGACTGCATTAATTATTTACTTTGGGGGAAGTTCAGTGATGATTGTAATCTATGGAGTCTCATGTGACTGGGGTCTAAATTCCTTGGAAAGCATACAAGCACCTGTCTCCTAGTGTTTTATTATACCAGCAAGGAGGTCATCCAGAGAGCTGCTGCTTACATTTATAAAGTTGAAACTGCATTTGGAAAGAAAAAGAAACTATTTGAAACATCCAATAGAGACAAATATTTTGACCTCTAGTATAAAATGTAGAGTTGTGGCCAACACTGCTTGTTGTCTGCTAACATACTCCCTTTTTCTTTGCTAGCAATATTCTGGTTTTATTCACACCTCAATTACCAAACCCTTGGAAGTGGGGCTGGTTTTTCTAATCCAATATGGCAATCCCGTTCCCTTAGGTATTGATTGGTCTCAATATGAACATATGATTTACTTTTAACAAGTGACAAGTAATGGGAGATCTGCTGGGAGGAATTCTGGAAGATACTTTTCTTGATAAGAGACAGTTGTATGAAGGGAAGATACTTCTGTGTCTTTTCTCTCTTCCTGCTTTGAATGCCATCACGCAAAGTATTTTCCCTGTCTTAGTGCTCCCTTAGGTACTTCATCTACTTACACCTTAACTCTCAATGGGACTTGCTGGGTGAAGGCCGCAGGCACCTTGAGGCTATTAGAAGGCTGAGCGAATCAGTCTCACAGTCCAGTGGTTTGGTATAGTTGCACTATTGAGCCACTTCAGGAATTACTACTTCAAATTTTTTGTTACACAAGGAAATGGAATAACTTTATCATTTAAGCTTCAAATGATCAGATGTTTTGTTACTTTCTGTGGAAAATGCTCTGGTCACTGATTTGTTGGTCAACATGGTTGACTGCTTTCCTTCCTTCCCTACCCTTCTCCATAAGCCAGAATGTCAGCATTACTGCAGTGCTGTTTTACACTTGCATTTCACCGAAGAGTTAAATTTGCTGCATCCTTGATCTTTCAAAGTTTTTAATATTCTTGGAGTCCTTAAAAAGATGGAGCCAATACAAAGTAATTACCTAATTATGTATTTCTTTGTGTCTGTTATCACTCAGTGAAGACATGTTAAAATAATGAGGCCTTAAGCCGTTGTCTAGATTCAATGCTGACATTTAAACATTGCTATTCATGTCCTTAGATTTTGAAGTGACTAGGAAGGAATAGAGAATTGAATAATTAGCATCTGATGTTTCACTTGGTGATGGCAAGAATGCGTTTGTGTGTGTGTTTTTTAACCACAGCAATATTTTCTACTTAGAATATACCTTAACTTGGCCCCTATTTTCTATAATGTTTGTTGTAAGGTTTCTCTCTTTTTTTCAAGGATATACATTAACTTTCCAGAGCCTTTGGAAACCACTGTAAATAATTTATACTCTGACAAATGCCTGCCTGGGGTACAGAGAGAAGGGCGTGTGTGGGGGTTAGCCTCCTTATTATTATCACTTGTTGGCAGCCTAGCTGCACCTAGAAGTCCAGGGAAAAAACCTCCTCCCCTATTACATGCACTGAAAACAGGACATGTGCCTTTTGAATATTCTGAAGATTTATGCTTCTGCCAGGTGGAAATGGCCCGCACTGCCATCTTAAACCTTGGCCAGAAAGCTACATGGCCCTTGGTATTGCTATTAAGGCATAGTTATTTATATCAAAATATGTTCTGTTTTATTTTTCTCCTCTTTAGTATGCAAGCCCTTTCTTCAGGTAGCTGGAATGTTTCTGCAACATGTAATGTGTCTATAAATACTTCATTACTGCAAGCAAAACTATCCAGTGCTCTTGATGTGGGTCAGCATAACCAGTGCCTTTGTATGGACCTCCAAACCATCCAAGTTCAGGTGGTACACTAAAGAATTGAAGGAGAGTTCACAGTGATACTGCTTTGATGCTTCTTTGCTGTGGTTTTTATCTGGGAGAGCACTTCCAAAGGCATTTCTGGTATACTTGTGTACTAGTCTCTGACCACGTGGACTTCAATGTTAATTTTAACTTGGAGATATGTGCTTGTAGATTTCACATTGATACAAAATATGCAATTTTTCTTAAAATGCCTTTTTATTACCTGCAATAAATGCCAAGTAATATCCCAATAAACTTTGTATTACATTTTTGTTTCTAGTCTTTTATCTGTAAAGAATAAGACATTTAATTATATTGAGTGGTTGCACTTTGAATACCATATTAACCTTTTAAGGCTTTCATTGACTTTAAACTTGAATAGTATTCCTGTAGGCTACAATAGACTGATAGTCTTTCTGATATCTAGCACTTCCTTATTTTCTCTTAAATAAGAGTCATTAGACTTTTCTGAAGTGACAGTAGAGACTGATGATTATGGGCAGTGATCACCAGTAGCCCAAATATTACGAATAATGTTGTCTCTAATGACATTGAAGAGGTTATAACAATGATATTGGAAAGAAAATGGGGGGAGTTGAATTTTACCAGGAAGGACTAAAGATTGTAGTAAAATGGAAAAGAAGTTCAGAGAGATGAGATGGTGATGATGATTGTGATAATCTAAGAATTTGTACATTGACTCTTAATTTTGTGATTAAAACAATGCTTTGTGGGGATATTGGAATAGAGACTATGTACCAAACAGCACAGAAGTATTTCAGTATTTCAGAAGTTGATATGTTCATTCCAATAAATGCCAAATAGTTGTCCTGCCTCCAAGTAATAAATATCCTTCAATTACGAGAGCTCAAAGTGTGGCACATGACACACATAGAGAGTTGATACCTCTGCTCTGCCTTTGTCTCTTCTGACTCCTTATCCAGAAAGATTGTTTTAGCTTCCATTATTGTTGTGTGTTTCTGTTAGCCCTCTGGCCTACACAAAAGTTTATCTTTTTTATTATGGTTATAAATATGAAAAAGAAAACATTGATAAGTGGCTTTGGGAAAGTGCTTAAGGTATACATTCAAAACTACCAAACACAGTGGAAATCGCCTCGGCTATATCTTTTTATTATAAATGCAAGCTTTTCTATCAGTGATGTGTGTCTGGGGCATAAATGTTTACAGATTGACAATCAACTTGACCTGAAGTCCTATTCTATTCTCATACCCTTCCCATCTTGCTTCCATTGTGAGCACTCCACCAACATGAAGATTACCAAAGATTCCCTGTCTCCAAAGACAGTGGACAATTTTAAACTATCTTTCTTGTATTTGCAGCAGTATTTGACCGCTCATTCTCAAAATGCACTCTTCCCTTCCCTTTATATGGACACCATGTTCACACTTGCCTCCTACCCCTCTTGTCATTATGCCTCAGTCTCCACTGTCCACTTCCCTTTCTGGTCTTGACTGTTAAATTTTGGAAGGCCTCATGACTGCCCTTTTGTTGCTAATTCTGCATTATTTCCTATAAGATTTGACTTATCTCCTCTGCTTTAAACACTGTATTCTTATATCTGCCAACTTCAGGCAGAAGTCTGGTCTACTATTTTGAGCTTCATAACTTAAGAATCAACTCTCTCTTTGTCATCTCTGTTTAGATATCTGCAAATAATTTTGATCTTAACATATATGAAACTAAAATTTTAATTTTTTAGTTTTGGATTTACTATACCAGCATTCTGTATTTCATTGAATGTCACCAACATCTTTGCATTTGCTCTTGCTAGAAATTAAGGTATCAACTTGATACCATTTCTTCCTACACCCTCACATAAATCCATCACGAAGTTTGATAAGTTTTACTGCCAAAGTATATCTGGCATCTGACCACTGTAACTACCGCTATCACTAGTATATTGCAGGCCACAAGCCTCTTTCCTTTAGCTACTGCATTAGCTTTCTATTTGGTCTTTCCATTTCAATCTTGCCAAATTCGAATTTATGTTCCACAAACCAGACAGAGCAATCTGTTTTCTGTTTTTAAAATAGAAACCAGATTCTGTCATTCTCTTCTGGGCTAGTTTGGGTTTTCCAGGAGGTAGACATCAAGGTACAATTTGATATGTATAGATTTTATTAGGGAAACACTTATGATAACAATTAGGAAGGAAGTTGGGGAAGGTTAGAGGACCATCAGACCAGGAGGCAGAGTTATTCCAAAAGAGGAGAGGAAAAGAAGGCGGGTCACAGCATCCCAGACAGTATTCAGTCTAAGAATAGTGTAGCAAGGCTGTGGGAGTCTTGGAGTTGAACTGTCCAAAAAAGTAGTCTGTGACACTCAGGAATTGTTCTGCTTTGTATGGATGCTGCACTTAGTCACTGGCAGTGAGCAGCCTATGGGAAACATGGCCTTGGAGCAAATGCCACAGTGGGTATCAGAACAGCAGCTGGGGTCTTTGGACAATTATGCTACCTGCAGTTGGATGTTTGTGAAGCATTTTGTTATGACCACTGTAATAGTTTTCCAGAACTGTCACAACTAATTAACACAAACTCAATGGTTGAAAACAACTGAACTTTACCCTCTCACAATGTAGAAGGCAAGAAGTCCAAAGTTAAGGCATTGACACTGGCAAGGTATACTCCTCCTCGAGGCCCTAAGAACCATGCCGTGCCACTCACCTAGCTTCTGGTGTTTGCTGGCAATTCTTAGCATTCTTGGGCTTGTAGACACAGCTCTAATCTCTGCCCGTATCTTTACACTGCTTTTATTCTCTGGGTGTCCACTCATCTTCTTATAAGGATAACAGTCATTGGATTTAGGCCTCACCCTAATCTAGTAACCAAATTACATCTGAAAAGACTGTATTTTACAATAAGTCACATTCTGAGGTTCTGGGTGGACATGAATTTCTGTGAGAACCTATTCAACCTATTACATTGCTGTGTCTCCTGAAGTCTTAAATAAATATAACACAAATGGATTAAAATGAGTGAGATTTGATGAAGATGACTATTATACAAAAGATGCAGTTGGCATGGTGTAGGAAGGAAAAGGAAAGCCTCAAGATCAGCAGGAACACCTAAAAATGGGCTCTGGGAGACCTAGAAGTGGAGTATGATGTTATAAATAAAGTGGAAGGGAGAGTAGAAGAGATAACTCAAAATAAAAACCTATAGAACCTAACTGACTTAATAGGAGTGATTCGAGAAAGAAGGTGTAAATGCTTGATCTGGTCAGCAGACAATAGTGGAAGAGGAAAATATATTGAAAAGATAGCAATTTTTTAGCAAACAGATGAGTTAAAATTTAGTTTTGAAATTCATGGAGAAGTATTTAATAACAGATAAATAGAGGCATGAGTTTAGTTTAAAAAGGTTGAATTCATAATGAAATAACTCTCCAAATAAGGAAGGGTGGCAAATGGCATGCATTATTAACTATGTAAATCTTGGAGTGTCCTCTTCACTAAACATATAGTCACATTTTTTATGGTTAAAAGTTATCAGTACTTTTCCATTGGTAAACATCTTGTGCAACAAGGCAAAAACAGTCAATATTACCCAGTCACTAAGCTGAGGATGAAGTTGTGAAATTGCTCCTGTCTTTGAAAAGTCAAAATCCTGGGCGGGAATCAGAAAAAGCAGAATGTATTATTATTCTGCTTTATAGACTGATGCAAACCCTGATGGACAGTACAAGATCCTAAAGTAGATCTTCTCAGTAAATTTCCAGTGAAGCAAAGCTCTGTTGCCCTTCATGTGCATACTACATATACTTAATGTGCATACTGCACACAACTGAACTGTTTTGCGGCATTTTCTTCCACAGGGCTTCCATATTCTTAACCTGAGCAAGATCTAAATCAGAATTTCTCAACCTTGACATTACGGAATTTTTTGAGGGAAAGAGGCTGCTCTATGCATAGTAGAGTGATTAATAGCATTCTTAACCTCTACCCACTAGATCAAGCTTGTCAAACCTGCAGCCCACAGGCTGCATGTGGCTCAGGACGGCTTTGAATGTGGCTCAACACAAATTCGTAAACCTTCTTAAAATATTATGAGTTTTTTTCTAATTTTTTAAAAAGCTCATCAGCTATTGTTAGTGCTAGTGTATTTTATGTGTGGCCTAAGATAATTCTTCTTTCAGTGTGGCCCAGGGAAGCCAAAAGATTGAACAGCCCTACATTAGATATTGTTAACATTCCCCCCACACTCTAGTTGAGTCCAGACATTGCTAAATGTCCCATAGGGACAAATTCACCCCCTGTTTGAGAACCACTGGTTTAAAACATGTTTGTCACATGCAAGATAGACTTGGTCTGCAGAGTACGAATTCTTAACATAATGAAAAAATTGTTTCAGACAAATTACACATCAGGTAAAGAGTATTTGATTCCAAAGCCATGAGCATAGTTAGCTTTGCTGATGACAGCTGTACTGCAGTGAGGTTACTGTAGTTACATTTGGGAAGTCTTGCAATCACTAGCCAAATTTTGGAAGAAAGCTACAGCAGATGGCCAATTCTTTCCCAACTTCTGACCTTTGAATTTTATTGAAAAACTTTGAATAGGAAGAGTATCTATGTACCGTTCATGACTGCAAATCAATGCCTAAGAATTGTCAGATTAGCCTATTTCACGTGTCCTCTTGCTTGTAGTTTACTAAATATCTGGGATAAAATCACTGAATGTTGGCAAAGCCCAGGGAATCTTTTTAATTTATCCAGTTCTCTTTATGCTTAGTCTCAATAATGTAGATGTAATTGATGCTTTTCGCTTTTTTACCAGAATATAATGTCAACTTTTGGAAGCTTTCTGAGTCACAGTTGGGATTTCTTGGTAAGTCTTGTTGATATGTCTTTTTTTTCTAATCAACAGTGTCATCACAGCAGGTCTCCTTTCCTTTTATGTGAGTTCAGTAGAGTTAGCACCCTGGCAAAACCTACTTTCTCCTTTCTATTTCTCTTTAGCTTTTATATGTAGCAGTGTTCTGTGAGAATCCTAAACCTACTGGAGGAAATCAAAACTGCTGACACCCTTTCAAAGCAGATTGAGAAAGCAGCCACATTTCAGGGTTGTGCTTAGTTTGAAAAATTGGTTAGAAAGTCTTGCATGCAGGGAAGCATCTGGGATGTTTGAAAAATGCCATTTGTGTTCCTAGTTGGAGAGCGGAGGCTGCTGACCGGTGTGGAATGAGACAGGCATGTTGCTCTGCATTCAGCATATTTTTTTTGTTTGTTTTCTTTCTTTTTTCAAAAGTATATATCTTCCACTCTTTTTATCATTGGAGCACTTTTAAATATCACCATGCATCTCCTTATCCCTGGACTTGATGAAAGATGAGTAACTGGAGTGCAGCATGATGTGCGGGTGCCTGGCACACAGTGCCTGTTGTACATCACACTTATTCCCTGCTGCCATTACAAATGCTAAATGGCAGCCTCAGAAGAATTATCCCTGTGGTGTCTCCAGTGGAAGTTTCCTTGACTGTTTAATAATCAGATCTGACCAGATGGCGATGAATCTGAGAATGCTTTCTGAATGGATGGTTTTTAATTATTCCTGCTAGGCTTCCTAATTCTAAGTGGACGAATCAGCTTTAGGCCGTGCACGTTATAAGAAATCTCACAATTTGGCCTAAAAGACTTACCAATTGTAATTTCCCATAGTTCAATAGGTGGCATTTTCTCTTGTCTGCAGTAATTTTACTAAGTGACTGAAGGGACAGATTATAACAGATTGACAGCCACAGAGGCTGGAAAACTGATTACATGGGTTTGGACCCTGTCGGTGCTTTTGTGTATATTTAGCCTATTTTAGAAAGATCACTGGTGGAGTCTGAGGTTCTATATTATTCTCATACATTCTGAGGTAGGAGCTTCTGAGGGAGTGTCTCCACCTTGTGATGTTGGCTGCTGTAGGCCCCCTCTCAGATTTCTCTTCAGAGCCAACGTAGGCATGCATACATTCACTAAGCTGATGGCTCACAGCTGGATCTTCCTCCAGAAGGAGTTGCTTTCAGCTTCCTTGGCAGAAGGAAACTGCTTCTATGCAGACCGCTCTTCTATTCTATCCCTCCCAGATGTACCCATAACCAGTGATTGCTCTAGGCAGGGATACAGAGGCCTAGTTTTTTGCCTCGATCCTGGAAAACTCTGTAGGGCCCTCCTAGTTCCAAAATTCTATATGGGATTGGCTGAGGCCTTGGTGGCAACTGCATTGCAATTCAACTTCTGCCCATTCATGCCACCTTTACTCCATCACAGATGATATTTCCCTAGAATAGTGCCCAGTACATTTCCCACACACATCTCCTCCTCAGCATCTTCTCCTGGAATCCAAACCAAGTAAGCCACTCTGGAAACTAAAACTAAGACTAAACAGCTGTGAAAATCATGTCATCTACTAATTTTGAGCCTATTTCTCAGTCACAGCCTGAGAATGACTTATCATAACATGGTAATATGTTTCTTTTAATACTGGAGGTACTATGATTTTTTTCTATCAAGTAAAAGGTTATGCTATTCATGCACAGACATTAATTGAGCTTTCTATCCATGGCAGGTATTGGGGCAGAGGTAGGTGATGTTAAAATGACAGAGCCTCTGCTCCTGAGCCACTCACAGTGTAGGGAGAAGATACATATAATTCCTTCACCCCAGAACCTATAATACTGTGATAGTGCAATGCAAATAATATGGCCATCTTCTGTGAGTCAGAAAATGCAGGACTATAATATTAATGAGAGGAAAATTTTGTAGGGAATGAAATGCCATTTGGGTAATGTTTTAGAGCAGGGGCTGTTAAACTTCTTCTGCAAACAGCCAGATAGATATTTTAGGCTTTGCAGGGTATGCATTTTTTGTTGCAGTTACTTTACTGTGTAAATATATGAATGGGGTTATATTTCAGTAAAATGTTATTATACCAAACAGAGAGCAGGCTGAATTTGGCCTGTGTGCCATAGTTTGCTGACCCTTGTTTTATAGGATAATTAAGAATTAAAACTTGGAGACAAGAGGCAGTGGTGAGGAAGGGACACACACAGCCAAATGACAAAGTCACCGTTTGAAGTCTCCCTCCCTCCTTGTTTGTCCCCACCTCTTCCTCCCTCCTTCCCTCTCTCCCTTTCTTCTCAGCCTTCTTCATTCCTTCCTTCCTTATTTTTGCCTCCCCTTCTTCCTCTTCCCCTTTCCCTCTTGGAGCTATTCAGGAGAACGGTGATTCCAAGTTTCTTTTAACTCTTCTTTTATTACTTATAAATATACTAAGTTTGTGCTTGTTGGTCTTAGTTTACTTTAGATTACAAAAACACCATAGAATACATAAGTTGTACAACGTTTTAGAAATTCTGCTCTATATTGGAATGAACATTGCATTTTCATTTCAATGCAAATGTTTACAGTACTCTGATCCTTTATTGTAGTTGGTGAAACAAAATTTTTTTTCTCTGTTGATTATGCACAGTGTTCAAGTCTTTATGAAAATAGTTGTCTAAATTTGTGTTTAAGTTTAAAATTGAAATTTGGACATTTAGGAGATAAAATGTTGGATAGAATTTGAGTTGCTCTCTTCACATTTGTTTATCATCTATTTTATATCATTAACTTGAGGATGTTTTTCAGTGGGAATAAGGCTTACAAATACTAAAGCTATTTAGAATGAAAACTATTGAGTGGAAGAAATTATAATTTCTCAAATTCTACACAATACTTTCTAAACTAGTTATGTGAATAAATTTAAAAGGAAATTGTGTATATTTAATGTAGGTGACATAAGATTTCATGGGTTTTGAAATAAGGAAAAGTTAAAAAATATCATTTTGTCAGAGATTAGTGAAAAAAAAAGGGAAAAAATGCAAATGAAGACCTTCAGATTTGCTAAGCAAACATTTTTTCCTCAAAGTGTAACTTGTTGATCATACATTGCAAATAAAAACTATTTTTGACCACATTAAAATGAGTCAGGTGTGCAGTGCTGATGGAGTGGAAGATGATCAATCATATTTTGGAAAAGTAAAGTAAGCTAACATTTTTTATGCAGTGCATACTCATCACAGAGTCTGCATAATGATTTAAGGCTCACATTGATTTCAAAGTAAGTAGAGCACTGTGTAGTCATAGCAAGTTAAAGCTCCTGTATATTTTTATTATTTCCTAAATGATTTTTCATTCCACTGCCACATCTTATACTGACTGCTTTGCTTTTGACTTCTTCTGAAAGGTGATTAGTCTGGGCACAAAGCTTTTATTGGCAGGAGACATTGCTGAGTGGGAGAATGTGGTCAGTTGCACATGGTCCCCACAGGTGACGGGTCCTACACTACATGCTCTTGGCATACTTCTTTACTAAAGCATCAGGCACAGCAAGAGGATGGTGGGCTTAGGATGGAGTCAGAGAGGAGAGGAAGAGATGCTGGAGGAGAGCTAATGCTAGGTGTAGGTTCAAACTGGTCACCTGATGGGGGAGCAACTATAAGATCTTTTAGCTTCACTCAGTTCCTTAAGCTATAGCTCAGGAGCAAGTGGGTGTTGACTTGTTTCTTTAATCATCATCTGGACTCTTGAGAGCCTTTCTGAATGTGCCTCTATAAATCCCCAGATCTAACCTTTTCCATACTGTTTGACACTATTCCATATAACTTGACCCTGCTGATTTTGTGTCTACTGATTAATTTCTCCTCCTTTACTGTAGTCCACCTTGGAACTCTGACCCTCTCTGACACTCAGAGTACATTTCTGACTCTCTTCCTTTTTCTTTCCTGCAAAGCCATATTTTCCCAAATTGGGGGTCACATTCCAAAGGTAGCTCAGTGGCTCACAGGGCATAAAATAATATCCAGTATCACAGGGGTTAAATTATATCTAATCACATAGTGAAAATTCAATTGTATTTCCCTTTAAATTATTTGTAATTCTTACTATTTTACATTGTGGAAAGTTTGTCTCATTATATAAGGTTGTGATAAGGCTTTCTTAAAAAACGCTTTGTTTTAAGAACAGCTCCCAGGAGCTGAAGCAGGCACTGTAATATTGCAGGTAGTAATACTGGATTCAAATATAAACAGAAAGACATTTACTTTTTTAAAATGATTATTGAAAAGTTTTATTTATTGTATTGTACTTGAGGTTCTGGGGTATGTGCAGATCATGCAGAATTGTTGCATAGGTACAAACATGACAAGGTGGTTTGCTGCCTCCATCCCGCCTTCACCTATATCTGGCATTTCTCCCCCATGTTATCCCCTCCCCCAACCTCCTCACCCCCCCACTGTCCCTCCTTTAATCACCCCCCACAGACCCTGGTGTGTGATGCTCCCCCTCCCTGTGTCCATGTGTTCTCATTGTTCAACACCCACCTATGAGTGAGAACATGTGGCGTTGATTTTCTGTTCTTGTGTCAGTTTGCTGAGAATGATGGTTTCCAGATTCATCCAGGTCCCTACAAAGGACACAAACTCATCATTTTTTATGGCTGCATAGTATTCCATGGTGTATATGTGCCACATTTTTCTTGTCCAGTCTATCATTGATAGGCATGTGGGCTGATTCCAGGTCTTTGCTATTGTAAACAGTGCCGTGATGAACATATGTGTGCATGTGTCTTTAGAACAGAATGATATATAATCCTCTGGATATATACCCAGTAATGGGATTGCTGGGTCAAATAGAATTTCTATTTCTAGATCCTTGAGGAATTGCCACACTGTCTTCCACAATGGTTGAAATAAATTATACTCCCACCAACAGTGTAAAAGTGTTGCTATTTCTCCACATCCTCTCCAGCATCTGTTGTCTCCAGATTTTTTAACCATAGCCATTCTAACTGGCGTGAGATGATCTCTGTGAGAACCACGTTTACTTTTATGGTCATTTCTCATTTATTATGCCAGGTAACATTGATTTTACAGTGGTGATACAAGGTTTTGTTTTAAAATAAACTTAAATAAAAGATATGTGAGTTCAAGAAAATTATTAAATATTCAGTAGTATGGGTGATATGGTATGCTAGATATCAAAATCATGAAGGTGCTACTTGAATAAATGTTCTAAAAACAGATTTAAAAAAAAATCTGTTTTTGCTCTGCATAGGATTCTTATTTTTTATTTATTTAAAAAATTATTTTAATTTTTTTTCTGTAAAAACAGGATCTTTCTCTGTTGCCAGGCTGCAGTGCAATAGACAGTCAGCTCATTGCAGCCTTGAACTCTTCAGCTCTAGTGATCCTCCTGCCTCAGTCTCCAGAGTAACTAGGACTACAGAGTGAGCCACCATGCCTGGCTAATTTTCTTTTTTTGTAGAGATGGGATCTCCCTATGTTGCCCAGCTCGTGGCCAACAGGTTGTAAGCTCCTGGCCTGAAGTAGCTCTCCTGCGTCATTCTCCCAAAATTCTGGGATTGCAGGTGTGAGCCACCACACCTGGCCCTCTGCATAGGATTGTTGAGTGAATTCAATCTGCCTCTATGGCTTTAAACACTGCTAATATGTTGAAGCCTCCAGAATACCTATCTGTCTCCTGAGACTGAGCATTGTTGGTTCATGACCATAAGAGTGTCCACAGAGTGTCAAATGTGAACTTACTATTTTCATTACACAACCATTCCTACTTCTGTATTTCCAATTCCCATTAATGGGAATTCTCCAAATCTCATGACTTCTTCCTCTCAAGTCTCTTTTGATCTGTTCTCTTCTATCCATATCTATCAACAGCCATAATTCTGACTGTCACAATCTGTTTTTGGACCCATATACTTTCCTTTTAATTAAATTATCTGCCTTTTATATGGATTCCTCTCTCACTAATTCTGCTAAATTATTTTCACCCAAGTTATTTTTTTTACTGTATAAATCAATGTGTCAATTCATTGTTTAAAATCCTTTGCTGATTTGCATTTTGGTAGTATTAACTTCATAAATTTAATTGAAAAGCATACCTTCTTCTTCCACTTTCTGGAAGAGCTTGTGTAGAATTAATTTTTAAAACATTTGTTAGAAGTACAGAAGGAAATCAGGTGGACTTGAATATTCCTTTTGGGGGGAATTTTAAAATTATAAATTTAACTTTCCTTAGTAACTCTTTTAAGGTAGGTGTACTGTTAATAAATTATTCTAGTAATAATTCTTCATCTGAGGATGTTTTGATTTCTTTTTCACCCCTGAAAGCTATTTTCATCAGGTATAGAATTCTGGGTTGGAAATTCATTTCTTTAAGTATTTGAAAAATGTGCTACTTCATTCTGGCTTTCATGATTTGTAAGAAAAAAAAATCCACTGTCATTTAAATGTTTTTCTCCAGTAGAAAAGGAATCATTTCTCTTTTGCAGCTTTCAAGATTTTTTAAAAATTTGCCTTTCATTTTCAGAAGATTCACTTTGTCTTTTCATGTGAATTTCTTTAAATATCTTCTGTTTTTCATCACTTGGCTTCTTTAATTATAGGTTTATGTCTTTTGCAACATTTGAAAAGTGTTCAGCCATTATTTCCTTGAGTAATTTTTAAACCTCATGTTCTTTCTCCTGTTCTTCTGAGATTCCAATTTCTCGAGTGTTAAATATTTTATTAGCGCTCCACAGGTCCCTGAATGTCACTTTTTAAAAGTATTTTTTCTTTGTTACTCAGATTGGGTAATTTGTATTGTTTTATCTTCTGGTTCATTGATTCTTTTCTCTGTCTTTTCTATTCTGCTTCTGAACCCATTTATTAAGTTTAAAAATTTTAACTGTTCTTCAGTTCTAAAATTTATATTTGGTTGTGCATGGTGGCTCATGCCTATCGACACAGCACTTTGGGAGGCCTAGGTGGGAGGATTGCTTGAGCCCAGAAGTTTGAGACCAGCCTGGGCAACATAGTGAGACCTTGTCCCAACAAATAATAATAACAATTAGTCTGGTATGGTGGTGCATGCTTGTGGACCCAGCTACTTGGGAAGCTGAGGTGGGAGGATTACTTGAGCATGGGAGATGAAGGCTGCAGTGAGCCATGATCATGCCACTGCATTCCATCCTGGGCAACAGAGTGAGACCGCATCTCAAAAAAAAGAAAAATAAATAAAGTTTCCTATTGTATGTCCTTTAAATATGTAATTTAATTCTTTTATTTCAGAAATGTTTCCTTGAATTACATATTTACAGTATTTCTCCTGTTCCACTTATTCAGTTTCTTTTATGAATTCTTTAGAGTATCCATGTTAGTTTTTGCCTTTTTGTTATATTTATTATTTCTCTAACTTAAAAAATTACGAATTTCTCTCCCTCTGTTTCACAATGATACATTCTGTGATATTAATTTGTGTTTATTGGTTTGCTGTAGTGTAATCCTCATTTCCTTTCATCTATGTCTGTCGCTTAATGATCCCTAAGTCCATCAACATTGACAGCACTTTAAAATTTAGATTTATCTTTTATTTAACAGCTTATATAGTTTTGTAGTGTTTTTTGGTTATATTGGATCCCAAATCTGTTTTGTTGCTATGTTTTTCTGATGTGAATTATTTTCTATTAGTGTATGATTTAGATTTTTTCTCCTCCTTGCAATATTTTTAGTTGGCTTTTGCTGCAATCTTTTTAATTGTTCATTTTAAGTGAAAAGCAGTTTCTTGTATTTTAGCAGCAAGTGCTTGCTTAGCAGAAATGAAAGTCAGGGTTGCTTTTCTAGCTTCATAATTCCAGGTTTCCTCTTAGGTTTCACTGTGATATGCTTAAAAAAAATTTATCAGCATAGCTGAATCTCTGATACTTTCTGAGATCCACCTCTTCTACTCTCCTCCTTCATTGGAATCTAAATCGTCTGTCCCTCTGACACCCAGGAGTTTTTTATTCTGAACAAGTGGTGTTCTGTTTGAGCAATTTCTCTTCATTATAGGGCTTTGCATATTCTTGAGATCCCAGAGGGCCCAGTCTGTCCCAACACCCTCAGATCTTTTTGCAATCTCCTTGTACTAATCCGTAAGTAGGAAGTCTACAGACTTCCTGAAGTCTCCCTGAAGTTATGGCTGTGCTGTTTGGTCTTTAAACACTCCATCCTGGGTGGAAAACTTCTCCTTTGGGAATGAATGCTTTTTGGAAATTCTTGGGTTTCTTGACCCTTAGAATTTGTCAGAATTCTGTTTGTATCCTCTTTAGTTATTCCTGCACAGCTGCTGTTCCTCCTAGAATCTTGGTACTCTCAGTGTTTCACTCTCTTGCTCTTATACTGGAATGTATAGGATACTTCATCACTTTGTTTTGCAATCTGTTCTGTTTGTTGCTGCATAACAAACATGCAAAGAGCTTATTGCCTTAGAAGAACAATTATTGTATCTCAAGATGTTTTCGGGTCATAGATTCAGGCACGGCATGGCCTGGCATGGGTGTCTTTTCTTTGTTTTATAATGGTGTAACCTCAACCGCTGGTGAAATGGCTTGAATGGTTGAGAGTTGTAACACCTGAGGACTGGCCAACCATCCTTTTTTCTTTGTCTCTCCACATGGCTAACTTAGGTTTCCTTACACTGGAATGACTTCAAGATAAAATTCTAACATAGCAGTGAAGTCTCCAAGAGACCAGGATGGAATAAGTCAGCTCTCTTAAAAACTAGGCCTGGAACTAGCATAGCATCACTTTCACATACCCCATGATTCAAAGCAGTCATAAGACAGCCCAGACACAAGGGCAAGGAAAATAGACTCTCCCTCTTAATTACAGGAATGCCTGTGGCCTCTTTAACCCATCATAATATATCGTAGTTACTCTGCTAGTTTTAAAAATAATAGCTTTTTAAAGCTTGGTCTCTTTCTTTACCACATGAGAACCCAGTGAGAAGGTGGCTATTTGCAAGCCAAGAAGAGGGCCCCCACCAAGAGCCAAAACTACTGGCATCTTGATCTTGGAATTCTCAGCCTCCATAATTTGAGAAATAAGTGTCTGTTGTTTAAATCTTGCCAAAATAACAGCTTTATTGAACACAATTCACATATCATACAATTCATCCATTTAATGGTCACAATTCAGTGCTTTTTTATGCACAGGTTATGTAACCTTGCACAATCACATCATTGCAAAAAGAAACCCTCCACTGATTAGCAGTCACTTCTAATTTCTGTTAGCTTTTTTTTTTTTAATTGTACTTTGGTCTCTGGTGTACATGTGCACATCCTGCATCCTGCACGACTGTTGCATAGGTACATATATGCCATGGTGTTTTGCTGTCTCCATCCCCCGCAACTCGCACATCACCTACTTCAGGCATTTCTCCCCGGTGTTACCCTTCCCATCCTACCCACCCCCTCCCCCACTGTCCCTCCCCCTCCACCCACCCACCTAGCCCAGGGAGTGGTGTTCTCTTCCCGGTGCCCAAGTGTTCTCATTGTTCATCACCCGCCTGTGAGTGAAAACATGTGATGTTTGTTTTTCTGTTCTTGTGTCAGTTTGCTGAGAATGGTGGTTTCTAGATTCATCCATGTCTCTACAAAGGACACGAACTCATCTTTTTTATACCTGCATAGTATTCCATGGTGTATATGTGCCACATTTTATTTGTCCAGTCTATCACTGATGGGCATTTGGTTGGTTCCAGGTCCCTGCTATTGTAAACAGCACCTCAATGAACATACGTGTGCATATGTCTTCATAATAGAATGATTTATAATCCTTTGGGTATATATCCAGTAATGGGATTGCTGGGTCAAATGGAATTTCTACTTCTAGATTCTTGAGGAATTGCCACACTGTCTTCCATATGGTTGAAGTAATTTACACTCCCCACCAACAGTGCAAAAGTGTTCCTATTTCTCCACATCCTCTTCAGCATGTGTTGTCTCCAGATGTTTTAAGATCGCCATTCTAGCTGGCATGAGATGGTATCTCACTGTGCTTTTGATTTGCATTTCTCTGATGACCAATGATGATGAGCATTTTTTCATATGCTTCTTGGCCGCCCATATGTCTTCTTTCGAAAAGTGTCTGTTCATATCCTTCACCCACTTTTGAATGGGTTTGTTTTTTCTTGTAAATCTGTTTTTGTTCTTTGTAGATTCTGGATATTAGCCCTTTGTCAGATGGGTAGATTGCAAAAATTTTTTCCCATTCTGTTGGTTGCTGGTTCACTCTAATGATTTTTCTTTTGCTGTACAGAAGCTCTGGAGTTTAATTAGATCCCATTTGTCTATTTTGGCTTTTGTTGTCAATGTTTTTGGTGTTTTATTCATGAAGTCCTTGCCTATGCCTATGTCCTGAATGGTTTTGCCTAGATTTTCTTCTAGGATTTTTATGGCATTAGGTCTTATGTTTAAGTCTTTAATCCATCTGGAGTTAATTTTAGTGTAAAGTGTCAGGAAGGGGGTCCAGTTTCTGCTTTCTGCATGTGGCTAGCCAGTTTTCCAGCACCATTTATTAAACAGGGAATCCTTTCCCCAGTGCTTGTTTTTGTCCGGTTTGTCAAAGATCAGATGGTTGTAGATGTGTGGCGTTGCTTCCTAGGCCTCTGTTCTGTTTCATTGGTCTATACCTCTGTTTTGGTACCAGTACGATGCTGTTTTGATTACTGTAGCCTTATAGTACAGCTTGAAGTCAGGCAGAGTGATGCCTCCAGATTTCTTCTTTTTGCTTAGAATTGACTTGGCTATGCAGGCTCTCTTTTGGTTCCATATGAAGTTTAAAGTAATTTTTTCCAGTTCTGTGAAGAAAGTCACTGGTAGCTTGATGGGGACAGCATTGAATCTATAAATTACTTTGGGCAATGTGGCCATTTTCACAATTTTGATTCTTCCTAACCATGAGCATGGAATGTTTTTCCATCTGTTTGTGTACTCTCTTATTTCCTTGAGCAGTGGTATGTAGTTCTCCTTGAAGAGATATTTTACATCCTTTATTAGTTATACTCCTAGGTATTTTATTCTCTTTGTATCAATTGTAAATGGGAGTTCATTCATGATTTGGCTCTCTATTTGTCTGTTGTTGGTGTATAGGAATGCTTGTGATTTCTACACATTGATTTTGTATCCTGAGACTTTGCTGAAGTTGCTTATCAGCTTGAGAAGGTTTTGGGCTGAGATGATGGAATCTTCTAAATATATGATCATGTCATCTGCAAATAGTGACAATTTGACTTTTTCTTTTCCTAACTGAATGCCCTTTATTTCTTTTTCTTGCCTAATTGCTCTGGCTAGAACTTCCAGTACTATATTGAATAGAAGTGGTGAGAGAGGGCATCCTTGTCTAGTGCCAGTTTTTAAAGGGCACTAGTTTTTGCCCATTCAGTATGATATTGACTGTGGGTTTGTCATAAATAGCTTTTATTATTTTCAGATACATTCCATCGATACCTAGTTTATTGAGAGTTTTTAGCATAAAGGGCTTTCGAATTTTGTTGAAGGCCTTCTCTGCATCTATTGAGATAATCATGTGGTTTTTGTCTTTGGTTCTGTTTATGTGGTGGATTACATTTACAGACTTGTGTATTTTGAACCAGCCTTGCATCCCCGGGATGAAGCCTACCTGATCGTGGTGGATAAGCTTTTTGATATGCTGTTGGATTTGGTTTGCCAGTATTTTATTGATGATTTTTGCATCAGTGTTCATCATCGATAGTGGCCTATAGTTTTCTTTTTAGTTGTGTCTCTGCCAGGTTTTGGTATTAGGATGATGTTGGTCTCGTAGAAAGAGTTAGGGAGGATTCGCTATTTTTGTATTGTTTGGAATAATTTCAACAGGAATGGTACCAGCTCCTTTTTGTACATCTGGTAGAATTCGGCTGTGAACCTGTCTGGACCTGGACCTTTTTTTGGTTGGTAGGCTATTAATTGCTGCCTCAACTTCATAACTTGTTATTGGTTTATTCAGGGTTTCAACTTCTTCCTGGCTTAGTCTTGGGAGGGTGCAAGTGTCCAGGAATTTATCCATTTCTTCCAGATTTACTAGTTTATGTGTATAGAGCTGTTTGTAATAATCTCTGATGATAGTTTGTATTTCTGAGGAATTGGTGGTGATCTCCCCTTTATGATTTTTTTATTGCATCTATTTGATTCTTCTCTCTTTTCTTTTTTATTAGTCTAGCTAGTGGACTATTTTGTTGATCTTTTCAAAATCCAGCTCCTGGATTTATTGATTTTTTGAAGTGCTTTTTGTGCCTCTGTCTCCTTCATTTCTGCTCTAATCTCAGTTATTTCTTGTTTTCTGCTTGCTTTTGAGTTTTTTTGGTCTTGCGCCTCTAAGCTCTTTCAATTTTGATGATATGCTGTAGATTTTAGATCTCTCCTTGTTTCTCATGTGGGCATTTATTGCTGTAAATTTCCCTCTAGACACTGATTTAAATGTGTTGCATAGATTCTAGTACATTGTGTCTTATTTCTCGTTGGTTTTGAAGAACATTTTTATTTCTGTCTTCATTTCATTATTTATGCATTCATCATTCAGGAGCAAGTTGTTCAGTTTCCATGTGATTGTGCAGTTTTGTGTGCTTTTCTTAATCCTGAGTTCTGATTTGATTGCGCTGTGGTCTGTGAGACTGTTAGGATTTCCGTTCTTTTGCATTTGCTGAAGAGTGATGTACTTCCAATTATGTGGTCAGTTTTGGAGTAAGTGCAATGTGGTGCTGAGAAGAATGTGTATTCTGTGAGTTTGGGGTGCGAGTGTCTGTTAGGTTTGCTTTGTTCAGATCTGTGTTCAAGTCCTGCATATCCTTGTTGACTTTCTGGCTCATTCATCTGTCTAATACTGACAGTGGAGTGTTAAAGTCTCCCACTATTATTGTGTGGGAGTCGAATCTCTTTGTAGGTTGTTAAGAACTTATTTTATGTATATGGGTGCTCCTGCATTGGGTGCACATATATTTAGGATCGCTAGCTCTTCTTGTTGCATTGATCCTTTTATCATTATGTAATGCTCTTCTTTGTCTCTTTTGATCTTTGTGATCTTTGTTGGTTTAAAGTCTATTGTATCAGAGACTAGGATTGCTACCCCTGCTTTTTTTTGCTCTCAATTTGCTTGATTAATCTTCTTCCATCCCTTTATTTTGAGGCTGTGTGAGTCTTTGCATGTGAGATGGGTCTCCTGAATACAGCACACTGATGGGTCTTGACTTTTTATCCAATTTGCCAATCTGTGTCTTTTGATTGGGGCATTTAGACCATTTAAATTCAATGTTAATATTGTTAGGTTTGAATTTGATCCTGCCATTTTGTTACTGGCTGGTTGTTTTGCCTGTTAGTTGACGTGGTTTCTTCATTGCTTCGTTGTTCTTTATCATTTGGTACATTTTTGCAGTGGCTGGTACTGGTTGTTCCTTTCCATGTTTAGTACTTTCTTCAGGAGTTCTCGTAAGGCAGGTCTTGTAGTGATGAAATCTCTCAGCAATTGATTGTCCTTAAAGGATTTTATTTCTCCTTCACTTGTGAAGCTTAGTTTGGCCAGATATGAAATTCTGGGTTGAAAGTTCTTATCTTTAAGGATGTTGAGTATTGGCCCCCACTCCCTTCTAGCTTTTGGGGTTTCTGCCAAGAGATTCACTGTGAGTCTAATGGTCTTTCCTTTGTGGGTTACTTGACCTTTCTCTCTGGCTGCCCTTAGGATTTTTTCCTTCATTTCAACCCTGGTGAATTGACCATTATGTGCTTTGGGGTTGCTCTTCTTAAGGAATATCTTTGTGGTGTTCTCTGTATTTCCTGGATTTGAATATTGGCCTGCCTTATTAGGTTGGGGGAAGTTAGAACATGGCCTTTTAACTCAGAGAAGTTTATTATTACCCACCTTCTGAAGCCTGCTTCTGTCAATTCATCAAACTCATTTTCTGTCTTGTTTTGTTCCCTTGATGGTGAGGAGCTGTGATGCCTGGGAGGGGAAGAGCTGTTCTGGTCTTTGATGGTTTCATCCTTTTTGCACTCATTTCTTCCCATCTTCGTGGATGTATTTCCCTTTGATCTTTGAAGTTGGTGATTTCGGGAGGAATCTCTAAGTGGACGTCCTTTCTGTTGTAGTGGGAGCTATATCTTTTTTGGCCTATAGAGGCACTCCTGGGCTGCCTTGGATTCAGTCAGGTTGCTGGGTGGGTAGTCTTACCCTGGGTTTTGTTTGCAGGTGAGATTAGCCTCGCCTTCCCAACGGTGTCTCTTATTCCCAGAGCTCCAACTTCCCAGTTGGGGTCAAACTGGTGTATTTGCTGCCAAGCTCTCTAGCTCAGGCTTCAGTTTGAGTTTTGTCAGGTGTTGGGGCCTGCCAGGCCTTATGGCCTGTTTACCTGCTTTCACCTCTGCCTCTTTGTGTGGGATGGGTTATTCCGTCCCGCTGGCGTTGGTCCAAACTTCTGCCCAGGTCCTTGCTGACAACTTGCGGCACCAGCTATCGCTCATATTTGCATCAACAACCCATGGCACCCCTTAGTCTGGCGGGGCTCTCATGGACCATGGGTTGCAGGAGGGATGAAATAAGCACAGGATCTGAAACAGAGCACCGAGGGGGTGAAGTCCTTGACCCTCTGAGCTGGCTGCTCGTTTCAGGTCAGGACACACCCTGCCCTGTCTGGGTTCACTCTCCCCCAGCAGCTCTTGCCCTGCTTCAGCTCCTTTCCTGGGCTATTTTCAGAGTACTGCCAGTCCCACCAAAATGAACTGGCACCTTTCTTGGAAGTGTGAAGTCCTCTAGCCCTCTGCATCTCATTCACCGGGAGCTGCATTCCAGTAGTGCCTCCTCTTGGCCATCTTGCCTCACTTCTGTTAGCTTTTTAAAGAGGATTGTGAAAATCCAAAAAAACATGACATCAGTATTATCATCTTACTCAAACTTATGTCATAACTTTTTAAAGGGCATATTTCTGGTTTCCAAAATATGCCTTGTTATTTTAGTGTAAGTTGACAAGTTATAATTGTATATGTTTTTGGAATATGAAGTGATGTTATGATATATTTAAAAATAAGGAATAATCAAGTAAAGCTAATTAACATTTCTGTCACCCTAATACTTATCTTTTTTGTGGTGAAACATTTAAAATTTACTCAAAGAAATTTTGAAATGTACAATACATTATTATTGACTGTAGTTACCATGTTAGTAGACCTCAAAAAATTTATTCCCCTGTCTAACTGAAACTTTGTATCCTTTTATTGAGAATAAGGCAAAAATGCGATTTTATAAATATATCAGGAAAATAAGATATCTTCCCTATTACCAACCAGATATTATAGGGAACAGATGAAATGATGAAAATAAAAGGAGTTTCAAAAGGTTGAACATTTATATTAAATAATACATTTATTCCATATGTATTATTTATGATTAAGTAGTATTAAGAGAATAGAGCATTTTAAGACTATATTACCATAACTGTTGTATATTTCTTAGTTGTGATAGTATCAATCTTCCAGTATTAACCTTTAAATACACATATTACTCACATTTTAGGCGGAGTGGATTCTAAAATTTTTCCAATAAAATGAATGTTCACCTATACAGTTCTATTTTCCCTTTTGAACCCATTCAACGAATCTAGAACATAGGGAGAAACAGATTTGCAGAAGTATCTCATTACTGATAACTTGGTCCTCCAATGTTGCTGCTTCTGTGCTGCCTTTCGCCTCCCATGCCTTCTGTCACATCCTGGCCTGAACCTCCTCAGCAAGGCTGTCTGAGTCACAAGCTGTTAAGGATGTGGCTGACAAGTTTTCTAAACAAGGGACCTAGCCACAGATGAGATGATCTCAGCTATGGCTAGGATGATTATATCATGTATCTTACAAATCATGATGCTTCTGTCCTGGACAATGCTGAACCAAACACGCTACTGGGATGGCAGCTATAACTGGAGCACTCCTAACAATGAATATGTGGTCCCTACCTATGATACTTCTTGTTTCTCTTTCTCTTAAACTCCCTCTGAGTCACTTGGTAACTGAAGACGTAGATGCTTTCTCTGGGCAGTTGAGTATATTCTTTCAACAATGTGAGTAGTCAAGTTTGGCAATGGCATCTGGGGAAGAAGAGGCATTTGTGGAGATTAGCACCGTCACCACCAATAAGTTAGGCAAGTACAGCATTCTGGTACGTTGTGTCTTAAGTACAGCATCTCTTCAGATATTTATTTACTCATTAGGAATAGAAAGGATCAATGCCATAGTCATTAGATTAGACAAGAATTTGGCCAAATTTGGAAGGTGTATTTTTGTTACCAAATTCATATGTTATTTTGCGTCTTTAAATTATACATAAAAAATCCCAAATAAAACATGAGTGAAGTGTTCTTTGTTTTAAATCTCTCCCTCCACACTTCCTGCTTCATTTCTCTGTAGCTGGAGATAACCTTGGGCTCAGTACCTCTCTTAACCTTAATTTTCTCCCCTAAAAATGAGAATAATACCATTCCCTACTTCACAGGGCTGTTGGAAGGACACAAGGTGAGGTATGCAAAACAACTATAAAGTTTAAGTCTTTAATAATAAGAGTTTAAGTCTTCTATAAATGCTAATCATATGGGAGTTACTGTTCACTTGTAAAACATATGGGCCCTGAAATCAAAATTATTGGGCTTAGATTGCTTTTTCACTTCTTAGTTGGTATTCGTCCTTCTACAAATTACTTAACCTCTAAACCTCAGTTTTATCTATAAAATAGGTATAAAACCAACAAATCCCCTCATACGGTTGTTGAAGAATTAAAGGAGATGATATGTGTAAGTGTTATAGCCTAGTGCCTGTAAAATGTTAAGTACTCATAGACATTAATTATTATTAGGATTTATTAAGTGTATTAACAAGAATTGGGAAACTGGATAAGGACATTTGCTAGTATCAGCCAGGTTTAATTGAGATTGTTCTTACCAATTTGTTATTTTATTCTATTGACATCTCACAAGATTTGAGTTTTGTTTGTTTTGTTTTGTTTTTTTTTTAAATCCAGGCTTTATGATCTATTTTTTCACATATAAATATAGCTTTCTTTGCTACCTTAAAAGCTTATAGTTTGAGCAAACCAATATATTAAAAAGGATTACCTATTTGTTCTGTCAGCCTGTACAGTAAGCACTCCTAGGTCAGGGGAACTGGGGTTGTTGGATGCATGAACCTAGAATGTAATGTACTTGTTCTGCCTGCATCCCTGTCGGCAGCACATTTTTGGCCACTGGACCTGTGAGAACCTGGACACTTGGCCCAGATAGAATCCAGTTTCCAGAAGGATGAAGTAGCCTCCCAGTACTCATCTAGAATTGCAGCATTGTAATGTTCCAGCATTTGTTCTCCTGATTCTTCATAGATACACTGTGATCACTTCATGTTTGACCTTCATTAGTGCAGTGTGGTTTCATTGGTTTCATACTCCTGACCTAAATCTTCTAAACAGACCACAATATCAGAACTCAGTTTTTGATTGAAGATTTGAGGTTGATTTTAGAGCTTAGTTGAAGATAGCCTGTCTATATATAAAGAATCCATAACTATCTATAAGATAGTTATTTTACTTTTATTTTTATTTACTCAATGCATGTGTTACAAGGGTCTCTGCATTTAGATCTGTGAAGACATGGCTTGTTCATTTTTTATAAATCTAATCTTTATCACAAGTTACTGTGTTACGACAGTTCCCTTTGGGAATATTTTCAGATTTTCAGAATTCTATCTCCTCATCTTCTTCCCAAGGTAGAGTGAGTATGCAAGGGTGTTCATTGTCTCTCTTCATTTCAGAGAAAGGGTCTTAGCTCTCTGTGTGTCCTTGTACTGCTTTCTAGATTGGTACTGAATTTTGCAGCAGTGATGTCCATTATTAATCTGTCACAGGTTTTGCTTTGTTGCCCTCCTCTGCTGAAATTTGAGACTGAAGAATAAGTGATCTCTATTCTCTTGGCTTGGACAGAAACTGTAATGTTATCTGCTGTCTTGACTTTACTTCAGCTCTTCAAAATTCAGTGGCTGTTCCTGAGGTCTGGCTGTGATTTCCTTTTGATCTCCAGCCTTCGTGGTCTGCTGCCCACAGTTACAGGTGTTGACCCCTGTTAATCATCCCATCAGTTACCTTGCACAACCCTCCTGAGGGCATTTGAGAGTTTCTGGATTCCTTCCATGCCTTGGTAGCAAGCTGGAGAGCTAGCTTAGGCCCTTTCTCTGCTTAATTCTGCAATGCCATTGCTTTCTTTCTGAAACTGCTTCCTTAGAGTGACTGTAGGAGTTTTCTTAGCTCCTCATTGATGACTACAATTTTCTTTTCCCCCCTAACTAAAAGAATTTCGAGTTTTGAATCTCCTGTTAGTATACTCTACCACCCGCTATTCCTTCCTTTTGTAGTTATCTACTGTTTGTATTTAATTTTCTCTTCATTTCCTGAAAAAGTAAACTCTTATATTATTGTTTCTTCCTCCAACACTAGTACTGCCTGCCATAATTCCTGGTGCTGTCAACATCTATGAGATCATCTACCTGATATTTTGGCCTCTCATCCCCTTGACCTTATATTCTCCACTGCTGTTGGTCCTATTTCTATCTCTCACTCTTGTTTATAGCCTAGATTTTGCCATTACTGTCAACATATCCCTTCTGTAATTTTCGTTTCAAGCCTCTCATTCTCTGTCACCTTTTGTTATTTCAGTCGACTCCCCCAATACTCCAGTAATCCTTTTGCCCATCATAGGGACCTGAAAATAACGGATCTACCACCTGTTTCTTGTCCCTAACTCAGCACATGTCTGTACACCCTTTCTTATTCAGTGATAATTCCGTTTCATCGTAATCATCCCTTTGCCATAAATCTACAACTTCATTGTATCTCTCTTGCTTCTTTATACTTCCTGGAAAATCGGAGTCTTGGTGAAATCCATCTGTCTGCCTACATTGTGACTGTGCATGCAAAGTTGAACATGGCTGGAGAAAATCTTACAATATCCTCACTGTCATTATCTCATTTAAAATTTATGACATCTAAACTGAAGTGTGCCCTAATGATGACCAAAGACTATATTTCTCTGGTATATTCAGTTTCTCACATAATCTTTCAGACCTTTTTTTTCTCTATAAAACTTCCATCACCTCCTCCTTCATTCTCACTCTCTCTTTCTGATGATAAAGGAAAGCAATCAGAGAGGATTTGCCAGAGTCTATCCATTCTTTTGTCTCTACCCACCTATATCCATGCTCATGTGTTCTGCCTGAACTCCATTTTTGTAAAAGAACTGTCTAAACTCCTAGCAAAGAAAACCCCTCTACTCGTACACAAGGTCTCATTTCTCTCATCCTCCTGAGAAATTCACTGTAGCAGTTCTTTCTCTTTCCTGTGTTATCAGTTCTTCCATTCTGTTTATCTTGTGAATGAACATGTAATGATTTTTCATTATCTTATAAAAACAAACCAAACTACTACTTTTTCTTCCTACTATCACCACCATTATTTCTCTCTTTTATAATAAAGCTTTTCAAAAGATTTGGCTGTTTGCATTGGCTCCAGTTCTTCTTTTCTCTTTTGAATTGAACCTACTTCAGTCAGATTGTATACACAGAACTCTTTTAAGGGTGTCCTTGGGGGGGTCACCAATGGCCTGCAAGTTGCTAAACCCAATGGCATTTTTTAGTCCTTATCTTAACTGACCTATCTACAGAATTTGAAACAGTTGATTATTCCTTCATCCTTGGAACATTTTCTTGCTTTGGCTCCCAAAATATTAGTCAGTTTATTTATAATGACTGCTTATTTTGAGTCTCCTTTGTTGGTTCTTCTTAATCTCTCCAACCTCTCTAACATCCAAAGCTAAGACATGTGACCTCCTTCCTCTCTACACATAGTTAATTGGTGATATCCTATCTCATGACTTTAAGTACCATCTATATACTGACAGCTCTCAAATTATATCTTGGGTCAAGACCTTTTTCTTTACTTGATAATCATATTCAAATAGTGATTCATTCATTATTTAGACATCTTATGACAATTCAAAATTAACATGTTTCAGCTTGAACTCACCCTTCTATCTGTCTGCATCTCAAAATCATCCTTTTATTTGCTTTTTAAAACTACTTAGATTCATCCTTGAACCTCTCTTTCCCTTTTTAATTGGCATCCATTCTGGCAAGATATCAAGCAGGTTTACCCTTAAAAATTTCCTGTTGACCCTAGAAACTTTAAACCCTCTGCTGCCACCATTTTGGTTCAAGCCATATATTACTTCTGATTTTTGACGTAACCTCCTAACCAGTTCCTCTATTCATGTCCTTGACTCCTTCATCCTATTTCTGGTGAAACTGTCAGACTGTTAAAATGTTTTTGTGATACTGAGGTGGTGGATACATGATTCTGTGCATTTAGTAAAATCCATACAAAATGCATTTTATTCCATGAAATTTTTAAAAAGAAAATAATAAAAATGTAGATAACTTTACTTCGTTTAAACGTTCAAATTTTGAATTAAAGTCCTTATAATTGGCCTATAAGGCCATTCTGCTTTAGTTATTCTGAATCCCTTGTGTCCTCAAACACAGAAGATATTCTCTAGCATCAGGATGTTTGCACCATAGCCAAAAAATGTAAACTCTTATATCACTACTCTAAAATGTACATTTTATAGCAAATGGTATATGTGGTCAGTTTTTATAGTCAAGGGAAGTTTACAGAGGAGTGTTTTTTTTTTTTTTTTGCAGGGAGAAGGTCTAGGCATAATTCTATAAAACCAAATTTATATGCTGTATTATTTATTATTAGTCATCTCCATAAGCTTACTTTATTTTGACTAATTAATGCCAAATAGAGAAGAGTATTAAAGTATTTCACAACAATAGAAGCACTCTATCTAACAACAGGACTGGAGTAAATCAATTAAAACTTTCTGCTAAGGCAATAAAGAAGAATATCTGTACATACTGAAAACCTTTTATTTTGGCTTATTATTAATTATACATTTGTTTGGTAATCCTGTGATGCAGGGCTTTTCTAGGAATATGGGCCCTAAATTGGAGTTCTTGTTATTCATGTAGCTTAAATCATATCCATTATGTAAGGTCTATTATTTTTGACTGTGGACTTTTAAGTGGAATGAGAATTTAGAGACATTTTTGAAAGTGATCTGAATGTACAATAATATGTCTGGGTTTTTGCAGTTAATATTTCATTTCCCAATAATTTACATTTGTTTTTCTTACACTTTGAGAGAACATTTTAAGGGAGTCATATTAAAGTCTCAAAGTGTTTTATTTAGTTTCGATTAAGTATGAATATTTTACACATTTATTTCATTTAATACATAATATTTTATATACAATATTATGCCGAATATCAATATCAAGTATAACAAACATAAGCATGTTTGGGAGAAACATAACTGTCTCTTGCTAAACCTACAACTCGATTGATGTGAGCAGAAGGGTATGCACATACAATGGAAGGAATCTGTCAGTGGTTAGTGTTTATGGGGATATGGATATATTGTATATTTGACAGAGGAATAGACAATGTCAATTAATCTAGAAAGTCAGTTAAGCAAGCTCTTACTGCATTATCATGTTTCCATTAATGTCAACTTTTGTTTCCAATCCTTTCTTGCTCTATGCTTTTTATCCTTTATTTGATGCAGAAAAGTTGATAACAGTTTTGTAGCCTTTGAACACTGTCCTTTTATCCATAGAAGTATCATTCTTTGTTCCTTTGAAGCTTGTATTATAAATTTGAATTTGCCTTTTACTGATATTGCAACCTTGCTTAATATTTTTATCTCTTTGTTTTATTTTATGGCCTGAATTTATTTGATTTTTTTTCTTTTTTTGTTTGGAAGGCTTTCAAATTGCTAGAGATTGATTCTAAGACTTTAAAAAACTTTCAGGATTCTGTATTACTCAAAATATTAGCTATGATAACTATTGACTTCTCTATAAGATGGAGACTTGGAAAACTTTCAGTTTCTTTAATCTCTCTTATTTATATTTTGTACTTAGATTTTCCAGCATTACTATACTTCTCTCTCTCTCTTGCATGCATACTCACTAACAAATTAATCACTTGTGGGCTATGGATTTCGATTTATGTGTTCTTTTACTGGTGTATATCTTCAAACAGTTTCTTTTCCCTTGAAATGGCACATAAATGATGTAGTTTCCACACTATTTTTTAAATGAAAAATTTCTGTCCCTTGCCAGTTTTCCAGAATGGTGATTTAGTAGACTACAGATTTCGTGAGTCGGAACCAATTCCTTTTAATATATGCAAACATTGGTAGAGATTATCTAGCATTTAATGAAGTCAAGTAGAAAAAATGATGTGATAAAATTGCTTTTTTCTTTGTGGGTGAAATGTCTCTTCTCTTTGGATGCTTGCAGTGTTCTTTCTTTGTTCTCAAAAATTGAATAATTTCACCAGATTCAATCGAAATGACATTTTTCATTAAATAACTTCAAGTTTTTATTTATTTGAGTCTTCTCTCTTTTTTCTTAGTATGGATAAAGTCTTGTCAATTTTGTTTTTCTTTTCAAAAAATCAACTCTTAGTTCAGGTGATCTTTTCCTTGTTTTTCTTGACTCTATTTCATTTATTTCTTCTCTGATCTTTGTTATTTCCTTCCTTATAATAACTTTGGGCTCAGTTTGTTCTTTTCCTAGTTCCTTGAGGTGTAAAGTTAGGGTGTTTATTTGAGATCTTTATTTTTTCCCTGATGTTGGCATTTGCCACTATAAAATCCCCTCTTCAAACTGCTTTTGCCATACCCCATAAGTTTTAGCATGCTGTGTTTCATTTTTTGCTTGCCTCAAGTTAGTGTTTGATTTTTATTTTGAGGTAAATGCAGTTTATATTTGACCAGGGAAATACTCTTTTAATATGCTTTAGATATTATTTTTAATCCATCTGTTCTGTTTTCAAATAGGATTTGCCAGGAAATCCTATTCCTAAATGTGGATTTCTGCTGTTTATTCTCAATGTCTCTTACTTTCCTTTGCATCATATTCTGAGTGATTTTTAAAGCCTCTTATCCAAAGCAGTGATTTGACTTTTTGACACTTTTAATTCTACTTTTATTTTTCAGTAGCTTCTAAGCTTATGTGACTTCCAATACCATTTTAAACTCTTCAGAGATTTAAACAAAATATTTTAACTTAACCTCATAATCTTCCTTTTCATGTAAGCATATTTGCTTATCATGTTTGAGTCTGTTTTATTTGATTTTCTTGAGAGAGCAAAGCAGTTTTTAAAATGGTTTTCTTTTGCTGCTTTAGTACATCTTCAAAAGCATGCCTTTGCACCTGTACTTTGCATATTATGTTTAGTTTCATATTTATGTTGCCGAGTTTCTTCATGAGTTTTTATACAACTGACTGGGGGTTATGAATACCTAAACAATATTGAAACTATTTTGTTCAAAGGAAACTTCATGAAAAATAAAATTAATATCAACTTGACATTTTTGGGTTTCAACTGAGGTCATTTTTTTTAAATTGAAGCAAAATATTTTCTGCCATTTTTGAGTTATGTGTGAAAATGAAAGTCAATTTAAAAAGTACACTGACTTAAAAAATTCTATATTCGTGCAGAAGGCAGTTAGAATCATGTATTTCAAAAACACAAAAGGAAAATTAAGCTATAATTAAAGAGAAATGACACGTTATCTTATAAATGATTATGCAATAATGTCTCTGTTGGCAAAGTAGTACATCTTAGTTTTATAAATCTCAGTGCCCTAGTTTGTTTCTGACATTGAAGAAACATGTAAGGTTCAACTTAGATCAGAGCAAATCACCTAGTGAGTTAGAAAAGAGATCTTGTTTTGCTAGCAAGAAATATATGTACAACAGACCAGTTATGTCTTTCCTTCTAAAAATTTTTTGTGTAGAGTATTATTTTTTCAACAACTTATTTGTACTTTAAGCTAAAATAATCTTACTGCAACTTAAAACTTTTCCCTGTACTATTGTATTTCTGTGAAGTGGAGGCATCATTTGACTACAGTATATGCTGTCTTTTCAATCACTGGGTAAATGTAAAGGAACCTGAGAAGAATACTACACAGATGCCTTCCTATGTAGCTAGTACAGTCTTCTACTCTGATTACAGTGGGATATTATTTTATTTATTCCTTCCTGTACTCATTCCCTTTTAGTTTAGAATCTTATTTCTTTTACAGTTTAATACAGAAAACTGAATATATCACAAGTAAAAGTTCAAATTAACCACAGAACAGTTTTTGCTATGGATATTTTACAAAATAATTAGTGAATATTGACAATGATTTTCTTTTATTTTGTATGCTTTTAGCTCTTTTTTTCTGAAATGCATCTTTATGAACATACAAGTAAAATTCTCCGTTGTTGATATTCTGTTTTTACATTACTAAGCATTTAGAAAAGTACAAGGAAAGAAAAGTTTCAACATCACAACAGAAAAAACACAAATTAATCCAATTAAAAATAAGCAAAAGATCTGAACAGATATCTCTCAAAAGAAGACATACAAATAGCCAACAGTTACATGAAAAAATATTCCACATTTCTAATCAACAGAGGAACGCAAGTCAACACTACAATGAGATCTCTCTCCCCAGTTAAAATGGCTTTTTACTAAAAAAAAAAAAAAAAAGGCAATAATGGATGCTGATGAGGATGCTGGAGAAAGGGAAACCCTTGTACACTATTGATGGGAAGGTAAATTATTATAGCCACTATGGAGAAAAGTTTTCTAAAAAAACTAAAAACAGAACTACCATACGATCTAGCAATCCCACTGCGGAGTTATAGCCAAAACAAATAAGATCAGTATATTGAAGAGAGATCTGCACTCCCGTGTTCACTGTAGCACTATTCACAATAGCCAAGGTATGAAATCATCCCAGTGTCCTTCGATGGATGACTGGATAAAGGAAATGCGATGCATATACACAATGGAATATTATTCAGCCATAAAAAGAATGAGATCCTGTCGTCTTCAACAACATAGATAGAACTGGAAGACATTATGTTAAGTAAAATAAGCCAGGAAGATAAGAACGAGCATTTGATTGTTCTCACACATATGTGAGAACTGAAAAAAATAAATTCATAATGGTAGCAGAATGATAGTTAGTGGAGGCTGGGAAGGGTGGTCAGGAGGGGAATAGAAAGAGAATAGCCAGTGGGTACAAAAAATGCAGTTAGACAAAGAATAAGATCTAGTGTTCTGTAGGACAACAGGGCAAGTATAATTAACAATTTATTATATGTTTAAAAAATAACTAGAGAAGTGGATACGAAATGTTCCTAGCACAAAAAAATGATAAATACTTGAGGTGACAGATATCCCAATTATCCTGACTTAATCATTGCACCTTGTATGCTTGTATCAAAATATTGTGTGTACCCCATAAATACATACAACTTTACGTATCCATAATAATTAAAAAGATAAAAAAATTTAAAAGATCAAAATTTTGAAGCAAAACTATTTTAATTTTTATTAATTCTTACTGCATCTGATTTTGAAAATTTCAGACAATGTACGTTGAGTCTGTTGGTGCCAGTCAGAAGCAAATCTAAGCTTCTGTTTATTGTAGTTATGTGATTATGATAAAAATTAAAGAATATAAGTCTATACATACTTTAAAAAGAGCAAAAAATATGCACAGGAAATATGCACTGTATGTTACATTTCTGTTGGTAGCAAAATTATTCTTCATCATGATAAAATTTTGGTCCAACACAATGATTAATTAATGATTAATGAAAAATTAATGATTTTTATGAATCATCAAGTATTCTGTTTTTAAAGCATTTTCATGTTACTTTAGTGAGCCATTTTGGGTATAGCACTTCGGATACTAGATAAAAAGAATGTTTAATTCTCATCAATATTAGATTTTTCATTCCTTTGACTTAAAACGAGTTTCTTACAGTCTTCAAATCTGGTACAGATATGTTTAATAAGTTAAAATGTCAAGTCGTCGACACATTGCATGCATTAATGCAGATCGAGTCTGCCTCTGCTACCAGTCTACCATATTCCATTTGATTCACTCTGTGGTGAAGATTTCTCTCAAGCCATTTGAAGAGAAGTATATTGTGGCAAAGTCTTTCAGGATAAACTCCTTCTCTTTCAATGTATTTTCTGGAGTTATACCCTTGTATTCTTTATTTTCTGTATATCTTTTGACTTTATGAGATTTTTTAGTAAGCAAGAGAAAACCATGATTATAATTTTGTTAAAATTGAGAAAATGTAATTTAGGTAATTATGTAGTTGGCTGGTTTTTTTCTCATAGCTCCTGTTGAAGTGTTTAAAATTTATTTAGTAAAGCTTGTAATGTCATCATCTACATATTTAAAAGAATTCTTCATTTTATGTCCATGGGTAGGGAGCAATGTAGTTTTAAAGACATTAACCACTTCATTTCCTGTCATGAATAATACATGTATGTTCTTGGTTGTACTTTATCTGATAATATATGTGTACAGCATGTTTCCTCTTTTGCTTGCATACTGTAGCACTTATGATGTATTATGTATAGGCACTTCTGTTTAGTTTTTCAGAGCCTGTGAGCAAATCATTCTGCAGTGAAGTAGAAAAGTGAGTCATGCTTAGGAAGACTGGGGTCTTTGTTAGAGAAAAACCTGGTTCTAACTGTATTACGATGAAGGTATAACTAAAAATAGCAATTTATATATCATCATATATCTAAATATTTAAAAGTTATAAATCAAGGTAACAAGATGATAACAAAATATGAGCTCTCCTTCCTTGATGAATATGCATTTATAATGAACTGGAAGAATTGGAGATTCTTAGAATACTTAAATCTTCACAGGGATAGCCAGATAGAGGCCTATGGTTTCTTAGTTCTTTTGCCAATATCTATTTTGCATCACAAGGTGCTTGGTGCCTTATGTACACATGTGTGTACACTTTGGTCCCCACAGACAAGCTTCCATAGCTGCCTACTAAGTAATTCCAGAGTTCCAAGTTCCCAGAGCCTTGGCCTTCCAGTTTCCTTACCCATGTGGAGCAGCAGACCTGAAGGAGGGCAAGAGCAGACTGCTAAAGCATGCGCTCAGGCCAGTAGCACTCAAGTTTACATGGTACTGCTGAGAGTACAACAGAGAAATTTAGTCATTTGCTTTACTTAATGGTTGCATTGCTTTAAAGGTTGCATTTGTGTAGATTTTGCAATCCAAACAGAAAATAGACTTTTTTGTCCACATATTTACAAATGGATATTTTAGAGGTAAAATGGGTAACCAAGGAAAATATGAGTTGTGCTAAGATATGTTATAAATCATGTAATTTAAGGAAACTGTTATGACAACGAACATACATCTGTGTTTTTGTGCAGTGTAGTTATTACTAGAATGTTAATCACAAAGTTCAATGTGATTTCCTATTTTCTGTCATTTGACATTGGTAGTTTTCACAGAATGTAAGTTTTTAAAACATGTCTGAGCACATATATATCTTCACTTATAAAAGTTTTTTTCTAGTGGTTTAGATATTAATCTGCTGTAAAGATACCCTTTGATATGAAATACAAAAGTCAATTGCATACATGTGAATAGGTAACGAGTAGAATTAAATGACTCTGCATTAAATTAGATATTTGATTCATTGATATTCAAATCTAAGCAGATAATAAAGTAACTAAAGATAATTTTCAACTGCCAGTAATTCCGAAATAGGAAGGATAGTGAACTCCTCCTGGGATTACACCATAGGGAGAAACCACATTCTTCCTTTTTTAACATTATTGGAATATTCTATCACCACTGTCTCCAGTCAGAGAGAAATATTTGCTCAGATCAATTGTAGTTTATTATATTCCACAACAGACTGAATAGTATGCTACAAGTACATAGGTGAGGACTAAGTGCTCCTTCACTCCTGGTGTTTCATCAAGCCAGATTTCATATCCTTATTTGAAAGCATATTCCTTGTTCTGTTACAAGTATGCTGTAGACAAATGACAATGACAAATCAACTTTCTATCAGGCCAGCCAAAGACTGTCTACACTCTTGTGTTTAGTAAGAGGACCAAAGGGCAGGTTCCTGAAGAAAATGCAGCTTGTACCCTCACCTGAACAAATATGTAGGGAAGTATAGGAAGTGAGATCTTGAAGCGACTGTGAACATTAGTTTGGGTCAGATATTAGCTCATTTTGCCTGTAGCAGTTTTGTTGTAAATCAGTGCTTACTGACTGCAAGTGGTAGTAGCATCTGTTCCAGGCATGCAAACTCAGTTCCTAAAGGGATTTTATTTGCTGCTATTGCCTTCCTTGGTTTTTAAAAAGTGCTTGTACAATTTGTGATAGTATTACAGGGTTCACTTTAGAGCAGGAACTGGGTCTCAGTAACGTCCTGGCCTCATCTCTGTGGTCAGAGGATTGAATGAGAGAATTTTTTATTAATGCAACTTGCTAATCAGTGCCTCAGCCCACTCATGTGCTGGAAGAGAGAAATTTTTGCATTTGAAAGTTAAAATCCCTACTGACTAGAAATCCTCAGAAAGAAAACTCAGCTGCCATCCGCTGGGTTTAGCAGTGCAGTGACATTTATGTGCACACGTTTCCATCATTGAAACTAAAATAAATTACATGAATTAATTTCAATTACTTTATCAAACACATTTGCAGGATTTAATGACATTTAAATAATTACACATGGGCTGTAGAAAGGAACATGTGTCTGAAATGAGATTCAGTCCTAAGAGAGTAGCAGATTTTTTTCTCTGAAGAGTTTCTGTATTGAGAATGAAGATAAGTGTTCAATCTTTTTGAATCTTGTTAAGTGCCATTAAATTTCAGAAATAGGCCCAAAATTACAGATTATAGATTTTTGCGTAGAGCCTACCATAAATTGAGTATTAGCAGATCAAGTGACAGTCTCTCTGATTGCGAGCTCTTATTATAGAATTTTTCTTCTTTTATCTAAATGATTCAAGAAACTATATGCATGTGGAAACTGCATCAGATTTCTGATTTATGAGGCTAGAATTGGACAAGTTTTACTGACAGTCATGATGGGGGCGCGCAAGTCTCATAGTCAGCCCTGAGGAGTTTGGGAGCCTTTTTGAACTCCTTTTCTTCTGTCAAATCCAAGTTAAATGGACATTAATGGTGTATTGTATTTTGAAGTAGATAAAGTTGGTATGAATGGTTTTTGAAAAAAATGGTAATAATGGTAATATGGAGTCATATGCAATTTCATGCCTTTTTGAGCATCCGCAGAGAGATTTTGCATTATTTCTCCCGACTCTAGTAGTTGAGAACCAGGTCCTGCCCAGTGTATGGGCGCCAGACCCCAGTCTACTGTACACATCTGAAAGGTTGCTTGGTTGACTTCTTTCAGTCATTTTCATTAATGATTATTTCCTTATGTTTTAAAATCTAAATTTCAGTTTTAAAATAGCTCCCAAAGAAGACTCCAGTAGACATTGAGACTTTAACTTCAAACAAATGAATTTAAAATAGCAGAAGCAAAAATAAAGTAATGATACACAAAGGAGTAGCATTTAAACAAATATCCAGTAGAGTACCTAATAAAAGATGAGGAAAGGGAGTTGTGATGATGAGTTCAGAAGAATTGGAGAGTCATTCATGAGAGTCAACAGGGAGTACAAGAGAGAGAATGGGCTTTAGACCCAAGATTGGTCAGATTCCAATCTTAACCTTTGACTGATTTTTATGTGAATTAAGAAAATTGCTTGCTTTGGACCTTAATTTGGACCCCAAAATAGAATGAGAATAACGCCACCTATCTTTAAGATTTTTGTGAGATTTGTAAATAAATACGCAAAACTATTGATAACACACAATATCTTTTATATGAGCCCTTAATAAGTTGTAGCTATTATATCAAAATATTAAGTGTAAGAGATTATACAGACAAAAATGTGGAAGTGGCATAACTCAAAAAAGAAATGAGCATTTTCAGTAAAAATTCCAGATAGCTATTGTATTTCAGAAATGAGGGTAAATGTAGAAATGATAAGATTTCGTAGAGAGAAATGGAAGAGAAGGTGGTGAGAATGCAGGCTTGAAATTCAGACTGCTTGTGTTTAACTCTCATTTTTTTTCATTAAAAAGTTATGTTTCATTAGACAAACTACTAATGCACTCTGTATTTCAGTTTACTCAGCTGTAAAATGAGAATAATGACCATCATACCTGGTTGACAGGGTTGTTGTAAGAACTGAATTCGGTGATACTTCTAAATCTAGGACCTGGCACATAGCAAGCCTTGAGTAAATAGTTTTCTTCATAATTTTGTTATTCCTGGCCACTACTTGATTCCTTTCCTTCTGCACTTTCAGACATGGTAAAGAGGACGATTACCTTAAAACTATTAAAAAACATCCTACATCACTGGTTGATTTCTAGTTTGGATGTAAAAAGTCACAAAAGACCATTAGTATTAAATTAATAACCCGAACAAGCCAGATAAAGTATAAAAGGTGATAGTTTAAAAAACACCATCAAGCTGACCACATAAAGAAACCCGAACAAGACCTCAGAGAGTGAGGAGCTCTTTATAGGATAGAAGAGATTTATTACTGTTATCTTTGCTAGAGGAAGAATTAATCACAGACAGGATAGACAGAAACCAGCTGAACTGCTAATACATGTTTAATAACTGTGTGTGGGCTCTTGTAATAGATTGGAATTACAAGGGCCACAGCCATAGAGCAAATTGCCAACTCACCACCAGTTGGAAAATAACAGTTAAAAATATGTAATGGCATTAAAAAAAACCTCAGATAAGAAAGAATAAAATATGTAAATAAATGGAGAAGTATAGCATGTTCCTACATAGGAAAATGCAACATCATAGAAATGCCTATACTTCCTAAATTGATATATAGATTCAATGCAATCTCTATCAAAATGTCAACAGGCTATTATGAAAAAATATACAAGGTAGTTCTAAATTATATATGGTGATGAAAAGAAAATAGAATTGCAAAAACTATATTGAAAAAGAACAAAATTGGAGAACTTAGACTATCTGACTTCAAAATTTACTATATAAACATAAAGTAACAGGGAACTGTGGGATGGCATAAGCATAGACAAATTAATAGAAGAGAAACAAAACACAAATACTCAGCAAAGTGATTTTCAACTTCAAATACTCCGTCAAGTGATTTTCAAAGAAGTGCCAAAGCAATTCTTTGGTCAAAGTCTTTTCAACAAATGTTACTGAAACATCTACATATCTATATGGAAGAAAATGTGTTTTGACTCTTATTCTACATACAAAAATTAATTCAAAATAGATCCCAGATCTAAACATGAAACCAGACTTATAAAGTTTCTAGAAGAAAAGAGAAAAATATCTTCATGACCTCAGGTTAGGCAAAGATTTACTTGATACAACACAAAAAAGCATAAACAATAAAAGACAAGTTAATTATTATTATTATTATTTATATATGTATTTTATTGCATTTTAGGTTTTGGGGTACATGTGAAGAACATGCAAGATTGTTGCATAGGTACACACATGGCAGTGTGATTTGCTGCCTTCCTCCCCCATCACCTATATCTGGCATTTCTCCCCATGCTATCTCTCCCCCAACTCCCCCACCCCCCCGCTGTTCCTCCCCTTTTTCCCCCCGACAGACCCCAGTGTGTGATGCTCCCCTCCCTGTGTCCATGTGTTCTCATTGTTCAATTAGGCTCAATTTAAAATTCTGCTCATCAGAAGACTCCATGAAAAATTAATAAATAAACCTCAAACTGGGAAATAAAATTCAAAGATTTTCTGACAACAGACTTGTATGCAGAATAGTTAAAAAAAAATTCCTACCAATCAACTACAGAAAGACAACCCAATTGCCATATGTGCAACAGATTTAGAGACATCACAAAAGAAAAATCTATGAATGAACAATAAGAACATTTAAAAAGTCTTTAACATTACTAGTTATAAAGCTCTGCAAACTCAGGCAACAATGAGATGCTATACTGAACCACAGGAGTGGCTGGAATTAAAAAAAAGACTGAAAACATCTAATTTTGGGGAGGATGGTGGAGTGAAGAATCTCTCGTATATTGCTGGTGGAGTGTAAAGTGATAAAAATGCTTATGAAAACTGGCAGTCTCTATGACCTAGCAATACTACTCATAGATATTAATATGGCTTGTAAAAATACAGTAAACATAGCAACCAGATTTATAATAACCAAAACTAGATACAAACCCAAATATCCAACAGTTGGAGACTTGATAGATAAATTGTAGTATATTCATACAATTGACCACTATTTAGCAGTTAAAACTGTTGATACACAGAACAACATGGAGGATCAGAGTAACATGGAGGATAATGAGCAACATTATGTTAAATGATTAAAAGGTATGTACTGTAGGATTTCATTTGTATGAAATGTTAATACAGGCAAAAGTAATCTATGCTGATAGAAATCTCATAGTCGTTGTGGGGATAGAGACAGACATAGACTGGAACACAGCACAAATGATTTTTAAAGATATATGTTTTGAATGTTGGTTATATGGCTATATGTAATTGTCAAAGCTCATCAAACTGAACGTTTGAAGTTTGTGCATACTATTGACTATAAACTATATCTCAAAAAAAAAAAAAAGCAAGCTAAAAACTAAAAGCAGAGAAAAAGGTATCAGATCATTGGTTTTTTTTAAAAAAAATCTCAAAACAGATAAAACCGGTTTTGATCTCCAAACGGCGAAAAGAGAAGTCAAAGAATAACACATAAGGAGTGCAAAAATAATCATTTGCTCCATTTTCCCGTTGACAGGATAGAATGATTTCCCCAGTACAAAATCCTTTTGTCCTGAAATAAGTCACACTGTCGGTGCTCAGCCATCCTGAACTGTGTCTTTGATCCCCAGGGTATTCTAATCCTTAGCGCTGCTGATTTCATATGTTTAACTTGACTAACATTTCTGCTTTGCTGTAAATAAAACAAACTCTGCAACAACCCAACATTTTATGCATCTTAGATTTTAATCAGAAAGCAATTGCATGCAATACAACACATCAGGTTTTTATTGCTTGACACCTGATTTTGCCAAATATGTGATAAGGATATACGTGGGGATATTTCAGAAGCAGAAAGTATATACTGGACTTCACTGAGGTTGGAGGAAAGATATTTGAAGCTCTGCATAAGGAATAATTTGATGGAAGCAAACTCTATTTAATAGAACATAAATTTTCCAAGGCTGTAAATATTCTATAATGACTTGATAAATAATTCTATGTACTCTTGTATTTTAGAAATGCAGTTTCCTGCTGCATTTTAAAGAGCTGTAAGTTCACTACCTTCAAAATATGTGCATCCTTAGTTGTCAGCCTGTTTTAAATACATATGATGTTCAAATGCTTTGGAATTATTTTTATTACTATGTTGGTATAATTACGCTGAGTGCTGAAGTCAGGAGTGACAGCTACTGAAGCACCACAGTAAGTTTTTTATGCTACTGTCAATCCAGTTTAACCTTTTGCCTGAGGAAAAGATACTCTCACTTTCCTAGATTAGCTGAAAAGCATCTAAATACATAATTTGTGGTGCTGCACTCATTTTATTCAGATCACCTTGGAATTCAAGTTACACATAGCTTTTAGCAAGTTTTCTCTTGCTAGAACTTTTGAAAAAAAAGCCCAGAGTTCTGATGGCATTGTTGTATTGAACTCTTGTGTTGACTTAAGATGCCTCCATTAGATATTTTGGAGCTGCCTCCATTCTGTGGGTAAATTGTTGAACTGAGAGAGTGTTCTGCCCTGGGACCATGGCTCTGGTCAGTAAAGCAGAACAGATGCTACTTTTTTCCTTTAGGTTTTTTTTTTTTTTTGGTGGTGGGGGATGGGGGTTTGTTTACTACACTGAAAAAAGGGCTCTCTTTTCCTTTTTTGAGTGTATGATGCTTAGCCTATTTGGGTGGAGAGAGAGGATATTAGCAGAAATGACTTTTTCTCTTATCCAGCTGATGCTGAGTGGCTTTCTATAACACCTAGATAGAAGAAAACCCAGTATATTATAGATATACACACATATATATACATGTACATATAAATATACAGATGCCTGTATACATATACATACATATCCTTTGTCCACATGATTTGTCAAGCTATCATAGAAGAATATAGCTGGTTAATTGACCAGGTAAGAAGTATTCTTTAGCTATAATTGTCCAGTTCACAGAGCATTTTGGAGGACAAAGAAGCAGGATAAATCAAACTGGACATGTGTATAACTTTGACCAAACAATTTTACCTCTAAATATCTATCCTATAGAAATCTTTGTACATTCTTAAAGATATATTACATTAAAACATTTTTGTGATATCAAAAATCTGAAAGTAAATTAAATGCCCATCAATAAATTATGGCACATTATTTCTGTCAATATTGTGCAGTTACAAAAATAATAGTATAGATTTCTTTGTAGACAGAGATAACTTCAAGAGATACTGGTAAAGGGAAAATGCAATTCACCAAGCATAATCTCATTTATAATAAACAAAAAAGCCCACAAACAACTGCCCTTTATGAATGCCCAAAAATTTCAGAAAGAAAATTTAAACTGTTATTTGTCTAAGGAAAAGAGAAGAAATTAAGAAAGAATGTTGAAGGAGGATAATTTTTTTCTCTATACTTATTGTGTTGAATTTTAAGATTGTATTTTATGTATTACTTGTTTATTTAAACAGAATAAAAAGTGGGTTATTTCCAAGACTTCTTTCAAATAATTGTTATCTATTTATGAAGTAGCAAATTCCAAAATTAGAACACAATTAACAATAATAAAAATGATATAATGTAGAAGATATTGATAGATTGAAAAGATTCCTATTTAAATGTGTGCTTCACAATTCATATTAAAACATCTTAAAACAAATTTTTCATTTTTTGTAAATAGTTAGAAAATGCAATATGATTATTTCCTTTAGAGTATGAGACATCTGTACTGCATATATTTTATAAGTGAGTGAATGTTTATGTAGCCATCTGTAGTAAATGAGTTCAATGGTGACTCCCCAAAACATATATCCAAGTCCTAATCCCCAGAACCTGTGAATGTGATTTCATTTACAAATAAAATATTTGCAGATGGGACTAAAGATCTTGAGATGAGACCCAAGATCTAATGACAAGTGTCCTGGTAAGAGACAGCAGACAAAAATACAGGATAAGGTCATATGAAGATGTAAACATATATTGAAATGATGCAACCACCAACCCAAAAAGGCCTGAAGCTACCAGAAACAGGAGGAGGGAAGGAATAATTCTCCCCTAGAGTCTTTGGAGGGAATGTGGCCCTGCTGACACCTGGATTTTGGACCTCTGGCCTCCAGAACTGTGAAAGACTGAAAAATCTATTGTTTTAAGCCATCAGGTTTATGGTATTTTGTTATAGAAGCCACAATATGCCATCTATCTCCTAAATGATATTTGATAGGTTTAACATGCAGAAGACATCTGAGAATTTTAAAGCCAAGATAATTTAAAATTTCCTCTTAAGTTTTGAGAAAATCAGAAAACCCACTAAGTAATTGCAATGTTGACTAACAGAGGAATAAACATCATCTCATGTGTTTTCCTGGAACCACTGAATGCTGGAAGATTCCTTAGAGATCATCAGGTTTAGTGGTCATGCACAGAAGAGCCCATAGATATCAAAAAAGAGTCATGAATGTTGGCATTTGGCAGAGTGTAGGACTGAAGTGAGTGGTGAATGGTAGAAAAGTGGTATCTGGTCTACCAACGGAATTGCAAATATATCAGAAACCCTAGGAAGCCAAAGGAAATACAGCTCTATCTGGCTATCCATTAAAACTCGGGGTTCTATACCAAAAGGGAGAAGAGGAGGGGATGGAGCAAGATGGCAGAATAGAAGCCTATACCATTTATATTCCCTGCAGAAACACCAAATTTTAACAACTGCATACAAAAAGCACCCTCACAAGAACCAAAGATAGGTGAGCAATGATAGTACTTGGTTTTTACTTTCTGTCATTGAAAGAGGCATAGAAAAGCGTTGGAGAAACAGTCTAGAATCATGGACATCACCCTTTCCCAATTTCCTGGCAGTGGCTCTGCAGTGCAGAGAGACTGTGCATTTGCAGGAGGGAGAGCACAGTGACTGGGAGACATACACTGAACTCAGTGCTGCTCTGTCATAGCAGAGAGAAAGCCAGGCTGGATTCAGCCAGTGCCAGCAAATGGAGGAAGCATTTGGACCAGACCTAGCCAAAGGGGGAATCACTCATCCCATCTGTCAGAACTTCAGCTACTCAGAAAGCCTTGCCACCATGAGCCAAAGTACTCTGGAGTCATAGGTAAACTTGAAAGGCAATACAGGACACAAGGACTGCAATTCCTAGGCAAATCTTGGCACTTGGCTGGGCTCAGAGCCAGAGGATTAGGAGGCACATGACCTAGGGAGACACCAGCTGGGGTGGCTGAAGAAGTGCTTGAGCCAATTCATCTCCAACCCTAGGCAAAGCAGCTGGCAGCAACAAAAGTGTCTTCTTCTGTTTAAAGGGAGAAAAGCAAAGAGTAAAGAGGAACTGGGTCTTACATCTTGGTTACCAGCTTAGCCACAGTAGGATATGGCACCAGTCAGGGTTGCAGTATTCCCCTTTCAAGTCCTATCTCCTGTATGACATTTCTAGACACATGTTGAGCCAAAGGGAACCCATTGCCTTGAAGGAAGGACCCAGTCCTGGCAAGATACCTAAAAACAAAACAAAAACAACAGATGCTAGTGAGACTGTGGAGAAATAGGAATGCTTATACACTGTTGGTGGGAGTGTAAGTTGGTTCAACCATTGCAGAAGACAGTGTGGTGATTCCTCAAAGACCTCAAGACAGAAATAACATTGGACTCAGCAATCCCATTACTGGGTATATGCCCAAAGGAATATAAATTGTTCTGTTATAAAGACACATGCATGCGTAAGTTCATTGGAGTACTATTTACAATAGCAAAGGCATGAAATCAACCTAAATTCTCATCAGTGATAGACTGGATAAAGAAAATGTGATACAAATACACCATGGACTACTTTGCAGCCATAAGAAAGAATGAAATCATATTCTTTGTAAGAGCATGGATGGAACTGGAGACCATTATCCTTAGAAAATCAATGCAGGAACAGAAAGCCAAATACCTTATTATAAGTGAGAACTAAATGATGAGACACAGAGGAGAACAACACACACTAGGACCTATTGGAGGGTGGAGGATGGGGGGGGGGGGAGGGGATCAGAAAAATAATGAATGGGTACTAGGCTTAATACCCGAGTGATAAAATAATCTGTAGAGCCAATCCCCATGACACATGTTTACCTATGTAACAAACCTGCATATGTACTCCTGAACTTAAAAGCTTTTTAAAAAATGAGCAAGAGCTCTGAATAGACATTTATCAAAAAACACTTGCTAATGACAAACAGGCATGATAAGGTGTTCCACATTATTAATCATCAGAAAAATGCAAATCAAAACTACAGTGAGGTCTCATTTCACCCCAGTTAAAATGGCTTTTATTCAAAAGACAGACAATAACAAATGCTAGCAAGGATGTAGAGAAAAAGGGAACCCTTTTACACTGTTGGTGGGAATGTAAATTAGTACAACCACTATGGAGAAAAGTTTGGAGGTTCCTCAGAAAACTAAAAATAGAGCTACCATGAAATCCTGCCATCACAATGCTAGGTATATTCCCAAAAGAGGGAAAAGAAGTATATTGAAGAGATATCTGCACTCCCATGTTTGCTACGGCACTGTTCACAGTTGCCAAGATTTGGAAGCAACCTAAGTGTCCATCAACAGACCAAAGGATAAAGAAAGTGTGGTCCTTATGCACAATAGAGTGTCATTCAGCCATAAGAAAGAATGAGATGCTGTCAATTGCAACAACATGGATGGGGCTGGAGTTTATTATGTTAAGTGAATTAAGCCAGACACAGAAAGACATGGATCACCTGTTTTCACTTATTTGTGAGATGCAACAATCACAATTGAACATATGGAGATAGTAGAAGGTATTTACCAGAGACTGGGAAAGAGGTAGGGACACTGGTGGGAGGTGAGGATGGTTAATGAGCTTAAAAATAATTAGAAAACTAAATATCTAGTATTTGATAGCATAACAGTGTGACTATAATGAAAATAATTTTGTTGTATATTTAAAAATAGCTAAACAAGTATAATTGGATATTTTTTGTAACACGGGTTAAAAGCTTAAGGGGATGGATACCACATCTCCATAATATGATTATTACACATCACATGCCTGTATTGAAATAGCTCATGTAGCCCATAAATATATATACCTAAACTGTACCCACAAAAATTAAAACTAAAAAATATTTTTAGATGAAGAAAATAGAAACTGTAAGACAATTTGCTGTTCCTGCCAACAATATCTAAGTAGCAGCTCAACCTGGATAATAGTTCTGGGTCTTCCCTCCTACTCTAGTATGGTTCTGCCTCCTAGTATCTCTTTATCTCGGCTAATCAGAATGGAAAGAGACTAAGATGTATGGGCCAGCATGAGTCAGACACCATGCCAGGTTCTTTCAAATATGTAATCTCATTTAATTTTCCCAACAGCTCTGTGAGGTTGGTAAGTTTCCTCCAGATTCAGTAACTTGCCTAAGGTCACTCAGCTAGTAATGAAAGTCCCACTGACTGCAGAGCCTCAAACTGTTTCCAAGACATAATACTGCTTCCAAAGGAGGACACAGCAAGCTGTGAGGCTTTGGGGGAAGTACGGGTATGTTGTCTTTCTAAAGAGAGGTCAAATTTGTTAATAGTTGTATTAATTTTTAATATGATTGCAATAGAAAAAAAGATGTTTCTTGAGTGATGCAATTACCCTCACTATTTTTTTTTCTGATACATATCATGTAGGTTCTTCTCTTACTTTTTTGGCTTTATAAAAATTTCCTTTCCCTTAATAAATCCAAGACAACAGGCTTGTTGCTTACATTTTTATAAAATTATTTTCCAGCTGCTAAAATTATCAAATTACTTTTGGAATGTGATCTGATTTCCTCTGTCCTTGCTAAATGAAGCAATTCTTTTGTGTATCTGTCTTTTTATTTAAACAGTTGTGTCTTTAGAAATTCTGTCTTTTGGATTTTACACATGCTTTAAGAACAAACTTTAGCTATGCTAGGAGAAAGTCATTTTTTTTTTTCATTGACACATGGGGAAAGGTACTTTTAGATAATATATTTTGAGAAGGAGTTTCTTGCCTGTAGTCATTCTGCCAAATGCCATGAGAATTTTCTACTTGTTTTCCTCATTTAGTTAACCAATAAATATTTATTCATGGCCTATTATGTGTTCAGCATGTTACTTGTAGACTATTTTAGATGTTTTAAAAGAAATATGAGAATAAATATATGAATCCAGCACTTAGAAGCATACAACTGAACTGTGAAAATAAAACTGACATATGAAGAATCAGAGATGTGGGTACCTAATTGGGCATCAGGAAGTCAAAAATCAAATAGCCTTGTATGAAGCAACGTAGTCAGGGAAGAGTTCATTGAGACTGTGGAAACTGAGACTAGAAAATTGGTAAAATGGAGGACATAAATAAGAACATATTATTTTTTTTGTGTGTGTGGTAGAGAGTAGCATTAAAGGAAATGTGGAAATTCGTATATTTGCAGGACAATGAATAGATTAACCTCATTAGGGAAAAATAAGTTAAATAATAAGAAATAAAGAAAATAAGGAAATCGATATGGTAACCAAATGGTATGGTTCCAAAACATTGTTTTGGAAATTAGTCCAAGGAGTTTAGGTTTGAAATCAGGTGATAATGAATCTTTTCATGATTAAAAATAAGATAAAAGGAATTTCTAAAAAAGATGTAGCAAAAAAGCATATGACAGTTTCATTAAAGAAAAAGCAAGGTCAAGATAGATACATGCAGAAGACAAAAGAGAATAAAAAGGAATAAAACATGCCTAAAAGATCTAGAAAATAGTCTCAAAAGGGCAAGTCTAAAAGGTATTGGCCTTAAATAGAAGCAGAGAGGAAGCGGTTGGGTTAGAAAATGTATTCAAAGAGAACAGAGAACTTTCCAAACCTAGGGAGAAGAATCAATATTCAAGTACAGGAAGGTTATAGAACACCAATCAGATTTAACACAAAGAAGACTAACTCAAGGCATTTGACAGTCAAATCCAAAAGGTCAAGGATAAATAAATGATCCTAAAAGCATTAAGATAAAATATATATATATATATATATATATATATATATATATATGTATGTATATGAAAATTGGACCTCCTTTATTTATATATATATATAAAAGGAGGTCCAATGCATCCAGCAGCCAACTTCTCAGTGAAAACTTTACAGGTCAGGAGAGTGGCATGACATATATTAAGTGCTGAAAGAAAAAAATTTTCTCCTAGTATAGTATATCCAGTGAAAATACTCAAACATGAAGGAAAAATAAAGGCTTTCTCAGACAAACAAAAGCTAAGGGATTTTGTCAACACCAAACCTGTCTTATAAGAAATGCTAAAGGCAGTTCTTCAATGTGAAAGAAAAGGACGTTAATTAGCAATAAGGTATCCTCTGACAATACAAAACTCACTGGTAATAGTAAGTACACAGGCAAAAACAGAATACTACAACACTGTAACTGTTGTGTGTAAACTACTCATATCTTAAGTGGGAAGACTAAACAATAAACCTGTCAGGTCAGTGCAAGTGTTTGCTTGAATGCTGCTGCATTACCACTGTGAGTGTGGATCCTGCACCACCATGCTAACAAAGTGCTCTGGCCAGCAACCCTCATCAAAATGTTTTTGCTATCAGATGGGAAAAACCTTGGCCCTACAGCACAGTGTGTGCTTAACTGAGGGACCAAAGGACAAGGCCATGGGCATGATATCAGTCCCTCAGGGTTAATGCATACAGCCCAGGAGTGCTAAGCTGAGCCTTGGCCCCCTGAAATCAATCAGAAACAAAGCCAGTCAACTCAATCCATCTTATGCCAAATTCAAACCGTCAAAGGCATCAGAAAATATGAAACCAAAACCTCCCAGCAACTTCAGAGTACAGTAACTTCAAAGACTAAAGGAACATCTGCCCACATCCATGAGAATCAGCCAAGAACCCTAGCAACTAAAAAGGCCAGAGCGTCTTCTCATCTCCAAACAACTACTCTAGCTCCCCCAGCAATGGTTCTTAACCAGGCCAAAATGGCTGAAATGACAAACATAGAATTCAGAATCTGGATGGGAATGAATATCATCAAGATTCACAAGAAAGTTAAAACCAAAACCATAGAATCCAAGGAATCCAGTAAAACAATACAAGAGCTAAAATATGAAATGGCAATTTTAAGAAAGAACCAAACTGAACTGATAGGGCTGAAAACTCACAATAAGAATTTCATAATACAATCAGAAGTTTTAACAGCCTATACACCAAGCTGAAGATAGAATATCAGAACTCAAAGATAGATTGTGTAAATCAACTAAATCAGAAAAAAATAATAACAAATAAACAAAACTTCTAGGATATATGGGATTATGCAAAGATACCAAACTTATAATTCATTGGCATCCCTGAAAGGGAGAGAAAGCAAGCCATCTGGAAAACATACTTAAGGATATTGTTCACAAAAATTTCCCCAATCTGACTGGAGAGGTTGACCCACAAATTCAGGAAATTTGGAAAATCCCTGTGAGATACCGTACAAGATGACCTTCCATAAGACACACAGTCATCAGATTCTCCATGGTCAATATGAAAGAAAAAATAAAGGCATCTAGAGAGAAAGAGCTGGTCACCTACAAAGGGAACCCTATGAGGCTAACAGTGGACCTGTTAGCAGAAACCCTGCAAACCAGAAGAGATGGACTGCCTATATTCAGCATTCGTAAAGAAAAGAAATTCCAGTCAATAATTTCATATCCAGCCAAACTAAGCTTGACACATGAACGAGAAATAAGATTCTTTTTATAAAAGCAAGTTCTAGGTAATTCATTGCCACCAGACCTGCATTACAAGAAGTTCTTAAGGAAGTTCCAAGCATGGCAATGTTGTTATTGGCCATGAGAAAAACATACTGAAGCACATTCAGCACTGACACTGTAAAGCAACCACAGTCAAGTCAAGTCTGCATAACGACTAGTTAACAGCACAATTACAGGATTAACTTTGCACATATTAATATTAATCTTGAATCTAAATGAGCTAAATGCTCCACTTAAAAGGCACAGAGTGGCAAGTTGGTTAAAGAAGCAAGCCCCAGTGGTATGCGGTCTTCAAGGGACTCTTCTCACATGCAGTGACACTCCTAGGCCCACAGTATAGAAATGGAGAAAAATGTACAAGCAGATGGAAAAGTAAAAAGGCAGAGGTTGCTATTTTAATTTCAAATAAAACAGACATTAATCCTACAATAATAAAAAAGACAAGGGCATTACATAATGATAAAAAGCTCAACCCAAGAAGAATTAACTATCTTAAATATATGTGCACCCAATGCTGGAGCACTCAGATTCGTAAAACAAGTTCTTAGAGACATGTGAAGAGACTTAGATAAGCAAAAAATGACAGTGGGAAACTTTAACACCCCACGGACAGTATTAGACAGATCATCAAAGCAGACAAGTAACAAAGATATTTGAGACCTAAACTCAACATTAGACCAAATAGTCCTAACAGATACCTACAGAACACCCCTTCAACAACAACAGAATATATATTCTTTTCATCTCACAGCAAACACTCCAAAATAGACCACATGATTGGCAATAGAAGAGTTCTCAAAAAAAAAAAAAATCATACCACCGCGCTCTGATCATAGTGCAATAAAAATAGAAGTCAGTACTAAGAAGATATCTCAAAAACCATATAATGACATGCAAATTAAACTACCTCCTGAATGACTTTGGATAAGCAATGAAATTAAGGCAGAAACAACGAAATTCTTTGAAACTAATGAAAACAAAGATAAAACATATCAGAATCTCTGGGACACAGCTAAAGCAGTGTTAAGAGGCAAGTTTTTAATCACTAAATACCTCAAAAAGTTAGAAAGATCTCAAATTAGCAACATACCATCACACCTACAGGAACTAGAGAAACAGAAGCAAACCAATACCAAAGTTAACAGGAGGAAAAAAATAATCAAAATCATAGCTGAACTGAATGAAATTGAGATGCAAAACAATGCAAAAGATAAAACCAGAAGTTGGTTTTTTGAAAGCGTAAATAAGATTGATAGACTAATACGTACACTAATAAAGAAAAAAAGAGAAGATACAAAAATAACAAAGTCAGAAATAACAAAGGGGCGATTACCACTAACCTCACCAAAATACAAAAAAACACATCATAGATTATTATGAATACCTCTATGCACAAATTGTAGAAAACATAGAAGAAATTGATAAATTTCTGAAAACACATAAATTCCACAAACTGAAGCAAGGAGAAATTCAGACCCTGAATGGACCAATAATGAGTTCTGAAATTGAATTAGTTGTAAAAAGCCTACCAACCAGAGAAAGCTCTAGATGAGATGGATTTGCACCCTAATTCTACCAGATGTATAAAGAAGAGCTGATACCAATTCTACTGAAACTTTTCAAAAATAATTGAAGATGAGGGACTCCTTTCTAACTTGTTCAATGAAGCCAGTATCATTCTGGTACCAAAATGTGGCAGAGACCCGTGACAAAGAAAACATCAAGCCGATATCCTTGAGGAACATAGATGCGAAAATCTTCAAGAAAATATTAGCCAATCAAATCCAGTAGAATATCAAAGCTAATCTACCACAATAAAGTAGGCTTTATCCTTGGGGTGCAAGGTTGGTCCAACATATGCAAATCAACAAATGTGATTCATCATATAAACAGAACTAAAAACAAACCACATGATTATCTCAGTTGATGCAGAAAGCAAAAGCTGGCAGCATTCCCCCTTGAGAATCAGAACGAGAAAGGGTGTGTCCTCTTACTACTCCTATTCAGCATAGTACTGCAAGTCCTAGCCAGAGCAATTAGGCAAGAGAAAGAAAGAGCATCAAAATAGGAAAAGAGGAAGTCAAACTATCCCTCTTTGCAGACAATATGATTATTTACATAGAAAATCTTGTAGTCTGTCTTCTTGATCTAATAACTTCAGCAAAGTTTCGGGATATAAAATCAATATATAAAAATGAATAGCATTTCTATATACAAACAATGTCCAAGCTGAGAGCCCAATCAAAAATGTAATGCCATTCACTATAGCCACACACAGAAAGTAAAATGCCCAGGAATAAAGCTAACCAGGGAGATGAAATACCTTTACAAAGAGGCTAGAATGATGGTTACCCGAGGCTGGCATGAGTATTGGGGGGAGTGGGAGGAGTGGGAATGGCTAATGGGTACAAAAATATAATTAAATAGAATGAATAAGATCTAGTATTTGATAGCAGAACAAGGTGACTACAGTCAATGATAATTTATAACACATTAAAAAATAACTAAAAAAGTATCATTGGAATGTTCTTAACACAAGCGATAAATGCTAGAGGTGATAGATACCCCATTTACCCTGATGTGATTATTACTCATTGTATGGCTTTATCAAAATATCTCATGTACTCCATAAATATGTACACCTCCTATGTACCTATAAAGGCTAAAATTAAAAAATTAAATTTAAAAAATATGAAAGGTGAAGCAACATATGCTGATGTAGAAGATGCAACAAGTTATTCGAAGATCAGCTAAGATCATTGATGAAAGTGGTTACACTGAACAATAGATTTTCCAAATAGAAGAAAAATAACCTTATATTGGAAGAGATACCTTCTAGGACTATCATAGAGAAGTCAATTCAATGCCTGGCTTTACAGTCTTAAAGGACATACTGTCTCTTGTTAGTGACTAGTGCAGCTGCTGACGAAGTCAAAGCTAAATGCTCTTTTATTTCTAAAACCTAGAGACCCATAAGAATGATAATAAATCTACCTTGCCTGTGCTCTGGAAATTGACAAGTTTAAATGACAGCACAACTGTTTACAGAATGGTTTACTTGACATTTTTAAGCCCACTATTGAGAATTTGTTCAGAAAAAGATTTCTAGTCACCCAAGATCTCTAATGGAGACATACAAGGAGATTAATGTAATTTTCATGCTTACTAACACAACGTCCATTCTGCAGCCCACAGATCAAGGAATCATTTCAACTTTCCAGTCTTATTATTTGAGAAATACATTTCATAAGGCTATAGCTACCATAGAAGGTGATTCCTCTGAGGGATCTGAACAAAGTAAATTGAAAATTTTCTGGAAAGGTTTCATTATTCTAGTTGCCAGTAAGAGCACTCATGATTCTTGGGAGAAGGTCAAAATGTCAACATTAGCAGGAGTTTGGAAGAAGTTGATTCCAGCCTCATAGATGACATGGAAGGGATCAAGACTTCCATGGAGGAAGTAACTGCAAATTGGCTAGAAATAGTAAAAGAACTAGAAATGGAAGTGGAGTCTGAAGATGTGACGGAACTGAGGCAGTCACATGAAAAAACATGAATGGATGAGGAGTTTGCTTCTTATGGATGAGCAGTGTTTTTCTGAGATAGAATCTACTCCTGGTGAAGATGCTGTGAAGGCGCTGAAATGATGATGGAAGTAGAATATTACATACACTTAGTTGTTAAAGGAGCATCAGGGTTTGAGAGGATTGGCTCTATTTTGAAAGTTCTACTGTGGGTAAAATGCTGTCAAATAGCATCACATGCTACAGAGAAACCTGTTTTGAAGAAAGAGTCTGCCAATGCAGCCAAATTCATAGTTGTATTATTTTCGGAAATTACCATAGCTACCCCTACCTTCAGCAACTACCACCTTGATCCATCTGCAGCCATTAGCATTGAGGTCAGACCTTCCACCCACAAAAAGATTACAACTCACTGAAGACTCAGATAAGCATTAGTATTTTTTTATCAATAAATATTTTAATTACAAAAGAAAATGAATGAATACCATTTAATAATTAAGTTAAACAGAGATATTTGATCCACAGAGAGCAAAATGTAAGCCTATGGAACAAGACCAAAATCATTAATGTTTTGATTCTCTTTCTCATCCACACCTTTACCTTTAAAAGTTGGTTCTGGCTCTGTGCATGAAATTTCTTTTCCTCTTCCACTCCTGAAGGATATTTGAGTGTTTCCAGAGTAGGCTTTAAGAGCTTTTGCAATGTAGAGCCTAGGGGAAAAGGAAGGAGTTATAAGGTCAAAGGATGTGATAAAGCAAGGGAGGAATTTGGGTTGGAGTTTGGAAAGAAAAAATAAAAATAGTTTTTCATGTAAGGTGATTGGATAGATTTTAGAGGAATTTGAAGAAGTATTTTTTTCTATGCAGTATTAAAAATGTTATGATCATGACTTTTTATACAGTTTTTTCCTGAGCTTTGCATTTTTCCCCCGGCTCTTTTATTGAAGGGTCAAATGATGTTTTTATCTTTTTATTAAGAAGTTCCAAACCTTTAATAAACACAATTCAGAAACTGAAATTTAGCTTCTTCCTTCGGACACACCTCATAGAGACCTCTGAATTTGTTTTCCAATATTTTATTCTTAAAGAAGTCTTTTGAATTGATAGAGATGTAGACTTTTCATCAGATGTCATTCTTATGAATGCATAAAATGTGAAATTGTAAGTATGATAAACTAGTTAATACAATAATTCTCTTATTTGTCTTATGACCTTTGTATATTTCTGAAAATTTTGAGGACCCCAAAGAATTTTTATGTGGGTAATAGCTTTTATTATTTACTGTATTAAAAATTATAACTTGAAAAATTTTTAAATATATAATTTATTTTACAATTATACTAAAACCAGAATTTATTAACATAACAAGTATTATGAAAACTTAACTATATTTTCCAAAGTAAATATAGTTATTAGAGTGGCATTGTTTCACGTTTGTATAAATTTCTTAAATGTCTGAAGATAGCTGCATTTTTATATCTGCTTCTGTATCAATCTGCTCCCATATATGGTTTTGGTAAAAGTATATGGAGAAAATTTGTTTCCTATATGTAACTGGAAAAGATGGAAGCTTCTTCAAATAATTGTGGATATTCTTCTTTAATACTACATTGAAACTTAAAAAGTGGTAGTTTTCTTAATGAGTGTTAGTTATCAGAGCTGCAATGTAGAATCTGAAACTATACTGTATTAGTTTCCTATCACTGCCTCAACAAATTACCACAAACTGGATAACTTAAAAGAAGTGTATTCTCACATGTTTCTGATAACTAGAATTCTGAAATCAAAGTGTCAGCAGGACTGTACTCCCTCAGGAGGCTGTAGGGGAGATAGATTGTTTCCGTCTCTCTTTCTTTCTTTCTTTCTGTTTTTTTGAGACAGAGTCTCACTCTATTGTCCAGGCTGGAATGCAATGGCTTGATCTTGGCTCACTGCAACCTCCACCTCCTAGGCTCAATTCTTTTGCTTCAACCTCTTAAGTAGCTAAGATTACAGGTGCCCACCACACACCCAGCTAATTTTTGGATTTTTAGTAGAGACAGGTTTTCACCATGTTGGCCAGGCTGGTCTTGAACTCCTGATCTCAGGTGACCCACCCACCTCGGCCTCCCAAAGTGCTGGGATTACACGTGTGAGCCACCATGCCTGGCCCTTGCTGTCTCTTCTATATTTTGGTGGCTGTCAGTATTCCTTGAATAATGACTATCACTCCAATCTCTGCCTCTGTGGTCACGTTGCCTTCTCCTCTTCTGTCTATATAATCTGCCTCTGGCTTGCTGTTATGAGGTTCCTAGTCATTGGATTTATGTCTCAATCAGATAACCCAGGATATGCTGCTTCTCTCAAAATATGCAACTTAATTACATCTTTTACATGTAATTTACTTGTTTATCTTACAAGGTTAATAATTACAGTTTCTGAGAATTAAGACAGGCAAATATCCTTTTCAAGGGGTCCATTCAGCTCACTTCACATAACAATGGCCTTGTCCTATAGTATCGCATTAAAATGTATTAGTTTATCTTGTACTCTGAATGGTCTTTTACCATGCATGATTTTGTAACATCATGCATTAGTTATTTGGAAAATACTGATTCACCAAGTTTGGAGAACTTCCAAATATCGACATGTTTTATTATGTAGTATCATAAATTTGAAATAACCACAGAAATTATTCTTTAAAGATTGGGAATGCATGGTGGCAAATGCCAGTTTTCCAAAATTCTGTTTTTCACTTGGAAACTTAAATTTTATCACTGTTGACAAATCTAGTCAGCTCTTTATCTTGAAGCATCAGGCTGGCTTTGTTTATGGTTAAGAAATTTTCTAAAAAGTAGCCCAAATTTGAAGACTTTTACCATTTTCTTGTCACTCTTTCAAGTAAAAATAGCATTCTATGAAAAAGTAGCTAGTTTAGCTCACCTGCCAAACAATTGCATAAGTGCTTTTCCTAGAGGCAACCATTATACTTCAGTATGCAGCCAGGTACTCTGTATAATTCCTCCTTTGTCACACAGATTTTAAAACATGGGTACTCAAAGGGTTGAGATGTAGTAATATCAATGATTTCTGCTACTTCACCTAAGGTATTTTTAAGAGAAATTGACTTTCCCCACTTACTTTTTAGTACTCTGTGTGGTGGTAAAAAATATGACTACTGGCACAGTTTGGTACCACTTGATTCATGCAAAGGTGCCAGTAATTTTAACTGTGATTGCTCTTGAACCATTAAGGCAAATGTCAACATAGTGAAAGAAAACAAATAGCACATTAAAAATTATGCAAAATGGCTGGGCATGGTGGCTCATGCCTGTAATCCCAACTACTCAAGAGGCTGAGGTGAGATCACTTGCGGCCAGGAGTTCAAGGCTGCAGTGAGCTATGATTGCACTGCTGCATTCCAGCCTGGGTGAAAAAGCAAGACCCTGTCTCAAAAATAATAATAATGAAAATCACCTTGACCCTGCAGATCCCTAAAAGGCTTCAGGGACCCCTTGAAAACTTCTGTGTTGAAAGGTTTCGAAAGTTCTTTGCATTTAGAATCTGGCTTTTAGAGTTTCTGACACTTGCCTCTTTCTATATAGCATCACGTTCTTTATTATCAATAGTGTTAATGATACAGCATTTTTTTAAAGGAGACTACTACTGTAGTCTCAGGTTTTGTTTCAAGTCTGTGATACTCACACAGTGTGTTTTGACATTGACCTTTCCATGTTTTTTTTTAGAAAGTGTCAAAAGAAGAATTTCAGACAATAAGTAGGAAACAGCTTATACACATGCAGGCAAAGGTTAACATCTATATGATATTGAACTGTGTATACAAAAATACTATCTTTTTCTTTTGTTATAGGTGCTTTTGTGCCTTTCAGGAGCTTTTTATAGCTTTTTCATGTAGGCTTTAAACACATCTAAATCTGCATACAAATACTTATGATCATAACAGGAACTTCTCTTTTATTTTATTATCTAATTTTGTGTTGGGTTAATATACCATATTAACTTGTATGAAGATTTAACATTATGTGTTAGTATTTTACAAATTAGTAAATCTATTGTAATCTCAGTCTAATTATCATTAAGATCCCCCCTCCTTGGGGATAAACACATTGATCAGCAATTTCATTTGGAAAAACAAATAAGAATAACACTGAATGACCTGACAGAGTAATTACATATGGGGTGAATTGGCTCTATATGATATTAAAACATACAGTGATTAAAATAGCATACTGTTGAAAACCCAAAAGACATTTAACTAAAGAGAAGAAAGGGAAAATACCTAGAAACAGGTTAAAATCCCTATGAAGATTTGCTTTATTATGAAGTCATATCAAATTTGTGAAGAAAAAAAGGACTTTTCAATATGTGACATTGGCAAGTGGTACAAAGTTTCAGTTATGCAAAATACATAAGTCCTGGAAATACACCATACATCATAGTGCCTATAGCTCACCTTACTATATTATATACTTAAAATTTGCAAAAAGTATAGATATTATGTTGTGTTCTAACCACACACACATAATTATAATAACAATAAAGAGAAGTGGGAGAAAACTTTGGGAAGTGACATGATGGATATATTCATGGCCTTGATGGTATGATAATTTTATGATTGTATACTTGTTCCCAAACTCTTCAGCTTATATACATTAAATATGTAAAGTTTTTCACATCTATCATATCAATATAAGTGATGTTGGAATAACTGGCTAGACATACAAAAACATATAAAATTGCATTGATTTTCACACTATACTTCAAGAAAAAAATAAATTAGAAATGTAAATTTAAAAATTAAGATGTACAAATACTAGGAGGAAAGCTGAGTGAGTTCCTTGGTAACCTGGGAGTAGAGAAAACTTTAGCTCTTATTAAAACACAAAAGCAGTAAAGGAAAGACTTATCCTTTGGACCACTAATAATCTCAATGGCAAAATAACAACAAACAAAGTCAAAGTTAAATGATAAACTAAAAAAAATTTGCAATTCAATTAGAAATGAAGAGTTAATATGATACCTTCTAAAATAGGAATTATAACTATGAAGAAAAATGAGCAGTTCACAGAAAAGAGAGCTAAATGACCCTTAAACATCTGAAATGTTTCTCAAATTTGTTCCTAAGAAGTAAAATGCAAATTGAAACTACAGTGAAATTCCATTTCTGTTAGATAGCAAAAATTTGTATTTGACACCGTATTCTTGGGTCAAGCCTGTGGGAGAACAGGTGCTCTCATATGTTTCTAGATGGTATATAAAATGGTAAAACTGTTATGAAGAGAAGCTTTACAATTTGTAGTAGAACTATGAATGCTTTTACTTTTTGACCTAGCAATGTCTCTGATTGGAATTTATCTCAAAGGTACTCTAGCAAAACACAACAAGACATTTACATGGAGCTGTTCATTGCAGGGATATTTATATCTAATGCTTTTTCATGGATATTTGGGTTTGGGAGTATGTAAAAGATGATTATATCCACACAATGAAGTTTTATTCAATTCTCAAAGAATAAGGAAATTCTCTATGTATTGCTATGGAATAATATAAGTTGGAGAGAATGTGTTTAGTGTATTGTTTTCATATCTCTAGATATTATATTTGCTTATATATATATTTGCATAAATTTTAAAAATTGATGAATAAATCAGAACTTTAAAAAATATATGGAGGGCTCATAAATAGAAACTGAACTACACTAAATATGCCACATTTTGTGTATTTGACTTTGAAACCATGTAAATGTGTTTTTATATAATTTGTGAAAATTAATACAAGAAGCACAAAAGGGCTGGACATGGTGGCTCATACCTGTAATCCCGGCACTTTGCGAGGCTGAGGCCAGTGGATCAATTTAGGCCAGGAGTTTGAGACCAGCCTGACCAACATGGCAAAGCACTGTTTCTACTAAATAAAAAAATAATTAGCTGGGTGTGGTGGTATATGCCTGTAATCCCAGCTGCTTGGGGGGCTGAGGCAGGAGAATTGCTTAAATCTCAGGGGGTGGAGTTTGCAGTGAGCTGAGATTGCACCATTACACTTTGGCCTGGGCAACAGCAAAACTGTCTCAAAAAAAAAAAAAACCCACAAAATCAGGAGCTAAAATAATAAATGAGCTAATGAATCTAACTTTGGCACTTTGGTTCAATATGGTCATATAAACCATATAAAGGAGAATTATAAGTGATCCTAAGTTCCAGTAGATTTATCATAGATCCCTAAGGATAAAATGATATACTTAAAATTTTTAAATACTGTTTTTAATAGTTGTGGTATTCATTACAATATTGGTGAAGTGGCTATAATGTCTGGGGTGTATACCTGGGGTTCATTGTATTGTGCTGGGAAATTTAGGACATAGATACACACGAGGAGTTTAGGAGCAGAGATTTAATAGGCAGAGGGAACAAGAAAGAAAAATAGCTCTCTCTCTTGAGAGACAGGTCTTCTGAGTAGAAAAGACCAGCTGGTGGTGGGTGTGCTGAGATTTATAGTCCAGCTTGAGGAGGCAGTGTCTGATTTACGTAGGGTACACAGATTGGTTTGATCAGCTGTGATGTTTACATAGCACGTGGGGTAGGCTGGTCACCCCACCCTAATCTTACTATGCAAGTGAACAGTTTATTGGTGCCATCTTGTCTGCTCCTTACTGTACATGTGGCTTACAAAAAGAAGGGAAGATGGAGCCACCATCTTGAACATAATTGGCACGATGCCTGCTTTTATGTCTGCAGCTTGATGTTACAGGCTGCTCTTTGTTAGAAAGTAAAATAATTTGGGACTGCTTTTTATTAAAAGGAAAACCTTACCAAGTACTTCATACCTTCACTATCTGCCTAAATAATTTCTTCTTAACACCTATAGCATTCACCAATGTGGAATGGTAACCCCCACTGCTGTTAGGGGATGTTGGATGATGACTCTTTCTGGCTACTTCTTGCAACAAAGGGGTGTTGTGTGGGGGACAGCAGCTAGGGCTCCTCCTGGGGTAGATCTAAGGTCCTTGGAAGAAAGAAATGTCCATGTGTGGTTGTGTCTGCAGCACCATTTGTAGTTTGATTATGTCAACCATTCTGATGGGCTGTAACACTGCTTTACCTCCAACAGATGTTGTTGAAACGTTAATATAAAAGTGACATTCTTTTTAGGATAAGTGGCATTGGAATTGGATGGCGAGAGGAACTTTAGTGTTAACTTTGGCTAAATCTTTCCCACAATTGTTAATCCCTTTATGACTTCTACAGACCATCTAAGACATGTTTAGATCTTCTGATTTGTCCTAAACATTCCTCTTTTAAAGAACAAACTATTTTCCTTAGGACAAGTATTTACCATATAAGATCATTTCTTACATAAAATCTCTTTTCTTTATGGCCTTTTTTGCATAGCTAGATTGTGACATATTACCAAACCCAATAAAAAGTTCTAGCAGACTCTGTGTTAGCAAAACTTTCATGTTTCCTTTTTGTTGGTAACTATTATCCTTGCTGTAAGGATAATAATCAAGCAAAATATTACAGAAGTGGAAACTCTGTCCAGTATTTCAGCTAGAAGGTGCTACTGTGTATAGCTCTACTGCAAATAGTACAGTGAGTATAGCAATTCCTACAAGGGTGACTTAGTAGATTTTTTCCATTTAAAATTTTCCTTACCAAGATACAGAATTTCCCTTTGTGGGTCTGTGAAGTTCCTTGGTTTTAATATCTAAAACAAAAAAAAACCTCTGGGTTACAGGAACCATGCTCACTTTTATTACCTGGCAGAATTTGCCGGCTACTTGCCCAGAACTAGCATATGGATCCAGATTTTTACATTACCCATCCCTTTTTGTTTCTTTCAAGTGGCAGGAGATCACCACTTGATTTACAGGAATGAGCAGGGTTAGTCTAAAATGCAGGAAAAAAAACTTAAAAATAATTAATGATATTAGGATTTAATTACAAATATATGATAAGCTTTGGTGTATAATTTTTCAGTCCTCATTTTTAGTAAAAATAAATTATGATAGGACTGTGTTTTTTGTAGAATAAACTTCAGTTTTATACTTGGCCTGATTATTTGCATAAAGTGCAGCAAGAATCATTGTTTCTACATAGGCCTTTTGGATTGGCTTTGAAGGAATTCTGTTCCACAAGGAATCTCAGATAAGACCTTTTAAAGTCAAGGCCAGCCATGGGTTTTTATCCTCAAATACCTATGAGCTAAGTGATCCTCTCTTGTTAAGGTTCCAAGAAACACTTGGAGCTCCTGGACCTGTTGGAAAGTGACATAATTTATCAACCACAAGTCAAAAACCCTGTATGGGGACTGTGTAGGCAAGGGTATGAAGCAAGTTCTCCCCTTGGGGCTTTTATCATCTCTGCAAGTTGAAATTTACTCCTTAAAGGGATTAATACCCTTCCAATCAAAACCTTGATAAAATAACTAGTTTTTCCAATTGTGTCCTGTTGCAAAAGAAAAATGGATTCTTATTGCACTGATGCAAACAACTGTATTGTCATAAGTTAAGAGTACTCACAGAGAGTCTACAAATTTTGGAGGAACCATGCAGAGAGAAACAAACATGCTCCAAATTTTGTTTACAGGAGCATACCTTACTCAATTATTAAAGGCTGTAAATAGTTCAAAATAAGTGTCCTTGACTCTGAAAAATAAAACTTGTATCAGCAATATTCCAACCCAAAATTTAAAAAATTTGCTTCAGTTTCCTGAGTTCAGTGCATTTAGTTAATCCTTGTTTTGCTCGATAGTTATGACCATTTTAGCTCTTCATGAATCCTGTATGTTTTTCTCTATTACAGTGTTACAATTTTCAATATTATTAGAGAACTGCATTTGAGAACACCTGTTAAAGTCCTATAGCTTGATTATAAACCATCTTTTGAGAAGGAGCAAAGCAGGACAACAATTGTTTGCAAATGACAAAATATCCAGGGTAGTAGCAAATGACAAAATATCCAGGGTAGTTACAGTTTAAAAATTACTGACAAAGAGTTTAGTTATTTCTGTGGTTTACAATAACTTTACCCTTAATTATGACTGGTAGCACAGACTTTAGAATTTCAGAAATCCCATGTAATTTTGGAACATATATTAGTATTCACCAAAATACAACATAAGGAGGTTGAACATCATTTTCACAATCCTATGTAACTAAACATATTCACATGATCCCATTTATCTCTTCTCTGAATGTTTTGGGGGCCCTCTGAACCATCCAGAAAACCAAGCATCAGGAAAGACAATTTTGAAACTTTAAGTTTGATTCTGGGGAGCCTATTAAATATTAGAGGTTTAAAACTCTTTGTGTTATAAAATACAATTCCAGAGTGCCATAAATTATTTATTTTGCCAAAATGATGACTCTAATTTTAACCAATTATATAATGAGGTGAATCCTCTACAAATCCTTTATAATCCCTTTTGCTGAAGGACAGATTAGCATCTTAAGACAACCTTTATATGTTTTTATTTCAACACAATTTATGAAAACACCATATAATACACTTTTGAATTTAGTTAATGGATTTTGTGAGATTAAATTTTACAATCTTTGTATAATTTGCTTAAACCTCTAGCATTATCTTATCAAATCTGAGATAATCCCTCATCCCTGGGCAAAATTTACATTTCCATGTTTTCTTACAATCTTTTACTGAAAATCCCATTTTATTGGTTTTATATACTTTGCATGTAAAACTGTTTAGTGGTCTCAAATACATGTTACACTGTTAACTCTTAGCAACTTTTACTTTTGGTGAAAACCTGGTTAGTAAGCAATTTTAATTATGTACCAAGTGTGGAGCCTAGGAAGAAGACAGAAGTGCAGTTAAGGTCTGACTCTTTCCAGCATCTAACTCCACATCTACCAGGCCTTACCTAGCTGTAAACAGCCATGATACAACCTTGAAACATTTAGCAAACCAAGTGCCTAACTTGTATGATTTAAACCACCTATTTGCATTTTGGTGACAGTTGCATTTCACCAATAATCCTGAAGACTATTTTTATTTCTTAAAGATTAAAGTCACATAAACTGAAAAATATTTGTTTTAAGTGCTTATTTTTTTTTTTAAGCCATTCAATTAGAGGTCTTTTTATGGACATTACGCACAACAGATATAGTGACACAAACATAGCAGATTCAGCACTTGTAAGATTTTTCATTTGCCAGTTTCTTAATTGAATTCTTGGCTTCAGGGTGGACCCCTTGGAGGAACAGGGCCAGGATAGCATGCATTTTTAGGGTCTAATAAGCTGGCACACCTGAAGGCAAAGACAGATCCCCAAAATTAGGTGTGCCATTTTATACTAGATTTTGGATCCCCCAAAAGGCGGGAGATGCTATGGGAGAAGACAGTGCAGTGATTCTACCAAGCATTTCATTGCCAGACAACTCAAAGCCCATCCCCCCACAGGAGTCTTATCTCTCAGTGGAGGGTGGGGGATGTTTCCGTATCTTTCAGGTGGCCCAGAGCATGCTTCTCTGATCCAAATGTGCAGAATTAAGTATCCCTTCATAACTGCTCTTAGCTGTCCCATAAAGTATGATTCCTTCTTAGTTGTTACACACCAAAGCTTTCTTAAAATGTGAGGTAATTTCTGATGCCTCAAAACTTAAAACTGTCAGATAACAGTGCAAAACAGAACAGAGCCTTTGATTTCAAGAGGGAACTATCTCCTCTTAATTCCTGGGTTTCATTAAAAAACAGAGTTTGCTTTTTTTTTTTCTTCAACACGGGGTCTGTGGCACCTCCTCTGTTTTCCTCAAGGAATCTCAGACTGTTAGACGTTATCTTAGGGCTTCTCCTGTGTGCATTAAGAGTGGCAAGACAAAAAAAATGGAAATATTTCACTCAGTTGAGAATAAACCTTTTTTTCCAGAAAAACAAGATCCGAGAAGAAAAATACACATATATCTTTTAAATATACCTATAGCTAGAATATCCACTTTTAATTAAGCTGAGCACTCTTTAAGAAAATCCTTTAAAAGGACATTAGCCATGCTAAGCAGTTAAGATTTTCGGCTTTTGAACTTTACAAACAGTAACCTCACAGGTGAAACCCACAAACCTTAATTAGGTTATGACTTAACCTTGAGTGTACAAGGTAATTTTAAAGGGGTAGCAAGCAGTTTTTGAAATTGCGATTGTACAATTGTGATAGAGACAGTGAAAAAGATCTGATCCAACTTCATTTTGTTTCAAGCTCCCAAGCTGTCCTTGCCCATCCCTGGGTATAGGCTAAACCAGCTATGGGAGGAGCCTGATCTACAGACTATAGCCCAAAAAAGGATGATAACAGCACCCTCCCAAGATTTACTTCCCTCTTGCCTGGGACCAGACCAAGAAACTAGCCCTGAGATTAGAAACCATGGCTCAGGAGTCACACACCTGGAGGCTACAAGACTCTGATCCTCCCATAACTGCTCTCAAGATCAGTTCTTAAGATATTTTGTAAACCCTGCCCTTGATGGATTAGCTGGTCCCACCCAGATTGATAAACTCGCTTATCTGAATTTGTGGCCCTCACCCAGGAACTGACTTAGCACAGGAAGACAGCCACCATTGCAAAGTTGCAGAGACTAAAATATGTATTGCCATATGGTTACAGCACATTTTCTAAAGGACATGAAACAAGGTGGAGACCTATAACGAAAGTTTGTTATTGACCATTTGTTGAGCTGGCTTGAATAGCAGGCTTATTGCATCCTGGGCCTGCATCCAAACCTAAAATATTCTTTCTTTGGATAGAACAATACAAAAAGACAAAGTACACCAGATTGGCTACAGTGTAATACCAACCTCACAAATCCTCTTTCATTGATTAAAACTTTACTGAGAATATAAACATTTTTCCTTATTATTTCTTTTACCAACTTGCACGGGGAGAGAGAGAGCCAAAAGCCTGACTGGTAAAACAACAACAATAATAACAAACTTTTACCATTTTGCTAGCACGTCAGGCTTCTGGGTTCCCCTTTTCCAAAGCTCAACTCTAAGCCAAGGCTTTTAAGATCTGAGGAAATCAACTTTTCCCAGTTTGGAGGAACATTATGAAAGAATAGATAGAAGCCATTTTAAACCATGAAAGAAGGAAAAACACAGTAGAAAAGTCTAGAGTTTCCAATTAAGGTTGTCAAGAGATACTGCTTCCCTTCCTATTGGCAACGTTGTTTCCCCTTTTTTTTCATTCTCTATTTTCTCTTTCCCCTTTTTACCTATTATAGGAGACACATTACTCGTACCTCAAATTCTCTGCTGCCTGTAGAACTGCCTGTTTTTCACCTGCAGTCAGGGTTTGGCTTAGAAGCAGCGTAACATCCCTTCATGAGTGGTCAGACATCTGAGTTAAATTTTGGAAAGCTTCTGTGTATCTATCAGGGTAGTTAGAAAATTTACCTAAGTCTCCCTTTATTTTCCTAAGGTCCTATAATGAGAAGAGAACTCGAGGGGGCCCCAAATAAGGGGGGATTCTCAGATTGTTCCCCTGGAAGTTGCTTATCTAACTTTGGAGAATCGTTCTCTGCAGATCTGCCTGATGTGACTACTAAAAGAGCTGGGTTGATTTTGTAATGCCTGCAAAGGTCTACTAAGGCCAAAGTACAAAGGAAAATGAGCCAGTGCAAAATTTAGCCTATTTATATTTATCATGGCTGCTTAGTAGACTTGTTTCTCCTGTCTTGTGTTTTTGTTTCTATTTCACTTTTCTCTTTTTTAAAATTTTTAAATGGTTTTAAGTCTTTAAGTTTCTCTCTTTTCTTAAGTTTTAAATAAAAACTTAAGACTGAATAATATATAAAGTAGTAGCCCCATGATAAAGTTGAATATTTGTCTTCTGTAATCACAATAGATAAGACTCAACACAACCACATCTCCTAATCTGTGCCACGTTTTTCATCTCTTTATCTCTTTTTTCATTCCAGATAAATTACTTCACTGTATCTCTAGCTCCCTAATTCTCATTTCAACTATACCTTTCTGGCTGTTTTAAACATTTGTTGAATTATTTAAAATTTATTTCTAGAATTTCTATTTTTCAATTTTGTCTGTTCATTTCTGATATTTTCTTGATTTATGCTTATTTTTTTCTATTACCCATTTTATTTCTTTAAACATTTCATGCATAGTTCTTCTGACTGCTAGGACTGACAATTTCAAAATCTTTGTCTTGCAGGTATTAATTTATTATTACTCTTTTATTTCTGGTTTTGGCTGGATTTGACTCAAAGTTGCTTACTTTCTTATGTCTGTGCACTCTTTGTGAAGTTACTCATAATTTTTAATTTTTAATCTCTGGAAATTTTGCAAACTAACTCTATAGAATTTTTGTGCTCTTAAGTGTTTTGGGTTCAAAGCAGATAGTTCAGACTCAGATTGTCTTTCAAGAGTCAATATTCCCAAAACCATATTGCTAGAAGACTCAGCCACAGACCTTCCTTGGCTCATCCTACTGCCACATGTCTAAGCGGCCCACTCTTTCTTACTTGCTGTATCTTTGACTTGGAAGGACTGGTTTCACTTTCCCCACATTGGCCTCTGAAGTATTGCTGTTCTTGTTCTCGGTTGCCAAAGCTTTGGCTTTAGAGTTTTAGAACATTAGAATACTTTAGTTCCAGTTACTGCTTTATAGGTATATATCGTTAGCCAATATTTGTTACCTTACTTTTTAGCTTCATAAATTAGACACTATAATATAATGAATATTTTTTCTAGACATTTTATTCATAACATTGTATTTGCTCATCATTCCTTGCCATATATGTCCTGACTGAAATAGTGACTAATGTGGGATATGCAAAACACTTAATAGATTTTAAATGACCTTGAGTCCTCATGGGGGTTACAACTGCTTTAAACATTAATGGGAATTTCTCTAGCTTATTTTAGTAAGCAAACACAGTAACATCTTCTTGCAGTGGACCTGCAGGGGACAAAAAAATTCTGCACTTGATATAGGATTTTACTTTATGCCAGGGGCCTCTCCCATAGACTTTATTTCAATGAGAAAATCATGGTATGTAGCTTGAGCCAGCAATTCACAGATTAATAGACAAGTAGATTTATTGAACTAAACAGCAAAAAGGAAAAGCCATTTTTTAATGCGTGATAGAATAGTATAACCAAAACATTGTTGTCTTCTCTAGTCTATACATAAATCAGTGCCTTATCGTTTCTGTGCAGTCATACTTAACAATTTTTACCCTGAAATTATTGGCAAAATCTTTGTAATACAGATCTTAGAATACATTTTTTATGTCACATCTAATAAGCATTTTAAAAATGCCATTCTTCTATTTTTTCTCATTTTTATTCTGACTGCTAGAAACTTCCAACCCAGTAACTTACTTTGTGTATCACGAACAGATCCCAAGCAGCCCTGTGCAGGAAGCTCACCCACAGATGTGACACATTGCTCTGCATGAAGAAAATGGGAAATTCAAAATAAATAGATCACTCTTAGTGTTAACCAGCACTGGCTTTCTGTTACAGGAAGTATAGTTGTAGGGGTTATTATTTCTAAGGGGAGGTAAAATCTGTTTGAGGCCAATGTAGTTTTGTTATCCCCAATGTGATATTTAAGGGGTAAATGTTTTTCTACTATCTATGATTCCATTTTGTGTTTCCTTCTTTTTCTTTTGTATTTCTACTGTTCCTCTAACCTCATGTCAGAAATTGCTGCTGTTGAGATGTGTATAATGTAACTTTTCCATCTGGGTCATATTGCATCCCCATCATCAGTAAAATTGTTTTGGATTACCTTCTAGCATTGTGACACAATTGTGAAAAGCAGTGAAAATGAGAGACAGAAAATATTCAGAACTCATGTATCGTAGCTCCTTAGGTGTGGAAAAAAACTCATGTTTGGGACAGTTTGTAAAGGAGGTGGTATTTTAGAGAGGAAATGATTTTCTTGTTAACAAGTGTATTAGTCTGTTCTCACACTGCTATAAAAACTACCTGAGACTGGGTAATTTATAAAGAAAAGAGGTTTAATTGACTCAATTCCGTGTAGCTGGGGGAGGCCTCAGGAAACTTACAATCATGGCTGAAGGTGAGGGGAAGCAAGACATAGCTTAAATGGCAGCAGGAGAGAGAGAGAGAGGGCAAGTGCCACTTTTAAATAATCAGATCTCATGATAACTCTATCGTGAGACAGTACTACAGAGATGGTGCTAAACCGCTGGAGACCACCCCCATGATCCAGTCACCTCCAACCGGGCCCTGCCTTCAACACATGGGGATTACAATTCCACATGAGCTTTGGGTTGGGGATACAGAGTCAAACCATATCAACAAGGCAAGTGAGAAGTAAAGCAATTAATTTTAAAGTTAAAGCAAAGAAGCCATATTTATACCTTGATTTTGTGGAATACTTCACATTAAAATACTTATCATAGTTGGCAAAATATGGAACATAAAATGTGAACAAGAGGTACAAATACAATTTGAATACTAAATAAATCTAAATTTTCTCATAGGCTAAGAGAGAGAATAATATTAGCAATATAGAAATCCTTGGGTCACTCTCCCAGCTTTCATTTCTCTCATTGTTTCCAAAGTGAACACCAGCATTCTGAAATGATACATTTATGTAAATCATTCCCTCTTTTTTATAGGTTCTTAAACAATGTAACATTTTGGATTTAAAAAAAATCACATAAATTGAATCATACTGTATGGTCTATGAGTTTCTTATCTTGTTTATACTAAAGTTCTTTAATTTTTGCTATCATATTATTCCATTGTGTTTATGTGTGTACACATATGAATATATATGTGTGTGTGTGTATATATATATATAGTTTTATACACAATATCCTAATGGCAAATATTTGAAGTATTTCCAGTTTTTCTTTTGTGATGATTAACAATGTTGATGTAAATAATAATAATAATAGATAAAAGTATAATACTTTGTGCCAGGCACTGTTCCAAGCACTTTATATATATTAACTCATTTAAATATCAACACAAGCCTATGTAATAAGTACTATTGTTATTTTCAACTTAGAGTTGTGGATGTGAGAGCATAACAATGCTAATAAATTAACTAAGATAGAGTTACAAAGTAGCAGAGATTTCAATCAAAGAGCCTGGCTACATTATCCATGGTTCTTAACCACTGATACTCTGTTTTCTAATTCTTGCATTGCTTCTGAAACACTTGTGCAAGGGCTTCTCTATGCTGTAGGCATAGACATGGAGCTTCTGGATTGCAGGTTTTGCACACACTCCGCTTTATCAGGTAATGCTCAACTTTCCCAAAAGGTTGTTTCAATTTATCTTCCCACTAGCAGTGGAAGAGAATTTTCATTAATGTATATCCTTTATCCTTGCCAGCACGTGGTATTGTCCCGTTTCTTAAATTTTATAACTTTTGTGATTATGTATGGAAATTTCATTGTTATTTAATTCTTTTTCTGATTATTAATGAAGCTGAAAATTTTTCATATGTTTATAAGAATTTTGTGTTTTCTACTCTGTAAAAAGTGTTTCTGTGTTTTTAACCTTTTTAATTTTTTACTATTTAAATGTTTAACTTTTTCTTCTTGATTTATAGGGTTTTTAAATATTTCTGGGTCATATGCCTTTGTGGCTAATGTGTTGCTAATCTCTTCTAGTTTATGAATTACCTTTTAAACTTTGATGAACAGAAGTTCTTAAGTTTACTGTAGTTTAGTTTATAATTTCCCTTATGGTATATATGTTTTATATTTAACCTAAAGTCATAAACCTGTTTTTCCCTCATGGTATTCTACTAGTTTTATAGATTTCTCTTCAAATTATAAATATTATAACTTTATTTTTTTGTGGTGAATTAGCAATCCACTTTTATTTTTCTTCTGATAACTAATTGGCCCAGAACTAAGTATTGGAGTCTATGTTTTCCCCACTCAGCAGAAGCTCCCATTCTATTATCAATTATCTTGTGGGTATGTATGCATGTGCACATGCAGTTGTGTTTATGGATTCATGGCATGATTCTTCCTTATTTTTTTTATTGACTTTATAAAAGTTAATATTTTTTTCACAGTGCTTATCCAATTTTTGTTAAATTTATTTCTAGGTACTTGGTACTTTTCTGCTGCCCATAGAAAAATGATATCATTTAGAAAATTATATTTGCTGTTAATGTTGACATACAAAAATACAATAGTATTTTATATTTTATTTAAAAATATTTATGGCTAGTCATGGTGGCTCATGCCTGTAATCCAGGTGAGAGGATTACTTGAGTCCAGAAGTCTGCAACCAGCCTGGGCAACATAGTGAGACCTTATCTCTACAAACAAAACAAAACAAAAAAATTAGCTGAGTTAGATGGTGTGCACCTGTGGTCACATTTACTTGTGAGGCTGAGGTGAGAGGACGCTTGAGTACCTGGGGTTTGAGGCTACACTTCGTGCCACTGCACTCCACCTAGACAACAGAATGCGACCTTACAAAAAAATATATATCATTGGTAGATTTCCGGCAACATTGTAACTCTGTCTCTTTTTAACCAAGAAATATGCTGATTTTGTAAAATTAACTCAGAAATATTCCAAGGTAATGGGAGTCCAAATCCAAAATCACTACCTATCTAGCCAGTTTAGCACACACCATAATTACATTAATAGTATATTGACAGTTACCTGTAGATTACTTTGTTTTAGGTGGGCAATTACATAATCTGAGAGAATGACTTACTTTCTTCCTTTCCAGTTGTGAGAATTTATAATTTTCTTCTCTTATTCCAATGGTTAGAATCTCTAACACAGCGTGGAATAAATGTAGTGATAGTAACCATTCTTGTGTTATCCCTGATTCTAAAGAAAATGATTTTATAATGTCACCACAAAGTAAGACATTTACCAAGGAATTTCCTAATACTTGTAAACAGACCAAAAAGTATCATCTATTCCCATTTGAAGTTTACCATTAATGGATATTGAATTTTATTGATTGAATTTTTTTCACATGTATTGAAGTTGTCATATCATTTTTCTTTTCAATCAGTAAATGTGTCAAAATGCATTCATTGATTTTATAATATGAAACTAACTCTGCATAAATATAAACATAATACTTTCTTTCCTACAGAACAATTAACATAGGGTTGCCAGACTAAATATAGAACACTTGGTTGAATTTGAATTTTAGGTAAACAATAAATGAAAAGCATATTTTTATTTGCTAAATCTGGCAATCTTACATGAATATGAGAATTCTCTAAGTTCTATCATTTCCCTTGTTATCTGTATGAGATCTGTAAATTATTTTGAATCTGTTCCCATCCACCTACATACTAGATACTCTTTTTTAATGTTTTAATTTTTAAATATTATTGATATATCATAGTTGTATAGACATTCTTATTTTATGATTTATTCACATATTTACCAATATCTTTGTCCATTATTTTTCTGTTATCTCAGATTTCTATCTGGGATCATTATCCTTCCTTCTGAAGCATAGCTTTAAATATTTAATTCTCATGTTAACCCTCATTCTTGGCTGATATTTTTATAGAATATAAAGTTTTAAGATGATAGTTACTTCATCTCAACGCTTTGAAGATAATATTCAAGACATCTATTTTTTTCTTTCTGCGGTTATAAAGTCAGCTACCAATATAATCACCTTTTCTTTGTGAATATTTTTTTTCCCCTTGACTTCATTAAAGTCTTTTTTCCCCCATTTTACTGTTTTGTTATGATTTGTCATGTTGAAAATGTATTTTAATTACCCTTCTTAGTATTCATTGTTATTCTTAGAACTGAGAATTAGTGTTATTTTTTTTTTTAACATTCTACTATGTTCTGAACTATTATCTCTTTCTGTGATTGCCCATCTCCTATTTTTTCTATCTCTGTTTGAAATAACAATTAGATATTGATCAGACCTTTTTAGTCTATGCCCCTTCACTTTATTTTTTGTCTTTCTTCTCTTTGTAGAGTATTTTCTGGACAATATCTCTTCCAATTCATAATTTATCTCTGCTGTTGAATTTAATTCAGTTACTGACTTTTTAAGTTTAGTTAGTATAGTATTTGTTTCTTGAGGTTTTATTTGGTTCCTTTTCAAATCTGAACGTTCACTTTTATAGTCTCCTAGTTGCTGGTCAAAGTATCAAACTTCTCTTTTGCTTCTTTAGATACGTAATTTAGAGTTATTAGTGTGTTTCAAATAATTCCTTGATGTTTGTCAGCTTGTTTCTGATATTATTTCCAGACGTCTACTTACAATATCTTGTTTTTGTATGTGTGTTTTATGATTTTCAGTTCTGAGTTGTTTATCCTTGTAACTTTATCTGTAAGAATTATTTGAGTGTTGTGTCAAGAGACATTTATTTTTTTTCAGAAAAGTTGCATTTACTTCTGCCAGTTGCTCATGGCCAGTACCAAACAAAATTACTCTAGATATTTATTTTGAGGATTTAAAAATTTTATAGGAAGCATGATTTGCCATTCAACAAAAATAAAAGCAAGAGCAAAGCTCCAGTAAACCGTTTCCAGCTATCTGGAGTGTCTCATCCTAAATTCCCTATATAGAGTGCTGCCTTTGTCATCTGTCCCTAACTTCACAAACCTGCTGATTAGAATAGCAAGGTCTCAAACCCTCAGGTAAATGCTAGATTTATTATTTTTTATCTCTTAGAGTAAGCAGTAGTGCTTTAATTTTGTTTGGGGACTTTTGAATTTCTAACTTTCATGCCTGTTCGACAATGCTTTGAAAGAAAAATGCTGTATTTTAACTGGAATTTTAATTGATTCAATTGAGATAATAATTCAGGGTATCCACTCAGCCATACTTATAGAAAGAAAAATGTATAACCTAATTTAGTAATCATGTTAATCATAATGATCATAGATAGCATTTGTTGCTTATTTATTGTGCATAGGTATTAAGCATTATTTAATGCAATTTTGTAACAAACATATAAGATACTATTTTTATTCCAATTACTGTTAATAACATTGAGGTTCAAGGTCACAAAATCTTATGCAGTGGATCTGGAACTCTGACTAATGTTTGACTTTAAAGCCAACGATTATAACCATCGTGATATATAAACTCTACTACTTCTGTAGTGTTTCCCAAATAACATAGCAAAGTGGAAATGATGTGCATTGCCTTTGAGTAGAGGAATCTTTCAAACCAATCGATCTTGGAAAAGAGATAAATAGCTTAAATAAACAATCTTTTATATTTGGGTTATACGTGCTCCTAAATGATTGCTTATTTGTTAAAACAAAGTTTGTTATTTTTATATTTATTAAAAAATTACAATATTGAGGCCAGGTGCGGTGGCTCATGCCTGTTAATTCCAGCACTTTGGAGGCCATGGTGGGTGATCACTTGAGATTGGGAGTTCAAGACCAGCTTGATCAAAATGGAGAAAACCCATCTCTACTAAAAATACAAAATTAGCTGGGTATGGCGGCCTATGCCTGTAATCCCAACTACTAGGAAGGCTGAGGCAGGAGAATCGCTTGAACCCAGGAAGCAGAAGTTGCTGTGAGCCGAAATTGCACCATTGCAATCCAGCCTGGGCAACAAGAGTGAAACTCTGTCTCAAAAAAAAAAAAAAAAAAAAAAAAAAACACACACACACACGTGTGCGTGCACACACATATAATTTTAAAAAGTGCTTCCTTTTAAAGCAATTTCAGGAGTCACACAAGGTGGGGCAGGGGATTCAGAACTAAGGCAATTTGCATCTTGCATTGAAGGATCTGGTTGTAAAATGCTTAATAGAACTGCTGATTGAGTAGGAAATAATTTCAATGTGTATTTTCATAGTGTTTCTTGGAGGAAAGCCTCATATACAAGATAATGATTTTAAAGAAACTGTGCAGTGATTTCATTCTCTATTAATTCTGTTTAGTACAATTATTTTATTTCGGATTGTTACCTTTACCAAATATGAAGATACTAAGTGTTGGGGAGGAAACTTACTGGCTGATGTGAGATGTTTGTCTTTTTTTTGAGTATACACTATGAAGAATTTAACTGAAAATATTATAAACATTGAATTTCTGAATTAGCCCAAAGGTGGAATAAGATGGCAATTAACAATTTCTGATGGCAGAGGATATGAATAATTAGTCTGTCTTTCTTGAACTCTTTAATAGAGAATCAACCAACAGATTATTTAAAATTTGAATTTGAGCTTTTCCCCCTTGCTTAAAAAATTCACTTATATATTAACATTTTTATTTTCTAAGCAGAATTTTAATTCTAACACATACAGTACTAACTTTTTTTTCTTTAGACACTTTTTATCTCAAATGAAACAGATGCTTGGATTCTGGTGCATTTTCTAACCATCAGTGTAGGTAATTGAAATGAGAAGAAACTATGCTTGTTCTGGCATTTCTGGATTAACCAATTAGCATCTGTTGCTTGTAACAAAAGCATTGGCTACCAAGTCCAGACCTGAAATACCTTTCTTAAACCATAATAAGATACAACTAAAGAACTGGCCATCCAGTGATAACGATTTTCCATCACTGTTGTCCTCATTTGAGTCCAAATTGCTTCCCTGGGAGGAATGTTGCCTTTCAGCTCTTCTAACGTCTCTTGCTCATGTGGTTTACATGCCATCGTATATTTGCTGGCTGCAGCATCTATCGCTAGAAATCCCCTAAATAAATATGTTTGCTCCTAAGACTGTCTCTTACTGATGCTTTTAAGATGTTTTATTTCCTATCCCTTCAAGCTTCAGCTTTTAACAGTTATAAAGAAACCTTTTCACCTACTAGGCTTCAATTGGCTTAAATGTTTGCTTGTTTAGAAGCTGTGTTATTATGTTGCTTTTTTATTACAGAGTTTTTATCAGTTAGTCAAATCATAAGTAATCTTTAGAGTTGAGTATGAAATGAGCATTTTAAGGATCCTCACCAGAATGTTTATATTCATTTATTAAGGTATTTCTCCAATTTTATTAAATTTATGTCCTTTTTTCCGAAGTAAGTAATAATTGGTATTGTAAAACTTTTCTGAGCAGAAACATGTGGTATGCTTAGAGGACTTCCTGAAAAGAACACATGCATATAGTTATTTATAGGAAAGTAAGTAGAGTAAATAGAGACTGTTGAGATAGAAATGTTTTAGACCTTTCAAATCTTAGGCCCTAAATTTTAGCTTATGTTTTATGCATTTTACCTATGGTGTGAAATCTGTTCATAGCATAATTATGGAGAGAAATGCTATTCTGGAAAAAGATAATATCCATCATAGGATTTCTTTGGGGCATCTGTATTTAGGTGGCTTAAAACTAGCTGCCATGGATTTTCTCTCATTACTAGCCAGGAAGGTGGAGGTAAGAACAGTTTTCTGAATTGAGCAAAATATTTTTAATGAAAGAGAAATACTTCTCTTGACAGATTGCTCTTTTCCTCCTCAACCCAACAAGTGGATAGTGTTTATTAAGACGATCAGGGCATAAAACACACTATTGGCCTTTGACAGTGAGAACTGTGAATAGTAAACAACATAACTATTTCTTCTTGAGTTTCACAAACAACCATTGTTTTGGCGTGCATGATTATTTAGCAGAATATTACTTTATGTGTTCTGCTTTCTGTTGGCAAGTAGAAAGGCACATTGTGTATGGTGGAAATGAAGGCGTGTGCAATTCGTTCCATTCTTGGCATTTTACTTCTTCAGTGATGACAAGTGGTAACTTACCCTGACTTTAGCTAGCAGAGTGGATTCTTTTTTTTTTTTTTTTTTGAGATTGAGTTTCACTCTTGTTACCCAGGCTGGAGTGCAGTGGCGCGATCTTGGCTCACTGCAACCTCTGCCTCCTGGGTTCAAGCAACTCTTCTGCCTCAGCCTCCCTAGTAGCTGGGACTACAGGTGCGCACCACTATGCCCAGCTAACTTTTTGGATTTTCAGTAGAGACAGGATTTCACCATGTTGACCAGGATGGTCTCAGTCTCTTGACCTCATGATCCACCCACCTCGGGCTCCCAAAGTGCTGGGATTACAGGCACAGAGTGGATTCTTAACATACACACTGAAAGAAACATCTCACAATAGCTTCATTGAAGGGGCAATAGAATCTGGAAGAAATTTCAGCATTGTTTAGCTTATTTTTTTCTTTACACCTGTAGGACAAAAGCTATCACATATTTTTTCCCTTTTGGGAAGGATTACGAAACAAAACACTTAAAATATGACATGGCATAAACATGGCTCTACTTTGTCATCACATTGTTCCAGGCAAACATTTCAGTACCTCGCCCCAATTGTCAACAGAGCCTCGTAAGACTGGACAAGCAGAGACCAGGAATACTGCATAAGAGGTAGAAACAGAATTAATAAAAATCCTTCAGAGGGAATGCACTGTATTTATTTCTACTTTTCCTAAGGCAAACCTCTGAAAATGGACGGATTTTGCTTGTGTTGGTTTAGATTTTGAAGAAAAACCAAACTAAAGACCTGATACATGAGTCAAAAGAAGTTAAGAAGAGGCAAATGATCTGGAAATAACTGACAAAACGTGGAATTATTATTATTATTCTTTAAAGAAGCAGCTTGAAAATGATGCTTTGTGATTTTGGCTAGTTGCTTGTATTCTCTGGTCCTCAGACTTTATCTGTATAAAGAGCAGTGGTGATCCATGGGGCAGGGAATGGTGAGGGTAAAGTTTCACTAGCACAGGCAATAAAGGGGTTCATTATTTGTAGGGAATTTAAACTGAATTAAAAACCAATCTTTTTAAAAATCACTTTGCACAGAGAATTATAAATAAGTGATAAAATACTCCTTACCATGGGGCAGGTCACTCCCACTGGCTCTCATCTCAGTATGCCATTCCCTTTCCCTACTTCATTGCAGTGGCCTTGGCAGCAGAAATTGTGCTGGATATTCATAATTACACTGCTGAATTTAAAGAAATGGGAGCTAATGCCTTTCTACATTAATAAAAACTACAACATGGCAAAGCAGCAGTAATTACAGGGAATGTTTATTGAACAATGTTGATATATCAGGCATGATATGCAAAAAAATTTGTTTCTCTTCATAATCACAATAGTATTATGATGACAATTTTTTTCAATAAGAAAATTGAAATGAAAAATGAAGCAATTTATTTAGGTTGTACAGTCTATTGGTGTATGAGCTGAAGTTCATGTCTAGTTCTGTCTGACTTCAAATCCTAGATTGTTATCCATTATCCATATAGTGTTTCCCACTAGCTTTATTTGGTTGACTTTGGAGAATATTTTCTAATGAAACTGTAATTATAATTATCTGCTTTATCTTTTAGCTTCTGTTCCCATTCCTTTTTTATTCTCCTAAGAAGAGATTGCATACTCTCCCTACCTCCTCTTGACTCCTTTGGCAAGTCCCTTTAGCTTGCCTAGTCAGGGGTGGCTTTCTTGACAAAGCCTCTAAAGACACTTAAAGCAATTTGGTGAACAAACATATAATCCATCACTTTCTAACCCGTCCATTTGGAAGTTGGAGAAAGCTAGTGATAAAAATGAGTTGTCAAATAAGATGTAGTCTAATTTACTCATGTTAATTGTGACAGGTCTGCTATTTGGTCACAAAGAGCACTTTATTGCTTAATACCAGTGTCCCACAGTGGGATTCCACTTGAATGGAAAGTCAGCATCACATCAAGGAGAATGAAGAGTGTTGTTGCTTTTTTCAGCAATATCACTCATAGGCGAGTGTTGAACAATGAGAACATGTAACGTGGGGAGAAATGCCAGATATAGATGATGGGGGAATGGAGGCAGCAAATCACCTACCATGTATATACCTATGCAACAACCCTATGTGATCTGCACATGTACCCCAGAAACTAAAGTACAATAAAAAAAGAGAAGTAAACAAAGAAATGCTAATATCAATTTTATTCTCTCTGACTTTTTAGACTACAATATGATCTGTGGCCCCCCCAAACAATGGAATAGGCTAAACTGCAAGTTTAGGCCATTCTTTTAACACCAATTTGAATTGTAATGGGTTAGGCAACTATGAAGAATGATTAAATACTGATTTTATGATGAATATTTGATGTTACTGAACGATCATTTAAATTTTAATTTTGCATATATTAAAATACTCTACATAATTAAGGAGATTAGATAGCTTGTTTTTCATTTCCTAAAAGTGGTAAGATAGAATCCCGTCCCCCATCACAATAATAGTTATTCAAAATTAGTTTTAGTTTCTTCCAAATATTTAATCATGACTGTTATAGATCTTTATAAATGCAAAAATCCCAAATCTCTATGCTATCAGTATCACGTGAGCCCAATTATTCACAATGGAAATGTATAACCAGAAGAAAAAGGGGAAATAGAAGTTTCTAAAGGGCATAGAAAATTGCATTCTGCTTCCAAAGCTATATGTTGTGACACATAAAGCAATCTAAGGAAGGCAAATAACCAGTATCAATTCAGATACACCATTACTTAGTAACCAATTTCGTTAGTTCTATTATATGGAGTGTAACCCTTTATTGTTATAACACAACAGATGATTAGACCCAATGCAGTCTTTTCTGGAAAACGTATTTTTCTCTATCAGTATATATGTATCAATCATCTATCAATCCATTCGTCTGTAGTACTTGGTTAAAATACTGTGTGTGAAAAACAGGATTATATGCCTTTCATATGGGATAATGAACCCTAAAATGAGAACAAGAAGTAAATATTTTGTAAAAATGAACTATATTATTTGTATGTGCTATTTGCAGGAAAAAACACATATATTTAGTAGGCGAAGGAGGATGGCTGCAGGTTATCAACCTGGAAGTTATATACCCTCATTGATTCTTGATTTCATTATGAACTTTAGGGATGGGAGCCACTATTTTACCCCCTCATTTTTTCCATGTACAGGGTCCCTGTAGCATAGTACTACTGCTTCATTTCTTTATCCATCACTCACTCCTCCTCACTGATTGCAGTGTGTTGGGAAAGCCAACCCAGCCCTTCTTTTCTACTTTTAGAAGTCACTACCTCCCCTTTTGTTCTTTGCTCTTGTGCACTCAGATGAACTCCTGTGTGTCTCTGGATGTGTCAGTCTGTCTACTTTGGGGATGACATGTTGGGAAGCTATTTGATGCAAGTTTGATGCCACATTCTCTAATCTGCTTTATCAGTCATAAAGCAGTTATTTAAATCTTGATCTATTTCCTATGCTTTATTTAAAAATCTATTCTAAACCTACAATGGGAAGAAAAGGGTATTATTTACTGACCTCATAGATCCCAAAGGTGATGCTGAAGTCTCTGGAGCATATATTGCTATGGAATGTGAAAAACAAGGCCACCCTGTTGTAAATTCAAATGAAAGTAGTACTAAATTACAGCAAAATTGACACTGTTGCATTTTTAAGCTAAAATTTATTAAGAAATCTTTAACATATTGAGTAATTAAATGTCAGAATCGAAAATAATTTCCCTTTTGTATGCTCTGTGTGTGTGTGTGTGTGTGTGTGTGTGTGTGTGTGTGTGTGTGTCTGTGTGTGTGTGTTACATGGAGTCTTGCTCTGTCATCTAGGCTGGAGTGCAGTGGCACCATCTCAGCTCACTGCAACCTTCGCCTCCCAGATTCAATTGATTCTCCTGCCTCAGCCTCCTGAGTAGCCGGGACTATGCCACCATGCCAGGTTAATTTTTGTATTTTTAGTAGAGACAGGGTTTTTTACTGTATTGGCCAGGCTGGTCTCAAGCTCCTGGCCTCAGGTGGTCTGCTCTCATCAGCCTCCCAAAGTGTTGGAATTAGTGGTGTGAGCCACTACATCCAGCCAACTTCCTTTTTGTAGTCTTGAGAAACATTTAATTCCAGTGTATAAATCTTACGATTTTTTACTTCAAAATAAGTGATTTAGGCTTTATGCCTGTTTTTTATGTTGTAGTTCATTATGTATTTCAGTAATTCAAAGAAGTCATCCTTATGAAATAAAGCCCTTTCCCATTGCTTCAGCCCTGTTGCCTTTCTCCAAAACCAGGCTGATATAAGAATTAGTGCATGTTATTTACATACAGAACATTCCAAGTAAAAGGAGAAGTACTTGTTTTAATGATTTCAAGGTTTTATAGTTATTCAATTTTAGGTCTAGGAGTATTCAGTCTCTTGAGAAGGACATTTTACAATACACATTTCATATCTTACAATACTTAGAAAGCATAGGACAACCTTGTTAAGAGTTCCTTATGATATTTCTTCAGTTTTATGTCATCTATTTTTTAACATTCAATCAACAAATGGAAAATTTCACTTGTCAAAGATCTGATAAAGTTGAAGAATGGGGTTGTCTTGTCTTTCAATTTTTTATATATTCAGCATTTCTCCCAGTAAAGAAAGTTGTTATGATGCCAGATTTTCCATTTGGTTTACCAAATTACACATGCATTATTGCAAATGAGTTCTGCCATGAGAAATCCATAGTGAAAATGTTGGAGGGAGTTAAAGTGCTCTTTATAACACTTGAACTTGCTCCATTAATCTGAGGACAAAAAGGACTGAGCCATTATGTTCCCAAATGGCATCAAGCAATGAATGGACAGTCTTTGCTAAAGTTTCTTTAAGTATTTTTTTTCCTGATGTTTAGGTCTAGAAGCAACCAATTGATACTGGTTAATGGAACTCATTGAATAGCATTTTAACTCAAGTTTAAATCTTTATTTATGTTGACTGGCAATAGACATAAGAAGTTTTAAGGAGATATCCTAATGTTATCTTTGTGAGTAAACAAATGTCAAATGTTTACAAAATAATAATACGTATCTTGACTTAAAGAGAATTGGTTATTATGATCATCCAGTAGAAATTTCCTTTTGTTAATTCCTTTGAATTATTTTAGCACTTATTTTCTTATAGTGGTTATTTGATCCTCAGAAATACGACTTTACCACCATCACTGTGTAGCAGAAAGAGAAAAAGCTTTGGAATCAGACAAAATCTGGGTGTGTCTGGCACTAATGAGCTATACATAGGACTTGGGCAATTTCCTCTTAACTGCTTTGAATCTGAAATTTCTTTGCTGTTAAATAGAGCAAACAATAAATACATCAGAGAAAAGTTATGAGGATTTAAGAAATTTGAAAAGCCTTCAACCAAGTCCCTGATGTGACGTTGGTGCTCAACACTTTAAAAAATAACAGTCTTGTCTTCTTGACTAAGGCATTGTATACTCCTGGAAAAATAACTGTGCTGCTCTCATTATTGTAGTAGTAAATACTTGCTGCTGCTGATGATGACAAATTCTCTTCATGAAGATTCATTTTTTGGCATAATTAGAGCTCTTACAAGGGTTTCCAGTGACTGAGAAGGCAATACACATCAGATTTTAGAGAAGAACTGCCTTGTACTCTTTGATTTGGTTCCTTTGGTTCTAGTTGACAAGAGATGAGGTGACTTGTCAGAAAAATTTCCTGTTTTAGGAGTTTGGGGCTCCTTCTGTGAAACCTGGAGACGACAGTTCCCATACTCCATAGCCTGCAGGATTCCGGTTATATTCTGACAATTAGAGACTTTCATGAAGATTCACAATGGGAAAGAAGAGACACATCAGGTCAGGCACATGGACATGAGAAGATGGCTGACATGGATTTTGCCTGCAATTTGGGGGCATCTTCCTCAGGAACCCCTTTTTGGTGATAAAGGAAGATGAAATAACTGGTAGCAGCTTCCTTGTAACCTTAAAACTGAATTTCCCAAGAAAGCTCAAAAAGTCTATAGTGGCATCTGTTTTTCTGATCAAATTTTTATGGATACCTGGTACAAGTATCTTTCAGTTTAAATAGCTACTGCAAAAAATTTTTTAGCCGTATTTACGGGCAAACAAACTAAACCTAAGCCACTTGTGTATACTTACATTCATTAGAAAGACAGAGGAAAACTAACAACTTGTTACTTTCTGAAAAAGATTATTTTGATAATGGTATCTTGCAAATGGGAATAAATAAGTGAAATCTTGAACAAATTGAATTACTAAAAATCAGTTTTAGGTTGTAATTTGATTTCAATAACCTCTGATTTCCTGTCAACTAAGTTTTTGTAAAAAGGAAAAATAGTTACTTCGAGAGACTCATTTTGGTAAACAGGAAGGAAACTTTAGGTGGGCCCCCTTTCTTGTTTGAGTGGTAGATATTTGAATGCATTTTTGGATTCTGTGAACTGTGAATATTTACTTATTTAAAACATCTTAGAATGCTCCTGGGAAATATAGATCCATATGATTAAAAACAAAACAAATGATTTGAATAATTCAGCTTCTCCAACTGTCAGGTAATACTGCAAATTGGTTAATATAGGGGAAATCCATATGGGTTGTGCTTTGGAGCTAGATACCCATATCCAATAGTTATGCCATTTCAGGCTGACTTCCTACTATGGTGAGGATAAAGAGATTGATTTGTCAAAATCTCTAATCCAGGAAGCTACAATCTCCTGGTAACTTTAATTGTAGATTCTAGTATTTTATTTATGAAAGTGTGTTTAGGATCTATTACTCAATTGTAATGACTGGTTTAATGATATCACAAACAATTCTTTTTAGTTACATGTAATTTATTAGAATTGGTCACATTATGCAAGAATTTTAAGATCAACCCAAGATTTAAGCAAATTTTATGGAGTTGTGGAGTTAACATGCTTTTAAGGTGTGTTGAGAAGCTGGTAAAAATGAGCGGGTGAGAGAGAGTGCATGGTTCTATGATACTCATTGTCCTCTAGTCCTAGCATAGTTCTCACAACAGTGTACAGGCGGCTGAGAGCTTATACCTGCATGAACTCATCCTCATTTAAGATTCATGCCTGTTTGTGGGGGGGGTCAGTATGGTGTTCTTCATGACACTTAAAGTGTATAACATTTTACAACACTTATTCACATAACGTTTATGAATTCATTATTTTATCTGTTTCTCCCAATCACCTTGTAAAAAGGCAAGAAAGGTATGTTTCTCTCCATTTTAAAGCTGCAGAATCTAAAGGTCAAAGCACAAAAATGTTTCAGCTAACAATATCCAAGAAGTTTCAGGTAGAACTTAGGCTAGAATCTGGGTGCACTGACCTCTAGCCCAATGTTGTTTGTAATGTTATTTGAACAGTATTAGTAGGCTTATTTTAATACCAAGCATGAGGAATATCAACTGAGAGAATCACACAGCTCTAATAGATAATAATAAAAAATGATACTGTTGGTAGAAAATAATTGCAAGCACTGTGCAAGATACAGAACCCTATATTCCAGATTTTCTCTCAAACATCAGTTTTATATCTTTTTGTTCAGCCAAGGCTATTCTAGCAGCTATGCATTGTTGCCAGAATGAACAACTTCAAAGAAACCATCAGTTGTCTGGCAAGACTTTTCCCCCAACACTGATTCAGTGAATTGATGCCAAGCTATTTTGCACCATCTGTTGGGCATGAGTCATTGGAGGGAGGAAAGCTGGACAGCTGGAGCTGTCAGCTTTGAAATGCCACTTACAGGGGAAAATACCAGAATTCACATTAAGAGGGATAAAAACAAAATACCCTGCTAATCCAAAAAAAAAAAAAAAAAAAAAAGGCTGGTTAGATGTTGTGGTATTTCTGATGAATGTCTTCCTTTTCCAGACATTCAGGACCCTTTTATTCATCCTGGCCTCTTTTTGAAGGAAGGTTTTATTGTGCCATATAAAAAAGATGTGAGCAAAGACTTCCCATGTGAGAATACAGTAAGAAATTGAAGGGATATAATAATATATTACACTGTATCTTCTTGATCTAAAGGCCTGAAAGCAGAGCATCTAAAACTTTTGCTTGATATTGCATTAGAAGTAGAGTTATCCATTTATACCTGTATTTATTAACTTATTCATCCATTCATTCACTGAATGACTACTGTATTCCAAGAGCTGGTGAAAAAGAGAATAACTACCTTTATTGATTGCTTCTTATATATATGCTTTAAATATGGCATTTTATTGAGTACCAGCAAGAATTCAATAGTACAAGAATTATTATCTCATTTTTTTCCATGAGGAAACTAGAGCACAGAGAGTAGCAGTGATTTTCCCAAGGTTACCAGATAAGTGAAAGACTGAAGACTGGAAACCTGGCATATCTTTAAAATCTGTCAGTGCCAACAGTGAGACAGGACAAGTCTCAGTCAAAGTTATTTTGGGATGGGGCTCTTTATTCATATTTCAGATTTTTCCCTACTTGGTTATTTCCATACATCAAATTTACTTTGAATTGTAGGGAGGATAAAATAAGGAAAGCCTTAAAAATACCAATAAGATTTGTTTTTTTAGCTATTGAATGCACTCCTTTTCTCTATTTCCTTTTAATGCACATTCTAATAGCTCCAAAAATATGTTTTTATCCTCTTTGACCATGGCCTATAAGAGCTTGTTATAAATTTAATCTATGGAACAATTAATATTGACATTGGTAAATTTATGAACGAGCCAAATATAAAAATTGTTTATAAATTTGAACATTTTTCCCTTTGATTTCCCTTGTTAAATTAGACAAGATATAATGTTAGTCCTTAGGCTGATATAAGGACTATTAATTTGCTAATGATGGTGTGGAGTAGTGGATGATCTCATATGCTGTCGTTACAGTTTGGTACAAACTTTCTGGTAAACAGTTTGGAGATATATTAAAAAAGCCTAAAACTGTTGATAATCTAAGATACAGATTTTGTAACTTCACATTTATAAAATTATTAAATTAGATATTTTTAGTATGAGAAGTCTTATTTCAGAATTTTTATGAAAATAATAAAGCATATACATACAAGTCAAAAAGATGAGGTAAATTATATGAAAGAATATTATTAAGCAATGTATTTTCAAGAAATTTTAATATAAATGGAAAATATTTGTTGTATGGTTTAATGTAAAAAGTAAACATATAAAATGTTAAATACAGAATACTTCTAATACAGCAAACAGTAGTTCTCAAAATGTCTAAGCAAACATCATTAGCATCACCTGAGACCTTGTGAGAAATTCAAATTCTTGGCTCCTAGCTCAGACTTACTGCATCAGAAACTCTATGGTTGGGAACAGGTCATCTGTGTGTTAAAAAGTCTTCTAGGTAGTTCTGATGCTTGGAAAAGTTTCAGAACATGGATATAAATTATGGAAAAAAATACTAGAAGATAATGAACCAAATTATTCTCTGTGATGAATTCTTGCATTTATCACAGGAGAATTATAGGTGATTTCAAGTTTTTTTTTTTTTCAAGGCTCTCTAATTAATTGATATGAATTTCATCATTAGAACACTGTATTTTAATTTAGAAAATTCAGATAATGCCAAAAAAAAAGCAGAAATTGTCAGTAATTACACTATGCTGAAAATTTGAAAAAATATAAGAATGGAAATTTCCTTTTTACCTCTCAAATTTCAACCTTTGGAAGTAACCACTATTAATAATACATGCCCTATAATAATACTTTAAAATTAAAATGGAAACTTGCCAAGCATAATGGGCTAGAGGATGCTGGATTTTATTTAAATAAAAAGTAATAAATCATGGACATCTTTCCAGGTCAATAGATTATATCTACTTATTCCTTTTTATTGCATGCTTAATATTCCATAGCGAGGACATGCCGTAATTTATACTACCATTTCATTTTGATCACCATTTAAACTATTTTCAATTTATTACTTCCATAAAACAATGCTACAATGAAAATTCTGTCTTCATGGCATTTACAGTAATAGATTAAAATATAATTGATGAAAACTATGAAATATGCTGATAAATGAAATTGTTCAACAGATCTTTATTTAATACTGTGAAAACTTACTCCCTCATTTTCCTTTCATAGAATTTGCCGTATCTTATGGAGAAACAATGGGTTAATCTTCATTGACAAGCAGCTCTGTTCAATCAGGGTGCTCAGTAATAATAAAGAGTCCTGTACTCTAATAATTGTTACATTAATATAAATTATCCAATTTTGTTAATTACATTTTCCTTTCTTATATGAAAATAAAAATTGGTCGTAATGGAATAGCAAACTGAAAGATTATATGTTGTCGTTAGCATTCTTATATTTGTTAATATAATTGGGTTTGAAATCAATGAATTCAGTCACACAGAAAAATCAAACTCTAGATGAAAACCTCTTAACTTATTAAACAATTGCTTATAAAATGAGGATTTCACTGGAATTATTTATTTCCTAAGAAATATGGTAATGTTAATGGAAAACATATACTACTCAGGTTAGAATATTTTTGTTAACTTAGTGAAAATATCTAGATTATTACATCCTTGTAATCTCATCTCAACTTTTTAATGACTCTATTAATGATGGTATTATCTGTTTAGTAGTTATTAAAAATCAACAGATACACTTGATACAGTTTATAAGCTCATAATTTGTAAGCTCTTGTATTCTATGTAACATCACAGAATACTGTATCATTGTAAACAACTGTAAAAATATATACTTGTCATTTGAAAGTCTTTCAAGGCAAATCCTCTTATAACAAAATTTCATTTGGTGTAATAAAAAGTTCTATTAAAATATCTAAGCCATGTTAATTCAATCATTTCACATGGTATTTAGGTTAGTAAGTTTCTAGATTTTACAATAAATGCCTTCATCTTTGGGTTATACTGAAATAAATTTCCTCCCTCCCTCATCTCCTCCTCCTCCTCCATTCCCTTCCCCCCTCCCCCTCCATTCCCTTCCCCCCTCCCCCCCTCCATTCCCTTCTCCCTCCCCCCCTCCATTCTCTTTCTCCCCTCCCCCCCCTCCATTCCCTTCTCCCTCCCCCTCCATTCTCTTCTCCCTCCCCCTCCATTCCCTTCTCCCTCCCCTTCCCCTTCCTCTTCTCCCTCCCCTCTCCTCCCTTACTGTTTTTTTGAGATAGAGTCTCTCTCTGTCACCCAGGCTGGAGTTCAGTGGTGCAATTGGCTCACCCCAACCTCTGCCTCCTGGGTTCAAGTGATTTTCCTGCCTCAGTCTCCCAGGTAGCTGGGATTACAGGTGCGTGCCACTATGCCCAGCTAATTTGCGTGCGTGTGTGTGTGTGTGTGTGTGTGTGTGTGTGTATTTTTAGTAAAGATGGGGTTTCACCATGTTGGCCAGGCTAGTCTCGAACTCCTGACCTTAACCATGCCCAGCTACTATTTTTTTCGTCAGAAAAGCTAAATTGATTGCAAAAACAAAAATTTTTAATCTTGTATTATCATTCTTTTTTCATACACCTATTTTCATTTTTTAGTCTCATGAAATGAACAGTTTTGTAACCTAGCTTTTTCTTTAGAGCACAATTTGCTTGCATGCTGATTTATAGTATTCATAAGCATAATTTTTAATTACCACCAACGCCCCATTACATGTTTGTCCATAGTTAATCTAAGTCACTTATTTATTGTTGGACAAGAGCTTTATGTTCCTTTTTCGCTCATAAATAACATCAAAGTGGGACTACTCAGGTATACATTGTTTTACCCATTATAATTTATTTTCTTATGACATGTTGCTTGAAGTTAAATATCTGGGTTAAATCAAATAGACACAGAACATTTTACTTATCTATTTTAGTTTAACAGTATAACACTACTGAAATTGAAAACTCAAAAGAATCCACTGTTGAGAATCAAACTGATAATTCACTACTTATAAAATATATATTATTTATACATTCATACATACATATATTTGGCAAATCCCCATTATTGATTATATTACTTAGTACTGAATCTTAAATATGTGAAATAATAAAGCCTGAACAGGGAATTTGAGATACTGACTTGGATATTGAAGAACCAGTCAATCATACATAAACTTTTCCAATAAATAAGCATTTAAAACAGAGTTTTCCATGTAGTTGCATGTGGCCCAAACCACCAATGCCTGTTGTTCTTGTTACAAATCTTCTCTCTACAAGTGATCCTGTTCAGTAATTTTATGCCTGTTCACTAGCCACGTCCAAATACACTGCTTGTAATGAAGGTAGGAAAGTGAACTAGGAGAGTTTAAAAGTCTCTAACAATTATTTATGTTGACAGAATTCAGTAGCAATGAACATTCAGTTTTCTTTCTCCCCCCTTTCCAACTGTAATTGTCCTCATTACTCAAAAAACAAAAACAAAACAAAAAAGGGACAAGAAAGAAAAAGCAAAACCCTAAACGAAGCAAGCAAGCACATTGTACCCCCATGCTCATGCTTATAGGACCTAAGATGCAGTCTGACAATAAACCAGTCCAGCAGTAATTAGAGAAGAAAAGAGTGCACGATGGTGAGCTCGTTAAACCTTTCTCTTTCCCAATTGGGTTCAAAACATTCCTTTCACTTGTTAATTCATTCCAGATAGAATACCTATCAGGTGGGTTTCATCTCTAGTTTCTACTTACTAGGGATATGATTTCTAGCAATATAGCCACAAAAACAAAATTTAATTAAAGCAAAAGCAAATTAAAGGTCCAGTGGAGTTCATTATAATGGGTTCTTACCTGTATTTTTATTTTATGAAGAATATAAATAAACCTGGTAGAGGTTTCCTTCGCTTCCTTCTTGGAAGCCACCTACCAATTTAGTGTATATATTTGAATCACACAGGAGGATACCTTGCAAAGCTAGTAATATCTTTGTGTATCAGCATTTCATGACAGACATGACGTGTTTGTAACTAATTTTGTAAGAAATATATTCATAAATGAAAGAAATACTGGTATATGTTTTTCCATTATAATACTGTATCCCCCCACTTCATACTAGGAAAATGCTTTCAAAAAGTCTAACCCTTGTCTCTGTCATGAGGACCAGATTTCAGCTTGCATGAGACGTTTACATGGATTTGCTTTCCAGAGAAAAGATGATGGGTGAAATAATCATGCTCTCTGGACAGAAACAAGAACTTCTTTATCAGTTAAATCTATCTTAATAATAACTAAATGTTGCCCTTAGTAAATGTCACATATTTTTCTATGCAGCTGAATATATATTAACTCATTCAATTCTTATAACCATATGAGATGATACTCTTTTTATCTGCTTTTTATGGATGAGGAGACTGAAGCACAGAGAGATTAAGTCAGTCACCCAAGGTTGCGCGTGGTGGCTCATGCCTGTAATCCCGGCACTTTGGGAGGAGAAGGCAGGCGGATAACAAGGTCAGGAGATCAATACCATCCTGGCCAACATGGTGAAACCCCGTCTACTAAAAATACAAAAGTTAGCTAGGTGTGGTGGCACGTGCCTGTAATCCCAGCTACTTGGGAGACTTAGGCAGGAGAATCACTTGAACCGCGGAGTCCAAGGTTGCAGTGAGCCGAGATCACTCCACTGCTCTCCAGCCTAGGGACAGAGTGAGACTCCATCTCAAAAAAAAAAAAAAAAAAAGAAAAGAAAAAGTGTCACCGGAGGTCACACGGTTACCAGACAGTAGAGCGGGGAATCAAATGCCAGCAATCCAAGTCCAGAATGCATGCTCTCAGTCACTACTCCCACCGGAGGCTGATGAGGAGGCAGGATAGGGAGAGATGGTACTGGAGTGTCTACGCTAGCTGATTCATGTTTTACTAATGCAAACTGTACCTAAGAAAGTATGAGAGACTAATGTCCAGGCCACAGACCAGTGTTACTGTAGTGTGTAGATCTTTATATCTCAAAGTTAGCTTACACAAGAATCTTCTGAAGAACTTGTTAAAACAGATTCCTTGGCCTCATTGGCAGATATTCTGTTTCAATAGTTTGAGCATAAAGACCTGTATTTCTAATAAGCTGCCAGAAGGTGCTAATGCTAGCCTAGTCCAGGGATCACATTTTGAGCAGCACTGGTATAAGGGATACCAGGACCCAGAGAAACAGAGACAAATCACATCCTCAATGGTATGAGATGCAGCTTTGATTAACAAACAAAAAGTTGTCTAGTGAACTAAAAGCCAGAATGGCAACTGCTGACAGGATTGCCTTGGTTATGGCAGTGGAGATTAATTTCTGCAGACAGTCGTTGTAACTTAGCCAGGGCTTCTCAGAAAATGAGGAATGAGGAGATCACAGCTCAGTAACCAGGCAGCCAAGTCAGCCCAGTTAAGGGAGGCAGATTTGACATGGGACAGTTGAAAAGGATGTTTCTGGACCCTTTAAGTCTTAAAGCAGGCTAATAATTTGTGTCTTGCATTATTTCTCAGGAAATGAGAAACTGTCAGTGGTTATGGTTTAAGTTTGTCAACTGATGGTTTCAAAGTGCTTAAATGTTAGTCTAGCTGCTCCGTATTTGCTGAATATTAGAATGTCTTTGTTAATTATATTAAATGTTTTATGATCAGTTTTCTTTTTTCCTTTTTACTCTTCTTCCCTTCTTTTGTTCCAGAAACATTTACAGAACAACTACCATGTGCTAAGCTTTGTAAGTAGATAATAGGAATTATGGAGTTTGTGGACAAGCAGGAGGAAACAGACACTAAACATTCAATGAAGCAAATACTCCATGGGGACAGGTGTGGATAGTGTGGTGATAAATCTGTGAAAGACTGGACATCATTGCATACAATACTACATCTACTACAGGGAAATTTCCATACTGGAGAAGGCCCAGTTGTCTTTATTCTGTAGCATCTGTTACATGATTACATGGACAAGATAAATGTCTCTTAACTTGATTTTTGGTTGTGTCATTCTTGAACAAGAAAACAAGGGAATGTCTGATATACCTGCAGATACTTATTCTAATTTTTCCCCATTAAATCATGTAAATGTCTAAACTCCTTGAAGATTACTGTCACTCCTCTGTTGACCATTTGACCTACAGGGACATAGCTCTATTCCATTGTCTGTTTCAGGTTATAAAACTACTACAGGTCAGTGACCTAGAGCTATGCAATTAATTTTCTCAGCACTGAAAGCTTTATGCACAATTAGGTGCTTAAATGCGTTTTTACTTTAGGGATAATGTTAGTGACATTTTCCTATGAATTTGATTGATGGTCTAAATAATGCTTGATTTTCCAAAGATAATACTAATGGTTGTGTTTAATACAGTGTTAAGAAGATTTTCTTGAAAGCCAGAGCTTCAAAAACAGTGAGAAATCCATGAATAACATACATTATCCTTTTGTTATGCCATCGAGCCACATGCTTATGTAGCATTGGCTATTTTTGGCTAAATTTTTGGGGACTATAAGGGGTGAGGGCTAAATATGAACTGCCACAAGAAGTTACAATAGATTTATAAAGCATATTAACACAAACTTTAATAAATGTCACAGAGGTAAGTAAAATCATGTATTAAAATACATAATTATCTATATAGAAATTTTGAATCTTTCCACTAAAGGTTTTCTATATAAGTAATAAGAAAGTTGCAACCATTTTTATGATCCCTAGCCCTCTGATGTGATAAAGCTGAAACCAACTAACTTGCTAAAAGTCTTCCAAAGCTATTTTATCCCTAGAATTTTATACATTTACCACTAAATTAGAATATGTGTACAGGCATACCTCAGACATATTGTAAGTTTGGTACCAGAACACTGCAGTAGAGCAAATACTGCAATAAAGTGAGTCACACAGATTTTTTGGTTTCCCAGTGCATGTAACAGCTATATTTACACTATACTGGGGTCTATTAAATGTTTAATAGCATTACGTCTAAAAATGTACATACCTTAATTTAAAAATACTTTATTGCTAAAGTTGCTACAATCATCTGAGCCTTCAACGAGTCATAATCTTTTTGCTGATGGAGGTTCTTATCTGAATGTCGAAGGCTGCTGACTGATCAGGATGGTGGTTGCTAAAGGCTGGAGTGACTGTGGCAATTTCATAAAATGAGAGAACAATGAAATTTGTTGCATTGATCGACTCTTTCTTCCAGGAAAGATTTCTCTGTAGCATGCAATGCTGTTGGATAGCATTTTTCCCATAGTAGAAATTCTTTTAAGATTGGAGTTAATCCTCTCAAGTCCTGTTGCTGCTTTACCAACTAAGTTTATGTAATATTCCAGATCTTTTGTTGTTATTTTAACGATATTCAAAACATCTTTTTTGGGAGTAGTTTCAATCTCAAAAAACACTTTATTTGCTCATTCATAGGAGGCAATTCCTCATCCATTCAAGTTTTATCATGTGATTTCAACAATTCAGTGACATCTTCAGCCTCCACTTCTATTTCTAGTTTTCTTGATATTTCCACTACATCTGCAGTTACTTCTTCCATTGAAGTCTTGAACCTTTCAAAGTAATCCATGACAGTTGGAATCAACTTCTTTCTAACTCCTGTCTATGTTGGTATTTTGACTTCCTCCCATGAATCATGAATGTTCTTAATTGTATCTATAATAGTGAATCTTTTCTAGAAGGTTTTCAGTTTACTTTGCCCAAGTCCATCAGAGGGATCCCTATTATGGCAGCTATCGCTTTATGAAGTATATTTCTTAAATAATAAGACTTGCAAGTCAGAATGACTCCTTTATCCATGAACTGCAGAATGGATGTTGTGTTAGCAGGCATAAAAACATTGTAAATCTCCATCAGACCTCTTGGGTGACTAGGTACATTCTCAATGAGCAGTAATGTTTTGAAAGGAATCTTTTGTTCTGAGCAGCAGATCTCAACAGCTGACTGAAAATATTTAGTAAATCATGTTGTAAAGAGATATGCTGTCATCTAGGCTTACTGTTCCATTTATAGGGCATAGGCAGAGTAGATTTAGCATAATTCTTAAGGGTCCAAGGATTTTTGGAATGATAAATGATAATTGGCTTCAACCTAAAGTCACTAGCTGTATATAGCCACTAACAAGAAGACCTGTACTTTGAAGCTTTGAAGCTAAGCAGTGACCTCTCTCTAGTTATGGAAGTTCTAGATGGCATTTTCTTCTCATAGAAAGCTGTTTCACATACACTGAAAAATCTGTTGTTTAGTGTAGCCACCTACATCAATGATCTTTGCTAGAACTTCTGGATACCTTGCTACAGATTATCCTTGCACTTTAATATTATGAAGGTGGCTACCTTTCTTAAGCCTCATGAATCAACCTCTGATAGCTTCATACTTTTCGTCAGTAGCTTCCTTTCTCAGCCTTCATAAAATGTAAGAGAATTGGGGTCTTGTTCTAGATTATGCTTTGGCTTAAGGGAATGTTGTGGCTGGTTTGATCTTCTATCCAGATCTCTAATATGATTAATATTTATTCCATATCAGCAGTAAAGCTGTTTCACTTTGTTATTTGTATGTTTACTGGAGTAGCACATTTAATTTCCTTAAGAACTTTTCCTTTGCATTCACAGCTTGGCTAACTGTTCAGTGCAAGAAGCCTAGCTTTTGCCTATCTTGGATTTATTCATGCCTTTCTCACAGAGCCTAGTCATTTTTAGTGTTTGATGTCAAGTGACAGGCTTGTGGCTCTTTCTTTCATTTGAACATTTAGAGGCCATTATAGGGCTATTAATTGGCTTAATTTCAATATTACCATGTGTCAGGGAATAGGGAAGCTTGAGGAAAGGTGTAGAGATGAAGAAACAGCCAGTTGGTGGAGCAGCGAGAACACACACACTTATCAATTAAGTTCACTACCTTCTATGAGTGTGCTTCAGAACATTCCAAATCAATTATAATAGTAACATTAAGGATTACTATTCACAGATCACCGTAACAGATATAATAATGAAAATTTTAAATATGAGAATTACCAAAATAGGAGACAGAGACGCAAAGTGAGCATGCTGTTGGACAACTGATGCCCATAGACTCACTGGGTGCAAGGTTGGCACAAACCTTGCAGTTGTTAGAAATGCAGTATTTGAGAGGTGCAATAAAAGCAGGTATGCCTCTGTCCTGAAGAAATATTTTGTTTACCTTCAAAGAATGAACCTATTTCTAGATACCACCCCCTTTTTAGTCTCAGCCATCCTCATGTTCTTCTGTTCTGTGGGCTGTGTAGCAGTATGGGTAGTCCCCGCTTACAACCTTGAGTTTTGTGGTTGATATCCAGTCGTGGCATACAGGGACTCTAGACTTGGAAAAGTAAATACCACCTACATTGTCATAGGGTCATTTTTCACAAACACTTTGGGAATCAGAAACTCATTTGTAAATCTGGAGCTTTCTGTAAAATTTCGTGGCATGGTTGTGCTGACTGTGGCAGTTTTTTTTAGAAAGCGTGTAGATCTTCTTCCACATCGAACCCTCTGTGGCTTGTTATTTTTTCACTGGGTTTTTAAATTTTGCCTGCAATTCATATTGCTGACATAAGATGGTAAAAATGACTTGTTGTAAATCAGAGCCTTCCAAGTGGGAGAGAAAGATAATGTATGTTACCTAGGAAAAAAAATATTTATATATAAAATGCAAATACATGTACACACTAAAATCATGAAAGGGCACACATTTCTCTAGGAAAATAAGTAAAAGTACTCCGTTAAGCAAGAACTGGATAGATGGAAATACTTTGAAAACATTGGAGGTATTCTATAAATTCTAACTTTATTTAACTACTAGTTTTAGATTGCATTTTGTGTTACATATTTAAAATTTCAATGAGATTTCTCTGGGACTTGTGAAACAATGTTGAGTCTTGGCATTGGCTTAACTATCTGTAAGCACTAGCAGCTTGGCATACTGGGGTATCAAGCTTCTTAAGCCTATGGAACCTTAGAAGGGTCTTTATTCCAGGCCTGCTGTTTTTGCAACAAAAAAAGCCTATCTTGTCTGGCCATCCAGAAGGTGTGAAAGCTGATCTATTCAGTGTTCCTCTTTTCCTTCCTGCACTAAATCTTATTTACTTACTCTGCTTCTTAGTACACCCTTCTCTGGGACTCTTTTCTGTTAAATTTGGGAAGCATTATAGCTACTTTATTTATATTCATGCTTAAAATACACATTTGTTCAGCTTTTTCTCAAGGATGAATCCAGCTCAACTAAATTTAGACATTGTGGATAAACATTTTTTTGATGACTCTCTCCTTATACTATGGAAATCTAAAACAAGTTTGTTCCATGCTTGCTGTGCATTTACCTGATTTCCTATTGCCTAGCTAGCGCCTATTAGATTTAGGTCTTAATTTTTCCAGCTCTCTGGCTTTTACATTTTCTCATTCTGGGTTCTTTGCTGACAACATTTGTTACCACAGCCCACAGTTCCCTCATTTGTAAAAATGATAACATTTTCTTACATAGTTGCTGTAAGAATTAAGGGAAATTAACATATAAAAAACAGTTTAGCCCAACTTTTGTCACAGAACATGAATATTTGGGGATTTTTTTCTATAATTAAAAAATACATTTTTATATCAAAAGGAATATCCGGATAACTACTAAAGTCTCTATCTGATGGACTAATGTAGAATCATATTAGTAGATGTATTCAAATTTTAAGGAACTGTGAAATACATAATATCAAGTAGCATGAGAAAGAATATAACAGCTCGAAGAGCAGTCTGTTAATAATTTGAACCACATATATGCATGATGTAACATTCATATTGTCAAACTTACAAAATAAAAGTTTTCTAACACATTTCATTTTGAAGGGAAATTTTCAAATTTTAATATATAGTCAATACTATATTTTCCTTATGAAAACTTAAATATTATAGATAAAGTTAAGATTCCTGTTTTATTCCTAATCAGTTTTCCTCACCCTCTCTAGGATAATAATCATAATCTGCTTCATATGCATCTATAATTCTGTTATTTTTATACATATATGCAGAATACATAGAAAGATCATTTTTATATAAAATGTGTATAAAATTATACATTTATTTTGGAACATTTTTTTCACCCAACAATATATCTTGATGAACGTTCTGTGTTACTACATATAGATATCTCTTTTTAACTATTGCTTAGAATGGATATATTACTGAATTATATTTTCTATGGTACCTTAGGGAAAAGAAGTGCCCCTGCCCTTGGCCTCACATATTGCAAACCCAAATAATACATTTATTAATAACTTAAGGGCACTTATCATTCTGGATCTGGTACTAAGGGATGGCATTGAACAACTGTATCTCAAGCATCCATTTTATGATTAACCCAATTCACGTCCCAGGGAAATGTCTTTCCATAGCTCTTGACCTATGTCCACAAACGAAAAGTCGTTAGTTAAACCCCAAGGAAATGACTCTGTGGGTGCTGCTGCTTCCATATCAGACATGAACACTGCCTTAGAGTTTGGGGACAATTTTATCCATAGAATCCTTAAAATGAGAGAAAGGACAAATTAATTAGCATGTCCATTTCTTCTTCTTAGAGAGTATATTTAATAGATTTTTTCAAAATAAAATATTGCTTTCAATAGCCCTGAGTGCATATTTTTTTCTTTTCTGTTCATTGTTCCAATCAAGGTGCAATAAATTAGCATAGTAATCACAACAGTGCTAGATGGTGCCTGGGAAACATTTTACAGTATTAAACAATCTATAGTGCTATTATAAAATCCAGGTATATCACAGGTGATGTAGGATGTTGATTATTTACATTGGATATTAGCTGGATATTAAACTGTAAGACTGAGAATAATTTTATTTTTCTAAAAATATTTAATAGGATTTAATTAAACATTCAGAAACTAAATGTAAATAATTTTGATTTAAAAATTAGTTAAATTAAAATTATTGTTTTATCTTAATTTTAGCATTTAATTGTAAATATTTTAAAATTAGCTTTTCACATATAAAACTTATATTATTATTTTTAACATACCTAGATGGAGAAATAAAAATAGATGGGTAATTTTGGGAGAAATCAAGTGAGAGAAGAAATTAAAAATATTATATTTATAAAGTACATATTTAGCAAGTGCGAGTGCACAAAATAAAAATTGTAAACAGCATACTTTTATTATGCATATGATTTAACAAAGACCAGAAATAAAGGAAGCTGAAATGAATAACTATTTCATTGATCATACATCTGTTGTAGAAAGTGTAACTGTCAACACTAAATTTACACTTAGTAAATTTACATTTACAGTAAAAAGTGTAAAGTTCAACACTTTTTAGGAAAACCAAAAGAACAATTTTGAACATTCAACATTAGCTTAAAACATGATGGTGAGTATACATGTAATAACGATGCTAACATGACTGGTATTTAGGCCAGAATATATATTATATACTTGCAAACATTGCATGACCTATTTGGCAGGATACTGTAATTTTATCCCCATGGGTTGTGGCCTCAACTATGCCAGGAGTGATGCTCTTCCATGCAACAAGTCAAAGATCACATCTGATCTGTGTGCCCAAAGATTGAATGTTTTGATGAATCACATTTATCAGATTTGACATGAAATCGCCTGTTGATGCATGATGAGAATGTCAGCTGAACACTGTTAAAACAATTATATATAATTTAGATGAGACGTGAATAAAATGCAGTAGAATAGTTATGTGAAACAATAGCAGATCTTCAAATAAATGCAAAACATGGTTTTGAGTGAAAACTAACTAATTTCGAATATGTACTGTTCACAGTCATTTGATTGTAAACTCTTGCTTGTTATTAAAAATGTTAACAAAAGTGTATCAAATATCTGTCAATGTTTCAAAATTTCAAAACTTTCAAAAATTAGAAAGTTTTTCTAATTTACAGAAAAATGTAATAGGAAGTTTATGTGACATATGCAAAAATTAACATTTAGATGAAACATAAAAAATTATATGACTATAAAGGAAAAGATTTATGAACAAATAAGCCTAAAACTAATTTTTTTCTCCAAAATACACATTAACTCAAAAAACTAATTTTTTACTGAGATTATTTCTGGTAGTTCTAGATCAAGATATAATCTCAGAGATTTAACCAAAGTGTACAGCGTACTAATTTTTAATTTGCTTTTCTTTATAATGCTTCTGCAGTGAAAAACTGGAAGAAATAACTTAAAAACATTTTTATTAACCTAGATAGCGATTTAAGTGTTATGGAAAATTATAACACTTAAATGGGGTGGTGATTTATACAACGACATGAAAATATAATATTTTCTACAACAGTTATAATTTATCATATGTAGTGTATTACAGTGTTTGAATATATAAAACTGGATGTAAAATTTATTATTTATTTTTAGTCTATATATTATTATCAATTCCATGACAATTTCAGCTTGTATGTTTTCAGCACTGAAAAATGACTCCCAATTACAATGAATAAAAACTATGTAAACACTACAGTGGCTTCAGAAGGCTATCTAATTTGACATTAATATCAACAGAGCACAAATTGTGTGAAAATCTGGATTATAGCATAGTCTAATAATTGTACTGAAGTAAAAGCAAAAAAGATTTATGAAATTATGTATGTATAATAATTTTAAAGTATCATGTCTTTATGTTATTGATTCAAATATTGCTCACCCTTTAAGAGACTATTTTGACCATGGCAATAATAACTAAATTAGTCACATGATATTTGACTAACTTTCAGTAATTCAAAAAAGGTAGCATTAAACCCGTTTCCAATTTTAAGACGATGAATATATATTTATCAAAATAGTAGAAGAGAACACATTTTCTTAAAAGTTATAATCTTGTTATACAACCTTTTCTGAGTCATAACATAAAACTTTTAGTTTTTTAAACATAACTGAATTGCCCTGATTTGGGCATCCATCTCTCCTTCACCTGCCCTGCCCAGTGCTACACTGGAACTGGTTTCCTGATATTTTGCCAATACTCAGATAGTCAGTCATATCTTCTGCATGTCTTCCTTGCTAAACATTAGTATGTCTTGCTCATTATATCATTGATTAGGAAGTCCCCTTCTACTCTCAGTTGCCTTCACAACATAAGTACCCTTACTTCCCCCCACTTCTGGGAAGTTCTTTTACTTCTTTTCTATCTTCATATTCCTCAGTGTTGGAATAGCAAAAGAATATGTAGGCACTTCTGAATCTGATCCCAATTTCTCTTTCATTTTCATATATTTTCCTCTGTACTCTGGTGTATGACATCCATGGTGTTGATTTTTTTTTCACAAGTTACAAGTTGGGGGATACCTGCATGTATGTTTATCTTTTTACTTGAGATTCATACTGAGGGGAAAGTGAGAGATGAGTTGAGGCAGTTTTGCTAAAACCTCTCTTCAGTGGGATTCAGAGGAGAGGAAACCCCAGCCATAGCTGGTAGTATTTGGCTGGCCTTATAAGAAGAAAAGTGTTCTCTTTCTTCTTGGGCATCACCAGCCATCAATGTGTGGTCCTGTCTCTGAACCAAGTCCTCACTGTGTTCTGACCTGAGAAGGACAACGCTGCTGGGAGAGATGAAGCTGGGGGATAGAACAGAGAATGTTTTCTATCTGACTGTTCCTCCTGTGCTGTCTCAATTATTCACTTATCACTTGATTTTAGATCCTCCAGTGCATTTCTCCTATCCAAGCACTTTGGTTTCTTTATTCAAGCACAGTCCTATGCATGTTTTAGAAATTATTCAGAGTAATTTCCCTAGTAGTCCTCTAGAGAGTCCCCTTTCTTTTATCTAGCATCTATCTGTATCTAATATACATCCATCCACTCCTATAGCTAACTAGCTTTTTCTTTTCTTATTTTCTAGTTTTTCTAAGGATCTGTGGTGTAGGAGAAAGGTGTGTGTGCTGGGGGCACTATCTAGAATCAAATACATTGACTTTTTGTATAATGCTTCCCCTGCTTCCAAAGCACTTTAAGATCCATAAGAGCATTTGCACCTCACAAGATATTTTAAGTAAAAATAAAATACAAGCTCTTACTCTTCCTCTTTTCTTCCTTTTCTTGAAATAATTTATTCCAAATCCATTTGGCAGGACTAAGTAAGAGAGACATTGGTTCTGGAGTATGGAGGTGGTTTGGGTGGTTCAGAGTGCAGTGTAGAAGACCACATATGGTGCAGATGCATCCACACATGGGAATGGCCTAGTGCTGGGTGTTATAATCCAAGCAGGGATGATAAGGTGGGAATTTACATTGGAAGGTAACCAAGAGTGGAGTCAGACATGAGAGGGGTGACATGGACTTGTGCTAGAGGGGCACCTTACAGTGGAGACTAAGCATTTGTGAAGAGAATATCTGTATGGGAGAAGGGAGTGATTGCAGTTGTGGTGATGGGAAATTGGTTATGTGCAGGGGTTGTGACCAAATCGGTAATGATTCAGGATCCAGGTTTCTAACTGGATCCTGAGTACTCAAATATGGTAAGGCAAAAAACTAGAATGAACTGTATGGTGATGGACTGAAATTGAATGTATTGTGTAACCTTATGGATTCTATATAGATCTCTCTCTCTCTCTCTCTCTCTCTCTCTGTGTGTGTGTGTGTGTGTGTGTGTGTGTGTGTGTGTGTGTGTCGCGCGCGCGAATGAATTCCTTTATTGTGTCCACTGAGAGGTCCTGGGAGAAGTTACACCCTCTACCAGCAAGTACCTCTAGTGTTCAGATATTGGATTGTAAACACTATTCTGCACTACAGTGAAACTTAGTTTCTTGGAGAAATGGTTGATTCTTGGACTGTTGGATAAATGTTCAAAATAAGCCTAGAACATCTTGTGCCAGAAAACAAAGTACACAGAAAATGATTGGGTCATGTCAAATAGGCTCTTTTGAGCTCAAGTGTCAAAATAAGTAGTAGTTGCAGTTGATTATAACCCATTAATAGACTATAAATCCATGAGTCTATACTGACATAAACAAATGAGTATATTGAAAGATTAATTAGAAATGAGATATTTAAATAGTTTTGTAATCATGTTCCCTGAAATATTTATTAACTCCAAAGTAAAAAGTATTAACATTTTATTAAAGAGGCCTGAAAGACACCACCTGATAAAATAATCAGTTACCAATAGCAGTAATGAGACAAATCAAAATGTGTGCAAACGTATAGGATGCATTGAGAACACAGAATCACTTTTGTTTTATTCCTGCCAAAGATTTGTAATATGGCTCTAATTGTAAGAATATGTCAGGCGAAGCTAAATTGAGGAACATTTGACAAAATAATTGGACTGCAATGTGCAAGAGTGTCAAGATATGAAAGTCAGAAAAAGACTGATATCTCCTCCAGATTAAAAGAGAATGAAAACAAATGCACACATAATTCTTAACTGGATTCTTTTACTATAAAAAAACATTACTGGGGCAGTGCTGATCCTTGAATGAGGTCTGAGGATTTGATGGTGGCAGCATATCATTGCTCATTGTCTGATATTAATGGTGGTTTTATCATTACGTAGGAGAATGTCATTACTTTTTAAAAACAGTAAAATTGTTTAAAAACTTAAGTATTTAAATATAAAGAATGTACTTAATATGACAGCAGATTATTCTCAAGTGTCTCAAAAAAGTAAAATTTCTGTTTTTTTGCAACTTTTCCATATTTCAAAATTGTTAGAAAATAAAAATTTCAGTGTATTTATATTAAGATATATATTGAATATTCCTCTGAGGGCTTATCATATATTAAGCTATTCAATCCTTGCAGCAACCTGGTGAAGTAGGTGCTTATTACTATCCCCATTACACAGAATAGAAAACTGAGGCTTAGGGGAGTTAAGTAACTTCATCATATTTACATGGCTAGGAAGGGGTGAAATTATTGTGAACTAAGGCATCCACATGGCAAAGCCTTGCCTTTTAACTACTGTGCTTCCCAGCATCATGGCAATGCAGCTGTTTACAAATAATCTTATTAGTCTTCCAAAAACATTTTCTATAATTTGGATCTGGGGGAAATTCTCCTTGTTCTGTAATATTTATCATAGTTCTTCTTCCATTTGTGAATCTCACAATTATCTAAATCTGAGGCTCCCAACCCATTTCACCATGAATAGGTAACACATACATTGAGATAGTGACCCCTCAGCCCTGGATGGGTGACCAGTGAGATTTAGGATGGACAACCATAGCTCCATGGCTAGACCCCTATAGCCCCATTGCTCCCATTGCTCCCATTACTGCCTGAGCTCTGCCCCTTGCCAGATCAGCAATGGTATTAGATTCTCATAGGAGCACGAACCCTATTGTAAACTGTGCATGTGAGGGATCTAGGTTGTATGCTCCTTATGATTATCTAACGCCTGATGATCTGTCACCGTCTCCCATCATTCCTAGATGGGACTGTCTAGTTATGGGAAAACAAGCTCAGGGGTCTCACTGATTCTACATTATGGCAAGTTGTAGAATTATTGCATTATATATTATAAAGTAATAACAGAAATAAAGTACACAATAAATTTAATGTTCTTGAATCATCCTAAAACCAACCCCCTCCTGACCCCATTTATGGAAAAATTGTCTTCCACAAAACTGGGCCCTCGTGCCAAAAAGGTTGGGGACTGCTGTGATAGAAAGAAGCATGAGGAACATTTTTAGGATAGTATTCCTCTCTCCTTCAGATCTTTGCTATATTAGATGAAGAAAATAAAATCAGCCCTCTGTCAAAATGTAGCTGATTTGTCTATAGACAAATACTCTTTAGAAAACTGACACCAAATGGAATAGAAAATTAAAAGTATAATCTATTTGATTTTCATTCGATGTTCTGCTTTTATCTCATTGTATGTTAGATGCTAAACATATTATTTTCATTCCTGGAATTGCTGTGTACACACATACATGTAAAACGCATTTACTTGTATCTTTTGTTTAATCAAGTCAAGACACATTCTTATAGTTGTGGTAGGTTGAATTATGACACAATTTCCAGTTGACAAGTGGTAATGTGATACTCTGCAGAACCGTAAAAAGTACTGTAAAATATTTTTTCATACATACTACCTTTTTGTGGGCTGCAAATTTATTACTGCTTTGCAGAGACAAAATGATTGCCTTTCTAAAGTATAATTTGGTTGATAATCATAATTCTATTAAATAAATGTTCAGACAATCCTGCATTCATCACCTTAAATTAGTTTAAAAGGCTTTCTACAGTACCAAAATGTTCCAGAAAGTTTAATATAGAAACTAATGTTGATGTCTCCCCCTGATATAGAAAATGAGAAGTCTAACTTTAACTATTAATTCTGTCAGTGTTATAAAGTGACTAAAAGAGATCCAGTGCTGCTGGATTATAATGAATGTATTACTCAGGGCTGCTTCTGAGTGGGAAAGTGATAATTTGAGTAAAGAAGTAAAGAATCTTCTTTCTTCATGACTTAAATGTTAATATTTTCCCTTTTTCTCCCTGGATTTTCCAGTAAGTATTGTATCTAAAAAAGGCAAGTCAATTTTAGAAAAATCGTATTTAAAAAATGCAGAAGACAGATACACTAGTAATTCGACACAAGTAATAAATAAAATACTTTATTGATGACTTTGTACGATCATTGATTTTCAAACTGTGACTGATAACTAAGACAATAAATAAGGAATCACTTGCTTTAAATCTTTGCCAAAGTAAATTTCTCCTTCCTCTTCAAGCAAGTAAGATAGTTGGGGTTAAATTTGTACAAATTCAGTCAATATATCTATTCAAAGGCAACTGCTAATACCTCAACATAATACATTGTAGAGAAATTAGCAAATAATACAAATAAATGTGTGATAAGTTATAGGTTATATTGTAATTTTGAAGTACTTCTGATAAATTATAGTAAGAGGAATGTGACACTTGGGAATCTGCTTAGGGTTGGCATATTGCTGATTTAAAATTTTCTTGGTCTTGTTTAGGTGCTACTACTAAGCCATACCTTGATGATCAATTGTGCTGCTGTTGTCTTTCTATTGGTACAAACAAGGACTTCTAATTAACTCTGTTACGATTATTTTGCTATATTTGGTTCAACATTATAAACTATTATGATCTTTTTGAATTCTGAAAGTGGGCCAGTATCTTTGATATCCTTCCATTTTGTATTACCTAAAAATTTGGCAGATGCACATTCTTTGTCTTTATTGTTTAATAAATCTATTTGTACATGGCCATAGGTGGAACCCTGACCATGGTACCAGTTCAGCTGTAGTGGTACCAGTTCAGCTGGAAGCCACTGTCCACTTACACAAAGGAAACTGCCAAGGGATAAAACGTAGGTGAGACTGGGTTTATGGCATTGGCTGGTACTCTGTAGGCTTTGTGAGCAATGCCTGTTTCTGTATCTACAACTTTGAGGACTCCCAAACACGCTCTACTGCCTAATACTCTCCTCAACTTTTTCTTAAAACTCTCAGTGTAAGGATGTCCTTGTTACAAATCTCTTTCTCTAGGAAGTGGGGTAAACTATTCCTGATCCTCTAATGACAGTTATTGTCAGTGATCCCAAGGTGCTTTATCTACTTAAAGTGCCTTAACCTGAGGGATTAGATGATATATCCTCATTAAAAACAACTGAGTCAGTATGACAGTATAACTTCTCTTGTTGAACAAGGGAAAAACATACCTCGAGGTTTAATGTTTTATGGTCTTTTCCTCTGTGAAGTCATCTTGTTCAATTAGGATACTCTGTTCACTGTGAGTTCTATCATATGACATTCACTTAAACTTTGGCAATATGTGGTTGATAAGGTTTGGCTCTGTGTCCCCACCCAAATCTCATCTTGTAGCTCCCATAATTCCCATGCATTGTGGGAGGTACACACTGGGAGATGACTGAATCATGGGGGCACGTCTGTCCCACACTGTTCTCATGATAGTGAATGGGTCTCACAGGATTTGATGGTGTTAAAAACGGGAGTCTCTCTGAACAAGCTCTCTTTGCCTGCTGCCATACATGTAAGACATAACTTGCTCCTCACCTTCTGCCTTGATTGTGAAGCTTCCCCAACCACATGAAACTGTAAGTCCAATTAATCCTCTTTTACATTTGAAAATTGCACAGTCTCAAGTATATGTTTATCAGTAACATGAAAATGGACTAATCCAGTGGTGCTTTAGACAGGACATGGCACAGAAACCTCCACCTTTAATCCTCAAAATGCCGACTTCTTAAAATTGGCTAAGAAGCAGTATTGTCAAACGTGACAAAATAGTGTTCAGGCCAGTGGCTGTGAGCTAACAAGTTGGAAGAACATGGTGAGATACTGCGTAAGTGAGCCATGATTATTCTTCCCAGAGATAATATTTAAGTTCCCTGATTTTTATCCCTGGGGTAGATAAATTTGCTCCCCCTGGCCTTTCCTAGGTTAAAATGCCTGAAGATGCTATAGGACTCACAGGTATCTGGTGAAATGGTGTTCTTTTATGCACGTATTAATTCCATGGGCCTCATACTGAAAAATGCAGATTCCAAAGAGCTGAGCTGGTGCCAGAGGATCTGTTAGTTAAACAATCTCCTTCTTAATGGTGAAGCTCAGCCATATTTGTGAATAACTTTGTATTCAATCAGGAGAACATTTATTTTCTCAGATGAGTTATTTTTGCATATTTTAGAGGTTCACTGTGGATTGAAATGCATTCCAATGCCCCCTGCTCTACACTGGGAACAGTTCTGTTGGTCTTCAGATTCAGTCACCTATCTAGTGCTCAAGTACCATAAATACAACCCTACCTAGTGTTGCATAACCCTTTAGGAATGAGAGCCATATTAGTTATGTTAGTCTTCTGTTTGTGCATGTTTATCTTTATATCTCTCAGATTCTCACAGAAATGGTTGCATAGAGAAGGTGCTTAATAATTGTTTATCCAATTGACTTCTATAGCATTGATAATAAAGGGGGAGAAGAAACATATTTAGTTTCTTTTCCTTGTGCTTCATTTTTTATTATTTTTCACATTATTGTTATTAATATAATTATTCTCATACTCTCTGTAAATGTTTTATGTATTAGGTTTTTGCATAATGCTGCCTTGGGCTTTGATCTTTTCCAAACAGGTAGAGTTAGTCAGGTGATTGTTATGGGAAATATGTAAGTCAACATCAAACTCATTTTTTCTTTCTGTTTGAGCTAGGATATAAACACAGATCTCCACAGGTGAAATGACAGCGTCTACTAAGTTAGCTGGTCCCTCTTTTCTACTAGTAAATAAATCTTAAACTAATTTCACTCCTAACCTTACGGAGAGATATATCTCCATATATAGTCAGTGGGCACCTATTAGAATATTTTCATCTATTGGAGTTTGGAAGGAGTAGTAGAGGAAACAGGATATAGCTTTGACTTTTTTTCAGTTGCTGTGTTGCTTGTATATTTTATCTTTTCTGTTTAAAAATTATATATTCTCAAACAATAGACTGCAAGCTCTTCTTTAAGAACCTCAGGTTTGCTTTTTTGAATGCTTAATTGGTGGACATGATAAAATATTGTTTTGTATCTGTAGTCAATAAAATGTTGATTGTGGATGTAACATACAGTTTTTCAAAAAAACTCTTGTATCTTTGATTTAAAGAAACCTATTTCATATAACAAAATGTTAAATCAATTCTAAGTAAAATGTTGTATTAGAAAATGTTCTATTTGGTTTATTTCACAAACAAATAGAAAGCATTGTCAAATTAACATCTAAGCTAGTTCAATAGAAGGTAATCAGCAAATAGAAGCAACTAAATGCCACAGATGACTTCTATAGCTCAGAAATTGATTAAAAAAAAATTGTAAAGCAACATTGCTTTCATCAGGAACATCCAGTTAACATTTATGTTGTATCATCCCCATGGTTAAGTAATACCATGTCATAAACTGTTTCTGGGTTAACAAAAAAATTTCATATCACTTTGAAGAGTGATACGCAATTGCCCCACAATTGTAGCAGAAGAGGTTCTGGACCAGGATGGCATTTATTGCATTCTGAATTAGCCTCATGAGGTTAATGAGGTTCCTTGAAGTGTTGGTTTTTTGTTTTCTTTCTCCTCTCTAGAGGGGCACATAATACCATTACTAGGTCAAGCAATTGGTCATACTTTTTCAGTGTTAAGAAATAATGTCTTACAATACCCACTTTTCATGTCAGTCTGTGATAAGGATCCTTTAAATAGTCTCTGAAAATAGTCTCTGAAATGATTATTTGAATATAACAGGATATTTCTTTTATTTTGTATTTTTAAAATTTTAGACTCAGGGTGCACCTGTGCAGGTTTGTTACAAGAATAAATTGTGTAATGCCGGAGTTTGGGTTTCTATTGAACCCATCACCCCAACAGTGAACATAGTACCCAATACGTAGGTCTTCAACTATTTCTCTCCTCCCTCCCTCCCTCCCTTCTCTTGGAGTTCCCGGTGTCTATTGTTTCCATCTTTATTTCCATGCATATGTATTGTTTAGCTCCCACTTATAAATGAGAAAATTCAGCATTTAATTTTCTGTTTCTGTGTTCATTCATTTAGGATAATGGCCTCCAGCTGCAACCATGTTGCTGCAAAGAACATTATTTCATTCTTTTCTATGGCTGTGGAGTATTCCATGGTGTATATGTACCCCATTTTCTTTATCCAGTGCACTGTTTATGGGCACTTAGGTTGATTCCATGACTTTGCTGTAGTAAATAGTGATGCAATAAACATGTGAGTGCAGGTGTCTTTTTGGTAGAATGATTACTTTTCCTCTGGGTAGATAACCAGTAAGGGGATTGTTAGGTTGAATGGTAGTTGTATTTTTAGTGTTTTTAGACATCTTTTTATTGTTTTCAATAGGGGTTAAACTAATTTACATTTCCACCAACAGTGTACAAGTGTTACTTTTCTCAACATCCTTACCAACATCTATTGCTTTTTGACTTTTAGTAATAGCCATTCTGTTGGTGTAATATTGTGGTTTTGATTTGCTTTTCTCTTATGATTAATGATGTTGAGCTTTTTTTCATGTGTGTGCTGGCTGCTCATATGTCTTCTTTTGGAAATTGTCTGTTCATGTCCTTTTCCCACTTTTTAATGGGGTTATGTTTTACTCTTGTTGATTTATTTAAGTTCCTTATAGATCCTGAATATTAATCTACAGAAGATGAATAATTTACAGATATATTCTCCCATTCTGTAGAATGTCTGTTTGTTGATTGTTTCTTTTACTATGCAGAAGCTCTTCAATTAAATTTTAATTGTCAATTTTTGTTTTTGTTGCATTTGCTTTTGAGGTCTTAGTCATAAATTCTTTGAGTAGGCCAATGTCCAGAAGACTTTTTTTCTAGTTTTTTTTGTCTAAGATTTGTATAGTTTGAGGTCTTACATTTAGGTCTTTAATCCATCTTGAGTTAATTTTTATAGATGGTAATAAGTAGGGGTCCAGTTTTATTCTTCTGCATATGGCTTGCAAGTTTTCCCAGCACCACTTATTGAACAGGGTCTTCTTTCCCTGTTGTTTATTTTTGTCAATGTTGTCAAAGATCAGTTGGTAGTAGGTTTGTGGCTTCATTTCTGGATTATCTATTCTTTTTAATATATCCATATGTCTATTTTTGTACCAGTATCATGCTGTTTTGGTTACTATTTCTTATTTACATTAATAACATATACTGAGCCATGAAAACCAATTTAACTACTGAAATTCCATTGTGCTATTTTTGCAAACTTTTTTGTAAGTATAAAATTATCTCAAAGACTTAATAAATAAATTCTACAATGTATAGAAAGCAAGAGAGATAGTCTTATAATACAACTGAGTTGCATTGACTACTTCAAAATATGACCCTTTGGATTTAGCCAGATTGCTTATCTGTACTACTTACAGTAAACTATATTGAATATGTCCTAAACAAACTTTTGGAGAATACACAAAAAGTAGAATATTCAAAACTAATATGTTTGTATTTGATGTTTTTTATTTGTTCCTTTGACACTTGTTAGAGACATTAAAAATACCCTTGTACCATATTAACTCAAAAATGACAAAATTGACTCTAATCATCTTTGCTTCTGTGGATTTGATGGCAATAAGCAAATGCTGTAGTTATTTACACTGCATTGACTTCTAAATTAGAATAGAAGAGATAAAAATACTATTATCCAAGTGGAAAAAATGACCTAGCAGCTAGCATAATGTAATTTTCTATTACAAATTATAAATTTTGCATCACTATAAAACCCGTTTCAAAGGTGCAGTTATCTTTGAATCACCTGCCCTGTGCCATCAGAAATGATGAGAATAGAACCAGTTTAATTACCCTTATCCCACACAATGAGTTTATAAGCAATAGAATGTAGGTCTTTCCATTGCTCCCGCTGCAAGATGCTCTGGCATTTGGCAGTAAAGCTTGTGTGCTGATGAGGGTGGTAACTTGATGTACTGCATCCACCAGATGTGAGGCTTTTTGTGCTTGACTTTTCAGCCAGATCTGGAAGATTATTCATAGGAAATTGGATTTTTAATATTCCTGCTGTCCACACTTTTCCATTTGTTTAATGGGATGATAAGTAAGCTTGGGAATGGCACAGCCCTTACTCATTATCATATAGACAATCTTGGAAATAAGAGTGGAAGAAATCATTTCTGCCCTCAGTGCATCCCTGAGGAGAGGAAGGAGGGTGCAAATGGATTTGCAAAATGGCTGCTGTTGCCCCATGCTGGTAGTGTGATTGCTTTGGTTAGTGCTCTTGCATAATTGTCTGTCTGCTATAATAATGATATCTAGAAATTATGCCTTATTTTCTCAAATTCTGAATGTACTTTTAACTGTGTCATAGTCAGAGAGATGTAATACAAAAGTATGATCATGACCTCACGGTTGCCTTCTAACTTTACTTCCACTCTGTCAGTGCTTTTCAGCCTATATCCAGCATTAGTCCCCCATAATGACTTAGCCTCTTGTTGGAGTACTGGGAAAATAATTTCAGATTTAATAAGACTACATATTAATGGTGTAGTATTTATCCACGTTACCTCTGTTTAGTTCTTATAAAGATGTAGCCCTATTGAGTCTACTATCTTTGTCATAGGATGCAGAAAGCTATGGAATTATAATACTTTTGATACCAAGTTTATTTGATTATAGTTTATTACATTTTACAACTTCTAAGTTATCCTAATTATTTTTAAAATTTATAGCTCTGTCATCTGAATAATTTTCTCCATCTGTTGAATATACTTAACTGTATTAAACACTTAATTTTGAAATTCTTTCTGGAAATTTATTACTCTCTTTTTTCTTCTTTTTTTTTTTTTTTTGCTGTTCTCCTTTTTCCTTCTTTCTTCTTCTTCTTCTCTTCTTTTTCTCTTTTTTGGTGAATGAAAGGGTTAGAAGCATAACTCAAATCCCTTTTTGGGCATGGTGTAAATATAACCCAAATCCATTTTCTGGCATAGCACTAGAGTGCTAGTTTGTCCTACAGTATTCATTTTCCTTTGTTCCAAAGTAATTGAAACCCCTATTCTTAGGTAGGCACGTGCCTGTCTGCAGTAAAGTTACATTTCCCAGGCCCCTTTACATCTACATGTGAGCATATAACTTAATTCTTCTCAATGGTGTATACGCAGAAGTGTTGTTTAGTAGTTTCTAGGACTTTCCTTAATCAATAGCAAGACCATGCTCTTTTCTCACTCTATATTCTTTCCTTTATATTGTTGTTTGGGAAAGACTTAGTAAAATCTGCCTCTTGGAACTGTATAAATGAGGTCCTAAGAAATGGTCCAGCAGAGAGCTCAAAGAAGCTTGGTTTCCTCAGGATTTCAGGAAGCAAAAGTACCACTCTACATTGTTTACCTCAAGTAGATTCTATGTGGATGGCTGCTGCATGACTTCTGAGCTCTGTATGGTAAAGACGGTGGCTGTGGCAAGGCCTGCCAAGGATAGCCTGAACCCAGACCTACCTAACCCTCCTCCCACTTGATGGTATTTCTTTATCCACTCTTGTAGTTGAACACAAAAGATGTAAAATCTCGGGAGCTTTATGATCATGCCCATTGCCTGGGAAACCAGAATGCTTACCTTGGCCAGCTTAACACAAGCTTAGATCCCCCTGCTACTACTACTGCTACTAATCTGGGGCTCTTGAAAGTGTACCGCTTGGCTGGAAGCTGACTAACTCAGGCCATTACAGCAACTCATGACAGAATAGCTCTGATTCCAATAAGGAGAAAACAACATTCTGTATGTTTCCACTGCCTGAAACATCCTGGCTAAGCCTGAGTTTCTCAAGGCTGTCCATGTAATAACTTCGTTGCTAGGATAAGCAGCATTTGAGAAAGCCAGAACACTAAACCACAACCAAGGACTCTTACAGAACCTATTTCACTCCCCCTGTTGCCTGCACCAGAGCAGGTCCTGGTATCTACAACTTGGAGACCAGAAGATGGATCACATCATAGGACTCTTTCCAGACATTCCCCAGCACCATCCTGGAGCCTGAAAGCCCTACTGGGTTGCAGTACTGGTAGAGCACCACATCAAGGGATCACCCCATAGGAAAAAAAAATTCTGAACAGCAGGCCTTAAGTTCCATATCTTTCTATTGAAATAGTCTGCCCAAATGAGAAGGAACCAGAAAGTAATTTTTGTAATATGACAAAACAAGGTTCTATAACACCCCAAAAATATCATAGTAGCTTGCCACCAGTGGATCCAAACCAAAAAGAAATCTTTTATTGCCAGATTAAGAATTCAGAAGGTTCTTTATTAAGCTACTCCAGGAGATACCAGTGAAAGGTGAAACCCAACTTAAAGTAAAAAAAAAAAAAAAAAGAGAATATGCATATAAAATTCTCCAGATAAAGAGATATTATAAAGAAAAAATAATCACAACATTTGGAAATGAAAGACACATTTACGAGAAATAAAAAAATGCACTGGAAACTTTTAACAATAGACTAAAAAAAGTAGAAGAAAAACTTCAGAGTTCAAAGACAAGGCTTTTAAATTAATCCAGTCAGACAAATACTAAGAAAAATAATCAGAAAAAAATGAAAAAGACCTCCAAGAAATTTGGGATTATGTTATATGGTCGTAACTAAGAATATTTTTTTTTTCTGAGGAAAAGAGAAATCTAAAAGTTTTGAGAACTTATTTGAGGGAATAATGGAGGAAAGTTTCCCTGGCCATCCAAAAACAAGGAGCCCAAAGAATACATGGGAAGTTCATCTGGTTATCTAAAGTCAAGATGAAGGAAAAAAATACCTGGGAAATACATCACAAAAAGATCATCACCTAGGTACATAACCATCTGTTTATTTAATGTAAAGATGAAGTAAAGATCTTAAGAGCTGTGAGACAAAAGCATCAGGTAACCTATAAGGAAGACCTATCAGATGAACAGTAGATTTCTCAGCAGAAATTTTGCAAGCCAGAAGGGAGTGAGATCCTCCTAAAACAAAACAAATGTCAGCCAAGAATTTTTTATTCACCAAAATAAGCTTCATAAATGAAGGAGAGATAAAGTCTTTTGGAGAAAATAAATGCTGAGAGATTTTGCCATTACCAACCTGGCACTACAAAAAATGCTAAAAGGAATTCTAAGTCTTGAAACAAAACTTTGAAATGTATCAAAACAGAACCTCCTTAGAGCATAAATCTTACAAGGCCTATAAAACAATATAACAATGAAAAGAAGGTATTTAGACAACAATTAACATGATGAATGAAACAGTACCTCACAACTCAATATTAACATTGAATGTAAATGGCCTAAATGCTCCACTTAAAGAACACAGAATAGGAGAATGGATAAAAATTCATCAATCAAGTATATGCTGTCTTTAAATGACTCACCTAAAGAACCAGGACTCATATAAACTTAAGGTAAAGGAGTGGAAAAAGATACTTCATGAAAATGGAAACAGAGAGCTAGCAGAACTAGCTATTCTTATATCAAACAAAACAAACTTTAATGCAACAACAGTAAAAAAAAAAAAAATACATTCTATAATAGAATAAGTAAAAAGGATAAAAGGATAAGTCCAACAGGAAACTATCGCAGTCCCAAATATATATGCAGCTAACTCTGGACCTCACAAATTTATAAGACAATTATTATGAGGCCTAAAATATTAGATGGCAACACAATAATACTGTGGAACTTCAACACTCTACTGACAGCACTAGATAGGTTATCAAGATGGAACATCAACAAAGAAATAATGGACTTAAACTATCCCTTAGAACAAATGGACTAATAGGTATTTATAGAACATGCTACCTGACAACTGAAGAATATACATTGTTTTCATCAGCAGATAGAATATTCTTCAAGATAAACCATATGTTAGGTCACAAACACAGATTGAATACATTTAAGAAAACTGAAATTATATAAAGTATCCTCTCAGACCACAGTGGAATAAAACTGGAAATTAACTATAAAATGAACCCTCAAAACTATACACATATTTGGAAATTAAATAATCTGCTATTGAATAATTAAATGATCTGCTATTAAATAATCTTTAGGTCAAAAATAAAATTAGATGGAAATTTAAAAATTATTTGAACTGAATGATAATAGTGACACAACTTATAAAAACCTCCGGGATACAACAAAAGTGGTGTTAGAGGAAAGTTCATTGGATTAAGTGTCTATATCAATATGTCTGAAAGAGCACAAACAGACAATCTAAGGTTATACCTCAAGGAACTAGAGAAAAAAGAACAAACACAAATGCAGCAGAAGAAAAGAAGTATTAAAGATTAGAGCAGAACTACATAAAATTGAAACAAAAACAATACAAAAGATAAATGAAACAAAAAGCTGGTTCTTTGAAAAGATAAACAAAATTGGTAAACCATTAGTAAAATTGATGAAGAAAAGAGAGAAGTTCTGAATAAGCTTAATTAGCAATAAAATGGGAGATATTACAACCAATGCCACAGAAATACAAAAGATCATTCAAGGCTACTATGAACACCTTTATGTGAATAAACTAGAAAATCTACAGGAGATGGAAATTGCCTGGAAATAACCAACCCTCTTAGATTAAATCAGGAAGAAATAGAAACTCTGAACAGACCAAAATCAAGTAGTGAAACTGAAACAGTAATAAAAAAATTGCCAACAAAAAATGTCTAGAACCAGATGGATTCACAGCTGAATTCTATCAGATGTTCAAAGAAAAATTGGTACCAGTCATACTGAAACTATTCCAAAAGATAGAGAAAGAGGGAATATTTTCCAAATTATTTCTTGAAGCCATTATCACCCTAATATCAAAACTAGGAAAGGACACAACAACAACAGCAACAAAAAAGAAAAAGAAAAGAAAGAAGAAAAAGAAAACTAAAGACCAATCCTTGATGAACATAGATGCAGAAATTCTGATGCAAAATACATAGCTAACTGAATCCAACAGAATATGAAAAAGGTAATATACCATGATCAAGTGCGTTTCATACTAGGGATACAGGGATATTTTAACATATGCAAGACAATAAAAGTTATATATCACATAAACAGAATTAAAAACAAAAATCATGTGATCATCTCAATAGACTCAGAAAAAACATTTGACTAAATCCAGCATCCTTTATGATTAAAACCCTCAGCAAAATTGGCATAAAAGAGACATATCTCAAGGTAATAAAAGCTGTCTTTGACAAACCCACAACCAACATTATATGGAACAGGGAAAAGTTGAAAGTATTCCCACTGAAAATTGGAACAAGGTGAGGATGCCCACTTTCGCCATTCTATTTAACATAGTATTGAAAGGCCTAGCCAGAACAAAAAGACAAGAAGAGAAAAAAAGAAAGCGCATCAAAATCAGTAAAGAGAAAGTCAAACTGTCACTGTTCACTGATGATATGATTGCATACCTAGGGAACTCTAAAGACACATCTAAAAAGCTCTTAGGTTAGATGAATGAATTCAGTAGTTTCAGGAGACAAAATCAATGTACACATATCAGTAGCTAACTGAATCCAACAATGACCAAGCTGAGAAAGAAATCAAGAACACAGTCCCTTTTACAATGACTGCAAAAACCAAACCAAACCAAACTTTAGGAATATACTTAGCCAAAAAGATAAAAGTTCTCTATAAGGAAAACTACAAAACGCTGCTGAAAGAAATCATTTACAACACAAATGAATGGAAATACATGCCATGCTCATGTATAGACAGAATCAATATTGTGAAAAATGATCATACTGCCAAAAGTAATCTATAAATTCAATGCAATTGCCATCAAAATACGATTATCATTCTTCACAGAACTAGAAAAAACCTAAAATTAATATGGAACCAAGAAAGAGTCCACATAGCCAAGGCAACAACAAGCAAAGGAACATATCTGGAGAGATCACTTTTACCTATACGTCAAACTGTAATACATGGCTGTAGTTACCAAAACAGTGTGATACTGGTATAAAAATAAGCGTGTGGACTAATGGGACAGAATAGAGAACCCAGAAGTAAAGGTAAATACTTAGAGCCAATTGATCTTCAACAAAACAAACAAAAACGTAAAGTGGGAAATGGACACCGTATTCAGTAAATGGTGCTGGGATAAGTGTCAAGCTACATGTAGAAGAATGAAACTGGATCGTCATTTCTCACTTTATACAAAAATCAACTCAAGATGGATGCGACTTAAATCTGTAACCTGAAACCATTAAAATTCTCGAAGATAACATGGAAAAAAAAATCTTCTACACGTTGGCTTAGGCAAAGAGTTCATGACCGAGAACCCAAAAACAAATACAACAAAACTTAAGATAAATAGATGAGACTTAATAAAACTAAAAAGTTTCTGCACAGCAAAAGAAATAACCAGCAGAGTAAACAGACAATCTACAAAGTGGGAGAAAGATCTTCACAAACTATGCATCTAACAAAGGACTAATATCGAGAACCTATAAGGAACTCAAACAAATCAGCAAGAAATAAACAAGCAATTCCATCAAAAAGTGGGCTAAGGACGTGAATACACAATTCTCAAAAGAAGATATGTAAATGGCCAACAGATATATGAAAAAATTCTGAACATTACTAATCATCAGAGGAATGCAAATGAAAACAATAAAACCTCATTTTACCCTACTTAGAATGGCTATTACTAAAAAGTCAAAAAATGTCACAAAAAGTCAAAATTACAAAAAAGTCAAAAGTCATTCCAACAGATGTTGGAATGAATGTGGTGAAAAGGGAACAATTTTACACTGCGTGTGGGAATGCAAACTCATATAACTACTATGGAAAACAGTGTGGAGATTACTTAAAGCACTAAAAGTAGAACTACTATTTGATCCAGCAATCCCACTACTGGCTATCTACCCAGAGGAAATGAAGTCATTATACGAAAGACACTTGCACATGCATGTTTAGAGCAGCACAGTTCACAATTACAATAATGTGGAACCAGCCCAAATGCCCATAAATCAATGAGTGGATTAAAAAAATGTGGTATATATGCACACACACACACACACACACACACACACACACACACACACACCACCAACCACGGAATATTACTCAGCAAGAAAAAGAAATAAAATAATAAATAATGACAAGTGCAGCAACCTAGATGGAACTGGAGACCATTATTCTAAGTGAAGTAACATGAGAATGGAAAACCAAACGTCATATTGTTCTCATTTATAAGTGGGAACTAAGCTATGAAGATGCAAAGGCATAAGAAAAACAGTGGACTTTGGGGACTCAAGGGGAAGGTTGTAATAGGGGTGAGGGATAAAAGACTACACAATGGGTACACTGTACACTGTTTGAGTGACGAATGCAAAAAATCTCAGAAATCACCACTAAAAAACTTATCTGTGTAACCAAAAACCACCCATTCCCCCAAAAACTATTGAAATAAAATGAAATAATTAACCTGGGAATTCCCTAAGTGACCAAAAATAGGAGAATTTTTTCCCAAGTGCTAAGGACCAGTCTAATGTAGTTGTATCTAGTTTTTTTTTTTTTTTTTAATACGAGCCTTATATTTTCAGATATTGAGTTAAAATACTTGTTACTCTTGGTTTGTTTTCAAGGAGAGAGAGAGAAAGAAAAGTTTAGTTTCTGAATTTTGCCCATATTAAAAGCTTAAAAGCTAAAAGCTATTGAATCAGAAAACTTTAACTTACAAATTCTTTTGGCTCTCTTTTGTATATGTCCGCTAGAATCATTAAGTTCTTTGAATTCTGTTATGATCTTAAACTGTCTAAATTATCTTCTCTTGTTTGGATTAGTTCAACAGGAAACTAATGTCATCAGCTCTAGTATGTCTTCCTGTCTCTATTGAAACTGTGTAATGTTTCCAAAACCCAGACTTGACCGTTAAATAATTCATCCATTCAGAAGATATTTGTTAAACATCTACAATGTGAAATTATTATTCCAGACACTTTTCCTGCCCTTGAGGAGCTTACATTCTATTAATAATGATGGGTGATGGACTGACAGGTATTAATAAAGCAAGTATTTGATCTTACATGTGTTGACTAAATAGTGCATGGACATTAACAATTCTTACATATATTTAATACATCTTGTGAAATTCTAAACAACATATTTAAGGTGTTTTATTACCTTAAGAAATGTAAAGTTTATCTGTGATAATAAATACTTGAAAAAAAGATTTAAAAATAAAATACAAAATATCCAATATAAATACGCAGTATTTTTCAGTAATAGGATATACAACTTCTGTTAAATTCAGAATACTCATGAATATGTAAATAGAAAGGCCATAAACATTAAATATTTTTACTTACTCTACGATAAAAATCAGCATTTCAAATCAGTGATGCAAAGATAAATATTTGTCTAGGTGAAGTTGAAATAAGTGGCTTAGGAAGAAGATAATGTTTTTGTTGTGTATTAGGTAAAGAAAGAAACAGATACAGGGATTTATGCTAAAATAAATTAACTGAAAATATAGAAATATATATTACGTTGGTAATATGGAAGATATTTTTAAAGATAAAAAAATACCAGAAATTATTTTAAAAATTAATGGATTTGACTCCAATAAAACTGGAAACTTATGTTCTGATTTAAACTCCAAGATAGTTCCCCTTTTCTTTTCTCAGGTAATTTTCTATAGTTAGCTCAATGAATAAGAATCATATATATAAACTGCATCTTCAGTAAAACTATGGGAGATCAGAAACCCTGAATAGGTGAAAAATCTATGAAAGACAGCGAGATTATGTAATAATGTGAGATAGTAAGTGAAAAAAAGGCTGTTGCTGAATATTTTAGAAGTACTATAACTTACATACTTACCTTGCATAAAGGGCACAGTATAAGCAAACTCCAGATCCCTTGTATGCCATGACTGTAGTGCAGTGATTAAGATGGTGGTGGGTTCATCCTTGGGTCCAGTTTCCTTGCTGAGACAGATGTTGTTGAACTGAATAAAGAGTAACACCAAAAATCTGTTATATTTATTGAAAGTAGTATGTTGGATAGGCAAGGTGAATGAGTGAGATTCGGCATTACAAATAACTCCTATAACAGCTATTTCTTTTGTCTAGAAACAAAGCAGGTTAAAGGTCAAACGCACAACCTGTGTCATAAGAAAAATTTCCAACTAGCCTAGGGGTAAAGCTCTGGTATTTCTCTACACGAAGTATCTACAAATAGCTAATCCAGAAAAAGCCCACCTCTCCTTACTTAAAATTTGTAATCAAAAGGTATCAGCAATGCAGACCGAAAGTATCCTAAAAGAAAATTAAGAAAGAAGTAGAGAAAATAAACCTATGGCAGATGAAAACATTAAACAGAGAAATCCATTTCCATGGAGGAAAATAAAATTGTAACTAAATATTTCTGGATAAATTAAAAAAACCTAAACACCTGGCCTCAGTGTATTAAAAATGTTTGACTGGCTCCAGATAGTAGTTCATTTGGACCATGGCTTGATGTCTTATGATCTTTCTCTAAAAAACAAAATAGGGTTAGTAAAAATGTTCCTTTTCTGATTTTATAGTTTGATGATCTTTAAAATGTTTTGAATTTTATTTGGAAAAAAATAGCATATGAACATGAGTTGAGATCATCTTCATGTTTGCCATCATGTAAATTTGGTAGCCTTGGTATAGTTTTAAAACATGCCAGTCCCTAAATGAGAATTGCACATTTTATTTTGTAAACATTCTCTCAGTCTCTGCTCATACCTTATAGTGAAATTTGATTGCTTGGATACACTTATTCAATAGATTTTGCAGCATTTTCACTTATGCTTCCTGAAAGACATTTTATACATTTTATAGTAGTTTATAATAGTCTTCTAGGGGTAGCTAAGTGCTTTACTTATTATTAAAGGTAAGGTCATATGGGAAGTCTACTAATTTGAACTGTGGAAAGTCAGCAGCTTTGGAGTCAATAAGTTAAGGGCTCCACGGAGACTAAATATTTTATTCACAGAGTAATTCAGTGTATATCTGAGGACTTCTTCCAAGATTGTGCCTATCAGGAAAATGCTGAATATATAGTATTAATCAGAAGGGAAGCAATTTTAGCTGCATGTATCTCTGCCAAAGTGAGTTGGCTAGCATTCTGTAAGATATGCTTTAAGCACATAGAATTTTTTGTATAACGGCAACAATGTAACTCTTCATCTAAAGCTAAAAGCTAAGCTCTGTGAATTCTCTATCTTTCAGTACCCACTTTCCCTAAATTATAGGGTGAGGAATGCTTAGCTATAGCAGTGATCCGACAGACTAGCTGTCTGAAATAATTTTAAGTGCTTTGCAGTAGCTGTGACTTCTAGGGCAAATCATATTCACTTTGAAGTTTAAAATAGCTCTTCTTCCCTCCCACGTGAAACTTTGGTTTGAACACTTAAATACTGTTATCTCTGTTATTAGCTAAACTACTAAAGAATGTGCCTGTAATATCAAAAAGCATCTTAAGAAAATAGTCACCTCTCTTCAAGTTTTTGTTGCACATTTGAAGACAGGTATTCAAAGTCTGTACCTCATAAAGAAGAAAAAATGGCATTAAAAATCTCTTCTAAAATAAGTGTCATCTCCTATTGACCTTTAGATTTAATTCCAGAATAGTCAGGGTTTTTTTTTTTTTTTTTTTTTTTCTTGAGATGAATTTTCACCCTGGTTGCCTGGGCTGGAGTGCAGCGGTGCATCTCAACTCACTGCAACCTCCGCCTCTCGGGTTCATGTGATTCTCTTGCCTCAGCCTCCTGAGTAGCTGGGATTATAGGTGCCAACCACCATGCCCAGCTAATTTTTTGTATTTTTAGTAGAGACAGGATTTCACCAGTTGGCCAGGCTGGTCTTGAACTCCTGACCTCAGGTGATGTGCCTGCCTTAGCCTCCCACACTGCTGGGATTAGAGGCATGAGCCACCATGCCTGGCCAGTAATCAGGTTTTATCTTTGCATTGAAATCAGAGCTCAATCTCACCTTTGGCTGCACATTGGAATCTTCTGGGAAGCTTTAAAATGTCCTGCCATCTGGATTCTAGGCTCAGAGTTTCAGAATTCATTGTTCTGAGATGTGTCCTGGGCATTGGTTGAGCACTCGTAAGTGGAAGTTAAGATGCAGGTTCTAGGTCACCCCTCTGACCTTCATGATAATGCTCTGTCATGCCACACATGATCCCAAGCCTTATGGTGTCAAAAGAGATGGAAAACCTAAGACTTGGGGTCATACGGCATGACTGAGTGGAAGAGATTTATTACTCATATGCATCTTTTAAAAAATAATCTTCTTTAACCTACATAGCCTTCCTTATATTCATAACTAAATAAGAAACTTGACACCAGTAAAATCTCTGAAGATTCTTTTTACCAACAAAATTAGGTTGTCATTATATAAATCAAGATAATTTGGAGAGACAATTATCTACAGATCTCTTGTGCTTCTACATGTCTTGCAAGCAGAGGCACTGTCTTTTGTTCCAGACTGTCTTTTCCAGGATGTTTGTATAGTGAATAGCCTTGGAAGATAGAGATAGTATCTCCCTCTGGAACAAAGAGTAGGTATGCTTACCATCTACTGTAAATTATATAGGTTCACTAAACTCAGTATTTCTTTCCTATAACACAAGCTACTCTATATTCAGACATTTCAGGTCCTACCTGCATCATTGCTGTAGAACTTGGAGACAAGAGGAAGTAATGCAAATAGGTTGATGTCCATGCTTCTTAGAGTGCATGAGTAGTATCTGTGGGCCAGGAGTCTCATTATCTTCTCCTGTCATCCATAAAAGCAATAGCTGGTTTCCTTATTAGCTTCCCAGTAGATAATATCTCAATCTCATGTCCTTCAGTTATTGGTAGGTAACAATGGTAAAACATTTTTAAGAAATTAAAGGATTTCTTGAGAGACAAGATGGCCAACTAGATGCAGCAAGGAGGAAAATCTGCCACAGAGGAACAGGAGCATCCAGGAGACTGGTGCATTCTGAGTAGGTGTTCAGAGGGAAGGCATTGAGAATAGATGGAGGGAGGTTAAAGAAGCTAGGCTGAATGGAGATGAAGCTGGGACCCTGCAAGGGGTTTCCACACACCATGACTAGTTTCTGGCCCACAGCAACTCCTAGGAGAGGGATGAATTGAGCAGGTGAGGAGTAACCAGCTCTCACTATGGACCTCTGGAATCTTGTTAGCAGGGGCAAGTGCCAAATCACCTATAAAGGGAACCCCACCAGGCTAACAGTGGACATTTCAGCAGAAACCCTAAATGCCAGAAAAGATGGAGGCCTATATTCAACATTCTGGAATAAAAGAATTTCCAACCAAGAATTTCATACTCAGCCAAACTAATCTTTATAGGTGAAGGAGAAATAAGATTCTTTTGAGATATGCAAATGCTAAGGGAATTCATTACCACCACATGTACCTTTCAAGGGATCCTGAAGGCAGTGGTAACTATGGAAAGAAAAAAACATCCACAAAAAAAAAATCACACTTCACTAAAGATATCAGTGACATAATAAAGCAACCACACTAACAAGTCTGCATCATGACAAGGTAACAATACAAAGACAGGATCAACTTATATCCATATTCCACATTTCAAAACTGCATGCAAATGCTTATAGAGTTTTATTCATATTAATAATTACCCCAAAATAGAAGCAACCAATATGTCCTCCAATAGGGGAAGGGTGAACAAGCTGTGATGCATCCATATGATGAAATATTATTCAGCAATAAAACTGAATGGCTATCAAACCATGAAAAGACATGGAGAGACTTTAAGTATATATTACTAACTAAAAATCTGAAAAGGGAAACTCCATCTAAAAAAAACCGCACCAACTTTACAGCACATAAAGTGAATCTTAAGTTTAATTAGATCCCATTTGTCTATTTTGGTTTCTGTTGCCATTGCTTTTGGTGTTTTAGTCATGAAGTCCTTGCCTATGCCTATGTCCTGAATGGTATTTCCTGGGTTTTCTTTTAGGCTTTTTATAGTGTTAGGTCTTATGTTTAAATCTGTAATCCATCTGGAGTTAATTTTTATATAAGGTGTAAGGAAGGGATCCAGTTTCAGCTTTCTGCATATGAGTAGTCAGTTTTCCCAACACCATTTATTAAACAGGAGATTTTGGGCTGAGATGATAGGGTCTTCTAAATATACAATTTGATTTCTTCTTTTCCTAATTGAATACCCTTTATTTCTTCTTACCTGATTGCCCTGGGCAGAACTTCCAATACCATATTGAATAGGAGTGGTCAGAAAGGGCATCCTTGTCTTGTGCCAGTTTTCAAAGGGAATGCTTCCAGTTTTTGCCCATTCAGTATGATACTGGCTGTGGGTGTGTCATAAGTAGCTTTTATCATTCTGAGATATGTTCCATTGACACCTAGTTTATTGAGACTTTTTAGCATAAAGGGCTGTTGAATTTTGTTGAAGGCCTTTTCTACATATATTGAGATAATATGTGTGCTTTGTCTTTGGTTCTGTTTATGTGATGTATTACATTTATAGATTTGAGTATGTTGAACCAGCCTTGCATCCCCAGATGAAGTCAACTTGATCGTGATGGATAAGCTTTTTGATGTGCTGTTAGATTCGGTTTGCCAGTATTTTATTGAAGATTTTCTTAAAAGCTTCTGTACAGCAAAAGAAACTACCGTTAGAGTAAACTAGCAACCAACAGAATGAGAAAAAAAAATTTGCAATCTACCTGTCTGACAAAGGGCTCATAACCAGAATCTACAAAGAACCTAAACTAATTTACAAGAAAAAAAACCATCAAAAAGTGGGTGAAGGATATGAACAGACACTTCTCAAAAGAAGACATTTATGCAGCCAACAAACATATGAAAAAAAGCTCATCATCACTGGTCATTAGAGAAATGAAAATCAAAACCACATTGAAATACCACCTCATGCCAGTTAGAATGGTGATCATTAAAAAATCAGGAGACAACAGATGCTGCAGAGGATGTGGAGAAATAGGAACACTTTTACACTGTTGGTGGCAGTGTAAATTAGTTCAACCATTGTGGAAGATAGTGTGGTGATTCCTCAAGTATCTGGAACTAGAAATTCCATTTCACCCAGCAATCCCATTACGGGGTATATACCCAAAGGATTATAAAACATTCAACTATAAAGACACATGCACACGTGTGTTTATTGCAGCACTGTTCACAATAGCAAAGATTTGGAACCAACCCAAATGCCATCAAAGATAGACTGGATAAAGAGAATGTGGCACATATACACCATGGAATACTATGCAGCTATAAAAAAGGATGAGTTCATGTCCTTTGCAGAGATATGGATGAAGCTGAAAACCATCATTCTCAGCAAACTGACATAAGAACAGAAAACCAAACACTGCATGTTCTCACTCATAAGTGGGTGTTGAGCAATGAGAACACACAGACACAGGGAGGGGAACATCAAACACCAAGGCCTGTCACACGGTAGCAGGCTAGGGGAGAGATAGCAGGGGGTGGGGGGGGGGGGATTAGGGAGGGCTAACATTAGGAGAAATACTTAATGTAGATGACAGGGAATGGATGCAGCAAACCACCATGGCATGTGTATACCTACGTAACAAACCTGTACGTTCTGCACATGTACCCCAGAACTTAAAGTATAATAATAAAAGTGAGTCAATACAGGAAGTTAAAATGAAGTCATTTAAGATAGTAGGAGATCGCAGGATGGAAAGCAAAGTATGATTCAAGAATCTAACTGTGTTACAGGGACATGAAGCAACCTCACTGGACGGTGTGGAGGAAAAGAGTAATGACATAAGTAATTTTGGAAATAAGTCAAGTCTGTGAGCCGAAAGACAAAAAGAGCTCTATATAAGCATTGACTCTAGTTGATAATAGTCATATCCCACAGAAATATGGATTAACACTTAATGTACACAAAGTGAAATATTACATAAATGGATCATGGGAGCCAGGTTTCTCACTGTTAGTATAGGAGAAAACAGATAAGCAAGTGCAGAAGTGAGATTTATCTATGGGGTAATGGATTTGAGTGGAAGACATTCATGTGAACTCATCTTTAGCTTCAGACAGATTTGGATAGATACATGTAAAATATTTATACATATGTAAATGCAAACAGAGTAGTGTATATGTATATTTTCTTTCTTTTTATTTGAGAGGATCCAGAAAAAGTGATACTCTCATAGCACTGAAGATGCCTAGCATCCAGATCTTGATTTCTAATTTTGTTTTCCATAAAAATCCTGGGTTTCTTGGAAAAAGGAGCCAAGAATGTGCAAGGTGAGCCCAGATTATCTTGTGGAACCAGAAATTAAGAAAGTACTCAAAAAAAAATGTTGAGGCTGTGTTAGAGGGGACAGAGGAACCAAATGAAAGAGCTCCCAATGGCCAAAAGTGGAACAATTTGAGAAACAAGATATGAAGTGGTATTGGATTATAATTCAAAGTTTAAGATAAAACCATAATGCTTATGTACTTTGCCCTCAAGGAGATGAAGCATAACTCCCCACTCCTTAAGTGTGGGCTTCCCTTAGCAACTTCTTTCCAGTAAGAATGATAAAGAAGCAGGAAATTCATCTTATAGTGGAGAAATCTGATACTACTTTAGCCAAGTGACCAAGGTTGACGTCAATAATGATAAGTCGTAGTAATAAGGTACTCTTTATATGATGTTTTATGAAAATGGCATATATACCTTTGTGGTCTTGTTTCCGAAAAACCTGTAATCTCAATCTAACCATGAAAAAAAAAAAAACACCAGATGAATCTCAGTCAAGGGAAAACATGGCTAGTATTCTGCAAAATTGTCAATGTCATCAGAAACAAGGAAAAGTAAGAAACAAATTGCTAATAGCCAATAGGAACTTAAGTGGACATGACAGCTAAACATATATCTTGATGGAACCTTGGAGAAAAAAGGGACATTAAATAAAAACCAAAACTAAGGAAATCTTAATAAAGTATGTAATTTGTACTCATTGCAAATGGAACTGCAAAATAGTACAAATTTATGGTACTAAATTTGCAAATACCTAAAAAATCTACATCTGCATACCCTTTGACAAGCATATCTACCACTAGTTATTTATGCTGGTGGTCATCTGCACAAATAAGAAACAATATAAGCAAAGGGTTATTAATTACCTAGATTTAAGTATTTCAGTGTATATAAGCTTAAAACCTAGATTTAAATTTCAGTGTATATAAGCTTAAAAACCTCATGTTGTACATAATAAAAACATACAGTGTTTTCTGTCAATTGAAAAAATATTGATGACGATTTAGACACATGTCTGTTATGAATTTACATTCAATTGAAAGTGAGGCAGCAGTAAAAAAATTAGGATCCCATTTACATGTCGATATGGCATAAACTTCTGGATATAATGATAAGTCAAAATAGCAAGGTGCACAGTATTATATATAAAATGTTACCTTTTTAAATTAAAAAGGACAATTATATGCATGTTTTCTTATTTTTGTATAGGGAAACTCAGGAAGTGATGTGTAGGAATGTCAAAATGTAGAAGAGGTAGGGAGAGGATTGAGGTTTCTCTGAATATGCCTATGTATATAGCTTCACATTATGAATCACGTGAAAAGGATTCACATTTAAAAAATGAGATCAGGCACATTCAGGGAGATAAGGACATAGGCAATAACAAATTAAAAAAACAAAATTAAAAACGAATAAAAACACACGGGAAATACACAAAATAATATTTTCAAGTGAACAGTGAAGCCAGAGTAAATAATTAATTCAAATTAACTATTGAACATAGTATTCCTGCTGTATGCTTTTAATGGAATATATTCTCAGACACAAAAAACTTCCCAATAACTATAAAGAATATTAGACTTAGTATGGTTGCTGTTAGTAGTGATATTGGTGTTGTATTTCTAAAGGCATTATTTATGTGTTTTAGGATAAAGCAAATGTATGAGATAAAGATATTGTTAAACTTTTACTGTGGGTAAAGGGAGATGCCAGTATGGAGTGGTAAAAGGTAAAAATAATTTTCTGTAAAAAATATATATATTCCTATATATTACAACAATTATAAAATGCAATATTTCTGTACATATAAAAATTCACCTGTGTGTTGAATTATACATCCATAATTATACATATAAAATTTGACTGTGTATTTGTGAGTATGTATGTGTGGTTTCCTAGATCTGTCCCTGAAAGTGTCTAGAAGCAATGACACCCTAGTGGTAATGAGCAGCTAGCAGTATAACCTAAGGATACATCTAGATTTCTAAATATCATTTCCTACCAAAAGAGATTTTGACTCCTTGGAAAAATAGCTGCTTTCATATCTGGGCAAAGGAAAGTACAGATAGAACCTGGAGCATCTTCTTGTGACAGAAAGCCTGAAGATACTCAAGGATAGGATGAAGCTAAATAGATATATCAGCCAGCTTGAAGCAGTCTAAATTTTGCATAATTAAGCTTTTGAAAAATTATGATGTAATGAATTATAACACATTGAATAAATTTTAAAAAACATGACTCCATATTGATATTAAGGAAAAAAATGAAATCAGGAGAAACAGAAAGGGAGAAAGAGAAAGGTGAAAAACTCTTTACTGAAGAATACCAGGTAATTATAATAGAAAAGATGATGCACTTAGAAAATCACCATTTTGTAATTCCCGATTTGATTCAAACGTAGATAATCAATTTGTTCACCTCACAAAATACTCCTCGATTACAAAGGGTAATTTTTCCTTTATGATGGAAACCTTAAACAAGTAATCAAGCTTTTTATTTCCAGTAGGAACATAGCTTGAAATGAGGCTTCTGATATGATTCAGTGATACACAATGCCACCAATATATCATTCTTGCTAGAAAACTTTGCCCTGAAATTCAACACAAGATGAATCAATAATGTGAGCCTTTTGCAGAACAACTGACCTGAACTCTTGAAAGGATTCAGTGGCATAAAGAACAAAGGGAGTACAGAGAATTGTTCTAAATTTAGGAAGAGAAATGAAAAATAAAAGTTAAATCCAAAGTGTAATATTGCTTGGATTCCAGATGGAAAAAAAAGTATAAAGAACAATTTTTAAAACAGTGCAGGCATTTTATTATAGATTTTTTCTTTGGATTATACTGATGTTGATTTTCTTAGGTGTGATAATGGTTTTCTTGTTACATAGAAAATACCATTGTTCTTCAGAGTCTACGTGTAAGTGTTTGGAGCTAAAAAGTCATGATGCCCATAGCCCACTTAAGGATGATTTGAAAAAATGGAAAGAACTTCCTCTTTCTCTCATGTACCTCTCTCTCTCTCTCTCTCTCTCTCTCTGTGCAGACACACATATGTATATGTTTTATATATAACATATGTGTCTATATAAAACAGACATATGTATATACATGTATACACATACATACCTATTGACACACATGTGTATATGTATACACACACAGAGAATGTGGGGGTGTGGTGTGATGTTAATAATTTGTCAGAAGTATATAGATCATTATTTTGTTCTTTCAACTTAGAAATCTTTAAAAACAAAACAGCAAATATAACAACAAAAAGAGATCCCCTAATCAATTTCCACATTCTTTTCTGTGTTATTGAAATTTCGATAGCAAGATCATAACTCTTGTCCTTTGGTCATTTAAAAACTTACATTCATGAAACTGTTGCCCTGTTAATAGTTCTTACAGTATTAACTTCTACTGAATTTTGCATTATGTCCTTGAAAGGAGATAAGTAATTTCCAGGTGAAAGTCCGTTAAAATGGTTTCTTATTGCAATATTTAACATAGTCTGAAAAGTGATATGAGATCAATAAAGTGTGACTTGTCATTCTCTAGTTTTCTTCCATTCTGAATGTTACCTGGGAATATTGAAGAATTTGTATAATTAGTTATGGTGACAGAATCAGATCTAAAGTTGATATGTCTAATATGTCTTCATTATATCTTCTAATATCCACTGGGTGGTTTTTCAAATACTCTAGGTAACACACTGGGATATTTTAAGTTTTAATATAATTTTCCTGTGGGAAAAATACAAATTTTATTAAAACTTTGTTTTCAAGTTAAGGATTATTACAGATAATACATTTCCTTATCTCCTCAATTGTATAAAGTCACTTCTAATAAATATAAAATGTAATTTCTTAAAAAAATGAAATCATTAGGCAAGATTTTCTGCATTACATAAAAATATAAATGTGCAAACTATTAGATAACCTGTGTGCTTTTTAAAAAATGAAATGTAATTCATAACAGCCAAGTTAACAAAAGATAGTTGATCTTAACTAGTCTTGAGATTTTAATTATAACCAATTACATAGAAAAGAAAATCCTAAATATTTCATTTATTAAAATCTGAAATGAATTCTTTTTGCTGATATGTTTCCTGATTCATTTCCTTAATATTTCTTAATGTCATTATTACACTGCCCATTGAGAGGTAGAACTGAAGCATCTGAAAACAATTTTACAGACAAAAACTGTCGACTGAATATTGGGAATGTTTGCTTTATATCTTTGGGGACTTGCTGCCAGCATCCAGAATGGAAAGATAGTTGGCCTTTCAGAGAATCCTCTAAGGAGCTTGTTCCCAGGGAAGAGAGAGACAAGTTTATTCTCTGAAGATGTCTGATGAGTTTAATGACTCATGATGGAAATGTCTGTGAAACTTATGTCATCACTGGATTTTTAGTGATAGACATTCCATTATATGGTATGCCTGTGAAACATAAGTATCATTGTCAAAAAATGTGGAGAGCATATAATCATGCTAATTTGACAGGCCTCAGTAAAGGTGCTTTTTCTCTCAAATTTTTACTTTTCTTTTCACTTCTTTGAAAGCCACGGGATCTTGAGGTTTAGAAGTTACCATATTAGACTTGACTAGGAAAGGAATACAACCTACTACAGAATAAGTATTTCATGTTCTTATCTTTTCATGCATCCATTGTAAAGTTTAACAAAAATATTGCCATTTCACCTGACATCAGGAATTTGAGACTAGCCTGGCCAACCTGGTGAAACCCTGTCTCTACTAAAAATACAAAAATTAGCCAGGCTTGGTGGTGGGCACCTGTAATACCAGTTACTAGGAAGGCTGAGACAGGAAAATCGTTTGAACTCGGGAGGCAGAGGTGGCAGTGAGCTGAAGTTGTGCCACTGCACTCCAGCCTGGGTGACAGAGTGAGACCCTGCCTCAAAAACAAACAAACGAAAAACCATCTCAGTAAAGAAGTATCTTGCTACTTAAATAAATACTAATTACTTGATGGAACTTTGTATATAGTACAATCAGATGCAAGAAAGAACAAAGACACATGAACGAAGTTCAAAGCCTGAACTCCGTTTTCCACAGCATGGCTTACTTGGAAGTACAGAGAAAATGTAACTTTCAGCTGTTATGTATTTTGCAGATGCAAAATGCATAATTTGTTTACTATTGACCACACTTCAAAAATGTTTTCCTTCCCTTTTGCTGATCCCCTTGAAACATTTATATTGCAGTTCAAATTGTGAAGCCTTTTTGTTTGTTTGTTTGTTTTTTGAGACAGGGTCTCCCTCTGTCTCCAGGCTGGAGTGCAGGGGCACAATCTCAGCTCACTACAACCTCCACTTCTCTGGTTCAAGTGATTCTCCTGCTTCAGCCTCCTGAGTAGCTGGGACTATAGGCATGCAGCACCATGCCCAGTTAATTTGTTAAAAATATTTTTAGTAGAGATGGGGTTTCACCATGTTGATCAGGATGGTTTCGATCTCTTGACCTGCTGATCTACCTGCCTCGGCATCCCAAAGTGCTGGGATTACAGGTGTGAGCCACTGCATGCGGCCTCAAATTGTGTAGTCTTTAAAGACCACATTCATCTCAAATTGTGGTTTTAGAAAAGGCTGAAAATAGAGATTTTGTCTGTTGAGATAGTCTCTCATTAAACTAACAAAAAATTATGTTGAATTGCATTTTTAACGTTCTTTCAAGCTATTACAAATAGGTTACAGTCCTAATCAATATGATTTGATTGCTTAAAATATTGCATTTCTTCATTCAGTGAATTTTTATTGTGTCCACTGTGTACCAGGCACAATTCCAAACTGAGGTAAGCCTGAAAGGGCAATGAAAGAATTTTCCTCTGGTATTAAATGTAATTTGTACTGGGGTACTGAAGTATATTTTTTAAATGTATGTTTTCATTAGGAATGGAAAAGAAACAACTTGTTGACAAAGTAGAATCCAAATAGTCACAGTTAATGTGTATATACCACACCACTAAAAACCTGGAGTTTATAGAGTTACTTTGTTCATTTCAGTTGATTTATTTATTTAAATAACCTGGTTTAGTCATGAAGCAGCTTCTTGACCTTGAGTAAATTGCTTAACTTCCTTGACTTCAGTTCCTTCTTTGTGAAATGAAATATTTGTTAAGGTCCTTTGATCTGCATGCTTTCAGGATTTCTTTGGTTTCTTATCTAGACTATTGATTTGATGTTATTGTCTAACTTAAATCCTAATTATTCAAATAATGTAGCTTCTGTAGTTTTGTTTCAAAAACAAAATGTGTTCAATTTCATGAATTTACTGATACCAGCACTGGCATGAAGGACGTCACTGAATGTGATGCATAATTTCTTAATCTTCTAGAGAAATATAGTGATTATATTGCCATCTTATTAGAGAGTTGCCATACATGGACTTCTGAGTAATTTAATTTTTGCTAAATTAATTTTTATATGCCACTGTACAGCTGGAAGTGACATTTTCCTCATTTAAAATGGGATGAAAACTTGTATATTTTATCTAGTCATATGAGAATTTTTAATATAGAAATTGGGAAAGCTCAGCTTCTAAAAATCTGAGTGGGATAATTCTAAATGTTTTCAAACTATAATACTAAGAATGTTTTAAATAGATAAGGGTTTAAATAATTATGACAGCTTAAATATTTTCTTTATTTCAGTTTTCAGCAGACCCAAGACCTGATATTTCTACCAGTCACTATCAGTGATTACTAAAGGATGTTTATAAATAAGTATTTGAATCTTCTTCTCAGACTCAAAGTTGAATCTAGGCCAAAGTATAACCATGGTTCAGGAGCAAACTCCATCTTTACAGTTAGCCAATTTTCACATGAAAGAACTTTTATTGATTTATAAAACTAGCAAAAGAATGATTTTGAAATTTAATTATCTTGAAGTAAATGCTCTTGAAGGTGAAGTGGAATATCTCCATGCATGTAGCTTCCCAGCCAAGAGCAATTTACAAGATTATAGGATCTGGGCTGCTTTGCCAGCACCACGATTCACTTGGCTACCTAGGAGAATGTTAGCAGCTTCTTAACGGCTCTACTAGCTGGGCAAATCATACACATTTAAGGTAAATGTAAACACACACACACACACATTACTTTTTTCTATCAGTCACCTCATAAGATTTTTTTTTTTTCACAGATACTCTGTATATTTAGGTTTCCAAATCCTAGATTAAAGTTGAAAACAATTTTGCACTCAAGAAATGATCTAAAAATACTTTATGCCTCCAGTGTGGGAAACTGAAGAGCTGAAGAACAGGAGTCAAAGAGATTTTTATTCACCTGTATTACTTTTTCTGCCTTTTATAGAAAAGTTCTATAAATTCAAATGTGGGTGTATAAAAAATTAATTAGGAATGGCTGAATAATTTGGTTGTGTTGACTCACCCCACCATAAATATGTTGTCAGGTAGTTCTATTAAAAAGGGAGAAGTAAAATGTTTTCATAGCCAAAAATGTAATTACAGAGACTATCACTATTTTGTTCTTCTAGAAATCCATTTATTTCTCTTTAATATTGAGATTCTCACTGAAATCTGTTATGTAATAGGATTTTAGACTTTGAAAAACATGATTCCCCTGACAATAAAAGAATGGTCTCCTGAATGAGCAAAATTCTGAATTGAAAGGCAAAAATGATATTCCTAAGGGCCATGTGTAGGAGAGTCCACTGAAGCCTAATGCTTGAAGCAGGGGTGAGGGCTTTCACTTGAAATAGTTGAACCCCAGGAGCCGCTGGGGTTCATTGCTCTGTATAGACTATTCTCCTTACCATCATCTTGGGAAAAATGACCTCTTCCAGAGTTTTTGTCAGGCCCACGAAAGTACATGACAAACTCAATCACTGTGTCACCAGTTCTAATTTGCTCTTCCTGGATCCTAACTGACAGGATGCTGTTTATATTAAAGCTTATTTTTATTTACATGATTTTTTAATTTTTTGCTCACATTTTATTTTTGATGTGTACAGTTCAGTGACTTTTAGTATATCACACAGTTGTACAACCATCACCATTATCTAATTGCAGAACATATTCATTATGCCAAAAGTAAACTCCGTATCTGTTAGTAGTCATTTCCCATTTCCTTCCCCACTCCAGCCCCTAACTACCATTAATCTTTTATTACCACTATAGAATTGACAGTTCTGAAATTTCATACAAGTGAAATTTACATTTAGCATGATGTTTTCAAGGTTCAACCATATTTTAGTATGGAATCATTACTTCGTGCCTATTTAGGACCAAATGATAGTCCACTCTATAGATGTACCATATTTTGTTTATCCTTTCATTAAGTGGTGACATTTGTGTTGTTTCCACTTTGAGGGTATTATGAATAATGCTGTTGTGAACATTCATTTACAGTTTTTTTTTTTGACTTATGTTTTCAGTTCTTCTGAGTATATACCTAGAAGTGGAACTGCTCTCAGTAGGTCATATGATAATTCTGTGTTTAACTTTTCAAGGATTGCTAAACTATTTGCTAGAGTAGCTTCACAACTTTACATTTACACCACCGATTTCTTTACATTCTCAACAACTCTTATTGGTAGTATCTCATTGTGAGTTTTAAATAGCTTTATTGGGGAATAATCAATATACACAAAACTGCACATATTTAATATGCTATTGATGAGTTTGGACATATGCACACAGTTCTTGAAAGTGTCTCGACAATCGAGGTAATAGACATACCCATCACCTCTAAAAGTTTCTCATGGTCCCCCTTTTTGTGGTAAGAATACTTAAGTTCTACCTTCTTAACAAATTTCTACATTCACAATACAGTATTAGCTATGGCTACTATACTGGTAAACAAATCTCTAGAACTTGCTTATCTTACATAACTAAACTTTATACCTATTAATTCCCAATTTGGCCCTCCCCCCAGCCCATGGCACACTAGTGTACTCTCAGCTTCTATGAGTTTGACTATTGCAAATACTTCATGTAAGTGGAATTGTGCATTACAGCGATACCCTGGAGAAATTTTGAGTTCAGTTTCAGACGACAGTAAAGTGAATATTGCAATAAAGCAATAGTTTTTGGGATCCCTTTTGGGATTCCAGTGGATGTAAAGGCTACATTTACACTATACTGTAGTCTATTAAGTGTGCAGTAGCATAATATCTAAAAAATATGTACCTTGATTTAAAATGCTTTATTGAGAAAAGATGCTAATGATTATTTGAGTCTTCTGCAAGTCATAATTTTTTTTGCTGGATATTGCCTCAGTGTTAATGGCTGCTGAAAAATTAGTGTGGTGACTGCTGGAGGTTGGGGTGGTTGTGGCAATTTCTTAAAATAGTAATGAAGTTTGCCACATTGATAGACTCTGCCATTCCTGATTTCTCTGTAGCATGTGATACTATTTGATAGAATTTAACCCACAGTAGAGCTTCTTTCAAAACTGGAATCAATCCTTTCAAATCCTGCCACTACTTTATCAACTAAGTTGATACAGTATTTTAAATCTTTGTTGTCATTTCAACGATGTTCACAACATCTTCACCAGAAGTAGATTCCCTCTCAAGAAACCACTTTCTTTGCTAATCCATAAGAAGCAACTCCTCATCTATTAAAATTTTATCACAAGAGTACAGTAATTCAGTCACATCTTCCAATTCCACTTCTATTTCGAGTTCTCTTGCTATTTCTACCACATCTGCTATGATTTCTTCTGAAGTATTTCCTCTACTGAAGTTTTGAAGTCATCATCCAAGTTGGAATCAAACTCCTACTAATGTTTGTATTTTGAATTCTTCTCATGAATCATGAATATTCTTAATTATGGATAGTCATGTGTGTTTTCACTGCTGCACTGACCAGCTTACCTTCTAGAATGCTGAATCTTTTCTAGAAGATTTTTAGATTTACTTTACCCAGATCTGTCAGATGAGTCACTATTTATGGCAGCTATAGACTTATGAAGTATATTTCTTAAAAATACACCTTGAAAGTCAAAATGACTACTTAATCTAGCAGAAAAGATGTTTCATTAGAAGGGATGAAAATAAAAATAATCTCCTTATACATCTCCATCAGAGCTCTTAGGTGACCAGGTGCATTGTCATTGGGCAGTAACATTTAGGAAGCATCTTCTGAGAAGTAGGTATTAATAGTGGACATGAAATATTTAGTAAACCATGCTGCAATCAGATCTGCTGTTATCCTGACTTTGTTGTTACATTTATAAAAAACAGACAGAGTAGATTTGGCATAATTCTTAAGGCTCCCAGGATTTTTGGAATGATTATCCTCCAATTGAAGTCACCAACTGCATTAACCCACTAATAAGAAAGTCAGCCTGTCCTTTGAAGCTTTGAAGCCAAGCAAACTTCTCTCTACGTAGATAGCATGTTCTTCCAATATAAGACTTTTGTCTACATTGAAAAATTTGTTTTTAGTGTAGCCAGCTTCATCAGTTATCTTAGCTAGATCTTCTGGATAACTTGCTGCAGCTTCTACATTATCGCTTGCTGCTTCATCTTGTACTTTTATGTTATAGAGATAGTTTTTTTCCTTAAACTTCAGGAACCAACCTCTGTTAGCTTCCAAGTTTTCTTCTACAGCTTCCTCACCTCTTTCAGTCTTAATAGAATTGGAGAGAGTTAGAGTCTTACTCTGGATTAGGCTTTAGCTTAAGGGAATATTGTGGCTGGTTTGACTTCTATCCAAACCACTACAGTTTTCTACTTTACTCTTTACTTTCTTACCACTTGCAATGTTCACTGGAGTAATACTTTTGATTTATTTCAAGGTCTTCTTTGTATTCACAGCTTGGCTAGCTCTTTGGTGCAAGTGGGCCTAGTTTTCAACCTGTCTCATCTTTGGACATGCCTTTATTATTATGTTTAATCATTTCTAGCCTCGGTTTTAAAGTGATATGTGACTCTTTCTTTTACTTCAGCACTTAGAGGCCATTGCAGGGTTATTAACTGGTCTAATTTCAATATTGTGTCTCAGGGAATAGGAAAGACTGAAAAGAGGGAGAGAGATGGATTAATGGCTGGTCAGTGGAGCACTGCAAATGCATACAACATTTATCTATTAAGTTCACCATCTTATTTGGGCATAGCTCATGGTGTTCCCAAACAATTACAATAGTAACATCAAACATCACTGATCACAGATCACTGTAACAGATATAATAATAGTGATGAAAAAGTTTGAAATTTTGCAAGAATTAGTAAAACATGACCTAGAGACATGAAGTGAGAATATGTTTGAAGAAATGGTGTTAACAGACTTGCTTGAAGTAGGGTTGTCACAAACCTTCAGTTTGTAAAAAATGCAATATATGTGAAGTAAAAAAAGGGAAGCACAAATAAAATTAGGTATATCTGTATTTGTCCTCTGTGAAATGCTTACTTCACTTAGTATAATGCGCTCCAGGTTCATCAGGTTGTTGCATATGACAGGATTTCCTTATTTTTTAAGGCTGAATAATATTCCATTGTATGTTTTTATCACATTTTCTTTACTTATCTGTGAATGGATGTTTTACATTGTTTTGATATTTTGGCTATTGTGAATGATGATATAATAAATATGGGAGTACAGATATCTTTTCAAGATTCTAATTTCAATTCTTTTTATTACATACCAGATGTGAGATTGCTAGATTGTATGGTAGATCTGGTTTTAATTTTTTGAAAAACCACCATATAATTTTCCATATTGGCTGCTCTATTTTACATTACCACCAGAAATGTGTGAGGATTCAATTTCACAACATTCTTACCAACACTTACTTTTAAAAAAATTGTCATACTGACAGGTGTGGGGTAGTATGTCATTGTGGTTTTAATTTGCAACTCCCTGATAATTGATTGCTGATGTTGATCACCTTTTCATATACCTGTTGACCATTTATATGTTTTCCTTGGAGAAATGTCTATCTAAGTTCTTTATGCATTAATTAATCAGTTTATTTGTTTTGTGCTATTGAGCAATGGGAGTTTTACATATTTTGGATATTAATCCCTTTTCAGAAATACAGTTTGCAAAATATATTACAAAACCAAAATAGTATGGGACTGGCATAAAGATAATATGTAGACCAATGGAACAGAATAAATAGTTCAGAAATAGACCCACACATATATAGCCAACTGTTCTGCAACAAGTATGCTAAGAATACACAATGGGGATAGGATTGTTTTTTAAACAAATGGTGTTGGAAAAACTGAATATCCACTTACGAAAGAATAAAAATTGACCCTTACACTATACAAAATATTAACTCAAAATAAAAATTGAAATATAAGACTTGAAATTATAAAACCACTAAAAGAAAACATGGAAAAATCCTCTTGACATTGTCTTTGGGTATATACCGAAAGCACAGACAATAAAAGCAAAAGTAAGCAAGTGGGATTATATTAAACTTAAAAGCTTTTGCACAGCAAAGAAAGCAATACAATGAAACAGCAATGGAAAAAAATATTTACAAACCATATATCTGATAAGTGGTTAATACCTCATTGTGATTTTTATTTGCATTTCCCTAATGACTAATGATGTTAAACATCTTTTCAGGTGCTTTTTGGCCGTTTATATATTTTCTTTGGAAAAACCTCTATTCAAATCATTTGCCCATTTTGTTTGAGTTATTTGTCTTTATTGTTGAGATGTAAGAGTTGTTAATATATCCTGGGTATTAGTTTGTTTTTTTTTTTTTTACACCAGATATGTACTTTTCAAATATTTTATTCCGTTATGTGGGCTGTCTTTTCATTTTCTTGATAGTGACATTTGAAGCATAAAATATTTTAATTTTGTTGAAGTGCAATTCACTTTCTTTTGTTGCTCATGATTTTGGTGTTATGTCTAAGAAATTGTTGACAAATCAAGGTTATTAAGATTTATCCATTTTCATTTGTGAGTTTTACAGTTTTAGATGTTGCATGTAGGTGTACAGTCTACTTTGAGTGCATTTTTGTTCATGGTGTAAGGAAGCTTTTCTAACTTTATTCTTTTATATATAAATATCCATTTGTCCCAGCAGTGTGTGTTAAGAAGGCTCTTCTTTCTCTGTTGAATTGTCTTGGCACCCTTTTCAAAAAACAATCATAAATGTAAGGATTTATTTTTTTACTCTCAATTCCATTTCTTTCATCTCTATTTCTGTCTTTATGCCAATACCATATTGTTTTGATTTCTGTGGCTTTGTAGCTAGGTTACAAAATTGGGAAGGGTGAGTTCTCCAAATTTATTCCTTTTTTTTCAAATTGTTTTCCCTATTCTGGATTCTTCTAACTCTAAATGAATTTTAGAACCAGCTTTAAATTTCTGCAAAAACAAACAAAAACCACAACAAAAGGCAGGTGAGATTTTGATAAAGATTACATTGAATCCGTAGATCAATTTGGGGATTATTGCTATCTTAACAATATTAAGTCTTCCAATTCATGAACACTAAATGATTTTTCTTTTTTAAAAATTTATTTCAATGTTTTATAGTTTTCAATGTCCAAGTCTTACACTTCCTTGATTACTTATTTCTAAGAATGCTGTTCTTTTGATGCTATTGTAAGGCCACATATTACTGTTCTTAGACATAACACCAAAATCACAAGCAACAAAAGAAAAAAAGGGAATTGTACTTCAACAAAATTAAAATATTTTATGCTTCAAGTGTAATTGTTTATTGATTTCATTTTTAGATTGTTTATTGCCAGTGCATCAAAATACAGCTGATTTTTCAAGAACTGACCTCATGTCCTTCAGTGTTGTTGAAATTGTTTATTTATTCTATTATAAGGGGTTTTGTGGGAGTCTAAGGCTTCGAGTGTTATATTAGTTCCATCTCTTAGTTTTTCCCTATTCCTCAGCTCTCTTTGTTTTCAAACAAACTCAATCTGCTTTATGTAATTTTGGCTTTTTAGGGGTAAGAGTTAGATTGAATAATATGTTAGAGCTTACACTGTCCTTTCCTGATTTATAATCTCATTTTTATAGACAAGAAAAGTAACTATCATTTGCACGCCCATTTTCAGGGACACTGTTGGCAATATTGGGGAATCCTGGCAATGGGTGGTGGTTTGTGGCCCTGGTTATAAAGCCTGTGGCTGGATGGGAGCTTCCAGTCAAAACATTTTAATGAAGTTTTTGAGTCAGTCATGACTAGGGTGGCCATAAAATTTATCATCACACTGAAAAGTTTGAGAGTTAAAGAGGGAGGGGATGTGTGTTATTAATTATCTTATCATATTACCATAAGCAGAAACCCTGAGCATACTGGAGAAACTAGGATGTGTCATCACCCTAGTCATAATGATTGATAATGGATGGGTTTTCAAATGCAAATGATGCAAAACGGAAAAAGCAAACCAGAAACAGCAAGTGTGGAACCAGAAGATGACTATGGGGACAGAGGAAGGGAACAATTGTGGCACTGTTTACAATAGCAAAGACTTGGAACCAACCCAAATGCCCATCAATAATAGACTGGACAAAGAAAATGTGGCACATATACACCATGGAATACTATGTAGTCATAAAAAGGATGAGTTCATGTCCTTTGTAGGGACATGGATGAATCTGGAAACCATCATTCTCAGCAAACTGACACAAGAACAGAAAACCAAACACATGTTCTCACTCATGGGCAGATGTTGAGCAATGAGAACACATGGGCATAGGGAAGGGAACGTCACACACTGGGGTCTGTTGGGGGTTGGGGAGCTAGGGGAGGGACAGCAGGGAGTAGGGAGGTTGGGGAGGGATAACTTTGGGAGAAATGCCTGATGTAGTTGATGGGGGGGATGGATGCAGCAAGCCACCATGGCATGTGTGTACCTATGCAACAATCCTGCAAGAGCTGCACATGTACCGCAGAACTTAAAGTACAATTAAAAAAAGGGTGGGGGGAAGATAAAAAAGGCAAGATTAGGAAAGACATTCAATACTGTTAAACTGGTTTAAAGCATGGGTCCTAGAGCCAAATTACCTGGAAAAAAATACCCGCTCTGCTACCTATAAGCTGTGTGAATTTGAGAAAGTTACTTAACTTCTCAGTACCTACTCATCTGTAAAATAGACCTACTGTTAACCTCATATAGAATTGTGATGAGGATCATATGAATTAATATACATGAAGATTTACATTTGCCACATAGTGTATGCTATGTAAACATGATACAGTGTTTTAATATGTGTAGTGATTAATTTTGTCTTGCAAAGGAGTATATCCTGAAGACTGAACACAGTCCAGAAGCTCACTGATTAGCAGAAGTTTGACAAATCCATCTTGTTGACTGTATTACAGCTGACAGGAAGCTGTAGTGGATTTGCTATGCAATGTTCCTCTTCAACGTTGGTCTATGCTAGGCCTCTATATTCTTTTTAAAAAAAATTTCTCAGAAGTTTTTTCTCATTTTGTTTTCAATTACATCCCTGGGGAGGTCTATGAAAGCTTCTCTGATCTTTGAAAGGACATAAAATTAGTAGGATTCAGCTTGGAATTTGTAGCACAAAATCACCAGCTACCTGGAAACTAATTTCATGGAGTGATATGTTAATTGATAATTCTAAAGTCTAATTTCAAACTTAAATGCTAACAAACACTAAGATTATTCTTCCTCTATTAGTAGCATGTAACAGAAATATTGTGAAATAGTTTGGGGGGACCACCTACGGGTTAATGTTTTTTTCCAGGTAGGATAACTCTTAGATAATATTCTACAAAAGTCAAATCCAGTATTTTTGCTTAAACACTTCTTTTCGTATAGAAAAAATACCAAAAAATTTAAGATGAACTATTTCCCCAATTTGTCTTACTATTTCTATATAAATTAAATAACTTTTTCATTTTGTTTACTTTTTAAATAAATGCATAGTATTTTATATAGTGATATTTTCTTATATAGAATGTGTAATGACTAAGTCAGGGTATTTGAAGTATCCATCATGCTGAGTATTTGCCTTTTGCATGTGTTGGGTACAATTCAAATTCTCTCTTCTAGCTACTTTGAAATATGTAATGTGTTATTGCTCTACGCTGCTTCTGAATGGCAGAAATTATACCTTTATCTAACAATATGTTAGTACTCATTAATCTACTTTTTTCCATCTCTCCTACCCTCCACTTCTTTTGAATCTATGATGTTAATTAAGTAGGGCACTTTGCTTTTGATGCTAAATGAATATAGTAGTGGAGACTCTGTATAATCTCTATGGCTGCAAATAGCATCAGTAGAATCTGGGGGTTTCCTCAGTGGCTTAGGGTGCAGTTTTTAGTGGAGGCTGTATTACAGTTTTGCTGGATATTGGGATGCCGGGCTTCAGACCTTAGTGGTGGCACCAGTGGACTGAGCTTGCCTGTTTGTGGGCCTCAGAATGGCTTAGGTAGCACTAGTGTTTGAGGGTCCAGGTGGGCTGATTCTTGGGACTGCAGGTGACTGACTCAGATCTCAGTATGGCAGGTGTGGGCTGGGAAGTGAGCAGGTTTTGGGGCCCTCGGGCATCCCATGTGGCATGGGCAGTGGCAGTGCCCATGGCAAGACGACAACCCTCTGGATCCTGAGTGGTGCAGGCTGGTGTTGACAGTGGCTGCAATGGGCTGAGTGGCCCAGTCCTCAGGCCTGCATGTGGTGCATGCAGGTAGGTCTCAGCCTTGGTAGTACTAGCTAGGGGTTAAGCCCATGGGAGGAGTGTTGTAGTGCCAGCAAGGGTGTACTGGGCTGAGTGAGTGTGGCTCCCTGGACTACATGCTTTGGCACAGTGAGAAGGGATGAAGCTGTGCCAGGCAGGCTTGCCCTCAGCTTCCCTGATGATGTGTATAGGTATTAGCCATAGTAGGCAGGGGTGAGGCAATCCTCAGGCCGCCAGTGGAATGCTTGTGTGGAGACACCAGTGACTGGACAGTTGGGTGGGGAGCATGCATGCCACTTAGGCTTCATTCCTGGGAGATCTCATGCTTCAGCCTGAGTGTGGTAGCCTGTAACTGTTTATACCTCAACCCTGGTGTCAGCAGCCAAATCTTCTTTTGAGTCTCAATCCAGTACTGTGGGGCTACAGAAAGTCCTCAGTCTGTTGGGGGTGGGACTCTAAATGGCACCTTGCTCAGCCCTGGTGGTAGCCTTCACCTTGGTCACACTTCCACCACATGTGCAGCAGCCCATAGTTGCTCATGCCTAAGCCCTGGGGACAGCAGCTGTCATTTCTCTTGGCCTTTGTCTCTAGCACTGCTGGGTTCCAAGACAGTGCTCAGTATATGGGGGCAGGGCTCTAGAATTGTGTTTCACTTGCATTTCAGTTCTTAAGGCAGTATCCCAGACCTCTGTTGCACCTCTGCCCCATGTGCGGTAGCCTGTGGTCACTCGTGCTTCAGCCCTTCCGGCAGCAGCCTATGCTTGTCTCGTCCCTCAGCTGCAGCACCACTGGGCTCCAGGACAGGATGCTATCTGTTGGGGCAGAGTTCTAAAAGGACACCTTGCTGTAGCCACTAAGGTCTTGGGGAATATGAGAGATCCAGCATGAGCTTCCTCCGTAGGACAGAGCCATGGTTGTATGCTCTCACTGTAGATTCCTATGTTAGTTTCAGGGCCTGGGAGAGTCAAGAGTCTCTTTCATGAGTAGGATTGCAGGAGTTCATGGTGGAAATGTGGACTGCTGAGGGTCTTTCACTCTTTCTCCATGTTAGGGAGTCTCTCTTGGCTCCCAGAAGATCCTGGCTGAGCAGGCTGCCTCCCTTCCTTCTCCTTCCTTGCTTTAGATATTGCCTATGATTTTTCTGTTAAATTCCAGTTTTCTCTCTCTTGGATGATTTTTCCGAAGTGTGATTATCTACTTGCTATTTTGGTTTTTCTTTGTGGAAGAAGTGAATACAAAATGCCCCTAGACTGCCATCTTGAAACTTCCTCCTGAAAGTTAAATATTTACTTGTATCTAGAAGCTGTAAATTTGATAGAATTAAAATTTTTCCTCTGCAATATTGAGGGTGTTAGCTATGAGAAGAACTTCATAGAAAATGTATTTTTAACTTATGCTAAGAAAATTTACTTTTTTTTCCTTTTTATTTATTTAAGATAACAATCAGAAGTTTGGGTCCTTTGTACTTCTTAGTCATAATGTGCTATGAACCCATTTGTAATTGTTGGGCTTTATGGTGAATCTGGATTCAAATACTAAGATGGGGCTTTGTCATACTCCAGTTGGTAGTATATCTAAATTTAGAAGACTTGAATATTGACCTAGGAACTAGGTCTGATGTTTTTATGAGGATCTTTTTTATGATAGGAGGTAACTTTACACAACTGATAAGCTTTTGCATTTAGTTCTTTGCTTTCTAGATGACTACTGCTATGCTTTACCTTATTTTAAAGAGAATTTTCAACTTGTATTGAATATAAAAATAAGAATGTGATTGTTTTATTTAAAATGAATATTTTGTTTCCACAAAGAAATTATCCTTACTGTTATCAAAGGAATAAGCATTCCTTGCTTCTGCATTCAACAAAAAAATTGTCTTATAAAATATAGAACTAGCTTAAAGGAGTATTGCCACTTCCATCCCAGAGAAGAGAGACTTTGTCCTTTGAAAGACTTTCAGTTTTATTTTACTGATTGTGCACATTTCAGCTGAGTAACCATCCTTTGTCAGGGGAGAAGGAATAATTGGATATTTTGTTTTATGGGGTTTGATAATAATTCTTCTTGTTTAAGTATGTTGAACTCTGGGAATAGAGGGTTCAAATTAAAGAACTTTGGAGTCTTCTGAAATGGAAGGGACAAATATCCTACCTTCTTCCCTAGTGCTTGTGCCTAAGGATGTGAGCCAGAGTGCATCCTATGTCCCTGACAAAGGCCCAGGGGCAGAAAGTAGCCATGAGTTCAGAAGTAAAATACTTTTGAAGAAAAGAATATCTATATTGGCATTTTAGGATCACATGGGTTCATTAGGAAGCCTGATTTCAATCATTATTTATGCTTAAAATTTAAAACTTATCTTTGAAAAATATTTGGATCACAGCAATCAATATTTTAAACTAAGTTATAAATGGCTATTGAGCTAGCTTTACAATGTCTAAAATAGCTAACAGAATGCCCAAGTATACGTAAATACTAAAAGTTTTATCTTTTTATATGAATTACTATAGGGAAATTATGAAATCAAGACTATTGGGCATTATGAAGAGGAAAACGCCCTATTACCATGGCAAATTGTAGTAGATGGTGTGCAGACAAACTAGGTGATAAAGACTCTCTCCTTAACCTACCTTTAGTCATGCTCCTCTGAACTTTCTTCTCAACTAGGCCTTAGGGTGTCCATTTCATCTTTGCATTGCCCAGTTCTAGCAAGAATGTTGCTAAGTCAGTTTAGCAATAATTATGTATCCTCAATATCTGATTACATTCCTCATTCCCCACGCTTAATATCTTATCACCCAGGCCTACCTTCGGCAAGAATCTGTCAAATATGTTTAGCCAGAACTACCCCAGCCTCTGATATTTTCTCTTAGTAACTTTCTGTCCACTAATCCTCATCCTGCTCCTTGACTATCAAGCCCCGCTGTCTTTGCTGTGTTTGGAATGGAGCCTCATTCTTTGCTAAGGTCTCCCTCACCCATTGCAGTTTCCTGAATACAATCTTTAACTACTGTCCAGCTCTTGTTTCCTTTGACATAGGTAACCTTGAGAATAACTCAATACGTGTTTTTCAAATATCATTCCATTATGTCTTTAATCCATAGAATTAAGTATTATTAGTAAGCCAATTTGAATTCTTGCCTTGTCACGTTGTACTTACAGGGCTGTTATTTGCTTTTGATAATGGTCATGGACCGTGCATTAAGTATTAGGGAAGGAAGAAATGTAAAGTTGAGAAAGAATATGGGACAATCTAGTTCCTTGAATAAACATTGTTTGGAAATTGGTAAATAAGCCAGTAGTTATTTCTTAATTCAAGTCATGACAAACCATAGCAGTATGAATGTGTTCCCTGTTCATCTGCTTCCTGATCCCTGGATTTGACTGAGATCAAAGGCCTGGCTGGCCTCATAGTTGCCTCTGCCTTAGTAGAGAATAAAAAATCCACAGGAGGTTAGTAAGGGTCAGGAATTGTCCTAACTTAAAAACTCTGGGTAAAGAGATATTCAGGAATCCTTCTCTTCTATGTCTGATTATAGATCAGGGTGAACAATGAAAGAGCAATGAAAATTCTCAGTGCACAATAGTGATTGGCAAGTTAGCAGAGTTCAAAATCCACTATAGAATATTCTTGCCAAACCGTATTTCCACTGGCTGTCATTATCAGGCCTTGATTCTTGGAGGTGGTCTGGTGGAGTCAGAAGAGCAAAGGCCTTGGGACAGAGACCTTTGGTCCCCTCATACTATCTCTGTTGCATGTTAACCACCAGAATATAATGCATATGATGTATTCCTCTGTGCTTCAGTTTTCTCATCTGCAGACAGTGTACTATGTGAAAGATTCACGGAGCAGGGCCCTTTTTATGCTCTCAGCAGATGAGATTGAGCACCTAACTAATGTGCCACACATAAAACTAGGCACTGTGATACTGTAGTGGAGCTTAGAGTCTGGCTGGAAACAGGAAAAAAAAAAAAAGTAAAGCTGCAAATAACACAATCATTAATTTTTAATAGCTATAAATAAAAAAAAAAACAGAATCTTGAGAAAAAATGGTAACTATAAAGCCCTACATCAGGTGGGATGATTAGATTACTCATCTTTTAAGTCTAGACCTAACAGATTAGAAACAGCTTTTTCACCTTTAACCTCTGCCTTTAGCTCTCTAAAAATTGGTGTCCTTTACCAGGAAAACAGAATCTTCAAGGCTTGAGAGTATGTCAAAAAAGTGAGGGTGTTAGGGTTGGATTAGATGTGACCCTGTGAGTTATGAAAAGGAGTTTGGATTTTAATGTAAATTGGGTGGAGAATGAATTAACACATGGTTAGCATCAAATATACGGTAATTATTATCATTATTTTTGCAATCTGACTTATGGGGTCTCAGTTATGTTTTACAGAAGAAAAAGGAAAATAAGTACATTGTAGGTAACACACACACACACACACACACACACACACACACACAAATGAAATTTCATCAAGCAGCAATAGTTCCATTAATGTTTTAGGCAACAATTTAGTCAGCTGTTTTCTTCAATTAAAATGCAAACTGGTTTGTAACAAAATAATACCTCCACAGAGGTTATTTAAATTTTATTACACAGTTACCAGCCTTTCATCTACTTCTTTAAGATACAGGGATCCTTTTAAAATGTTGCTTATATCTACTTAGGGAAATGCAGTGGTTATTGAAGTTGAAGTACAATTAGGTCAATCTCTCTATAAACAATACGTATAACTAAAAGTCTCCAGGCCTAAAGCAAAATATACGTATATTTATAATGTGACAATTATCAAAATTAGGCCTAAAGATTAAGGGAAGAACACAAGAAACATTCAATGGAATGGTGAGGATATTAGAAAAAGTAGATGTGTATATATGTATACACACATACATGCATATACACATATCCATACATATATACACATAACACATGCGTAATACATATATTACATTTACATAATACATATATGTGTATATATGTATGGATATGTGTATATGTATGTGTGTATACATATATACACATCTACTTTTTCTAATATCCTGACCATATATATACACATATATGTATTATGTATATGCAATATATATATTACATATGTATGTGTTATGTGTATATATGCATGTATATGTGCATATATGTATGTGTGTGTATATATGTGTGTATGTATGTATAAGTGTGTAAGTATGTGTGTGTGTGTATGTATAAGTGTATATGTATGTATGTGTGTGTGTTTATATGTAAACATACCTAGAACACAGCCTAAGTAAGTTGCTAAGACATCATTTTCTCGTTCAACTGTTACTAGTTACATACATATCCGTGGCTCTCAATCTTCAATACAGAAGTAGAAGAAATATTATGTTTCGAAAGTTTAAAGGTAACTCCATTCCTTTTCTGTTTCAATCAGCTCATTTTAAATGAAATATAACAGAAATACTTTTATTTTAAACTCTTTGTGAGTTCTCTGTAAAATTGGTTTGTTTTAATGTGTGTGTTGGAGGGGACAATGTGTGGAAAGGGAGGGCCAAGAAAGTGTACCAGGGAGAGAATTGTGATGTAAATAGAGATGACAAGTCTAAGTAAATGTACATGTCCATACACAGTTCCCTAAGTAACAAGACCTTTCAAGCAACCTTCTAGAGGAGGACTGTAGGAATAATGAAAAGCTTGAATAGTTATAAAAAATTTCAGCAAGTAGTTTTGGCTTTCTGAAAGTCTGTGAGGAGCCCATACTGATTTCCATGTATCGAACGATTAACAAGAAAAAAGAAAATTAGCAGGACATGGAGGACTACATAGTCAAGACAATAGGAAACTACATCCAAGGATCTTGAGCAATGCCCCAGGATTAGAAAATTTCCTGAAGACTTCAACTCAAAAAAGACATTGTTGTTTTTCTTTTTAAGATCCGTTTAAGGCTGGCATATTGTACAATTATGCCTTTTCTGTATTGTTTCATTCTCAAGGACCTGACTTTGTGATCAGGGTCCTATAATGGAAATTTGCAAAACTTGACATCATGCTGCTGTGAGAATGTAAAAAAAATTGCTTTACTGTAGCAATCTATCAGGAAAATATATTCACATTTGATTCTCCTGTAGTGTATAGGGACCTTGGGAATTTAAATGTAACTCTTTTGTTAATCACTGGTGTCTCCTTGGCTTTGTTTCTTTAGTTCACTCTTAATGGGTTGATGATGAGGAGTCACTACGCAAAATACACACTGAGCCAGAATATGCTTCTGACATGTAGTGCTTTCAAATGAAGGGTTGCTTTCCACAGAGGTTCCTAAATGGAAAACTGCAGTGATGAAGTTGCAGACAATGACCTTTCTAAAACCCAAATCTGATTATGGTATTTCCCTACTTAAGAGCTATTGGGAGCTCCTCATTGCACTTTGAATGATGTCCAAATTCCTTGATATAGTTTATAAGGCCTTGCATGTCCTCTGCTTCTTTTCCAACTCATCTCTTACCATTCAAGCCTATAGCTCTTCCTTTCAGAAACACCAACTGTCCTATTCTTGTACACATTGACCTCACCACTCCAAGCAACTGCACATTTGCTATCCAGGGTTGTCTTTTCCCTTCTTCATACCTGGATCAGCCCTACTTTGTCCAGGAAACAGGCCACATGTTTCTTCCTACATTTTGCTTTCCTTGATCCTCCAGGGTGAGATAGGCATCTTTCCTATTTGCTTTAATGCCTGGTATATTCCACATCCCAACACTTTTCATACTGCATTGCACATGGCTCTTCATTGTTCTGTGATCTCTTAACTCTAATGGGGGTGGGGATTCTGTCTGTTTCATTCACTCTGGTATCACTATGCCTAGCACAGATTAGTGCCCTGTGAATATTGTTTGAATGAGTGAATACATAAATGAAATGATCCATCCTTGTGAAATTCTACCAAGTTTAAACATATATACTTGTGCTTGCTTCAGCAGCATGTATACTAAGACTGGAATGATACAGAGAAGATTAGCATGGCCCCTGAAGAAGGATGACATGCAAATTCGTGAAGCATTTCATTTTTTTAAATAAATTCTGGAGATTTATTGTACGGCATTGTAGTTATAGTAAGCATTGATGTATTAACTATATACCTTAAAATTGCTAAAAGAGTAGATCTTAAATGGTCTACTGCAAAAAATTGTTAAGTATGATTGAAAATAAATATATTCATTTTTAATCATTTCACAATGTATATATGAATCATAATATGTGTATGTAAATATATACAGTTTTCATTTGTCAGTTATACTTCTGTAAAGCTGTGGGGTAGGGGAAGAAAAAAAACATGGCAAAAATATAAATATATAAATATCTATAATTTATACTTATACTTAAAATATAAGGCAATCTGATAATTATTTCCTTTATTTCCTTTTCCTAATGTTTTTAGCCTCAGTTTATCTATCAACAGCTTGCTGTATTTCACTCAGAGACATAGTTAGAATGTCCTAATTTTAATTTGTACAATTTTTCTTCTAAGTGTGAATTCTTGTTAGCCAATAGACGTGTCTTTCTTGGCTTTGCCAAATTTCTTGCAATGATGTCATTTGCAAGCCTCATTTCTCTCAGCAGTCTGACTTTTACTGCCTGATCTAACAGTCATCAAAAGGACTTCCTCAATATTTAACCTATGAGATTCTCTTTGACAAGCCTAAGACCTGTTCTGAGTCCTCATCCAGCTCCATCACAAATCAGAGACAACCTTCTCATGTATTGCAGATACAACAAACCCCCGATTTACTTGAAGGAACAAATAATGATAGCACAAACTCCCACTGCCCTGGTTGACAGAAAATCATCAACTTCAATGTGTTTACAATTATTTATGGGTGTCCTCAAAGGATTATCTGTCTAGGTATGAATTTGGAAAACCAATATTTACCACTTTGCCTCCTACCTGCTTTTCTGCTCTTGTTGTATCTCCTACGCGTCTCATTGAAGACTTGGCATTGCTTCCTTGCTCTACCTGTCTGCCTTGAGAAAGCCAGTGTTCATTCCAAGGTGCTTATTCCAGATACTCCCAAACATCCAGTCCTCAGAAGGTAGAAGTTCTGCTGAGTTTCAGCAGAAATAGATGGAACAGGCAAAACAACCTCTTATCCAATGTTACACCATTTTTATCACTTGGCTCTGTATGCAGAGTTGACAAACTCTCTCTGGAAAACTCCTCTCTGCTTCCAGCCTTCATTCTTTGCTCAGCATGTCACCTTGCACAGTCTGTCCTAGCAAGTACTTTTGCCATTACTCTCAGAAATCACTCTCTTCTAAACATGGGAAAACTATGTGATAACAATTTTATACAACCCATTGAACCTCTATCCACTATCCCTTCTGCAGTACCTATTCAAGCAAATTTGCTTTTTTTTTTCTGAGTGAAATAACAAACACTACTGTGCACAGCAATGTGATAATCAGATAATATATAAGGGGGAAAGAGAATGGGAGTTACGTTTTGCAGCAACTATCCAGGTTTTTTTTTCATTCACGCCTGTTGGACTCTAATAGAGTAATATAGAGGTTTTCAAAGCGAACTGCAATTATATTAGCCATGATAAATTCAATATATATAGTCAATTATCATTATTTGTGGATTGAGTACATATTAAAACAATGGAATAATAGACACCAGGGGTTACCTGAGGGTGGAGAGAGGGAAGACGGAAAGGATGGAAATACTACCAATCAGGTACCATGCGTATTACCTGGGTGGTGAAATATTCAGTACACCAAACCTCTTAATATGCAATTTACATGTATAACAAACCTTCACATGTACCCCTGAACCTAATGTCAAAGTTTTTAAAAAATTTGACTAGTAGTTAAATTCCCAAATACAGAATCCATAAATAATAAGAATCAACCATATATATATTTAAAAATATGTTAATATTTGAAATATGGACAAAAGTTCTCTTTTTTTGTTTGTATGCTTGAGAGTTTGTGGTAGGTAGTGATATTCATATTCAGTCAGTGAGTATTTGGTGATCTATTGAAACCCATGTGTGTCTGATTGAGTGGACTTGCAAATCATTGTACATCACTAACTAAATTAACCCTCAGAGGTATGGGCAAATGCCTTGAAAATATTCCTATACAGAAAAAAATAATGCAATGAAACATAAGTAAACAAAAATGTGAAAAAAAGGCAGAGCTCACAAATTCAATTGTATGAGCTACTGGTCAGCTTCTTACTAAGAAATAAATAGCAATCTCGTAGGATTTGACACACTTGCCTTCCTCCTAATTAAAATTAGTGAGAAACATTATTTTATTATGTAGATTTAAAATCACTAGCATGTGTGTATGATGGCTCCCACCCTAAATTAATATTTTTCCTTTGTATATTATTAGCCAATGATTATGCATGTTAATCACTCATAAATCATTTATAAATATAATGCAAGCACACAGTTAAAGACGTTCTACTCATGAGGTGAGAGACCACTGGAATAATTAAGTAGTGTAGTTTTGGAAAAGAAGCTATAAAAGGTCACTTTTTATTCATAGAAACATGATCTATAATTTTAGCACTTAAATATTTGAAAATAAAACTCTTGCAACAGTTCAAGGTCACTAATTCTTAAAATTCTGGAGAATTCAGTCCTGGTATTGGTGACAGCCCATGGAAACTCTGTTTTTTTTCTCTTGTACTCATTCCTGATTTGGATTCAGTACTTCAGTCACAAATGCCAATTATGCTTTGACTGTAGTCTCTCACCTCTATGTGTATTTTTGTAGAGAATAGAGAATAAGAAGGAAAAAAAAAACCTTAAAATTCCTTGGATGAGAGTTTGAGACTTTTCAAAATACTGGTAAAAGCCAATTGATCAAACAGTAAAACACATAAAATGATAAGTTATTACCAACTCTCCAGGACACTATAATTTTATGAAAGTCAATCAACAAAACTCTCCATGTAAGGCATTTACCTGAGAGTGTGGGAATCAGCTTTTCATGTTTTAACAACTTCAGGAAGCTCAAAGAATATGAACTTTGCAGTCATTCCCTTGTGTGTTCCTTTATAGTCTACTATGTGGGTTTCTAACTTCATGTACAGGTTTAACTGTTTATCCTTACATAAATAGGGTCCTCTGTGAAACTTCTTCTGCAGGACAATTTTAACATATTGAGAGATATCAATTTGTCTTATTCTCACTTCTCTAGGAAAATTTTAAAAAATTAAATTCACATCTCAATCTAAACACAGTCACACTTGTATACCCACTAAGATTAAGCATAGGTATTTCTATTCTGGGGTTCCTTGGACCTCAGAGAATTTACAACTTATTTTTGTTTTAGGAGCTACCAAGGAGATAACCTTCTGGGTGAAGAGAGACATCAATCCTAAAGGTGGAGGTTACCTTTGCCCTGTAGGTCAGAAAGATGGAATTTTCAGCCTGGAGCTGAGGAATATAGAGGATGAGATTGATTTCCCTGAGACTAAAAGAAAAGGATTTGGGTTGTGAGTGTTCTAGCAACCAGTTAGGGAGCCATGATGTTTACCCCCATCAGCTCTCCCGCTCTATATATTTTATGTTCTTCTCAGATTCTTTTGCCAGCTGGCTATTGTTCAGCCAATGGAAGGCAATGGCAGGTGAAAGGACTGGAAGAGAGAGAAGAAATGTATTTCTCCTTGCTCTCTTTCTCTTTGATTCTGTGTCTCTGACTGCCGTTGTGTCCTTCTACTAGTCTGACTGGGGCCCTTCCTCCATGATCCAGCTCTCACTGGAATCCTATTAATATAAAACAATTCTTATTCTTGCTTCTTTAGGCCCAAGAAAGGATAATATTGCTTTCTTCTGCTACGAGTTTCTGGGAGCTTTAGCCTCTCTTGTGGGTGTCTTTAATCTTGGCCACTTTTGTAAATATCTTTCATTGAAACCTTTTTAAGAGAACAATTTGGGCAGGATTCTGTCTCTTTCTGGAACCCTGACTGGTATAGAACCCATGGAGATTGGGCACTAGTATCTTTTGTATGAGGTATTTTGTCTTGGACGCTTGACTGCTTTTTTGCTGAAGCTTGGCACACTCTTGAGAATACACGAAGAATGAGCAAGCAGCAGGACTGGAGACTGGTAGACTTACTTAAGGATATCCAGAGTTCCTGGGGTGCTTTACACTCACAGAAAAATAGAAAAGCTATAGAAATTATCAAAATCGAGAGGGGATCCAAGATGGCCGATTAGGAGCAGATCAGGATTGCAGCTCCCAGAGAAAGCACAGAGGGAGAGTGGACACTGCATTTCCAGATGGATTTTTATTGCCCACAGACCAGGAGATTCCCAGGTGGAGGAGCCCCACGGGTCGCCAGCACGGCTGTTTTGGTCAGCACAGCTGTTTGGCTGGCGCAGATGTTTGGCCGGCACGGCTGTTGGCCGGCGCCCCGGCACAGCAGTTCTCCGTACAAAATGCATGGGTCTGGGTGCCATTTTAGCTGGCGATTAGAGCTCTGGGAATACAGAGTTGCCCATTCATCTGATTGAAAAGGGGACTGAAACAGGGAGCCAGGCCAGGAGATTCCTGGGCAAAAAAGCGCCACAAATCTCAGTGAATTGACCAAGCAGAAGAAAGGATATCAGAGGTCGAAGATCAACTCAATCAAATAAAATATGAAGGTAAGATTAGAGAAAAAAGGATAAAAAGGAATGAACAAAGTCTCCAACAAATATGGGACTATGTGAAAAGACCTAATCTACGTTTGATAGGTGTACCTGAATGTGACAGAGAGAATGAATCCAAGGTGGAAAATATTCTTCAGGATGTTATCCAGGAGAACTTCCCCAACCTAGCAAGGCAGGCCAATATTCAAGTCCAGGAAATACAGTGAACACCACAAAGATATTCCTCAAGAAGAGCAACACCAAGGCACATAATTGTCAGATTCACCAGGGTGGAAATGAAGGACAAAAATGCTAAGGGCAGCCAGAAAGAAAGGTCGGGTTACCCGCAAAGGGAAGCCCATCAGACTCACAGCAGATCTCTCAGCAGAAACCCTACAAGCCAGAAGAGAGTGGGGGCCAATATTCAACATCCTTAAAGAAAAGAACTTTCAACCCCGAATTTCATATCCAGCCAAACTAAGCTTCATAAGTGAAGGAAAAATAAAATCCTTTGCAAACAAGCAAGTACTCAGAGATTTCATCACCACCAGGCCTGCTTTACAAGAGCTCCTGAAAGAGGCACTAAACATGGAAAGGAACAACCAGTACCAGCCACTCCAAAAACATACCAAATGGTAAAGAACATCAACACAATGAAGAACCTGCATCAACTAATGGGCAAAACAGCCACCTAGCATCAAAATGGCAGGATCAAATTCACACATAACAATATTAACCCTAAATGTAAATGAGCTAAATGCCCCAATCAAAAGACACAGACTGGCAAATTGGATAAAAAGCCAAAACCCATCAGTGTGCTGTATCCAGGAAACCTATCTCACATGCAAGGATACACAAAGGCTCAAAATAAAGGGACGGAGGAAGCTTTACCAAGCAAATGGAGAGCAATAAAAGCAGGAGTTGCAATTCTCGTCTCTGATAAAAATAGACTTTAAACCAACAAAGATCAAAAGAGACAAAGAAGGACATTACATAATGGTAAAAGAATCAATGCAACAAGAAGAGCTAACGATCCTAAATATATATGCACCCAATACAGGAGCACCTGGATACATAAGGCAAGTTCTTAATGACTTACAAAAAGACTTAGTCTCCCACACAATAACAGTGGGAGACTTTAACACCCCATTGTCAATATTAGATCAACAAGACAGAAAATTAACAAGGCTATCCAGGACTTGAACTCAGACCTGGACCAAGCAAACCTAATAGACATTTACAGAACTCTCCACCCCAAATCCGCAGAATATACATTCTTCTCAGCACCACATCACACCTACTCTAAAATTGACCACATAATTGGAAGTAAATCACTCCTCAGCAAATGCAAAAGAACAGAAATCATAACAAACAGTCTCTCAGACCACAGTGCAATCAAGTTAGAACTCAGAATTCAGAAACTAACTCAGAATTGCCCAGCTTCACAGAAACTGAACAACTGGATCTTGAATGTTGACTGGATAAACAATGAAATGAAGGCAGAAATAAAGATGTTCTTCGAAGCCAACGAGAATGAAGACACAACATATCAGAATCTCTGGGACACATTTAAAGCAGTGTCTAGAGGAAAATATATAGCAATAAATGCCCACACGAGAAGCAAGGACAGATCTAAAATCGACACCCTATCATCAAAATTGAAAGACCTAGAGGAGCAAGATAAAAAAACCCTCAAAACCTAGCAGAAGACAAGAAATAACTAAGATCAGAGCAGAACTGTAGAAGATAGAGACACAAAAATACCTTCAAAAAATCAATAAATCCAGGAGCTGGTTTTTCAAAAAGATGAACAAAATAGACCACTAGCCAGATTAATAAAAAAAGAAAAGAGAGAATAATCAAATAGATGCAATAAAAAATAATAAAGGGGATATCACCACAGATTCCACAGAAATTCAAACCATCATCGGAGATTATTACAAACAACTCTATGCACATAAACTAGTAAACCTGGAAGAAATGGAGAAATTCCTGGACACTTGCATCCTCCCAAATCTAAACCAGGAAGAAGTTGAAACCCTGAATAGACCAATAACAAGGTCTGAAGTTGAGGCAGCAATTAAGAGTCTACCACCCAAAAAAAGCCCAGGTCCAGATGGGTTCACAGCTGAATTCTACCAGACATAGAAAGAGGAGCTGGTACCATTCCTTCTGAAACTATTCCAAACAATCCAGAAGAGGGAATCCTTCCCAAATCATTTTATGAGACCAACATCATCCTGATACCAAAACCCGGCAGAGACTCAACAAGAAAAGAAAACTTCAGGCCAATATCCATGATGAACATAGATGCAAAAATCTTCAATAAAATGCAAACCGATTGCAACAGCACATCAAAAACTTATCCACCATGATCAAGTAGGCTTCAACTCGTGGATGCAAGGTTAGTTCAACATACGGAAGTCTATAAACGTAATTCACCACGTAAACAGAACCAAAGACAAAAACCACATGATTATCTCAATTGATGCAGAGAAGGCCTTTGACAAAATTCAACAGTGCTTTATGCTAAAAACCCTCAATAAACTAGGTATTGATGGAATGTATCTCAAAATAATAAAAGCTATTTATGACAAACCCACAGCCAATATCATACTGAGTGGGCAAAAACTGGAAGCATTCCCTTTGAAATCTGGCACTAGACAAGGATTCCCTCTCTCACCACTCCTATTCAATATAGTATTGGAAGTTCTAGCCAGAGCAATCAGGCAAGCAAAAGAAATAAAGGGTATTCAAATAGGAAAGGGGGAAGTCAAATTGTCTCTATTTGTAGATGACTTGATTGTATATTTAGGAGACCCCATCGTCTCAGCCCAAAATCTCCTGAAACTGATAAGCAACTTGAGCAAAGTCTCAGGATACAAAATCAATGTGCAAAAATCACAAGCATTTCCATACACCAATAACAGACTTAAAGAGAGCCAAATCAAGAACGAACTGCCATTCACAATTGCTACAAAGAGAATAAAATATCTAGGAATACAACTAACAAGGAACGTAAAGGACCTCTTCAAGGAGAACTACAAACCACTGCTCAACAAAATGAGAGAGGACACAAACAGATGGAGAAACATTCCATGCTCATGGTTAGGAAGAATCAATATTGTGAAAATGGCCATACTGCCCAAAGTAATTTATAGATTCAATGCTATCCACATCAAGCTACCAATGACCTTCTTCACAGAACTGGAAAAAACCACCTTAAACTTCATATGGAATCAAAAGACAGCCCACAAAGCCAAGTCAATTCTAAGCAAAAAGAACAAAGTGGGAGGCATCACACTACCGGACTTCAAACTATACTACAAGGCTACAGTAATCAAAACAGCATGGTACTGGTATCAAAGCAGAGATAAAGACCAATCGAACAGAACAGAGGCGTCGGAGGCAACACAACACACCTACAACCATCTGATCTTTGACAAACCTGACAAAAACAAGCAAGGGGGAAAGGATTCCCTGTTTAATAAATGGTGTTGGGAAAACTGGCTAGCCATGTTAAGAAAGCAGAAACTGGACCCCTTCCTGACACCTTACACTAAAATTAACTCCAGATGGATTAAAGACTTAAACATAAGACCTAACACCATAAAACCCCTAGAAGAAAATCTAGGCAAAACCATTCAGGACATAGGCGCAGGCAAGGACTTCATGATGAAAACACCAAAAGCATTGGCCACAAAAGCCAAAATAGACAAAATGGGACATAATCAAGCTCCACAGCTTCTGCACAGCAAAAGAAACAGTCATTAGAGGGAATCAGTAACCAACAGAATGGGAAAAAATTTTTGCTGTCTACCCATCTGACAAAGGGCTGATATCCAGAATCTACAAAGAAGTAAAACAGATTTACAAGAAAAAAACAAACAAGCCCATTCAATAATGGGTGAAGGATATGAGCAGACACTTTATAAAAGAAGACATACATGAGGCCAACAAACATGAAAAAATGCTCATGATCACTGGTCATTAGAGAAATGCAAATCAAATCTACATTGAGATACCATCTCACGCCAGTTAGAATGGCAATCATCAAAAAATCTGGAGACAACTGATGCTGGAGAGGATGTGGAGAAACAGGAACACTTTTACACTGTTGGTGGGAGTGTAAATTAGTTCAACCATTGTGGAAGACAGTGTGGTGATTCCTCAAGGACCTAGAAATAGAAATTCCATTTGACCCAGCAATCCCATTACTGGGTATATATACAAAGGATTATAAATTGTTCTACTATAAGGACACATGCACACGAATGTTCATTGCAGCACTGTTCACAATAGCAAAGACCTGGAACCAACCCAAATGCCTATCAATGATAGACTGGACAGGGAAAATATGGCACACATACACCGTGGAATACTATGCAGTCACCAAAAACGATGAGTTCGTGTCCTTTGTAGGGACATGGATGAACCTGGAAACCATCATTCTCGGCAAACTGACACAAGAACAGAAAATCAAATACTGCATGTTCTCACTCATAGTCAGGTGTTGAACAATGAGAACACATGGACCCAGGGGAGGGTAGCATCAGACACTGGGGTCTGTCGGGGGGGAAATAGGTGAAGGACAGTGGGGCTGGGGAGTTGGGGGAGAGATAGCATGGGGAGAAATGCCAGATATAGGTGATGGGGAGGAAGGCAGCAAATCACACTGTCATGTGTGTACCTATGCAACAATCTTGCATGTTCTTCACCTGTACCCCAAAACCTAAAATGCAATTAAAAAAAGAAAAAGAAATGATCAAAATCAAAGTTTTCACTTGCCCCTGATTTGTGACACATTTTGTTACTCAAGTGTCAAGGAGCCAAGTGCATGTTGCTCAACTCATTTCTAAACTATACTTTTAGCTCTGCTGTAAAAGCAGCAATTTGAGGAATTTAATTAATTCTTTTCTATAGGTAACTGGAGTTTTCTCATTAGAGTATTATTTACATAATTATTTATGACTGATGTGAGGCTTTGAAAGTGATGTCATCACATTGTGATATAAGAGGCCTGATTATTAGAATTAGGTTGGCCAATTTGTCTGAACCCCTGCTCCTTGATTTGTAAAACAGAGAAAATGATATCAAACCTGAAGCGTTGTTTTACCAACAGTTCTCCATAGGCACTCAAAATGTTACTTCCCTTTCTTTTGATTGGCATATATCCCCTTGTGTTCCCTGGAGGTCATATAGATGAATTGTATTCTGTGGCCAGATTCCGTTGAGGACCGAGGTTGAACATTGCCTGAAGGAAGAGATAATTATACTTCATAGGCTTCTGAGTTTAAGACTGTATATGCTCTGGTTTATATTACACATACTAAATATGTAAAACTTTGTAGGTTACATTTCTTCTCCATGGTTTTCTCATGTGTAAGATGGGAATCATAATAGTATCTACTTAATGAGATTATTGTTACCAGTGGAAGAGATCTGATTTACTCCGACTTACTGGTGGCCTGTTCATATGAGTCTGTAGCAACTTCAGTTCTTGCCTCCTTAAGAGGAAAGAATTCAGCTGAGGGACACACAGCAGAAAAAGAGACTGAGGCAAGTTTCAGACCATAGGAAGTTTCAGAGCAGGAGTGGAAGTTTATTTAAAAAGGCTTCAGAACAGGAAAGAAAGAAAATAACTCTTGAAAGAGGTCCCAGTGGGTGCTCTGAGGATCAAAGAGAGAAAAAGGACAGGAAAAAAGGGTAGAGAGAAAAGAGAGCCTTTAATGTTGATCCTGGGACTTTATATGCCTGCCTCTTTCCCATGCTTCTTCCCTTAGGTTGGGCTTCTGGCACGTGCAGTGCTTTCCTTACCCTTTGGAACAGAGCACGGGCAGGGTGTTTAGAGAGTTTCAGGCATGCCTGTTTGAGGCTTTTTTATTTTCTTTCCAGTGTCGCCTGTCCCAGGAATGTCACACTTTGTCATTTTGCCTCTTAACATGCATGCCCAAGAAGCAGCTTCTCCTCTGGGGCTTGTATTCAATTAATACTTATGATGTTAACAGGTGTGGACTGTCAGGAGATTGTCTCTCCCTGGCTGCTGAATTATTTTTAGAGAGTCAGTGCGAAAATTGGCAAACCATCACCCGACATTTTTAGTGGGTGCCCTGCTCTTGCCTAACTACCTTTAACAAAATGACTAGCTTAATAAACTCATAGTAAGTATTAACCCTGATTATTATTTCACATTATAGTCAACTGGTTAGTTGAGCATGTGCCATGTCACATTCCACGTTTGTCTTCTCACACTTAGTACAGTGTTTGGCATCTGGTAGACAGACAATAAGTAGTTGTGAAATGCAAATCTTCTTGGGAAATTTCTAGAGGAACTGCCTGAGAACTCTTATATAAGCAAGCGGATCCTTGAGAGAGCTCCGTAAATTTATACTTACTGTCTGGGGTATTGTTACTTGCTGTTTCCCAGATGTCTGAGGGCAAAGCTGTAAGGACAAGAGGGTGCAGAGAAGCAGGATGATGGGTGCTGCATAAAAAAGCCAACAAAATCAGCTCTCTGGAACTTTTCTCCCCTCAACATTGTAGCAGCATATTCAGAGTAACATTTGTTTAAGGTTCTAATTTATTCATTTATATATTTGTTTATTTTGAGATAGAGTCTCACTCTGTCTCCAAGGCTGGACACTCTCACTCTGTAGCCCAGGCTGTCCCGCTGCAGTGGTGGGATCTCAGTTCAAGGCAACCTCCACTTTCCTGGTTCAAGTGATTCTCCCTGTCTCAGCTGGTTCAAGTGATTCTCCCTGTCTCAGCCTTCCGAGTAGCTGGGATTACAGGTGCCTGCCATCCCGCCTGGCTTATTTTTATATTTTTAGATTAGCGACGGGTTTTTACCATGTTGGCCAGGCTGGTCTTAAACTCCTGACCTCAGGTGATCCGCCCTCCTCCATCTCCCAAAGTGCTGGGATTACAGGTGTGAGCTACCATGCCAGGCCCCAATTTAATTTGGCTGACATTCCTCTTTTTATAAAGAAGAGGACATAAATATAAATTGAGAGGATGCCAGGAAATGAGAAAATCTGTATAACCTCTACTCCACTGACTAAAAACAGGGAGGTTGTTTCCCAATCTATAAAATGTATTTCACCTGATAACAGATCTTTGCTTGTGACAAATCACATTTGTTCTAATTCAGGGAGCAGAGGAAGATTTAGACTCATTTCCATTTGTCACTGCACTTTGCGGTTTATAACATACATGATCTCAATTATGTCTTACATACAACAGCCCTGTGGGGTAGATAAGGAAGGCTTTAACCTCACTTTATAGGTGATAAAATAGACATCTATGCAAAAGCTAAGTGACTTGCCCAAGGATCCATATCAGTTGAGAATGAGCACAAAAACCCAGATTTTTGGACACCAGTTAGTGTTCTTCCCATTCCTTCACACCCATTTGCCTCACTGTAGCACTGGTGTGGTTTTCTAGAAGAAACATGAATTTTCTATTCATCTGGTCAGTAATGAGTTGTATCCTCCATTGTGTAAATTAAAAATAAAACCTCCATGAAAACAAAAACAAAACCCATAAACTTTGACTCTATCAACAAATATGAGCACTTTCTATTTGCAAGATGTTGTGCTAGATTTAGATATCAAGGTTGCCCTCACTGAGCTTTTGTTTGTTAGATGAGAACACTCAACCATGAGAAAATGATATGAGGCTGAGAATATTTAACCATGTTATTTCCCTTTACTCTTCAAGTTCTTTTGATTTTGAGGAATTTCTGGTGGTGGATGGATTGACATTTAACATATCTTAGGGATAAAAATGAGACTGAAAATGTAACAATTAGATGGACAAAACATTGTTCCACACAACCTTGCTTTTCTATTATGGAAACATTTTGTAATGATATTTAATATATGTGATAAATAAAATAATTTTCAACTAATACACTTTTTATTTTTACCTACATGTTTTATTTAAAACTTCAGCTCTTAAAACTCTTCATGTTATCACTGCAAAAGGGGAATGAAAGGCATTTTTTATAAGTTTTTAAAAGCTTTAATACTCAAATTCAAATGAAACATGTAGGAAACAACAAAGATAGGAATACATTGTATTTTTCATCTGGTATATTCCTACCTTTTCCCATAGAGCATTATCAGTAATGATGCGGGAAACCTCAACCAATTTCATATGACAGGACAGACCACAACTTGTGAAACAGAGTGTGTAAGACCATAGCAACTTGGGGAACTCCCTCCCTCCACCACTTGCTTCTCTCTCACATCTGTGTAATGAAACAATATTCCCATTTATGGAAACTTCCTTATGTATCAAGTACTGTATGGGTGCCTCACATATATGAAATACTAGATGTACTAAGTATTTTCATATATATAATTTCTAACTGTGATTTCCTCAGCAACTTTCAGAGTTTGTCTGCGTAAGCATTGGTGCCCCATTTTACACAAAAGCAAATAGAGGTTCTGGGAATTTAAAGTACTTCTCCAAAGTCACAGAGCTCATAAAGCTCTTAAGTGGAAAAGATATAACTGATAGCTAAGTTACTGAGTTTTAGGCTAGTTTTATTAATCACATCTTACTACTTGTTTGGATAATATTTGATTTTTAAAATCTCAAAAAGTAAAAGCTCATTTAGGTATTGTCATAATTATAGCATAAAATAAAGATGATTCACTGTGAAAGCTAACATACTAAAATTCCAAAATCCTGGAATGTTGATGATTCTGTTAGCAATTATAGTACACATCTCTTGATTTGAGATGCAAGTTTTAGTTTAGTGGAAGAATATGCCATTGAATACAAAGAGTTATCAATTGTCAGACTAAGATGTACCAGCAGCAGTCTTTGCTTAACTGATTAAATATACTGTTATCTTAGAGCATCTTTAGATTATGAGAGAGAATTATCATATTATAAAAACTGTAGAAAATTGGGCTCAATCTGTAATAATCTAGGATACCCCTTGAAAGCTGTTTTTTTCCAATAAGAGTATAAAATACATTCTCTAATATTGTGTATATTCATTTATACATTTTGACCCCATGATTTTTATATATATGCATTATCATTTTTAATTTGAATATTTAAAATATTATATACATTGGAATAGTTTCAAATGAGAATATCTTTTTAAAAAAGTGCAAAGTGATGAAATAGAGAACTCTAGAATGCTTCTAATAAAACGATGTAGATAAAATTTCTTACATTTAGTGACCTTGGTGTTACTATTTTATAAAGACTAGGTCAATTGTCCTGATGGTTTTATGAATCTGCTCTTTTATTTGTATTGGTACAAATTTACACAGTGCTTTCTTTCCTGAATCGCTAATTTCTATGAATTTCAGGAGGGTAGAACAAGGTTTCAGTGTACATTTTGTCATAAGATTTCCAACTCACTGAAGAGATCAATTTTCTGTCTCTAGCTACAGTTTCTTTCCCACCAGTAAGTAATGAACTCATCACATCACAATATAACGGGTACTAAATGGGTTTTATGTTCATCAAAAATCTGCACATGGTGATTTCTGTTAAAAATCTAGATGCTTGCTTTGGACTGAATATTACATTAGTAGTTTTAAAACTATATTGTTAAGTGGAGAAAACTGCTAAAATTTATCATGATTCCTCTGCATAAATGCTCTAAAATTTTCACATATTCTCAATCCTGTTTTTCATCTTATTTATGTATCAGTGAATTTTTTAAAAAAATAATTTCAGCTTTTGAAGAAAAATTTTCCAGGTTTCTGGAGATAGTGGTGATTGCTTGCTTCAAGTCCTTCTAGTCCACAGTTAGGACAGAGATAGACAATTAGGGGATAGATGAGATTTCTTGATAGCTCTGGTTGCCAAGGTCCCAGAAAGAATTCTCAGAGGCCTTGTGTCATATACCCAACTCCGAACTTACCTCTGTGGCTGCGGGATTGTACTATTGACTAGTCGGGGCTGGGTCCCATGCTTACCCCAAATAAGAAATTCTGGGTGGATGATAGCTTATTTCCAAAGAAGCAGAAAGTATGTAATTTTGTATGCATATTAAACTAGAGAGATATACTAATAAAATATTCTGCGCTTAGAATAGTAATTCCCTAGCAGAATGAATTGGCTCTGGAGTAGCTTTGTGAGCTTTTGCTTGTCTTTTAAAATTAAACAGTTTTATCTTTAAATGGTAGTTTAAATGTAAATTACGTAAGATTAAGATTGATGAGTTCTCTGAAAGTGTCTTTTGCCCTCTGCTTTTTGTGGTAGTAGTCCCTGTAACTGCTGTCTCTCCATGGCACTGAAAAATGCTAAGAATTTACCCTGAAGACCCTAGTCCTAGGCCAAGCAAAGAGAAAGGGGAATAAATGTCCCTGTGGAGTTTGAAGCTAGTGACTATGACATACTGACAAAGTAAGAATGTGTTTAAAATGTATCACGCTCTTCTCCAAGTTGTTGTATATGTTAATTTATTGAATTCTTACAACCCTATGCCATAAGTACTATGTTTATCCTCATTTTAAAGAGGGGGAATATGAAGCACTAAGAAGTTGAGAAACTTGCCTGAGATCATATGTTTAGCAAGAGATAGAACTGAGACTTAAATACAGGCAGTTTGTCTTCAGTGTTTGTGCTTTTAACCAAGACTCTGATTTCCACAGTACAGTGGGTTATACCCTCCGAGAAGGTAGCATGTCTGGCACTACCCTTCATTGCCTGCATCACTGAGCAAAGTTGTTGAAATTCTGGTCTTAAGAAGTCCAGGTTCTAGGAGCTCCACAAAAGTATTGGGTTTCATTTTCAAATATCATTGAATTGTCTCAAAAATTATTTTAAAATAGACCTAAAATTGATATATCACAGTTACACACATTGGAAACTATCATTGCATTAAGAAGTTCTGACAGGTTACTTTGACATTGCCCAGAACTTGGAATGAAATTTCTCCTGCGCTTTTCATGCATATAATTGAACTTGTGCATGACACATGAATTATTAAGCTTGTCACTTTGCATTTCTCTTTAAAAATAATTGATATATGTGTTACGTATCTCAAAATAATAAAAGCTATTTACGACAAACCCACAGCCAATATCATACTGAATGGGCAAAAACTGGAAGCATTCCCTTTGAAGTCTGGCACTAGACAAGGATGTCCTCTCTCACCATTCCTATTCAATACAGTATTGGAAGTTCTAGCCAGAGCAATCAGGCAAGAAAAAGAAATAAAGGATATTCAGATAGGAAAGGAAGAAGTCAAATTGTCTCTATTTGTAGATGACATGATTGTATATTTAGGAGACCCCATCGTCTCAGCCCAAAATCTCCTGAAACTGATAAGCAACTTCAGCAAAACCTCAGGATACAAAATCAATGAGCAAAAATCATAAGCATTCCTATACACCAATAACAGACTTAAAGGGAGCCAAATCAAGAACGAACTGCCATTCACAATTGCTACAAAGAGAATGAAATACCTAGGAATACAACTAACAAAGGATGTAAAGGACCTCTTCAAGGAGAACTACAAACCACTGCTCAACAAAATAAGAGAGGACACAAACAGATGGAGAAACATTCCATGCTCATGGTTAGGAAGAATCAATATTGTGAAAATGGCCATACTGCCCAAAGTAATTTATAGATTCAATGCTATCGCAATCAAGCTACCAATGACCTTCTTCACAGAACTGGAAAAAACCACCTTAAACTTCATATGGAACCAAAAGAGAGCCCGCATAGCCAAGATAATTCTAAGCAAAAATAACAAAGCTGGAGGCATCAGTCTACTGGACTTCAAACTATACTACAAGGCTACAGTAATCAAAACAGCATGGTACTGGTACCAAAACAGAGATAAAGACCAATCGAACAGAACAGAGGCGTCGGAGGCAATGCCAAACATCTACAACCATCTGATCTTTGACAAACCTGACAAAAACAAGCAAGGGGGAAAGGATTCCCTGTTTAATAAATGGTGTTGGGAAAACTGGCTAGCCATGTGCAGAAAGCAGAAATTGGACCCCTTCCTGACACCTTACACTAAAATTAACTCCAGATGTATTAAAGACTTAAACATAAGACCTAACACTATAAAAACCTTAGAAGAAAACCTAGGCAAAACCATTCAGAACATAGACATAGGCAAGGACTTCACGACTAAAACACCAAAAGCATTGGCAACAAAAGCCAAAATAGACAAATGGTATCTAATTAAACTCCAGAGCTTCTGTACAGCAAAAGAGTCAACCATTAGAGTGAACCAGCAACCAACAGAATGGGAAAAAGTGTTTGCAATCTACCCATCTGACAAAGGACTAATATCCAGAATCTACAAAGAACTAAAACAGATTTACAAGAAAAAACAAACCCATTCAAAAGTGGGCGAAGGACACGAACAGACAATTTTCAAAAGAAGACATATATGAGGCCAACAAACCTGTGAAAAAAAGCTAATCATCACTGGTCATTAGGGAAATGAAAATCAAAACCACATTGAGATGCCATCTCAGGCCAGTTAGAATGGAGATCATTAAAAAATCTGGAGACAACAGATGCTGGAGAGGATGTGGAGAAATAGGAACACTTCTACAGTTGGTGGGAGTGTAAAATAGTTCAACCATTGTGGAAGACAGTGTGGTGATTCCTCAAGGACCTAGAAATAGAAATTCCATTTGGCCCAGCAATCCCAATCATGAGTATATATCCAAAGGATCATAAATGGTTCTGTTATAAAGACACATGCACATGTGTGTTCATTGTGACACTATTTACAATAGCAAAGACCCGGAACCAACCCAAATGCCTATTTATGATAGACTGGACAAGGAAAATGTGGCACGTATACACCATGGAATACTATGCAGCCATAAAAAACAATGAGTTCGTGCCCTTTGTTAGGGACATGGATGAACCTGGAAACCATAGTTCTCAGCAAACTGACACAAGAACAGAAAACCAAACACCGCATGTTCTCACTCATAAGCGGGTGTTGAACAATGAGAACACATGGACACAGGGAATCGAGCATCACACACTGGGGTCTTTTGTGGGGGATAGGGGAGGAACAGCAGGGGGGTAGGGAGGTTGGGGAGGGATAACATGGGGGAGAAATGCCAGATATAGGTGATGGGGGGGGATGGAGGCAGCAAACCACCTTGCCATGTATGTACCTATGCAACAATCCTGTATGTTTTGCACATGTACCCCAGAATCTAAAGTGTAATAATGTATATATATATATGATTTGGTATGGGTACACTTGAGTTTGTTAATACATGTTCACAATATTCAATTAAGTGCCAGGTAAGGCTCAAGCATGTTTACATCTGTTACATATCTATTGATAATTTATAACCAGTTTCTTTTAATAAAAATCAAGTAAGAGTTTCTGTAATACAAATAAAATTTAGAGATCAATGGCCACCTCATTCCACTCTGGGATACCCCAGAGAAAACCAATAAAGTGGGAACATTAATTGAGAAATGTAGAATTTTCTGATGATGATATAGACAGGGAGGCTTATACCATGTATCACATAGAAGATGGCTTAAAATCCTTTTCATCTTCAAAATCTTTTTTAACTCCTACCCATCATATGGGAGGTGTATTGGGGGAGGAGAAGGGATAGAGTATGTGGGAAAAGGGTGTCCCAGCTCCCTGGGCTTCAGCATGTTTTCCTTCTGGATTTCTCCAGGGTGTTGGAAATTCTGCTTTCTCATTATAGAGAACAATTTACCCCCACCTACCAAATATTCTTGTCCAGCTCAGTGTTCAACAAACAGTCTTTCAGTTACTAAAGCCAACTCTTCTTAGAAAGCTGTATGGGTTTATAAAAGTAAGTTCTTTTTCTGTCACATATTTTTCTCTTAATTTGTATCCAGTATTCTTCTTATACGAGAAAAATGTTTTTGATCATGATTATGCCTTAAACTTTTAATTATGATTATCTCTCCAAAAATGCCTAATTTATAACACAACTAAAGATAAATGTAAAACAAAAGCAAATCCCTTAAATTAATCCCATTAAAGTACTGCATGTATATTATGAGAACATCATAAAGTATCGCAAAGGATACCTAAATTTTCTCTTAAGAAATTCCCTATTTGTATCAACTGTAAAAGAGTCACATACAGACTGTGTAGTCTCCAATGGTTATCAGCTTGCCAAGGCGCTAGTATCTTACTGAATCAACACACACCAAGACATGCCAAGTCAGACAGTAAACACTTGGTTAGGTAGCAGTCAGAATATCAAATTCTTAGTTAATGCTGATTACGTTTATTTATGCCAACTAATATTCTAATACTTAATTATGAATATACATCTATATTTACCAAAGAATAAAACAAAACAAATCTAAATTGCTTATCTTCATACATATGTGGAGACACTTTGTTCAAATATACATAGCATTAAATAGCTAGATAAATAAATAAATACTGCTCAGAAGCAGCAATTAAGAAAATCCGTTGAGGTAAGATCAATAAAGTATTTCTCAATATTTGCTTTTGATCTGGTTTTTATAATCATAGAAACACAAGTCTCGAACTGTTTGTAGTAACAGACTACTCCAGTAAACACTGATTACGCTTTCTGTAGTAAGGGTGCTTTTCAGACTCCCACTATAGAACCCCAAGGTTATTTTTTGAAATTTATAATCTAAATCCTGGAATAAACTACCTTGTTATTATTATCATTATTAACCTAAGACATACTAATGGAAACTTTTCTCTGTGAATCTTATGAAATTCCCTTATTTTTAAATTCTATTTGTTTGTTATTTCTATTCCCTTTTCTCTCTCATGTTTGTTGCTTAACCTCAAGTATGCATGTGTGTATGTGTTTGTGTGTATGTGTGTGCACATGTGTGCATGCACACACGAAAACCTTATACCTTTTGAATGGAAAATGAGTTTGTTAGTCCCAACCAGTACATTTTAAGAATGTTTTTGGGTTCAAGATACTCAGGTTAAAAAGTATACAGCAAACTTGCTTTACGATAATTCCACAGAAATGTCTGGGGTTGGGAAATGCTTACAAGGATTTTCAACCAACATGAAAACAAATGAACTTGCTTTGTTACATCCCAATTGCATTTCTACTCTTGCTCCCTTTTGCCTTTTCTCAGGCCTGTGACTGAAATTGAAGGGGCCTAGGATTGATTATTAGAATAATAAAAATCAGAGACTAGAGAACTTATCCTGATCATCCTCCACTGTTCTGGAACTTATGTTTTAATTATTCTGGCACATAATAGTTATGTGTGTGTGTGTAGGCTACACGTGATGTTTTGACACAGGCATACAATGTGTAATGACCAAATAAGGGTAACTGAGGTGTTCATCACCTCAAGCCTCAAGCATTTATTACTTTTTCGTTTTAGGAACATTCCAATTTCACTTTTCTGGTTACTTTAAAATATAAAATAAATTGTATCAACTATAACCACCCTATTGTGCAATTGAATGCTAGATTTTGTTCACTCTAGCTAACTGTATTTTTTCTGCCTATTAACTGCCCCCACTTTATCCCTTTCTCCCTGCCCTCCTTCCCAGCCTCTGGTAACCATCATTCTACTGTCCATCTCCTTGAGTTCAATTTTTTTTTTTTAAAAAGTTATCTCCTACATGTGAGTGGGAACATGCAAAATTCATCTTTCTGTGCCTGGCTTATTTCATTTAACATAGTATCTTCCAGTTCCATCTATGTAGTTGCAAATGACAGGATTTCATTCTTTTAATGGCTGAAATATCTTCCAGTTCCATCTGTGCAGTTGCAAATGACAGGATTTCATTCTTTTAATGGCTGAATAATATTCCATTGTATGTATACATATAAATTTTTTATCCACCATTCTGAAAAATCCTTTTCCTGAAATTTTAAAATTATATGTTATATGTATAAGTTACTTTTCTCATTCGAATTTAGTCAACATTTTATGTATTTACTTATTCATGTTTTAAATAATTACTCTCCCCCATTTCTGTGCCAGGTAATATGAAGTCCTTTAGATAAATTAATAAAATATAATTCTAACCTCCAAGGAAGTTCAAGTCTGATGGGGAAGCTCACAGTCTGAGTGTGTTTACAGGGACAACCAGTTCATTTACTGTTTGAAGGGACTTTAAAACCACATAATCTTAGTGGGCAGAAAATAATCACAGGAATATATCTGCCTCTGTTTTTCTAGGGGAAATTTTTCAGATAAAAAAATACAAACCAAAACAGCTTCTCTCTGATTTGGATTAAAATCTGGGACATCTGTATAGGTCAAACCAGTCAGATAATCACTAATTCCTGATCCTTTCCTTTTTGCTCCTTATTACACTCAAAGACAGTCAGTAGGCTGATCAGAGACCTTTGTTATAGGTTTGTACTAAAATGCTTTTGCTGCATTGTACTTCAGAGTTGGGCCGGGAGTGTTCAATAAATTGATTTTTCTGTCCTTTCTATTTCTTGTTCTAGAACTCTACCGTAACTGGACACATATAGCTTTCATTCTGTAGTGGAAAAACCTGTAGCTTGAGTAAAAGCTGCAGGCTTTTGAAGTTTTATGAAATGGCTATGTCAATTTGTTCTTTGTTCAGTGTAGAGAGTAGGATGCATCTCACTCATCTAATTTAGACACTTAAAAGTCAGATCCCATACTTTTAAAAATCGTCTGGGTTGCTTTTTATTCTCTGAACCCAGGGGCCCTCCATGAAATCAGTGGGCTTGGCAGGAAACATTTGAAGAGGTGAGGTTAGCTTGTTTTCTTGCAAGACTTTTTCTGAGACCTGGGCAAGAAAAAAAAAAGTTGATTCTTGAGCTGATATTTCTGCAAGTAAAGATATTTTGAGACCTTCTGTAGAATGGCTGGGATTTATTAGAAGACATGTTAAATATGCTTTTAAAAATATAAAAACTAGTACATATTTCAGTACATTTTTCTTTCTGTTTTAACTGGCCTCTAGAATTAAAAACATAAATGATTTAAGACATGATTTCTATGTTCTTTTCTTCTTATATAAGAGAGATCATTTTGGGGCAAATGACATACAATTTTTTTCCATCTTTCAATTTTAGAAAATGGAGGTATGTTAGAAGCTCACACTGGTAAACCAAAAACTCAAAACCACTTGATTAATGTTGTTATTCTAAAATAGTATTTGAGCCTGGTTATAGTGAAAAGAAATATAGCTTCATAAAAGGTCAGCGTTTTGGGTATGATGTTACTGTGAATAAGATTCAAGTGCCTTCAGTTGAGCCACTGGCTGCTGATATTTCTTCTATACCAGTGTAACAGTTTTCCAGCCGATGATGTATAAATATTTTTATACATTGTACGATCAGGAAAATTCCATTGACGAAAGATAAAGATCTGTCTCTAATTTGTGTACTAAAGAGTAAGTTGAGTCTCATTAATCATTTCTTTGAAATTCTTTAAGTAAATAAGTGGTTATTTTATGTGGTGTTATTATTTCTTATTTATGATATCAAAATGAATCTCAGATATACGTACACAATTTATATAAATTAGAGAATTTTTAAACCCTCTATTATATTTCATCATTGTCAGAACATTTACTGTGGAGCAATGGAGTCAAAGCTTTATGCTCCCTGATTTGCAAAGGCCCATTTTGGTTCCTAAATCTAGCCTTGCATTTATAAACAAAATATGGCTCTTAAGTTTTATAGATTTCAGGCTCCATGAAACCCGAAGCCACTTAAGATCGGTGTAAAGTAGTTTTCGTAGTGTGGTACTTGACAGGCAGCATCAGCTTGACCTGGGAGCTTGGTAGAAATACAGGTTCTCAGGCACCACCTCTGAATTGCTGAGTTAGAAATTTGTGTTTAGGGATCAGGAGGGACTAGCAATCTGAATTTTAACAGGCCCCTTCAGGTGATTCAGATTGCAGGCTAGGATTCTACCATAAAGACACATGCATGTGAATGTTCATTGCAGCACTATTATAGCAAAGACATGAAATTAACCCAAATGCCCATCAGTGACAGATCAGATTAAGAAAATGTGGTGCATATACATCATGGAATATTACACAGTCATAAAAATGAATGAGATCATGTCTTTTGTGAGAACAGGGATGGAGCTGGAGACTATCATCCTTAGCAAACTAACACAGGAACAGAAAACCAAATACTGCATATTCTCACTTATAAGTAAGAGCTAAATGATAAGAACTTATGAACACAAAGGAAAAAACCATAGACACCAGATTCTACTTGGGGTTGGGAGGAGGGAGATGAGTAGAAAAGATAACTATTGGGTACTGAGCTTAATACCTGGGTGATGTAATGATATGTACAATCAATCCCCTGACCTCGACATTTGTTTAAGTATGTAACAAACCTTCACATGTATCCCTAAACCTAAAATTAAAAAAATGAATGCAGGCTAGGGGTAGAAAATGGTGGAAAAATAAAAATTGCCTGGATTTCTTAGTGTTTCTGCAAAAAATCCTAGCTGTCTGAGATATGGAAATGTGTATAAAATAAATAGGAAGTATTTGTGTTCACTTCCCTCAGAAGTATTTTACTTTTCATATACCATAAGAATTAGATTGTAGCCATTTGTCTAGTTAACTGCTTTGATCTGTCTGTTCCTGGAACAAACAATGTTTTCAGGGACAAGTCTATCTAAAGTCACAGTCATAAAAAAGAGAATATTTGCATGTACACAGTTTACATTAAACAGAGCATACCTAAAATCTTAATGTGAAACATCTACAGTTGGCTACTTCACTGGTTTAAATTTTCCTAAAAAAATTGTATAAGGACTTTCTTACATATGTATAACCCAAATGCTCAAGTAATTAGTCCTTCCCAGAAAAAGGGCAGGACCAGTCCCCAAACAGATTCAACCTACCTTGACAATGCAGGGGTGGTTTAGGAGCACACCTGTGTCTCCCACGGCAGTTTTCACACTATTAAAAATTTAAGATCAAGTCTCTACTGCTTACATTGTGAAAACTCTGCCACTGGCAACTTTAACATAGGAGTAGGGCTCTTACTGATTAAAGTTTTTTAGAAAATATCCTCTTTCTGTAGACTCCACTATAGGATTTCATAGTCACTTTAAGAATCAAAGTGATGAAGGGACTTTATGGGATGTATAGTTCAATCCCATCATTTTTGTGGATGAAGAAACTGAGGTACAAGGAAGTTAATTTTCCCAAAGATTTTGTGGAAAGCAAATGTAGAATTAGTTCTAGTCCCAGTTTTCTTGAATATCTTTTTTTTATAAAAAAATTTCCAGCTTCATTGAGACATGATTGACAAATAATATAGTATGTATTTCAGTTGTACAATGTGATGACTTGGTATATATACATATTGTAAAATTACTACCACAATCAAGTAAGTTAACACATCTATCACCTCACATGGTTACCCTTTTTGGTGGTAAGAATATTTAAATTAAACTTTCTTAGCAAATTTCAGGTACCCAATATAGTATTGTTAACTGTAGTCACCATGTGTTACATTAGATCCCTACAATTTATTTATCTCATAACTGAAGGTTAGTGTCATTTGACCAACATCTTCCCATTTCTCCCACCATCTAGCCCATGGAAACCACCACTCTGTTCTCTGTTTCTGTATTCAGCTTCGTTAGATTCCTCATATAAGTCAGACCATACTCTCCATTATACTTATAATGCATTTTTCAGTGTAACATACTACCTTTATAGATGGGAAATCTCTTGTGAGATCTGCCTATTTGGGATTATCCTATAAGGTGCTTTGGACTGGTAATTACAGAGTCAGAAATAAATAGCAGTGGTTGAGGCCCCCTGCTTATCTATACCTTTATGACACCTATAACCACACTTTTTGGTTGCTTATTCTAGACTTTCTAATTTCAGGTGTCACTATTACTTAAACTTTCTGAGCCCCAATTTTTTCTTACTCAAAAACAGGGATAATGTTTCTTAGAGTTCTGTGAAGATTCTTGAAGGAATGCTACTAAAACTACAGTAAGAATTCAGTGAATAGGAATTCTTTAAGCCTTCTGAGAAGAGGCTGTAGAGCCCTGAACACAGAAGCAGTTAAGCATGATTTTATAATCATCATAAATCTTAAGCGGCATACTGTGTATCTGAAAAGCCCATAGAGGCCAAAGAAAAGGCAGATACATTATTCAATAAAAATGATAAAAACATGCTTGAATAAAAATACAACTATTTAAGTGACAGTTTTGTGTCCTTTCACAGATGGCAAGCCTTTTAGCTAGCTTTTTGTGTTTTAAAATAATTTTAGTTCTCCATGTACTGGTAACATAAACTCGAAGTGAAAATGAAATAACAAGGACCCAAGATCCCCAAATAGACAAAACATAAAAATAAATTATAAAATAAATACATGAAAGTTTCACGCAGCCAAAATTTTGCGTGCTACAGCACACCTTGCTACAGTGCTATGGAGTTTAGAAACTAAACAATGCCAACATTTTAAACCAAGCGGCATAAATTTAATATGATTCAAGAACTATACTGTATAAGAAATCAGAGATAAAGGCAGTGAAAGAAGGAGCCACTCATTTTCCTCAATTCTAATTATCCTCGTTTCAGTGGATTAGAAAATGGTAAATGTAGAAGTCAAGTTAGAGATGGTGCTGAGCTCAATCCCCTGCCAAGTTAAGTCTGATAAATGGCAAGTGTGTATAATTAATACTGTCATTTTTCCCTAGACCAAAGGGCGACTGCAGTAACTATAGATTGTAATTGTCATCGTTGTCACATAAAATGTGCTATTATTAAGTTCGGGCTGAATTTTATTGCTGGGAATGCTCATAAATTGAGCGGTCAGTCATTTAAATTACCAAGTAGGGAGCTTTGTGGCTTGCTCTAAAACTACTTTCTAAGACAATGTATTTGACTTTGGACCTCCAGAAACTAATTGCATTTTTTTGAACAGACGTTAGACAGGCTGTAACCTATATGTGAGGATATTCTGACAGACATGCCCTGTAGGTTTGCGAATGTTTGTAGGAAACTTATATTTTTATTTCCAATATTTTTGGTGTAGCAGCAAGAAGGGAATAGAGAATAGATGTGAAATGACATATGTGTGGGAGAGATCATTTTGAAAGTGCACTTATTGCTTTCTTGCAAGATCCCTACTTTCCAGAAGGTGATGTTGATGAAATATTAACAAGTACAGGATGGAAATTATGATGGATTTGTTGTTAGTGTCTTAGAGAATGATTGTGGGATACAAATTGGAGTGGTATAGCAAGAGAAGAAAAATCAGCTAATAACATCTTAAAAGGATTAATAATGACTAATAGGATATATGATGTTTCCATTTATTATTTTTTTAGTTTTTATATGCTTATAATTACTATGCTATAATTAAAAACAGTGTGTAATAAATATGTATTCGCCTAAAATGCCATATACTATGTACTCTGATATGAAAAGTGTTCGTGATGGGATTCATGACTTCTTCTTCAGTATGTTTAATTCTATTTGCATTTTTAGAATAAAATAATATAATTTTAGACTAAAAATTAAGTAAAGAAAAAATACCCATACCTGCATCATATTGGTACCACTACTTTCGCCATTTTAATGCATTTTGTCTTCATAAGAATGAGTTTTTATGGTTTTAAAAAGTGCTTATGTAATTTTATGTATATTTTCTATGATTTTCTGCGATTGCATAGTATTTGATAGAACTTCACAGAGCAATCTAGTTGTCTTACTCAAGTCTTAAATCAAACATCTTTCCTAAACCATTTAATCTATATTAGCCTACCTCCCCTTCCCCAATTACTATATTATCTTTTAAAAAATAATTACATTCACAGCAATTAGTCCTATAGTAAATAATTTTGCTTATTTAATATATATCTTTTCCCTATGAAAATATAAGTTCCATGACACCAGGGACTTCTCTGCCTTATTTACAATTGCATTTCTAGCCCTTAAAATGGCTTCTGAAAAATGTAAGTTTCAATAAATATATAATTACTGTACCATTTTTCCATTTTTGGAGTAAGTTATCATCACCTTTGTGTGATAATTTATGCATTGAGGGAGATCTTCCATTAATCTAACAGTTTTCAAACTTTAGAAATAAAATGTTAGAAAAGTTTAGTGAATAATTCAAAATATTAGATAATAGATCAGAAGTCTGAAGATATTTGTGTCAGTCAGGGTTCTCCAGAGAAGCACAACCAATAGGACATACACACAAATACAAATGAGAGAGAGAGAGAAAAAATTATTATAAGATATTGGTTCACATGATTTATGGAAGCTGAGAAGTACCACAATCTACCATCTGCTAGCTGGAAACAGAGAAAAGCCAGTGTTGTACTTTGAAAGCCTGAGAGCCTGAGAGCCACTGGTGTAAACTCCAGTCTGAATCTGAGGGCCTGAGAACTAGAAGCACTGACGGCAGCTGAAGCTCAGTTAGTCAGGCAGAAAACTCGAGAATTTTCCCTTCCTCTACCTTTTTGTTCCATTCAGGTCTTCAGTGGACTGGATAGTACCTGCCCACATTGGGGAGGACAATTCTCTTTATTTAGTTTGCCAATTCAGTGCTAATCTACCAGAAATACCCTCACAGACAAACCCAGAAATAATGTTTTACCAGATATCTGGACATCCCATGATTCAATCAGGTTTACACATAGAATTTACTATTGCAGCATTTATGTCATATTGTGTGTGTGTGTGTGATATGTATATGTATGTGTGTATATATGTATACATATATACACACATACACATTCTCTCATATAGATACATATGTATACACACGTTCTCTCCATAATGTGTGTGTGTGTGTGTGTGTGTGTGTGTGTGTGTGTGTGTGTATAAAACCTTCAGCTTGCTGTTCAGAAGTCTTGACTATATGTTCATGGCACTGTGTGTGTACACTTTGTCATAGTTTCATTTATTTTGTGTTTTATAATTTTAGAAAATTTCTGTTAAATGTGTAGGCAAAAATGATACACCTGAGTTTATGTATTTTACTTTCTTTTGATTTTTAGCAAGTTTGTATTTTTACTTTTGGTATTGTTGTTAAGTAGTGTTTTCTTTTTAGTGTTTTTGTGTTTCTCTATTTTGTTCTTAAATTTTTCTTCTTAGCCGATATAACTCTTGAGTACTTTAACTCTTTCAGCTGAGAGGCTTAGTTGTATTCAATTTAACCATTATTTAGAAAGGTGACATGCCTGCGAGTTTAGCCGGTGCAACAAGGAACAAGGTGTCATCCTTTAACATCCCTGACATGACACAGTGAAGGAGGTAACAATTATGGTTCACCCTACTGAGCACCTCTGCATAGGTTTGGTCAGATGCTGTAGTCAGTGTTTCATGTCATGTAATTCTCACAACAAATCTGTGAAGTTGGTAGTTTATCCCTATTTCAAGATACGAAACTGAAGCTCAGTGAAATACAGGAACATTGTGTTTCATAGGTAACACCTATGAAACATTGTATTTCAAGGTAACACCATTAATAAGTGTTAGGTCTGTGATTTAAACTCAAATCTGTTTTCTCCACAGTCTGCACACTGTTTTCTATGCCAGAATATCACCTTCGAGATGAATGTGTAGATGACAAACAAGACAGAGTAACATAAATGTCACTCAGAAAGATGTTAGAAATGAAATGACCTGGAAAAATTGATTGATGACATTAAAATGTACATTTTTCAATTTACTTGGATTAAGCTGCATGTTTAATATAAAGCAGCAATTATATTAACCCCTTCCTTTGCTTGATATGCAAGAGCTAAATTAGTAATTGTGTGGTTTAAATTTCTAGCTAGACTATTTTAATCTTATCTAAAATATTGAAGAATGATTTAAAGGTCTACAAAAATATTTTCTTATTCTGTTGTTTGGAGAAATTTAGGCTGTATAATATTTACTTTCATCGATGTTTACATGGTATTTTAATAGATGATATGAAAACTCTTGTGTCTAAGACGTATTGGCAATCAAAAGCTTAGCTTGAGAACTCCCAGCGGGATTTACTCAATTTCTCACATTATGTTTCTGGGTAAATCAATTTAGAGAATGTATGATTTCCTGTGCTTATACCTGCAGCATGGAATTGTTTGAACACCTCTGGCCTGGATATTATTAACACTATAACAAACAACTACTAATTAAAGAATCACATGGTATAATCTCTATATTTTAAGACATTAAATCACATACTTGAACAGAAGGTATTATCTAAGGAAAAGAAAAAGTGAAGAAAAAAATTTTTTTTAAAGATCTCATGCCACCAAAGGAAAAAAATGTCTTCAGTGTTATAGACTCTTTTTGTTACTTGGTCTAGATATATTTGTGTTGATAAAGATACATAATAGCATTTGTGTTTTATTCACTGTGGGAGAGACAGAAGGGAGACTAACAGGATAGCTGTACTGAAAATCTCCCCCATACATTTAGTCCCCTAACTATACTCCTATGTGTATATGTAGAAGTGGGGAGTACCTCTGGGCAGATACTCACAGAATTAAAAAGGTGATTATTTCCTTCCTCATATACTTTAAGTATCTCTCTTTTACAACCTGAATGAATAAATTTTTATCATGATCCAAAAAAGTATGAGAAAAAGAAATCATTTAAGTCATCTATTGGCTACAACATAGAGAAAAGCATTTTTTGTACTCATCTTGTATTTTATTGTGTTTCTGAAAAGTGATGCAATAGTACTTGTATTCTGATAAACTTTTAAGTACCCTTTTTTAACCTCTCCCTTTTCTTTTGGTACTCAAATTCCATCTTTTAAAAAATAATTTCTAATTGACAAAATTGTATTATGTACAACATATTTCTTGATTTTAATTTGCTTATGAGGTTGACTTTATTCCAAACAAATGTCAGAGTAATTATATGAAGGATAGTTTATTTTTACAAAAATACATCAATATTTTGGAAATAAACTATGCTGAAATATGAGGCTAGGATGTGCTGTCTTAACCAGACGTTGATGTGGGCATCAAAGGTTTGTATTTTAGTATCAGTTATTCCATGGCATAGTTCTGTGATTTTTAGATAAATAATTTAACCACTATTGGTCTCTGTTTCTTTAGCTATGAAAGAAATATATTGAATTAGGAAATGTAAAAGTTATCACAGAACTCTCAATTTCTGTATCCTCTCACTTTCTTTTGAGGGGTACATGTGGAAACCAAACCCAGTATTCTGTAGAAAACTATGACATAGATGTTTGCATAATACCTTTAACCTTGTACAGCTGTTGTATCTGTGTTGTCCAAAGACCACCAGAATGACTAAATAATAGAAAAGAGGACTTTATTGGCAATAAGTGTTTGCAAACTCAGAAGAGAAAGTGTTCAGCATGTGCTGGAAGGTGATTTCTCTTCAAGGAGGGGAAGGGGCAGGTTGGGTTTTTATGCCTCACAGGGCCTATATCACACAATAGAATCAAATGCATTCAGTAGATTTTGGGGAAAAGCTATACATATTTATCAGGGCAGCCAAGTGCATGTGCATTGGGTAAACATATATGTAATGTGCTATGTTCACTTTGGGGTGGGGTTTTAGCATTAAAATGTGTAGTTGGTGGGGAGCCTCAATAATATGGCTGAAACTGGCTTAAGATCTTCAGTTGCTTATCAGAAAGGACTATAAGGCCAATCCTCTGTCCAAGTATCAGAATTTTAGCCACTTGTGTTGTATATCAGAGCTAGGAGGGGTCTGATAGCTCCTAGTAGTTGGGGGAGTTTAGCAACAGTGTGACTTTTCTTATAGCCTTAGGAATTTCGAAATTTGCTACACAGCTGAGCCCTTAACTCACCACCTGTAAGTGACTTTTGTTTCCCTAACTTTTGGGTCTGTCTTAGTTGATAAGGGGGTATCTCAGATCACACCTGCGTTAGCTCACTGAATTAATATTACAATTCTGTGAGGAAGTCGCATTGTTATGCATAGAAAAAGGTGGATAAATTGTTCGATAAATTGCGTGACACATCCGGGGTCACATAACTAATTCCAGTCAGAGCTCGGTGCCCTGGGTGCCCTAATAAAGGTTGGACAAGTTGTAACATCTTGGTGTGTCAGAAAATCTGATGGCTTCCTACTGAATATGCTTCTGCTCAAGGTGAAAAATAATCTCCTTTTACTCTGATTTGCATCCAGAATTTATTAACTAGCACTTATTAACTCCATATGGAGGAAACAGAAAGCAGACAGTGCTGAGAAGGTAGTAAGAGCCAAACAGTGACTTTGTAAGCTGGATCCTCCTGGATTCAGGTTCATGGTTTGGCTCCAGTGTTTGAGGAATGTTAGCCTGTGAGAAGTTCTCCTTGGATGACAGCCACATACTGTCCTTTCTGATAAGATATTATGTTTCTTAATTAATACCAATGATTATGAAGTATATGTTTGTGGCTAGCATTGCTGAAGAAACTTACTGAAATTTATTCTATAGAATAAGGCAGGATACTAAGAGACCATCTTCAAATCTGCATAGCTGAAATAGGATATTTTAGAGATTAAAATATGACAATTAATGTGCCATTGTGTGAGGATTCCAGATCCTCAACGTGCTGGTAAATCATTTCTTGGAAAATGTAACATTTATAAAACAATAAGTTGTTAATGTATACATTTCAGTTTTAGTAGTTTCTGAAAACATGCCAATATACCATTTTGAAGATGTTTTGCTTTCCTGAAACAAAACTAAGTCCTATGAATAAATTCAGTCATTTGTCAAACCTGAATTATGTCAGAAAAAGACAAGGCTCAAAACAGTGGTTTAGTTTAGCTACTATATGTCAGATATGTCTTACTCACAGGGGTTTACTTATATGTATATGGTTCTCTTTTGGTGTATGTATAAATAAACCAGGATGACAATACCCTTATGTTTAATACTTTTGTTTAATTTATAACAAACAAACCTCTATAAAAAGTAACAATATTAGCATTAATTGATTATTATGAATTTATGTTTCCGAGAAAGGGTCATATAATCTGCTGATGGAGAGAGATAATCTTATAGTGGATGGTTTGTTTTGGCCTGTGATTTCAAAGGCAAGAGGAGACTAATAATCTCAGTTTTATAAATACTGAGAAAGCCAAAATCATTTTGACATTTAAAGGAATCATGAGCTTCCATGTATAATAATTTCTCAGCTTAGCACAGTTGTTTAAATAAAATTTTAAAAAGTCAACTGTTTTATTTTAGGCTTCTCTGTTGAAAAAGGAGTTGTCTCCTATTGTTTTTAAAGTAGGAAGAAACACTGAATTGAAAACTGGGACACCTGAGTTCTAATGGCTGTCCTTGGGCAAATTTCATTCCATCCATGCTATTGAAACACTCTGTCTGTAACAAGGAAACCAAAATCCAATAAGGTAAAGCCTATGGTATATTTGAAGAACTCAGAAGAAAAATGAAATAGTAATTAGATACCCGTCTACAAGCATGAAAATAGGTACCTTTATTAAGCCTGCAAGAAATGTAATGATCTGTTTTTGTATTCCCATTATTAACTTTGTAATAATGGTAAGGAATATGAATTTGAGAGAAACACACACAGTGTTAGGCATGATCAAATATTCCTTACAATGGGCCCGAGACTGGCTCAGATCTTCTGTGTCTTTGTCTAAATGTGTCTGACTTGATTAGGGAAAAATAATCAAGCCAGCTAGGCAGTTCAGTAATATGAATGAGTCATTCAAATAGTTCTTATTGGTCTGAATGATGAGCTGATGTGTTTATTCATTCAGCCAATGGTTTGTTTTTTTGTTTGATGATCAATGATATGTCATACAATGTCCCATGAATGCAAAGATGAAACAAACATAAATTTTGCCCCTAAAGATTCACAGATTATGGTTGATTCAACTATAATCCAGGATATTGAAGTAAATGTCATCTGTATTGCGCTTATTGTAGGCAGATGCTTGGTTAATTGCGCAGGATGAATTGAGGTGCCCTGGCTATGTGTTTAGAGGATAAGACAATTTGGTCAAAATAAAGTTAATTTAGGAAAAATTTCTGCAGAAGATGTTAGGATTTGTAATATTTAGTGGCCTATTTATTGTTTCTGTTTTTCCATCTTGACCCAGATGACATTCAGCCAGTCAAACTGTATCTCTAATTTTTTATTTTTATTTTTTTTTACAACTATCAACCTAAATGTTGAGTCTGGCATCTTTTCTGCCTAGTATTATTCTTCCTTTCCCTGCTCTTTAATTAGCAGAAGGACAGAAAGTCAGGTGAATACAGAAGGTTATTCATAGGTAAGTAACATGACTAGGGAAAATGAGTAGAGGAATTATTACTCCATATGTTAAGATGAGGTGCTTAATTAAAGTATCACAAAATATCCTGGGATATCAATAATACCTACAGTTGGTCACCCACATTTATATTGAAAAATAGTAACTGAGGGCTCAACAGGAGATGGAACAATTATTTGAATTTAGACCTTGAGTCTCCTAGTCAAGGACTAACGGTCCTCATCAAGGACTTAACGTCTAGGATTCATGTTTAGACTACAGCATGAATGCCGAGAAAAGGATAGTTTTTAATGTCGACTTCAGTGTTTTTCTTGGTAATCCTTCTATTATGTTGAATGAAAATGTGAATAAAAAGACATGCATTTATGATACTTCTTTGCTGAGGTTTTAGTATTCATTATGATTATCATATAAAAACTACTCATTTAAGGCTATGTCTAATGAGACAGGCAGAGGCCATGTTTAAATATTCTGTGCTAACAAAATCCAGATTGTTTCAGAGGTACAATATCATCCTGACTTTTGATTTTTGGATAATGCACTGGGAATTTTCAGGGACATAACTTTAATCAAAAGAGCAATTAATGGGTTGGTAATGGCACTGCTGAAATGACAGCACAGTACCCCCAGAGAAGCAGAGATTCAGATTGTTCATGGAAAAGTATAGCCTCATCTTTTTTCTAAAATAAGGAGAAAAGCTGACATTCAACTTAAAAAGTCTAGTTCTAAAGTTTATTTTAAAAATATGTGTCATATCTCACTTAAGGTATTGCTGCATTTTTCTCTGCATCAGAAGTAATTGTAATCTTTTGTAACTGTTATACTTAAGTGTCTCAGTCACATCTGTATTTAATAGTTAACCTAGAATTATCCAAATATTTATTTAAATGGACCAGTGATAGCCAAATGATGCTCTAGCAACCATATGTCTTGTTAATGTTCTATTCCTGTCTGTCCATTCCCCAATATGGGTTACATAATACTAAATTAATTCATAAACCTTTTTAGAAATGTAAATTTTATTGTGTACATTTGAGGCTTACAACATGATGTTATGAGATACATATAGATAATAAAATTGTTATAGTAATGACACAGACTATCATATCTATTATTTCACAGTTACTTTGTATGGTGACAAGAGCAGCCAAAATCTACTTGATTAATAATTATCCCTAATAAAATACAATTTTATTTACTTTAGTCTTATATTGTACATTGGATCTCTATACTTGTTCATCCTACATATAAGTTTTTTATTATATTATGCTAGTTTCACCAGCAAGTGGTCCCAGCAAATACTGCTTCTATTGCCTTGACTAGAACTTAATGGAAAGATATCTGAAAAAGTGGGGCAGGCTGCACAGTCAATTAATCCCAGAAGAGAACTATTAGAGACTAAGTCTGGCATTGTCTAATCGGACTAGATATTTGCCTGAAGGAAGAAAATATCTAGTCTGATTATGCAATGCCAGACTTAGTCTCTAACAGTTCTCTTTTTGGGATTAATTGAAGGGGAGAGGAAGTGAATGATAGGGTTATACAGGTAATTAGAAGGCCTGATCATCTTGATTTTTTGAATGTTGATTTGAGCATACCAGAAAAAGGGGTTGATGCAGGTGGGAAGAGAGAATAGGATTAACAATTAAAAGCTGAGATAGAATTTAAGTGGTTTCAACTATACAAAACCCAGAAGTGATAAGGGATTCCATTTTAGTAATTTCTTTCTAGCATTGAAATACTGAGCAGAAACCTTGGAAATCATCTTATATTAACCAATTAAATACTGAATATCCATTGCACTCAAGGTTTAGTAGACAACTGAGGTATCAAAAGCTTTGAAATCTGATAGTTGAAGGTAGAGGTTCTGCAAACTATAGTCTTCTGTTCAAATACAGTCAACTACTTGTTTTTGAATAGCCTGGGAGCTAAGAATACTTTTTGTATTTAATTATTTAAAAAATCATGGCAATATTTAATGACATGTGAAAATTATATGAAATTCAAATTTCAGTGTCCATAAATAAAGTTTTTTTTTAGTTTATGAATATTTGATTAAGCAAAGTACCTGTGACTAGCTGAGAATTTTGTAATACTTAGCAGGAAATATGTAATAAATTATATGATTATAAAAAGAAAGTAACAAAATCATGGCTTTAAAGGGCTGATAACTCCTAGAAAGAGTACATCAATGCATAAATTTCTCACCATAAATGATGTTTATGGGGATACAGCCACATTGATTTTCTTTCTTTCTTTTCTTTCTTTTTTTTTTTACATTTTGTCAATGGCTGTTTTCCTGATACAGGATTGAGATTGTGTGCTTGAGAGAGACTATGTAACCTGAAAAGCCTAACGTATTTACTCTCTGGCCCTTTAAAATAAGTTTCTGAGTCCTGGTCCAAGATAAACCTCAATTCCCCTATTGCTTAGTGTGGGATTCAGTAATCTCACAAGCTAAGATTTGTTGAGGACTGTTGTGTGTTGGGCACTTTTCTCAGAGCTTTCTCCTCTCATTTAGCCCTCCTAACACTTGCAGAAGATAGCTGCCATTTGTATTCCTACTTTGAAAGAAGAAACTGAAGCACAGAAATGTTGGTAACTTAACCCTAAATCACATAGCTGTTAAATAATTAATTTGAGATTTAAACTCTGGCAGTCCTCCAAAGACGATGTTTCACATTTTTGAATTCTCAATTTCTTACCTATAAATTAGGATAGTGATATCTTTTTCTTTAAATTTGCTAAAATGTACAAAACCTTTGGAGCAAAAATAAATACTTTTAAAAGGTTAGTTCTTTCCTTCTATCCTGCATGCTATTTTTTTTTTCCTAGAGATGTCCTGGTTTACTTGTTAATGTGCAAAGTTGAGATTTTTGGAAAGGAGGCTAAAAATATGTTTTATGAGAAGTACCCCTGGGTTATTTCAATGCATGTGGTCAGGGTGTCACTTTGAGAAATGCTAGATATTAAGGATATGCAGTGGGAAAGGGAAGGATTCTGTCCTCCAGAAAGAGAGATCAAACTTACGTATATAAAGACAACCACTGTAATGAATGTGAAAGTCTAGATTATGAACAAGTTCTAGGGAGATTCAGAACCCAGAGAGCTTACTGTAAGAATTAGAGTTAAAATTCTGGAATAAGACAAAGGAAAGGTCACAAAAATACATAAGAAGGAAAAAGCAAGGTCAGGTGCTGTGGCTCACACCTGTAATCTCAGCGCTTTGGAAAGCTGAAGTGGGACAATTGTGTGAGCCCAGGAATTTGAGACCAGCCTGGGCAACATAGTGAGACCTTATCTCTAAAAAAAAAAAGCTGGCTTGGTGGTACATGGTTATAGTTCCAGCTACCCTGAGAAGTTGAGGTGGGCAGATCACTTGAGCTCAGGAGTTTGAGGAAGTGAGCTAAGATGGTACCACTGCACCCCATCCTGGGCACAGAGAGAGACCTTGACTAAAGGAAAAAGTTCAGTAACAAAAATACGATCAACCAAAAATATTACAAAAGAAGAGGTACCAGCCAACTAGGAAGCAAATGGGTTTTATTGAGGCATCAACATTTCTAATGGAAGGTAGATGGAACATAAAGACCACAAGATACAAAATAACAAGGGTAAGAAGGAACATGAATGGAGTTTATTATGACAGTAAAAAACAATGCATGACTTTCCACTAAAATGTGACCTAAAGGTAGAAGGCATAGGCCAAAGCACCTGTGAACAAACAATTTTGATTTTAATAGACATGTTAATTGCAAGCTATTATTTCAAACACACACACAGAGACATGCATATTTACTGAGCCAAGAATAGGTAGTTCATAGTTATCATAGGCACTGGTGTTAGGGAACTTCGTGGTATAGTATAAAAGACCGCCCAAAAGTTCATTCTTAGGGCATGTAGTTTGAAATTCTACTGTGATTCTCCATGCAGGATGAGCACAAGATATAATATGCAATTTTAAAACGATTTAGATGAATAAAAAAAATAAAGTTAAATGACATTATGTTCAGTTTTTGTGATACAAGTATCATTTATCTTTGGCCTAATTTCCAAAGATTAGCATCCTACAAAGTGTCTTATTTCATCTTCCGTTCTTTACCTCCTCCTTCAGTCTTTTGAAATATTTCAAATTACTCAATTTAGTCAAATCTCAACATTTTGACACATCTGCTGCTTTTTAGTATTGACTTTAAGAGAGATCTTAAATATAGGGTAAAGAAAAAGCTTCCTTTATATTCTCCCCAGTGTTTTCCCCTTCTCTTTCTTCAGAAATAATTAGTATTATATGATATGACTTTTTAGTACTTATCACTCCCAAAAAGTTTCGAAAATTTCGCTGTATGTTAGGTAGATATGAATAATAGATTCCATTAATTGCATATATTAAATTTTTAATACTCATATAATTCTGAAGAATGTACTTTTATTTAAAACTGTGTTTTTTGGTTTATTTAGTTGTTGAATTATGAAAATCTAACTTGTTAATTCTAACTATTCTCTAATATTCCATATGTGACTATGCCAAGTTATTAATCCATTTTCCTGGCAAAGTACGTTGATCTGTTTTTAATTCTTACCCACGACAGACCATATTGTAATGAATATTGTTATAGTATTCACTTTGTGTATTTGTGTGGAATTTTTTCTAGGACGTGTTTCTTTACACTGGTTGCAGATTGCAATCCCTCTATTATTGCCTGAGACTCATCCTTGGAGATTCTTATTCATTTGTTTTTGGGGCAAGGTTTAAGTACTAGTATTAAATATGCAATAAACAGAAAACTCCTCAGGCATTTCAATTTATAATTAAATTGAGAATCTATTGTTAAGTCAAGAGTATATTGCTGTGTCATAGAAGATGCATATTTTAAAATTCGCTATATTTATTGACATGCTATTCTCTCTTTAACAGTGTATTGTGTATTTCTGTTAAACAATGTCCTTACCAGTGCTTGGATTTGTCTCACTTTATTTTTGTTTGTTTATTCATTAATCTAATTAGTATACCATGTGGTTTTTGATATTGTAATACCTGGATTACTAGTGGGATGAATTTTATTATACATTTAAATTTCCACTATTGCAAATTTCTAATTTATTAGTTTTGCTTATTTTTCAACTGGATTTTTAATCTTACTTCCTACTTGTATGAGTTTTTAATATTATCCACATATTGTTTCTTTATCAATTATATGTGTTACTGATATTTTCTTCAAGTATATGACTTTTGTTTATGGTAATTTTTTCACACAGAAATATTTTTATGTAGTCAATTTTATTTATTATTTTCATTATTGCTTGTGTTATTAGTGACTTATTTTAGGAATTCTTCCCTATGCTAAGATGATAAAACGTGTATGTTATTATTTCTTCCAAAAGCTTAAAACTTTAGCTTTTCACATTTAGAATATTTATATGGAATTTTTATTTGTGTATGCTACAAGTATAGTACAGTGGCTGGATTTTAAATGAACAACAGATAGAAGTAAAATATGAGGCTAAAGTCCTATGTGCTACTGCTGTAAATAGTATTACAGGAGAAGCAGATTTCAAATTAAGTCGTACTGTTGTTGGCAAGGTTTGGCATATGTGTTAGTTTGCTGGAGTGCCGTAACAAGATAGCACAGACTAGGTGGCTTAAACAACATAAATTTATTTTCTCACATTTCTGGAGGCTGAAAGTCCAACATCAAAATATCAGCAAACAAGCACCATGGCACATGTATACCTTTATAACAAACCCGCACGATCTGCACATGTACCCCAGAACTTAAAGTATAGTAAATACATTTACAAAAAAAAAAAAAAAAAGTCAGCAAATTTGGTTTCCAGCTCTCTCCTTGGCATACAGATAGCTGTCTTTTTACTGAGTCCTCACATGGCCTTTTCTCTCTGCATGAGTGCCCCTCGTGTTTCTGTGCGTGTTGACATTTTCTATTCTTATTGGGACACCTGTTAGATTGAATTAATGCTCACCCTAATAGCCTCATTTTAACTTACGTCACATCTTTAAAGGCCTTGTCTCCAAATACAGTCACGTTTTGGGGTACTGAGGGTTAGGGCTTCAACATACAAGTTTGAAGTCAGGGGGACACATTTCAGCCCATACAGGAAATGTTGAGGTTGCTGTACTTTTAGACAACATGACATCTTAGCATCTCTTTTGCAGCAGTCATGGTAGCTCAGGGCTCTCAGAGAGTGAAAGTAGAGGCAGTTACACCTCTGAATGGCTATGTCTTGAACTAATACAGTGCCACTTTGCTTCATTTAATTGGTTGATCCAAATTACCAATACTTTCTAGGGGAAGGGAAATAGACTCCATTTCTTGAAGGGAGGACTAGTATCCAGATATAAGGACAGAATTCTTGGTGGCCATCATTGTGGAAAATCTACCATAGAGAATGAAAAGAAGAAGCCTTGTTTTGGAAGATACTGAAAATCAATTTCACACAGAAGACTTCTTTCACTAAACAGAAGATGACTTGCAGAGAGATCTTATGTTCCTGTGGTATCTTTTGGGTGGGTTGATTGCTTTCAGACAGGGAACTCACCTCACAGAATCTGCCAGAAGAGTCTACAGCAGGAATCAGCAGATTAGTGCTCATAGGCCAAATCTAGCCGGTTGCCTATTTTTGTAAATAAAGTTTTACTGGAACAAAGTCACACTCATTTGTTCATATATTGTCTATGGATTTCCTACTACATTGACAGAGTTTAATAGTTGCAACAGAGATTGTATGACTCACAAAGCCTAAAATATTTACTATGTGGCTCTTTTCAGAGAAAGTTTGCCAACCACTGATCTACAATATTGAGAACTTAAAGTCTTGCTGTTTTTGCAGGCAGCTAAGGCAACCTAGGGTGATAAATTAGGAGATAGCCTTGATAATTGCCAAGCCAGTAGTGAAGGTTGTGGAGACCATGTGGAATAAGAAATATTACTCAGAAAAGTCAGGATAAGTGACGGTCTTTGTAGGGTTGTCAGATTCGGCAAATAAAATAAAGGGCACTTAGTTAGATTTAAATTTCAGATAAAAATATTATTTTGGTATAAGTATTCACTATGTAATATTTGGGACATACTTATGCTAAAAGTAATCTATCCTTGGTTGTTGATATTTTGCTAATAGTTAACTGAGTATTCCATATTTTCTCTGGCCATGCTATGTCTAAAGCATCAGAGAGTAATGCCTAGGAGAGTGGCCTCTGAACAGAGGCTGCCTAACTTCAAATATTGGCTCCGTTTCTCCTTGGCTGAGTGACTTTCAGCAATGCATATAGTTTTCTGTGCCTCAGTTTTCTCATCTGTAATATGAGAATAGTAATAGTTTTTACCTCAAAAGGATTAAGGATTATGTGAACTCACATACACAAAGCATTTAGACAGTGCCTGTCATAAAAATAAGTATTCCATATGTGTTTGCTGTTATTAATCCTGCTGCAAAATAAGTCAGAATGAGAGAAGAGCTTGAATCTTCCTGGATGCAGGTGCCGTGAAGGAATGCAGAAACAGAGGCAATGAGGCAGGTGTCACATCAGAAACAATGACTTGTCCAGCATCTGTTTAGAAGCAATTGGCATAGACTGCAGTCTGTTCCTGGAGAGTGCATTTTTAAGTATGCAGCTGCTCTGAGATGTAGAGCCACTTATTCTTCAAGTATCCTAGGATCCCAGAGTGACATTTTCATTTCAAGTAATTGAGTAGAAGTAATGTAGTTGTTGCATAACAAGACATTGGTTAGAGCACTTTTTCTTAGTCAATACAGAAAATCTATACATCTTGGGTAGCATCACTTTCTCTTACTGAGATAGTGCCAACTATTTACCATAATGGATTCTATTCTAAAAGAGATTATTTCCTAAATTTCTAAGTGAATTGTGTTCTAGAAAACAAATCTCCAATAATATATCTCAACTAATGAAATAACTTTTATAATTGCAAAAATGAGCTTGCATTTTATATTTATGGTAGATTTTTCATAATGCATTTAAATCTAGGGCATAATGTGGTAATTTATAAAGTGACAGCAACCTGGAAACTAAGGTGAGAGAGAGACATCTTCTTCAAACAGTGAAACTCATTTTCTGTAACCTGATGTGGTTTACATGTCAGTCAGCTATGAGAAGTAAGAGCAGGTTTTAAGCATTTGAGCTTGCCTTGTCAGAATGTAATAAAAATCCGGTTCAAAAAAGTCTTCTCAAATGCTGTTATTTTCCCATGATTAAAAACAACTTATATTTTCTTGTAAGCCAATGATTTTGTTTCAAATTATTTGTTAAAATTTATTGCTCCCTTATTTACTAATCTCTAATTTTATTCTTTCATCTCATTCGTCTTTCTAACAATATGTTATCCTCTCCCTTTTATATGCACACATAAATAGACCTCATTTTACGGCGGCATTTTATGTTTGCTATTTCAGTGTTTTAGGCTTAAGTATTCCTATCTAGTAGCCATGTGCTGGGAACAGAGGCAACAACTTTCTCTCGGCATGGGTGTCAACATAAGGCTTTCATTTGTGCCCTGACATTAACAAATAAACTTACGGAAATGCTGAGTGGTTAGGTAACAGATGTCATGAATGAATGGTCCTAGATAATGCGACACACTGTAAATTACAAAAGATTGCAGAAATCATGATGATGAAAGAAAATATTCACAGTTATTTTCAGGATTCGTTACAGATATTAAGTGATGAGGAGTTTGGATGTATGTGCTATTGAGTCAGCACCAACAAACAATTTGAAAAACAGTTTATCTCTGTCTCTCTCTCTGTCTTTCTCTTTGTCTCTCTGCCTATCAACCATCTACTAAGGGGGATAAATGCTACAGGAGAAATATTAAAATAAATGAATAAATATGAAAACAATGGTAGGGAATGCAAAATCATGCAAAGATGTAATATGTCTCCGAGCCAACACTATCTGGTTTGATACGTGATGCTCTTATTTTACAGTTTTAAAATGCATCTAACAGCCAAAGTCATTCTTTACTCCTCTCCTTGGGGGAAATAAGCAAAGACATGCACTTCCACATAGGCCTGCCCCATTGGAAGGTTTTTATTTCAATGCTATCAACTTCTGTTCTCTCCAATCATTTTTCTTTTCTTCTCAGTGTTCATTGTTTCCAGTAATTCACTTGAGTAATCTGAGCATCGCTGAGAACAACTGTGAGCAATCTTCTCCCTGCTGACTTTGTTGAGAATGGCTTTTTGTGATGGAGGTTATTTCTGACTCTATAGACAATTAACAAATGGAATGAAATTATTATCTCACACAATCACATTGATAAGAAAATACAATTTTATTTTTTGTTGTACAGAAATACCCTTAAATCATATCTGGTAACCTTGATCACCAGTACTATGAGTGATAGCAGTGTTTACCATTTTCCAATGTGGAGGAGCAGGGGAGGCATCAGGACAAGCTCTCATCTTCCCTTACTGACAGCCCAGCTTCTTCTTCGCCAGTTATCCTGTGATGACCTTAATTTTTTCTTTACTTGTCAGTGGCTATTCTATCATATAAGACATTGCACACAATTACTACAATACACTGTATTTCCTTCAATAAAATGTATGGATAAGAAAAAAAACGAAAAAAGTAAAAAAAAAAAAAACAAGTTTTTCATACACAGTCATTGATTTGTTTGATTTACTTGGTCAGGGTAAATGAAGAAAAAGTGCACAACTAGGTCAATGTGATTTAAAGGAATCAACTAATAAACATTATATATATATATATATATATATATATATTATATTTATATTTATTAACACTTCCTCTGCAACAGGTATTAAGGTATTTGTTTATACTAATTCATTCAATCTTTTAACAACTCAATTTTATTATTCCCCTTATTTTACAGAAGAGGTTGCTTAGAAAGAGTACATTTAAGTAAATTGCCCTAGCCACAAAGCCAAAAACCAGTAAAGCCAAAATTTGCACTCAGCTTCTTCTAAAGTTTATGCTTATATACATTACACTATATCAACATTGACATTTTCCCTCTCTAAAAATCTGTTCAACTGCAGTAAGATTTTTGCCTCTTTGTAAGATAAAATTTTCATTATATCTTCTTTCACAACTCCAGCAATTGAAAAACTGTGGGATTTGCATGAGGTGGATGATGCAAAAGGAAATACAAAATGAACAGAAAAGAGCACACTGCCTCTCCTTCACCTTATAAAGTCTCTCCTGAAGGGAACTGGAGAAAATACAATTAAACTATAGTATTCTTTGTGTAGAAAAATAAGTAAATGTATAACAAGAGTTGGGGAATTAATAGGAGATTCCGGAGAAAGCTAAGTTATGTGAGAGAAGGGAAGGAGAATTTTAGTTTTTTTTCACATTATGAATGTGATTCTATTGTTTAACATTTTCTTGAGATTACATTAAAGATTTAAATGATTTCTAAATTACTTTTAGAAACCAGACTGAGGTAACTGAGAAACCAAATTGAGAAACTTTAGTTTTGGGATGTAACCAACTCTAAAGTTATAAAAGGAAGGCCTAATAATGTGTTTTACAAATATTTTAAAATGTATTACTACTGTTGCTACTAATGCTAGTAATAAATATAATCACACAGCTTTATCTAAAGTTTAGTTTAACTCATATGTTAACATTTCTTTATTTAGTCTTCACAGAAACTCTCTATTGTTAAAATTCTCCCATTTCACCAATGCCCTTTTAATAGTTGTCTCTTATATTTATTTATTTTTTAAATAAATAGAATTTTAAAGTATATTTTTAAAATAAATTATTTTTAAAATAATTATTGACAAATTATAATTGTATATAATTATGTGGTAAACAGTGATGTTATGATATATGTATAGAACATGGAATGACTGAATGAAGTTAATTAACATATCCAACACCTTGAATATTTATCATTTATTCCTTCTAACTGTAACTGTGTATGCTTCGACTAACATCTCCTTATTTTCTCCACCTCCCAGCCTCTGATGACCACCATTTTGCTTTTTGCATTTTTGTTTAATTGTTTTAGATTCCCCCTGACTCCTGGCCTGCAGGGTTTCTGCTGAGAAATCTGCTAACTGTATTGGGACACGCTGGTATGTCATGTGTTTCTTTTTTCTTGGTTATTTCAGATATTTTTCTTTGTCTTTGACTTTTTAAAAGTTTGATTATTGTATCTTGGTGAACTCCTTTTGGGCTGAATTTGATTGAATATCTCTGTACTTCATGTATCTGGATGTTGGCACCTTTTCCCAGATTTGGGAAACTTTCAGCTATTATCTCTTTATAAATATACTTTCTGGCAGTTTTTCTTATATGAATGTTAGGTGCCTTGATGGTATCCCATAATTTCTTCAGATTTTCTTTATTTATTTTTCTCCTCTGAATGGATAATTTGAAGTATCCTTTGATATATCACTGATTCTTTGTTCTATTTGATTGAGTCTGCTGTCAATACTTCCTTTTGAATTTTTTTATTCACTCATTATGTTCTTTGTGCCTAGGATTTTTATTTGATTTTTGAAATACCGTTTATATTTCTTTGCCTAACTTCTTGATTTGTGTATTGTTTTCCAAATTTTATATATTTTTCTATCTGTATTTTTTTTTTTTTTTGTAGTTTATTGAACTTCCTAAAGAGAACTATTCTGAATTCTTTGTTAGGCATTTCATAGGTCTACATTACTTTAGGGTCCATTGTTGGAACTTTGTTAGTTTATTTTGGAGGTGTCATAATTATCTGATTCTTTTTAATCTGTGAGTCCTTCCATTTGCAACTGCACATTTGGGGAGATAGCCACTTCTTCCATCCTTCACAGGTATTGTTTTGTACAGAAATACCTTTACTATTAAGTTTAGACTGTTTATTCTAGATGGGTCAGCTGGTAACAACACTAGGCAAATAGTGCTTGCTGTTAACTTCTCTAGCTCTTTGGAAGGCTGCCTTTGCTCTGGGGTTGGATGGGAACACTGGCTGCACTCTGCTGTTCACTGAATCCACTGACTGGGTGTTGTAATGACCTCTGGTGAGCTGGGGCACAGGGTAGATTCCCTTGCTGGCCAGTACAACTATTTGAGTTCTGTAATTTTGGCAGGGCTGCAGGTTGGGTTGCAAGATTAGATGGAATTGCTGCTTGGAATGGTCAAACCCAGATGCTGTGCTTGGTAGAAATGCATGATAGAGGTTTGCCTCCCTGTTTGGGTAGAGAGTTGGAATGGGCTTTGAGACAGAGCCAGGATGCTTTTAGAACATCTGGGTGGTGTAACTCTCACCTTTGCATTTTAATGAAAGGCACTGTGATACATATCTCACTACCTGGACAGACCCTTAGAGTGGGGTCTAAGGTTGGGCATGGAGGTTGGCCTTCCAGGGACTCAAGCTAGACTGAACTTTCCACCATGCTTCTAGGAGTGGCCAACTCAGCTTTGCATATGAGCTATGCTGCTTGTACCTCTGGGCACTGTTGCTGGCAGTAATACAGAAATATCACTAAGATCTAGACACTGTTCACTTTGAAGAATACCTCCTTTCTTTGTTTCTGTGCGACTACAGATGGTCTCGCCAGGCCATTACCTGTGTGTTTCCCCTGAGGTGAGACCAAAGTGGGTTTCCTGAGAGACATCTTGAAATTAAAGGAAAGATGGATGTCTGTACCTGGTTCTTTTTTCCAACTGTGTAAACTGGGAGCCCAGGGGAAATTCTCCTTGTGTGGCATTGTGCCAGCTTAGGAGAAATCGAGGGATGATGCCTTTAAGGTGAGACTTGATCTTAGCCTTTTTATGCTGTTTTTATTCAGTTCTTTGGTCCATGCAGGTGGCTTAGGCTTTTCCCTAAGTTTTCGAGTTTTCACCAAGGTGTTCTTGCCAATGGATAGTTGCTAGTTGAACTTTCTGTTGGAGGAGAAAATACATGGGCCTTCCTATTCTGTCATCTTGCTGATGTCACTCCTACCCATTCCCTTTTTTCAGGCCATGGTAAATTGCAACATCATTAAATTTTGGTGTCAAAATTAAAAACAGTGATGCTATTACTGTGTAAGGATAATAATGGCTGACTTTTCCTTCTTCTCTTTTGCCTCTTTTTCTTTCTTTCTTTCTGTCATAGCTAGAATACACCATGCTCCAGGCTGCCACTTTTTTTTTAATACTACCTGATTCATTCAGGCAATTAACACTTTTTTTTTTTTCCTGCTAGAGTGGCAGTCCAGAATGGCAAACACAGTGTTTCACAGAAATAACAGTATATTGATTCACACAACTAGCATTGTTAGGAACATATTTTACACATTTTTCTTTAGCAATTATATAACATAGCAGGATTACATATTTAAAAGTTTTCTGAAATTATTTAAATCCATCTGCAAGATAGACGTAATATTGTCATTGTGTTAATGAGGCTACTGATACTCAAAAAAGTTAAATATCTTGCATAAAACAAATTCTATTATTACTTTTGGAAATATGAAGTAGCTGTACTTTTTTTCTCTTCAAGTACAAGTAAAACCCTCACTATTGTATAATGAAATAATCTCAGAAGACTCTGAAAGGTGGCAGGAAGAAGGCAGGCCACTCTCAACTTTACTTTGTAACTCAAGAACCAGCATGGTGGTAAGTTCCCAGGAATTTTATGTTGGTCCAGATATCTCAGATTTGGAATAAAAGAGTCAGGCAATTGGTAAATGCCACCAGGTGCAGATACCAACAGCGTAAACAAAAGCTTGTGCTTTCAAGTCAGGTGACCAAGAAAGGTTTAGCTATGTAAGACAATAATTTTAGATAATAACTGTAACACAATATCCAAACACCACAGGAAAAAATAAAACATAATTTAACCCCCACCCATGCCTGCAAAGACTGAGTGAGAATCCTAGACTTCAACTCTTATCCTGCTGTAATGAGGTGCTCCCTTCTTCCCACCAGGTTGGTGTCAGATAATGCTGAGTAGTGAAACAGACTTTTATCCAATCGGATAATAACGAGGAATCCCACTGTCTCTCCACTGGGGTTGTAGAAGAGAAGACCCAGTGAAGAGTCTGGTCTTTTACCACTACACGGCAATAATGAGACCAATCCTCACACAGGTGGTGTCAACGGAAGCCATATGGGGAGGAATAACAAGACATTGCTATCCTTTCCATCCAGCAAGGAATCAGTGGAGGCTTTTTGGGGAGCTGGACTCCTACACTCCCCCTAGCAGTAATGAGGAGTGTCAACAAAGGTCAAATGGGGGAAACTAGACTTCTGCTCCTTTGGGCAGCAATGAGGCACTGCTTCACCATCCCCTACCATGATTTATATCAAATTCCATCTTCAATTCTTTTTTTAGCTTTTAAAATTAGGAGTTTCAGTATGGTGTATACCATATTCTTTAATCAGTGCTCTCTAAATTGGGGTATGTTCACCTTGGGGGATGTGCAATAGGATTCATTGGCATGTATAATCAAAATGTTAAGACTTCTGTTAATTTTGGTATTTCATTCTTTTAAATGTCTAGTGCCTATTGTTCATTTTAAAAGTAAATGATGTATATACATAGTCATAGTATATGTATATCATTAGTATGTAAAAACACATAGATTGGGGATGTATCGTCAATTTTTTACTTGCTGGATACATCCTGTTAATGATTGGAGACAAATTTTTTAAAAATCTTTTTTAAGCTCCAGAATTTCACCAAGAAATAAACAGGATGCAAATGCACTTACAGTCACAATAGACGACATCCCAGAGATGTTTAATTGTTAAATCATAGTAGAAATACTAAGCAATTAACAAAATTTAATTATAAAGTAACCAAAACCAAACACAATTTTAGCACTTATGTTCAAATTATCTAAAAGAGAACAGCCTACAATTATCATTATCAGACTATAAAAATATTCTAGTAGTTATATATCATTTCTAAAAGCAATCTGAGAGAAACAGGAATGAATTGCTTATTTTTTTTTAATTTTTGAAGTAATTTGCAAAGATTTATTTATTTATTTTTTGTACTTTAGGTTCTGGGGTACATGTGCAGATCATGCAGGATTGTTGCATAGGTACATACATGGCAAGGTGGTTTCCTGCCTTCATCTCCCCATCACCTATATCTGGTATTTCTCACCACGTTAAATCCCTACCTCCCGTTGTCCCTCCCCTATCCCTCCTCAACTGACCACAGTGTGTAATGCTCACCTCCCTGCATCCATGTGTTCTCATTGTTCAACACCCACCTTATGAGTGAGAACATAAGTTGTTTGATTTTCTGTTCTTGTATCAGTTTGCTGAGAATGATGGTTTCCAGATTCATCCATGTTCCTATGAAGGATATGAACTCATCCTTTTTTATGGCTGCATAGTATTCCATGGTGTATATGTGCCACATTTTCTTTATCTAGTCTATCATTGATGGACATTTGGGTTGGTTCCAAGTCTTTGCTATTGTAAACAGTGCTGCAATGAACATGTTTGCATGTGTCTTTATAATAGAACAATTTATAATCCTTTGGGTATATACCCAGTAATGGGATTGCTGGGTCAAATGGTATTTCTATTTCTAGGTCCTTGAGGAATCACCACACTCTCTTCCACAATGGTTGCACAAATTTACACTCCCAACAACAGTGTAAAAGTGTTCCTATTTCTCCACATCATCTCCTGCATCTGTTATGGAGACAATTTTTTTAAACCACTAGCATCTAAAATCCTTTCTGCTCATAAAAATCCTTTTAGCTCACAAAAATGAGCTGATGTCTTGGGGTTGGGATAGGTATTTAGGAGAGTGAGAAGGGCCTGGAAAAAAGGGATATTTAGAAGGTTGCAGGTGACAAATATGGTTTTGCCCATGATTACTCTGATTGGACACAAAGATGTACTTAATGACAGAGTTCCAACAATAACTAAGCCTTTAGGCATAGGAATAAGAGCAATAAAAGCACTTAAGGTGGAATGCATCCAAAGTACCAGGAATTGACTACACATGGGAAGAGATGAAAGGAAGCAGGACATCACCAGAGTTTTCTGGAGCATCCAGTTTGACATCTTACAGGATATGATACAGTCTATAAAGGTACTTCTAAAACTAAAAGTTGGATTAATTCAGTCTATACATAATGTCTCTAAGCCCTGAGGAAATCACACTTGAGTTACATTTAATCATTGATATCAACACATCAAAGAAAGAATGATTCAGAGAGAGAATTGGTGAAGAAAAGGTGAAGATTTGCCAGATTATTTAGTGAGTACTGCTTTACTAAAAAAACCTCTAGGTTTTGAAAAGGAAAACAAATTTATTAATTTAGCTTTCCAAAATTAAGTGTAATATCATCACCAACAGTACCACTACCACAATCACCACCACCACATCCTGTCCTGGATCTCTATTTTACACTTACCAAGCAACCTTCTGTGGAAAAAAAAAATGGGTTCCCGTAATTTTTCTAATGAGAGCTCATTTAATTCTTACACATGCTGAAGGGGAAGCCATTATTAGTCCCACTGTACAAATGAAGGAGCTTAATCACAGACAGACAAAGAAACTTGTTTATGACCAAACTGTTAGTAAGTAACAGAGCTGGTATTCACCCTGGGACAGTCACAGTTCCAAGTCTGAGTTCTTTATTATTTTGAAATGTGTATGGATGGGACAAGGTAAGCAATGTAAGGGATTGTTAGTACTTAATCAATGGAATAATGTTATGTCTGCTGTTTTGAGTTAATGAATGCTCAGTGAGGTATTACGGTCTGAAGTATATAGACTGGTCTTGTGCAAAGTAATTTAGAAGGACTACATCACAGACACAGATCTGTCTAGGTTACTAGGAATGCCTGCACTTTAGACTTGTACTGAAGGGACTTTAACAAGGACTACTTACAAATCCCTCCTGTATGAAATCACCATTAGGACAGTTCTACCAACCATTCAACCTCTATTATGGGTCACTTCATTAGAAAAGATGATGCAAATGTATCTTAAAAATGTGTTTTCTATAGGAGATGATTTGGGGGTTTTTCAGAGAGTTGAGTGTACTATCTTCTATGTAACTAATTTTTTAAAATTCTGACTTTTGCTCCAAGCAGTATTATCTGCTGCCTCTAAGAACTCAACATTAGGTCTTAAAATAATCAAGGTATTAATAGAGTAATACTGTAAGGAATAATTGTAGGGTTTTTTTTTTGTTTGTTTGTTTGTTTGTTTTTGTCCCTCTATAGGACTAAAACTTATTTTACAAAGTAAAGTTGAGTATTTGGTAAACTTCTGGCTATGCCGGGCCAGGGCTTTTCTTTGGAAAATCATTCCTGAGAGTTGGCTCGTTTCAATTCCTACAGCGAGAAACAGCTGGTAAACTATTTTCTTCTTGGCATTTAAAAAATAGCTTTTGAATTGTTGTAGTAGTTTTGAAAGTAACACATTCTTTCTGTGCTCCCTTCTTTCTCCAAAATTTGTCTCAGGTGAATCCAGCATCATGGGCCATGAAATATTTTCTTATAGCTCTTCAGCTTCCTTCTGGATGGAATGATTATCTGGAGGCTGAGCTCATCAGTAGGCACATCCATTAAAACTACTAAAGCCAAACCATCAGGACTGAATCCTCACTAGTCTTCCCCCAAACCCCGCAAGACCATGTACCCATCTAGCTTTCCAACTGTTTCCCATTTCACATACTTACCTAGAAACTTTCCATATTGGGCATAGCTCAGTTCAGCTAGCTTTCCTTGATACTTTCTCTTGCCAACCTGTCTTTAATTATTTTTTTCCTCACTACTCTGGTAATTGATGTTTGCCATCCCACACTGGCTTTTTAAGTCAATCAGACCAAGGAAGCTGGTCTCCCAGTTCTGGCATCTTCCACTAATTGCTTTTGGGCATTGAAATGACTGATTTTCTGACTTAATCAAATAATTGATTTACCACTGCCCTCCTTTACCCAACTTATTAAATGTATCAGAATTTAAAAAGAACAGAATAAAAGAAGGAAGGAAGAAGGAAAGAGGGGAAGAAGATACATAAAACAATTGATACCATATCAATAATTTGGCTGCTTCCTAAATATTTATTTCTCTCTCTTCCCTACAGAATATAACTAAATCCATTTACTAATGCCTATCAAAGGAAATACAAATAATTAAATAAATATTTGTTTAGTTCTGTAGCCTTTATTTTTACTGATGGACAATTGTAGGACCTAACATGTATTTTTTATTTTTAGAATTAAAAAAAAAATGTTGTGGGTACATAGTAGGTGTATATATTTATGCGATAAATGAGATGTTTTAATATAGGTATACAATGTGAAATAAGCACATAATGGAGAATGAAGTATCTATACCCTCAAGCAATTATCCTTTGAGTTACAAACAATCCCCTTATACTCTTTAAGTTATGACATGACATGCAATTAAGTTATTATTGACTATAGTCACCCAGTTGTGCTATTAGGTAGTAGGTTTCATACATTTTTTTCTATTGTTTTGTACCCATTAACTGTCCTTATCTTTACCCCATCCCAGCCTCCCACTACCCTTCCCATCCTCTGGTAACCATCCTTCTACTCTCTATAGATCCCGCAAATAAGTGAAAACATGCAATGTTTGTCTGTGCCTGACTTATTTCACTCAATGTAAAGATCCTCCGTTCATTCATCTCATTGCAAATAACTGAATCTTATCCTTTTTTATGGCTGAATGGTACTCCATATGGAGTACTATTATGGTAGTACTAATACTATCATAATAGTGGAACTGTGGACCAAAGAACTGAATAAAAACAGCATAAGAAAGGTGAGACCAAGTCTCACTTTGAAGGCATCACCCCTGCATTCCTCCCAATCTCGAGTCTTCCTTAGTGAAATAGTACTCCATATGGAGTACTGTTATACCATATGGTACATATACACATATAGTACAATGTGTATATGTACCATATTTTATTTATCCATACATCTGTTGATGAACACTTAGGTTGCTTCCAAATCTTAGCTATGGTAAACAGTGCTGAAACTAACATAGAGTGCAGATATCTCTTCAATATACTGATTTACTTTCTTTTGAATATATACCCAGTAGTGGGATTGGTGGATCATATCATAGCTCAATTTTTACTTTTTTCAGGAACCTACCTCCAAACTGTTCTCCATAGTGTTTACAGTAATTTACATTCCCACCAACAGTGTACAGGATTTCCCTTTGCTCCACATCCTTGCCAGAATTTTTTATTGCTTGCATTTTGGATAAAAGCCTTTTTAACTGGGGTGAGATGATACCTTGTTGTAGTTTTGATTTGCATTTCTCTGACGACCCACGATGTTGAGTATCTTTTCCATTTGTATATCTTTTGAGAAATATGTATTCAAACCTTTGTCCCATTTTTTGACTTTCCTATAGAGTTATTTGAGCTCCTTATATATTATGGTTATAAATCCTTGTCAGATGAATAGTTTGCAAATATTTTCTCTCCTTCTGTGGGTTGTCTCTTCACTTTGTTGATTGTATCCTTTGCTGTACAGAAGCTTTTTAACTTGGTATGATCCCCACTTCGTTTTTCCTTTGTTTGCTTGTGCTTTTGGGGTATTGCTCAAGAAATCTTTTCTCAGACCAATATCCTGGAGATTTTTCCCAATATTTTCTTGTAGTAGATTCATAGTTTGAGGTCTTAGATTTAAGTATTTAATCCATTTGGTTTGATTTTTGTACATGGTAGTAGATAGAGGTCTAGTTTCATTCTCTTGCATATGGAGATCTAGTTTTCCCAGCACCATTTATTGGAAAGACTACCATTTCCCCAGCATATGTTTGTGGCTCCTTTGTCAAAAATGAATTCAGTGTAGGTGTGTGGATTTGTTTCTGGGTTCTCTATTCTGTTCCATTTGTCCATGTGTCTTCTTTTATGCCAGTACCATTCTATTTTGGCTACTATGTCTCTGTAGTATAATTTGAAGTCTGGTAATGTGATTCCTCCAGTTTTGTTCTTTTTGCTTAGGATAGCTTTGGCTATTCTGGGTCTTTTTGGGATTGTTTTTCTATTTCTGTGAAGAACGTCATTGATATTTTGATAGGGTTTGCTTTAAATCCGTACATTGCTTTGGGTAATATGAACATTTTAACAATATAGATTCCTCCAATCCATCAACATGGGATTTTTTTCCCATTTTTTGTGTTCTCTTCAATTTCTTTCATCGGTGCTTTATGGATTTTATTATAGATATCTTTCACTTCTTTGGTTAATTTCTAGGTGTTTAATTTTATGTATGGCTATTGTAAATTGGATTACTTTTTTTTTTTCTTTTTCACATTGTTCACTGTAGGTATATAGAAATGCTACTGATTTTTGCATGTTGCTTTTGTATCCTACAGCTTTACTAAATTTGTTTCATCAGCTTGAATAATTTTCCTGTGGAGTTTCTCAGGTTTTTCCAAATATAAGATCATATCATCTGCAAATAAGGATAATTTGACTTCTTCCTTTCCAACTTGCATGCCATTTATTTCTTTCTCTAGTTTGATTGCTCTAACGAAGACTTCCAGTACTATGTCCAGTACTTCCAGTACTATGTTCCAATACAGGTCTTTCCTCTCCATTCTAAGAGGAAAGACCTTCTATTTTTCCCCATTTAATATGATACTTGCTGTAGGTCTGTCATCTATGGCTTTTATTATGTTGATGTATGTTTCTTTAATAGCCAGTTTTTTCAGGGTTTTTATCATGAAGAGATGTTGAATTTTATCAAATGCTTTTTCAGCATCAATTGAAATGATTATCTTATTTTTGTCCTTCAGTCTGTTGATAGGATGTAGCAAATAGATCAGTTTGCATATGTTGAACTGTCCTTACATCCTCGGGAAAAATCCCTCTTGGTCATGATGAATAATCTTTTTAATGTATTTTTGAATTTGGTTTGCTAGTATTTTGTTGAAGTTTCTTCCTCTTGAGAAATATGGGACTGTAGTTTTCTTTTTTGATGTGTCTTTGTCTGGTTTTGGTATCAGGGTTGTACTGACCTCATAGAATGAGTTTGTAAGTATTCTCTCCTCCTCAGTTTTTCAGAATAGTTTGAGTAGGATTAGTATTAGTTCATCTTTAGATGTTTGGTAGAATTCAGCAGAAAAGCCATCAGGTCGCAGGCTTTTCATTACTGGGAAACTTTTTATTATGATTTCAATCTTATTACTTGTTAGTGGTCTGTTCAGTTTTTGGATTTCTACCTGTTTTAACCTTGGTAGGTTGTATGAATCTAGAACTTTGTCCATTTCTTCTAGAGTTCCCAGTTTGTTGGCATATAGTTGATCATATTTGTCACTAATGATTTTTTTTAGCTTCTGCAGTATCAGTTGTAATGTTTTCTTTTTCAACTCCAATTTTATTTATGTGGTTTGTCTTCCTTTTTTCTTCATCAGTCTGGCTAAAGATTTGTCAATTTTATCTTTATAAAAACCAACCTTTTGTTTTGCTGACTTTTGTATTGTTTTCTACATTTCAAATTCATTTATTTCTACTCTAATTCTTATTTTTTTTCTACTAAGTTTGAGTTCAGTTTTCTCTTGTCTCTAATTTTTAAGATGTGCTGTTATTTTTGTGAATTTTTTTCTCTTTTTTGAGGCAGGCATTTACAGACATAAATTTCCCTTTTAGTGCTGCTTACACTCTATTCCATAGGTTTTGGTATGTTATGTTTCCATTATTATCTGTTTCAAGAAGTTTTTCAATTTCCTTCTTGATTTCTTCATTGACCGACTGGTCATTCAGAGAAGTATTGTTTAATTTTTATGCATTTGTATAGTTTCCAAAATTTGTCTTTTTATTAATTTCTGATTTTATTTTACTGTGGTCAGAGAAGATTCTTGATATTATTCATTTTTGGAATGTTTTAAGACTTATTTTATGACCTAACATATGGTCTATCCTTGAGAATGATCCATGTGCTAAGAAAAAGAATATGTGTTCTCAAGTTCTTGAATGAAATAGTCTGTAAATATGTATTAGATACATTTAGTCTATAATGCAGATTAAGTCTGATTTTCTTTATTGATTTTCTGTCTAGGGATCTGTCAAATGCTAAAAGTTGTGTGCTGAAGTTTCTAGCTATTACTTTTTGGGCCTAACTCTGTTTAGTTCTAATGATACTTCCTTTATATATCTGGGTGCTCCAGTGCTGGGTTAATATATATTTAAAATAGTATATCCTCTTCCTGAATTGATCTCTTTATTATATAGTGACTTTTTTGTCTCTTCTTACAGATTTTGTCTTGAAATCTATTTTGTCTCATATAAGTGTAATGACTCCTGATCTTTTTTGTTTCCATTAGCAGGGATATCATTTTTCCATCCCTTTATTTTCAGTCTGTGTGTGTCTTTAGAGTTGAAGTGTATTCCTTGTAGGCAACAGGTCAGTGGATCTTGTTGCTTCATCCATTCATCCAATCTATGTATTTTGATTGAAGAATTTCGTCCATTTTCAATGTTATTATTGAATATTATTATTGAATGTTATTGTAGGAATAAGTAAGAATTTACACCTGCCATTTGTTATTTGTCTTCTGGTTGTTTTACAGTCTTCTCTTTCTTCTTTCTTTCCTTCTTGTCTTTCTCTAGTGAAGGTGATTTTCTCTGGTAATATGATTTAGTTTTTTGCTTTTTATTTTTTCTGTATCCATCATATGTTTCTTAGTTTGAGGTTACCATAGGCTTGCAAATACTATCTTATAATCTATTATTTTAACCTGATGACAGCTTAACACTATTTGCATAAAATATAAAGGAAACTAAAAAAACTCTCTGCATTAACTTTGTCCCACCATTTTAAACCTTCTGTAGTTTCTATTTATATTTTATTGAACTGACTATGTCTTGAAAAGTTGTTGTACTTATTATTTTTGACTGGTTCATTATTTCATCTTTCTATTTAGGATAAAAGTAGTTTATATACTATGATTACAGTGTTATAATATTCTCTGTTTTTCTGTGTACTTACTATTACTGGTAAATTTTGCACCTTCAGGTGATTATTTATTGCTCATTAATGTCTCTTTCTTTCTAGTTGAAGTTCTGTCTTTAGCATTTCTTAAAGGATGAGTCTGGTATCAATGAAATCACTCAGGTTTTTTTTTTTTTTTAATTTCTCTGTGTTTGAAGGATATTTTTCCTAGATATACTATTCTAGGGCAGACTTTTTTCCTTCATCACTTTAAATATGTAATGTCACTCTCTCCTGGTCTTTAAAGGCTTCCAGTGAAAAGTCTTCTGCCAGATATATTAGAGCTCCATTGTATGCTATTTATTTCTTTTATCTTGCAGCTTTTAGAATCCTTTCTTTATCCTTGCCCTTTGGGAGTTTGATTATTAAATATCTTGCGATTGTCTACTTTGGATTAAATCTACTTGGTGTTCTGTAACCTTCTTGTACTTGGATATTGATATCTTTCTCTAGGTTTGGGAAGTTCTCTGTTATGATCCCTTGAATAAACTTTCTACTCCTATCTCCTTCTCTGCTTTCTCTTTAAGGCCAATAGCTCTTAGATTTGCCCTTTTGAGGCTATTTTCTAGATCCCATAGACATGCTGCACTGTTTTTATTCTTTTTTGTTCTGTCTTCTCCTACTGTGTCTGTTCAAACAGCCTGTCTTTGAGCTCACTAATTCTTTCTTCTACTTGATTCATTCTTCTCTTAAAGGACTCTGGTGCATTCTTCAGTATGCCCATTGCCTTTTTCAGCTCAATAATTTCTGCCTGATTCTTTTATTATTTAAATCACTTTGTTAAATTTATCTGATATAATTTTGAATTCCTTCTCTTGAATTTCTTTGAGTTTTCCCATACAGCCATTTTGAGTTCTATGTCTGAAAGGTCATGTCTCTGTTTTTAATTCAGGATTAGTTTCTGGGGCCTTATTTAGTTCATTTGTTGAGGTCATGTTTTCCTGGGTGGTGATGATGCTAGCAGATGTTCATCAGTGTCTGGGCATTGAAGAGTTAGGTATTTATTGTAGCCTTCACTGGTTGGGGTTGTTTGTAGCCATCTTTCTTGGGAAAGCTTTCCAGAGTTTGAAAGGACTTGGATGTTGTGATCTTAGCTGTATCTGCTTTAGGAAAACCCCAAACACAGTATCTCTGTGGTTCTTGCAAACTAGTAGAGGTACTGCCTTCATGGTTTTGGGCAAGATTTGGGCGAATTCTCTGGATTATCAGGTAGAGACACTTACTCTCTTTCCTTACTTTCTCTTAAACATACAGAGTATCTCTCTTATTCTCTCTCTCTCTCTCTAAAAGCCAGCACAGTGCTAAGTCTTGCCCAAGGCCTGCTGTAAGTACTCCCTGGCTACTGCCTACACTCAAGGCCCTGGGCTACTGTCAGCAAGTGTCAAAGCCAGCAAGGCCTGTGTCCTTCTTTTCAAGGCAGTGTGGTTCCCAAGGCCCTGAGTGGGTTCAGAAATGCCATATGGGAGTCAGGAACTAGAATCAAAAACCTTAGAAGTCTACCTGGTGTTCTGTTGTACTGCAGGTAAGCTGTCACTCAAACCACAAGAAGCAATCCTTCCCACTCTTGCCTTCCCCTTCCAAAAGCAAAGGAGTTTTTGGAAAAAAGCCTCACTCCATAGCCACTGCCACCCCAGGCCATGAGGAGTACTGCCAGACTACCACTGATGCTTACTTGAGGCCCAAGGTCTCTAAAGTAAGCTTCTTGTAAATGCTGCTACCTGGCCTGGGACTTACACTTCAGGGCATTGGGTGCCCCCTCTGACCTAGGGCTGGTTCAGCAATGCCACCTAAGTGTCAAGTCCTGGAATCGGGGCACCCCAAGAACCCACTTGGTGCTCTACCCCCTATGATCATGCTAGTACCTAAGGTGTTAACACAAAGTCCTCTTTTCTCTCTGCTTTTCTGAAGCAGAAGCAGTTTGCCCCATAGCTACCACAGCTGTTTATGTGCTGAGTCTCACCTTAAGTCAGCTAGTCTCAGAGGCTCACCTAAGGCTCTCAGTGTAGTATCTGGGTATCATTGCTGGCTATTCTTGATGCAAGAGTTCTTTGGTTAGCAGGTGATGTATACTGCCAGGACTGGGTCCATTTCTCCAGGCAGTGGATTTCCTTCCAGCCCAGGATGTGTCTAGAAATGTCATCTGTAAACTAGGGCCTTGAATGGGGCCCTCATTACTCTGACCATTCCCTATCCTATTGTGGCTGAGCTGATATCCTAAATGCAAGAAAAAGTCCTCCCTACTCTTTCCCCTCCTCTCCTCTCCCCAAGCAGAGGGAATGGGTCTCTTTTGAAGCCTTAAGCTGTGCAGCCTGGGGTTATGGGCATGGTTATACAAGCACTCTCTTGGCTGCTCTAGCTGGTGTCTAAATATGTCATGTTCCCACCGACCCCAAGTGCACTGTCTCTGGGCCTAGTGTGTATCATTAGGACTCACTTAAAATTTTCAGTCCTTATGGCCAAAGATTGCCTTTCAAGTTTTCTCAGAGACATAGAATGCTGTAGCCCTTGATGGTGAGGTTTGTAGGCACTCGAGTTTGGACTGTGTAGCTTGTGCTATCTTGATTAAATGTTCTCTCCATGGGGAGGCATCAGCTGAGTATGATCCAGTTTTCCTTTCTGCTCTAACAGGACAGCACTGAGTTCAATGACTCATAATTGCTGTGTTCACCCTCCCACAGAGCCCAGAGATAATCTCTGCACCAAGCCACAAATGTGGAGAAGTGGGGTGGAGTGTTAAGAAGGGTGGTGTCAGTTATTCAGGACTGTTTTCTTCTTCTTTTTTTTTTTATTATCTTGTGCTTCCTTCAACAATATGAAGGTAAATCCAGGTACAATATGAGTGGTAACCTAATTTTTTATTCTTATGAAGGTGTTTTTTTCTGTGTAGATAGTTGTTAACTTGGTGTCCTTGCAGGAGAGACAGTCAGTGAAGCTTTCTATTCCACCATTTTGTTCCTCTTTTTTTTAGATCTAATATATTGATTATAAGTGTTTGTCTCTGAAAGTATTGACTATATCTACATCAATACTAAGAAAATACAATAGAATCATAGAGACTGAAACATATGAATATATAGATAAAGGGTGCTTAAACTAATGATAATTGAAATAAATGATAAGTCTGAAGGTTAGAAGGTTAGACTGACCCCAATTTATAATTTGCTATTTGGTTCTTGCTCTTGGGTTGTTATTTCATATTAATGTGTAGGACTAAAGATAGAATAGTATGGTTATGCAATGTCACTATCTCAAGAAGCTTGAGGTAGTTTTAGAATAATATAAGCTTCATTATACCTTTTACATGAAATTGGTTACAAATTATTTTCTTTTTGTAGAAATGAGGAAATGAAAACAGAAATTTTCCGTGAGGCCACAAAATCTAAATACTGTTATTAGAAATTTCCCTTCTTTAGAATATATTTGTCACCATTAAAAGCTGCCATGACTTGAAAGTTCAAATGTGGCAAGGATCAACACTTTTGGTGAGAAAAATTATATTAAGGTATTTTTGACAGCAAATGCATGGGAGACAAGTTCATAGGAATTGTGTGCATCAAAGGTGAAGTTGCTGAAGGATTGTCTACTTTGAAACTTAAACTCTGAGACTCATTGAAACATAAAATAAATCTTCAAAGTTTGCTCCTTTCCCTTGTACCCTGTTGACTTTTCAGGGACTTCTAAAGGTGATGTTCAGCCAAGAATTATCTCAGAGCAGCAATCTTACTCCGAAAATTATGATCTCCTGTTCTTTCCCTTAAATAGAGCACAAATCATTATTTATTCCAAATGTAGTTTCTAAGGGCTAGCAGTCCCATGGGAAATTTTCAATAAATTTATTTTGAGTCTATTTCCTAAATATATATGTTGTTTTTTATGGAACAAATTTTTAACACAATGATTCACTATCTAATGCTGAAATGTCAGACATTTGTAGCAGACTGATAGGAAAATTAGGGATGTGAGAGGAGAGATTTTAAATTAAAACAACTAAACATAACCCACGTAATAAACATATTTAATCGCTTATAAAAGTTATTTTTTCTTTCGTTTTAAGTTTTTTGTGTACTAATTGTACCCCAAAACTGAAAATAAGAACACCCACAAATCACCTCCCTAGGTTTACTATGCATGCTTCCTAAACTTTGACCAGCTGAAGTTTTATCCTATGGTTCTAGAAAATGTAGAAATACTCTGCTAAGTTGTGTTCAGGGCTAGGACAAATTATATTAGGTACTCCAAATGAATCATGTTTCTCCTTAGAGTTTCCTTTTGTAATCACTATAGGTTTGGTCATATGACTTGATTTGTCTAATGGGTCATCAGCACACATGAACACAAGCAGAGGCTTGTGCTTGCACATTGCAGTTTTCTTCTTGAAGCCCAGGATGCCCAAGGTAGCCTGCTGGATAGGCTAGGTGGAGGAAAACCAAGGCACCTTACAAGTGCTAGCCGACTGCCAGCCACAAAGTGTGTGGCTGTCTGGAACCAGCGAGGTTCCAGCCGCCCTACTAGTTAACTGCAACTGAATGAGTGAATCAAGTCAGTGTAACATGGAGCAAAAACAAGCCATCCTAGCTAAGCTCTGCCTAAATTATCAACCCAAACAACTGTAATAAGATAAATGATTCTTATTTCAAGCAAATGTTGCAGTTGTTTCAAAACACTAGATAACCAAGCAGTGTCTACTAGAAATTTCATTTGTAATTTTCCCAAAATTGCATAAGTTTTTTTATTATTCACACAATTATGTTGAATAAATTATCTTCTTTGAGACTCAATTGTCTAGTCAGTAAAATAGGAATAATGTAAGTATTTTATATTTATTTTATTTAAAAATTACAGAGGTTATTGAGTTTATGTTTTTCAGCTGCAGAGAGAGAAATTTGTGGGGTTAAAGTCACAAGAATACCGGTTGGCAGAAATTGAATTAGCTTCCTTTGTATAAGTAATATACAGTTTAGTCTTATATGCTGTAGGATGAGATAAGAGAAGGATAGCTCACATTCCAAAATAAAAAAATATATATATAATAAATTTGTTTGAATGTGACAGCAAAGAAACAAAACAAAATATTAAAATATAAAACCTTATTAGAGGACGTAAAAGAAGACTGAAATAAGTGGAGAGGCATGTCAGTTTTCTGGAAACACATGATATTGTTAAGATGCTGATTATGTTCAAACTTATACATTTAATTTTAATCAACATTCTGTTTTTCCTTTGTTTGAACCTGAAAGGCTAATATTGTAGATGATTTAAAAGAATAATGTATTAAAATAATCAAGAACTGTGGCAAGAAAGTAGAACAAAAACTTTGTGGAAAATATAAAAATGTTAGAAAAATACACTGTGAAACTATTGTGATTGAAGTACTGTAGTTCTGACATCCTCTCTCTTAGGTATAATTTTTCTTTCTGGTTCATTGAGAAAAGTCATTAGAAGGGAATTTCCATATGATCTTACCATTGAGCATGTCAACCTACCTGTATCAGAACCAGACTCTTTGTCTCCTCTCCCATTACTGTTGAGAAACAGTTCATGTTTTTACAGCATACCAACTTCTGCTTTACAGGGAATCCCATCCCCTTTGGCCTGTTCAAAGACATTGCTTTAACACTTCTTTTTTCTCCCTTGTAGCATCAGTTTTTCCTGCTCCACTTGATTATCCATCAGCATACAATCATGCTGTCATTTTGCCTTAAAAAAGAAACAAAAACTTCCTGGACCCTTATTCTTCCCCAGTTTTTACCCTGTTTCTCCTCTCTCTTTACAGCAAAACAAAAACAAGAATTATTTACAGAGTTTTTTAAAGAAATACTTTAAATAATTCTTTTAAAAAATTCTGTAATCACTGATTCCATTTTTCTTTCTCTCTGGAAATTACTTCAGTCTCTGGCACATACCCCACTCAATCAAAGTAGCTCTTGTTAAACACATAAAGAACTCTGCTGCAAGAGGCAATAATCAATTCTTGGCCTGAATTTTACTCAGTGTATAAGCATTCTTTAACACGGATGATTGCTACAACTTAAAATAATGTTTTTATTTTACAAATATTTAAAAACTATTACGTTTTTGAAACATGCTCTTCATTTGGATTTTAGGAAACCATGTTATCTTCACAATCTTCATCCAGTTTCGTAGCTTTAAACAATATCTGTGTATTTATGAATCCATAGGTATATCTCCAGCCCAACATATCACTCAAACTTCAAACTTACTCCTATATCCGTCTACTCAATGTACACTTGGATGTCTAACAGACCTCTCAAATTTAACAAGCTTAAAACAGAAGCTCCTGAAACTTGATATCTAAAACATATGTCTCCCATGGTCCTCTCCATCTAACCAGATAGTAATTGCATTCTCATCCTATGCTTTTTTATTCCCCATAACATCAAATCTTGTTAGTTTTATTTTGAAAACATTTATAGACATGGCCTCCAACTCTATCACTCTCAGTCAATTCACTGTTGTTTTCTCCTGGATTATTGCAATAACCTCTTAAACATTCTTCCTTCTTATGCTTTCTGCAGAGACAAACTAAACAATCGCTAAATTGAAATATGCACACTGAAGAAGTTATCTAATAATCTATAGAGCTCTTATTTTTTTTTTTTTTTTGAGGCAGTTGGGAACAGTGAAAAAAGCACTGATTTTGCAACCAGCAGGTATAAATTCAAATTCAGATTCTACTATTTACCGTCAGCATGACTGTGGGTAAATCATGAAAATTTTTAGTCACTGTTCTTTCTCTTATGAAATATAGATGCCATTTGCTCTCTCTGTCTCACAGAGATTTTGAAAGGCTTAAATAAATACAAAAACACACTGGTATATGTAAAATTTGTGAAATGCTACCCAAATAAGAAGTGATAATGATTATAATAATGATACATTTATGAGAATATAATTATTATGACAACTGGATAAATCAATGTACCCTTACTTTTCTTCAAATGTCATTAAATATGAGCAATAATTTCAGATTAATAAAAACCATGCTATAATAACCACTTCGTAGAATTTACTGCACAAAATGAATGGAGGAAGGGAGAAAAGAGTATAGTACATCCACTTTAGATAGGTTTGTAAAGATTTATTGGACCTAGAGAGCAATCTGTAGTCTAGTAAATTGACATTTGAAGGGGTGTCACAAATAATAATGTGCTTCATCTTGCACTACATTGGACAGGTGTCCAAAGGCTGTTACAATCCAAGCATTGCACTAAAATTGTATGAATGTAATAGCATGGCCACTATGAGAATGGTACTCAGAAAAAAGCTTTTTAAAAAATCTATTTAGTACAATCACTGCTACCTTTAGTCCATTAAAGCCACAGCAACCCAAGAAGTTAAATTTTCTGCTCCCAATTAAGCCACTACATCTTTAAATAATAAATGCAGGATAAAATAATTGTATGTTGGAAGGGTGTCTGCTACTTTGTGCTTATTAGTTTAAACCATGTATGAGGGATTGTTGAAATCTGCCTGAAGATCTAAAAGATATGGGCCTCTCCAAATTAGGCTGTTTTTAAAATGAGTTAAATGGACCATTTCCAGTGTGAATTTTGTTATGAAATATTGTTTTAGAAAACTTTGTTTGGAGTATTTTTTAGGTTTCATGCACAGGCATGGGGTATTTAATATATACTTTTGATAGACTGTGTTCTTTATCAGTTTTAGAGTAATTTTTTTTTATGTTCAACTGATTATTTAGTTAAAACTTCCCACAAACACAGGTTCAGTTCTGAATACAAAGGAAATAATAAAGCTGTGATGTTTCTATGCTGTACTCAATTATATTTAACATCATAATTTCTACCTTATAAAAAAGATATTTTATAAGTTAAAAAATGTTCAGGTATTTGGATAGATAATTTATGGGCAGAAATTAAGGGACTGACCTAAAATGCATTCAATATGAAAATGGGCATCATAATTGTCATTCTTATAAAACATTATTTTTATAGTAATTTCAATATCTGCTGGGAATTATGCTAGGTGTTGGAACTCTAAATGCAGAAAGATATATTTAGAAATATAACCTCTTACTTTGTAAGATCTCCAGACTCTATTTCCCTTCCCTACTTTTTCTGAACTTTCTCTTTTTTTTTCTTTTTGGTCTCTGCAGAAGACAGAAGAACTTTCTCTTTTCTTCATGCACACTTTTAAAGTCGTGCTTAATTTGAATTCTATTTCAAGGCTACTTTCTTTAATGTGAGGATATAATCCAGAGGGAATTTTCAGGTGGTCAGTTTTGAATACTCAGGGCACTGTGATGGTTCCAGTCCCTTTAGACATTCAAAGGGATTCCTTGCAATTGTTCTTTTATTTCTAAAAACATTTAGATTTCATTCCAGTTTTATTGAAGTATAATTGACAAATAAAAGTTATATATATTTAAACAGCATGAGGATTTGACATACATACACACTGTGAAGTGATTACCACAAGCTGAGTATAGTTAATAAGACTGTATGTATACCTGAAATTTGCTAACAGAGGAAATCTTAAGCATCTTCACCTTACAGTTACTCTTTCAGCTGGAATATCCGCTGAGGTTCTCACCCTGACTCAGTGTATTCTTTTCTGAGCACCACCGGTTAGTTGGGTTCTTTTGGCCTCTGGTTTCTCCCGCATTGCTACAGACATCACACAGGTCTTTAGTCATCATGGTTTGTCTACACCTGCTCCTATTTGGTGTTGTGGGGTTATGGCTACACTTTCACCCTTTTCTCTTGTTAATATTGTCTGTGGGCTTTGGTTTTAAAATTCTAGTTGCTTTCTCTCTTCTTGGTGGGGGGGTTTCAGGGAGATTCAAAAACTCTGCCACCATTGCCAACTTTCTATATTTCAAAATATGTATTGTTGAACTTGCCTGGACAAGTAGTGAGTCTCTGGGGATGAAATAAAGTTAAGATTTACACACATGCCAGAAGTTATAACTAACAGCACAGCTGGTCTGTGCACAGGACTAGAAACTGTGAATCAGACAGTTGTTTATCAATACAGGAATGTTTTTATTCTTGGAAAGCTTTCTTTCAGGCTGTTCCATCTACACTCACTAGAGCTCCATGAATATGTATATATCCATATAGATTGCAGACAAAAAACCCCACAACATAATATTTCAGAAGTGAGAAAAAAAAAAAAGGGATGCTATGTTACCACCTGTGTGTGTCTAATTAAATATTTGTGGTAATTTAATGTAATTAAAAATTAAAAAACCATTTGGCACAGGATAATATGTAAATATTTCCTCCATCAGTTATGTACTTCAATATGCTCTCTTGTTGACTGTTTTAACTTAGATTTAATGTTAACAGCTTCTCCTATTGTTTGTTCTAGTTTGTTGAATTTTTCATTTAATATTCCCTTTGCTTGCATTTCTCTTGCCTCTACTCTTCATTCACTTAATTCCACCGTATTCTTAGATCTTGGCTTGAATATTATTTTCTCAAAAAGGCCTTTCCTGGTCACTACAATCTCCAGCTCTACCTAAAATCAGGTTCTCCTCTTATTCTTTGTAATAATAATTAGTTATTTTGTGAACTCCAGGAAATACCAGTATTTGAATAAATGAACTGTGAAGCACAGTCTTCTTATCATTTTGATTTTATTAACTGTGTAATTTTTTTAAAAAGGTAATGCATCCATTTCTAAAGAAGTTATTAAAAGTCATGTAACACAGAGCTTCAGCCACTTCTTCAGTGCTGTGCTATATGACTCAACTGATGAATTTGTAATTAGAAATCATGGTCTGTATTTTTTCTTTTAAAGGCTAAGAATATTTGTCAAGTAACGTTTGGTATTATTATTATTATTATTTTCCCAGTTGTTCTACTACCGTGCTAGGAACCATACCCCACAAATAGTTGTAATTAAATAACCTCACTCCATTCTTGGTTTACTTAGGGTTGAGTAGCTAATCTAAGTATGCCCAGTGAGAATTTCTTTGCAGCCATATGGAATCAGAATAAAGTATAGCTTGTCTTTTCAACAGAGGAGCTATAAACCCCAAAGATATAGTCAGCTATTTCTGTCTACCACGTGGATGTGTAATAAGGAAGTGGTATTCTATGAGCTAGAATTTTGATGCAGTCTTAAGGAAAGACAGAGATGAGAGACAGGAAGGTGCTGTTGACATTTGTGGTCCTGGTTACAGTTTCCTTTTGAGGCCTGACTAAATCTGGATTCTTCAGCTTTATGAGACAATTTTGCATTCTAAAAATAGTTTCTCTCCTTTATTGCAACCCAGTTGAGTGGATTTTTGCAAATTGCAATCTACACAGACTTAATAAAACACTAATTATTAGCTTTTGATGAGAAGATTACAAAACCTTTAATGGTTTTAAACTCGGATAGCTCCCAGTAGAGGAAATAAGCAGTCATTGTGAAAAGAGAAAAAGTTTCGTTCTACACACAGTGCTTGATAATGTTGTATAGGATGTGCATAACTATTCAGAATCTGCTGCTCATTCAGCAATTAATATCAGAAATGAACTTGAGATTTATCTAAGCCATTTAACTATGTCTTCAACTTCTTCCAGATATGTCATGAAAAAAACAGCCCAGCTAAGTTTCTCAATAATGGCTACCGAGCTCCTTGGAAGCAGTGGCATTGATATAAGTGAGAATATCTGGGGCCCATCTTTAAATAATTAATGCAGTTGTTTAACTTTCTTTTGGCCTATCACAGAAATGGGAGTATCAGAAAAGGATTGAATCTAAATATCAAATAGTTATCTCTGCCTCTGGCCATAGAAACCAGCTGGGGTATTAGATAAACCTAACTTTATGAAACTTCAGGGAGCTCTTTTGCTCTTACTATTATCATAGAAACTTCCTGCGGATGTTTTCTCAAGCCAGTTGGCCACTGATAGAAAATTTGAGTCTCTGTTGATTTTTGCTCCAGTACTTCCAGTTTTTCATACTACATGTCTGGAATATGTCATATCTCAAATACGGGAAAACTTGTAAAACAACTTGTTTTTCATAAAACAAAGGAATAACTTTCTTTAATGGTCAACTCTTGGTGGTATTAGATTGAGAAATAAAGAGAAAGATTAGCACCTTAATAGGTAGTAGCTTCTCATATCAGTCAGAGCAGGCAAACAGTATGGTACATAATTTTCCCTCCCCAACTGCCAAAAATGATAGAGGAAATGGTGCCAAATGATTAAGTTTTTTCAATTTAATTTGCACCTGTATCTTTCTATTGACCCAGAGCTAATTTCAACTTCTCAATACTGAACCACTACTCTTCATTTGAATTGTTTAAGAATATAAGCAATATCTTCTTTTACTTTTTTTTACATGAATGTGCTATTATGACATTATTTCTAAATGAAAATAAGGAAAATACTCAGATTTATAAGCTCATCAATGGACTAATTGCAAACAGCTAATTGCTATTTAAATCAAGGTCTTTAGGAATATGCTATAGCAATCTGCATCAGAACACTTGGAGTTAAACGATTAACAAATTTCAAACTAACCTGTTCCAATGATTCCTGATTTTTCTTGTGTTTGTGTTTGTGTGTCTATATTTATAAGCAGATATCTTTATTATGTTTCATGTTTTCTATTTTACATCTTCCTTGTTATGTTTAGCTATTAAGCATGAGGTCTAGATGGTTAAAACTGAAATTGCTAGGAGTTTTCAAGTGCTGCCCCTAACTGCTATTTCCACAGCTAAATGACACTACAGAAAGGATGATAATTACACACAAAAAGAGTAAATTGGATATTTTAACCAGAATAGTGTAGATTAAAACAGGACTAACAAGCCTCATATAGAAAGCCTATATTTAAGTAAGAAATGTCTCCCTTTTCTGGAAATGAGATTTTCCTTTAAAGGCATGGTTTGGAACTTTTCATTAGCATTCAGTGTTTATATAGCATGGCATTCAGCATACTATTGAAGCATAAGGAAACCATGTCATAATGAAATGTCATTTTGTCCTAAAAGTCTTGCATATTTAAATCTGTGGAAGTAAGGAAGCTGATGTTATCAAAATATTCCCTACTCTTGAAAATTAAATGTTTTTATTGATTTTTACAAGTAAGCCAAAGTCAGCATTTTATCATACTATCTTATGGATTTTCTTCTGTGCGTGAAAATAAAGCTATATTAACTCTTAGTCTGAGTTTTAGGTGTTTTTTTTTTTTAACTTTGGTCAAATTTGTATTATAATGTTAGATTTCTTGCCAGTCACCAATTTTAATTGCTTTTAAAAACTTTGTTACTGTTTTTTAGCTTAAGTGTCAGCTGCTAGGGCAAGATGAGAATTATCATGTCACGTGTGGAATTGGAAAATCTTGTTTTTAGGATTCATTGTTTGAGCGTTGGAGGCAGAGGGCAACATGATAACCGTGGTGTTTAACATACAGAGGACAATGACATTCTATAAAATCTGTTCCATCAGCTCAACTGCTTTCAAATCATTTCATTCTGAGAAATTAACTCCCTAAGCTTCTGGTTGTTTTGTTTATTTATATGGAAAATAAAGAGCTCTGGAAAACCCATCACTCAAGGGATATAAGGAGAATATAGAGTAATTCATATAAAAGAGTTTTATAGATTTTCTAAAGGTAATCAAAGGCCAGAGGCTATTGTCATTTCCACATCAGAAATAATTACAAGCTAATTTAACTTGAATCTGGTGTTTTTACTTCTTTGACATAGCTAGAGCAGGACCTAGTTCATCAAGATGTGCTCCTAAACTTCACATGTGAAACTTACATCTCAGATTTCCTAGAAATGAGCAACTTCTAAACACCTGATTTCTTTGGACACCCATAGAATTATAAGCCTTTTATATAACAAATCCTTTACATTACTATTGGTTTTATAACTCACTGGGTTATTGAAGTTATCATAGAAACAGTTTAGTTTTAATATTTACTGATTATAGATAGAATAATGATAAGTAAACAGCACTTCCTGTAAATGCTGTAAGGGGAAAATAAAAAAAAAAGTCATGTGTTTCTCCTTTTTTCCTTTAAGACTCTGAATCTCATACAGAAATTCTGTAATTGAAAGGAAAAGGTAAATATTATACAAGTTAAGTGTATAAAGTTTAATTGTAAAGCTTAATCACAACTACTTACACTTTATATACATATATGAGATTTTCATACCTATATTTATGAATTAAATTTTTTGGATAAGATGCAGCTAATTAAGTGGACTTGTACATGAAATTTAATAGACAAAATGAGGAGAATATGATGTCACCCTAGAGATGTTATTTGATTGGCAATGCAATTGGCAAAAAATAATATTGTTTTTGGTTTATAACAATGTTTTAAAAATATTTCTGTTCCTTAACTTGTTTTCACTTTTGATCTTTTTTTTGATGAGCTTCAAGGCTTTGGTACTATAACAAAATGAAGGAATTAACTCTTGAATATGAGCAAAGAGATGGTAATAAAAATAAAATCCCTAATTTTTATAAAGTGTGGCACATGACATTATGAAATCTTAGATAGAGTTTATTGCCTAATAATTCTAAGTGCCTGTTTTAGCTTATCAACTCTCAGGGCACCATGGGAAAGGGCCAACCAGTCATGTGCAGTTTCTCATGGTGGCTCTGTAATACATGTGTTCAATGCCCCTCTTTGAACCTGCTACTCTCTCTCAAGACTGGCATTCTTTTCCAGCTGGCACCGTTATGTCAGACCTTAAGGAGTTAAGAAGGCAGGAGCAGTTGTTTGGTTTTGGCATAGATTAGGATCAGACATAACCTGGATCTACTTCAGGGAGTATCCTATCCCACGTTTGTGTCTCAAGGGTGTATCTCCAGGTCTTGCGAGATGATGATATTCAAAGAGCTAACAGAAGACTCTATCAGCAAAGTTTTCCTGGCAGATCTGAGGTTGAATCAGACTGCTGGTATTTACTTGCAAAACTCTGTTAGTGCCAGCAGCTTCTAGCCTCTGAGAAAGGGCCTATACGGTCTCAGCCTCATGAACTCTGATATTTAAATTTAGTTCGATATAAATTCTGCAAATTATTATTAAACATGTTTAAACTGACAGATACAAGCAGAATTTGCAGACAATGGTAAAAATAAAAAGCTCTTGTCTCCCAGCAGGAAACAAAGCAGGAACTTCAGCTTTGTAAACATTACTAGAAAAGGCAAACTCATTAAATCACAGAACTCATAAATTTTTCTGCAGAATGTAGACTTCCTTCATTAGAGGATGTGCCGATTATCATAGAAAAATGCAAGACACTGGAGGGATTTAAAATGGAAGAGTATATAGATGTTTCTGTGTTTGCATGATATGACAGTTTCTGACTTTTACTCAAGATTCTGACATGACCCAAATCCAACCACTGAATGAATCTGTGTGTGAGTTGCAGAACTAAGCTGAAATAACCCTCTCTCTCTTTCATATCTAGTAGAGGCAGTAATGTCCTTCAGAGTGCAAAAGAGCAAACATTTCTTCAATTTTTTTCTGCTGTGGCCCCACCAATTTGGATGATTTAATTACCAAATCCGCTATGAAATGTAGAACTACCTGAATATTATATACACTTTTATAGAAAATATAGTTGTATAAAATATTAAGAAAATCTGGTACAACATCATTCACACTTTGAATACTTAATGTTAGCAGAATTTCTCTCTTTTGCACACCGATTTTTAGTGCTCTTCATACATCTTATATATGTTTTAACAAATGCACACCTAATTGTACATTATTTGATGTTTCTGTTTTTAGCTTAACCTAACAACATGTACATTTTCTTGATTTCTATGTCCATTTTATACTATTTTAATGGCTGCATAGTTTTCTCTTTATTAATACATAAATCATTTCTGCCTCATTTAATCTTTTAATTGTATCTATTCCTTGTTATTCATAATGCCACCATGAAAATGTATGCCCACCTAGGGCTTTTGCAGTATATTAGCTTTCATGTAGTAATAGGATATCCCTTTACAGGCCGTTTTGACATCCTTGGTGTTCTGGCTGTCTATGTATTGCTGTGTTGCAAACTACCTGCACTTTGTGGGCATAAAACCACAGCAATTTATTACACTTATGAATTTGATGGCCAGGAATTTAGAAAGGACACTGTGAATATAGAGCAATATTTAGGGCTTCTGCTGGGAAGACTAGAATAGGTCTGGGCTATAGTCATCTGTAACCTTCTTCACTCATGTCTGGCGGCTGGCCTGTGATGACTCAAAGGCTGGGTTCAGCTAAGACTACCTACCTGAGCGCCTACACACAGCTTCTCCATATGGCTTGGGCTTCTCACAGCACAGCATCTGGGTTCTGTGAAGGAGAGTCCTGCAAAGGAATAACTGGAATATAAGGTTCCAAGTATTCAAGCAGACCAAGATGACCTATAGGGCACTAAATCATATACGAGTTTGTAGGTGATAGGCTTCTTTGGAACTAATGTCAGAAGTCTTGGGGAGTTTCCATTCAGTAGGATCTGAAACCAACAGTACTGCAGTCCATGTAACTTAAGGACCTTTCTCATTAAATGAATAAATCTTATTGTGGTGATCTTAAAATATACTTAGAAATGAACAGTGAATTTGGCAGCCATAGATATAACTAAGATACAATAAATTAATATTTCACATCCTGAAATATCCTCTTCTTTTCTGGATTCTCATAGAAACATGTTTAACTTTATTTTCTGTATCGTGTTATATTCATCAATCTTTTAAAATAAATACTTGTGATGGCTTAGTTAGATTGCTCTTTTCTTGATCTCTCCTGAAAACAAAAAAGGCATGCATAATATTTTTATTTCACATAAGAGGTGTAAATTTCCCTTCTGATAAGGTTTGGCTGTGTCCCCACCCAAATCTCACCTTGAATTGTAATAATCCCCATGTGTCAAGGGTGGGGCCAGGTGGAGATAATTGAATCATGGTGCAGTTTCCACCACACTGCTTTTGTGGTAGTGAATAAGTCTTATGAGATCTGATGGTTTTATAAATGAAAGTTCCCCTTGCCCAAGCCCTCTTGTCTGCTGCCATGTAAGACATGCCTTTGCTTCTCCTTTGCCTTCTGCCGTGATGGTGAGGCCTCCCCTGCCATGTGGAAAGAGGTCCATTAAATCTCTTTCCTTTATAAATTACTCAGCCTCAGGTGTGTTTTCATTAGCAGCATGAGAACAGACTAATAAATCCTCCATTGGGAAATACTTCTTTCCTTTGGGTCTTTATTAATTAGCTGCCAAATAAAACACTAAAATCGTGAATGTTTATTGAACCATTGCTGTATTAAGGCTTTATGCTAACTCCAAAATTGCATCTCACTGTATTTCCTCAGTTGTGGTTTAGCTCTGCTTCTAACATGTGTAAACCTGGCTATTAAGTGGTCCTGCTATTACTGTTATGAAAATATATTTGGTTCATATATACCAGGATATAGATTTTAGAATATTTGATTCCTCTTAGAGAACAACATATTCTTAAGCCATTTGTATATACCATATCTTTAACTTCTCACAAGGAATAGACTGCATCATATCTTTTTTTTAACTTTAATTTTAAATTCACAGTACATATGCAGGGTTGTTATATAGATAAACTTGTGTCATGGGGGTTTGTTGTACAGAGTATTGTGTCACCCAGGTACTAAGCCTAGTACCCATCAGTTATTCTCCCTCCTCCCCACCCTTGACTCTCTAAAAGCCCCCAGTGAGTGTTGTTCCCCTTTATGTGTCCATGTGTTCTCATCATTTAGAACAGAGAATCTGTGGTATTTGGCTTTCTGTTCCTATATTAGTTTGCTAAGGATAATGCCATCCAGGTCCAACCATGTTTCAGCAAAGGAGATGATCTCATTCTTTTTTTACAGCTGCATAGTATTCCACGGTATATATGTACCACAATTTTTTTAATTCACTCTACCATTGATGGGCATTTAGGTTGATTCCATCTCTTTGCTATTGTGAACAGTGTTACAATGAACCTACATGTGCATGTGTCTTTGTGATAGAACAATTTATATTTCTGTGGGTATATACCCAGTAATGAGGTTTCTGGGTTGAATGGTATTTCTGTTTTTAGGTCTTTGAGGAATCACTGCACTGTTTTCTACAATGGATGAACTAATTTACACACCCCCCAACAGTGTATAAGCATTGCTTTTCTTTGCAACCTTGCCAACATCTATTATTTTTTGATATTTTAATAGTAGTCAGTCTGACTGGTGTGAGATGGTGTGTCATTGTGGTTTTGATTTGCATTTCTCTAATGATCAGTACTACTGAGGTTTATTATATGCTTGTTGGCCATGCGTATGTCTTCTATTGAGAAAAGCCTGTTCACGTCCTTTGGCTAGTTTTTAATGGGGTGTTTTTTTCTTCTGAATTTAATTTTTTTGTAATGCTAAATATTAGACCTTTGTTAGATGTGTTGTTTGCAAATTGTTTTCCATTCTGTAGGTTGTCCGCTTTGTTGATGGTTTCTTTTGCCATGCAGAAGCTGCTTTATTTAATTAGACCCAATTTGTCAGTTTTTGCATTAGTTGCAGTTGCTTTAGGCATCTTTGTTGTGAAATCTTTGCCTGTTCCTATGTCCAGAATGGTATTGAGTAGGTTGTTTTCCAGGTTTTTTTTTTTTTTCTTTAATAGATTTGGGTTTTACATTTAAGTTTTTAGTCCATCTTGAGTTAATTTTTGTATGTGGTTTAAATAAGAGGTCCAGTTTTAATCTTCTGCATATGGCTAGCCAGTTATCCCAGCACCATTTATTGAATAGGGAATTGTCTCCCCCATTGCTTGTTTTTGTCAGGCTTGTTGAGGATTAGATGGTTGTAGGTGTGTGGTCTTGTTTCTGCTTTATTCTGTTCCATTGGTCTATGTGTTGTTTTTGTACCAGTACCCTGCTGTTTTGATTACTGTAGTCCCATAGTGTAGTTTAAAGTTTGGTAGCATGATGAATCCTGTTTTGTTCTTTTTGCTTAGGGTTGCTCTTTTTGGTTTCATGTGAATTTTCAAATAGCTTTTTTTCTCTAGTTTTCTGCAGAATGTCATTAGTAGTTTAATAGAAATAGCACTGAATCTATAAATTGCTTTGGGAAGTAGGGCCATTTTAATGATGTTGATTTTTCCTATCCATAAGCGTGGAATGCCCTTTTCATTTATTTGTATCATTTCTGATTCTTTTTGACCAGTATTCTGTTGTTCTCCTTGTAGAGATCTTTCACCTCCATGGTTAGCTTTATTCCTAGGTATTTTTTTTTCTTTGTATGCCACTTGTGAATGGGATTGCCTTTCTGATTTGGCTCTCAGCTTGTCCCTTGTTGATGTATAGGAATGCTAGTAATTTTTGTACATTGATTGCTCTCCAGAGACTGTGGAAGTTGTTTATCAACCTAAAGAGCTTTTGGGTTGAGATTGTGAGGGTTTCTAGATATAGGATCTTGTCATCTGCAAACAGGGATAGTTTGACTTCCCCTTTTTCTGTTTGAATGAACTTATTTTATTCACTAACCTGATAGCTCTGTCCAGGACTTCCAATGCTGAATAGGAATGTTGAGAAAAGGCATTCTTGTCTTTGTGCCAGTTTTTAAGGGGAGTGCTTCCAGCTTTTGCCCATTAAATATGATGTTATCTGTGGGTTTGTCATGCATGACTCTTGATATTTTGAGGTATATTCCTTGAGTACCTAGTTTATTGATAATTTTTGACATTAAGGGTGTTGAATTTTATCAGCAGCATTTTCTGCATCTATTGAGATCATCATGTGGTTTTTGTCTTTAGTTCTTTATATGCACTCAATCACATTAATTGATTTGCATTCATTGAACCAACCTTGCCTCCCAGAGATAAAGCATAGTTAATCATGGTGGATAAGTTTTTGATGTGCTAATGAATTTGGTTTGTCAGTATTTTGTTGAGGATTTGTGTATCAATGTTCATCGTGGATATTGGCCTGAAATTTTCTTTTATTGTTGTGTCTCTGCCAGGTTTTGGTATCAGGCTAATGATAGCCTCATACAATACATTAGGGCGGAGTCCTTCCTCCTCAATTTTTCTGAATAGTTCTAGTAGGAATGGGACAAGCTCTTTGTACATGTGGTAGAATTTGGCTGTGAATCTGTCTGGTCATAGGCTTTTCTTGTTGGTAGGGTATTTATTACTGATTCAACTTCAAAGCTCATTATTGGTCCATTCAGGGATTCAATTTCTTCTTGGCTCAGTCTTTGGGAGAGTGTATGGGTCCAGGACTTTATACATTTCTTCTCAATTTTCTAGTTTATGTACTTAGTGGTATACATAATATTCTTGGCTGGTAATTTCTATTTCTGTGAGGTCAATGGTTATACCCCCTTTGTCATTTCTAATTGCATTTATTTGGATCTTTTCTCTTTTCTTCTTTAGTAGTCCAGCTAGCAGTCTATCTATTATTTTTTTTTTTTTCAAAATTTCCTGAATTTGTTGATCTTTTCATTGGTTTTTCATGTCTCAGTCTCCTTCAGTTCAGCTCTGATTTTGGTTATTTCTAGTCTTCTTCTAGATTTCAGGTTATTTTGCTCTTGCTTCTCTACTTCTCTTAGTTGTAATGTTATGTTGTTAAATTGAGATCTTTCTAACTTTTTGATGTAGGCATATAGTGCTGTAAATTTCCCTCTTAACACTGCCTTAGCTGTGTCCTCAGATATTCTGATATGTTATACCTTTGTTCTCATTAGTTTCGAGGAACTTCTTAATTTTGGCCTTAATTTCGTTATTTACTCAAATGTTATTCAGGAGAAGGTTATCCAATTTACATGTAATTTTATGGTTTTAAGCGAATTTTTTAGTCTTGATTTCAAATTTCATTGTGTTGTGGTCTGAGAGAGCAGTCGTTTTCATTTCAGTTCTTTTGCATTCGCTAAGGAGTGTTTTACTTCTCATATGACCAATTTTAGACTAAGTGCCATGTGGTGATGATAAGAATGTACATTCTGTTGTTTTTGAGTGGAGAGTTTTTAGAGGTTCATTAGGTCCATTTGATCTAGTGCTGAATTCAGATCCTGATTATCTTTATTAATTTTGTGCCTCAATGGTCTATCTAATACTGTCAGTGGGGTGTTGAAGCCTCCCACTATTATTGTCTGGGAGTCTCAGTCTCTCTGAAGGTCTCTAAGAACTTGCTTTATGAATCTTGGTGCTCCTGTGTTGGGTGCATATGTATTTAGGATGATTGGGTCTTTTTGTGGAATTGATCCCTTTACCATTATATAATGCCCTTCTTTCTCTTTTAAAAATCTTGTTTGTTTAAAGTCTGTTTTATCTGAACTTAGGATAGCAGCACCTGCTTTTTTCTGTTTCTTTCACATGGTAGATTTTTCTCCATCCCTTTATTTTGAGCCTATGAGTGTCATTGCATGTGAGACCGGTAGCTTGAAGATAGCATATACATAGGTTTGGTTTTTTTGTCCAGCTTGCCATTCTGTTCCTTTTAATTGGGGCATTTAGCCCATTTACATTCAAGATTAGTGTTTATATGTGTGTATTTGATCCTGTCATCATGATGTTAGCTGGTTATTATGCAGAATTGTTAGCATGATTCCTTCACAGCATCACTGGTCTGTGTAGTAGCTGTTAATGGTCTTTTCTATCCACATTAGTGCTTTCTGTAGAAGTGCTTGTAAGGCAAGTCTAGTGGTAACAACTTCTCTCGACATTTGCTTGGCTTAAAGAGTCTTATTTCTCCTTCATTTGTGAAATTTAGTTTGGCCAGATGTGAAATTCTGGGTTGAGCCAAATCATGAGTGAATTCCAATTCACAATTGCTGCAAAGAGAATAAAATACCTAGGAATACGACTAACAAGGGATGTAAAGAACCTCTTCAGGAAGCACTATAAACCACTGCTCAAGAAAATAAGAGAGAACACAAACAGATGGAAAAACATTCCATGCTCATGGTTAGGAAGAATCAATATTGTGAAAGTGACCATACTGCCCAAAGTAATTTATGGATTCAATGCTGTCTCCATCAAGCTACCAGTGACTTTCTTCACAGAATAATAAAAAAAAACACCTTAAACTTCATATGGCATCAAAAAAGAGCAGACATAGCCAAGAGAATCCTAAGCAAAAAAAACAAAGCTGGAGGCATCACACTACCTGACTTCAAACTAAATAGCATGGCACTGGTACCAAAACAGAGATATAAACCAATGGAACAGAACAGAGGCCTCAGAAAGAATGCCACACAACTACAACCATCTGATCTTTTACAAACCAGACAAAAACAAGCAATGGGGGAAAGGGTTCCCTATTTAATAAATGGTGTTGGGAAAACTGGCTAGCCATATGCAGAAAGCTGAAACTGGACCCTTCCTTACACCTTATATAAAAATTAACTCTAGATGGATTACAGATTAAACATGAGGCCTAACATCATAAAAACTCTAGAAGAAAACCTAGGCAATACCATTCAGGACATAGGCATGGGCAAGGATTCATGACTAAAACACCAAAAGCAATGGCAGGAAAAGTCAAAATAGACTAATGGGATCTAATTAAACTTAAGGGCTTCTTCACAGCAAAAGAAACTGTCAGTAGAGTGAACCAGCAACCAACAGAATGGGGCAAAAATTTTGCAATCTACCCATCTGACAAAGAGCTCATATCCAGAATCTACAAAGAACTTAAACTAATTTACAAGAAAAAAAACATCAAAAGGTGGGTGAAGGATATGAACAGACACTTCTCAAAAGAAGACATTTATGCAGCCAAAAAACATATGAAAAAAATCTCATTATCACTGGTCATTAGAGAAATGAAAATCAAAACCACATTGAGATACCACCTCATGCCAGTTAGAATGGCGATCATTAAAAAATCAGGAGACAACAGACGCTGGAGAGGATGTGGAGAAACAGGAACTTTTACACTGTTGGTGGGAGTGTAAATAAATTCAACCATTGTGGAAGTCAGTGTGGCAATTCCTCAAGGACCTAGAAATAACAATACCATTTGACCCAGCAATCCCATTACTGGGTATATACCCTAAGGATTATAAATCATTCTATTACAAAGAAACATGCACAAGTATGTTTATTGCGGCACTGTTCACAATAGCAAACACTTGGAACCAATCTAAATGTCCATCAGTGATAGACTGGATAAAGAAAATGTGGCACATATACACCATAGAATACTATGGAGCCATAAAAAAAAGGATGAGTTTATGTCCTTTGCAGGGCCATGGATGAAACTGGAAACCATCATTCTCAGCAAACTGACGCAAGAACAGAAAACCAAACACTACATATTCTCACTCATAAATGGGTGTTGAACAATGAGAACACATGGAGACAGGTAGGGGAACATCACACACCAGGGCCTGGGGGGTGGGGGTCTTGGGGAGGAATAGCAGGGGGTGGGAGCATTGGGGAGGGATAGCATTAGGAGAAATACCTAATGTAGATGACGGGGCGATGGATGCAGCAAACCACCACCATGGCACGTGTATATCTATGTAACAAATCTGCATGATCTGCACATGTTCCCCAAACTTAAAGTATAATAAATAAGTGAATAAAAAGAAATTTTCGATTGGAATTTATTTTCTTTAAGAATGTTGAATATTGGCCTTAAATCTCTTCTGGCTTGTCGGGTTTCTGCTGAGAAGTCTGCTGTTAGTCTGATGGACTTTCCTTTGTAGGTGACCTGATTCTTCCTTTAGCTGCATTTAACATTTTTCTTTCATTTAGACCTTGAAGAATTTGATAATTATGTGTCTTGGGGGATAATATTCTTGTGAAGTATGTTACTAGGGTTCTCTGCATTTCCTGAAATTGAATGTGGGCCTCTCTAGCTAGATTGTAGAATGTCTCATGGATAATATCCTGAAATATGATTTCCAAGTTGCTTACACACTCTTTGTCTTTTTCAGGGACACTGTGAGTTATAGATTTGGTCTCTTTATATAATCCCATATTTTTTCAAGGTTTTGTTCATTTCTTTTCATTCTTTTTTTGTTATTCTTGTCTGACTGTCTTATTTCAGAAAGCCAGTGTTCCAGCTCTGAGATTCTTTCCTCCGCTTCATCTGTTCTGCTGTTACTACTTGTGGTTGCGTGATGAAATTCTTGTAGTGTGTTTTTTCAGCTATAGGTAAGTTACATTATATTTCACACTGGGTATATTGTCTATAAGCTCCTGTATTGTTTTATTGTGATTCTTAGCTTTCTTGCATTGAGCTTCAATGTACTCCTTCATCTCAATGGTCCTTATTTCTATTCATATTCTAAATTCTATTTCTGGCACTTTAGCTGTCTCAGCCCATTTTTCAACCCTTGTTGGAGAGGTGGTATGGTTGTTTGGAGAACAGAAGGCACTCTGGCGTTTTGAGTTGTCAGAGTTCTTGTGCTGGTTCTTTCCCAGCTTTGTGGGCTAATGTTTCTTCAGCCTCTGAAGTTGCTGTACTTTGGATTTATTTTTAATCCTGTTTCATGATCTTGAAGCCTTGATTGTGGTATAATCTGGATTCAGTAGATTGGCTTCATTTTTGGATTTTAGGGGCCAGCACTCAGTTCCCAACACTTGGACTGTGTGCTTGAACTATGAGAAACTTGTGTCCAGCCCCACCTTTGTTCCCTGGCTCCTCAAGGTTTGGAGTCCACTGCACTAGGGGGACCAAAGTATTCCTGGGCTGCTGGTCACTACACTTTGATGGGTGGGGTTAGCCAAAGCATTGCAAATAAATAAACATTTGTTTCATAATTTGTTCATTTTGTGTTGACATTAGACAGATAGATAAAAATAATTAAAGCCTACTAGAGAGTTACATTAGACAGAGAAACCACCACTCTATTTGTAATTTACAAACCAGTGCCAGGGATAGTGGCAGTGGCCATTTTAAAGACTGGGTCATTAGTAAGCAAAGTTCTAGTGAGACTGGGTGATATGGTTTAGATGTTTGTCCCTTCTAAATCTCATTTTGAAATGTGCCCCTCAATATTGTAGGTGGGCCCAATGGGAGGTGTTTGGGTCATGGGGACATCCCCCATGAATGGTTTGGTGCCTTCCCCATGGTAGTGAGTTGCAGCAACATTTTGTTAAAAACAGCTTAGAGCCTCCCTCCTCTCTTTCTTGTTCTCTTGCTTTTTGTTTTGCCATATGATATGCCTACCCCTGCTTCACCTTTTTCCATGGGTGTAAGCTCCTTGTGGCCTCTCCAGAAGCTGAGCAAATAAATGCCAGCACCATGCTTGTACCTGTGGAATCAGGAGCCAATAAAATCTCTTTCTTTACAAATTACCCAGTCTCAGGCATTCCTTTATAGAAATGCAAAAACACATTAACATATTTGGAATGCTAATAAAATAATTCTGCGGCAGAGGCAGAAATTTAGCTCAGCAGTTAGGCTCCTCTTGTCTTGCCACACCACCAAATTTAGAGGACAGGCTTTCAACTCTGACATGACTGGGATTTTATTATGTTTCAACCATTTAAATTTTGGGACATTTAGGCAAGTCACATAATTTATGTGTGCCTGTTTCTTCATTGATAAGATGGAAACAATACCTACCTCACAAGAATGAGGTGAGGATCAAATGACATAATCTAAACTAAGTATGAACATACTGTTCAGAACCTATTAAGCACTCAGCAAAAACTCAAAAGCCCTCAAAGTTATTTTTTCTTCATATTGATTCTAGGATGCTGTTTAGCTGTGACTCATTATTTCCCGTGATTTGCTGATTATGTAAACTCTAATACTAACATATGCATTTTGATTCTTGACCTTATTCCAACTCCTGGAATTCCTCTGCACTTCTTGTCTTGCCTCTGTTTGTTTTGTTTTGGCTTTGGGCACTCTGCTCCTTGGCTATCCAGGTGTCACAACTTCATCTCACACAGTCCTCTGAAGAACAGAGAAAACATAGAAAACAGGAACACAGACATAATAAAACAAACAAAATCTAATTATACTGCATGAAGATTTTTTAATAACTTGAAGATCTGATGAAATCTGCATTCTGTATTATAAATAGTATTTTAACAACCCTTATGCCAGCTTCATAAAATTTTCTGTTTTTTTTACAAAAATTATTTGCGGTTCAAGAGATAATACTAACTGAATATGTAGCAGTATCGTCACATTTATGTTGGTATATCTTACCTTTTTCTGGCAGAAGAACAATAATGACTTAGCCAAGTAGAGCTTGACAGCATGTAGAACTTTAAATTTAGTATAAACAGATGTCCTAGTTTATGCAGCTATGTGGTCATGGTATCAACTAAAGTCTTTAGATATGAACTCTATTTTAGATAAATATTATATTTTATAAATGAATAAATGTGTAATAAGTATAGTAAACTACCAGATGAAGAAACTTGAATATTACATAGATGTTCTTTAAGGCAGAGGGGATTTATAAAGTACTATAAGAATCTTTACAGTGTTTTGTAGCTTACAGTACTTTATAGCCCATAAATCATTCTAGGTTTTCATTGTTTCATGAATATCTAAGGATTGTCTGGATTAAGAAATTGTGATTTTTGTCAGCTATTAGTTTGCATTTACTTACTACAAATACTGTATGCCGCCTCAAATAGTCAAGAATATTGGGCATTTAAAACACAACATGCATTTAAATCTGAGAATAAAATATATGGCAAATTAAATAATGCTGTATTTCTATATATTAAATACTTATGAAATCGGGTAGAGGTAATGAAATATATAATATCTATATTTAAAAATAAATAATGGTTACTATAGGGGATCATATTTATATTCTAGAATTTATCTTATTTTTAAATTCAATGTTATTGAAGAACTTCCAGGATAAATCAATATATTACAGGTACTTGTACTTTATGAAATTTAGTCCTTCATTGTTTTGCTTAAGTATGCACAACTAATGTATTATTACTAAACATTGTGCTTACTACCAGTGTATTAGCTTGTCTCTGAGAGAATCCTGTGATTACCCCAAAGTGATAATTATTATAAGATAAAAATTTCAGTCGAAAGTACTCAATTATTGGTTAGTGATTTGGGCTCCACTTAGCTGAAGAGTTCTGGTTTGGCCTGGGTGCCTTTATGTATCTACAGTCATTTGGGAGCTGGTTGATCTATGGCCTTAACTCAACTGCTGACTCCTGTAGGCTAGCCCAGTCTTGATCACATGGAAATTCATTCCAAGAACAGCAAGAACACAACCACCAAGGTACAGCGTTTTTAAAAAGCCCCTCCTTGCATTATATTTGTTTTTATGTTCTATTAGCCAAAGCGACTCATATGACCAAGCCTATTAGCCCGTATGGTAAGACATTAACCAAAGGTGAGGACACAGGGTGGCTTACGTAAGTTTGGATTGAAAAATCTGCCACAATGAGGTCCTATGATGTAATTTAAGTAATCTCTCACTTCACAAGGAAATAGTTTAAATGTCAAATATGAATATAATTTCTTTCAACTTGAATTTTATTTGCTTAATGACACAGAATTTATTTCTTTGGTAATGCCCCTGTAGCAATAAACATTTCCTAGTGACAGCTATGTCTCAATATTGTTTGCACAGAGAAAGTCTGAATCTTCTTCTCTTTCTCCATCCCTACCATCTACCATCCATCTTCACTAACCCTTCAGACAATTAAATCATGTCTATTTTAACATAAAATGAACTCCACGCAACAAGCCAGACTAACCCAAACCTAACCAAACAATAGCAACAACAAATTAAAGTTTTCAAAACTTTTTAATATAGTAGATAAATATTTTCAGAGGAAGTTAACATATATATGTTCAAAATTAAGATTTCTAACATGAAATTAAGATTCCCACAAAAAGTCAGAATTCAGATACTTTAGGAAAATTCTCATATAGAGTTATTGCCTATTGAGTGACAACTCAAGTATTCAATAAGTGATGGTTTGGTGAGAAAGTAGAGCTTAAGTACCATGCTAGTCTTTATGTAAATAGTATATTTTATTGCCTTCTACCACCACACCCATTCTTTTATAGTTACAAATCAGCTTCCCAGTATCTCTCCTCTTTCTGTCCTCATTTACTGACAAATAATTTTAATTGTTTACTGGTCAGGAGATTTATTGGGGAAAATGTGTGAGTGAAATGAAAAAGAGAATTTATAATTCAAGGGCATAATAAGGTCTCTCAGGAAGATTTTAGACTAAGTAAACTGAGTGTGTTTGTAGGCCAATGAAATGGGTCAGGGGAAGAGTGAGGGTTTTTTAGAAAAAAGCTATGCAACTCATTTATAGAATGAGTTCACAAGGAGCATAGGTATTATTTTTGGAAAAGAGGACAGACTTGTTTCTCTAGGAGAGAAGAAAAGGGTAAAATAAGTATAGGCTAAAGAACAAGGCTTTGAAAGAGAACAGAGTGTGATGCAACAGACGTATCATTGCAGGGGAGATATTTTTCTTTCTCATGCTTCTCAGAAAGATAAGAGGTAGGATCACTTACTTAGATTGAAAGTCCAGTTCATTGCAGTTCATCTGACATTATTTGAACATCTATGACGAGAATCTTCCTAGATACATATGATCCCAAGAGGAATAATGAACAATCTCTTTATTGAAGGACTTTACAATCTAAGTAAGAGACTGGTCGCATAAATCCAGTCTAATGATACATAGGTAGGCTTTTGGAGAAAACATTACCTAAGTTTGGTCTTAAAAGACATACAGATAGTAAGTGTGAGAAAAAGATTGCAAACAGAAGGAAAATAATTGCCAAACCAGCTAAGGAAGACAGAATGAATGCTTCATATTGATAGAACTGTTTGTGAATTGTTTTTAACTTATTGCTTCTTTGATGACCGTGAAAAATGTTACACATTCCTCTTCCTGAAATACTGAATTGTCTCCCACCAATGCTGCCCAGTATAAAACCTGATGTTTCTTGCTGATGAGAAGACTCTGCCTGAGCAAATTGAACTGGCAATTGGAATTATATGGGGGTCTTTCTATTAGCAATTCTGCAAGAGGTTATGCTGTGTAAACTATAGGCAATAGAACATAAAAAGAAAGGAAGTAAAAACTAGAATTAACAAGATTCCTGGTTTTTACCAAGGGAATCACAGAGGACCGGAAATAGTTCTGAGATAGTAAAGCAAAGTACTTAAAATTTTCTACCAGTTGAATTCCTATATAGCCTCTAATGACATACCAGTTGATTGCACTAACACATAGGAATTACATTCCTTAGTTCTATGTATTTCAGAAAACCCTGTTTATACCAACATTCTTTCTTATCTACATTTATATAAATGTGTTGAACTGATATTTTAGCTGTCAAAGAGATAAAGCAGATGTCCAAATTCATGTTAATTAAATAATCTTATAACCTATTTGGGTGACCTACTTAGATTTCTCTAAGTGCTACCTTTCAAATGACAATCTCAATGGAAAAATGTATTGTTAAGTCAGTTTTACTTGGTAAAATTTATTCATAATATCATAGATTAAAGTCACTCATATTATGATTCAAGTACATCATTGTTTTATGTTTTTACATTTAATAATCCATTCTTAATACCTTTGGGCATAGTTTAGAGATGTGAACAACTGGAATAAAGGGCTTATAAGGCTTCCATGTCACACATGTTTAAGATCCCAGAAATTTCAACATTAAAATTAGCAACTATTTATGTTGTTGATTTGCCCAGGTAGATATTTTTTTCCTAAAGATATTTTATTTAAAGAAAGGGACTCGCTCTGTCACTCGCCTGGAGCTCAGTGGCATGATCATGACTCACTGCAGCCTCCACCTCTGGGGGTCAAGCCAACCTTTCACTTCAGGCTCCTGTGTAGCTAGTACCACAGCTGCACAGCACCATATGAGGCTGATTTATTATTATTATTTGTAGAGATGGGCTGGTCACCCAGACTGGTCTTGAACTCCTGGGCTCAAACAATCATCTTGTATTGGCCTCCAAAAGTGCTGAAATTACCGTGTGAAAGAGAGAACATAAATTGTATTAACGAAAATCAAAGTAACAAAACAACAGAAAACTAAACAAAAACCTTATCAATCAAAGCATCTGCCTAAGAACTTCCGGAATTTATTTAAAGCTTTTAGATATTTACTGAATGAACATTAGAATGGCTGTCATAAAATATTAGAAATTACTTTCTTGGAGTCAAAGGAGCCTGACTACACCTAAAATGGCATTTTTTTTTTCTTTAGAGAAGTTATTGGCAGCCTCCCCTTTTATTGCTGTGGAAAGGTGGACATGAGATCACAGGGTAAGAAACTTTGCCTCCCCAAGTTTTCTGATGCATTTTTATTTTGGACCTCCTATACCTTAATGGTACTGGGGGCAGCAGGACTGATATTAAAGTTTGGCTGAGGCCAGTTTTCATTTGCTGGCCTGCTTCAGACCACTTTTTATTATCTTTGGTTACCTAGCAACAGATAATATTGAGTTAAGGCCAGATGATGCCATCAAGGCTCTTCCCTGTGCTATGATTTTGAGTGTTTATTCATTAACCACTTTCCTTGGTATCTACGTAATGGCCTCTATTAGTGTGAAAATGGAAAAACTGTGATTTGGCTAATGAAACAGTCACTCATTTTTGAGTACGTAATACTGTAGAGTGAATTTGTTTGAAAAATGTGCTGAACAAACTTCCTTGATGATTTGAAGAAAAATAATTTGGAGGTGGCTTACTGCAATTTAAAAAGAAGTAGAAGTGATTTCTCTATAGGTGGCTTCTTCCGAATTGCAGGTTTGAAGGTAGCTTATCCCAGCAAGGAACTAATTGTCTGGTCTTAACTAGGCACACTGCTGCAAGATCTTGGAAACATTTCTTCTCCTGGTGCTTGTATCACCTTGAGCTTCATTTTAATGATATCTCACTCTTTTTGATATTGAGTCTCATTTTAACAGAAAATGTGTGCTAGTTTTACTTTTTTAAAGAACTGAGTTATGTAGACAAAGTTTAAAATTGCTAAAAATTGTTTCTCATACTTTTGAAAAATCCATTGAGAGAGGTAAATTTGCCTTATTTTTTAACAGCTTATAATACTTTTTGAAATTAACTACTTTTTCTAATGTCTCTTTGATATTTGTCATTTTTACTTCTGAAGTATAATTACTTATGCAATCAAAGTATTGTTATATAAGTGTCTTAATGGAAATAAATGTCTCCTCAAATTTATGTAATCCAAATTTTAAAGTTAACTTGCTAGTGTTTTATATGGTTTTATAACTAATTTCTTAACCATTTTACTTTTGTTAGGATAAATCAGTTTTAATGTTTATTATTTTTAAAATCAACTGGTTTACATTTCAATCAAAAATCCTTTTTCTATGTTTATGTTAATATGACTGTAAGACATTTTAGGTCTTGCAAATATCACAAATACATAATCTTTGTTTTTGAGTAATTTATTTTATGAGGCAGGCATGTAAGTAAAATTAAAGCAAGGAATAATGTGGCTTTACAGGCAGAAACGTATGCAGGTGTAGATACATGTATTGGATTTGTTTAAGAGACAAGGATTTAAATTTGTCTAGGAAAGTGTTTCTGAAACGTGCATCCCAGACCAACTGGTAGCATAATTTGAGAACTTTTTCAGAAATTCAAATTCTCAAGTTTTATCTGTAAGCTAAAATTCTGGAATGGAATCTAGAATCTATGTTTTCACAAGCCTTTTACGTAATTCTAATGCACGCTAAAATTTGAGAACTATTACTTCAGAGCTAAACTATCCAATGTAGTAGCCACTAGCTACATGTTGATATACAATTTACATTACATCAAGATTTCAATTCCTCAGTTACATTAGCCACATACTAGCTATATGCTCAGTATGTCTACTGAGTGCTCAGAAGACATATGAAGCTAGTAGCTGCCATATTGGACAGAGTAAATATAAAAATTTCTATCATCACAGAAAGTTCTATCATTCTTTAGAGCATGGAGACATCAATGAGATATTATAGAGGTCAGAAAGAAATCTTTAGCCCTCATCATAGAAACTCTTAAATGCAATACTAAGGAAGTTGAGCCATACCCTACTATCGGGGGTGTGATAAATATATTTTGAGGAAAGAACAATGACAAATGCTGGACCTTGCTTATAGAACATCACTCTTCCAGCCAGGTACCAGATGATTCCTACTGACTAAGTCTGGAGGAAAACAATACCAGTTATACTTGCACTGTGACTGTAATACAGGGAAGAGAAAGTACAGCTTGCATTTATAAAACATTGAAAATGTAGACACAATAGGAACTGGTTGCTCTTTGGAGAAGAGATGATCAGGAAACCGAAAACTTGAATAAGACTGAATTTTTGAGTGAATGACTGGGACAAAGTTAATGCCATTATGAGTGACAAATAAGAATAGCAATAATTTATCAGATTGAGAAAAGAAAATATGAGTTTTCCATAACATTTTATTAAGCCAGTAACTTTTATATTCATCCAGAAATTTTCTTCACTATTTTTTAATACAGTTTTATCTTGTTACTTCACTATCTACTGATTTCTTAGATAACCACTTTTAATGAATAAACACTTTCCCAATAATTATTAAATGTTTATCAAAGATCAAAAGAAAGACAAAATAAATTTTATCTGTCAATCAATCTGGTGGAACATGTCAAAACAATTTCTTTTTTTTTTTAAGTAGAAAATAATTTTTCTGAAAAAGGGGTTGCATAGATAATAAACCAGGTTTAATTTATTCTGTGAACACTCTAGTTTTCCCAAGTATACTCTGAACATTATAGTTAGATTTTGTGGCAAAATTGAATGATTTTCCATTTTGTGTTAAATCATATATTCTTTTTTTTTGAAATATGTGGAGTGCTTAGAAAGTCAAACATTGCTTTAGTCCTTTATTATGTTACAAACTTCACAGCAGTGCATAATTTACACATTGATTTGCTATACTCTTGTGGATTAATGTTATTTCATTTGAAGATTCAAATAATCATATTAGCTAACGTCATGTCGAATGATTGGTGTGTTTTTGGCCATTTCTTCATAATGACAGCTTAATTGACATGATTTGAGGTAGAATAAAAACCCATTCTGTTAGGTGTCCAGAATCTTAAGCTGTAGTTCTTAATTCCATTTTTAGGATTTTAGATAAAGAGTAAAATTCTTGGGCTAAAATTTCCTTATTTTTATAATAAAAATCCTGAGCTAGATTGCCCTGGTTTTCTGGCTCTCGGTAAGGCAAAAGCATGAAAACACAGTTGCTTGAGATTATTTATTAGCTACTTTTTATCAAGGAGCATGGCTCATGAGAGGTAACAAGACACAGGGCAGACAAATTGCTGACAAGTCAAGGACAGTAAGGTTTGAGACATCAAATGTAGATGTTTGTATCAGACTGCATGGTAGCAACTAGAGACTTATCCTCACGATTCCGAGATTTGGGGTAATATTAAATATAAGGGAATTACATCCTCATGTAAGTTAGACTTTAACTGGGAATTGGTGGTGTGATGGAAAATAGAAGACAGTGTTACTTAGATTGAACTGTTATGAAATAGAGCAGGAGCTGGGCTCTGGAAAAAATAAATGGTTATACTTGATCTGCCTCTGGCATATACTTATACTGTTAGATGCACATATTCTGAAATTATACACTGTGGTAGTGAATTTGACACAGTGAGTAAATAACTGACAAGGTAGAAAGAACCTTGGGTAAGGGATCCCAAGGCCTTCCTTGGATCCTAGCTCTTCTACTAGCTTGTGCCATGGTGTCGGGAAAGTCGCTTATGGTGACATCTGCTTCTGTGCCAACAACCCTCTGGGACAACTTGACACTCCTAGGCCTATCCAAGCCGTGGAGAGAGCAATCTAAGTAGTAAGTGGTTAAATTGTTCCAATTTTCAGCCAGTCTTTGTAGTTCACCTGCTCATAAAGATCAGTGGCACTGCAGAATGATTTACCTTCTGGAAACCATGCCAACAGGTGGATTTATGCAGGCCTCATAGATTTGTGAACAATTAAGATGTTGACATTGACTACGTCCAACCTGGAAGAAAAAACAATAGATATATGTGACTGTAAGGAGTGACCAATCACTTAGAATCAGTTTAATGCCTTTTATACTATATCTGATTTTGTATTTCCTCTCATGATGTAGTACTTTCATCATGAACATTAATTTAATCATGAACATTAAATTTCTCTCCAGACCTTTCCAACGGAGGCTTCTCAATTGCAGGTTCTCAGTCTTCTACTATCACTAACTTCATTTATGTAGAGTGACTTTTTTATTGATAAAAGAAGTAATGTCTGTTTTCAGGGAGCCAGAGGATAGGGACAAGAGCAGTTAAATCTGTGCTTGAACCTGCTCAGACTCTACCTGTGTTCCTTGCTGCCGTCTCTCTTTTGGTCACAAATTATGTAGTGACAATGCATTTATTCTTTGTCTTCTGTGTTTTATTAAACTAGAGATTTCTCAGTGACTAGGGCATATTTTATTACCTCAAAAGAGAAGTGAAAATAGTTTTTCTTATAATTTTGAAAATTATCATGCTGGTGTATTTTCCTTAATATAACCATTATTTTCACTTTAATATAATACAATATAACACACGTCTCTTTTTAATCCTGTGTTCCTCCAGCAGTTTAATATCTCTGGACTGTTTTTTTTCCCCCTACAAATAGAGGAGTTTGGATTTGGCTCTTAAATCCCTTGAAGCTCTGAGAGTAAGTCTGAAAGTTAAGGATAAGAAAAGAGCTTTCCTTATTTCCTGAGACTGAAGTAATGAAAAGTATCTACTCTGCTGCTTTCTAAAACATCGTTTAGACTCACTGAAGTGAATAGACCATTGCAATAGTCTGACACTGAATGCTATTTGTCTTCCTGTATTCCTCAAATGGTTGCCTCTCATTCTTCCATGCAATGATTTTGCAGGCATTTAGTCTTTGAAGCAAGTGGCACTTTTCTACTTTTAACTCAGGTCAATCAGTTGGGTAAGTATTGATGAACAAGCATTTGCTATAACCATGTCCCAAGTAATGTCAATCTGTATTGAACATGTGCCATGCCTAAGAGATTTCTTAATTAACCTGTTGACATTGCCAATGAGAGTTCAATGTGGTTTCAAGAAAGAGTCCCATAAGCATGTGCCCCTTTGCTATTTTTACCATTTGCTCTGATGTTCCAATAATATCATGTCTTTCATTTTTCTTATTAGAATTAAACAGTTCATGAAGACTATTTAAATGTGTGGTTTCAATTTATTAAAATTCAGATGCTTTAAATATAGGAATATATAGGTCATGAAATAGGACCAATTGAATTACTTTTATAATTTTGGTTTTACTTATTTGTTTAAAAAAATTTTTTTTTGTTTTAGAATGGTCTATTGTGAAGCTATTTATCTAAAAAGTGTTGCCTGAAAAGCTTAAGTCCTGAAACCCTCTCCCAGGAGTCTCATATTATCATGTCATGTTAAAATAAGTTATCTTGCTATTTTTAAAAGTATAGTGCAACTGCTACTGTCACTTTCACACTGGAAATCGTGGTACATAACCATTTCATTTTCTGTAAAATTTGCTTGAGTTTATCTGCAAATCAAGCATAATAGAAATTGCATTTTCAATTAAAATAATACTGTGATTACATCAATTAATCTGTTACTTCAACAGCACTTACAAAAATTAAAGTATACATTAAATAGAGAAATCTATGAAATACACTAACGTTAATTACACAGCTTGACAATTTTTATATTACTAATATAGAGTGTTTCCAAACTTTACAAGTTTTCTGGTACCCTTTCAGTCTGTATCTTTCTTCATATATTGAGGTAACCACTATTCTGATTTCTATCATTATCACTAATTTTATAAGAATTCTTTATTCAGTTCCAAAGAGACACAAGATAGAAGCTCTCCCTTTTAGTAGCTCACAATATATTATGGGGGAGATAGAGCCATGAAGAAATTACCAGAGTACAAAAGCAATTCCTAAGCATCACAGAGTTGTAAAAGTGATAATACCATCTCAGATTTTATAGTATTTACTATTTAGAAATAAGTATGCATTCATAATTACAATCGACACTCACAACACTGAAAATAAGGTGTTGGGTATGACTAAAATCTCATCTGAGACTTAAGGTCCTCTTCTAAGCTTCCTCTTTGTTGGCAGAATTCAGTTCTTTGCAGTTGTAGCACTGAGATACTGATTTTCTTGCTGGCTAACTGGTTGCCTCATTTCCTGAAGATCAACCCCAAGTCCCAGTCAAGTGTCTCTCTCTCGCAACAAACATGATAGTTTACTTCTTCATAGCTTTGGCAAAATTTCTCTAACAAAAGCCTCTTCAAAAGGCTCTAACAAAAGCTAAAGGTTTCATTCTTGAATATTTATTATGTTTCATTATCAAGTTTAATGCTGTTGACAATTTTGGAGAGGGAAAGTAACTTGCTTACATAACTTTGACATGAAAGAGTCAATCAAGTTCTTTCTGACTACATATTCTGTGCACTTACACACTGTGTTACATGCCTGAAGATAATATTTGGACTAGGTTTTTGAAGAGTGTGTGGATATCAACAGGTAGACAAATAATAAAAAATTACCTGCAGCAAGCAAAAACAGCAGAAAAACATAGATAAGTGGTTTGTGAAGAGTCAGATATGTTGTTTGAACTGTAATATTCTTGGTGATACAGCTGAATTATACCAACAAAATTTTAAACTTCCCTTGGAATAGCATTTTGTTAGTTGATACTTTATTTTGATATCAAGGACATATTTGCAAGCTCTGTAAATGGCCCTCTGGAAGTTTTTGTTGTCTCATGTAAGGAACTTGTCTATTTCTTATGCAGCATCATCTTTCTTGGAGACCTTTGGGAGAGATTTCTTTCTGGTTTTCAGATGAAAAGAGCTAAGCTCACTGAACTGAGCTACGAATATCTCCCCTTTGACCTGCTTAGAAATCTTAGTGTCAAAGTTGTTGTGGTGTACCCATAATGTGTCTGACTTAATGATCAATCTGCTTTTCCCTTTTTTTTTTTCTGGTCTCATCCTCTTTTGATGTATTTTATATCTACCAGTTGTCTCAAATTCTTTTTAAAACTAGTCAGGTTGTGAATAAACAAATATATGACTAAAATTTAGGCAAGTGGTTTACAGGAACCACTCATGAATTTGCAGATAGGCAGGAAGCTCTGACATATGATTTCCTGCTGCTTATTTATCAATCCCCTAAACTGAAGTGAACTGGAACACTAAATCATTAGCTTGGCTGTTATGCTACTGTCAACAGATCCCAATGGCCAGGCCCAGACATTGCATTATAAAGAGTATGATTTGGACCTACGAAAACAGATTCCACTCTGATGTCTCCTTTTTTTAATTTAGAAAGTAATTGAATGCAAAGGATGTAAAAAAAAGAGTTGTGAGAAATTAAGGTCCTTCAAAAATTAAATCAGAAGCTGTGTCAGCTCAATTTAGATAAAAGTATGCTGGTGCAGACTCGCAGAATGTGGTGTATCAGCAGAGTGATGATTGTTACAAATAAAAGCACTGCATCTCTCTCACATTTTCAGAAATGTAAACTGTATTTGAAAAATTATGCCATACAACTCTGTTGGAAATGTGATGTAAGAATTTTTTATAATGATAAGCTATTTGAAAGCATTCGTAGCAATAGCTACGAAACCTTGATAAGTAAAACTCAGCAAAGAAAGTAAACTGCGAAATCTAAGACCCCATACAAATTCTGGCAAACAAGAAATAAGGCAATGGGAGTGGAAGTATTTAAAGTATCATGTGATATGAAAGTATGGAAAAGATGGGAATCACATAGTATGCAAGTTTGGAAGAAGAGGTAAATGTTAGGAAGTGTGAAGTCTCAGTTGCAAGAAAGGTGAATGGTGGAAGGACATAGAAATCATATAGTGAAGGAGAAAGTTAAAAAAGAGAAAGTAAGGCCAGAAAGACTGCAAAAGAGAGGTGCCAATTATATATGCATTTGATGTATGTTATGACTGGGTGAATATTGGTGCAGCAGATAATTGGGTCAGAATAATAGCAACAAACTTGCCTGTGATTGATGTTGTTTCTTGTGAAATCAAGGGAAAAATAAGAGATTTATTTTAAATTCATAGAAATTTTATTATATTTCTTTTAACTCTTTGGACTTCAACCCAAAACGAAGAGAAAACTCTACTCATTAAATTAGCATCATGAGGCTAATCAGTTAAGAGCTACAATAATTTCAGTAAATGCCTGTATTAGTTTCTTATGGCACTGTAACAAATTATCACCCATTTAGTGTTTTTAAACAACATACATTTATTTTCTTATACTTCTGGAGGTCCGAGGTTTGAATCTATTTCATTGGTTGAAATCAAAGTGTTGTTAGGGCCACACTGTCTCTGAATGCTCTACAGAGAATTTGTTCCTTGCTTCTTTCAGCTTCTGGGGCTGCCAGCATTCTTTGGCTCATGGTTGTGTATATAACTCCAGTCCTCAAAGCCAGAATCTTCAAATGTCTGCCTTCTTTATCTTCACATCACCTTTTCCTCTGTGTATATAAAACTGTCTGTCTCCCTCTTATAAGGATATATGTGAGTAGTTAGAACATACCAGGTAAATTAAGGATAATCTCCCTGTCTCAGGATCTTTAATCATACTTGCGAAGTCCCTCTTTCCAAATAAGGTAAAATTTACTTTTACAGGTACAACAGAGTAATAATAATTGGGAGACAATATCTAGCTTACTACAATGCCCAATTTAAACATACCATGGTGTCCTGGCGTAAAAACTTGGGGCCAGGCAAAGTGACTCATGCCTGTCATCCCAGCACTTTGGGAGGCCAAGGCAGGGGGGATCACCTGAGGTCAGAAGTTTGAGACCAGCCTGGCCAACATAGTGAAACTCCATCTCTACTAAAAATATAAAAATTAGCCACATATGGTGGCAGGCACCTGTAGTCCCAGCACTCAGGAAGCTGAGGCAGAATCACTTGAACCCAGGAGGCAGAGATTGGAGTGAGCTGAGATAGGGCCACTGCATTTCAGCCTGAGTGACGGAGCAAGACTCTGCCTCAAAAAAAAAAAAAAAAAAAAAAGCAACATCTAAAAAAACAAGGCTTGATATAAATTTGCAAATTTGCTCTGTCTTAACCTCTCTAGGGCTCAGTTTATTCATCCTTCACGTGGATGTGATGTTCCTGTATTACCATGTCATTGTGAAAATTAGATAAGCAAGTGTGTAAAAGTGTTTTCTAAGTGATAAAGCACTATATAAATATAAGGCAACAATGTCTTAATATTGAACAAATTCTATAATTATAAAATGTTGATAAATTTACTGGAATTAATAATAATGGTAAGTACTTGAATAATATTATTATGTGATTTGAGGGACTCTGGAAAGACTTATAAGGGCAAAAATATCTCCCCTTTGGTCCTCTGTTTCCTTATTTTTAAAGTGTGAATAATAATAGCACCAACATTTAAAGATTGTTTTCAGATCTAATTAAATAGATTGATGTACATAAAATACTTAGAAGGTGTGAGGCACATAGTAGAGTTAGTAATAACAGTAATAAAATAACTAAATAATAATCTAAGAGCTCTGAGTAATTGATCTGGAATTTGGGAAAAAGATATACATGGAAGTGGAAAGAAGACTCTGGAAGAGGTAAAATGAGGTTGTCAAAGAAATGTTTTGATGAGAACTCTCAAGTGGAAAATATTTTTTTGTATAAGCCTTGCATTCAAAATGTTTCATTTTTTTATTTTTTATTATTTGAAATGTGTACCTTTTGCTTTTAGCATCCAGTATTTGTATTAAATTGTGTAATGACAAAAATAGAGCTCTGAGGAGTACCGTAAGCAGAACGCATAGAATACTTCTAGAATTCTATGTAATTCATAAAATAGCCTGGAAAGATTATGATGGAGGAGGTATTAAGATTTCTGACCCCACTGTTTGACCACCATATGTCTTTTTATGCACGGTGAAAATTGAATCATATGGAACAAAAATGCATATAAAAACATTAGAGGACTATTAAAGGAGTTTTATAAGAAGAGGTGTATGGGAGTCCAAATCTGGTAGAAGGGCCAGAAGAGACTTCACAGAGTAACGATATTTGAACTGAGTCTAGAAAGATGAGCAGAAATATACTTCTTAGGCAAAAAATGGAGAAATGTATTTCAGGCTGAATAGGCCAAATATAGGAGCATGAAAGATTATAGTAGGTCCAGTTCATCATAGTAGGTTCAACTACGATAAACTGTTAAAAATAGAGTTTAGGCCTAGAGCAGTGGCTCACGCCTGTAATCTCAGCACTTTGGGAGCCCAAGGCAGCTGAATCACTTGAGGTAAGGAGTTCGAGACTAGCCTGGCCAATATGGTGAAACCTCCTCTCTACTAAGAATACAAAAATTAGCCAGGTGTAGTGGTGCATGCCTGTATTCCCAGCTCCTTGGGAGGCTGAGGCAGGAGAATTGCTTGAGCCCAGGAAGCAGAAGTTGCAGCTGAGTTGTGCCTCTGCACTCTAGCCTGGGTGACAGAGTGAGACTCGGCCTCAAAAACATAAAATAAAATAAAAATAAAAATAAAGAAATACAAAAGTAGAGTTTATTGAGCATTTGTTGTATTCTGGGAGATGACTTTGAAAAGATAGAAACCATGTTATCAAGGAGTTTTCTCTTTATGTTGGGTGGCATGGAAGAATTTTATACCAAACATTGTATGGTACATTTTAAATTTAGATTGAAAGATGGAAAATATACCCTAGAATTTGAAAACACAGAGCAAGATGATATCCTGAAGCCATAAAGATTTTAAAAGTCTCTTTATTTCCCACTAAACGTATTAATGCATTTACTAAGGGTAAAGCCATTCTATAACACCAAGACAGAGAGAGGTATTCCACTCATTCACATGACACTTCCAAGCTTATTGTCAATAAATGTTACAAATGAGAGAATACATACTATGAAAGGGAGCCCCAGCAGAATGGGTAAAGAGATTCCTCAATTTTTCTAATCTCAACTTCTCTAGAATCCCTATAATGTCTCCTAATTCAGAGTGAACTGTGAATAAAAGGATGGACTTTGGAGGAGTGGCAGGGGCTTGGGGAGATTAATTGCAGGATTTTAGCTCAGCGCCAGAACCTTCAAAGTAAAGAATCCCATGGAGATCATATAGACTTTGCACAGAGGCATTCAGGAAACTGAAAATTGCTGAAAATAACTAAGAAGCATTGCAACATTGGCTTCTGACTCGCAAAAATACATTTCTCTGAAATTGCACCTGTTTTTATTTGCCTAAACCCCTATCTATCTACCATGGCATCCACACTAGATGCTGGTCTCAAAACATCATAATAAAATAAGTTTGAATCTTTTTACATTTGTTTTATTTTTGCTTTTTGTATTTCTTTCATATTTTACTCTGTTTTTTTGAGACAGACAAAACTGACATGTGAAAACAACTACTGATATACCCAGTGATTAGCAATATTAAATGAATTACGATGCATTGGAATTTACCCTAAAGTTCAATAGTGTCGTCCTCAGAACACTCAAATCAAATAACTTTAAACAAGACGGCCTACAAATATTATATTAAATAATTAGAGTAGTATTTAAAGAACGTAAAATAAAATCAGAATGTTTATATATTAAGAAAACCAGAGTTTGGGGAAATTAAAACAATGATTACTAAATTTAAAAATGCATATCATATAAAATCCAGTCTATAATTATAGTAGATTAACTATTGTATTAAATTTGATTATGTAGAAGATAACTTTGAAATCAAAACAGCATGATATTGGCATAAAAACAGAAGTAAAGACAAATGGACCAGAATAGAGGGCCCAAAAATAATTCATTCATTTATAGTCAATTGATTTCTGACAAAGATTCTGCAAATACACAATGGGAAAAAGACAGTCTCTTCAATATATGGTGCTGGGAAAACAGGATATCTACATGGAAATAATAAAATTAGACTTTAATCTCATAACTGTATACAAAAATAAACTCAAAATGGATTACACACTTAAATATAAGACCTGAAACTGTAAGACTACTATAAGAAAACTTAGAAGAAAAGCTCCATGACATTGGTCTGGGCAATAATTTTTTGGATATAAACCCAAAATCACAGGCAATAAAAGCAAAAATAGACAAATTGGATTACATCAATCCAAAACCTTCTGCACAGCAAAGGAAACAATCAGAATAAAGAGACAACCTATGTGTAGGAGAATACACTTGTAAACCACACATCTAATAAGGGTTTAAATACAAAATATATAAGGAACTCAAATACCTCAATCATAAGAAAATAACTCAGTTAAAAGTGGGCAAATAACTTGAATGGACAACTGTCAAAAGAAGATACACAAATGGCTAACAGGTATATGAAAAAATTCTTACAATAATTAATCATTGGAGAAATGCAAATTAAAATCACAATGAAATATTACCTCATACCAGTGATGATAACTATTACCATAGGAGAAAATACAAATGCTGGAAAGGACATGAAGAAAAGGAAACTTTTGTACTGTTGCTGGGAATGTAAATCAGTACAGCCCTTATTAAAAACAATGTGGAGATTCCTGAAAAATTAAAAGGACTGTATGATCCAGTAATCCTACTACTAAATATATATCTAAAGAATATGACATCAGTATGTTGAAGAGGGTAACTGCACTCCCATGTTTGTTGCAGTATTATTCACAATAGCCATGCTGTGGAATTAACCTGGGTGTCCATAGACAGACAAATGGATAAAGGAAATGTGGTATATATCCAAACAGAATACTATTCAGCCTTAAAAAAAAAAAAAAAGGAAAGAAAATCCTGCAAATTACAACAACATTGATGAACCTGAAGAACATTATATTACGTGAAATAACCCTAACACAGACAGCATCATCTTAGTTAAGTGTGGAATCTAATTAATAGAAACGGAGAGCAAAATGGTGGTTACCAGATGCAGGGAATGAGAGGATTGGGGAGATGTCAGTCAAAGAACACAAATTTCAGTTAGATGAGAGGAATAAATTCAAGAGATCCATTGTAATTTACAGTGCCTATAGTTAATAAGTTAAAAATTGCTAAGAGAATAGATTTAAAGGGGTTACCTGACAAAAAATGATGGATATGTGAGTTAATGAACATATTAAATAGCTTGATTTAGCCATTCCACAATGTATACATATATCATGACATGATGTTGTATACTATAAATATATGTGATTTTTACTCTCAATTTAAAAATAAATTTTAAAAGATGATCCTGAAATATGTTCACAGAATTTAGAATTATAAAGGGTTTGACATTATAAGACTATAAAATTGAATTATTTAAACCCAGAATTTACTTATTATTATCCAGAAGCAGTATTTTTTACATATTAATAACTCTGAAAGTGAAATGTGCCTAATAGTCTATACCATATGGCAATTCCTATTGCTTTGTTTTACATTTTAATATCTCTTAAATTGAGTTGGATCTCATAGCTGATAACATCATAGATTTTTCTGAAAATGAGAAAGTAGTGTTGAAAGTGTCAGCAATATTCAGTAAAGGGAAGTGAGGAGAAGCAGTGATAAAAAACATTAAAAGTTTTCTATTTGAAAAAATAGCAAGACATTTCAAACTCTCAGACTCTTTTAAGTGGAAAAATATAAAAGCCAAAAGGACCCACACTCAGGTATGTTTTGGCAAAGTAAAAAATTTCGGTGATTAAGAGAAATCACGTAAGTATCCAAAGAGAAATTGAAACATACATAAAAAAGGCAGGCATCAGATTTTCATCAGAGATTTCATTTCCTCTCCTTTCCATTTGCCAATGCTGGAAGACATTACAGAGCAGGACTTTCTGATTGAACCTTGCCAAATCTTCCCATAGGATCTTCTTCACTCTTGCTAAACTTCATTCTCTCCCTTTCCCTACATGATGTCTCATCATATGACTGAAAAGCACACTGGAATGACTGGAATGGGAATTGGAAGATTTTGTTCCAATCCTTGCTTTGTCTCAATCAACTGTTCCTCAGCCCCACCATCATTCCCAAGAAATTCTAGGAGTTAGATTTGGATTCTGGTTCCTGCTCTGTACCAATCATATTTCCCCAATTTCAAGCAGGAAATTCCGTCATTTGGGACATCAGGCTTTTTATATGCTAACAGATTTAAATTAATTGATACCTAATGGGTTTCTAGCTGTAGTACTCTTTGATAATGAGTTGGTCAAAAATATGTTTTACAATCCTTACAGAGTTTCAGAAGTAACTTTGTAGTTTGGAAGCAGGGACCAGAATGCCACGGACTTGTGAGTTGTTGTTGTTGTTGTTGTTGTTTTTTGAATGTTAGTGGTAATTTTATTCAAAGGTCCATCCCTATAAATTTCTAATTCATTCCAGACTTGCTAGAAGGAATGGAAACACTTATCATGCTTACCCAGAGTTTTGGTATTATTGGCATAATTTTAACTTGAAATTTTTTTAAGTAATTATCACCTCCAATTTTAAGACTCATGACTGCTAGACCAATTAATTAGCAATTTTCTGATTAGTAATATTCTAAATCAGTCAACGGAAGAATAATGAATACTTTAAAAGGAAAGCTGAGAAATAAATAATATTTTAAGCAAAGATATTTTTATGTGTTACAAGAAGTATTTGTAGTCTACCAACCATCATGTTTTGGTACAGGATTCAGTATCACTTATGAAATAAGGAATTACATATCAACCAGTGTCTTTATAAAGAACAAGTTACTTTCAATAACTCATCTTTTTTGAAAAATAACATCCTTTAAAAATAGTTCTATCTTGATATTTTACAGAATATGATGGCTTTCTTCAAAACAAATATATTTAACAATGTATCAGTGTCAACTCTAGTGACCTATAACAATCAAGTTTGGAATTTAACAATCTTAACTCAGTGAATAAGTGGTAGATTAAAGGTTATTATCATTAAATTCACAGATTATTTCAAAGTGGGTAGGGTAAGTACTTTAGAAAGTAGGATGTAATTACAAACTGATCATTAATTGAAGAGATGATCAGGACCAAGCAGAATGAAGCTCATTAAAGTTTAGTGCACTCCAGACATATGCAATTGAAGAACTTGTGGGTAAGTATGATAATAATATTTTAGTTTGTGCAGTGTACATGACACATATGGCACTTGGATTAGGAGACAATAGCATAAAAGGCAATTCAGTCATTGCAGTGTGCCTCACTCTGATTCTTTAAAAAATGACTTAGAGAAGGATTCTTTCAGAATCATTGTTTTAAGTCCTTAAAATGACTGGAGATTTAAACAAGAATACATAATAGGTAGCCTAATTGTATCAGTAGCCACAAGTGGTACTCAAATAATTCTTTATGCATCAAATTGTTAGCAACAAAGTCATGATTTTCATTCTGAGTAGCATTTATGATTCTTGCACCATTTTAATTATAGAAAAAAGTGAAATGTATGACATTATATATGTGTTAGATATAATAATGTTTTATCAGGTTGCAGAAGAATGTTATTTATTTATACACCTATATCTCCAAATAAGAGTTTTCTTATTAAATGGTTATAATAATATTTATGCATATAAAATGAAATTTTAATGAGAAATCCATAAATAATTAAGACACTAATATGAATTGTTTATGGATTTTTATTGCTCTTCAAAAAATAATAAAATACTTATAATTTGTAATACAAAGTATATAATGAGAAAGTAACCCAGGAACACTTTATAAATTCTAAGGGTCATTAAGTTTACCTAATATTACAATGATATACAATGTGGAAAAAATTCAAGCATAATTCATAAAATCAGGTCCTCCACCAAGGGAAATAGTTTTCATAGGAGGAGTTTGAAGACAAACACACAAAATATAGACACATATTGAAAACAGCAATCCTGCAGAGCTCAGGAAAAGACCTGCTGACCTGATTAAATATAATAATCAAACCAGATTAGTAATGGTCTTTGAAAACGAGAATTGCTGATACCCTGTTATAGACCATATTGAATTGAGACCAATATAAAATTAAGTTCAATTGTACAAACTTCAAATGATAATAGAAGATCAAGGACTGTTGGTTTATTTGAGGACAATTCAACTATTCTCAGTTTCTTGAAGCCATTGTTAAAGTTGCAATCCTATAGATAGTTTTCAAACATCCTCTAACTATAGAGTACAGTGAACCATCGTTTCTTCTTTTGAATTTTATATGCTAAATTTTCTTAGTAAATATATGTATGTGATTGTTCTTTTGTACTTCTCTCTTATTCTCAGCTCTGGGGATTTGTGTATGACACATAATAAAGCTCTGTTCCTATTCAAGGAATGAATTAGCTGATTCGACAAGCATTGATCATTACTGTATACTGTAATAGCATTCAGCTTTCAGACTTAACTGCATTCAATTTTAGAATATTGAAGCTTTATAAAACTGGCATTCAGGGTTCAGGGATTTCACAGTGTACTGGAAAAGTCAGATGTGAAAACCAAGTCATAGCAATATGGTGTGATGATTAAAGTTTGTGCAAAGTGCTAAGCCAGTGTGGAATGCCCAACTTTTGTCTTAGTAGTTTGAAGAAGACTTCCTAGGGTGGGTATTTTTGAATTTATGTATTTCAAATGAAAAAGAGTTTCAGCTTATGATGAATTTTTGTTTTATTTGAGAACTTAGAGTCTTAAATTAAGCCTACTTATTACCTGTTTATCCAAAGTTTCATTCATTTATTTATATTTAAAATATCTTTGACTATATCTGCATAGGTGCTTGAGATGTAAAGACAAGTAAGACTACTGCCCTGGAAGCTAGATACTGGCCGTTCCCACTTTACAAAAATTCCACCTAACAAATGTTTTGATTTAATAGTGGTGTGACATTGATATGCATTTAGTAGAAACCGTACTTCAAATACTCATACAACCATTCTGTTTTAAACATTCAGGACAGCATTCAGTCAACTACTTGGGTTAATCAATACTGTATCATAAAATAGCATTGTGTTAGAGGATTTTGTCCAACTGTAAGCTAATGTAAGTGTTCTCAGCATGTTTAAAGTAGAGTAGGCTAAGCTATGATATTTGGTAGGTTGGGTGTATCAAATTTTTTTTATCTTACAGCATTTTCAACCTATAATGAGTTTATTGGGATGTAAACTGATTGTAAGCTAAGGAGCCTCTATATAAAGAAATATACTTTCTTTATTTTCTATAAAATATCTAAAGAAGAAGGCAGATGCATAAGTTAATATTGTAAGAAACTGTAATATGTGTCACTATAGATGTATGCACAAATTCCCAATGGGCAATTAACTCAGATTAACTGGGAATGAAGTGTCATAAAATAATTTTAAAAGGGTCCCCAGATGAGATAACACCTGAATTGGGTTGAGAAAGATGAGCAGGGATTAGCTGGACTATATAGCTGGATTAGAGATATTTTAATGAGAAGGAAACTAGTTTTTTAAAAGAAAAAGCATGAGAAAAAACAGGAGAACTTTCTGTTTTCATAGAGCTGAAATGTGTTAATATATTTGAAGAGCAAGTTGAGTTTATATCTTCTCCTTTGATTGCATTTATTCTGAAAGTAGCTAGCCAGTGAGGATTTTAAGTAGATCAAATTTTTATGTTAAAAAAGACACTGGAAGAAGAGTGGAAAATACACTGGAGAGGAAGTAACTTGAAGGAAGTTAGAAGGCATGTGTCATTCTTTGCAAAAAAAGATAAATGCCTAAACAAATGTAGTAGCAGTGTAGTTGGAGAAGTAGATAAATAATTTAGAGCTACTGAAGAGAGAAAAAATCAATAGAATTTCTTTTTGATTATTTGTTTATATTCTGCCCTGTTCTATGAAAAGGTAAGGCAGTTTATACGGATATATAAAATGCCATGAAAATACATTCATTAGTTCATAAAATTATGTTACTATCAAGGGAACTAATGATTAATCAATCAGCAATTAGGCCAAGGAAGAGGGAGAAAAAAAAATAGCATCTTGATTCTTTTCTGCTTGGAAAATAGGCAGATGGATTTTTTCTTCACTAAAATAGGAAATAACATGGAAAAATTACCTTACCTGGAGAGAAAGTAAGTTCATTTTTGTACACATTTAATTTGAGGTACCTATGAATCATGTAGTTGGGGAAATTCAAATGACAGATATTTTTTTTAATTCAGAAGAATATTTGAAAAGACATTAACGATGGTATACTATCAAATATTTTCCTCAAAAACTGCTATATAGAAACTATCTCAAAACTCAGTTGTTTGCCATAACAGACACTGATTTCTTGCCCCCAAGTTTGTGGATTTGATGTGGCTTTACTGGACTAGGTTGAGCTAGTTTTCAGGCTATAGCTGATCTCAGTGATGTTTCATGTGCCATCTTATCCTGTGACTAGAGGCTTCCCAAGAGATGTTCTCATGGTGCATGGCTAAGATGTAGGAAGGGTAAGCAAAAGTGCAGGATGTGTCTTGAAGCTTCAGTGAGCCCTTAGCAAATTGTCTTTATGTTCATATTCCGTTAACCAAAACAAATGATATGGCCAAACCTACCATCAAAGGAACTGGGAATGTACTTTTCCCAGAAGAACTATGGAATAGGTATGGAGAAAAGGGAGCATTCTGACCATAACAATGCAATCTCCTACATTAGTGTTTGGAATAATAGGGTTTGATGGCATCTCTTAGTAAGAGTGTGTTAAGTAAAAGAAGGTGATGATAGCACTCTCAGAAACACTACTGTTTAAATATTAACTCCAGGGATGGATTGTACTAAGTTGAGAAGTAGATGAATGTTATAAACTATCCATTTGAAAAACTTGTTAGTGAAGGAAAAGAAGTATGGAAGTCTGAAGTTGGTAGACTACCTATGTTTGACAAAGGGATATTTCTCAAACTCTTATAAAGTCAGACCAGCTTAAAAATAATTTCCCACTTTAAAATTAAAATAAATAAAAACCCTATACTCTTATGAATATACCTTGAAATACATTTAGAATAGTCAGTTATATATCATCAGACTAATTTATCATTATAATTGTAAAATTTAGCCTACAAAATTTTTTTTCCTGTGTGCCAAGCATTTTTGGGATGTAGGTGTGCAGATACTTATACAGTCTAGTTTTCAGATTCAAGGAAATTCCCTGATGAAGAACTCATGTATTTAGAGTTATGGTTGCAAAACTTGTGTTTGTCTATCACTTCACCTGAGAAATCCTTCATATATATTTACATGAGGCTTAAAAATCATGTGATTTACTCCAGATAATATTTTTTCATATTTATTCCAAAGAGAATTTGATTGAATGGGCCAATTTTGAGGACTTCCATTCCTATGAGTTTATTATTATACAAGTGATGTTAGTGGCTTTAAAATGTTAAAACATTTACAAAAATTGCTGCTCTCTTTGGTGGGAAAGAAAACCATCCAGATAAACAAGAAAATGTATGAAAAAGAAGAAAGAAGGAAATTTTTAAAATCTCAAATAAAATTTGAAAAGATAAGGCTTGAAAATAATTATATGTGCACATGCTTAAATGTCAGGGCATTTGGGACCATTCCTTATGCTGGAAAGAGCAATATGTGATGGCATTTACAAAAAATTTTGAATTTTAAAATTTCTTGTATTCCCACTCAGCATTCTTCAGAAACATCTAAATAGCCTCATTTTTAAATTACAAATCTCTGATACCCTCATTTATACCATGTTACTTACAATCTTCCATTCATCAGATTCTTACAAGTAGAGTGATAGTTAGAGGGAGTTTAAATCTTTTTATAGTAGCATTAGCTTAGTCTCTACCGTTTTTTTCTTCTTGACAAGGAGCTTCAGACTGTCAGCAAATAAATTTTAACATTGAAAGAGCTAATAACTTATGATTTTAATGTTATTTAAAAATAATTTCCTAGTTGAGAGAGGAATAAAAGCTCTTATTTAGTTCTCCCCTTCTTGGTATTCCCATTGCATCTTTATATAGATACCTATTTAACACATATTAAACTGCATTTATTTTCATATTTTTTTCTCCACTCTGGGAAATGATCAGGTTATTGAGCCATAAGTCTCATGTAGTTTCATAATTTACTAGGTTCTTAATTATTTTAAAATAAATAGAAAAATAATAAACGAATAGATGTAATTATACTAGTGAAGAAACAATAGTAGGATCAGCATAATTTTTCTTTCATGTCTCTGTCTTGTGTCAAAGAAATTCATGTTAATAGATAATGTTGGATTAAAAGTAAATTATATTTTTCTCGTGTAAGATGAAATATTAAAATAATGTTGGTATAGTTTACAGAAACATTAATCTATGAAAGTTTTGTAAGCTAAATGGAATTGGATTTTATTTCATATTATTATATTGTTACAGTATTAGAATTTCAAAGTAAAATTGATACTTGTCCTTTTATCCTTTATTGTAGCTAGTAGAAAGGGACTCTGAACGCAGTGAATATCAAAGAGGAAAAAGGAAGATGTTCACAGAAAACATAATGACTATAAATCTTAGAAAAAGGTAGCAGTGTAGAGTTCCCTAAAGTTGATAGAGTGGTACCGTATAGGCCCAAACTCAGGGTTTTATGAAATAGAAATGATTGCATGGGCTCCTGGCTAGAACTTTCTTTGGTTCACTTGAAAATCAAGTTTCTGAGACTGAAAAAGAAACACATAGTGACAGCATTTTGATGAAGGAGATAAGATTCTGAAGGAGCCAGAATGTATTTGCTGAATTTTGACACTGAAGGACAACTAAACATTGAAAAAACAAAACAGCAACAAAAACCAAATCCACTAAGGTTTCCAATACAGATACTGTAAAAAGTGTCCTTGTGCTTTTTGTCTGTCTGGTTGTGGCAGCCAACACTGCATGGAGGAATTTAGGATGTATAAAAACATAGATGGAGAGAAGAAGATAATTTGCTGCTCAGAAATAACCTTGTAAGCAGCGAGGAGCGTGTTTCATTCTGTAAAAGGAATCTAAAATTTGAATTTAAAACATTCATTGCAAAAACTATCTCATAAGGAATTTATATGATCCAGAAAGAATCCTTGCTAGCCTGAAGTAGTGTCTTATCCTACTTGACATGAATTTTCTGAAATTAACTAGGTGAAGAAGAAATTTATTAACAAGATGAATTATGACAAAAAAAGAAACCTATGAAGGAGAAAAAGAATAATAGAAACAGCAAATGAAGAATGTTCATTAAAAAACAGTTTTCATAAATCAAATAGAAATGGTGACCATTTTTCTATGGATTAGGAAAAAAATTCTCATTCTCAGAATAAGAGTTCAAAGGATGTTCAGAAGAAAACTCCTGTACCAATTAAAGACAAGTAAGAGATTAATGGAGAAATAGTGGCAAAAGGACATGGTATAGGTGAACATTAAACCTATTCAAGTGCAGGGCCAGGCAATTTATAGATGAACATTAAACCTATTCAACTGTAGGGCCAGGCAATTATGATTTCAGAACAGAAAAGAATCTTAAAAATTATTTTTAAAAGTAAAAACAATAACACCAACACTTTTTGTGAAGAGAACTGGCAAAAAAAAAAAAAAATTCTAGGTTTCCTATTTAGAGATATCGTTAGTATGCAGACTGCTTTACCCTCTAAAATTATAGATTAAAAGAATTAATTTAATCATGAATGTTGTGATGAACACTTCATGATGAAATCATAACAGGATATGTGTATTTAAATGTATGGGGGAGATACTAGAAGTACTAAAATAATGTGATAATATATCCAGTGGCAGAGGGGGAAAAAAATGTCTTAAGGAAGGGGGAAAGTGGGGGGTACATATGAAAGTAATCACCAGAAAGCTTCTATGCCAGTGATTTGTCTGGTTGCTTTTATATGTGCTTTTTATGCTTGTCTTGCCCTCCTTTCTGTCACAGTAATTGATCCTGCAAACATTGTTTTCTATGTCCCTGCCTTTGGCAATATATCCTCTGGCTACTTCCATTACCAAGAGTTTAACTTGCCAATACCAGACTCCAAAACTGAGCCCACAATATGGTTTTGTCCAAAGAGAGGGGAAAGGCAACCCAACCAGCTACATTGTGGAAAACTGGTTACTTTGTACTTCTTTCTCTATTGAGGTGAGGGGTTTGCCCTCACGGGGTGAATATACACCCATTCTGTGCAGGTATTTTACAGGTCTTCCCAGCCCATAATGTTGCCATCACTACCTCTACCGGATTTACAGAATGCATTAGAAGCCATCAGTATCCCATATCCCTCTGCTATGCAAATCACTGGTGTTATTACAGACTCACATCTAGAAGTATCTATCTTATAAAAATACAAACTATCTTACTGAAACCAGAGTTACAGTGTGGGCTAGGACAACATCCTGTGGAGCTGGGTGGTGTCCTACAAGAATTATACAAACCTTGAGATATTGATCAATATAAAACCACTACCCTGGCCAAAATTCACATATACAGAAATGCAGGGGTAGAAGAAGAAATAATCTCATTTAGAATTATTTAATTATCTTTTTGAATAATTTTTCTTTTCTATCCTCATAACTCTGCTCATTGCTGCTTTAAGAATCTTGATTTTCTTTCTTTTTTTTTTTTTTTTTTTTGCACTAACAAGATTTTTATTATTTATCCTTGTATTACATTCCATATCTGTAAAATAAGGGCTCTGTTTACCACGATGCATAGCAACTCTAGCAAGTATCTTTTCTTTTTTCTTTTTCTTATTATTAAAACTTGATTTTTTTTTCTTCTTTTTATTTTTATTATACTTTAAGTTCTGGGGTACATGTGCAGATCGTGCAGGATTGTTACATAGGTATACACATGCCATGGTGGTTTGCTGCATCCATCACCCTGTCACCTACATTAGGTATTTCTCCTAATGTTATCCCTCCCCAATCCCCCCCACCCCCTGCTATCCCCTCCCCAATCCCCCCCCACACCCTGCTATCCCTCCTCTAGCCCCTCACCCCCCAACAGACCCCAGTGTGTGATGTTCCCCTCCCTGTGTGCATGTGTTCTCATTGTTGAACACCCAATTATGAGTGAGAACATGCTGAGAATGATGGTTTCCGGCTTTATCCATGCCCCTGCAAAGGACATGAACTCATCCTTCTTATGGCTGCATAGTATTCCATGGTGTATATGTGCCACATTTTCTATATCCAGTCTATCATTGATGAGCATTTGGGTTGGTTCCAAGTGTTTGCTATTGTGAACATTGCTGCAATAAACATAACGTGTGCATGTGTCTTTATAATAGAATGATTTATAATCCTTTGGGTATATACCCAGTAATGGGATTGCTGGGTCAAATGGTATTTCTATTTCTAGATCCTTGAGGAATTGCCACACTGTCTTCCACAATGGTTGAACTAATTTACACTCCCACCAACAGTGTAAAAGTGCTCCTATTTCTCCACATCTTCCCCAGCATCTGTTGTTTCCTGATTTTTTAATGATCGCCATTCTAACTGGCCTGAGATGGTATCTCAATGTGGTTTTGATTTGCATTTCTCTAATGACCACTGATGATGAGCATTTTTTTCATATGTTTGTTGGCTGCATAAATGTCTTCTTTTGAAAAGTATCTGTTCATATCCTTTGCCCACTTTTTGATGTTTTTTTTTTTCTTGTAAATTTGTTTAAGTTCCTTGTAGATTCTGTATATTAGCCCTTTGTCAGATGGGTAGCTTGCAATACATTTTTCCCATTCTGTTGGTTGCTGGTTCACTCTAATGATTGTTTCTTTTGCTGTGCAGAAGCTCTTTAGTTTAATTAAATCCTATTTGTCTATTTTGACTTTTGTTGTCGTTGCTTTTGGTGTTTTAGTGATTTTCAAAGGGGAATGCTTACAGTAAGAAAAATATCAATGGTTTCATTGAATTTGGATGTTAAAAATGCCATCTGAACTATGTTTTGGAGCTCAAGAAATTCAGTGGCATTCCTCTCAGTGTTAAATACTGAATGGTTTGAAAAAGAAGTCAAATTGTCCATTTTTCCCAATGATACTATCGTGTATCTAGAAAAATGTCAAGATGCCACCAAAAAACCTCTTAGATCTGATTTTAAAATTCAGTAAAATTGCAGGATATAACATCAACATACAGTATGAGTAGCATTTCTATACACATAATAACCTTGATGAGAAAATAAATCAAGAGGGTAATTCCATTTATAATAGCAACAAAAAGTAAAATATCTAGTAATAAATTTAATCGGGGTGGTGAATGACTCCTAGAAGGAAAATTACAAAACACTGATGAAAGAAATTGAGGAATATACAAACAAATTGAATATCTCACGCTCACAGATCAGAAAAATTAATATTGTTAAATTGACCATACTGCCCAAATAAATCGACTATGAAAGATCATATAATATTTTGATATGGATTCAGTACAATTCCTATGAAAATATGAGCATCATTTATTACAGAAATAGAAAAAATAATCCAAAAATTTATATGGAACAAATGGGAGCCTGAATAGCCAAAGCAATTCTGTGCAAAAAGCACAAAGCTGGAGGCATCACACTATCTGACATCAAAATATATTACAAAGTTATATGGGCTAAAACAGAATGATATTGGCATAAAAACAGATATATAGACTAAAGAAACTGAATAGAAAAATCAGAAATAAATCCATTTACTTATAGCCAAGTGATTTTTGACTAAGCTACCAAGAACATAATTAGGGAAAGAATAAACTCTTCAATAAATGGTGCTGAAAGAACTGGTTATCTAAATACAGAAGAATGAAACTAGGCCCAATCTCTCACTATATACAAAAATCAACTCAAACTGGAGGAAAGACTTAAATATATGACCCCAAAATAAAACTACTGAAAGAAAACTAAAGGAAAACACTCCAGGACATTGGCCTAGGCAACAATTTTATGGCTAAGACCTCAAAAGCACAGAAATCAACAATAACAAAATTAGACAAATGGGACTATATTAAACTAAAAGTCTTCTGTGCAACAAAGGAAACAACAGACTGAAGAGACAATCTATTAAATGTGAGAAAATATTTGTATACCATTCAGCAGACAAGGGACTAATATCTAGGAATTCAACAACAAAATCAAATAATCCCATTAAAAGGTGGGTAAATAACATTAATAGACATTTTTCAAAAGAAAGCATACAAATGGCCAACAGGTATATGAAAAATGCTCAACGTCCCTGATCATTAGGGAAATGCAAATCAAAACCACAGTGAAATATCTTCTTACCTCAGTTAAAATGACTGTTTCCAAAAAGATAGAAAATAACAGATGCCTGTGAGAATATGAAGAATGTGTACACTTTTGGTAAAAAAAGGTAAGTTAGAACAGCTGCTGTGGAAAATATTGTGGAGATTGCTCAAGAAACCAAAAAGAGAACTACCATATGATGCAGCAATCACACTGTTTGGTATTTATCCAAAGGGAGAAAAATCAGCATATCAAAAGGATACCTGCACTCACATATTTATTGCAGCACTGTTCACAATAGCAAGACGTAAAATCAACCTATGTGTCCATTAATGGATGGATAATAAAGGAAATATGGCCTATATACACAATGAAATTCAATTCAGCCAGATAAAAGAATAAAATTCTGTCATTTGCAGTAACATAAACAGAACTGTAAGTTAGTATGCTAAGTAAAATAAGTCAGGCACAGCAAGACAAATATGTGTTCTCACTTATATGTGAGGGCTAAAAATGTTGATCTCATGAGGTAGATAGTAGAAAGATACTAGAGACTGGGAAGAGGAACTCAACAAAAAACAAATAATCCCATTGAAAAGTGGGCAAAGGACATGAATAGACATTTTTTCAAAAGAAAGCATACAAATGTGCAGGTGGGTGTAAGGGATGAAGAGTGATTGGTTAATGAGTACAAATATATAGTCTGATAGAAGATATGAATTACAATGTTCAACAGCAGATTAGGTCTTAGCCATAAAATTGTTGCCTAGACCAATGTCCTAGAGTTTTTTCCTATGTTAGCAACAATGTATTATAAATTTCAAAGTAGCTGGAAGTGCAGACTTGAATTGCTCCCAACCCATAAAAATGATATATACTCAAGGTGATGGATAGATGGGTATGCCAAATACCCTGATTTGACCATTACACATTCTACACATGTAACAAAATATCACACATACCAAATAGATAAGTATTATGTATCAATTAAAAACTATCTGATTTGAAGACTTATTATAAAGTTATAATAATCTAGATAGGTTATTATTTTTGAGGGATAGACATATAGATCACTAAAACTGAATAGAATGTTCAGAAATAAACCCATATATACATAAAATTAAACATAAGTTTAATTTTAATAAAAATGTGAAGGTAATTCAAAGAAGCAAAATAGTGTTTTCAAAAAATTGACTCTGGAATAATTAGATACCTTATGGACAAAAGTAAATGTCTGTAGTAACTCACCATGAAATGAATGTTGTCTAAAAAGAGATTATGAACATTAATATAAAATCTAAAACTATAGAAATTATAAAAGAAAACATGAAAATAATTTTGAGAATGTGGAGATGCAAATTATTTTTAGACTTGACAGAAAATGCAAAGATTATAAAAGAAAAACATTGAGTAATCAGATGTTACTAGCATTGAGAACTTAACTTTGGTTATTAAAATAAGTGTTAGGAAAATAACAAGGCAAGCCAGACTGGGTGATAAGTGTGTGTGTCTGTACATGCTTGCATGTACATCTGATGAGGAAAATAAACAAAACTGGCTTTATCAATTTTCATGCTAAAGTATAAGTTGAAGGAACCAGTCCCTCACAAAATAATTTATGTCTACTACATTATCGAAAGCATGGAGTTCCAGGACTCTGTTGTTAGGCAGTGAAGTCTCATAACCTCCTCTTTTTCCCAACATAAGAGTTCTGATGTAAAGTTTAGAGACAGATCTGTACACAATTTTAGAATAGAAAACCATCATTATAGAAATAAGTATATAAATAAAATAAAAATAACAAATACAATTAAAGAAAATCCTAATTTATAGTTATGAAAATTTGATCTGTAATTGCTTGGGAAGGGGAATAAAAAGATATTATTTGAAGTAGGAATGAGGGCATTCTTAGTGACAGAAATAATTCTATATCATATGTTATAAAACCTCAAATTTTGCACTTAAAACTGATGCAATTGTTTAAAATATAAAGAGGACTAATTAGAATTTTTAAAAAATTTTAATAACCCATAGAAAAATAGGCAAAGAATAGACATAAAAAGATAATATGTGAAAAGATGTTCAATTTTCTTGGAAAATTTTAAATTAAAATAATGAGGCATAATGTATTTACCTAAATACTTAGTAGACATCAAAATTCTTTGAAAGACTGTGAGTGAGGTTTTGGAAAATGCCTTTTTGTATATTTTTTGTTGAGTGACACTTTGACAAAATCTATCAAAAGAGCTATATCTTGTATTTCATCCAGGACGGTGACTAATAAACTAGCGTATGTCTGAGTTGACTTATATGCAAGAACATTTTTTGCAGTGTTGTTTGTAATTACATAATAATGGAAATAATGTAATGACTACAATATTTGGCAGGCTAAATAATTATGTTACAGCCACAGTAGGTATAGACTAGGGACCTTACAAAGAACGAAATAGATTTGGGCAAACATTAGAAGGAGTTTCCAGACATCCAGATATAAATGGTTAAGGGGCAAAAACATAGTACAAGCCCTCCTCCCCCAAAGAACATGCAGACATGCATATATGTATAAACAGCTGTAAATGCAAGAGAGTGATTTGTTTAGATAGAAAAACAAAATACAGCTTTTTATTTTGACATTATTTGTTCATGTCACGATGTGACTTTTCCCAAGTGTTCTGAGACCGGAGGAAAATCCCATCTTTTAAAAGTATTTTTACTTGCTGTCTTAATTAATTTCTGAACTCAGTAATTGATCACATTCACTCTTCAAATGTGCATGCATATCAGAACAATAAGATATATTGTTACAATATATACTGTAATTATATTACATTATATATATTAATATATATTAATAAATACATGTATTATTGGCCATCACACATAACCAGTTTTTCCAGATTTGATGTTTTTTTTCTATATGTTTAGACTCCAGCCTTTGCTGTGTGAAATTCCTGCTATTATTTGCAATGCATTTCAGTTAATAAGGTCATTTTATGGCCTAACTGGTTGTACAATCAACTGATGTCTGTTGTGTGAACAAAATATTTACCTATGAGAATAGCTTTTGGTAGTGCCAAAGGAGGAAATGCCCTACTTCAGAGTACTTTTCTAATTTTAGATGCTGGGTGTGCTTAATGATTTGCTGGTAATATCAATGTGTAAAATGCTTGAATGACTTTTTGTGCATGCTGTTTGATGTCATATGTTTGTATTAAGAACAAAGGGTAAGTTTCACTAGTGAAAAAAGAAAAAATGAATTTGACGATTTAACACAACACCAGCTACACCTATTTTTTGTACCTAATTTATTTCTGTGAGTCCAAAGATTAAATCAAAATTTCATGAGTGAATTACATAGAAAGGCATTTAAAACCGACAAAGGTTCCAGGTCCTTATTCTTGCCATGAAGTTTAATTGTGGCAACATACATTTTGCTAAGTCTAAATTAAAATAGAGAATTTTTTTCTATTTATTGTCACTACATTTATAATGGTAGCTGAATAAAAGTCAAAGAAAAGTTAATTTAGAGATTTAAAAAAACAGATGTGATATTTTATTCATCTGAATATTATAAAAAAAATAAAGTCCTATTCTAAAAGCCCAATAAATATTAAATATTTTACTTGAGTTTCATAATATAGTTTCTTAGGAAGAAGTCTGTAGACACAAAAAGAAAGAAAAGGAACGAAAATATAAATTTGACATTAATGTGTGTGTGTGTGGGGGGGGTGGGGAACAAATTCGGTGAGATGGACTCAGACAAATTAAGAAGTCAGGGAACAAAACTGTGGAAGCACACTCCAAGAATTAGAGAGAATGAATGGAAAGAGAGTGGATAAATGAAGGTTATGGAGGCAGAGAGAAAATTATTAGATAGAGACTTCAGAAGTTCCAAAGTGTTAGGTAAATTACTCTTGTCAACCATTTCCCTGAGGCTGCGACTTCAGGGTGTCATTACTTCCTACTTCTTATCACTACTCCTGTTAAACACTGTGTGAGACTTCATTTGCTCTTTATCTCACATAGTTCCTTAGGTGAAATGTTTTTTCTATCACCACTCTGGGAGTGACCACATCCATTTCAATATAATGATGCCTGTATCTGACCTCCAGACTGGAAACTTCTGTACCTACTCTCATTTTGCATGTTTTTTTTTTTTTTCTATTTACTGAAATTTAGGTTTTTTTTCTTCTCTTTTGCATTATAAAAGGATTCATGCATAAAAGGAGCATTAAGGATTCTGATAGAGAAACGTTCAATGTTCTATTAACCAGTATGTTTCAAGTGTAATAAAAAATATTTTCTCTTTTATAGATTTGATTATCTGTCTTATTTAAAGCCAGATTTTTTGGGGAATACATCTTAGTAAGAAAGTTACGCCTATGAAAGAGCATGTATTACATTTTAAGCTTGTGAAATGCTCTCTATTCTTTCTTATATAAATACTACATATTAAGTTATAATTAGAAGTAAATGAATCAGTTATTTGAAGGGACTACAACATTTGGGGGACAAATATGAAATGTTTACATTTCATATGCACACAGTCTAAATTTTTCTTGATTAAAAATTATATTTTTTAGAAAATGCCTTGCTTGTATTTAATAGATTTCATAGTTATATTGCAATGTTGACTCTAGACCAAGCACCCTTCCAGGCTAATTTGCTCCACCTGTTCAGCTGTTTTCTGAAAACCTTGGAGGTATTGTTTTCCTTTAAATGTCCATTTGGATATAAATATCCCTGAGAAAACTAGATAATTTTTAGGTAGTTTAAGACCAATATGGCAACTATTTAGTATAATTTAAAGGTTTGTATTTAAAAGTATTTTTTGTTAAAAATATTATATTGAACAATACAAATTTGCCATTTCTAAGGAAGAGAAAGTTCAAAAATGACAATTTAATGTGGTTTGATTGTTGATAAAATTATATTTTAGGCTGCATTCAGATATTCTAGAAGATAATATTTATTCCTGAATAAATACAATTATAACAAATTGCAATGCATTTTTTGCAGAACAATATTTTCATATTTATGTTGTTTACTTTATATCCCATTTAATGACCTATTACCAACTAACTACTGTACAGTCGTGAATTGATTGATTTTGAAACATTTTTAAAGGACAGCATTTAAAATTTGGAGAAAAACAACTAAATTTTTCCTGCAACCTCTGCCTCTCGGGTTCAAGCAATTCTCCTGCCTCAGCCTTCCAAGTAGCTGGGATTACATGTGCCCACCACTATGGCCAGCTAATTTTTTTGTATGTATGTGTGTATGCATTTATTTATTTGTAGAGAAGTTTCACCATGTTGGCAAGGCTGGTCTTGAAGTCTCTACCTCAAATGATCCATCCCCCCTCGGCCTCCAAAGTGGTGGGATTATAGGTGTGAGCCACCATGCCCAACCCCTATTTCTTAATATAATTTTTGATACATTCAGCAATTTGAACACTTCAATATCATATAATTAAAATTTGTGAAATGTATGTTCATTTCATGTTTTTGATGTGTATCATTAGTGATTGCAAAGGCAGGCAACCTGTCATGTTTGCAAATAAAAATCTGAATTATTATGAGAAAATTTTTATGATTTCTTACAATCCTGCTAATACTCAGCTGAGAAACATTAGGACTTCCTATGATGTAATTAAAAGCAAAACAATCCAAAACAACTTGTTCATCAAATCTTTGTTATAGTACTTCTTATACATTGCTTATAAAGTTCGAACAGATGAATGAAGTACTTAACAAATTGTACCTAACGACAGAAAATTGAACAATCATTACAATCCCTAGAATGTTTTTGTAGCATTAAAACTGCTAGAGTACAAAGACGGAAAATTTAATCTCTCATAATTTTCTCTATTCAAAATAGCAGAATAAGCCCACAGAAGAAGGTTACAAAATGAATATTGATAATCTATCTGGATGGTCAACTTGAAATAACAGATTTTCTACATTCCCACATCCAGTGTATCAGGTGCTTGACTTTCATCTGTATGAAAGAGATGCATGACTCAAATGACTGATAGCCAATCATCAGGAGGACGTAAGGTGTAGCTGAGCTTCAATAAGAGGAATAAAGAGAACAGATTATTCTTGTCTGTGTACATTAATTTCAGTCAGGAACACTGTTTGCCCTTTCATTTGAAATGTCAAATGTGTATAAGTTGTTAGCAATTGCGCCTTAAATAAAAATCATCCAATCTTCTTATTCAGTTTGTGCCCATTGTTCACGAACAGATTTCCATAAGATTAATAAAGATAGATGTTGATAAAAGTAAGTGAGATATATTACATTAACATTAATTTACTTTTTGTCACATTCTAAATCTTCTATGGCAAATACGATCAAACCACACCTAACTTTAAAAATGTAATCAATTGTTGGGCTATATTACTGAGACCCAAAATAACCTATTCACACCATGCATCTGATGCCACATGATAGTAAAATGTACATACTGTGAATGTGATGGAATTGGTGCTATATGATTACAGTTTTCCTTTCTCATTCAACCAACAGCTCACTCTTTCAGAAATACTATCACTGTGACTTCAGGCGATGAGAATAGTGAAGAGGGACAATTGCTTCTTTTTTCAGCATGGACAGTGGGGAGGATTCTATTCTTTAGAATGTACTGTGTATGAGTGTGTGTGTGTATTTACTATATTTTAAGTTTTTTAAGCTAAATGATAGCATCATATCTATAACATTATGACCCTGTTTCATTATGAGCATTGTATCTACAATACTATGACCCTGTTGCTACCTTGTTCTAGAACATCTCAAGTAATCTTAGTGCCATCAAGTCCAGACAGCACAAGTAGCTTTTAATTTCTCTGCCAATTTTGTTTAGCTGCTGGTGACTGTTTAGAAGGTTATGTTAAAAAGGATTCTGAAAACAAGGCTGACTCTTCAGGATTCTGAGCTATAATTGCTTGGAAATGTTTTGTATACATGTGAGAGTGGTGGTACCCTTACTCTTATTTGATATTTCTGATCTAGTACAATCTCAGTTTTACTTCTGAGGAACCAGGGTGGGAAGCATAAATGGCATATATTGAGATTTTATTATATGCCAGGCCAAACACTCTGCTAAGCATGTTATAGCTATTATTTTATTTACTCCTGAGAGCACCATGTGGAATTATATCAAATTTACAGATGAGGCAGTTGAATCCTGTAGAGGTTATGTGCTTAGGATACTAAATCGAAGTTCAGCAGGGATAACTCCATATCTCACACTTTTAACCATTTTGCAGTGGTGTCTTTAAATTCCTCAAGTCAAACAATACCAGAATTAGAACCCAATCTACTTGATAAGAATATATATTTTTCTATTAATTAATTTTTAACTGATCACAAGAGATTCGTAGATAAAATATAAAAGGCTACTTGTTTTCATTAGAAATGCAAGTCTAAAAAAATAAAGCCATGGACTTTCCCTGTTGGAATGGACTTCAAATATTATCTAGCTCAACCATGTTTGAGTCCTCCCTCTAATATCAGTATTGAAAAGCTGTCTAGCCCACGGTTAAACAACCATAGTAACTCAAAACTAACTCCTATTCAAAGGGATAATATTTTATATACCTATATGTTATATTATTTTGAATTGAAGTCGTGTACTTTCTTAGTTTTCTAATTTTAGAGATAATTCTAATTCTTAGAGATACATAAACATGAATTTATGTCACAAGATGTTCAGATACACTATTTAGTAGAAAAAGCTTTACTCAGAGTATCAGCTAGGTAACTTCTAGTCCTGATTTTATTAGCCATCATTTTGAACCTTATAAATGGATTAAAAACTTAGCATAATTTCTAATTCTAATTTCTAAAGTTTGTTAATAACACCAATTCCTACTCTAGTCTACTCAGTTTAGCAAATATTATTAAGTCCTTTTGTATAACAGGCATTGTAGAGATTTTTAATACCAAGATGAATAAATCAGAATCCTTGCTGGTGTGGGGGAAAAAAAACCATATGAATACAGATAACTAGGAACAATATTGATAAAGTTTTATTTTTATTTTTTTTATTATACTTTAAGTTCTGGGGTACATGTATAGAACATGCAGGTTTGTTACCTAGGTATACACATGCCATGGTGGTTTGTTGCATCCATCTCCCGGTCATCTACATTAGATATTTCTCCTAATGCTACCCCCTCCCTTATCCCCCAACCCCCTGCTCTCTCTCCCCTAGCCCCCCACCCCCTGATAGGCCCCAGTGTGTGATGTTCTCCTTCCTGTATTCATGTGTTCTCATTGTTCAACACCCACTTATAAGTGAGAACATGCGTTGTTTAGTTTTCTGTTCTCGTGTCAGTTTGCTGAGAATGATGGTTTCCAGTTTCATCCATGTCCCTGCAACGGATATGAACTCATCCTTTTTATGGCTACATAGTATTCCATGGTGTATATGTGCCACATTTTCTTTATCCAGTCTATCGATGGGTCTTTGGGTTGGTTCCAAGTATTTGCTATTGTAAACAGTGATGTAATAAACATACATGTGCATGTGTCTTTATAACAGAATAATTTATAATCCTCTGGGTATGTACCCAGTAATGGGATTGCTGGGTGAAATGGTATTTTTAGTTCTAGATCCTTGAGGAATTGCCACACTGTCTTCCACAATGGTTAAACTAATTTACACTCCTACCAACAGTGTAAAAGCATTCCTGTTTCTCCACATCCTCTCCAGCATCTGTTGTCTCCTGACTTTTTAATGCTCACCATTCTAACTGGTGTGAGATGGTATCTCATTGTGGGTTTGATTTTCATTTCTCTAATGACCAGTGATGATGAGCTTTTTTTCATGTTTGTAGTGTACATAAGTGTCTCCTTTTGAGAAGTGTCTGTTCATATCCTAGACCCACTTTTTGATGGAGTTGTTTGTTTTTTTCTTGTAAATTTGTTTACGTTCTTTGTAGATTCTGGACATCAGCCATTTGTCAGATGGGTGGATTGCAAAATTTTTCTCTCATTTTGTAGGTTGCCTGTTCACTCCAATGATAGTTTCTTTTGCTGTGCAGAAGCTCTTTAGTTTAATTAGATCCCATTTGTCTATTTTGGCTTTTGTCGCTATAGCTTTTGGTGTTTTAGTCATGAAGTCCTTGCTGATCCCTATGTACTGAATGGTATTGCCTAGGTTTTGTTCTAGGGTTTTTATGTTTTTAGGTCTTAAGCTTAAATCTTTAATCCATCTAGAGTTAATTTTTGTATAAGGTATAAGGAAGGGATCCAGTTTCAGCTTTCTGCATATGGCTAGCCAGTTTTCCCAACACTATTTATTAAATAGGGAATCCTTACCCCATTGCTTGTTTTCATAAGGTGTGTCAAAGATCAGATGGTTGTAGATGTGTGGTGTTATTTCTGAGGCTTTCATTCTGTTCCATTGGTCTATATCTTTGTTTTAGTACCAGTACCATGCTGTTTTGATTACTATAGCCTTGTAGTATATTTTGAAGTCAGGTAGTATGATGCCTACAGCTTTTCTTTTCTTTTTCTTTTTTTTGTTTAAGATTGTCTTGGCTATGTGGGCTCTTTTTTGGTTCCATATAAAAGTTAAGGTGTTTTTTCCAAATTCTGTGGAGAAAGTCAATGGTAGCTTGACGGGGATAGCATTGAATCTGTAAATTACTTTGGGCATTATGGCCATTTTCACGATATATTTTTTCTTAACCATGAGCATGGGATGTTTTTCTATTTGTTTGTGTCCTTTCATTTCCTGAGCAGTGGTTTAATTATAATACAATGTGATAAAGATGTTTATATTGATAACTAATGGAACAAGGATAAGAAGAGAAAAACCTTAATATTTTTCAGAACCTCAAGTGAGAATGAATACTAATGTGCATTCAGAACAAAACTATAAAAAACAAGTAAAATGTTATGATTCTCTCCCTTTCTCTTGCTATATATATATATATATATATATACACACACAATATATATGTAACATATATATCACATACTATAAATATAGTATATATATAGTATACATATCATATACTACATATATAGTGTATATATATTATATATATACTACATATATAGTGTATATATATTATATACTCTATATAGAGTATATATATCATATATATATATAATATATATACTCTATATAGAGTATATATTGTTATATTATTATATACTATATATAGAGTATATATATTATATATATATTATATACTCTATAGTATATATGTTATATACTCTATATATAGTATATATGTTATATACTCTCTATATATAGTATATATGTTATATACTCTATATATATAGTATATATATGCTTCTCAGTCTCTTAGTAGCCCCAGAAAACAACAGAAATTCAAGGTGTTTTGAAACCAGTAGATTAATCAATTACTTTAAGAACTTGGAGATGATCTTAGTAGGAATCACAATTAAAATCATCACTATCTAAAAACACTCTAAAATAATTACTTGTACCTGATAAAATTATGCTGTTTTTCCTGGTGACTGCAATAGACAGAGCCATTGTTCTCTAGACTAGAGAATTCACAGCTTTCAGAAAGTTGAAACTTAACATGTTGATAAAGTACTATATAGTTGTTTCATTATAATATGAAACAAGTAGCACAATTGTGAATGAAGAATAAAAGCAAGCTGTGAATGAAGAAAGTTGTACAAATTCTATTATTACTTGGAAACATATTTAAGGGCAAAGCAGAAAGCAATGATAACTCATTCTGAATCTCTGGCCATAAAAGAACTTTTAAGATCAGAAACAATATTTACTGTTGAGATATGAGGGCAATCTCGTGTCAAATATACTTCGTTTTATTTTCTCAAACAAAGACTTTGATGTTTGTGTGGAATGTGTACACACTAATCTAATCTGCTCAGCTATAATTCCTATTTAAATTGTTACCTATATACCATAAAATCTAGCAGGTATTATTGCAACCTGGGATTACAATGGGTTGATTAGTACACTTTTTTTACAAACAAAGTGGTAGATTTGTATTCATCAATTTGTCTACGTGTAGCTGATTATCTTCATAGCAATAAGTATGGCAAAGTGTCCCTCTCTGTTTGGGAAACTTTTGCCATTAAGTCATTTATATGTTCTTTCATGTATGTATCCCTCATTTAGACAATAATTGAGCAAATATTTTTCAGCCCTGACACTGTGTGCAAATTTTGCAATGTATATGGTAGAATAATGGGGAAGAAAACTGACATGGCCTCTGATGTCATCGAACTTCATTTCCAAGGGAGAGACCTAAATTTAACAACTAAACACGTGTGCTTATAATTGCAAGTTGTGATACATAGGAAAAGAATATGAACTGTGAGAGAGTATAATAATACCTATCTACTTTAGATTGGTTGGTCACAATAGGCCTTTAAGAAAATTGTTATTTAATGTGAGACTTATTGGCTGGAAAGAAGCTAGCAAAGTGAAGTGTGTGATGAGAAGTTGAAGTGGATTTAGTTGATGTGGTTTGAATAATGAACAGAGGCATTTGCAGTGTTCCTAAAACAAAAAAAAGAATTTTTATTTTGAGTAATTGAAAGATGGTTAGCAGAGCTGGGAATCAACATAATGGAGCAGAGGAAAGGCAGAAGAAGCTGGAGCCAGGTTACACAGAGCTCTGGGGGCCATGGTCAGGGGTCAGGTATTTTTGCCATAGAAAATCTGTTGGCATGCACACAAATTGAACTCATTAAATCCTATACTCTTTAATTTTTTCATTTTTTATTCATTCATTTTTTTAAGTGCCAAAGTTTAAGTATTAAGGATCAAGCAATTAATAAGATTGCTCTCTTTTCATTCTTTATAAAACCGTAATCAAGCAGGGATAGGAAGATTTTTAAAAAGACAAATTATGTCAGAATAGAAATTGCATTATATTATAATGTTGACAGTGTGATAATGTTTTATTCAGTGAAGTATTTAGGCTGTTAAGGAAAGGATATGGAAAGTTAGGAAAGGCTTTTTTAGAAAAGTAATGCTTACTCTGGACTTCTGGATGGAAGAGCAGACATTTGCCAGGTAAGTCAGGCATTCTAATCAGCGGTTCCAGCACTGGTATGTTTGTTCCAGGGATGCATCTGCCATGCACGATGCTAGAGGAGGAGGTGGGGTTCAAGAAATAGGTTGGAAACAAATTATTAACATGCTTTAATACCAATGTTTTAAAGACTAATCCACTGGGCCAAAGATTTTTCAAGTAGTAACATGACCTAAAAAAGGGATGGTTTCTAGGATAACTTTTTAAGTTTTAAGGATGTCTGCTCTGGCCTTGATTCCAGGTATCATTTAGCTCATGCAGTCAGAATGCTGTGGAACTTCTTGAGTGTGTGGACATTTTAGAAGCACTTTAACTTTATCCTGAGTATCACCATCATGAAATCTTTAAATGGTCACCAAACTAAATTGATCCTAGGAGCTCCGTATATGCTGATTGGTTCTTGTGTCAGTTTCCTATTGCTACTCTAACAAGCTACCAGAAATAGTAGCATAAAACAAAAAAATGTATATTAGTTTTGATGTTCAGAGGCTGATATCAGGGAGTTGGCAGGGCTGTCTTTTCATCTGGAGGCTGCATGAAAGCTGTTATCGGCTTTGAGAGGCCACCTGTATATGTTTGCTTATGACCTCTTCCTTCATTTTCAGAGTTCGTCACTCTAACCTCTGGTTCTGTGATCATATCTTCTTTTTCTGATTTTGATCACTTTTGATTACTTTGGCCTACCTGGATAATACAGGATTATCTCCCCCATCTCAAAGCTCATAATTTCATCATGTCTGCAACATCCCTTTTATCATGCAAGGAAGCATATTAACAAATTCCAGGGATTAGGTTGTAAACATCTTTGGGGCTTGTTCACCCAGTTCTGCAGATATCATTGTCTAATTGTGACTTCTGAACACTTTGGACTCACAATATGTGATTAAACAATTTTATTTTATTTTCTCAAGAAAAAGGGGAGTATGACAGAACCTTAGAAGTGCTGAGTAGGAGACAAAATGCAGCATGATAACTCTGCACTTTTCTACCTAGTCACATTTCACTAAAGTGACATTGTCCCATTGAAGAGAATAGGAGAGACTTTGAAAGCTGCTGCCATGAGCAGCACCCTGTGGTGCTGAGATCCAAACAGCTTTAGCTCCTGTTTTCCTCAGAAGGGAGTCTGTCACTCTGCAGGAAGTCTCTCTGAAGCTGCCACATCTTTGGGGCTGCTGAGTGCAGGAACCTCTCAAATGCCTCCCCACCCCAGACCCCACAAACAAACAAACAGAAATCCCACAACTTTTTTTATTTCCTGTCAATGAGGAGTTCAAGTTAAAAAGAATATTCTGTCTCCTTGGTTTCCAAACTTCTATTAATAGGTCAGTGCCAAAGCTTTGACCAGGAGTTTATAGTAGATTCATGAGACTATTGAGAATGGGATTAGGTTACCAGATTTTCCATCTCATTTGTGCAATTTTGAAGTAACACAGTGGAGGCATAATGACCCCGTGCATTTTAGGAGTATCTTACTCTTGAAGACACCAGAAATATTTTAAAAGCATTAAGCCAGTAATCTTTATCCTTTATTTAGCAAGAATGTGGAAAAACTATTATCTCATTTCAAAAAATGAAGGCTACAGCTGTACAAATGGCCAAATCAACCAGCCTGTAGATTTACTACTTTTTTTAATGTTCATATAGCTGGTCATTTAGTATCATGTCTGCAAACATTTGCGGCCATGGAGTCACTGAGCAGGTTTAAGCCTAATCATTATGTAATTGTGGCATGACCTGTGGGAGCCATTTACCTATGCAGAACAACCAATATATTGGAATAAATAGAGTTTGCCAAAATTGAGAGCTGACACTGAGTGTGGAAGGAAAGTTAAGGTCCAGAATACAAGTGTTTGAATAAACAGCAAATATTTGGGACTGTGAAGAGTCCTGAAATGTAGACATTAGCTTCTTTTCAATTCTCTATTTAATAGAGGTGGCTCTGGCCTTACTAGTTACTTATTGAGAAGAAGCTTTAATTATCTCTAAGGTTTACTGGGATGTTTGTAAATTGATTTCCGAGTCTATAGTTATCTTGACTCATTGCCTTTTTCTAGTTAGTTTCATTTTATATTTTACTACCAGCTTGTAATAATTTGATTCATTGTCTCTACAAATGCAATTCAGGGTACTATTACTGTTACTTTTGTTGTAACCCAGCAAGTCAGAAGGAAAGCACTACGCTCTGAGTTCCAAATTAAGAGTCCTTTATTTGCCAGAGACCAAGAGACAGCTGACACTCAAAATTCTCTCGGCCCGAGGAAGGGGCTTGATTCAAAAATTTCCAATTTTTATTTTCTGTGACAAACCAAATGTTCCTCATTCTCAGAATTTAAGCATGTTCCTTTTCATGGAAATGAATTTCCAATGCTTCATTAGAACAAATATTTTATTCTTTTTAGTTTTAACTTTCTGCAATGTGTTTGAAATTCGGAATGCTTCTTTTCCCTCAAGAAAATAGCAAACAGTGATGAAGTTGACTGATAAGTTTTAAAACTCACACTTTGGCTGAGCTGTAAGCCTCCTAAGTTCCTTTGAGGTTTTTGATGAATGAAGAAATTAGGTGTGAAGAGGTTCTGGTGGAAGCAAAAGTGGAGAGGGCTCTGGGGTGTTGAATGTTTAGAAGTCAAGAAGGACCTAGCAATAATTTTTCTTCCAATGCTACTTATATTTCTCTAAGTAATAACTTCTGAAAGTCCAACGCATGCTGTAATATGGGTTTGCCTCACCTTTGGTAAATATTTTGTAGGCTAGGGAAATGCTGTTGGGTAATCTCAGTGCATTATTTTTCTTTTCCTTTTTTTTTTTTATGAACCATGCTTATTATAACGTGATGGGAATTTGTCATTCCTCAGGACATAGGCATAGGCAAGGACTTCATGACTAAAACACCAAAAGCATTGGCAACAAAAGCCAAAATAGACAAATGGGATCTAATTAAACTCCAGAGTTTCTGTACAACAAAAGAAGCAATCATTAGAGTGAACTGGCAACCAACAGAATGGGAAAAATGTTTGCAATCTACCCATGTGACAAAGGGCTAATATTCAGAGTCTACAAAGAACTAATACAGATTTACAAGAAATAAACAAACTCATTCAAAAGTAGGTAGAGGATATGGACAGACGCTTTTCAAAAGAAGATATATATGAGGCCAACAAACATAGGGAAAGAAGCTCATCATCACTGATCATTAGAGAAATGCAAATCAAAACTACAATGAGATACCACCTCATGCCAGTTAGAATGGCAATCATTAAAAAATCAGGAGACAACAGATGCTGGAGAGGATGTGGAGAAATAGAAACACTTTTACACTATTGGTGAAAGAGTAAATTAATTCAACCATTATAGAAGACAGTGTGGCAATTCCTCAAGGATCTAGAAATAGAAATTCCATTTGACCCAGCAATCCCATTACTGGGTATATACCCAAAGGATTATAAATCGTTCTATTATAAAGACACATGCACATGTATGTTCATTGTGTCACAGTTTACAATAGTAAAGACCTGGAACCAACCCAAATGCCATCAGTGATAGACTGGACAAGGAATATGTGGCATAGCTACACCATGGAATACTATGCAGCCATAAAAAATGATGAGTTTGTGTCCTTTGTAGGGACATGGATGATTCTGGAAACCATCATTCTCAGCAAACTGACACAACAACAGAAAATCAAACACTGCATGTTCTCACTCATAGGCGGATGTTGAAAAACGAGAACACATGGACACAGGGAAGGGAGCATCACACACTAAGGTCTGTTGTGTGGGGCTAGGGGAGGGACAGTTGGGGGGTGGGGAGGTTGGGGGAGGGAAACTGTGGGGGAGAAATGCCAGATATAGGTGATGGGGGGATGGAGGCAGCAAACCACCTTGCCGTGTATGTATCTATGCAACAATCCTGTATGTTCTGTACATGTACCCCAGAACCTAAAGAACAATTTTAAAAAATTTATATGTTTTATTACATCCTCTCTGGAGGTCACTTCTGCAAAGTATATAAAAATCCAAAAAGGTACATAATTTTTGAGGTAGGATTTTCTTTTTTAAGTACTTTCTCTGAGGAAATAATCATAGACACATGCAGATATTTGTGATCAGAGATGTTCTTTTTCCTCTTCTTAATAGTCATGAAAGATTAGAAACAACATATATGTCTACAACATGAATTGATTAAATGCATTAAACCTTTGTGGATCCACTTAGGACATATAAATCACATAGTAGGTAAAACAAGGGGAAATCATACTGTAGGCTAAATAGGGCAAATTTAACATAAAAATAATTAAACTCTGATAAAAAGTAACTACATTATATAGATGGATAAATGATTGATAGAAATAGAGATAGATGACAGGTGATAGATGATAAATAGATCGATCGATCGATCGATCAGAGGGAAAGTACTGAAAGACACATTTTGAAGAATTTTAGACCTTCTTGAGGAACTTGTCATTTAGTATTAGGAAAGTGCAAAACAATTGTGGTTTTTGCCATTGCTTTTAATGGCAAACAGGAGGCAACTCTCCAGAATGCAGGCTGGAAGCCGGCAATCAGCAATTAGGGGCAGAGGTGTCCAGAGAGGTGGGAATACTTTGGGTTGCAGGCAGTGGTACTGTGATCAGCAGAGGCTTAGTGAGAATTCCCTGGGCATAGGCAGGTTGCATAAGGGACTGCAGTGAGAATAGCTGCTCTGTGGGATCCCTCCAGGCAGTAGGCAGGCTGCGCAGGGACCTTCAGAGAGGATGGGAGAGGGGGATTGCTGATTTGGATGAAAGGCCTGGGCAACAGTTGTTTTGGTCACAGAAGTTACAGAAAGTTTGTCTCCAGGCCAAGGCTGCAAAGTTGCTGAAGTTTCTTACATTCTGGGCCCACAGCTACATCAGGGGCTCTACCAGATGTCCTCACACCCACGGTTGCTGATATCCTACTCTGTGCTGCAGCTGAAAAACAAAGGGGAGTCCCTTTCTTCAGCAACTTCCTGCCAGCTCAGCACTCTCAACTGAGATAGCTTAACATCCTACTCACTTTAAAAGAGAAATACTCAAATGAATTCCATCTATTATTATAGAACATGTATTGAAAGATAAATTTGGAGGTGAAAGGCAATACATTGATTACTAACATACACGCGATGGTAGAATGTAAGATGACAGTATGTAAAATACATGTAAGGGCTAAGGGGGAACTGCAAGAGGCATATTAATTGGAGAAAAGACATACAAATTTATTTAACTTGAATACTTGAAAGCCTTCAGAATGAAGATCCAACTTCCCAATGAGGTGCTGAGCTTATATACCGTCTTAAGGTTACAGAAAAAGTGGAGGCTTTAATCTTGGCAAAACAGGTTGTAGGGAGGAGGGAGAAGAAGAATTCTGTTGAGGGTCAATAAATAATTACCAGGGAGAATTCATAGGGCTTGAGGAGCATATAATGGTCTAGGGCAAAGTCTGTTGGGTCCACAAAATGGACAATAATTTGTGACAAAAGTCTGTCCTAGTCTGTTGACAGACTTTAGTCTTCCTCCCTGCAACATAGGTTCAGTTAAGGAAAACTCAGGGGGAAGCACTGAAAGTTATTTTCTTCTTTGGTAGGTCTGGACTTTAGGCAGACTGGAGCTTTAGAAAATCCTATGCCTGGGAGAGACAGCGTGGGATAAGGGGTAAGTCAGTGAAACCTGAGGCTCCTTTTTCAACTCCGCATGTATGAAGCACCGTATTTTAAGATACTTGTTTCTGAGCCCCAAGGCACACATCCTTGAAATATATAGTGTGTATGTAGTGTATTTCTCTGGAGCAAAGAGGAGGTTTGCTTGAAGTCCAGTCTATAAGTTTCGACTTTCCTAAGCTCAGAAATTTTCTCCTATACTATAATTCACTTGTGTTAAGGTGTTACCCGATCCTCTTTGATTCATCCTGTGGGAATTGGGGCTCCAGAAACTGACACAAACACTATTGCTGTGAATAATAATGTATGTTGTCTTTGGCCCAGTACTATCTCATCCCCTTAGAGCAATGAGGAAGATGTGGCAGGCTCACCTGGTAAGGTTTAAGTAATTTCAGACTCTTCCTCCTTTGTTCTGGACTCACGTAAAAGAAATGAGTAAAAAAGTAAGGAAATAAATGAATACATATTTTCCTGATCTGGCATGTGTTATGGCAAAATAGCACAGAATGACCAGCAGTACTACTTTAGTGAGATGAGTAAGGAAGACTGCTCTGCAGTGCCAACTTCAAGTTAAAATATGAATAATAAGAAGAAAAATGTCCTAGTAGAATTTCACAGAAAATAATTATATAACAGGAAGGGCAAATGCAAAGTCCCTGAGATGGCTTCGAGCTTGTGTGCTATTTGAAGGACAGGCAGAGGCCATTGTGATGTAGCAGGAGTGAGGGAGAAACAGGAGAGAAAAGCAGGCGTGAATGAAATACGGGAATGAAAAGCATGAAGGAAGCAGCAGGGCCAAGTCCAGGGGAGCCAGTGGAGGAGTTTAAGTAGAAGAGAGATGATCTAATTAATGTTTTGTGACGCTCATTCTGACTGTTCTAAGGAAGACGGAACAGATGTATTAAGAGTAGAGGCAGGAGGACCAACTAGAAGAGGACCAACATAAGGAGGCTTTGGGGACTGTGGCTTGGATCGGCATTATCTCATACCTAGGAAAATAAACAAATAGCACTAAAATCCAGTGAAAAATTCACTAGCAACAAGGCAACAGAAAATGAATACTTTATGACATAAGCCCTGACAAGTAAAGGCCAAGGAGAAACAAAACATTTCATCACGATTCTATGCAACATTGGAAGGTGCTGAACTCCATGCTCAGAGATCAGACATGATTCTGTGAAAGGCAGTGATTCTTTTTTTTTTTTTTTTTTTTGAGACAGAGTTTTGCTCTTGTTACTCAGGCTGGAGTGCAATGGCACGATCTCGGTTCTTCACCTGCGCCTCCTGGGTTCAAGCAATTCTCCTGCCTCAGTCTCCCGAGTAGCTGGGACTATAGGCGTGTGCCACCATGCCCAGCTAAGTTTTTTTTTGTATTTTTAGCAGAGATGGGGTTTCACCACGTTGACCAGTATGGTCTCCATCTCTTGACCTCATGATCCACCCGCCTTGGCCTCCCAAAGTGCTGGGATTATAGGCATGAGCCACCGCGACCGGCCGAAGGCAGTGATTCAAAGTAAAGTCTTACCTTGTTGATATAGCATGGAAAATAGGTATAAAATATATTTGAGAGCCTACATATTCCTGAAGAATCTCACTGGAGCTTGCTATTTTTAAGGCCAGACAGTAAGTTGGGGAAACAATTTGACATTTATTGCTGACATTGCAGTTTTTGTTTGAAGACTATAGTCTGGTCTTCCTTCTTAAGTACCTCTGTGCCAGAATTATTTCCATCTAACTGGAAATCTAGCCTATACCTAAGGGAAGAAGGGCAATCATAAGTGTCAAATTAATCCTTCAATATCATATCAAAATTATTTAAATCTCTCTATGTGTATGTAATTGTGTAATTTATATATATATATATATTCTTGTTAAGAAATATTTAGTTTGCCAATTTTAAATGTATTTCTTCAGAGTGTTTTTGACTTGAAAACAAATATGAATTTGACTTGAAATTCAGATAAAATTTAATAATTCCTCTGAAAATAGTATGTGAAATAAAATCTTATTTTTATAACTTTATTTCTGCCTATTGACGTACATGTCCATTTCTATGTTTATCTATCTCTTGAGAAATATTTACAATCATACTTATCTTGTGTTTATAGTGCTCAGTTGATTTTTCTTTTCCTTATAATTTTTCTATAACTTCTTATAATTATATGTTTTTAATAAAACATTTATGACCCTCACAAGCATTTTAGAAGATGACTTAGCAACATGAAAAAATATTGATAAAATGTTGAGTTAACCAACAAACATGCTATAAACTAGAATGTATTATATGAGCCAGTTCTAAAAGATTATATGCATACTCAAATACACATACATAAGCAAAAAGAAAACTTGTATGTGAAATGCTAGCACTAGATAATTCTGGATTTTATGGAAAAATGCTTTTGTTTCTTTGTGCTTTATAATACTTTCTCAATGTTCAAAAACCAACAAGTTATTACATAATCAGGAAAAAAATGTTATTTTAAAGTATGACCTTCTATAGTAATAGATGTGTTAATCTATAACAACCCTGTAAGAAAACTGGGAAAAGTACACAAAATCAGATTGAAGGCATTGGAGATATAATTATGAATTAAATGGCAGAACTATTCAATTTTAACATTGTAAAGGATGTCAGAAATATGGAAAGATTAGAAAAGTGGGTCCTCCATTTTCAGAGCTGCTTATGTTCTGAGGCCATATGTTAAATTGGAAGAGATGGCTGAAAAGCCAATCAGTATTTTTCAGCATCTTAGGGCATGGTGGGAAGGTTAAAGTCAGAGCCTATTAAAGTGGTGCTGTAAAACCACTGGCATTTTAAAATGGGGAAAAAGATTGAACAAATGAACTAGAAGTAAACCAGCTTTTATCCAGCTTATAGCCCAGTTTAGAGTTATACTTGAAGCTAGAAAAAACTGCCTCAGAAATTGTATTAAGAGGATCTTAGGTAACTAGTGTCCCCAGGCATCTGGCAGAAACAAAAGAAAAATATTATCTAGAAGAATATAACAAAATTTCTCTCCCCCAAGCAAAGATAGCTAGATACATGAGGAGACAAGGCAATCTGAAGGTGAACCAGCAGAAATACCATGTTAAACAGAAAAAATACCCATAAGATCTTCAGATATTGACATTTTTGGAAAAAATAAATATGCCTTCTGCACTCAAGGATGTTAAGATGAGATTAAAAAAGAAAACTAGCAACTACACAAATTTACAAGGCTGGTTTATAAAAGAATCAAGCATAAATTTTAGTGCTGAAAAACAATAGCTAAGATGAATGACTCAACTCAGTGGATGGGTTTAACATGGGATCATAATACCTAAAGAGATATTTGACAAACTGGAAATAAAAGAGAAAAAAAAACATAAGGAAACACAGAGGCATGAAATAATCCTGGAAGGGAAGATTAGTGGATTATAGATTTAGATGATATGGTAGAAAGATCTAGAATGTATTTTATCAGAGTCCTGGAAAGAGAAATGAAGGCAAGTAGGCCACAATAAAAATTTATATAATAGCTGAAAACTTTCTCAGATGGATAAAAGATATTGGTTTATTCAGTTCATTCCTGCTCCTGCATAAAAACAACCCACAACTAGGTAATTAATAACAAATTTATTTCTCACTGTTCTGGGGACTAGATTGGCAGAGATCAAGGCACTGGCATGTTTTGTATCTTATGAGGGCTGTTCTTTGCCACCAAGATGGCACTTTGAAAGCTGTGTCCTCCTGTAACAGGAGGATGGAGGGGGAAGAAGGATGAATACAGTGTGAAGCCTCTTTAGTATCATCATTCCCATTCAGCAGAGTGAGCCCTTATGACTTAATCACCTCCTCAAAATCCTCCCTCTAATTACTATAACATTGGTGGATAAGTTTTAACATTAATTTTGAAGAACAAATTTAGACCATAATAAATATTAATGGTTTCAGAAATGTAATAAATATAAAGCAATATAATGAAAGAAATTTCTACCTCATAGTAAAACTACAGGAAATCAAATTGAGAGACAGATAATTTTAAGATAAATACATGTTAAAGATGGATTACTTTCAAAAGATTAACAAACATCTGACTTCTTATTAGACACAAAGGAATCTGGAAGATGTTTTAATAAACAAAACTAACTACCAACCTAGTATTCCAGTGACTTAAAGCTAGCCAATTACCTCTAAAAAATAACACACAAGTATTTTCCGAAGACGGACTAAAATTATCTGTCAACAGAAGTGCTGCACTAACGAAAACACTTCTATATGTTCTTCATGTAGAAGGAAATTTTACTGGATGAAAAATGGGAAGGCAGAAAAAAAATGAAAGTCAACATAGAAGTTACTATGTGGTAAATCTAAACAAATTCTGATTATGTACATCTATTGTCTTGATTTCATAGTTCATCACAAAATAGTATATATAAAAAAATAGCATATATATTTTGAAGGAAGTAAATGGAAATACAATTATTTAAAGTCCTTGGATTATCCAGATAATGCAAAAGTTCCAGGTAGAATTAGATTTTGTTAAGAATCCTTGTTGTAATTGCCAAAAGAAAACCTACAAAGGAATATTAACAGAGCAAATAATTTCTAAATTAAAAAGGAAAAAATGATAAAAACTTTTTAAACAAATTATAGAACACTAATAAATAAAAATCACAGAGTAAAATAGAAGATTTAAACCCTTAATCATTAACTATGCATGAATGAAAGACTCAAATTCAAAGACAAAGTTGATCAACTCCATGCCCCCCCCACATGAATACACAACTATTTATTCCAGGAAACAATTATAATTTAACATTTAAAAATTAATTGATGTTAATTACTTAAAAATCCAGTAAATTTAAAAAATATGAATTAAATAAATTCAGAAAAAGCATTTGATAAAAATTTAACATGTATTCATAACAGAAACTAAGCAAAAGGAAAAGAAATAGCAAAAAGGAATAGAAGATAACTAAATTGATAAAAGATGTTTACATAAGCTCTACAGTAATAATTTGTATGCAATAATTCACATTTAATAATGAATTACTGAAAGCTGTCTTTTTGAGATTTAGAACAAGACAAATATGTCTATTCTCACCATTTTCATGCAACAATCTGTTAGAATCTGTAACACTATATGAAAAGAAAAAATATTTTTAAAAGATAACATAAGCTTTGCTGTATTAATTGTATATGTAGAAACATCAAGAATAATATAAATGGTTAAAATTAATGTAAATTTATAGTAGCTGTTTATAGGACCAATACACAAAACTAAATTATCTTTGTACAACAAGCAAATAATTTAAAATAAAACAAAAATATACCATTTTGATGTTGGTAAAACATTAAATACATAGGAATAATGCTAGGAAAAAATTTTTCATTTCTACAAGGAATATTATAAAACAGTATTACTAAAGTTATAGAAGACCTAAGTAAATAGAGAAATATACTAAATTCATGGATTGAAAGATTCTATAACTTACATATGTCCCTGATTTCGAAACTGATCTATAGGTGCAATGAAAAAATCAAAATTCCAGCAAATATTTGTGTGGAAATTGGCAGAATCAATATAATATTGTATGTAAATGAATAAGAATAGGCAAGGCAATATTACAGAAGCCTAAGATGAGAGAACTTACTATAGAAAATATGAATATTTATTATAAATATTCAGCTTTCGGTGTGTTATGGTATAACACAAAGATAGAGACAAATATGGTACTGGAGCAAAGAAGAGTGTCCATACATAGAACCCGCACATCTATGAACAGTTAATTCATGACAAAGTTTGTTCAGCAGAGCAGGAAAAAAAACATGGTCTTCCCAGTATATGATGTTACATCAATATAAGAAAAAATAATAATAAACTATGACTTCTGCCTTTCACGCTTCTAAAGAACAACTGCAGGTAAGACCAAACAAAGCATAAATCTTTTGAAGATAATATGACCTCAGGGGAGAAAAGATTTTTAACAGAAAAAAAAAAGCACTAATCGTAAAATAAAGATTGCCAAATTAGTCTGTATTAAAAGTAAAAATTTTGTTCATTAGAATATATCATTAATAGAGTGAAAAGCTAATATGCAGAACAGAGTAAGGACTCATATGCTGAATTTATAAAGAGCTCCTAGAAATGATTAGAAAAAGTAAGATGATTCAGGAGAATCATGGACAAAATACTTGAATTGGTATTTCACAAAACAGGATATCCAAATGACCAATAAACATTTGAAAAAGTGTTTGCCCTTCTAATCAGGAAATTACAAATGAAAACCTCAACTGTCATCTACAAAAATGGCTATCACTAAACAATCAGTCAAACAAAAATTCCATGCAATGTAAAGAATTGGTGAGAATGTAGAGCAAAAGGAGCTGCTGGTGGAAGTAAATACTTTTTCTCAAAATTATTGCAAAATACTTTGGATAACTTTAGTAGTATTTAATAAAGTAAACCTATGCTTTCTACATGTCCCAGTGTTCTATTTCTGGATGTAGATATAGAGGTGTACACAAGAATGTTCATGGCAGCATAATGCACAAAAACCAAACACTGGAAATAGCACAAATACTCATCAACAATAAAATAAATAAGAAAATGAAATATATACTATTCAACATTCAGGAAATGGAACATTCAGAAACAAAGTAATGGCCTACTTAAACCCAATAGCGTGGATAACCTTACAATTCACAATGAATAAAGAAAGTCTGACACAGATGAATGTATACTGTACAGTTCTATTTATATCCAGTGAATAAAGAAAAAATTATACAGTAGTGTTTACAGTTGTACTCAAGTGATAAAAGTATAAATAAAAAATGGCTATCAGTAAAGTTACACTTAGAGGAGAGAATTGATATGCAGGTTGTTTTTCAGCCTGGGTTCTGATTACAATTGTGCTCGCTATAATAATTTGTTAAGCATTGCAGTTGTTTTATTTGCCTTCCTGAATGTGTCATATTTCACAATAGAACTGTTTCAATAATTATTGTAAAATGCAGGTTTTTAGTGAAAAAATAATTTTGAGGTGGGTCTCTTAACCATATACATGTGCTCTTTGTATTTGTCATCTCAGTAAACATTTATGTTATACCTATGTAACAACTAGGATGCCATACTAAATGATTGTGAGTCAGAGTCACGTAAGACTTGGTTCCTTCAAGAACTTACAGTGGAGTAGGGGAGAATCAACATAGAAGAATGGTCGTTGATTTAATATAGTTGTTAGCTGTGAGAAACAATTGTTGTAAAAATTTCTATTTCCATGTATTTGAAATGTCATTTTAAAAGTTGCTTTTCCAACATGGCTATTGGTTGTGCATATTTGTAAGTGGGAGGGAGAAGTGGGTAAGACTACTGGATTTTAAAAATATATTTTCTTTTACAGTTTCTATCAGATATCAATCCATACCATTTCTATATTTTGTGCCAATTTTTGATGTAATGAGTATAATAGATCCATCCTAATGATACCTGTTTGCAATAGATAATTTATCTGGAAAAATTAACTGTGCATGACTGTGATTATTTTTGAAGTCAAAAGTGAAGATAAAATTACTGACGTACAAAAAGGTTTGCTATTTAAAGGAGGTTAAGTAGCTTTTATCTTAGTCTTGCATTTTTCCTCTTAAACATAATAAACTATATATAAATCATGGAATAATCTATAAGAAAGTTGAAACATAAGGTCACAGGAGAATGTAGTAAAGCTAAAGTATGTCTATTTTATCTTTGTTAATTTCAGGACAGTAAACTGTGTGCACTCACAAGAGTGGGTCCACTAACAGGAATAGATATTTTCAAAAGGATCTCTTTTAGACAATACTTTTCATAAATACTTTCCATTTTGGCACCATTAATCTACCATAATCTATTGTTCTAAAGTGTTCAAAAAAGATACAGTGTGACTTAGAGTTGTTCTACCTGCAGTGGACAGTGGGGGTTGTTCTTAAGGCAGAGAAGTAAGCTTCTCCATAGGCTCTAGCTATGATTTGGTGGTTTTTCCCCATTATCTGATGCTAAAGTTAATTCATAGATCATTTCTACTATTTCCGTCTGTGATCATCTTTTCATTAATCCAGAGTCTTTGACTTTGGAATAAGTTACCATTTCTTCTATCAAACCTATAGACTTTCTGTCATCAGTCATGAAATACAGATTATACATTCTATAAGCAAAGGCGGCCTTCTCTGTCATTACAACCAAACAGATTCTACTTACTTTTAATTTAATGAAGACTAAAAAAGATGTTGTTGAGGACAAATTCCACACATGAAATCAATTCTGTAAATTTTCTATCACTTTTCTTAACCATATTATAGGTAACATAGGTTTATAACCACACTGTAGTCTGAGTATATTGTTATAACTTTAAACCTTCTTACTTGATATTGTTAGAGTGGCTTTGTTTATTATTCTTAATTTTGTTCTCTATGTTTTTGTTCTGTCATTTGCCTGGTTTTGAGTTCATTTTAAGTTGAGGCATCCTTATGAAGGGTGATTCCTGAAGGTCTTAAGAAAAATGCATTAACCATGGAGTTAACTTATGAAGTTAGCTTTAACTTACTACTTTCTTACAATCTGCACTTTTGAAAGTTACTTAAAGTTCACTTTGAGGTATTGATGATCTGCTTAAAAGCCAAATTAAACATTTCTTATAGCTCTTGAGATATTTGCTTTAAATCCTGATTGCAATTGCATGAATGGATGCCAGATGAGAACTTTAGGGTTCAGAAACTTTTGGGTAACTCTATTAAGAGGTGCTTTTCTCTGCTCTGTTCTCTGTAGCTCTAGAGAATAGGCTATTTATGTCTCCAGATTTACACAACAAAATGATTGTTCTGCCAGAAGATTCATTGTTATACTAAAAAACATTTTAATCTGTGACTGTTTTCTATTTTCTATATCTCGTTACACATTTTCACTGCAGCATTATAAACCTATGAAGAAGGTATGGTCAGATGAACTGAGGCTGTCATTTAAAACTTTCAGTCATTGTGTGTGTCAGTGTCCATTTTTGAAAGAGAAAAAGCAAAAGTGTTACAGTTGTCAAAATAAATGTTTGGATAAGAGGAGATGAAATAAAATCTTATATTTTAATAGGCTTGTCTTATAATGATGATACTCCCAAAGTTAGTGTCTTATCCACAATTATATTTTATTTTTTATATGAATCTTCCTCATCCAAATACCTGGTACCCTTTGATTTATGTACTTGAGAGAAGATTATAAATCAGCAAAGGGTCAAATCACAAGAGTGGTAGAGGAAGAACAGACCTAGAATATATTCATGAATACTAAAAAAAGTTTAAAAACAAGTTTGTAATTTACAGCTGCCTTGTGGCAGCAGTAACTAATACACTGAAAATTTACCCATTCTATGCATCTATTTTGCTTGTTTTACTACTTTGCTTTTCATAAAAAACACATTTATTTCAGCGACTGTCACTTCTCTTGGCATTTATGTGATCTCTGGGCTATGTGTGAAAATACACATATTTCTGCTTTACAATTTTTATTGAAAAATTATTTATTTTACAAGTTTATATCTTTTTTTGTTCCATGGTAGAATTATTTTCATTGCTCTTTTTTTCTTTGTCATTTCAGAAAATAAGTCCTATAGTTTATTTAGTTTAACATTTGCTTTAAATCTTTTTCAATTGCAGCTTGAATAATATTTTATCATTAAGTATAAAGTGGAACAAGTGGAAATTTTCAGAACACAGGTCACACCAAAAGTTATTCGATGAGAATAGCACTGTAAATTACATTTAAATGACACTATGCTCATAAATACTTTATGCAATTCACAGCTGTAACCTAATGAGTTCTCATATTGTTCCTGAGAGTCAGTGGAGTGGTGTGAAAAACTGATTATTTTCAGATATATGGTAGTAGTATAAACTTGAGCAGAGTAAATAGAAGCAGGTGGCTTTTCAGTTCCTACTTCCCAAAAGAATCGAAATGAATTATCTAAGGCTTGGATTTCACAATATTTTGTTGAATAAAATTTGAGATAATAACACAAAGGAATGGTAGTGGGCATCTCCTTTTGCCTGCTGAGCTTTAAGTTCTAATATCTTCTGGTCAGAATACCTGCATTTTTATTATTGTTTTGAATAATAAAAATTTCAGATGTGACTATCTGAATCCTACATTTCAGAGATGGCCCCTTTATATACTCCTAGACCTTCAGAACCTTACTTCCTGTTGGAGGCAGTTATTAATTTAAAAATTTACAAATAATCTGTTTACTTTTCTGTGTACTATATCCCTCTCAATCTTCTGTGGCATATTTCCCGCTTAACGTCCCTAAAAATTTCCAGTTGGAAGAGTAATCTAGAGTAATGTAGCTCTGAGGCAAGGAAAGGACTGTAGCTCCTCATCCCAGGCTACTCCACTTTTCACTTTCCTAGAAGCCAAAACTGAGGCTGTTAAGCTTATTTCTTGACTGGGGAGTTGGGTACTGTGGTGGACTGGCAAGAACACCAAAGCCTGTCGTTAACAAAAACAATCTTCATACTGAGCTATAAGAATTGAGATTCAACAAGTCCCCTGGAGTGGACTAAACGTAAATTGCCTCAAAGCTACTAAACCTTGTAGAAATTTGTATTGACGGGAAAATAATACATAAAAAACCAACTGTGATTGTTTATCTCCTATGACAATCGCTGCAAAGCCATCTCCCTTCCTTAACCAACATCAAAATCAAAAGATTCGTAAGCAATAAAGCTAGGATTCACATTGGGTGATTTGTTTTCAGAGACTGTGGTTTTAACTACTCTGCATATTGTTCTGTGCAATCCAGGTTGGAAAGCCCTTGCTCATCTACAGGTTGCCCCACACAAAGACGTGTGCTCCAAAATCCTGGGTTTGGAATTGAATGCAATTGTGGGCATGATATTAGATTGTCTGGCTCTGAGGAGTAACAATTTTTGTTAAATGTTAATTATTACACAGGTTTGGGAAATATGTGCTTGTATAGGCCATAAATTTTTAAAAATGAACTTAATTTTGGAATAGTTTGGATTTATAATAAAAAACAGAACAACAAAGATCCATACCCAGTTTCCCCTATTACTAGTATCTGACATCAGTATGGTACATTTGTCCCAATTAATGAATCAATAGTTGTATATTATCGTAAACCAAAGTTCATACTTTCTTCAGAGTTCCTTAGTCTACCTAATGTTCTTGTTATGTTACCATATGATCTCATCCAGAAGATCACATTACATTTAATTTTCATGTCTCCTATGCTCTACTGGCTTTGACAGTTTATCAGTTTTTCTGTTTTGGTTACCGTAACAGTTTTGCTGAGTACTGTATTTTCTAGACTCCTGTACTACTGTATCTTCTAGTACTGTATTTTCTACTACTGTATTTTCTAGTACAGATATTTTCTAGACTCCCTCTCAATTGAGATTTGTCTGTTGTTTTTTTCATGATTAGCCTTGGGTTATAGGTTTTAGGGAAGATAATGGAGGTTAAGTCTCATTCCCATCATATCACATCAAAGATAGATATTATCACCATAATTTATGACTGTTGATGTTGACCTTTGTCATCAGGCTGAGGTAGTATTTGTCAGGTATCTCCACTGTAAACTTCTCTTTTTCCACTTGTTCTCTTTGGAAGGAGTTTACTATGAGAAGCACAAACTTAAGGTCTGAAGAGCTATGCTCTACCCTCCTTGAGAGTAAAATATCTACATAAATTATGTTAGAATCTTCTGCAAGGGATATTTAAATATCTCCACTTAAGTATTTATTCAAATATTTTTATATCAGTTTGGAATCATAAATGTATATTTCATAGTTTGATTTATAATCCAATGTTGCTTTATTTGGTTTCTTAAATTGTTCCAGCTTCGGCAATTGGCTTTAAGTTGGTTCCTATGTATTTTTTACCTACCCACATTATTGTGGAAGTTTTTTGAAAGGACTTTTAAACTTTCTGGTATTATAAAATGTTCCTTATTCAATTTATATGTTCCCTTCTGCAGCCTGGGAATCAGTCATCTCTCCAAGGGGACCTAGTTCCCTTTGTTGGAATATAGTATTAGGAAAAAAAGTCTGAGTGATAGGTACGTTTCTTGCTCTTGGGGTGTCACTGTTTCTAGCCTTTCTCAGCTGATAGAGTAAAAAGGATATTTGTGTATACTAACAAATGCATGTACACATGTCTACACACAAACATCTGTATCTATATTAAGCTGAACATGATTCCATACTGATGTCTCCTATTCCATCACCACATGGATCATTCCAGCCTTCTCCTTTTGCTTTTCTATAAAGTTGAGCTTCAAAAATGAGATATCTGTTCCAATTATGCATTATCCATTTATTTAATTGTTTAATTCCAGTACAGATATGTAGTTGTTTCAGAATTATTAGCTCATACCTCCACGAGTAACAACTTAATCAACTAAAGTACAGTGTTTACATACAGTGCTTTTTGCATTTAGTCTTACAGAAGCTATTCATTTGCAAGGTTACTTAGATCAGCATTCCCCATTCAGTTTGATTTATCATAGTTATATTATTTTGGGGTTATAGTCTGTATTGCATCCTGGGATCCTTTGCTCCCTAAATGATTTTTAAAATATTTTCATATTTAATATTCATTCTTTGTGCTGTAAAGTTTTAATAATTTTGACAAATATATAGTGTGTCTGCCATTAAATTATCACACAAAATGGTTTAATCACCCTAAAAAATTCCCTGTTTTACTCATTTAATCTCCCAGATCACCCCACTCCTGGACCTTTGTGTTACTTATCTGTTTACTGTCTTTATAATTTTGCGTTTCCAAAATGTCATATAAATGAAATCGTACATTTGTAGCTGATTTATATTTGCTTATTTCAAAATTTCGCAATATACAATTAAGATTTATCCATGTCTTTACGTGGCTTGATAGCACATGTATTTTTTATCATTGAATAATATCCTATTGTATATATTACATCTTATTTACTCATTTACCATTTGAAAGTCATCTCGCTTGTTTCTTGATTTGATGATGATGAATAAGCTCCTGTAAACATTTATGTGCATGTTTTTGTATGGATGTAAGTTTTCCACTCATTTATGAAATACCATGGAGTGTGATTGCTGGATCATATGGTAAATAGGTTCAGTTTTCTAAGATGTAGCCCAACTGTCATCCAATGCGACTGCAAAAGTTTGCATTTCTACCAGCGGTGAATGAGAGTTTTTTTTGCTCTGAATCCTCACCAGCAATTGTTACTGTTAGGTTTTTGGATTTTGGTCATTCTCATAGGTAAGACATGCCATATCATAGTATTTTTAATTTGCATTCTTCCAATGACCAATAATGTTGAATACCTTTTCACAAGCTTATTTCCCTTTTTTTATGTCTTCTTTGATCATATGTCTTTTGCCTATTTTTTAAAAAAATTGAGATGCTTTATTAATTTTGAGCTTTTTGTTATTTTTCTTTTTTTATATATTTTGGATACAAATTCATTATTAGCTATATATTTTGCAAATATGTTCTAGTCTGTGACTTGGAGAAAAGTGTCTATTACAAGTGACTTTTACAGAGAGGATTTTAAAATTATACAAAGTTCAACGTGTCATTGTTTTCTTTCACAGATCATGCTTTAGGTAATTTTCTAAAAACTCTTCACCAAGGTCACTTAGATTTTCTCCCAAAAGTTTGATAGTTTTGAATTTTATATCTATATTTACATTGTATATTTATATACATTTATATATTATATATTTTAATGTTCATTTTTATATAAAGAGATTGAAATTTTGATTTATTTTGAGTTAATTTTGTGTAATGTATAAGATCTATGTCTAAGTTGACATTTTGAATATGGATGCTCAATCCTTTGAGTAGCCTGTCCTTTATTTAATTGCCTTTTTTCCTATGTCAAAATAAGTTGCAAATATTTGTGTGGGTCTGCTCCCCTTATCTCTGTTCTGTTCCATTGGACTATATAATTTTTTTCTTAAGTCTGTACCACAGTAGCTTCATTCATATGGCTTTTTTTTAAATGTGTTAAGATTCAGGGGGAACATGTGGATGTTTATTACATGGATATGTTGTATAATGTTAGATATTGGGCTACTAGTGTACCTATCACCCAAATAATGAATGTTGTGATTACTACAGCTGCTATAGTAAGTCTTAAAATATTGGATGGTGTAAGGCCTCTAAATTCAATCCTTTTATGAATTGTGATTTCTATTCTAGGTCTTCTGTCTTCCTATACAAACTTTAGATTCAGAATGTTGATTAGCTACAAAATAGCTTGCTAGAATTTTGACTGGGGTTGTATTGAATAATCTATAGATCAAATAGGGAAGTACTAAAATTCTAACAATATTGAATATTTCAATACATAAACATGGGTTATATCATTATGCCATCATTTATTAAGATCTGTAATTTCTTTCATCAGTGTTTTGTAGTTTTCTGCAACAGATATTGGACATAGTTTGTTAGATACATGCTAAGTATTCTAATTGGTGCTATTATAATGTTAGTTTTTAAATGTGAAATTCCAGTTGTTCATTGCTTATATGTTTGAAAACAATTGACTTGCATATTGACCATCTATACTGTGACCTTGCTATACTCACTTATTAGTTCCCTTAGTTCTTTTGTAAATTATTTGGGATTTTCTACCCAGACAATCATGTCATCTGCAAACAAAGACAAATGCTTTTTTTTTTCTAATCTGAATAATTTTATTTTTTTTCTTGTCATATTGCACTAGCTAGGAGTTCCAGTACAGTGCTGAATATAAATGGAAAAAGATAATGTCCTTGCTTCATTCTCAATCTTAAGGGGAAAGCATCCTCTTTCTCACCATTAAGTATTACATTACAGAAACAGAACAAGATGACAAAATATAAGACTATATCAATCATTCTCCCCACAGATAGCACCAAATTTAACAACTATCTACATGAAAAACCACCTCCATAATAACCAAAAATCCGGTGAGCATTCACAGTACTTGATTTTAACTTCATATTACTGAAAGAAGCACTGAAAAGGCAGGAAAAACAGTTGAATTGCAGATACCACCCATCCTTTATCCCCCCAGCAGTGGCTGGAAAGCAGGGCACCAAGTCCCACGGCTGCACAGAGCAGCAAGGTCCTGGGCCTAGCCCATGAAACCATTTTTCATGGTACCAAAAACCAGAAAATCAGGTGAGCATTTACAGTGCTTGACTTTAACTTCGTATACTGAAAGAAGCACTGAAAGGGCAGGAAAAACAGTCAAATTGTAGACACCACCCCTCCAAAGTCTCAAAAGTCTCGTATATCGTCATCTAAGTAGTACAAATTAGGTATGGGTGAGGCTCTGATTATAATCCATCGTAAAGCACAATTTTTCTTCATCTGTGAAGTGGTTAAAACACAAGAATTAAGTTGTCTGATGAAAAATATAATGGTGAGACAGATATATTTAGTAGCAATAGATATTTCCATTCAAAAAGTGAAACAACTGAAGAAAAACCAGAATCACTGGTCCAAGCAATTTCAAAATCTTCATGGGAAAACTTCACTTTTTGTCAGGGCCTGGGAATAATCTTCTGAAGTATATGGCTTCACCCTTTGGGTTCATAGCTCTGTCTTACAGGCTTTTGACTCTACCTTCTGAGTCCCACTCATTCCTTTTCATAAAAAGTAGAATGTATTTGTAGTAGAGTAGTCTTACCAGCTTATATCTTGACTATAGAACGTTGCAGTTCAACAACTTTCTTTTACTTGTACTTTCGGTGTCTTCTGGATAAAACTGGCAGTGTTTCTATTCATATGACATTCTCAAGTACCTTGTGGATCTATCCATAAATGGCATCAGAATTCACTCAACTAAACAGGAAGTTTGTCTACAGATCCCTCTGAGATAATTGCCTCTATTTTTTGGTTCTGCTAATATGGCAAAGGGGGGGTCAATGCATGAGCCTTTAATTTACTTAAGAGTTTTTTGTGTGACTGAACACTGTGAACTTCTGATCTTTCTAAGGTATTATCCAAAGGTTATAATGCCACATACTCATACTTTTCTCTAGAAAATACTTTATACAGTAAGTATCTTAATTTAGTATCTTTTGTAATGTGTGTAGGCTGTTTTCTTTATGTTTATAAATATTTATTCAATGTGTTTATTTCTTCTTGTATTTCACTAAAAGCAGCAATAATAAACCGGGCTATACCTTTAACGCCTTGCCTGGAAACCTCCTCACATAAATTTCTAAGTTCGTTTCAGTTCTAACATGTTTATTTGTTTCTTTTTTTTTTTGCTTCCTTTTCTGTGCCTAGACTTTCTGGTTGTTTCATTTGTTTTTGCTGAGACTTTTTATTTTACCGTTCAAGCATGTTAATAATTGACTGCTGAAGCATTTGCATTTGTATAATGGCTACTTTAAAACCTTTATCTGATAACCCTAACATCTCTGCCGACTTAGTACTGGAATCTATTTTTTTATTTATTTATCTATCAATCTAGCTATTTTTATTGATTTTGAACAGATGACGTCTTGCTGTGTTGCTCAAGTTGGTCTTGAACTCCTGGCCTCAAGTGATGTGCCTGCGTTGGCCTCGGAAGGTCCTGGGATTTCAGACATGAACCACTGCACTCAGCCAGCATCTACTGATTATCTTTCTAAATTCTGTTTGATATTTTTCTTGTTCTTGAGATGATTAGTGATTTTTCACTTAAATATAGACATTTGGGGGTACCTTCTTACATAACTCTGAATGTTAGTCAATCATTCCATTTAGTTGGCTGTCTGTGGCCACTGTCTCAGCTAGGGAAACAGGTTCTTTTTCTTATTACTATTAGATAAATAGAAAGTGTGTTTTCTCCATTTGACCTTTATTAAAACTTAGGGGGATTGTTCTCATTACTGCTTCGTGGAAATGAGAGTTTAAGCTCTCCGTGGGTACCCTGATAATGCGGAGATAGTAAGACCTACTTAATCACTGGCTGGCAGAAATTAGAGTCATGTTTCATTCCTTGGACCTGACAGAGCAAGGTATTATTTCTAGTACAGATTAACTGGAGATTTAGAAAATGGTATTCTGAAATTATGGAGGTTGCATGATAATTCTGATGACAAAGTCTTAAATTTGCTTATGAGAGGACATGACTGACTTGAGATAGAATAACCTGTTGTAGAAAGTGAAGAGGTCAAGAAAATGAAAGGCAGAGATTCTGGATGAATGATAGATGTGGAGGTTGATATTTTCAAGGATTTTGGGTACAATTTTGAGAGGAAGGCTGAAATCTTCAACAAATAAAGGCAAATGATGGCATAATCTAAAAAAAATTCCAGTGAAATCATATTTTTTGGAAAATATGGAATAACTCAGTCTCTGAGGTCTGTTCAAGAATGAAAAAGAACGCTTTTGTTTGAGAGGATTTCAAGACAAACATGGTTTCAGGGTTACAGCAAGAATTCAGCCAGCACAAAATGTGTGAATGAAGCTTTATAGAAGAAGTGGGAGATAACCAGATTTTACTAATATCAGAGTAAGTTACAAGAGGGATAAGTGATTGTGAAATCATAGCCAGGTGAGAAATGGTGTTGATGAGTAGATGAATAGAAGAATGGTATGTTTTGCATCTGTGTGATGATGATCCCTCTGGAAGCCTGTGTCTCAGCCAAGGTTTGGGTAGGATTTACCAATAGCATGTAGAGTTCTAGGGATTTCATAAAAATTCCTCAAATAATTTAAAATTTATTAATAGAAAATGTAGTTAATTTAGTTAAATGTAGTTAATGCTGTGAAAACTGTGATTATTGTTAGAAAAATGAGTTACTGGTGACTCAACTGGAGAGATTCATTGAAATTCTATTAGGAGTGGGTATGAAAGAATATTAAGGCATTAGGCAGAAAGCCACTCTTGACAGAAAGAAAGTCATGAGCATAGTTGGAAAAGCATTCCTAGAAACTTATTGGGAAATATTGCAAGATATAGTGAAAAGAGAGAAAGCGTCACCACATAAAATGATGATGGGGTGAGGTAAGGAATAAACACAGTTTATTTGTGCTCGTTGCCATATACCTGCTATAGTTTGGTTAGGTCTTGGATGGCATATAATCTCTGCTTTATTTACAGCTTATGATAATTTGATAGAGGGAGCTAAAAGCCACTACTGGTAGAATAAAGGAATAGAAAAAGTTAGACATATACAACATCTTGAAGGTTCTATTTATTCTTCTTCATTTCCAGTGTTCCTAGGTAGCTTCCAGTTTTCTAGCATTTCTCCAGTGTGATTATCTACCTTGGCATATTCTTTCCTCTTCTTAGCTATATCCAAACTTTCTGTATCTTTAGTGTAAATTCAGTTGTCAACAGGGAAAGCATTCAATCAAAACGTTTACATGAATTTTTAAGGACTATCATACATTTAATCCTTGGGGGCAGTTGAATTGTAGGACAGACTTGCTTAATCAAGATTAGCAAATCTTAAATAGTGCATGATAGTCAGCCGATATTAACTTTTCTAATCATCATAAGTAATCTCACTGACACTTATTCTTATGGAAAAGGAAAATACAATGTTTATTCCCCTTGTGCTCTATAAAGAGTGTTCTCAAACTATTTTTATAGTCATTATTAGTTTTTATTTTCTTATATTCATAATAGTTAAGAAGACTTTGTAGACTCTCATGCTGAATGCATGTAATGAGTAGATTCAACTGTGTCTAGTTTAAAACACAAGCCATGGTTATCTCTTTGTGAAGCTTAAATATGTTTCTGTCTTTTTATTCCAACTTTCTTCCAGAATCTATTTTGTTGCAATGAATAAAATTTCCATCATTAAATACTTCTGATATTAGTGGTATCCTGGCTGCATCTTTAATCTTTTTCAATTATTTTGTTTTTCTGCCACAGCTCCATAGAGTAGCAAATAATTTCTCACTATTGTGTAGCTGTTTATTCCTCTGGACTATTTGGGTGTGTTCAGTTACAGCACTCCGTCAGGTGTCTTCCAACTAAATAATGATTACATTGCTTTTTCCTTCTATTCTGTGGCTGCTTTAGTAACTGGCCAGTAACAAAGCTGGAGTGAAGTCTTAAAGGTGTACTTTAAATTGCAAAGCAATCAGAAAGATTGCCCTTGCATGTATACAAGGTAATTTGTCTGTTTTTGGAGAGTTCTTCCTTCTTACCCTCTACCTTGATAGCTTTATTGCATTATGGGAATTGGCTAATTCTCAATGTCTGGGACTTCGCTCAATTTTTTAAGAAAGCATTTATCATTACTTTTAATTTTGACATTCTAGGCAAAATTATCACATATTATAATTTTTCATAGAAAATATTTTGGCTTGCTTTCAAGCCTTTGTATACTTTCAAGCAAGTGCTTTGTATAAAAATAAGGAAGAAAATGAAAGCAGAAATCCTTATCATACATGGCTTTTTGCATACAGAAAATAAGCAACCTAGACATTTTGGTCTGCTGTACGCACATTATGGGAATGTAGTGCCTACTTTAAATTTGGACATGATAGAAACAACTTTTTCAAAAAATTTATTTTGTCATACTTTAAGTTCTGGGGTACATGTGCAGATCGTGCAAGTTTGTTACATAGGTATACACATGCCATGGTGGTGGTTTGCTGCATAAATCGCCCCGTCATCTACATTAGGTATTTCTCCTAATTCTATCCCTCCCCAATCCCCCTATCCCCCTGCTACTCCTCCCCTAGCCTCCCACGCCCCAGGCCCCAGTGTGTGATGTTCTTCTCCCTGTGTCCATGTATTCTCATTGTTCAATATTCAATTATGAGTGAGAATATGAGATGTTTGGTTTTCTGTTCCTGTGTCAGTTTGCTGAGAATGATGGTTCCCAGCTTCATCTATGTCCCTGCAAAGACGTGAACTCCTCCTTTTTAATGGCTGCATAGTATTCCATGGTGCATATGTGCCGCATTCTCTTTATCCAGTCTATCATTGATGGGCCTTTGGGTTGGTTCCAAGTCTTTGCTATTGTGAACAGTGCTGCAATAAATATACATGCACATGTGTCTTTATAATAGAATGATTCATAATCCTTTGGGTATATACCCAGTAATGGGATTGCGGGGTCAAATGGAATTTCTATTCCTAGATCCTTGAGGAATTGCCACACTGTCTTTCACAATGGTTGAATTAATTTCACTCCCTTCAACAGTATAAAAGCGTTCCTATTTCTCTACATCCTCTCCAGCATCTGTTGTCTCCTGATTTTTTGATGATCGCCATTCTAACTGATGTGAGGTGGTATCTCAATGTGGTTTTGATTTGCATTTCTCTAATGACAGTGATGATAAGCTTTTTTTCATGTTTGTTGGCTGCATAAATGTCTTCTTTTGAAAAGTGTCTGTTCATATCCTTTGCTCAGCTTTTTAAATCACCATGCACATATACCCACCACCACCATTACTATATCATTGAGCAATGTTGTCTGAAATAATTCAATTGGTTTCTTTTATAGTTGATGTCTTTTGTCATCCATTTCTTCATGTTCATAGTTATATCTTTAAAAGTCATCACTAGATTCTATTTACTTGATAGTTACTTAGTTTTAAAACATATACAGTATAATGCCCAAAAGTCCTAGGAACTTGGAATTTTCTTAGAACCTTAGCAGATTCTTTCTCAAGTTTGCTAACTTATGCTGTCAAGCTCTGATCCAAAGTAAAGCAACTTGGCTAATATTTTAATTCCTGCAACAACTGTTGAGTTTCATGGCTGAGTGCAGTATTCTTATGTTTTGTTTTATTCTACTGTTTGCATAATTGCTTACTTGTTCTATTTTACAATTTTATCCCTTTCATTTGTGCATAATTGAGAGAAATACTTCCAAAAGGAAAGACCTATTTTCTATTTTTCCTGAAAATCCCTTTCTTGATTATTTAGTTTTTCCTAGAAGGAGAACCTGAGGTCAGACAGATATGCTAATTTTATTAAATACGTGTGTGAGTGGGTTAGTGCGATCTTATGGAAATAAAAGTGAGGACAAAGGAGAGTGAGGCAGAGATTCAGACAAAGTGCTGCATTGCAGAGCTGCCACAGCTTTGCAAGAAATCTCTGCTGGCTACAGTGAAAATATTATACTTTCTGGAGGAGAAGAAGAGAAAAGAATTTATTCTGGCTTCTGCCTGTCTCCCTTCCATTATCAGTTGAAGTTACCTCCAAAGGGCATTAACATTTTCTTGTGATTTACCTGGTTACTCCAAACTGCTATTTTGTTGTAGGATCTGGGGCAGCCATCCCATAACACTATAGCACCCACAGCCACCTAGCAAGCAAATGTGAGCTAGCAGGGTTCTGTCTGCCTGTAGGCTGAGTGTCAAAGGAGTCCTATAAGTTTCTTTCATCAGAGGCAGCAGCAAAGCTACAGTGTGGGAAGTGAGCAGTGCAACTTGTAAGCAGTGGGGCAAGGCATTGTCTTCTTATGATCTGAGAGGCATGGGGGGCAGGGAGAAGTTGGCTGCATTGGCAGAATGGTCTTACATCGTCACTTGTGAAGGCGAAGTCAGAGTTCTATGAGCTTTCTCTAATGAATAGTAAACCATATTTCTTCTATGTTAGATCCAAGATTGTCTTCTGTTTTTATGATGATTTAATCTACTTGCAACACTTTTCCATGGGTTAATTTTATATTATGTATCTTGGAGTAGCTCACAGCATTTTGTTACGATGGCACTTTTCATCTCTTTCTAGTGGTACCTCACATTCAGATTGTCCTGTCTAATCATTTTATTTGTCTAAATTCTTCAACATACTCTTCTCCTCTTGTGAATTTACAAGTATCCCAACACGTTGTAGAATCCAAGCAAGTAGTACCTAAAAAGTGTTAAATGGATGCATTTAAACATTCTCAGTCTGAGCTAACTGATCTTTTTCTTTTAGTTACCACATCAGAAAGTGTGTGAATTGAAACAGTACTTTAGCTGGAGTAGCTACCAAAATAGAACAGGCTTATTATAATTTAAAAGTCTTATTAGAATTAAAAATGCATATTTCTTATTAAAACACTTTCGCTGTATTCAAGCGCTAAATAGAATGCATTTTTATTGTAGAAAACTTAAGTAATAGAGGCAAATATTTCCCTATCCTTTAGATGAAAGTACTTTGCTACTGGAGTAGTACTTTGCTACTCAGAAATTTTAAACAAGTCCTAAACCTTGTTTCAAAGTGAAAGCAAGTTTATTTCTAGTTTTACATATAGCAGACTGAGAAATATATTTAATGCTCTAAGCACTGGTGGTTGTTTGGGACTTTCAGATCACAAAATGTGCAAATCAAATGATCTTATCATTTTTAGATACTTGTTCCAGGCTGTTAGGTTAGCTTGTTCTTTAGCTTACTCTTGCTTGTCACATGCACGTATTCTTCTCCTTTGGCATGTTCTGATGACAGGGGTCGAGCCAATATGAGCGAGAATCACATGGCACTCAACATGCCCCTTTCAGAAAATACTGCTAGACCTTTTCCTCTTACTGAACAAGTCCTTATGTCTTTAAAGAAAGAAGACGGTTCTCTCTGCCTGTTGAGCAAGTTCAATTTAAAATCTTGTGGTGAGAATTTCACAGCATGTAAGCAGAAACTGTTTCATGCCTCTATTTTCAGTCTCTTTTTGAATTACAATAATATATCCAAGAAGCATATGGGAAAAATATTTTTTTTTGTGGGCTGAAAACAGAGGTTTTACCCTTTAAACCCAAAATACAAGTCAAATAATCACTTTGTTTTTAAGAACTTTTCAAATTCTAAATGCTTTACTTCAGGAAATGTTACATTATTCTAGAAGCAGAGAAAGAAATGCTTATATAAAATAACAATTTTCTATAAATATTAGACTCATCCATATTGAAAATTCTCTCATCATTTATGACTTGTTAAACACACAATGAATTTTTATTTTCCAACAATATGTTTATAAGATATTGGGGGAAATTACTGCTTTTATATGCATTAACATTTCTTTAATTTCAAATGCGTTATATACTAGTCATTTTTATTAATTATCATGCATAAGAAAAACAACTGAACAAGGAAATCTTTATTTAGTTTCCATGTTTTATATTCCATATAAAGTTTTCATTCATATTCATGAGGGAAGTCGAAGCATTTAGATTTTTATCAACACAACTGGGGATTATTGTATCATGTGAGGAACTGGTTTGACATACTGTTTTACAAAGATACCTTTGCAAATGAAAATGTTACATGTTGTTTAGTGTAAAACTAAAACTTGTTTCAAATATTTATAAGAGAAGGGCTAAAAATTAAAATTTTCTACATTTGTGTAAACCTCAAATATTCTTATAGTAAACTCACCATAATATAGATAATTACTTTTGGATATTTGGAAGTTGATATGTTGATTAATAAATCAACTTATTTTATACATAATCTATTCCCTGGGTTAAGTTACCAGAAGATTATGAGATATGGTCATATATACCGATTTAATGATGAATTTCAGCAGAGGAGAATCAAATACTAATATACCTGGCTATGAGAGAAATGGCTAAATAAATATTCACTTCTTTTATTACTACAGTCAATAGAACTTTGCTTGTGTTGCAAGGATCTGTGAGATGAGAATCTAAGTCCCTATTTAGGCCTCAGTCAATGCTTTGCTGTCCTACTATTAAGACTTCAGTGTTTTACTCTTAAATATTTTCTCTTCATATGTGGGACAGGTAAAACATAATATTTTTCTATGTAAGTACTTGCCTTGCTATTAGGCATAATAAGAATTAGTCATAAACGCAAAAAGCAGAATCATTCAAAGTCTTAGTAAGACTTTGAAAATAACGAACATGTGTTGCTTTTTGAAGAAAAAACACAAAGTATCATTATAATTCATTTTACCGACAATACGAAAATATTTTTTAAATGAATTAAGTTTTTTAGCCCTTACCCAGAGTTGAGTCAGTAACAATTTCAAATGCCTAGGAAACAGCTTTAGACTGAAATGAGATGAGAAAAAATTCTCTAGTTGTTAAAATAGCCATTACAAGCCTTGTCTCATAAAACCAGCATAAAATAACTGACACAAGCCCATGAACAAAAAACCAAAAATTGTATTAGAAAGAAGGAGGCCTAATAACTAAGAGCCAAATATCCACTCATAGACACATGTATTTAGAGTAACAAGATTGGTTACTTTGTTTCCCAGCTCTCTGGTAATTGGAAACCCTAACTAAGAAGGAGTTATCACTAGGAGCCAATGTAATGATACAAGGGAGTGAGAAACCTGACCAAATGCTATCAACAGAGGAGTTTAAAAGAGTTTAACATAACCTGAGAACATGTGGTATAAGGATAAATAATCTAATGAGCCCTAAGTACCTTTAAGACCATTATTGAATTGTTTCATAATAGTAAAACTTTTTTAAAAAGGTTAATCTGTTTAAACATTCTATCAAGAGATAGACACTATTTATTTAGAAAATTAACTTTTATTATCCTTTATTCTGATAACACCCACAGATTTTTCTAGCACTAAATTCTACCCTGTTAATTTAACTCTAATACTAACTTAGTTTGTGGCAATATAGTTGATACATACTCTCTGAGAAGTGGCCTAATTTCACTATTTAGAAAGTTTACTCATGAGCCTGGGTGTCGTAGTACGTGACTGAAGACCCAGCTAATCAGGAGGGCTGAGGATTTCTTGAGGCCATTGAAGATCAGCCTAGCCAACACAGTTCCATCTTAAAAATAATTACTCGAAGTGAAATCTGATTATTATTTGTTTTTATACAAAAATATTTTAAATGAAATATTTCAAATGTTTTGTTTTAAACAAAAATGTTTTGTTTCACTCAAACGTTTTCATTGTGAGACTTACATGTATTCTACTATTTACATTTAAATGTTGGCTGTTATTTTTTTTTTTTTAAACTTTTATGTTAGGTTCAAAGGTACAAAGCAGGTTTATTACGTAGGCAAACTCACGTGAGGGGTTTGTGGTACCAATTATTTCATAACCCAGGTAGGAAGCCTAGTACTCAACAGTTATTTTTTCTGCTCCTCTCCCTCCTCCCATCCTCCATTCTCAGGCCCAATGTCTGTTGTACCCTTCTTTGTGTCCATGTGCTCTCATCATTTAGCTCCCACTTAGAAGTAAGAGCATGTGGTATTGAGTTTTATGTTCCTGTGTTGGTTTACTAAGAATAATGGTCTCTAGCTTCATCCATGTTCCTGCAAAGGACATGATCTCATTCTTTTTTATGGCTACATAGTATTCTATGGTGTACATATGCCACATTTTCTTTATCTAATCTACCATTGATAGGCATTTAGGTTGATTCCATGTCTTGCCTATTGTAAATAGTGCTCGTAAGGAGGAGCATATGCGCATGTGTCTTTACAGTAGAAAGATTCATGGTCATTAGGCCAGGGGTCCCAAACCCTAGGTCATGAACCAGTGCCAGTCCATGTCCTGTTAGAAACCAAGCTGCACAGCAGGAGGTGAGTGGCAGATAGGAGCATTACTATCTGAGCTCTGCCTACTGTCAGATCAGTGGCATTAGATTCTCATGAGTGTGAACCCTATTGTGAACTGAGCATGCAAGGGATCTAGGTGGTGAGCTCTTCCTTATGAGAATCTAATGCCTGATTATCTGAGGTGGAAAAGTGTCATCCCAAAACCATTCAATCCTGCCCTGTCTGTGGAGTAATTGCCTTCCATGAAACAGGTTCATGGTACCAAAAATGTTAGGGACTGCTGCCTTAGGGTATATACCCAGTAATAGAATTACTGGATTGAATGGTAATTCTGCTTTCAGGTCTTTAAGGAATAGCCATACTGCTTTCCACAATGCTTGAGCCAATTTACACTCTCCCAATAGTGTATAAGTGTTTCCTTTTCCTCACAACCTCACTAGCATCTGTTATTTTTTAACTTTTTAATACCATTCTGGCTGGTATGAGATAGTATCTCATTGTGGTTTTGATTTGCATTTCTCTAATGATCAGTGATGTTGAGCTTTTTTAATATATGCTTGTTGGCCACATGTGTGTCTTCTTTTAAAGACTGTCTGTTCATCACTTTGCCCACTTTTTAACTGAGTTTGTTTTTTTCTTGTACATTTGTTTAAGTTCCTTATAGAGGCTGGATATTTGACCTTTGTTAGATGCATAGTTTGCAAAGAGTTTTTCCCATTCTGTAAGTTTTCTTTTCAATCTGTTGGTAGTTTACTTTGCCATGCAGAAGATGTTTTGTTTAATTAGATTCCATTTGTCAATTTTTGCATTTGTTGCAATTGCTTTTGGCATCTTCATCATGAAATCTTGGCCCATTCCTGTGTCCTGAATGATATTACCTATATTGTCTTTTACGGTTTTTATAGCTTTAGGTTTTACATTTAAGCTTTAATCCATCTTGAGTTGATTTTTATATCTGGTGTAATGAAGGGGTACAGTTTAATCTTCCACATATGGCTGGCCAGTTTTCCCCACACCATTTATTGAAGGGGGCATCTTTTCCCCTATTGCTTGTTTTTGTCAGGTTTGTTAAAGATTAGAAAGCTGTAGATGTGTGGCCTTATTTCTGGGCTCTCTGTTCTGTTCCATTGGTCTATGTGTCTGTTTTTGTACCAGTACCATGCTGTTTTGGTAGCCCTGTAGTATAGTTTGAAGTTGGGTAGCATGATGCCTCTTACTTTGTTCTTTTACTTAGGATTGCCTTGGATATTCAGGCTCTTTTTTAGTTCTATATAATCTGTAAAGCAGTTTTTCTAGTTCTGGGAAGAATGGCATTGGTAGTTTGATATTAACAGCATAGAATCTGTCAATGACTTTGGTCAGCATGGCCATTTTTACAATTTTGATTTTTTTCTATCCATGAGTGTGAAATGTTTTTCCACTTGTTTGTGTCACATCTGTTTTTTTTTTTTTTTTTGAAAAGTATTTTGCAATTCTTATTGTAGATATTCTTTGCCTCCCTATTTAAGTGTATTCCTAGGTATTTTATACTTTTTGTGGGAATTGTGAATGGGATTGAATTCCTGATTTGGGTCTCAGTCTTGCTGTTGATTTTTGTATATTGGTGTTGTGTCTCAAATATTTACTGAAGTTGTTTATAAGCAGAAGGAGCTTTTGAAGAGACTATGGGGTTTCCTAGATACAGAATTATGTCATCTGCAAACAGGGATAGTTTGACTTCCTCTCTTCCTATTTGATTGTCCTTTATTTCTTTCTCTTGTCTGATTACTCTGGCAAGGGCTTCCAATACTCTGTTGAATAGGATTGGTGAGAGAGAGTATCCTTGTCTTGTGACAGTTTTTAAAGGGAATGCTTCCAGCTTTTGCCTATTCAGTATGATCTTGGCTGTATATTTGTCACAGATGGCTTTTACTATTTTGAAGTATGTGCCTTCAGTACCTAGTTTATTGAAATTTTTTTTGACATGAAAGGATGTTAAATTTTATCAATAGCCTTTTCTGTATGTACTGAGATAATCATGTGGGTTTGCCTTTAGTTCTGTTTTTGTGATGAATCACATTTATTGATCTGTGTATGTTGAAGCAACCTTGCATCCCAGGGATAAAGCCTTTTTGATCATGCTTTTTGATGTGATGATAGATTAAGTTTGCTAGTACTCCGTGGAGGATTTAGCATCATTGTTAATCAAGGATATTGCCTTTATGTTTCCTTTTTTTGTTGTGTCTCTGCCAGGTTTGGGTATAAGGATAATACTGGCCTCATGAAATGTGTTGGGGGAAGAGTCCTTCCTCCTGAATTTTTGGGAATGGTTTCCATAGGAATGGTACCAGCTCTGCTTTGAAAATCTGGTAGAATTTTGCCATGAATGCATCTTGTCCTGGGCTGTTTTGACTGGCAAGCTATTTATTACTAATTCAATTTTGGAGCTCCTTAATGGTCTGTTCAGGGATTCAGTTTCTTCCTGATTCAGTCTTGGTAGGGTGTATATGTCCAGGAAGTTATCCATGGCTTCTAGATTTTCTGGTTTGTGTGTATAGAGGTGTTCATAGTAGTCTGTGATGGTTGTTTGCATTTCTGTGGGATCAGTGGTAATATATTCTTTGTGGTTTCTAATTGTGTTCATTGGGATCTGCTCTCTTCTCTTCTTTATTAAGTTTAGCTAGCAGTCTCTGTTATTAATTTTTTCAACAACACAGCTCTTGGATTTAAGTCATGTTCAGATTTCCCATTATTATGTGGAAGTCTAAGTCTTTTTGAAGGTCTCTAAAAACTTGTTTTATTTATCTGGGTGCTCCTGTGTTCAATGCATTTATCATTATGTAATGCCCTTCTTTTTATATTTTGAACTTTGTTTAAAGTCTGTTTTGTCTGAAATTAGTTTTCCAATTTGTTCTCTTTTTCTGCTTTTCATTTGCTTGGCAGATTTTCTCCACCCTTAATTTTGAGCCTATGGTTGTCACTACATGTGAGATGGGTGTCTTAAAAACAATATACTATTGGATTTTGCTTCTTTATTCAGCTTGCCACTCTGTGCCTGTTATTTGGAGGCATTTAGCCCATTTATATTCAAGGCTGGTATTGCTATGTGTGGATTTGATCCAGTCATCATGTTGTTAGTTGGTTATTTTGCAGGCGTGTTTGTGTGGTTGCTTTATAGTGTCACTGGTTTGTGTACTTGAGACTGTTTTTGTAGTGTATGTCTGCTAATGGTCTTTCCTTTCTATATTTAGTGTCGCTTTCAGGAGCTCTTGTGAGGCAGATTGGTGGTAATTAATGTCCTCTGCATTTTGTTGACTGAAAGAATCTTTTTATTAGTCTGGCTAGTGGTTTTGGCTGATATTTTCAGAAAACCAGCTCCTGGATTTATTGATTTTTTGGAGGGTTTTTTGTGTCTGTATCTCCTTCAGTTCTGCTTTGATCTTAGTTATTTCTTGCCTTCTGCTAGCTTTTGAATTTTTTTATTCTTGCTCCACTGGTTCTTTTAATCGTGACATTAGGGTGTTGATTTTAGATCTTTCCTCGCATATCTGGTGGGCATTTAGTGCTATAAATTTCCCTCTAGACACTGCTTTAAATGTATCCCAGAGATTCTGGTACATTGTGTCTTCATTCTCATTGGTTTCAAAGAACATCTTTATTTCTGCCTTCATTTCATTATTTATCCAGTAGTCATTCAGGAGTAGGTTGTTCAGTTTCCATGTAGTTGTGTGGTTTTGAGTGAGTTTCTTAATCCTGAATTCTAATTTGATTGCACTGTGGTCTGAGAGACTGTTTGTTATGATTTTCATTCTTTTGCATTTTCTGAGGTGTATTTTACTTCCAATTGTGTGGTCAATTTTAGAATAAGTGTGATGTGGTGCTGAGAAGAATGTATATTCTGTGGTTTTGAGTGGAGAGTTCTGTAGATGTCTATTAGGTCCACTTGGTCAAGATCTGAGTTCCTGTCCTGGATGTCCTTGTTAATTTTCTGTCTCATTAATCTGTCTAGTATTGACAGTGGGGTGTTACAGTCTCCCACTATTATTGTGTGGGAGTTTAAGTCTCTTAGTAGATCATTAAGAACTTGCTTTATGTATCTGGGTGCTCCTGTATTGGCTGCATATATGTTTAAGATAGTTAGTTCTTCTTATTGCATTAATCCCTTTACCATTATGCAATGCCCTTCTTTGTCTCTTTTGATCTTTGTTGGTTTAAAGTCTGTTTTATCAGAGACTAGGATTGCTACCCCTGCTACTTTTTGCTCCCCGTTTGCTTGGTAAATCTTCCTCCACATTTTATTTTGAGCCTGTGTATGTCTTTGCACATTAGATGAGTTTCCTGAATACTGCACACCGATGGGTCTTGACTTTTTATCCAGTTTGCCAGTCTGTCTTTTGATTGGGCATTTAGCCCATTTACATATAAGGTTAATCTTGTTATGTGTGAATTTGATCCTGCCATTGTGCTGCTAGCTGTTTGTTTTGCCCATTAGTTGGTGTCATTTCTTCATAGTGTCAGTGGTCTTTACAGTTTGGTATGTTTTTGCAGTGGCTGGTACTGGTTGTTCCTTTCCGTGTTTAATGCTTTCTTCAGGAGCTCTTGTAAGGCAGGCCTAGTGGTGACGAAATCTCTTAGCAGTTGCTTGTCTGTATTGGATTTATTTCTCCTTTGCTTATGAAGCTTAGTTTGGCTGGATATGAAATTCTGGATTGGAAATTCTTTTCTTTTAGGATGTTGAATATTGGCCCCCACTCTCTTCTGGCATGTAGGATTTCTGCCAAGAAATCCACTGTGAGTCTGATGGGCTTCCCTTTGTGGGTAACCTGACCTTTCTCTCTGGCTGCCCTTAGCATTTTTTCCTTCATTGCAACCCTGGTGAATCTGACTATTATGTGCCTTTGGATTGCTCTTCTCGAGGAATACTTTTGTGGTGTTCTCTGTATCTCCTGTATTTGAATGTTGGCCTGCCTTGCTAAAAAGAAAGAGAGAAGATTCTAATAGATGCAATAAAAATGATAAAGGGGATATCACCACTGATCCCAGAGAAATACAGACTACCATCAAAGATTACTACAAACACCTCTATGCAAATCAACCAGTAAATCTAGAAAAAAATAGACAAATTCCTGGACACTTATACCCTCCAAGACTAAACCAGGAAGAAGTTGAATACCTGAATAGACCAATAACAAAGTCTGAAGTTGAGATAGTAATTAATAGCCTACCAACCAAAAAACGTTCAGGACTAGATGGGTTCACAGCCGAATTCTACCAGAGGTACAAAGAGGAGCTGGGTACTTTTCTTTCTGAAACTATTCCAAACAATACAAAAAGAAGGAATCCTCCTAACTCGTTTTATGAGACCAACATCATCCTGATACCCAAACCTGGCAGAGACACAACTAAAAAAGAAAATTTCATGCTAATATCCATGATGAACATTGATGCAAAAATCTTCAATAAAATACTAGCAAACTGAAGCCAACAGCACATCAAAAAGCTTTATCCCTCACAATCAAGTTGGCTTTATCCCTGGGATACAAGGCTGGTTCAACATCTGCAAATCAATAAATGTAATCCATCACATAAAAGAACTAAATACCAAAAACACATGTTTATCTCAATAGATGCAGAGAAGTCCTTCGACAAAATTCAATAGCCCTTTATGCTAAAAACTCTCAATAAACTAAGTATCATTGGATCATATCTCAAAATAATAAGAGCTATTAATGACAAACCCGCAGCCAATATTATACTGAATGGGCAAAACTGGAAGCATTCCCTTTGAAAACTGGCACAAGACAAGGATGTCCTTTATTACCACTCCTATTCAACATAGTATTGGAAGTTCTGGCCAGGGTCATCAGGCAAGAGAAAGAAATAAAGGGTATAAATAAGAAGAGAGGACATCAAATTGTCCCTGTTTGCAGATGACATGATTGTATATTTAGAAAACCCCAATTTCTCGGCCCAAAATTTCCTTAAGAAGCTGATAAGTGAATTCTTCAGTCTCAGGATACAAAATCAATGTGCAAAAATCACAAGTATTTCTATACACCTATAATAGACAGAGAGCCAAATCATGAGTGAACTCCCATTTATAATTGCTACAAAGAGAATAAGATACCTAAAATACAAGTAACAAGGGACTTGAAGGACCTCTTCAGGGAGAACTGCAAACCACTGTTCAAGGAAATAAGAGAGGACATAAACAGATGGAAAATCATTCCATGCTCATGGTTAGGAAGAATCAATATCATGAAAATGGCCATACAGCCCAAAGTAATTGATTGATTCAAAGCTATCCCCATCAAGCTACGGGATAGCATTAGCAGAAATACCTAACATAAATAGTGGGGTGATGGATGCAGCAAACCACCACCATCCCACATCTATACCTATGTAACAAACCTGCACAATCTGCACATGTAACCCAGAACTTGAAGTATAATAAATAAATTAAAAAAAATGAAATGTATCTTATTTCTCCTTTACTTATGAAGCTGTTTAGCTGGACATACAATTATTGGTTGGAATTTCATTTCTTTAAGAATGTTAAATGTGGGTCCCAATCTCTTCTGGCTTTTAGAATTTTTGCTGAGTTATCTTTTGGTTGCCTGATGGGCTTCCGTTTGTAGGTGACTTGTCCTTTCTCTCTAGCTGCCTTTAATATTTTTACTTTCATTTTGACCTTGGAGAATCTGATGGTTATATCTTGGAGAATATCTTCTTGTGAAATATTTCGCTGGGGCTCTCAACATTTTTAAATTTGACTGTTGTCCTCTCCAGCTAGGTTAAGAGAAGTCTCATGAATAATATCTTGAAATATGTTTTCCAAGTCCAAGTTGCTTACACTCTCCCCCGTCTCCTTCAGGGGCACCAATGAGTTGTACATTTGGTCTCTTTACATAACCCCATATTTCCTGAGGGTTTTGTTTCTTTTCTTTTTTAATTATTATTTATTCTTGTATGACAGTCTTATTTCAGAAAGCCAGCCTTCAAGCTCTGAGATTCTTTTTTCTGCTTGGTCTATTCTGCTGTTAATGCTTGTGATTACATTATGAAATTCTTAATAGTCAGTTACATTTTTATCTTTACTGGCTATTTTGCCTTTCAACTGCTGTATCTTTTTATTGTGATTCATAGCTTCCTTAGATTGGGTTTCAATGTTCTCCTGAATCTCAGTGATCTTAGTTTTTATTCATATTCTAAATTCTATTTCTGTCATTTCAACCATTTCAGGTCAAAAAAGAACCCTTGCTGAAGAATTAGTGTGGCCATTTGGAGTAAAGAAGAATCTGTTTTTTTTAAGTTGTCAGAGTTCTTGTCCTGGTTCTTTCTCATGTTTTGGGGCTGATGTTTCTTCAATCTTTGAAGTTGCTGTCCTTTGGATGATTTTTATTTTCTTTTAGCGTATTTGATGACCTTGGATATTTGATTGTAACATAAGGTGGGTTTAGTTGAGTGGCTCCACTTGTGTAAAATTTAGGGTGCTAAGGCCCAGTTCAGGACTCCTGGACTGCATGATTTAGCTCTGGGGGTCTGATATTCGTCCTGTGTTTTGTCTTTTGGCTCCTCAAGATTAGAAATCTGCTGCACTAGGGGGGCTGAGGTGCCCCCAGACTAATCACAACAGCCTGATGGATGGTGCCAATCAAAGCACCTCATAGGGCAGTGGCAGTGGTGTCTTTCCTTGTTCATAAGTACCAGCAGCAGCAGCAGCTGCAGTGTGGTGGAGTACATGCTCATTGTCTGTGTCAGTGTGCTAGTGGGTGCGAGGGTGCTGGCCTCCGTGTGGGTATTTCCAACAATGGCTGTCACTGATAGCACAGCTCAGGAAGCCAGGGGTTACCCATCAGTGACTATGTGCATGTTTATGATGGTGGTGGCATTAGCATGGAGGTGGGGTATTTGTGGGTACAGGTTTGTGTGAACCTTCTGTGTGCATTCCTGTAGGCAGTAGTAGTGACTGCTCTGGCAGGAGCATCTTACTTTTCTCCTTGCCCATTTTCACACTGGCAGCAGTTTTGGCATAGAGGCAGTGTACTAACAGGGCAGGGCTGCAGGCCCTGTGCCTGCCAGTACTCCAATGACAGTGGCATTGTGGCCAGGGAAGGGAGATGCAGGGGAGGGTGTACCCATACTGCAGCAGTGGCATGGGACAGTACATGTGCTGGTGGAGGGAAGGCAAGGTTCACCTGTGCACACACACACACATTGGCAAAGTAATGTGGGGTATGGCCATGGGCTAGTGGGTTCAGGTAAAGTGACATGGTGAAGGCTGCAGTGGAGGGCAGTGTGGATGGGCTGGGGCATATTCACTAGGGTCTCTCTGCAGGAGCATTTTACCAATCAGGTGTGGTCTACCAGCTCAGGAGCTATGATGCAGGCCCCAGGAGATATCTCAGGGCTGCACTGTAAGTAGACTTGGCCAGACTGTGGCCCTGGGAGGGGTCAGCAGATGAGGAGTGTTCAGGTCAGACCAACCTCTCATGGGCAAGACCACCTTGCAGAGTTCAGGTCTGATAGCTCCCCTAGGGCTAAAATTTCCTATGGGAGTGAATCGTGTCTAGGAGGATAGGATACTCCACTACAGATACTTCTGCACCAAACTGTCTTCAGTCCTCTCAGGTTGGAGCACTGCTCCTGATACTTCTCTGAGCAGTTCTTCCTAAAAATTCAAGTGTCTTTGGTGGTCAAGGGGTATCCTATTCTGCTGGGATTCCAGAGGACCATGGCAAGAACAGGTTGCTGCTTGTCTGTTCACCTCTCCTCTTCCCCAGGAGTCACTGAGGGCCAAGAACTAGTCCTGATGCACAGTAGCCACTTGCAGGGTTTCCAGCTTCCTCCCACTTCATCCCAGCCTCAGTGTCTTCCCTCTATCTGCTCTCAAAGCCTTTCTTCTGGAGATCTGCTGGGACTGTGCCAGTTTTTCTGATGTCCCAGTCTCTCAGTGGGAGATTTTCCTCCTGGCTGTGTCTAGTTGGCTATCTTGCTGTCCCCAATTGTTGGTTATATCTTTAATAAATGTTATATGTTTAATAAATATTCATAGTTAATAAATTAATTAAGTTTGAATCTATTGAACAGTCTCATAGAAAAGTAACAGGAGGTTATACAAATGCTTTTAACAATTATTTAACCTTCATTAAAATTAATGTTTTAAGATGTAACTGATATTCTATTATAATAGGTTCCTTAGTTATAATTGGAGCTCTGGGCACTATACTGGGGTATATGGACTGTCAGCATTAGTAGGTAGAAGGGGAGCTATTGGAGAGGGAGGAAAAAATATGGCCTTTATGTATTTATATTTATTTTTGAATTAAATATTAAAATATGTTAGTATATGGATTAACAGAAAAGCTATTCCTTTGTCCATATGTCAGACAGTCCTGTGCGTAATGTAACTCCTAGCTGCTGTAAAGAAAAGGGGTCTCTAGTATAAATAAGGGCAGCTTTTCCTGCAATGTGTTACATTTTCCTTTGCCCAGTTACACAAATTTATGGATCTTATTCACACCTAAATTCACACTCACACTGTATCTTACACATTATACATTACATACAATACTAATAATGTAAAAACCAGTGAACAACAAAACCTTGACAGAGCCTTCAACTAGTTCTATAATATCCTATATTTTAGCCATGCGATGAAATTAAAAAAATAAATAAACCATTTAAATGTAACAGGAAGTTTATTTAAAATGTCAGAATTATCAACAAGGTTCTTTAACGTCTATAGTTAATGATGAAACTTGCCTACTTATGTACAGCTGTAAGCCAATGACACTATGACATCATCAGAATTAGTGAAAGTTTGAAAAGCTAAAACCAAAAAATAAGGCAAATCTCTATTATCTATTTCAGTTGAGATAGATAAAATTTAGTCAGTACAAAATCTGTGCTTTAGATTATCAGTAAATTAATGATTAATGTTTAGCAGACTATTTAAACATTTCTTGGTAGCAAAACTTAAAACATCACTTTTCATTAAAGTTATATTTGTTTTTCCAACTAAGTAAACAATTCTGAAAATATGCAGTAAATACTGTGTCACCTAAATATCTGCATAAGTTGGTCAGCACTTAGTGCTGGAAAACAAAAACAAAAACAAAATTCTGAAATTTAAAGAAACAAACATATTAAATGTATTTAAAACAACATAGCAATATACTCAATTTCAGAATGTTGCTAGACAATGGATGAAAAATACAGCTAGATTTCCAGATTCAGTCTCATATTATTGTATGACACATACTTTGTTTTATTAGTGAATTTTATAACAAATTATTTTTTTCATGCGATGCTAAAGATGTACTAGAAAATATGTTACTGACCATAAACATTTTCTTTATATAAAATATTTTAAAGTTTCAGGGTTTATAGCTTGCAGTGAATGCCAAGAATGAAGTACTCAGACAGTTCCAGCTGAGCAGGGCTAGAGGGTAGCTATTCTGAGAGAGTCTACCCCAGCATCTGTCCACCAAGTATTTGTTGAAAGGGCTTGTATGAACTACAAACATCCACTAGATGGTCATCTGAGGTGAGTTGCTGAGGCACCTGTGACCTTGTACCTACTCAAACTGCGTTCTCAGGAGGCTGTTTTGAGCGTTCCTTATCATACCACACCCTCCACTCCCTGTCCTGTTTTCAGGGTCAAAGAGTTTTTTTCCCATGCATAAATAACATACACAGTGCCTCATTATTTTTCCATGCCTGACCTCAAGTGCCATGTACATAAGCTTGAATATGTTGCTGTCTGCCCCTGCATCTCCCCCTTCTTTAATTCTTAGAGCATGCTGGTCATCCCATGCAAGGTAGCTTCTATTCTTCCTTGGTTGTAGGTGGGACGAGGGCACCACAGAGCCATTTGCAGATGCCTAGCAAACAGATACAAAAGAGTAAGTATAGTGGCCCTGACACAAATATGTATGTTTAACCCAGACAACCAAGTGTTCTGAGTTTAACCATGGAAAGCCTTCTTGTAATTGCTGAAGGGTGTTTGTTTGTAATTGCTGCCACCATTTTTCAAGTTGTTTCTTTAAGTCAAACTTAAGAGTGAACACTTGAGAAGACAAATGGTCATGATAAGCCCCTTGCAGATGTAATTTTCCAAATAACTGCAAGGTGGAATCCCCTTCCCAGTTCGGGGTTAAATTTATAGGCAGCCACAATTCTGCTTTCTGCATTAAGATCATGACACAGGTTATATTTAACTGTATAATGTTTTGATGAGAGAAGGATGTAACATAGCAGCTACTGGAAGAGATTTTAATACTATAAAAGGATTGATTCAGCTCTATATTAGGAACACCTTGCCCACAAAGAAGTATATAAGGTTGTATAGTACAAATCAAGACTGTATTACTAACATTATCGTGCAAATAGAAGGTATAGTTGCCACCACTAGTAATGTACTCACCATGTGAAAGAACCCATTCAAAAAGGAAGACCTAGTCTCCAAATGTGGGTATGAGCAGGGCTTAAATCTTGTTTCCCTTTTAGTTGTAATATTAGTCTTGACAGCTCATACTCTGACCAGGTGATAGAACTATTGGAGGGACTCCCAAATCCAATAGTCTGATTTGCAGACATAAGATAACCCCATGGGAGCCCCAATCAAGTAAAGTGTCATTATCAAACAGAGGCCCTTGACGTGGTGCAGGTTGTCTGCACAGAGACCACTGGATGGACTCAAACTTGCATCGCCAGTCCCCACTCAGACAGCATATAGGAAGATCAACCACTTGTGTAGCTTTATGACAGACCTCAGTAAAATTAGTGAAAACACCAAAAATAAAGGTCTAATTTGCAAGCTTAGCATCCTTTTTGGGCTGAGAGTAAAGATACTCCTGAGGAATGAGAGTGACTCACTTTTCATGTGCTACTGTGGAAACACAAAGAGAGGGATTACTAGACAATAAAGTCAAGGAGTCATTAAGTTTAATCCATTTCAAGTGTTCAATTAAGGGGTAAGATGGGGACATTTATTGACCTCCTATCCAAGAAGTATCATTAGATGACAAAAGTGGGTCAGCATCCCACCATGTAATAACATTAAAAACAGGGGGATTTAGAACACGACTCCAATAAACATGTTCTTGAGCTGATCCCCACTTGGCATAGGACAAGAATTACCAGCCACTCCAATATCCATGTCTGTCTTACTTTCTCAGATGTTTCCCCAGTTACCACCTGATACATAAGAAACTGGTTCTCTGCAGTTGGAGGGGCTTCCATTGCAGCAAGCCAGTTAGTTGCATGTTAATTCAACCTCTTTAGCTTTCCTAAGGTCATGTCAGGTGCCTTCCACATCATCACCATCATTGTTGGTCGATTCTCCAACAATAGGTTCTGTTCTCAAGGAGAGAGCCCCATATTTCCCCTTTGTTTGTTTATTAAGATATGTTTTAAGAGTTTGATGAGCTTGTTTAATAATGGCCTAACTGGTTGAGTTATAAGGGATGCTAGTTTTATATGTGCCAAAGTTCCAATGCATATGTAAGTCAAGCACTAAGATAGTAAGGTCCATTATCAGTTTTTATAGTTTGTGGAAGTCCTAAAGTCATAATAGATTTAAACAAATGTGCAATTGCATTTTTAGTTTTTTCTCCTGTTTGGGGAGTAGCATGTATTAAAGTTGTATAAGTGTCCATGGTAATGTGGAGAAATTTAAAACATCCAAAGGGTGAATACTGAGTAACATCAGTTTGCCAGATAGCATTGGGCACCAAACCTCATGGGTTGGACAAAATCCTAAGGAAAATTGAGAGAGAATGCCATTGGCAATCAGGACAAGTTTTAATACTTACGTGAGCTTGAGCAAGTGTCAAATGCAACTGTTGTTTAAGACTGCAGGCATTCTGATGAAAAAAGGCATCATCAGCTTGAGCTCGCAAAAAATCCTGGAAAGTCTGCAAACCACATTTGTGGTCATACCAGAGCATCAGCTCGAGTGTTCCCTTCTGATAAGGGACCAGGTAGCCCAGAATGAGAGCGAATATGGGTGATGTAATGATGGTAACGACGGGCACAGGGCAGCTCTTGCGCTGCAAGAAACAAAGCTAGTAGAGATGAGATTCATTAGTAATGCCTTTCACGTGTGCAAGATTTAACTGAGTAATACTATACACGGCATAAGCAGAATCACTAACTATATTTATGTCTTGGTGAGGAAAAGTTTGTAAGGCCAATATTAGGGCACCTAACTCTGCCTATTGTGTAGTTTTAAAATGTTCCTGGATTTTGTGCTGCCAATTTTGCATGGCATCTTGCCACACTATAGCTGTCTTTTTAGTTTTTTCTGAACCATTTGTAAAGACAGTGGTGGTGTGAAGTAAAGGTTTAGTGATAACAATAGACATAAATTTAACAGGCATGGTTTGTAAAAAGTTTAGGAGCTTAAAGGTGGGTAAATGGAAGCTGATATTACCAATAAAGTCAGCCATTGCTACTTGCCAATTAAGATCACAAGCTAAGAGAGTATGAAATTGTTCCTTGCTTACTGGTTGGAAAAGAGTAGTAGGATCATATCCTGACCATTGAACACAACGTTGGTGCCCCTTTACGAGAAGAGAAGCTATTAAGTCTGGAGTCTTTTGTAAATGTTTAGAGGGATTATGTGACAGGTACATAACACAGAAAATACAGAAATGGCAAAATATAAAGCCTACCTGTTAAACTAAGGCATGGAAGGAATGGATATTTTAAGTGATTTTTACCATATTTTCTGGCCTTAGAAACTCATTAGAATGTGACTTGCAAGTCGCCATGATAATAAACCTGCATTGAGTTAGATTAAGTGTGTAAAATAAAAAAAAAGAAAAAGAAAAAAAAACCCCAAAACATTTAAAAAATGTTTTTAGGTGCTGGCCATTTTCTTGCATTAGCCATTAGCTGGAATGTCTTAGATGTGAGCTTGGGAAAGCAGGGCTGTGGCCAGTTTCTTCCCATCTGCTCTACGCTCATTAGGCAGCCTCTCTTTCTAACAGCCTGCCACCTGTTGCTACTCTTGCCCTGAAAGGAAGGAAGGAAGATTACAAGTGGCAGCAAGAGGCCAGAAAATGACCAGGTGGTAAAGTGTGTGTATAAGCGTGGAGGCAGGAGGCAAGAGAGTAACAGGCTGGGAGAAGACCACCGCTCTCATCCTCCAGACCACCTATGCGGGGAGCCAATGCTGTTAGGTAAGGTACTAAAAATATACTGGGCTTTTTTTTTAAATTATTTTTACCACCCTCAAGCCGAGAGGCTCAGGGGAGGAGCAGACATGCAGCACAGGGTCTGCTTTGAAGTTTCCCAGGCACAGCGTTTTAAACATTTTATTAAAAAGCGAACAAACATTCCTACTGCTGCATCTATCTTCTGAAGATGACAGCAGCTGGCAGAGCTTGCCTACCATAGCCTAGTTATCATTTTGCATACGGCTATGGGAGAGCACCCCTTATTAGCGGGCCTCTCCCCCAGAGCTCTGTACCCTAGGCTGCTCCACACCTCTGCCCACCTTAGGCTAGTAAGGTCGGGGTGCACATGGACTGTTTCTTGCCCTTTCCCTAGGGGGCCAGGGAAGACAAGGAATTGCTTGTCAACTGAGACATGCAAGGGGTGGCAGGGAAGGGAGAAGGAGGAAAAGCAGCAGGACAGCAAGCAGCAGGCCATTTCTGGGCTGTTACTAAGGCATGTGACCATGGTGAGGCTTCTCAGGACCGGCTCAAGCTGCCTACAGCTATATGGGGACTGGTTTTGTGCCTCTCAACCTCCCCTCCATTACCACAAACCCAGAAAGCGGCAACCTGCCCAGACTGCCAGTGATTAAATGGGCACTCCTTAGCATCTTAGCAACTCTCCTGCCCCAGGCCTCTGTGGGCAGCAAGAAATCCAGAGCTATCTGGGATAAAACCCAGGAGGCAGCATGCAACTTTCCTTTATACTTCAGGGAAACAGAAAAATGATAAGGCCAGAACGGCTGATGCTGGAAATTAAGAACTTGCATATTAGGAAGACAATTGTATCAGCCACTTTCCTTCCCTCCTGGAGGTACCGCTTTGGCAGGTTAGTTTGTTAAGAAGCCGTCATTGAGTCCGTGTCCCCTCGATTATATAGATGTTCACTGAGCAGGGGTCTTATCCAAGAACTGTCCACTGGGCAGCCTCCAGTCTCCTCAAGGGGAATGGGAGGTGCTGTTGCCTGAATGGGGCCAATGAATGCAGGTCCCTTTAAGGGTGTAGGAGAAAAGGACAATAGCTTTTCTATAGGGGGGAGGAAGACTCCGGTCCATCCTTATCACTAGAAAAAGTCTCTTATTCCTCATAGAAGGGAATAAAGGGGGCAGATAAGTCTCTCCCTGTTGTTCTGGTTTCTGTTTTTCCTTCTCCTTTAAATCTCCTGAATTCCCTTCAGGTGGAGAAGATGGGTAGTCTGACTCAGCACATTCTGGCAGATAAAGAGGATACAATGCAGAGGGTACCAGCACCCAGCTGGTCAAAATAGTAACAGTAAAATGACCTTGCTCATATCCTCTTTCAGACAGCAACCTACCTGCTCCCATAACTCTAAATCTAATGTTCCTTGATCAGGAAACCAAAGGCATTCCTGCCAAATTAAGAGCATAGCTTGTGTAGAGCTCCAGGCTCTACAGTGCACTGGACAGCCTTAAGTAGCTGTTGCACTGTTTTAAAAAATACTTTCTGCTCTCTGGTCATTTCTTAACCCATGATAATCTAGCCCCTGATATTTTATGCATGTGTCCCATCCTCCTGATGGGAGTCAGGACTGTCCCTTACCAGGATTCCCTGAAAATTGATGAGCTCTTCACCTTCATGGGTAAATTCGAGGCGGTCACATTGGGTTCACGAGTTGCAGAGCTTATAACTTGCAGTGAATGCTAAGAATGAAGTACTCGGACAATTCCAGCTGAGCAGGGTTAGGGGGTAGCTCTTTGGAGAGAGTCTGCCCCAGCATCTGTCCACCAAGTATTTATTGAAAGGGCTTGTATTAACTACAAACGTCCACTAGATGGCCATTTGAGGTGGCTTGCTGAGGCACCTGTGACCTTGTACACACTCAAACTGCATTCTCAGGAGGCTGTTTTCAGCGTTCCTTATCACCCCACACACTCCACTCCCTGTCCCGTTTTCAGGGTCAAGGAGTTTCATTCCCATGCCCAAATAACGTACACAGTGCCTCAGTATTTTTCCATGCCCGACCTCAAATGCCATGTACGTAAGCTTGAATATGTTGCCATGTGTCCCTACAAAGGTAAAAATTTGCAAATGTAATCTTCATCATTGGGGCTATTCTGTCTGGAATTTTAAAAGAATTCTAGTGTAAGTTGTCAGTTACAGTGATATACTGAGGTTTATTCCCTGCATAATTCAGAGGAACATTATAAAATAAAAACAAAGTGCACAAAATACTACAGGATATCATTAATTTTGATTAGTGTTATAGGAACAAGACCTTGAATATTAAAATATTTAAAGTACTATGTAAAGATACAGAGAATGCTCTGAAACTCTTGTTACCTTAAAGAGTTACCTGAATATTGTAGTGAAGAAACTAAAATATAAATGGCAGAGTGAGAAACAAATTGAGCATTTTCTTTTCACCAACACCAGGTGTTCTAAACTAATTGATATTCTCTGTGATGTGGCTGTCAAGAATACACTCACTACTAGATAGTTATAAATGCAAAGCAAACTTTTTTTCCTTCAAAATATAGTTTAGGATTTTAAATAGAACTTTTGAATACCAAATACATTTATGTGGCTCAAAATGCAAAAATAGAAACTATTATCTCATGAACAGTCTACATTCTCATTCTTCATTTAATCAGTTCCCTGTACACATATATTACTGATATATTCTTATACACTTTTTTGTGACCATATAAGGGTATAAGAATGCGAATTTTTTATCCCCCGCTGTTTTTTTTTTACACAAAATGAAGCATTTTATACATGCTGCTCTTAATTTATTTTGAATATTAGACTTGTAGATCTGTATTAATATACTCAGTCTATCTTCATTCTTTTTCTTAAATAGCTTTTTAATACTTCTTTATGCAGATTTAGCATAATTAATGAAAGTTGCCTATGGATGAACGTTTGTTTGTGATAGGTAGACATTGTTATGTTCACTATATCCATTTCCAATTCCTGAGTATTACTCTTCTCTCTCCCTGTGAAAAAGACCTGGCCACATGTCGAGTTTTGACCAATGAACCATGAATGATAGTGCTAAAAGTCACTTATGGTAGAAAATTTAAGACACAGTCAATCTTTTGCCGTAGTCTTCCTTTCTTCTCCTCCCCTCCTCCTCCTCTTTCATTTTCTCATTTCTCCTCCTCCTTTTTTAATTCACCAGACAGTAAAACTAGTACAATTCCAGATGTTTTATTTTTTGACCTGAAATCCATATAGAGCACAATATCTAAGACCCATGCTAGACATCTTGTGTGAATGAGAAATTAACTTTCATTACTAAAATCTACAAGGACTTTTTGTTTGTTACTATAGCATTATCTAAGCAATCATTACTGATATAAAAAATGGTACCAGAATTTTTGTGTTACCAAAACATAGAACTTAACAATGATTGGGCAATGAGCAGCAAGAAAATTAGTTAAGTCTGTAAAGATGAATGTTTATATGATGCTTTGAAGAAGCAGTATTAACACCATCACCTGCAATAACTTAAGAAGTCAATAATGTCCTTTTTGGTTGGTGAAAAGTGCAGAAAAAGGATACTAGTAGTATATGTTGTCTACTGTTGACTGTACTTGAAAATGAATTATAAGAGAGATAAGCCCAGGGCAGAACTGCTAGTTTTATGGAGAGAGGGAAAGAAAGCAAAACAGTCATGAGTTAGGATATGAGGTTCGCAAGAGGAAATTATCTTAATTTATGACAGTAAAAGGTAAAATTAAGAGAAAAATTGTTTGATGTCAGTGTTTGGCAAAGACTATATAAAACATGCAGACCAAATAACAATTTCTAACACATCTGAACAGGTTAAGTGGAAGGCAATACATTAGTTGGAAAGAGGACTGAGTGAAAGAAAAGGCTAAGGGTAAGACTTCTATCCAAAATCCTGGCAGTTTATGGTATCTGCAATTAAGAACATGCAGAGAAACATGTCTTAAGAAGAGTTTGTAAGTGTGGTTATTTGTACATAATGCTGATTAAAATTAAATAGAAAAGAGTTCAATATATTATCTGAGTTATTCTACAAAGAGAAATGCCCTCCTGAACTAAAATGAACATTCATTGTTTGATACTTAAAATCACTATTTTGTTTCAATACTCTGTGGGCAGAAAATTGGCTGAGAAAGCTTCTCATTGATTAAAAAGTCATGTTGTCAAATGACCTATTCAGTTGTAGCCTAGGAGAAAAATGAAAAAAGAATTACCACCCAGGGACTCAAGGACTGTGGAGAATGATGGACTGGTAATTAGTCTTAGGAAGGCAAATCAGAAGCCAATCAAGGAACATTCTCTACTCTCAATATAGAAGCTCATTTCTACATATGGCCAGAGTGAATTGGCATTGCTAAATACAAGTAATTGCTTTACATTTCTCCCTTTGAATGGAGTGTTGTTAGCAGGTGGGCTGTTCTATTTTATATTTGGTACATCTGGCAGATGGTGTTGGACTTGTTGAACTTCTGAAAAGATTGAGACCTAGAACTTTTAGCTTAAAGCAGCAAATGAGTGAGATGTTTGGATATTTTCCCTTTTGAGGAAGTGAATACATATGTGAGAGAAGGATCGAACCAGATATTTGGTTATCTGAGTGGAAAACTAGATCTCACAGTTTACTAATATTTAAATCCCTACCCTGAAAGAGAATTATGCTATAATTTGTACTCTCATTAGAACCCAAATTAGCCATATATTTTACTTTGTTAAAGATGTGTAAATATAGTTGATGTTGTCAGAATCTTTTTTAATCTTTATATAATGATTTTATGTTCTCTTTTCTGTCACTGAAGCCTGCACTATTCCAGGCAGTTTCTTTTGGTTCTAGTGGGAGTAGAGTACCAGTAGAGGGTACTTTGAGCAGTACCCTCGTAAAGACCATTACTAAACATGTAGCGTGAATAATAAATAAAACTTTGCTGTTTTAAAGCACTAAGATTTTGGTGGTGTTTGTTACTTCAGCATAACCTAGACTATCCTGACTGATACATGGCTATCTCCAAAGTTTTGCTCTAACAAATAAAGCTGCGATGACTTACACATAACTTTTGAAAATGTGTAAGTGAAACTTAAGTTTAAATTCTCAATTCTCAGAAGTGGAATTTGTGAGTCAAAGGCTATAAACAAGGTAATTTTGATAAGATATGGCTAAACTTCTCTCCATAACTTTGATATCAGTTTATATTTTCACTAGTTTATGTGATGCTTATCATCCATAGATTTGTCAAGAAGTATATTATCAACATTTTGGGTGGTCAGTCTATAAATTGAATATTTTATCTTAGAGTTAAAGCTAACAATTAAAAAATAAGCAAAACAAAAACGTTTGTAAGAGAAGCTCATCCTATGGAGAAAGCATTCTAAAAACACGTTTTTAAATGTTTTTATTTTTATGTGATTTTTGAAGCCAGTACAGATATGGATCCTCAAAAACATGCTTATCTTGATAAAATTATACAATGTAGACATTTAGAAACACACTTTTCTAGTATAGTTTACAAATGTCCATGTAAAGCATTTTAGTAGGTTTTGAATCAATTTTTTAAAAATAAAAGTGTAACATTTTAATTGTTTGGCAAAACTCCTACTTTATGTCAGGAAAGGTTCTCATTTATTAATAAATTAAAATATAAAAGGCAAAACATTATGTAATCATATCACTAGGACATAATTAGTCTTTGCTAAAGTTCAGCATTTACTAATGGAAAAAAATATTAATAAACTAGGAATATAAGGTAATTTGCTTGATTTAATAAATTACACACACACACACACACACCGGCAGTTTATAGACATGCTTAATGGTAAACAAATTGAAAACTTTTCACTTGAGACTGTGAATAAGATGAAGATGTCAGCAAATAATATTTCTTTTAAACATTGAGACCTTTTTAAAAATATGTTTTATTATTTACTATTTTTAATTTATTTTTTCTACTTTCATTTTAGGTTTGGGATACATGTGCAAGTTTTTTACATGGGTAAATTGAATGTCACTGAGGCTTGGTGTATGAATGATCCCATCACCAATGTAGTAGGCATAGTACCTCATAGGTAGCCTATCAGGTTTCAGGGTAGGCCATGCCCACCTTACTCCGTCAGGCATTACCCAGTGTCTGTTGTTCCCATCTCTGAGTCCATGTGTATTCAGTGCTTGGTTTTCACTGAGAAGTGGGAATGTATGGTATTTGGTTTTCTGTTCCTGCATTTATTTGCTTAGGATATGGCATCCAGCTTCCTGCATGTTCCTATGATTTCATTATTATTATTATTATTATTAAAGATGGGGTTTCACCATATTGGTCAGGCTGGTCGCGAACTCCTGACCTCAGGTGATCCGCCCACCTCAGCCTCCCAAAGTGCTGGGATTACAGGCGTGAGCCACCGTGCCCGGCAATTTCATTATTTTTTAATGTCTTTGTAGTATTCCATAGTATGTAAGTGCCACATTTCCTTTATCCAGTCCATTGTTGATGGGTATCTTGGTTGATTGCATGTCTTTGCTATTGCGAATAGCTCTATAATGAATATACAAGTCCATGTGTCTTTTTGGTAGAACAGTTTATTTTCCTTTGCGTAAAACCAATGACAGGATTTCTGGGTTGAATGGTAGCTCTGTTTTAAGTTCTTTGAGAATCTCCGAACTGTTTTCCACAATTGCTGAACTAACTTACGTTCCCACCAACAATGTATAAACATTCCCTTTTCTTTGCAACCTGGCCAGCATCTGTTGTTTTTTGATTGTCTAATAATGGTCATTCTACTGGTGTGATGTGATATATCATTGTGGTTTTAATTTGCATTTTCTAATGATTGAGAATTATTCATATATTTCGTGGCCACATGTATGTGTTCTTTTGAGAGGTGTCCATTTATGTCCTTTGCCCATTTAAAAGATTAGGGTTATTTGAGTTTTGCTTGCTAAGTTCTTTATAGATTCTGGTTATTAGACTTTTTTGGAAGCATAGTTTCTGAATATTTTCTCCCATTTGTAGGTTGTCTGTTTACTCTGTTAGTTTCTTTTTCTGTGAAGAAACTCTTGAGTTTAATTAGGTCCCACTTGTCAGTTTTTGCTTTTGTTGCAATTTCTTTTGGTGTCTTTGTCATGAAATCCTTGTCTGCGCTTATGTCCTGAATGGTATTGCCTAGGTTGTTTTTCAGGGTTTTTATAGTTTTGGGTTTTACAGATAAGTTTTTAATCCATGTTGAGTTAATTTTTGTATATGGTATAAGGAAGGGGTCCAGTTTCAGTTTTCTGCATATGGCTAGTCAATTATTCCAGCACTAAATATTGAATAGAAAATTCTTTCCCCATTGTGTGTATTTAATGTCAATTTTGTCAAAGAATAGATGGCTGTAGGTGTGTGGCTTTACTTCTAGGTTCTCTATCCTGTTTCATTGATCTAAGTGTCTGTTTTTGTACCAGTACCATGCAGTTTCAGTTACTGTAGTCCTCTAGTATAATTTGAAGTTGAGAAATGTGATGTCCCAGCTTTGTCCTTTTTGTTTAAGATTGCTTTTGGTATTTGAATTCTTTTTTGGATCTATATGAATTTCAGAAATAGGTTTCCTAATTCTGTGAAAAATGACTTAGGTAGATTGATAGGAATAGCAACAAATCTGTAAATTGCTTTGGGAAGTATGGCCATTTCAACAATGTGGATTCTTCTTATTCATGATCATGCAATGTTTTCTACTTGTTTGTGTTGTCTCTGATTTCTTTGAACAGCATTTTAAAATTCTCATTGTAGAGATCTTTCACATCCTTAGTAAGCTGTATTCTTGGGTATTTTGTATTTGATCCTTTTGTGGCTATTGTAAATTGGATTATGTTTTTTACTTGGCTCTGAACTTAGATGTTATTGATGTAAAGAAATGATGCTGGTTTTTGAACATTGATTTTGTATTTTGAAATTTTACTGAAGCTGTTTGTCAGTTTTAGAAGCCTTCTGGTGGAGCCTATGGGGTTTTTATGTATAGAATCATATTTTCTGTTAAGAGAAACAATTTGACTTCTTCTCTTCATATTTTGATGACCTTTGTTTATTTCTCTTGCCCGATTTCTCTGGCTAGGACTTCCAGTACTAGGATTAATATGAGTGGTAAGAGTGGGCATCCTTGTCTTGCTTCAGTTCTCAAGGGGAATGTTTCCAGCTTTTGCCCCTTCAGTAAGATGTTGGAAGTGAGTTTTTCCATAGATGACTATTATTATTTTGAGGTATCTTCCTTCAATATGTCAATATATCAGTATGTAATATGTTGAGGGTTTTTAATATGAAGGGACACTGAATTTTATCAAAGCCCTTTCTGTATGTATTGAGATGATCATGTAGTTTTTGTTAATTCTCTTTACGTGGTAAATTATATTTATTGATTTGCATATGTTAAACCAAGCTTGCATTGCAGGAATAAAGTCACAAAAGAATAAAATATCTAGGGATACATCTTACCACAGAGGTGGAAGATCTTTACAATGAGAATTTTAAAATAATGTTGAAAGAAATCAGGATTTCTGATCATAATGAATTAACTTTTTGATGTGCTGTGGGGTTTGGTTTGTATTTGGCTTGTATTATTGTATTAGTTGAGAATTTTTGTGTCTATATTCATCAGAGATATTGGACAGAATTTTTCTTTCTTTTATTGTGTTTGTGCCAAGTTTTGGTATCAGAATGATGCTGGCTTTGTAGAAGGAATTAGGAGGGAATTCCTTGTCCTTGATATTTTTGAATAATTTCAGTAGGATTGTATTAGCTCTTGATTTCACATCTGGTAGAATTTGGGCTTTGAATCCATTTAGTCCGTAGCTTTTTTTAATTATTATCTTTTATTTTTTTTGATAGGCTTTTTATTACTGATTTAATTTAGGAACTCATTATTAGTTTCCTCAAGATTTGAATTCCTTCCTGGTTCAATATTAGGAGGATGTGTGTTTCCAGGAATTTGTTCATTTCTTCTATGTTGTCCAGTTTGTGCACCTAAAAGTGTTCATAATAGGCTTTCAGGAATTTTTGTATTTCTGTTGGGTTGGTTGCAGTGTTGTTTCTGATTGTTTATTTGGATCTTCTTTCCTTTATTAATATAGCTAGTGATCTGTCAATCTTGTTTTATCTTTAGAATAACAAACTTATTTTTTATGTTTTTGTGGATTTTTGCATCTCAGTTTTATGCTATTTAACTCTGATTTTGGTTATTTCTATTCTTCTGCTAACTTTGGGTTGGTTTGCTCTTGTTTTTCTAGTTTCTGTAGGTATGCCATTAGATTGTTAATCTGAGATCTGTATACATTCTTGATGTAGACATTTAGTACTAAAAACTTTTCTCTCTCTCTCTTTCTTTTTTTTTTTTTTTTTGGATCTGTCACCCAGACTGGAGTGTAGTGGTGCAAGCAATCTCAGCTTACCACAACCTCCACGTCCCAGGTTCAAGCACTTCTCCTGAAGCAGTCTCCCGAGTAGCTGGGATTACAGGCACACATCACCACACCCTACTAGTTTTTTGCATTTTAGTGGAGACGGGATTTCACCGTGCTGCCCAAGCTGGTCTCAAACTCCTGAGCTCAGGCAGTCTGCCCACCTCGGCCTCCCAAAGTGCTAGGATTACAGGTGCGAGCCACCATTTCCAGCCCAAAATCTTTTCTCTTAACACTGCTTTAACACAGTCCCAAAGATTCTGATATGTTGTCTCTATTTTCATTAGCTTTAAAGAATTTTTTTGATTTCTGCCCTAATTTCTTTTTTTACTCAAAAGTCATTCAGAAACAAATTGTCTAACTTCCATACAATTGTTCAGTTTTAATACATCTTCTTGGTATTGATTTCTATTTATATAACACTGTAGTCCAAGAGTATGGTTGGTATAGTTTTTTTTTTTTTTTTTTTTTTTTAATTTGTTGAGACTTGCTTTATGGCCAAATATGTGGTTCATCTTATATGCCTTATAAGGTATCTTATATGCCTTGCATAGGTGATTAAAATGTATATTCTGTTGTTTGTAGATGGAACGTTGTGTAGATCTTTATTAGGTCTAATTGTTCAAGTTCAAGTTTAAGCCAAGAACATCTTAGTTCATTTGCTGCCTTGATGATCTGTCTGATGCTGTCAGTGCAGTGTTGAAGTTCTCCAGTATTACAGTGTGGTGTGTCTAAGTCTCTTAATGAATCTCTAAGAACCAGTTTTCTGAATCTGGGTGTTCCAATGTTGGGTAGGTATATATTTAGGAGAGTTAAGTCTTCTTGTTAGATTGGGGCCTTTGTTATTATGTAATGGCCTTCTTTGTCCTTTTTCATCATTTAAAATCTGTTTGATTATCATATACAACAATAGCTACCTCTTTTTTGTTTTCCATTTGCCTGATAGATCTTTATTCATCCCTTTACTTTGAGCCTATGGGTATCATTAATTGTGAGATAGATCTTTTGAAGACAGAAGGTAGTTGGTTCTTGCTTTTTTTAATTCAACTTGACACTTCATGCCTTTTAAGTGGGTCATTTCACCTTTTCATGTTCAGGGTCAATATTGATATGTGAGGATTTGATCCTGTCAGTATTCTGTTGTCTGGGTGTTATGTAGAATTGATTGTATAGTTGCTTTATAGTGTCAATGGTGTATGTTCTCAAGTGTGTTTTTTGGTGCAGTTATTGTTCTTTCCTTTCTAAGTTTAGCACTGCCTTGAGAAACTCTTGTAAGGCAGTTCTAATGGTAGTGAATTCCTTAGCATTTGCTTGTCTGAAAAGGATTTCATTTCTCCTTCTCTTATGAAATTTAGTTTGATGGGATATGTACCTTTTGTTTGAGATTTGCTTTCTTTAAGGATATTGAAAATAGGTCCCCAGTCTCTTCTAGCTTCTTAGCCTGATGGGGTTCCTTTAGTTAGGGACCTGCTCCTCTTTAGCTGCCTTTAGGATTTTTTCTTTTGAATTGATCTTGGAGAATCGGATGACTATGTGTCTTGGAGATGGTCATCTTACATAGTATCTCCCAGGGGCTTTCTGAGGTTTCTGAATTTGCATGTCAGCCTCTGTAGCAAGATTGGGAAAATCTTTGTGGATTATATCCTTAAATGTGTTTTCCAAGTTGCTTTCTCTCTCTCCTTCTCTTTCTGAAATGCCAAAGTGTCATAGTTTTGCTCTCTTTACATAATTTAATATTTCTCAAACTTTTGTTCATTTTCTAAATTTTTTTCTTCATCTGCCTATATTGCTTTGAAGGAGCAATCTTTAAGCTCTGATATTTTCTTCTCAGCTTGGTCTTTTCTGTTGTTAATGCTTCCAGTTATATTTTGAAATCCCTGTAGTGAATTTTTCATTTCCAGAAATTCGGGCTTTTTAATGCTTATTTTGTCTTTTAACTCTTGTATCATTTTACTCTTTTCCTCAGATTGGGTTTCCACCATTTCTTTTATCTCATGAGCTTCCATGCCAGCCAGATTCTGATTCCTAAATAACATTCAGTCATTTCAATCTGGTTAGGATTATCTGATTATCAATCTGGTTACCTGGGGATCAGTCAGATTATCAATTTGGTTAGCTTAAGAAGACACTGTGGCATTTTGAGTTGCCAGTGTTCTTGCAGTAGTTCTTTCTCTGACGTGAGGGCTGATGTTCCTTTATCCTTTGAAGCTATTGTACTTTAGATGGAGCTTTTCATTTTTATGATCTTTATCACCCTTGAAAATTTGACTGTGGCACAAGTTGGGTATTATTGAATGGCTTCCTTTCTGGATGCTTTTAGAGGGGCAAAGCACAGCTCCACACTTTTGGGCTGGATGCTCTAACCTTGGGGGACTCAAATAAAGTCAGTGTCTTTGTCCTCTGGTCCCTTCAGGTTGGGCCTCAGCTGGGCTTGAGGGGTGAAGGTGCTGGGAGCAGACTCTATAGTGGATAGCAGGGGGCTGTGGGTAAAGGTGCTCCAACAGAGACAGTGAGGTACCATGGGCGTAGGGCACGCTGGCTGGTGGCACCACGGAACTCTGATGGGAGGCACTGCAGGTGCCATGAGTGGGAGGCACCCAAGAGGGAGGCACTGTGAGGGAGAGGAACGAGGAATAGGAGTGCCTCTTGCCCAAGGCTGAGGCAGATCCACAGGAGCGTCTCTTGTGGGGGAGTTCACTGGTGATGGCACCAGTGGCAGGAAGTGCTCTGAAGCACTCCAGTGGGAGGCAGTGTCAGAGGGAAGGGCTCAGTTGGCAGCACTGTGGGTGGAAAGTGCTCCTGTGGGGTGGTGTGGGTGTCACGGGCAGGAAGCATTCTGAAAGGGCAGCAGCAGGGTCACAAGTGAACCCGTTCTAGGGGGGAGGCTGTCAGCAAAAGCAATCTGGTGGGGTGGCAGGGGCTGTGCTGCATGCAGGCACGGCCAGACAGGGACTCTTGAGAACTTTTCTAAAAATTGGCAAATAACATTTGTGTATATTTATGGAGTACATTATGATGTTTTGATAATATATATGTCTTGCAGAAATATTTGATCAAGCTAATTAACATATCTGTCACCAATTATTTTGTGGTGAGAATGTTGAAAATACATACTTTCAGGAATTTTGAAATACAGAATATATTATTAAGTGGTCACCATCAGTGCAATAGAGCTAAATCACTAAAGCTAAATCCTCAAGTCTAACTAAAAGTTTGTACCTAGTAATCAACATTTCCCTTTTCCTCATCCCTTTTTCTCCCCTTCAGCCTATGGCTACCACCTCTCTACTCTATTCCTGTGAGATTGCCTTTTCTAGATTACACATTGGAGATCTTAACCAGTACTATAAGACATGAAAAAAGAAAATATTTAGTACTTAGAGAGAAGGATATAAATCTGTCACAACTGTGAATAGAGACAATATTAAAAAGTTATAACTGCTATGTGAATTTTGGGAGGTCACTGGTTACAAGATCAGTACGTAGAACTCAGTTGTAGGTCTATGATTCACTAACAGCTAGAAATGATTTTTTTTTAAATGTGACAAACTGAAAGGTTATAGAGAGAATGTTACTATTTACAATTGCATAAAACTAAGCAAAATATTAGGAAATAAAACTATAAATTGTTTGTCCCATCGCTACAATAGGATTTTTCAGTAACATCACTACAAAACTGTCCCTAGGTGAGAAACACCACTCTATAAAAAATGATGTAGCATCAACAAGAAAAATTAAAATAGACTAAATAAACATAGAGATTTATGGTTGAAACGTTTAATACTATAAAGATACCAGTTCTCCACAAATTGATATATAACTTTAATGTAATCTCAGTAAAATTTCTACCTGTCTTCCTTTGTGGAAGTTAATAGGTTGGTTTTAAAATTTGTATGATTTGCAAAGAAGGGTAATTGAGATAACAGAAAAGAACTTGGTCTCTTACTCCTCTGACAAAATGAGGAAAGATCCAATTTCCCTTGGCACCCACTGTTTGTCAAAACACTCACTTTCGCTTCTCTGTTGTCAGTCCCCATCCTGATTTGTGTGGTAAGAAGCTACTTTTTTGCCTGGAGTCTCTTTACTTGCTTCACCATTTGGTCTAGGGAGGGTGGGTAGCTGCACTGAAGTTTCTGTGAGGATTACCTATATGATTTTCGTGTCTATTCTTTAAGTAAAGACTTACTGGATCCTATGGACAAAGAACCTCTCAGTTCTACCTTTGAACAAAATAATTATTAATTGAACTCCAACTCATATCTCAGTAAAACTTATTAAGTTGTCTCTATTTCTAAGAACCTAGATGGTAATCGATAAAACCCCTTAAAGCCCTGGCCTTCGACCTTCTATTTATATCTGGGTGGCTTTTTCCTATTATCAGGACTGCCTATCCAGTAATTTCCTATTTCATTAAACTTCCAACCTCAGTTTAAGATCAGTTGCTGGGAAGCTCTTTTAGTCTTCTCATTCTGAATTGTGTTTTTTTCATCCATAAACTTTAGGATCCTATTTATTTATTTCTCTTGGAACATTGTAATCTCTGTATTATGGGAATTTTAAACTCAATGCATCTGTTTGGCTAAACTGCAGAAACAAATAGACCTCATTGTCTCAAAACAGTACAATTTCCCAAAAATATTAGAGGCTTATTGATCACTCAAATAACATTACAAGGTAAGTACTTCTCATGCTCATGTATCTTATGCATGAACTAAGGCATCTCCTACTCCCTATAGGGCTGCATTGTCACTTGCATTCTGTGGCAGAAGGAGAAAGAACAAGAAAGTGCATGGGAGTATTTTTTGGCCAGGCCTGGAAATGGCACACATCCCTCAGGCTATATTTGCTCAGATAGAACTCAGTCGCATGTCCCAATTAACTACAAAGGAGGTTGCAAATTGTGGCCCAAATCAAAGCCTCTACCATATGTTGAAACCAATTTAACTGTGCTTTCTGACCCTCTTCCTTTACCTGTAGTCCTAATTTATTTTATTATGTCCTCCTTTACTCATTCTCTAAAGCTATAAAATGTAGTCTTCCATAGTCCAATGGAGTCTAAGGAAGATCACTTAGCTCTTTGTCAGTACTCTCTGGACAATCTGCAAAGGTCCTCTCTCCCCACTAACTGGCTCGTTTTGCTTTTTATTCTGTTTTTGTTTTAAGTCACTGCCTTGGACGAGATCATAACTGTCTCTTATATAATCTATTTTGAAACTCAAATAACTCATTTTACTGCTATACCGCACTGCTTTATTAAATACATGTTTGCAATCTTAAAAAGGAGATATCAAAATCCACAAATATGATATTAACATATTCTTGAGTCCCCATTATGAGTCTAGTTTATATGGCTCCCCATTTTGTAGGGATTAAAAGTGTATTTCAATAGGGTGTTCAATGCCTTTTTTTGCATGAATCTACTATCATCCAACAGCTTTCCCTCTTCTCTTTACCCCAATAGACTTCAGATACAGAATGCTATTTCTTGCCCCTTGAATAAAACATGCAATTTTTGGTCTTGGATTCTTTCCCACCCACTGCCAAAAATATCCTTTCTCCCTCCCCTTCTCTGATTTTCCTTCTCTGCCTTTTTGATATAACTATCCTTTAAGGTATAACTCAAATGTCACATCCTTTGCAAAGCTTCTCTTTCTTAATATCCATAATCCCAATTAATCAATCACTTTTTCCTTTTTGCTGCCACAGGAAATGTTTATAGTTTTCTTACAGCATTTATCATTGTGTACTTGTGTGGCAGTTATTTGTGCATATGTCTTTTTCCCTTCATCCAGGATAAACTGTGAGATTCTTGATAGTAGTCACAGTATCTTATCCTTCTCTGTTTCTCCAGTGGGTATATACAAATTACATACTAGTGGGGCTGAATTTTAATAGTCCTGACACCTGTTTATAAATGTTTGATACAAAGACAAAAACAAGACAGAAGGAAAAATATTGCCTGATTACTTATATGTAAAATATGTGGGTGTGTATGAGAGAGTTCAAACATACAGATATAGAGAATGAAACAGCTGTGACCATGGGCTTGGGGGAAGGAGGTGAGGAAATGGGGAGATAGAGGTCAGTGGATACAAAATAACATGTAGGATGAGCAAATTTAGAGATATAAATGTACAACAAAATGGCTAAAGTTAATACAATTGTATTTATTAGGGATAGTGGTTAAATAAATAGATTGTAGTTGTTCTTGTTGCAAAAAGGTAACTATGTGAGCTGATAGATATGCTAATCTACTTTATTATGGCAACCATTTTACTACCTATATGAATCCCATAGCATTGTTTTGTAAATGTCAAATATACACAACAAAATTTATTTTTTAAATAAAGCCCACAGAAACAAAACCACTGTGTGAGCCTTCTTGAAGTTTAGAGAAGAAGAGCTTGGAAATAGTTTTTAAAAATTAAGAGAATATCCTGTAAAGAAATATAACAAATCCAGAGTCAGAAAACAAAATTCAATTTACATTAAATGTAATTACCCAAGTAAACCTTTTGAATAGCATTAACTGTTATAAATGGAGATCGTTTGTCTACTGAAACAAAGTCATATGACCTAAGTCACAAAGACTTTACTAAGAAGATACAATAAGTATTTTAAAATTCTGTGTAGATATACTTCAGGGTACAAATGATCTATATATAAAGAATGTATATTCTATCAGTATGAAGAAGAAAATAGCTACCAGAAAAAATATGAATGAATACAAATTTTCCTTTAAAGGGCTTATGCAAGACAGTTAACGCAGTTTATCAGTGACTGACAAGTAACCCATAAGTCAGAGACATTTTGTAGATGACAGAATTAGAGGTTAGAACAACTTTTGTGTAATGTAGATTGCCAACTATTGCGTTTCCCCCAGACCGTCTCGTGCCCTACACAGAATTAGCCTAAGTAGTCCCTGCCTTCGTCAAGGAGTGTGTATGAGGAGTTCCAACTCTACCCACTAGGTGTGTGATACATTTTATTGCCAAAGATCTGTTGTCCAGTATCTATGATGTGACCCTTGAACATTCATTTGGCCCCTGAAAGTCCCAAATTGCATGACCCTGTGCCTCAAAACTTGGTTTATAACACTGCGGCTCTGCCTCAGCAGCTCTGCCTCAGCAGCTCTGCCTGGCACTACAGTTGCCTGTTGTAGCTGAAGCCTTACCTAGAACTTTGGCTTTATTGTTGGTAGGTGTGATACGCAAACAAGGTCTGAAGCTCTGCTGCCTGGGTGCTGAATCATTTTCTATGCTTTTCCATACTGGTTAGGATTTTACAGTGACAAGATCGTTACCTTAGGGCCAATTTTACCTGTCATTGGCTTCCTACACTCTATGCTTGTTGTCCAGATTTTAGTTCAGATCTCAAATTCTGACTTGACCAAATCAGAGACGACTTTGTGAGCTTCGCTTGGCTTGATTCTCCCTTTTAACCTACTTTCCTAAAGGGTTAATTCTACAAATAAATCTGTTTCCTCAGCTTTCTCTTTTATATTACTTGCCTGCTTCTTCTCCAGTTGAGAGGATATTGGTGTGTCTGATTCCTTTTTGGCATTAGTGACCACAGGACAATGTGGTTTCGTGGTTTCTGTTTGCACCAAGCACTGTCCTATGTGCAAGCTGATAATTAGTCCCTTGATTCCTCTGGGCCAGTGACCCAAGTGCTTTAGTTTGTGCATCATTAAACTACTCTTGGTGAGTTTCTGTACAATACATGTAGACATGTTTATTAGCTTTCACTCCTATTTCTGTAGCATTGATGAGTTTGTTTGTTATCCCCTGGTGTGTACCATGTCTTATTAAGCTTGTAGATGCTGTTTTCTCTTCCTCATCCCTTCTTCTCATAAGTCAGGGTAAAGGTATCAAGATAGCTGGCATAAAGGAAATATCACTGTAGTTAAGTAGACAGATCATGAAGTTTTGTCATTTAATCACACTTCAAAAACTAACTTTTTGGGGAGTTGGGGGGCAAGTCATATCTACCTTCTAGTAAGTTAAATTACTTATCTGTCAAATGAGGATAATAATGTATTTAATTTTGTTGTGAGAATTTTAAGACAGAAATCAAGTGAAAGGCTTATAATACTTGGCATATATTAAAGTCTTTGTAGACATTAACTGATTATGGTAAGCATTTAAAATACTTGTTAAATAACTGAAACAAAATAAGGAATCATTAGAGTAGAAAAACAATTCAAGGGAAATCTTTGTTTCAGGAATACAAAGAGTAGGTAAGACTATCTGTTCACATAAAATTCAGAAAGATTTTATTTTTCTTTTTTTTTAAGTTTATTTATTATACTTTAAGTTCTAGGGTACATGTGCAGATCATGCAGGTTTTCTACATAGGTATACACGTGCCATGGTGGTGGCCTGCTGCATCCATTGCCCTATTATCTACATTAGATATTTCTCCTAATGCTATCCCTCCCCAATCCCCCCCACTACCTGATATTCCTCCCCTAGCCCTCCACCCACCCAGCCCCCAGTTATGTGATATTCCCCCTCCCTGTGTCCATGTGTTCTCATTGTTCAACACCCACTTATGAGTGAGAACATGTGGTGTCTGGTTTTCTGTTCCTGTGGCAGTTTGCTGAGAATGATGGTTTCCAATTTCATCCATGTCCCTGCAAAAGACATAAACTCATCCTTTTTTTATGGCTGCATAGTATTCCTTGGTGTATATGTGCCACATTTTCTTTATCCAGTCTATCATTGATAGGCATTTGGGTTGGTTCCAAGTCTTTGCTATTGTGAACAGTGCCACAGTAAACATACATGTGCATGTGTTTTTATAATAGCATGATTTATAATCCTTTGGGTATATACCTGGTAATGGGATTGCTGGGTCAAATGGAATTTCTATTTCTAGATCCTTGAGGAATCGCCATACTGTCTTCCACAGTGGTTGAATTAATTTATACTCCCACCAACAGTGTAAAAGCATTCCTTTTTCTCCACATCCTCTCCAGCATCTGTTGTCTCTTGATTTTTTAATGATCACCAATCTAATTAGATCTTTTGATATAAAGATACTTGAGAGTTAGAAAGTAGTTATCAGGAAAACATTGTTTCTGTTAGCAAGACATAAGAAATATAACTCTAACCAAATCTATAAAGTCTCAGTAGTGTAAAATATAGTAATAATTGGTAATTAAAAATAATAAATTATACAAGTACACTATACTCAAGACCAGCCTGCTTACTATAACTTTCTGTGCTGATGAGAATGTTCTTGGTCTGCAAGGTCTGGAATGATAGCCACCAGTCATCTGTGAGAATTGAGTATTTGAATTGTGGCCAGTGACAATAAAGATATTTTAATATTATAATTTAATCAGCCAGTTGCTACTGTATTAGTCCAGACTCACGTTCCTGAACAGAAAGTGTGTTCCATGTACCCCTCCCCCTCCCTTTCCCCTCCCCTCCCCTCCCCTCCGCTCCCTTTCCTCTCCCTTTGCCCCCTCCCCCCTCTCTCTTTTTTCATGTACTTCTTTTTGGTTGTTCTTTCATGTCTTTTTCATTATGGCAGCTTAGTCATGCTCTGTGTAGTAAAAAGCAGAAAGTAGGGTACAGTAGAGAGTTGATTGGCTCATTTCCCCAACTGGATAACTAGCCATTTTAAAAATAGTGTAGCATCTTTTAAGATAAAATCTGGTTAAAACAACAACATGGTTTTTGGACGACGAGCTATAACTTGGGTATATTTTGCTATTTTAGAATAGGGTCAATAGATATATGATAAAAAAGATATATTAATTTATATTTTGCTTAAATTTTTATGACAAATGCTGAAAAACATTTACATTCAAAGACTAAGAATTTTGAATTATACAATTAGGATAATATTTTATTGATGATCTAGGAATGAATAGTGTCTAAATATCCACTGGCTTTTTTTTTTCTTCACTTCCCTGGTCCTCTATACTTATGTTCCATTGGCAGGTATAGGCTGATTATTTTCAGATGATTTGAATAGCTTAACTGTATCCATGATAACCACCATTAACACTGGTAGATTCCATCCTGTTTACAAATAGAATTCCCTAATCCTTACTGTAGATGAATAACATCCCCCAAGTAAGGTGCTCTCATCTTGGATCTCCACTATTCATTCTTAAGCAGAGTCCCTTTTTGTTTCCCCCTTTACAATTGTCTTTCTATCATGCCTTTCAAAAATTCTTACCAAGCTCTTCATTCAAGTAATTGATACCAATATTCTGTTAATCTGTGGATATTAGGACACATTAAAACTTTTCTTGGATAAAATAGTATACCCGGCCAGGTATGCTGGCTCACGCCTATAATCCCAGCACTTTGGGAGGCCAAGGTGGGCGGATCATGAGATCAGGAGTTGGTGACCAGCCTGGCCAACATGGTGAAACTTCAGCTCTGCTAAACATACAACAAATTATCTGGATGTAGTGGCGCGCACCTGTAATCCCAGCTACTCAGGAGGCTGAGGCAGGAGAATCACTTGAACCCGGGAGGCAGAGGTTGCAGTGAGTCAAGATTGTACCATTACACTCCAGCCTGGGCAACAGGGCGAGACTCCATCTCAATACTACTACTACTAATAATAATAATCCCAGGGTGATCTGCTAAGACCCAGTTATTTTATTGCATTCTTAAGTATATTAATATGAGTTTCTTTTTCAAAAGTTTATGATCACTTTACTCAAATTATATGTTTTCTTAGAATCTCTTTTATGACTTGTTAATACATTAATAGAAGGGTTTTTAAAAATTCATCAAAATGTGTAGTTAATAAATTGCTTTGGTTCTCTCTTGAGTTAGCAGCACAGAAAGCTTCCACTTGTCACTGATAATTGAATTCGATTTATCACAAGAGCATATTGTTGATACTTGGATTGTATCAATAGAATTGAAAATGTTAGGGTTATAATACCTTTTTGGCTCATGGCATCTCTCTATTTCATTTATTTCTTTACACACACACACACCCCACACACACACACACACACACCCAAGTCTTACTCTGTTGCCCAGGCTGGAGTGCAGTGCCCAATCTCAGTTTACTGCAACCTCCACATCCTGGGTTCAAGTGATTCTCCTGCCTCAGCCTCAGCCTCCCGAGTAGCTGGGATTACAGGCACCTGCTACCACACCCAGCTAATTTTTGTATTTTTAGTAGAGACAGGGTTTCACCATGTTGGCCAGGCTGGTCTCGAACATCTGACCTCAGGTGATCCACCCGAGGTCCCAAAGTGCTGGAATTACAGGCATGAGCCACCACGCCCAGCCTATTGCTTTATTTTTTAAGCAAGATAATATATTATTTTTACTTTTTAGTTATTTATAAACTTTTCAGATCTCAATTCATTAAAAGAGAATTTTTAAAAGCTTGTTTTGCTTAGTGATGTAATTGTTGCTTATTTTGTGTAGAAAATAATTATTTTTAAATGATTGGAAAAAGCATTAGGTTCCTGAGCACGTGAAACAGAAGGAAATGGGAAAAGAAATGATCAACTCAGGGACATAGATAAATTACTGAAAACTATTTCTTAAAAAAAATGAAAAAACAGCAGTTGTAGAGAATACAGAATTAAATTTGCATACTAGTCCCTTTGTATACTTGGGAAGCATTTTTTTATGGAGTATTGTGAAGAAAAACATCAGGTTGATTACTGACAGTGTTCATTCTGACCTAAACAACAACAACAACAACATATGGAAGAAATAGTTATTAGAGTTATTACGGTTACTAGAGAAGCTAAACAACCTGCAACTGTACATTTTTAATTTGTTTTGTTTTGTTCTACTTTATGTTTGAAGAGTTTACATTTATTTTGAATCTATATAAGAGAGAGTCACTTTATTTGTGCTGGTGTCCAAAACTTATAATTGCTTCAGAGGAAAAAACAACTATTTTGCATGTTTCCCTAAATTGATTATCACTTAATATTCACAACTATTCTATGAAATAAATATTATGATTATTAAATTAGTGATTAGAAAACTGAGGCTTAGAGAAATTTAAAAAACAGTAAAATAAAATTAACACAGTCTTCTGTCAGGACTCAAATTCAAGTCTCCACATATTCATGCCTATTGTTAATGTTGATGTTACCATGTAGCTGTCTGTAATATGGTTAAATACTACAAAGTACTCTCATAGATTTATCTGAGACATCATTTACATAGGTGACACAACTGAGGTTAAGAGAGTTGGAATTTCGTAAGTAACACCCAGCAAAGTAGAATTCACATCTACCTCAGTTTCTTTGGCTTCAGCCTGAATCATGACAGCGGTTTTTGGATCTCTGCAATTTCCAAATATTAAATTTTCTGTTCTGTTTCTCACTGCCTTTCTTTTTCTTTAGTTGCCTAGGAGAAAGCGACCATGACGGACATGGAATGATCATGCAAATTCACAGAAGAGAAGATTTCAGAGAGGGTATAAGACATGACCAAATCGTGATACTGCTTCACCTGTACTCCAGGTAATGCTTCTGCACTACTTTTTAGATGTCTTATTCTACACTTGAAAGTGTGACACAATGAGTTTGCAAAAATGTGCTAAAACAATTATTAAGTAGAGTCAACAATTATCAGGAGTGCCACACACAAATAGAAAATAATTTTGGTAGTGTTTAAACTGAAGGCAAAGATTGTGATTCCCTCTTGATGGGAAATTAAAGTAACAGCGGTTATATTGCTATATTGATATCATATTGTTACATATTAACACATTTTTATAATTTTATATCACCTAAATGTTTTGTTTTCTATAAAACCTTTGAAATATGCTTAAATACACATAGTAATTTAACTTTGAAATAATAGTGATATTGAGAGCACTATCTGAATTTTGATTTTGAACTATTCAAGTAAGACTTCATTTTAAAAGTGCCCATATTTAAAACTTCACTAGCTTGTTAATCCAAGGAAAGACCAATTCATTGGAGGCTACCAAATAGCTACTACCTTTTCCAAGTCCCAAATCCTTTAAACCTCTTTTCACCTTCATTTTAAAAACATGAATAGCAAGACTCAAATCCAGCAGCCAAATTTTTGCAAGGTATTTTTCTCTCCAAACGAGGTGATGTATTTCTTCTAACAGTCTTTATAATAAGAAGATGTGTGTGGAAGAAAGTCAAGTGTTAAATGAAGCCATGCGAATTAGCCATCTGGGTACAACAGCATTGTCTTGCCTAATATTTAGTTCACTGGATTCATAATCTTACGAAGAATCTCATTTTTTACGCTTTGTAATATTCCAGTATATTTGACCAATCCTTATCATTCCTCAAATACACAGTTCCTTTGAGAGCTTAACAACTGTGCTGATAAAAGCTGTGAGGAAGGATGACATTATATAAACAAACCAGTTTTGTGATTTGATGGGTAGACAAAGCAGTGGCCAAAGAGCTTCTACAATTTAAGGAGGAATTATGGCATTCTTCCCGTCGTGTGGTGCAGGCTTGTCTGTCTATTTGTCTGAGGATGTTATTCCAAATGTTAAAAAAATAATAAGAAGAAGAAGAAAGGAGGGGGAAAGAAGAGAGGAAAGGTGAGGAAAAACAGAGAAAGGCAAATAAAAAGTAGATGCATTCTTATCAGTTTACAAATAATGCTTGAGATGTTTATTCTGATATTTATGACCTTGCCTGTTCTAACTCTATTTAACTTTCTAATTTGTGTTGCAACAATTTCTGTTCATTTGTCTTCTGTTCCAGTTGAATGGAACTTGCTACTACTCCCCACAGCTGTCTTATGCTTTCCTCCGTAGGTGCCTTTTCTCATGAGTATACTTTTTTCATATCTATTTCCTCTCCCTACCAACCAATTCCTATTTATTTTTTCATTTGAGTTCATTGGGGCATGATTTACATATTAGAAAATATACTCAAGTGAAAGTTTCAGTGAGTTTTGACAAATTATATCAAATTATTTATATCAAATTATGTATTTAAACAAATTATACACAATTATTTATATTTAAAATATAAAACATATACACAAAAATTTTATTCATAATCCTTACAATAAAATCTGCCTTCATTCCATGCCTATTTACATACACCCTGAGCAAAAGGCAAAAACAGTCTGCTTTCTGACATTATAGATTAGTTTTGCCCTTGCTAGAATTTCACATAAACAGATTCACATAGTATGTACTCTTCTATATCTGGTTTCTCTTCTTCAATATAATGGCTTTTTGAGATTTATTATGTGGCTACATGTATCAGTACTTCATTCATATTTATTGGTAAGTAATAAACCATTACATAGACATTCCCAAAATGTATTTATCTGACCACATATTGTCAGATATTTGTTTGTTTACAGTTGTTGAATATATGAATACAGCTTCTATGAGCATGCATGTTGAAGGTGTTGTGTGAATGTATGCCTTTTATTACTCTTTAATGCACAGATATAGGATTGGTGAGTCATATGATAAATATTTGTTTAGGTTTTTGAGGAACTGTAAAAAAACTGTTTCTCCAACAGAAATTTCTGTTAAACTCCCAACAGAAATTTCTGTTAAACTCCCAACAGAAATTCGTAAGATTGCTACACATATTCACCAGCACATGGTATTGTACGTCTTTCTCATTTAACCATTGTAATAGATGCTTAGTGGCATATCGTTGTAGATCTTACACGTATTTTCCTGATGACTGATAGTGCTGAGCAGTATTTCAGGAGTTTTTAGAACAATTTATTTATTGTCTTTGTTTAAATCATTTGTGCATTTTTTCAGGATCATTTGTTTTCCTATTTTTTTTCTTTTTTTTTCTTTTTATGGACTTGTAAGAATCATTTCATCTATGAATAAAAATAGGTTTTTTGCTTCATTTTCTATCTGCAGGCTATATATTGATTTTCTAGTATTATTCCACCAACTAGGTCCTTTGATAGGTTGAGTAGTTGTGTTGAAAATGTTGGATCAGTGTGTTGAAAGTATATATATTTAGTTTTCCTTTGATGCTGGGTGAAAGCATTTAGTCTGTCGTCATTAAGTTTAATGTTAACTTGTTTGCCATGATTTACTGTTTTGTGTTTGTTGTTCATCATTAGTAAGTGTTACATTTTGGCCAAGCATATTCTGCATCTGTTGAAATAACTGAATGGTCTTGCTTTTTTCATCTATTAGTACTATGAATTACACTAATTGTTTTTAATGTTAAACTATACTTGCATTACTGGAATTGTTCATTTGTCAAATATCTTTGAACTGTGCACTGGTCATGAGGTATTACTATTCTTTTTGTGTTGGGATTCCATTTCATAAAATTTTCTTAAGGATTTTTGTTTCTGTGTTCATAGAAGATACTGATCTGTACTTTAATTTTAATGTCTTTTTCTCAATTTTTTGTCATAGTAATGTTAGCTTCATATAATTAGTTGGGAAATACCCACTCCCCTTCTAGTTTTTGCAAGAATATGCATAGAGTTTATATTATTTCATCTTCATTTTTTGATGCAATTAACCATTAGTGCCACATTGGTGTAGACTTTGCTTTGTGGAAAGTATTAAACTACAGAGTCAGTTAACTTAAATAATATAAATTATTGAAGGTATCTCCTATTTTAATGTGTTTTGTTAGTTCTGAATTTGTTCATTGTACTGATGTTGAATTTATTCACAGTAAATTGTTTGTGTTGGGCTCTTGTTATGGTGTTAACATTCATAGGAGTTGTAGAATCTTTTTTCTGAACTGTCTGTCTAGGAGTTTATGAGTTTTTCTGCTCTTTCAAAATAAGCTTTGGTGTACATTCATTTTCCTATATTTTTCTATTTTTATTTCAGTAGAATATGTTCTTTCTAAAATTATTATTCCATTCCTTCTGCTTATTTTGAGCTTAATTTGCTCTGCTTTTTTAAATCATATTTTAAGATGGAGGTTTAAATAATTAATTTTAGGATTTCTTCCCCCTTGTAAAGCCATAAATATTCTTCTAGATACTGCTTAAAATGGAATATTTTGCATTTTAACCTTCATTTAGTTCAATATGTTTTCTAATTTTACTTGTAACTTCTCCTTTGACTCACAAATTATGTGGAACAGTGAGGCCAGAACAAGTATTATTTAAAAACCTGAGTAATAGGATAGGAAACCAAGGAAATGTAGTTTCAGTTTGTACATTTATAAGGGCAATAATCATTCTTTAGGAAACTGCATTAAGGACTCCTAATTAAAATTACTATTTTTACTCATTGTAAATTTTACACATATATCTTGGAGATATTCTTTGTGTCAGGATTTTTACTAGATCCGGGGACCACAAGATAAATGAGACAGAACCCTTTCTGTCAAGGTGACTTTGGTCTAGTATGGGAAATGGCAAAATATTCATATAGTGCTGTGCAATAGAAATATTTGTAATTTTAAATATTCTATTATCAATATTAATTTTTTAAAAAGTAAAATTAATTTTAATATATTTAACTATATATACATCTAAAATACCATTCCACCAGGCAGTCAATGTAAAATTATGAATGATATATTTTGCTATTTTTGGTACTAAGTCTTCAAATATTCAGGATTCATTTGACAATTATAGCATATCTTAATTCAGGCTGGTCACTTTTCAAGTACTCAGTAGCCACATGTGGCTAATGTGACTGTATTATACCTCACAGTATTCTTGAAATATACAAAAATTGTCAGTTTAGTCCTTACAGGAATGTGTCTTTATTACACTGGATAAACTTCATGTCAGAGAGATTTAAGTAACTTATCCATGTTGTTTCAGTAAATAAGTAAAAGAGAGGTGATTGGAACAAAATGTTTTCTTACTCCAAATTCTATGTTATTTTCATGACCCTTGCTACATTTGTAGTTCCTAGTTTTCTTGATTCCTGTCTCTTATTAACTCCTGACTTCTCCTATCATCATTCTAAATCATATAATCAAACATGATGTGCTCAAGCATCACTGGGTCTGAAAGTTGAAGCAAAGTGCTTTTACTGATGTGAATAAAGGCTAAGGAAAGGAATGTAATTTTGACACACACACTCTCTCTCTCTTTCTTCTCTCTCTCTCTGTCTCTCTGTAAGAAATAGGATCTCAGTATGTTGCCTGGGCTGGAGTGCACAAGCTATTCACAGCCATGGTCATAGCACACTACAGCATGGAACTCCTGGCTTCAACCTCCCACCTCCACCTCTAGAGTCTCCAGAGTGTGACTGGTGAGAGACTACCTCTGTGACACATACTCCCACTGAGAAACCTGGTAATCCAGACCACCAGGGGAATGCCTTAATCCTTCCCAGCACTGGAGATGATTTAGTGAGTGGCGGGGGAGTAGATGAGAAGGAGTGGCATGGGGATGTGCTTTGTGTACACTCCCAGACTCCTGTGGGGGATGGAGGAATGCCATTACCGATCTTTTCTCACTGGGGACCTTGTAGAAGTCTGCCAGTTAACTCGGGTTGTGGTCACAGGTTGATGGAAGCTCCAATTAGGATTTGTGATATAATATTGAGTGGAGACAAACTCCCTTGGTCAGAACTGAGAGGTGAGTGGGAAGTGTGCAGGAGCTGGATGCCCCTCCATCTTCGGCAGAGGAAAGGGTTGTTCTTTGAAAGCCATGGTTTGAATCTCAGCAGGGGGCAGTTTTGAGTTTTGAGTGCAGGCTGCCTAAAACTCAGCAAGCTGCTGCTAGTGTAACACTGCAGATGTGAGACCCACCTTGTCAAATGCATGGGAGCTAGGTGGGGGGTTACTGCCACCTGCTACCCATCACACCCATGTGAATTCTTCTGTGCAGCAAAGGCACTGGGCTCCTTTCTGGAATGTTACCCTAGTGGCCAGAGAACTGCTCTCCAGTCTCTATTGGGGATGATGCTTGTGCCTGCAAAAGAGCCAGACTGCAGACTTGGCTGACTAAGCCCCCACCTGACTTTGCCCTTCCACCTGCCCTAGTAGCTTAACACAAAGGACAGGGACTCTGGGCGGCTCCGTGGCCCTGCTCATTGCCTGAGATACCAGAGTACCTTTTTCAGATAACGTAAGGCAAACACAAATTCCACTGCTACCACCACAGCTAGCACATTTTGCAAGCACGGCCTCCTGGAAACAGGCCAAATGACATAGTCCATTACAACAGCATTTACAGACTCAATAACACAGTGGGGAAAAAAAAAGGCTTTTGTGACCTCAACTATCACCATTGCCTGAATCACCCTGGCTAACCAAGAGGTCTTGAGTGTGTCCACATAAGCAGTACATTACTACTGTGGTTAGCATTTGTGACAGCCAATATATTAAGGCTATTTATAACCAAGGAAATTTCACAGAGTCTGTGTTACTCCTCTGCCATCCCTATCATAGCTGATCCTTGTTCTCACTGTTGGGAGATGAGAGGACAGGCCACATCAAGTGATCCCTTGAAGACGTTCCTCAGTACCGCCCTGGAGTGTGGCAGCCCTACAGCCCAGCTAGACCTAGAAGAGCAGCAAGATTCACGGTAGTCTGGCCCACAGGGATTCCTACCCTTAGCAGGAAGGGGAGTGTACCACATGAAGAAAGTACCCCATGGGTCAAAATAATTCAGACAGTAGGCCTCGAGTCCCAGAACTTTCTGTGTATGGGAAGTTTCTTTTAGCAGAGCCACAGATGCAGTCTGGGATCAATAGGGAATTATCTGAGGCTCTACCCCAACAATTGGGCAGCCCTGGTGCTTGTGAAGGGCCTTGGAGAAGGACACTCTTTCTGGAATCCTTCGGGGTAACTGCATCTACACAGGGGGGAGTGACCACCAGTTTCAGGCTTGCACTAGGGGTAGAGTTACAATCCCTCCCTACATGAAACATTAGCATTTCTGCAAATGAAAAGAAGTGCCTGTCTGATCTGAGTAGCCAGAACACTGGGTTAGGAGTGTGACTGGGAGGTAGATCACTTTACTGCTAGCCTGGTAGAGGAGCTGAGGTGGTTCCTCCCTTTCTTCTGAAAAGACCTCATTGTATTTCTCTGAGAGCTCTCCCAGCCATCTTTATCATGGATGGGACCTCTGCTCCCCATTGGGTATTGCATGTACCCACCTGCTTTAGCTGCAGCCAAGTTTTACCCATGGGCACCTTCTAATGGCCTGAAACTGAAACTGTTAAACCCAGTAGATAAAATGCTGGGGAAATTCTTTTTAAGTGCACAGCACTGGGGAAAAAGATTAGCTTCGTGAAACCTTTGCTATTCTAGCCCCACAGAAGAGCATGGATCTGTTCACACACTAAGCACATTGCTTCTACAACCAGCATCTGAGAAATCATCATACGGAGGCTCTCTATAACCAGAAACTTAGAGTCTTTATTACTGAAAGTACTTAGAGCCAAATTATAATAAACTCTAAACATTAAAGTCATATCCTTAAGGGAGGAAAAAGAAATAGAAACACACAGTCAAATCAAAAATAAACTCAAATATACTTAGAAGAAATCATTTATCAAAATGAGAAGGAACCAGAAAAATAATTCTGATAATATCAAAAAACAGAACTATAACACCCTGAAAAGATTGCACTAACTAATCAGCAGTGGATCCAAACCAAGATGAAATCTTTGAAATTCCAGAGAAATAATTCAAAGGATTTTTTTAAGTTACTAAAGGAGATATAAAAGAAAGGTGAAAATGAACATGAAAGTAAAAAGCAATATAGATCTTAATAAATATTTTAAAGCAAAACCAATCAGAACTTCTAGAAATGAAAGATATTTAGAGAATTGAGAAATGCAATGGAAATTTTTAACAGTAGTCTACAATAAGTAGAATAAATAATTTCAAAGCTTGAAGACAGTGCTTTTGAATTAACCCAATCAGATAAAAATAAAGAGAAAAGAATTAAAAGAAATAAATGTCTCCAAGAAATATGGAATTATATAAAGTGTCCAAACCTAAGAAACATTGGTATTACTGAGGGTGAATCAAAAGCAAAAAGTTTCAAAAACTTATTTGTGGAAATAATTGGGAAAATATTTCCTGGTCTTGCTAGAGATATAGACATTCAAATACAGGAAGCCCAAAGAACTCCTAAGAGGTTCATTGCAAAAGGACATCATTGGCTGGGCACAGTGGCTCATGCCTGTAATCCCAGAACATTGGGAGGTGGAGGTGGGTAGATCACTTGAGCCCAGGAGGTTAAGATCAGCCTGAACAACACCGCAAAACCCTGTCTCTACTAAAAATACAAACATTATCCAAGCATGGTGGTACAAGTCTGTAATCCCAGCTACTCAGGAGACTGAGGCATGAGAAATGCTTGAACCCAGGAGGAAGAGGTTGCAGTGGACTGAGATCATGCCATTGCACTCCAGCCTGGGTGACAGAGCAAGACTGTGTATGGAAAAAAAAAATCATTAAGACAGTAGTCATCAGTCTATCTAAAGTAAAGTGAATGTGAAGGAAAGAATGCTAAGTGCCGTGAGTCAAAAGCGTCAGGTAGCCTATAAAGAAAAATCCATCAGATTGATAGCAGATTTCCCAGCAGAAACCTTAACATCCAAAAGGAATTGGGGTCCTGTCTTTCATCTCCTTAAACAGAGTAACTATAGGCCAAGAATTTGGTATCTAGCAAAACTAAGTGTCATAAATGAAGAAGAAATAAATTCTTTCTCAGACCATCAAATATTGAGTAAATTTGTCACAACCAGACCAACCCTATAAGAAATGCTAAAAGGAGCTCTAAATCTTGAATAAAAAGGTTGGTTTTTTTATTCCCACTCATAAGTGGGTGTTGAACAATGAGAACACACGGACACAGGGGAGGGGAACATCACACACTCGGGCCTGTTTGGGGTGGGGGGCTATGGGAGGGATAGCAGGGGTGGGGGGAACATAGGAGGGTTAGCATTAGGAGAAATGCCTAATGTAGATGACAGGGTGATGGATGCAGCAAACCACCATGGCACATGTATACCTATGTAACAAACCTACACATTCTGCACATGTACCCCAGAACTTAAAATGTTAAAAAAATGGTTGGTGTGTAACAGAATAGAATCTCTTGAAAACATAAAATTCACAGGCCCTATAAAACAATAACAGAATGAAACAAACAAAGTAGATAACAATCAACATGATGACTAGAATAGTACCTTACATCTCAATGTTAACATTGAATGTAAAAGTCTAAATCTTATACTTAAAAGATACAGATTGGCAGAATAGATAAAAATTCACAAACCAAATATCAGCTGTCTTCAAGAGAGTTGTCTATCACGTAAGGATTCTTGTAGGCTCAAGATAAAGGGATGAAAAAGATATTCCACACAAAGGGAAACCAAAAGCAAGCAGGAGCGCTTAGTTTTACACCAGATAAAACAGACTTTAAAACGACAATAGTAAGACAAAGAAGGGTATTATACAATGATAAATTCAATGAGAATATATGATGATCCTAAAAATATATGCACTTAACTTTTGAGTTCCCAGATTCATAAAACAATTACTTCTAGACCTAAGAAAGTGATACACAGCAAGGCAATAGTGAGAGTCTTCAACACTCCACTGACGGCCCCAGATAGATCATCAAAGGAGAAAGTCAATAGAGATACACTAAACTTTAACTGTACTCTAAAATAGACTTAACAGATGAATACAGATAATTCTACCCAAGAACTGCAGAATATACATTCTTCTCATCACCACATGGAACATTGTCCAAGATAGACCATATGATAGGCCACAAAACAAGTCTCCATAGATTTTTTAAAATGAAATTATATCAAATATCCTTTCAGACCACAGCAACTAGAAATCAGTTCCAAAAGGAACCCTCAAAACTATACAGATATGAATCTGGGAGCCAAGATGGCCAAATAGAGGCAGCACAGCTCTGCAACTCCCACTGAAAAGGATGAAAACTGCAGTAAACTTTTCATCTTTAATTGTGGTACCAAAATTCTCTTATTGGGACTGACTAGGTGGCAGGCATGACCCATGGAGAGCAAGCAAAAACAGGGTAGAACAAGACCCCACCTGGAGCTGCAAGTGGCAAAGGAAGCTCCCTTCCCCGGACAAAGGAGATGGTGAGGGACTGTTGCTTCTTCTCTATGAAAACCAGGCTTTCCCCATGGATCCTTGCAACCTGCAGATCAGGAGTTCCCCTCCTAAACACATGCTGCTGGAGCCTTAGATCCCAAGTAGAAAGCTGTGCAGAATCACTAAGGCTGCTTGGATGGGTGGCCTCTTGAGCAGGCACTGAGACACAGGAGTATTAGCATACTCTGGATCTGGGAAATCCTGTGAGGCAGGAAATCCATCTAGTCTCATAAGGAGGTGGGTCAAACCAGAGAGCCAAGTGGTCTCAGTCTCATAAAACTCCACAAGCCAAACCCGCTGGTTTGGAATACTCCCCCCAGCCAGCACAGCCAGCTAGAGACTGCCTAGTAGTCTTCAGAAGATGGATAATAACGAACTTCACTAAGCTAAAGGATTATGTACTAACACACTGCAAAGAAGCTAACAACCATGATAAATCATTACAGGAGCTGTACCAGAATAACCAGTTTAGGGAGGAACATAAATGATTTGATGGAGCTGAAAAACACAACACGAGAACTTTATAATGCAAACCCAAGTATCAATAGCTGAAGAGACCAAGCAGAAGAAAGGAGCTTGAAGACTATCTTGCTGAAATAAGGCAGACAGACAAGGTTAGAGAAAAAGAAAAGGAACAAACAAAACCTCTGAGAACTATGGGACTATGTTAAAAAACCAAACATACAAATGATAGGGGTACTGCAAAGAGACGGGGAGTGTAGAACCAAGTTGGAAAACGTTTCAGGATATTCAGGAGAACTTCCCCCAACCTAGCAAGATAGGCTAATGTTCAAATTCAGGAAATCCAGATAACCCCAGTAAAATATTCCATGAAAAGATCAACCCCAAGACACATACTCATCAGATTCTCCAAGGTCAAAATGAAGAAAAAAATTTTAAAGGCAACCAGAGAGAAGGGCTAGGTCACCTATAAAGGGCAGCCCATCAGACTAACAGCAGAGACCTTTCAGCAAAAACCCTAAAAGTCAGAAGAGATTGGTGGCCAACTTTCAATGTTCTTAAGGAAAAGAATTTTCTTTTTCTTTTTAATTAGACTTTAAGTTCTGGGGTACATGTGCAGATCTTGCAGGATTGTTGCATAGGTATCCACATGCCATGGTAGTTTGCTGTCTGCATCCCCCTCATCACCTACATCAGGCATTTCTCCCAGTGTTACCTCTCCCCCAACCTTCCTGCCCCCCTGCTGTCCCTCCCCTAGCCCCCCCACGCCCCAACAGATTCTAGTGTGTGATGTTCCCCTCCCTGTGCCATGTGTTCTCATTGCAGTGGAAAACAGAACAGAGGCCACAGAAGCAACGCCACACATGTACGACCATCTGATCTTTGACAAACCTGAAAAGGCAAGCAATGGGGAAAGGATTCCATGTTTAATAAATGATGTTGGGAAAACTGGCTAGCCATCTGCAGAAAGCTGAAACTGGACCCCTTCCTTATACCTTACACCTTAACTCCAGATGGATTAAAGATTTAAACATAAGACCCAATACCATAAAAACCCTAGAAGAAAACCTAGGCAATACGATTCAGGACATAGGCATAGGCAAGGACTTCATGACTAAAACACCAAAAGCAAAGGCAGCAAAAGCCAAAATAGAAACATGGGATCTAATTAAACTTAAGAGTTTCTGCACAGCAAAATAAACTATCATTAGCGTGAACCACAACCAACAGAATGGGAAAAAATGTTTGCAATCTACCCAACTGACAAAGGGCTAATATCGACAAAGAACTAATCTAATCTACGAAGAACTAAAGCAGGTTTATAAGAAAAAAAACCCCATTCAAAAGTGGGCAAAGGATATGAACAGACGCTTTACAAAAGAAGACATTTATGAGGCCAACAAACGTGAAAAAATGCTCATCATCACTGGTCATTAGAGAAATACAAATCAAAACCACATTGAGAAACCATCTCGTGCCAGTTAGAATGGTGATCATTAAAAAAATCTGGAGACAACAGATGCTGGAGAGAATGTGGAGAAATAGGAACACTTTTACACTGTTGGTGGGAGTGTAAATTAGTTCAACCATTGTGGAAGACAGTGTGGCGATTCCTCAAGGATCTAGAAATAGAAATTCCATTTGACCCAGCAATCCCATTACCTGGTATATACCCAAAGGATTATAAATTGTTCTATTATAAGACACATGCGCAGGTATGTTCATTGTGGCACTGTTTACAATAGCAATGACTTGGAACCCACCCAAATGCCCATCAATGATAGACTGGACAAAGAAAATGTGGCACATATACACCATGGAATACTATGCAGCTATAAAAAATGAATTCATGTCCTCTGTAGGGACATGGATGAATCTGGAAACATCATTCTCAGCAAACTGACACAAGAACAGAAAACCAAACACTGCATGTTCTCACTCATAGGAAAAAATTTTCAACCCAGAATTTCATATCTGGCCAAACTAAGCTTCATAAGTGAAGGAGAAATAAAACCTTTTTCAGACAAGAAAATGTTGAGGGAATTTGTCACCACCAGGCCTGCTTTGCAAAAGCTGCAGGAAGCACTAAATATGGAAAAGAAAAACTGTTACCAGCCACTACAAAAAAACACACTAAAATATACAGATCAGTGTCACTATGAAGCAAATATATAAACAAGCCTGCAAAATAACCAATTAGTATCACAATTTCAGGATCAAATTTACACATAACAATATTAACTTTAACTGTAAATGAGCTAAATGCCCCAATTAAAAGACACAGAGTGGCAAGCTAGATAAGGAGTCAAATCCATTGATGTGCTATATTCAAGGGTCCCTTTTCACATGCAAGGACACAAATAGCCTAAAAAGGATGAAGGAAAATTTACCAAATAGAACACAGAAAAAAGCAGGGGTTGCAATTCTTATTTCTGACAAAACAGACTTTAAATCAACAAAGATTAACAAAGTAAAAAGACAAAGGAAGGCATTGTATATTGGTAAAGGGGTCATTTCAGCAAGATGAGCTAACTCTCCTAAATATATATGCATCCACTACAAGAACACCCATATTCGTAAAACAAATTCTCAGTGACATACAAAGAGAGTTAGACTCCCACACCATTAATAGTGGGAGATTTTAACACCCCCACTGTCAATAGTAGACAGATTATCAGGACAGAAAATTAACAAAGTTATTCTGGATTTGAACTCAGCTCTAGACCAAGATGACTTGATAGTTATCTACAGATCTTTCCACCCCAAAACAACAGAATATATATTCTTCTCAGCACCACATGGTACTTAATCTAAAATTGATCACATAATTAGAATTAAATCACTCCTCAGCAAATGCAAAAGAACTGAAATCATAACCATTACTTTCTTAGATCACAGCACAATCAAATTAGAACTCAAGAGTAAGAAACTCACTCAAAATCGCACAAGTGCATGGAAATTGTGCGACCTGCTCCTGAATGACTCCTGGGTAAGTAATGGAATTAAGGCAGAAATCAAGAAGTTTTTGAAACCAATGAAAACAAAGAGACAATGTACCAGAATTTCTGGGAAACAGCTAAAGCAATATTAAGAGGGAAATTTATAGCATTAAATGTTAACATCAAAAGCTAAAAAGATCTCAAATCAACATCCTAGGATCACAACTAAAAAAACTAGAGAAGTAAGAGGAAACAAACTCCAAAGCTAGCAGAAGACAATAAATAATGAAGATCAGAGAAGAATTCAAGGAGATAGAGACACGAAATACCCTTTAAAAAATAATTGAATCCAGGAGCTGATTTTTTGAAAAAATTAATAAAATTAATTCTAGCTAGCTAGAATAGTAAAGAAGAAAAGAGAGAAGAATCAAATAGACACAATAAAAAATGATAAGGGGGTTATTACCACTGACTCCACAGAAATACCAACAACCATCAGAATATTTTAAACAGCTCTATGCAATAAACTAGAAAATCTAGAAGAAATGAATATATTCCTGGACATATACACCCTCCAAAGACTTAACCATGAAGAAGCTGAATCCCTGAGTAGACAAATAAAAAATTCTGAAATTGAGGTAGTAATAAATAGCCTATCCAGAAAAAAAAAACAAAAAAACAAAACCCAGGACCAGATGGATTTACAGCTGAATTCTACCTGAAATACAAAGAGGAGCTGACACCATTCCTTCTGAAACTATTCCAAAAACTTGGCAAGGAGAACTCCTCCCAACTCATTCTATGAAGCCAGAATCATCCTGATACCAAAACCAGGCAAAAGATACAAGAAAAGGAAAATTTCAGGCCAATATCCCTGATGAACATTGATGCAAAATTTCTCAATAAAATAATTGTAAACTGAATCCAACAGCACGTCAAAAAGCTTATCCACCATGATCAAATTGGACTCATTGCCAGGATGCAAGGCTGGTTCAACATATGCAAGTCAATAAACCTAATTCATCACAGACATATCTAAAGACAAAAACCACATGATTATCTCAATAGATGCAAAAATGCCTTTGATAAAATTCATCCTTTCATGTTAAAAACTCTCAACAAACCAGTTATTGAAGGAACATACCTAAAAATAATAAGAGCTATTTATGACAAACCTGACAGCCAGTATCATACTGAATGGGAAAGAGCTGGAAGTATTCCATTTGAAAATGAGCACAAGACAAGGATGACCTATCTCACCACTTCTATTCAACATCGTGTTAGAAGTTCTGGGCAGGGCAATAAGGCAAGACAAATAAATAAAGGGTCCGCGAATAAGAAGGAAGGAAGTCAAAATGTTTTTGTTTGGAGATGACATGCTTTTATAGCTAGAAAATCCCGTCGTCTCAGGCTCAAAACTTCTTAAGCTGATAAACAACTTCAGCAAAGTTTCAGGATACAAAATCAATGAGCAGAAGCCACAAGTGTGCCTATATACCAACAACAGGCAAGCAGAGAGCCAAATCATGAATTAACTCCCATTCACAATTGCTACAAAGAGAATAAAATACCTAGAAGTACAGTTAACAAGAGAAGTGAAGGGCCTTTTTAAGGAGAACTGCAAAGCTCTGCTCAAGGAAACCAGAAGGAAAACAAACAAATGGAAAAACATTCCATGCTCATGATAGGAAGAATCAATATTGTGAATCAATAATTTGACCATACTGCCCAAAATAATTTATAGATTCAGTGCTATTCCCATTAAACTACCATTGACTTTCTTCACAGAATTAGGGAAAAAACTACTTTTAAAATTAATATTTAACCAAAAAAGATCCTGGATAGCCAAGACAATCCTCAGCTGAAAGAACAAAGCTGGAGGCATCACCCTATCAAACTTCAAACTATACTACAAGGCTACAGTAACCAAAATAGCATGGTACTGATACAAAAATAGACATACAGATCAATGGAACAGAATAGAGAACTCAGAAATAAGATTTCACATCTATAACTATGTGATCTTCAAAAAACCTGACTAAAGCAAGCAATGGGTAAAGAATTCCTTATTTAATAAATGGTGCTGGAGATATGGCTATTTGCAGAAAATTGAAATTGGACCTCTTCCCCATACATTTATACAAAAATCAATTCAAGAGGGATTAAATACTTAAATGTAAAACCCAAAGATATAAAAAAACAGGAAAAAAATCTAGGCAATACTATTCAGGACATAGGCATGGGCAAAGATTTCATGATGAAATCGCCAAAAGCAATTGCAACAAAAGCAAAATTTGACAAATAGGCTCTAATTAAACTAAAGGGCTTCTTCACAGCCAAAGAAACTATCATCAGAGTGGACAGGCAACCTACAGAGTAGGAGAAAATCTTTGCAATTTATCCATCCGACAAAGGTCTGATAATCAGAATTTACAAGGAACTCAAACAAATATAGAAGAAAAACAAAACATTAAAAAAGAACATTCTAAAAGAAGACATTCATGCAGCCAACAAACATGAAAATAAAGTGCAACATCACTGATCATTAGATAAATGGAAATCAAAATCACAGTGAGATACCATCCCACACCAGTGAGAATGATCACTAGTAAAAAGTCAAGAAACTTAGGAATGCTTTTACATTGTTGGTGGGAATGTAAACTAATTCAGTCATTGTGGTGTGGCAATTCCTCAAAGATCTAGAACCAGATATACCATTGGACCCAGTAATCTCATTACTTGATATATACCCAAAAGAATATAAATCACCCTATTACAAAGATACATCCACTCATATGTTCATTGCAGCACTATTCACAATAGCAAGGATATGGAATCAATCCAAATGCCCATCAGTGATAGACTGGATAAAGAAAATGTGGTACATATACATCATGGAATACTATGCAGCCACAAAAAGGAATGAGATTATGTCTTTTGCAGAAACATGGATGAAGCTGGAAGCCATTATCATCAGCAAACTAACAGAAACAGAAAACCAAACACCACATGTTCTCACTTACAAGTGGGAACTGAACAACGAGATCACATGGACATAGGAACAGGAACAGCACACACTGAGACCTGTCACAGGGTGGGTTTGGGGGAGGGAGAGAACTAGAAAAAAGAACCAAAGCATGCTGGGCTTCATACCTAGGTGATGGGTTGATAGGTGCAGCAAACCACTATGGCACATGTCTACTTATGTAACAAACCTGCATATCCCGCACATGTACTCAGAACTAAAACTAAAAAAAGCTATACAAATACATAAAACTTAAGCAATCTTCTGATTAATTTTGGGGTTAACAATAAAATGGACATAGACATTTAAAATTATTCAAAATTAATAATAACAGTAACCATTCGCTAGATAAACCAAGAAAGAAAAGAAACAAGCTCAATTAGAAATGAAAATGGAGATATTACAGTTGACACCACAGAAATACAAAAGATCACTTGGGACTACTATGAACAGCTCTGTGTACACAAACTAGAAAATCTAGAGGAAATGGGTAAATTACTGAAAAAACACAACCCTCCTTGCTTGAATCAGAGAAAAACAGGAACTGAACAGACAAATAACAGTGAGAATTAATCATTAATAACAATTTGCCAACAACGACAGCAACAACAACAACACAGAAATAGATGAATTCACAGTTGAATTCTCCCAGACATTCAAGGAATAATTGGTACTAATCTTACTGAAACTATTTCAAAACTTTGAGAAAGAAAGAATCATCCCTAACAGATTCTATGATGCCAATATCACCATGATACCCAAACCAGGAAAAGGCATAACAACAACAACAACAAAAACCTATAGACCAATAACCTTGATGAACATAGGTGCAAAAATCCTCAACAAAATGCTAGCAAACCTTAAATAGCATATCAAAAAGATGATTCACCATGATCAAGTGGGGTTCAGGCCAGGTATGCAGGGATTATTCAACATATGCAACTCAATAAATGTGATTCATCACATAAACAGAATTTAAAACAAAACCATATGATTATCTCAATAGACACAGAAAAAAGCATTCAATAAATCCAGCATTCCTTTATGATTAGGAAAAAGCTCTCATTAAACTAGGCATAAAAGGAACAGACCCCAAAATAATTAAAGCCATATATGACAGACCCACAGACAACATTATACTGAATGGAGAAATGTTGAAAGCATTTCCTCTAAGAACTGGAACAAGACAAGGATGTCCACTTTCACCACTTCTCTTCAACACAGTACTGGAAGTCCTAGCTAGAGCAGTCAGTCAAGAGAAAGAAATAGAGGACATTCAAATTGGAAGAGGAGGTCAAACCACCTGTTTTGATGTTATGATCATATACCTGGAAAATCCTAAAGACTCCTCCAAAAGACTCCTAGATTTGATAAATGAATTTAATAAAGTCTTAGATTCCAAAATCAATGTGCACGAATCAGTAGCACTAATATATTTCAACAACAAGAAGTTGAGAATCAAATAAAGAACTCAGTTCCTTTTACAATAGCTGCACAAAATTAAAACAGATAGGAATATACTTAACCAAGGAGGTGAAAGGGGAACTATAAAATGTGGATGAATGAAATCACAGATGACCCAAACAAATAGAAATACATATCATGTTCATGAACTGAAAGAATCTATATTGTGAAAATGACTATACTGCCAGTAGCGATGCACAGATTCAATGCCATTACTATCAAAACACTAACATTAGTTTTCACAGAATTAGAAAAAAAAAATCCTAAAAGTTCTACGGAACCCAAAGAGAACCCAAATAAGCAAAGCAATTCTAAGCAAATAGAACAAATCTAGAAGCATCATTACCTGACTTCAAATTATACTGCAACATTTTAGTAACAAAACAGCATGGTACTGGTAGAAAATTAGATAGATAGACCAATGGAACAGAATAGAGAACCCAGAAATAAAGCCAAATACTTAAGCTGATCTTTGACAAAGCATACAAAAACATAAATTGAGTAAGGACACTATTCAATAAATGGTGCTGAAAAAATTGGTTAAAATTAGCCACATGTAGAAGAAACAAAAGGGGTCTCTTTTTCTCACCATATATGCAAATAAACTCAAGATGGATTAAAGATTTAAATCTAAGACTTGAAACCATAAACATTCTATAAGAAAACTTAGGAAAAGTTCTTTTGGACATTGGCCTCGGTAAAGAATTTATGACTAAGTTCCCAAAAGCAAATGGAACCAAAACAAAAATAAATGGGACCTACTTAAACTAAAAAGCTTCTGTACAGCAAAATAAAATAATCATCAGAGTAAATAGACAATCCACAGAATGGGAGAAAGTATTTGTAACTATGCACCTGACAAAGGGCTAAAATTCAGAATCTATAAGAAACCCAAACAGATGAACAAAGAATAAAAAGAAAGTAAAGAAAAGAAATAATCTCATTACAAAGTGGTCAAATGAATTGAAGAGACATTTTTCAAAAGAAGGTATGGGAATGGCCATAAAACATGAAAAAATGCTCAACACGAATCATAGGGATATGCAAAATAAAACCGCAGTGAGGTAGCACCTTTCTCCTGCCAGAATGGCCATTATTAAAAAGTCAGTACATAATTGATGCTGACATGAATGTGGTGAAAAGGAAATGCTTATACATTGCCGGAGGGAATGTAAATTAGTACAACCTTTATGGAAAATACTATTGAGATTTCTCAAAGTACTAAAAGTAGATCTACCAGCAATCCCACTAATGGGTATCTAACCCCCTAGAAATAGAAATCATTATATCAGAAAGACACCTGCATGTGTGTTTACTGCAGCACAATTTACAATTGCAAAGCTATGGATGGAACTAGAGGCCATTATTCCAGGTGAAGTAACTCAGGAATGAATAATCAAGTATGTTCTGACTTATAAGTGTGAGCTAAGCTATGAGTATGCAAAAGCATACAGAATCATATAATGGACATTGAAGGCTCAGAAGTGGGGAGGTGGGAAGGGGGGAGAAGGATTTTAAAAACTATGTATTTAATACAGCATACACTATTTGGGTAACCAGTACACTAACATTTCAGACCACCACTACACAATTCATCCATGTAACTAAAAACCACTTAAGTGTACACCTAAAGCTACTGTACAAAAACAAGCAAAACAGCATTTTAAAATTTGTTGGTGTTCTTTTTGAAAATAGTTTATTCTTAGGCTGTTTTGTTTTGAAGATTCTGTTGATAAAATAAATTTGTTGCAAACTGGCCCATTTTGTGATATTTGATGATTAAATTTTACCTCCACAGAACAAAATTTCTAGAGGAACATGCTGTATAACAGGTGTTAATATGGTTTGGCTCTCCGTCTCCACCCAAATCTTACCTCGAATTGTAATCCCCACATGTCGAGGAAGGGACTTAGTGGATTGGATCATAGGGGCAGTTTCTCCCATGCTGTTCTTGTGATACTGAGTGAGTTCTCATGAGATCTGATGGATTAAAAGTGTTTGGCAATTCCTCTGCCTCACTGGCTCTCTCCTGCAGCAGTGTAAGATATGCCTGGTTTTTCCTTTCACCGTGATTGTATGTTTCCTGAGGCCTTCCCAGATATGTGGAACTGAGTCAATTAAAACTATTTTGTTTGTAAATTACACAATCTCAAGCAGTTCTTTATAGCAATGTGAAAATAGACTAATACAAGTGCCTAGCATTCCTGTTTCTTTAAATGCTAGGTAAGGCAGCTGACATTAGACATCAATAGACGTGTTGCCGTTAACTCTCCTCTACTATGCTGTTTCCGAGAAGGCCCAAGTCTGATTAGAAAACCAACTTGGGTGTTAGAGAAGGTATGCTTAAGTATTAATCTCTGATAGCTTATTTTGATAAATAGAGAATTTGCTAATGTGTATAACTGAATTTCAGTATATAAAATGCTTCACCAAGAATAGCTCAAGATAAAGCTAGACATGCTGAAAACTATTTTAAGTAGAATACTGAGAGATGATTTCAGCAAAATATAAGCATGATTTTACTAATATTAAATAAAGCAGAATATGACTAGGTTCAGAGTGTTGTTGTTCAAGGCAATGAAATAGTTATCTGTGCTTGGGCAAAGTGTGTGAAATGAGGTATAGAATGTGTTCTGTTAAAATTCATACCTGGCCGGGCACGGTGGCTCATGCCTATAATTGCAACACTTTGGGAGGCTGAGGCGGGTGGATCATGAGGTCAAGAGATCGAGACCATCCTGGTCAACATGGTGAAACCCCGTCTCTACTAAAAATACAAAAATTAGCTGGGCATGGTGGCGCATGCTTGTAGTCCCAGCTACTCGGGAGGCTGAGGCAGGAGAATTGCTTGAACCCAGGAGTGGAGGTTGCGGTGAGCCGAGATCACGCCATTGCACTCCAGCCTGGGTGACAAGAGCGAAACTCCGTCTCAAAAAAAAAAAAAAAAAAAAGTCATACCTAAGAGGAATAATAAAGATGTGAATACTAAAATGAAAAACAATAAGGCAACATGTATTAGAACAGCTGATTACAGATACAGGTCGTGAAACTGCAAAACAACATTTACCGGTAGCACCAAAGGAAATTTTCCATGGCGGTATTCATTCAGATATAATCAGTATCATGCAGTTTTATTTCTGTGAAGATTACCCCTTTGCAAGAATAAAAGTCTGCTTGGAGATGACTGAATTTGCCAATGTGAAGAGATCGGCAACTTAGAAGAAGTGAAGTACCTGTTTTTTGGGTAGGGCAGAGAGAGCCTCTACGGTGGAGTGATGGTGATAACCCTGGGTTTCTCCCGAGTGGAGAGTATGGTGATCAAGTATTCACTTTTTCATTGAGCTGAACCAGAGGAGGGAATGCTCCTAGTTAAAGCTATCCTTAATAATTAAGGCTCCCAATTAATCAGATTTTCCTGTTTCTACTTACCTCCATTGTCTCCAAATTAAAATATATAGATATATTACACCTATTAAATATCTTCTCTGTGTGAAGTATTGTTCTTGGATCTGAGGCTTCAACAGTGGAAAAAATAGCATTTTCTTTTTCTTATGGAGCTTATGTTTAAGTCAGGGAGACAGACACTAAAAATGAAGAGAAAAAATAGATTCATATTTAAGTTAGTAATAAGAAGGAACATTTAATAAGAGGCAAAGGGAAAGAGAGTGATGGAGAAAGTGTTACCTTAACAAAGGTCATCAGGCAGGAGTCTCTGCTGGGATGATATCTGATGAGGGACCTGAATGAAGTGAGGGTTGAGAGGCACTGACATCTGGGGAAGAGAGCTCCTGGGACAGAGAATGAACATATATGGATGGTTTTGCTCACACTATTGTCTATGCCAGGAAGGTTTGTCTATTTTTTCTGTCCACCAGTATCTTGTTTATCTTTGGAAGTCAAAGTTGAATATTCTTTTCTCTTTGGACCATTTCTATTTCAACGAATTAATAAGATTTGTTGTCACATTCCAGGCTAATCCAACCTTTTGTTCGTATGCTAGAACAGCACTTTTTTAAATCACCAAATACTTATTAAATTATGTGCTTGTGGTTGAGTACACAAAGAATAGGAGTACTTGCCTTTCAGAAGCCAGCAAAATTACATACACTCCCCTCAAGGAACACCCGGAATTTTAATTTTCTGCGCTCCTCATCACTCCTTTATTAGACTGAAAGTAACTTGAGGAGAGAGACTAGGTCTTATTCATATTAATATTACTGCATAAATGTAGTGTGTCCTATGTGTTGCAAATTGTGTATAGCCTATAAATATCATGTGTAATATTAATAAAGAGTAATGCCAACATTCATTTAGTAGTGGCAAGGAGTTGCATACTAGGATATAATTTTAGCTATGACTCTAATTGAAAAGTGGTTATTTCTGCTTAAGGAAAAAAGATAATTTCCTCTTTTTGTAGTGAAGAAGCAATGTTACACGGAAGAAATTTAATTCTGGCATGGCAGAGGTCATGTATAAGACAGTTAGCTCTTAAGGCCTAGCATGCAGGAGGCATTCTAAAGAGCATGCGGAGGCTATCAAAGCTGCTGTGGAAATAAATTGAAAATGCCTGTTCTTCAAGTCAGCTTTAAACAACTGGAAAAGTGAAGAGCAGGAATATGAATGTGATTATAGAAAGGGCCAAATCCAATGCATATTATTGTAGAACAAGCTTTAAAGAGAAAGACCTGTAGCGAGGCTGCTACTTTTTAACAATCCAGGCTGTGCTTGCTGTACAAGCTGGGGACATCATTACAAGCACCACTATGCAAACGGTGCATGCTGGAGGTGTGCAAGGTTACAGCTGCTAAGTTACTGCTTCCCTGTCTCCAACAAAACCCAAAGTCTCAGAATCCAGAGTAGAAAGTGACTGGTTCCCTTGTCACCCAGGCTAAATATGTTCCCTATTTTATTTTTCAGTGCAATTTGTAACTGGTACTAGAATGTTATTCTTCATTCAAATGATACATCTTAAAGTACAAAATTCTCTCTTTCTTCAGTTTGCTTAATATAAATATCTACTTTTTTTTACATTTTTACTAAACCCTACATTACGGATTCCCTATAATATAATCAATTGCTTCTTGAAGAGAAAGAAAAATTTCTTACTACTATGCAAAAGATTTTGGTGTCCATAGTAGTTTAAAAAAGTTAAAAATATAATCCTGACACATTCTCATTTCAACAAAGTTTATTTCTGTCTTTTGTGCTGCATATTACAGGTATTCAAGAATATTTGGAAATCACTGAGTTTCATAATGGTTATAGGTGGCTTGCGGCCCCTAAAATCAGCTTGTTGCTGTCTTTGATGATAACAGTCTAGGCTTGCCATTATCAGGACTTGCTTGTACCTCTTATCTCAGGTTCAACCAAACATGGCCCTTTTACATCATTAAGTCAGACAAGCTGGACATTGATTCTTGCCTTCATATAAAAGGTCCTAAAATGAAGCAGAGTTTTGGCACAGTGCCAGCATGGTAAATTTTCTTGCTGTTGTTTACTTGTCTTTGTGGCCCACTATCTCCATTTATTTCTGTTCCTTTCGTTGCTGGGTCCTGATTTCTACTGCCTTTCTTTGTAGACCTTTGAGATTCACATGTTTCTACAAGCTCTGCCAAGCTACCATAGGCAGCAGTGACTTCTGGTGTCTTAAACACGCACTCTTAAACTTCAATTCTGATTCACCTGGGGTTCTTGATCCTCAACTCAACTGCTACCATCAACCTCCAGACCCATGGACAGTCTTACCTCATCTTTCTGGTCTCTTCCCCTGCACTGGCTTCCCTGGTACTCCTGAATGCTGAGCACATTAGTTGCTGTCCATCTCCTGGCACTTAGAGGGCAACTTGTGCTCTCAGATTGTCGGTCAGACATCCTGGTACTATCAGGATTTCCTCAAAGGTGATTCTGAATGGAGCTACCATATAGAGAAAAGCACTTTGAGTCCCTGGGAAAAATAATGGATAACCTGCAAATTGTAGAATTTTTGAACTGAGGATGATTATCTAATCAGCTCTCCTCTGTAATCATAGATGAATAGACATGTTTATGATATAGTTTTATTAAGAAAAATTACAGTAATTTTTACAACAAGACAAAAAAGCAATGTGGAATGTTGATTGTAAAACTCCACAACTATATATTATACATAGAGAAAAATAAGATTGCACAACTACATGTATATTTTGATCTCTGTTTTTTTTGTGGAAAACTGGACACACCTGTCTATAAGAGCACAATTGTTATGGGCAAATGTAATTCTAGGATCTCTATATGTATTGTACCATTAAATCGTCATAACTACCTTATTCATTAGATATGTTTACCAACCCAGTTGCAGAAATGAAGACATTTCTGTGAGAAGTTAAGTAACTTTCTCAGATTTGCAGAACGGCTAGTCTACAGAGGGATTTGAACTCACGCAGACTGGCTGCCTAATGGTATGTTATTAACCATTTGTTACGTTGCCATTCTCATACATATAAATTCACTGGAAAAGGCCAATGATAGTGTTTACACTTGGAAAGTGAATTGAGAAGTAGGAAAGGTGTGCATGGGATTTTACTTTTCTATATATTTATTGTTTTATTTTCATTGATTTTTTCTTCAATTAAATGAAATTAAGAAATGCTATTTAAATGATCAAGGTTTTTCCTGTGGATCAATTCCTCTTCACCATAATAATGTATTTTATATACTCATGAATATATTCCAGTCTAAACCTACAGAAAAGTTGCAAATGCATTGAAAAACCTTTTTTTCTGCGATGACATTTGAGAATATGTTGCTGACTTGATGTTCTATAACCCTTGAATATTTTAGTGCGTATTTTCTGCAAACAGTATATTCTTCTATATAACCATAATAACCATCAGTACCAAAAAATAAACCTTTGGACATTACTGCCGTCTAAGCCTCAGACATCATTCAGGTTTCATCAGTCACACCAATAGTGACCTTTATAGCAGAATGATCGAATTCAGAATCATGCAATGCATTTAAATATTCCTCTTTAGTTTCTTTCAATCTGAAATAGTTCCTCAGCTTTTATGACCTTAAAGTTTTTAAAGATTTCTGTACAGTTATCTTGTGGTAGCATGAGCCAAGTAGAAGACTTGGAGTTGGCTCATGTTCCTCATGAAGTGCATGGGAAGCTGAGTTTTTCTCATTGCATTCTAGCAAGTGGCAAAGTATTTTAATTTATTTAATTATTGATACTGTTGACTTTCATTACTTGATTAAGGTGGTGTCTGCCAGGCTACTTCACTGCAAAGTTGCTCATTTTCTCCTTTTAATTGATCAGTATTTTGTGAGGATGTACTTTGAAACTATATACATATCCTATTTTTCATTAAGCTTTCAATTTTTCTATTTATTTATGTATAGCAGTATGGACTCATGATTCTTATTTTAGTCAATTGATTATCCCTCATTAATATTATTATTTATTCTGCAGTTTAAATTGTCTATTTGACTGTCTCCTATATCTTTTAACATGCTTCATCTTTCTTTGACAATTTTCTAACTTTATGGTCCAAAATATTCTGGGTTCATCTTTTTTTTTTTCTTGCCTTATTCCTGTTTCTGTCTTAGAGAAGTAGCACTAGATGCATTCATTCCTTAGAGTTGAGAAACATGAGATTTTTTCCTGTAAAAATTCTGGCATCAACTTTTGGATAGAAGTTAAAATTAAAATGATGATCTAAGTAAAGTATAGTCTATCAATGACAAGTCTAAACAAGACTGTTTACAATGCAGTTTAGATTTATTCAAAAATGCTTCTCAAAGACTTCTTTTGGAAAAGTATTTTTCTTCTCTTTTGCCATCATCAATAAATTTTTCTTTCTGAGGACTTCTGATCTATAGTTCAGCTGTTCCAGATCTCAAGACTTTGAGGGACAGTGTTGAGCTAAGTATAGACAAATGCACAACAAAAGTAAAGATTCCCAAGAATGAGAGGATGGAGGACAGACAGATGTAGTCACTGTCTTAGTCTTTGAGCCAAACAAAGTAACTTTTCTTTCCATTGATGATTTTGAATATGACCTCAAGGCAGAATTGCCCAGGTTGAAAAGTAGTATTTATTGTTCTTTATTGTGACTTGCTACAAAATCAATAAATGTTATTGGGTAAAACTTATCAGATCAAAAAAGCATATTTCAGCCTGAAATATGAATACAAAAAATAGTTATCAATTGGCTTTCTAAAAATAAAAGAGTTATGAAATACCAAAAAATGTCTTGGGTGTTATCTCAGCTGATGCTAATGCAGAATAAATCTTCAAGATATTATTTTTTTTAATAAGCTCTCCTCCAATTACATATACTTTATCTTAAAATTTTACAGTTTTACTGAGAAATGATAGATAATAATATTAAGTGTTGTAGCTGAAGTAGATTTTCATATATATCATTTCATTTTCTCCTTGAACAACCTGGTGATACAAGTGTTATTAGTCTCACATCAGTGTAAATGGATTCTCAGAGAGTTAAGGAGATTAGTGAAGGTACTAACTGGCAGAGCAGCATTGTTCTAATTCTAAGTTCTCATTTATCTTTTTCTTACCTCTTCACACCCTTTCTCCTACTTTTCCCTTTGACTGTTCACAACTACATTAAAAAAAATCCTGGGTTTAGTTTACAAGATGTGACACATGAATCATCTGAAATTGAACAAAGTAACCTTATATTAAGATTACATTAATGGCTCTTTTTTTGTTTGGTAATTACAGTTATTTTTTTCTTTTTTTCTCAAAACAGGTAGAATTAATAGGCCCAGAATTATATCATATGCAATAAATTATGTTGTATTTCATGGGGCTTTCTAATCATAAAAAGTGAAAAACTGTGCCTTGAGGAGCTTTTTACTAGCAAAAGAGAGGTGAAGTCTATAAATGAGAGAGTTTTCTAAAAACTAAAAATAAGATGATATCTAATGAGTCATCACGGCAGACAAAATTCTACAGGTAGACAAGGTAGGCTGAGATTTGACTGATGGTGAAATTTAAATGTTGGTGATTATTTATTCTAAGTGTTGCTTAGGCTCCTGTTGTGTCAAACACTGTTGCAGCTTTTATAAGGCACTCATTTAAGTTTAATGATGAATCAAAGGGCAACTGAAGAGCCATGTTTTGTTTTGGAAATTTTGACTGGGTAGATTCTACAAAATGTTTCTATCAACCAGTGAGTTAAAATACTATATCTAACCTCTTTGGCCACATTAGGCTCCAGACAGGAGGGGAACAAGACTTTATAGCCTCTGTTTCAATTAAGCAACATCTTCCCAAATGCTCAGGCAGCTAAACAATAACATTTTAGCTTTCACTTTTTCTCCAAATTGCGTTTCCTGTGAAAGCAAGACAAAATGAAAGATGTATTTTCTTAACTACCATAAGCTGCTCAGAGCACCACAGTTTGTGAATTTTTAAGTGAACACGGAAATTGTTTTTATTTCCCTGATTTTTATTTGCATGTTTCATGCCCCAAACCTGGGTGCCTTCTGATCAAAAGTGACAGATAGAAGTAGCAAGCCATTTAAGAGTGACATATTATGTTACACTCAGCACATCTCTAGTTTAGAGAAATAAAGAGCAAAATATGCAAACAGAAGAGGAATAAAGAGCAAAATATGCAAACATTTATCTTCATTTTCCCCTATAAGCAAGTCAAAATAAAGGTAAACCTACATGCTATGACTACAAATATGATTCAAAATAAATAAATTAACAGGGTTAGTTTTCTTTTTCTGAATGCTGTACCTCACCTTTACTGAACTGCTCTTCTCAACACTCCCCCATCAAAAACAAAGAGAAATGATGAAGACTCACAAAAGAGTAGAGGAAGTTGAAGTATTCTCATTTAAAAATCTGATTTGTGTTTTCATCTGTGAAAAACAAATTGCCTTTGAGTTTAATTTCTTTATACAGAGGTGCAGAGGCATCATTTAAGTTACTTGGAATTATATCAAATACTGCTGACCAGCTCAGTTTACAGACTCATTTAATTACATATGACTCCTAAATCTGTGTTCAAATACATCATTTTCATTTCTATGAGAAAGAAAATGAGATTCATTATTTCACATTCTTTGTTGTATCTAAAATTAGGTTTTGGGGGATATTATGTTTCCTCATAAATAAATGCATGCAGAATAAACTTCTTTGTTCTTATCCTGGAAGACTGGAATAATGCAATTTTGCCTTTTGCATTGAAAGAGTTTTAATAGGATATCTTACACTGAGTTCCCTTGAAATAAGTTTCTGAGACAAGCATTTGATACAGGTGGTGTTTTGGGGAAGGTAATCTCAGAATGCTGAGTTGAGAGATGAAGAAAGCAAAATGCAGAAAGAAAAACAAATACAAGGCTATGTAACAGTTGGCCGTGGCTACGAACAACTGGTACTGTCAAGCAGAAAATTCTGAAAAGTCTTTTAAAATATATATACATAAACCTCTATCAGGTGATAAAAAGCGAAAGCATCTGACCATTAATTAGTTCCTATACCCTGTGGATCGAAGCTGGCTCCGGAAGCATTAATTACTATGGACTTTCTGCATGTTTATACATGAGTGCTGATTAGGATGCTACAGGGTTTCATTTACAAGAGTGTCAGAGAAGTATCATGGCAGAAATCAAGAGGTACCCATTGCGTTCTGAGGTGAGGATCTGCTTATCAGTTTGTACAATATATCTTTTTGAGGAGTTCTCCAGAAGCTCCCTTCAGCATCTTATGTGTGATGGCTAAGGCTAGTATCATGACATCCGCTTGGTCATATTGCCTTAGTGACAGAGAAACCATTACCCCGGTATAGACCTGTGACTTGAACTTGTGAGTATAAAGTAGTATCTCTGAATACTACTTTAGACTATAGAGTTCGACGTCACTCATTAATATGGGAGTCTGCAAACTATGGCCCATGTCATAAATCTGGTCTGCTACCTGTTTTATTTTTAAGTAAAATGTTACTGGAATACAGCTACCCTAATTTGTGACAGAACACATCCAAAATTCCACTTTTAAGCATCTCCCTATACTCCTGTCTCCTTCTCCTTTTTTCATTAATCCAGCTGGACTAATTCCCTATTTTATTTTCTGTTATCAATCATTAGTTTCATTTACCAATTAAAATTCCAGCTCCAGTTCTTGTGTTTTATCATTAAAATTATTAATTATAAAAATCCTTATTTCCCGATGTTTTCCCTTCTTCTTATTCATCTGGTTGAACTGAAAATCTATTTAATCCAACGCTTTTTCTACATCTACATCTGAAAAGTTGAATTTTGCTGTAGAAAATTATTCAGTCAGGTTACATGAACTACCTTTCCATTTGTACCTACACAGCTGAAACCGATATTCACCATATCCAGACAATCCTTTTACATTTCCCCCAGTAAGTGAGAATTCCCATTTCCAGGGACAACAATTATCTTTTTCTTCTCTCTTCCAGCCTCTCCAATCCCCTAGCTACTTTCAGATGATATCTTCACCTCATATTTGCTTATCAAGATACAGACAGGAATGATTGAATCTTTCTGTAAACAAACCTACAACCTACCTAATTTGTAACACACATGCTCTGTTTCTCTTCCTGACACTACAAAGAAGGGTCTATGGTCCTAGTAAAGGCGAATCCTATATCTGTGGCCCAGATGTTACCCCTTTTTCCTTTCTACATATTTCAGTATTTCTTGACCCTTCCTTTTTCTCTCACACCAACAATTTTTCTGCTATACAGAATAATTACACCAATATGTGCCTTGGTATCTCAAATCTTGCAAGAAAAAAACAATACATTTTTATCTAAAAATCTCCACTTTTTATGCTACATTTCGTTCCAGCATTTGCCTTTTTTTCTCACCTTTTCACAGTATGATTTAAAAGTAATCTATATTGCTATCTCTTTGTCCTCATCTCCCATTTTCTTTCAAATTCTCTTTGATCAGGCTTTGTCCTCTATGCTTTGCTGATGTTGCATTAAATTCCCCAGTGTTCTCCCTGATTCTTAGTTGAATTTCACACAGTTGACAACTACCTGAGTCCTGACTTATTATCTTGCTTTTTCTGTGATAGTACATTTCTTGATTTTTTTCTTAACTTTTTGAACTTTTTATTTCTTGGTTGTAAGCTCTATTTTATTATTTCCCTTAAATGTCTTTCTGTTTGATCTTACCCAGTTGTATTGCTTGAAATACTATAAATTGGGTAATGAGTTCCAAACATATGTCCTCATGTCTGCCTTTCCCCTGAGTTCCAAATTCATACACCCAGCTGTCACTTGAATGACTAATAGGCATCTCAAGTTAAACATGTCTAAAATAGAACTTTTTGATTTGTGCCTCTCACCTCATGACATGATTTTCCATCAATCTTTCCTATTTCAGTAAAAAGTACTATCATTCACTCAATTTCTCAACACAAAGAACAAGGACCCTGTCATCATTCTTAATACCTTTCCTTCTTTCCCCTACTACCAATGTCCCCCTTCCCCATCACACACTCTTAATCCAGTGCTACATCATGTCAGGTCTACCTCTAATATACATACCGAATTTTATCACATTTTAACTTCATGTTTGTGAGTGCCTAATTATTATGTTGAAGTTTATGTGCCCTTGTATGGATGTAATTTTATTGGATATTTTTCAATTGTCTTAGGACATTTTATGCTTATATAGAGAATCTCGAGGCCAGTTTGATTTCTTTCCCTTGTAAGTGATTTGTTTGATATACCTGGATGCCTTTAAAATGCTTACCTTTTTTGTTTTTTTTTTGAGACAACGTTTCACTCTGTTGCCCAGGCTGGAGTGGGTTCAAGAGATTCTCCTGCCTCAGCCTCCTGAGCAACTGGGATTGCAGGTGCCCACCATCATGCCTGACTGGTTTTTGTATTTTCAGTAGAGATGGGATTTCACCATGTTGCCCAGGTTGGTCTCAAACTCCTGACCTCAGGTGATCTGCCCGCCTTGGCCTCCCAAAGTGCTGGGATTACAGGTGTGAACCACTAAGTCCAGCTATCCCAACGTAATTTCTGGCATTATTTTAAATTAAAAAAAAAGTCAAATACAAAAGGCTATATACTGTAAGAATCTGATATAGGTTGGCTCTACGTCTTCACCCAAATCTCATCTTGTAGATCCCATAATTCCCATGTGTTGTGGGAGGGATCTGGTGGGAGATAATTGAGTCATGAGGGCGAGTCTTTCCCGTGCTATTCACGTGATAGTGAATAAGTCTCAGGAGATCTGATGAATTTAAAAAGGGGAGTCTCCATGCAAAAGCCCTCTTTCTGCCTGTTACCATCCATGTGTGACGACTGGCTTCTCCTTGCCTTCCATCAAGATTGTGAGGCCCACCCAGCATAAGAAAATGTATGTCTAATAAACCTCTTTCTTTTGTAAATTGCCCAGTCTTGGGTATGTCTTTATTAGCAGTGTGAAAATGGACTAATACGGATTCCATTTACATAACATTCTTGAAAAGGCAAAACTACAGCATCTCACCACAAAAACAAAACACAATAAACAAAACAAAAAACCACGTCAGGTACTGGATATGTTAATTTCCTTGATTTAGCCATTTCACAGTGTGTATACATATATATAGATATATCACATCACCATAACTATATGCTATTTTTATTTGTCAATTTAGGACAACAAATACTTTCAAAGAAACGAATACTTTTTCTTTTTTTGAGATGGATTTTCATTTCTGTTGCCCAGGCTGGAGTGCAATGGCATGATCTTGGCTCACCATAACCTCCGCCTCCTGGTTTTAAGTGATTCTCCTGCCTCAGCCTCCTAAGTAGCTGAGATTATAAGCATGCACCACCATGCCCAGCTAATTTTTGTATTTTATTTTTTTTAGTAGAGACAAGGTTTCTCCATGTTGGTCAGGTTGGTCTCAAACCCCTGATCTCAGGTGATCTGCTCACCTCGGCCTCCAAAAGTACTGGGATTGTAGGTGTGAGCCATGATGCCCAGCCAGGAACAAATACTTTCGGGGAAGCAGAAATCATACCTGAGGTTGCCAGGAGCTGGGAGTGGGGAAGGAAATGATTATCAATTGGAATTTGATAACCTTTTGGGAAAATGAAAATATATGTCTTCATTATGGTGGTAGTTATGCAAATGTATTTGTGTGTCAAAACTCTTAAGGCTGTACACTTATATAGGTGAATTGTACTCCATGTAAAGAAATTACATATATGAAAAAAATAAGAGAAAATGGGAGAATGTAGGTGGTAGATACAGAGGATTACTGCAAATTTTTTTCCACTTTGTTCTGTATTAGAAAGTTTTTATTTACAACATTGAAAATTTGGAAAAAACAATTATTTTTCAAAAAACAAAATCTCTATGTTAAGACCAGGTATAAAAACTTGTTAGCAAAGACAAAAATAAAATAAATTTAGCATAAACAAATTTCACAGTATATTAATCCTTTTCCACTCAGGGACATGTGAGCAATTAATGGACACTAAATAAGATATCATATTCTAATTACAAACATGCCAATACATTATAACAATAATAATGTTACAAATATTAATATATTCATAGAACTCACATTTATTTAACTTAGAGTTTTATGTAGCATACTTTCCATATATGATCTCTTTTTATTGAAGTTAACTGGTAAGTCAGGTAAATGACATTACATTATGGATGAGGGAACTAAGACGTAGAGCAATTAAGCAACTTGCCTTAGGTGTCTAATCCAGGGACTATAATTCCAAATCTCAGGTCACTTGTTCTATATCTTCTTTTACTGAAGCATAATAGATATACAGAAAAATGATTATATTGACATATATATTTAGAAAAGTGACAGAAAAAGGTGCAGCCCAGTGAATTATTAAATACCTGTGTAACTAGAACTGAGATCAAGGAAGAGAATATCACCAAAACACCAAAAATAACTTACTTTTTAAAAGGGAAACCAAATTAGAAAATTTTTATAAAACATTTAATTTTGTGGTATTACACAAAATATACACAGTCTACATCTTTAAGGGTCCTTTAAATATCCAACTATTTTACAACATTTGAAATATGATTTTGTTTATACAATGTTTTTATGCACACAGTTATTTAGGAACATAGATTTAGGCAGACCAATATAAAAATATCCCCCCAAGATAACATCAATTGGTAGTCACCATTTATATGATTACTGTGTATATATAGAAAGGTTAATGTATTAATTGCTTTTAGCCATAAATATATTTAGAATGCATATGACTAATGGGATTCACATTACTGGTCACAATCACAAGCAATTCTTAAGACATTTGTCAAACATGATCAAGATGGTCTTAATGTTTCCCTTAGCTTAACTGTAAACTGGTTTCTCTCTGACATTAGGTCCCCAATCTCCCTGTTTTAGAGAATTTACTTTAGAAAACCTGAAACTGTAAATTCTTTCTCTGCCCCTTTGAGATACAAATCTTCGCTGGGCTCTTGTGTGTTTTACAAATTGGGAATTTCTTTCTCAAGGATCTGGGAGCCATTTTTCTGAAACATAATTATTAAGAAAGATAGAGCCTCCATGTCTGTTTCTGTGAAAGAGTAGAAGCCTAACTTTGATAATACAGTTAGCAAACACAGGTGGCCTAATCACATTGACCAATGCCGCCTCCCCAAGGTCCTCCAGCACTTTTACCCTAGATCACCTCAGTGCTTAAAGGCTCTCCTACCTTGTGTTTCAGGAGAGCTGAGTTCAGTCTGTCTCCACTGTTATAGTAGTCTTGACTCCTATTGCAGTAGTCTTGAGTAGAGTTTTCCTTACCTGTTAACTGCCTAAAGAGAATTTTTTTTCTCTGATAAACACCTGCTGTACTCTAGGTAATAAGCCACAGTCTCATATCTTGGATTGGTTTAGCTAGACAACTAAGCAAATATAAATATCAAGACAATTTTAGGCAGACGCAACTGTGAATGACAATAGGGGCAGAGTTCATAATAGATTTGGAGATATTAATAAGTCAAGACTTTTTGTAACATACTCTATATTTGTTGTTTGATGAAAGAAATGGGAGTTGGAGTGGCTGGGGAAATCCTGTATGATTGAGTTATGAAAACGATTACAAGTAATTTTAAGTAATTTGGATTCTAGGAATAGGGAAGTCAATAGAAGTACAGTATGTAATAAAGTAATTAGATGTGTGTTTTTGAATATTACTAGGCTAGCAGAGTAAGGATTAATTTGCTGGTAAACTGGATCTCCAGCAGAGGATGAGGAAAAGAAAAAGTGCAGATTTGTAAAATTTACAGCTTTTTGTGGTATAAATACTCCCACGGTGGCTAATTTCAAGTTGCCAACTGTTTAATAACCAGAATTCAGAATTTCTGAATTTTAACAGTTGTATTTTTATGAGCCAGTACAGCTTGTTCTGACACACCACTGGTAGTAGAGGAAGAGAATAAGGTTTTTCTAGGTGAAATAGATGAAGTTACAGACTCATGAAATAACTATGAATGTGGGTACGAGGAAACCAAATCAAGACACATTTCAGAAGTAAAATTGACTGTCCATGTCAGAGATACTATTTATATTATACATAGACTTCTCTTTACAGGTATCTTAAATGGTCAGCTGTTTACAGTTCAATTAATGTGTGTCAGATCAAGTAATGTTCCCATGGTTACCCACCTTGTCAGTGGCAGAGCCTGGATTTGAACCCAATCTATCTAATTCGAGTCCCACATATAGGATTAGGTGCACATCTCAGATTCATCTGGAAAATGAACCTAATGAGGTTGTTCTAATGATGATATGTATATCCAAAGCATTTAGAACAATTTTAGACACCTATAAACAATTATGAAATTGCAGTTAGCATTATTAAGATTGTAATTACCATTATCCTTGTTTTTACCACAGTTGTCATTATGTCTGGTTGAATAGGTTAGGAGAGTTATGATACAACTAATCATGAGCTCCTAGTATAGAAAGCAATTTTCTATGCTTAAAAAGTTTACAACTGGGGGAAAATAATGCATTTAAAATGCTGTGGGTTTTGAATTGTATTTCTTAATATTTTTTCTCCTAGTATAAACTAAATCTTATAAATAAAACTATGTGTCATGGAATATCAGCTTCCTTTATTATCATCACAGCTTGGAATAGGCTTGCTAGGTGATGATAAACTCATCAAACATTCCTTTATGTTGAAAGCTAAGATATTGGCCCTGTGAACATTAAATCTTATTCTTCCTTTTTCTGATAAAATCAGAAGTAGAATTAAATTTTGAGTTATGCTAGTAGTGATTTGTAATCCTCAAGTAGCTAAAGACTCTGTTTTTCAAAGAATATTTAACAAAGGAGGCTGACAGCAGTCTCTAGCCCAGCTTTGACCACTGAAGATAATATAACTTGTCCATGTTGCACACCATTGGATTTTGGCATCTGTGTAAAGTGCTAGCTTCTCTCCTAGTGAGAAAAAAACCTTTTAGTCTATTTACAGGGCAAGAATCTTTTGGACCACAGCTTTATAGCCTCTGGTGTTTTGGACCTACAAATAAATCACTCATAAGATAGAAAATTTTGCAGAAAATTTTGGACTCTAAAATAGGCTGCACACTATTTAATTTTAAACATTCAATAACTGCTATCAAACACACATGATGAAGATGAATGTATCTCCTGCAATTTTCTCAGTTGGCACACCAGAGAATACCTGAAAGACAAGGTCACCAGAGCTGGGATTGTGTTCATACTTTTGAATTGAAAGTCCTTGATAAATAAAATATCTTTACTCAAAACTGAAACATTCATTCATGAACAAGTATTAGCATATAATAAAGCAATGCTACTGACCGTGGGCAATTTGTAGAAATATCCAATGCAAATCAATGCCAAAGGATGCATGTCACATTAGTTATTGTGAGAAAATGACTTCATGATATAATTACACTCTTTTTACATTGGGTTCTTTTGTTTAATATTTATTATTTGTAAGTGTCAGCCTTAGCATACACATTCACACTGTGAAAACAATGAGCACACCATCGTTACTTTGTTTTGACAAAAAGTATACATGCTGCAGTATTTATAATAAAATTACAACTGTGTTCTGCATGTGAGCACAAAAGGGGTTTGCAGCTAAAGCTGCAGAGAGCAGAAGTTGAATTTCTTCTCTAGGCCAGGTGTTATGTGATAAACTCAAATACTTTCCCCATCTTTGTGGTGAGCTTTGGATTATGCTTGTTTAAAAGAAAAGGGGGATTCACATTATGAGAATTTGTGTGAGGTATAATATTATATTCTCTTTGGAATCTCTGTGCCTCTACCTGACCCAAACTAAAATTTTAACTCCAAACCAGTGGAAGTTATGGTCTGACACACACTGTGGCATAACTGTACCTCCTGGTATGAAACCTGTGCGCACCACAACGGAGTGGATTGTGTTAGAGAAAGATTTTAAAATATAGTGAATTAATAGAAAATTTAAGATATGGCAAGTTGAACAGATCAGAAAACAATTGCCATTGAAAAGATAGTTTATTACTCAGAGTTTCTAAAAGCAGGTGTGTTACATCATGAGGGGGAATACATCAGAGGCTGGTCATGCAGCAGTGGGAGGGGAAGGAGTTTTAAGGCAGAGGGACTTTATTATGGCTTTGGTGGGAAAGGTGGGTGAGGCAGCAGAAGAAGATTTAGGATTGACTGGTTAAAATAATTTTCGCGGGCTTTAGAACAAAGGAGCTATTGCTAGTTGTCTGGTCCCTTTGCTGTGGGGGTGATTAGGGCAGATATGAGAGGTCAGGATGGGAGGTGGGACTGGAGGGGTGAAGAGTGAGGCTGGAGGCCAAAGCAAGGCGAGTTGGACATATTATTAGGTTGTCTGGAAAAAAGGGCATCTAGCATAGGGCAGATGTTAAAGTATCAAGTTTACAGAAGCTACAAACAGTTAATGCAAGACAGGGATGATTTACTGTAATACAACTAACACATTTAACATGTATAGGTACTGTGGGTGGGTGGCCCACCTGGACTTCCTTCACAGAGTTACTAAACCAGCATTCAGTGCTGTGAGGACTGGCTGCTAGGAGCTCACAGCTTTATCATTCCCTGGAGGATTGCCCTAAGCCAGTGGTTCTCAAACTTCAAGGTACATCAGAATCACCTGGAGAGCCTATGCAATCACAAATTGGTTAGCGCCACTTCTAGAGTTCCTGATGTAGTAGGTGTCATGTCTAACAAGTTCTCAGATGATGCTGACCCTGCTGGTCTTGGAACCACACATGGTTAACAACTGCTCTACATTGACAGAAGTCACCTTCCCCAGAGATTCTTGAGGTGTTACACCCTCCTGAGTCAGTGACTGTAGAAGTCTTGCTACCTTGCCTTAAATCAGGGCACTCTGTGGAGCTACTCATTCTCCAGAGATCCGCTGGGACCAGGCTGTGGCTAGATGCCACTGTCTCCTCACCAAGGTGCTTCCTCTATCCAGTACTGCTTCCAACTTCACCAAGTTTTTTCTCCTATCCAGGACTGCTTCCCTATTGCCTATTGGGTTTCTCTGTAGGAAACCACCTGTGCAGCATACACCATTCTGCTTCTGTTTGTAGAAAACTCAGCCTACATATTTTTACCATCATCTTTTTATTACTGAAACTACATCCAAGAATTACTTTACCATTTTAGAGTTTTGTTTACTCTCAATATTCCTACTGATTCTCAAACACAGCAGTGGTTTTTGAGACTGGTCAGTAGTAAATAAAATGCACCAAATGAAAATTATTTGTAGCAAAAAATATATAATAAAAATGTTAAGGCAACTGGGCCTATTTATTTGGAGAGTCAAATGCAAAAGGGGGGCTTAATTAGTTTTATTTGTCAAGAATATGTAGTGTCTATTTACTGTTGGTGTGGTTCTTACAAGGCAAGTTAAAAAGAAATACCCTGCCGTCTAGCACTTTAGATTATAAGGTGTTATCTGAAAACAAATTTACATTTTGTAAGGAGGGGACAAATTCATTCAGTGAGTATCATAGGCAATATTTTGACACCTAAATTAGCTCCCATAGCTGATTTGTTTCAATTAATAAAATTTAATTATATGCGTGCATGAATAAATAAATCAGTATACATTTAATAATATAACTATGTCACACATCGGGCTATCCACTTTCTCATACATTATTCATTTAGTCTTTATAATGAAGGGCTCCAACAAGTTTCCAGAAAACAAAAGACATTCTGCGTATTTTTAAAACTAGGGTAAAGAAACTTGGTAAAAAGCTCAAATTCATGTAGTATTGTATTTTCCTCTCAATAATATAATATTGTTAGGCAATTTCTGTAAATTAACATAGAAAAATGATTAACATCATGACTGCCACTGATTTTGACAAAACACTGCAGACTATAGGTCTATCTCTGCCTCATACTATTCCAAGCTTTGAAGCAGAACTTATCACATTTTAATTCTGATTCTGGTAGGAAAAAAGGCAAGTATTTTTTATTTGCACTTTCCCAATTGAAGCCAGAACATATGATAAATGAGATGGAATAGTGCTAAACAAATTTTTGATCAGAGCTTCTTAAATCACTACTACAGACAATTTATTACACACATTGTCACAAACCCAGAAAGCTCCAAAACCATGGTTAAAAAGAGATAATTTTGTGTTTTGGTCTCATTTGAGTTTTCCATGATGTAATATGTTGTCATGAAAAGAATGAAATACACATGACTTCAAATTCTAGTTTTCCCATGAAATATCTGTTTGATCTAAATTAATTTATAATTGCTCTGGGTCTCTTAAAATCCTCATCTTTAAGTTGGTGATGATTATGCCTATCTTGATAGTATAGCTGGGAAGATAAATGAAGTAATTTATGTAAATTTGTATACAGCATGGCCAAAATATTTCAGGCTCACAAAAACATTGATTTTCTCCACTTTTAATTCTATACCCACCTCTTTCCCTTTCTGAACACATTCTAGTCTCCATTTAAGCTAAGATACTACCATCTTTAAACACATCCGTTGTTATTCAGCTTATCTGCTTCTTTGTACTTCCTACTATTCATTTTATTTGGTTTTCTCTCTATTTCATCCAGCCTTTATAAACCAGATTTCCTTATTCTTCAATGAAGTGAGATTTCTTCCTCTTATGTCTGTCCAGAGACACAGCTCTCATGACATTGAACCCGTTTCACCATGCATTATACTTCTATACACATTATTTCTTTGATAATATCTAGTGTGATGTTTTATTCTGCCCATAGTAAGTGCTTCTCATATGTGTCCCAGAAGTTGTCACAATAAATAGCATAATAACTATTTGAGTGGTTATTGGTTTTTCTGCCTCCCACCATATAATATAAGTTCTTGAAAAGTACTATGCATTTTATCTTTCCATTTCTGAGCCCCACCTCAATGGTATATTCCTTTAGTATAGAAGAGTTAGGCAATAAATTTTTACAGCAATATATATAATTTTCTATTTTATGGTCATATATAAGAAGGCTTCAAAAAGCTTAAAAGTAAAAGATAAACATAAAAAATAAACTTTATTTCTCAACAGAAACTCCATCAAAATAATATACTTTTATAAGTGATGATACCAGCCCTTTAGTCAATCTCTAAAGAACTGAGGATCCTGGGAATTTAATCATGTCAATGCTGTCTTTTTGACGTTATTAACTAAAGACAGACAGATACCCTTTAAAAATTGCTTAAGATTAGAAGCCAAAAAGAAGTCAGAAGGAGCCAAATCAGGATGGTGATGTGGTTGCCTAATGATTTCCCATAGGAACTCTTGCACAGTTACCTATGTTTAATGAGAGGAATTAACAGAAGCATTGTTGTGGTGGACAAGGACTCTCTGGTTAGGCTGTCCTAGGCATTTTTCTGCTAAAGCTTTGGCTAACTTTCTCAAAACATGCTTGTAATAAACAGATGTTACTGTTCTTTGGCCCTTCAGAAAGTCAACAAGAAAATTCCTTGAGCATCACTCAAAAAAAAATTGCTATGATCTTTGTTCCTGGCCAGCCTGCTTTTGCTGTGATTGGACCATGTCCACCTCTTGGTAACCATTGCTTTGATTGTGTTTTGTATTCAAGATCATACTGCTAATGCCATATTTCATCTCTGTTACAATTCTTGAAACACTTCAGGATCTTGATCCTCCTTGTTTAAAATTTCCATTGAAAACTCTGCTCTTGTCTACACTTGATGTGGGTGCAGTGGTTTTGGTACACATTCAGTGGAAAGTTTGCTCAGCTTTAATTTTTCAGTCACAATTGTGTAAGCTAAACAATGGATATTCCAATGATGTTGGCTATTGTTTCTGCCATGAATTGTCAGTCCTATTCAATTCAAGAACAGGCAAGATTTTTTTTTCTTGCAAATTGATGTGGATGGGTTGCCACTGTAGGCTTCATCTTCAACATCATCTCAACCCTTGTTAAAATAAGTTTCTATAAACTGCTGATTTATTTGGGACATTGATTCCATAAGCTTTTTGTAAAGAATCAATGAGTCCATTCATCCACTTAAGCTTCACCATACATTTGATGTTTGTTCTTGCTTCAATTTTAGCAGATTAATGTTGCTCTTATAGGGGCTCTTTTCAAACCATTGTGTTATTCTTCTTAGTGTTTCAAACTGTATTCTATTCAGACATGTCATAATAAGTTAGCAGGACTTTATTTTGGCACAATAAAATGGAAATCCATACATTTTCATAGTACGCATTTTTCACAAACATTTTGAAGATTGCTTATATATCCAAGCCTATGGTTTAGTCTACCAATGAAAAAACTTTCATATGTTTAACGACTTAATAATTAATATCAGTGACTATAATCTGAAAAAGGGACATTTGACAACATACCTTCAAGTAGCGATGGAGGAGCTCTTCTTTTCTTCTATTTTCTCTATGAGATAGTCATACATGTAGTTGATAAGGCTATAGGTTATTCAATCCCGAAAAAGTAACTTACAAGCTACAGGCAGGTGGAGTTTGAAGCACCGATTAGGTATTGAAAACGGTGTTCCCAGGCACCTTCATCTTAACTGGTAACACTTTTGTCTTTCTCTTGAACTTACTGAAACTCTGTAGCTGCCCTTGCTGACTTCTTCTTAGTAGATTTGACTCTACTTCACTGTCTCTCACTATGACTTGTCATCCTCATTTGGATCTTTGGAGTACTTTTTTACTCCAGAGTGAGATCATTGTGTTTTGACCAATATTGATGCCCAATGCCATATTGTTTTCCATTTATCTTTTTTAGTACTTATAATACAATAGCCTTACTACTCAATTTACCTTAGCATTAGAAGTAATTTTTTAAATGAAAATGACCCTGTAAAATATGACTATGAAAGTTTTATCTTTTCTTTTCCCAGTCACAAGACTCATACTAGGTTACCTGTGTCTCTGTCATCGTTTTGCCACTTTTTTTATTGTGTCTGCAACATTGGAAATGAAAAGAACACTTTTCAATTGACATCCTAGGGAGCAGGAATTCTAAGATTGTCTAATTTCCTGAGATCTTCATAGGCAATAACTCTATAAATCAATTCACAAGGAAAATTTGAATCTTCATGTGCTTTGTAGAAACCATGAAGAAATGCCTGCATAAACATTTTGTAAACATGTGAACTGTGGCTTTGTTTCATAAATCACCTATTGGGAGGTATAGGAAATGGTATCTCTAGCAAGCAAGGTTCCCAAAAGTTGAAGCAGGGACTCCTGTAATAATACTAAGTAGTAGCAGATGGGAAACAAGTGTGGGCAGGTAATAGAACCCACCTCTTGGCAGAAATAAAATATGAAAGCAAGTGTACCTTTTTTAGTAATATGAAGCATATTAAATTTCTAAATACAAATACTGACTCCAAAAGACCACCCATTTTACTGCTGGAGAATATGCTGAAAACAGATTTTTCACAAGTGCTAAATGGATAGTTGAAGCATACAACCCAATACTTTAAGTAACATGAAATGGATTTATTCAAATAAAATATGTTAGTGGATTATGTTAACATGACTTAGGAAAAACTAAGAACAAGGCCAAGGTCATAGAAAAAAAATGTCTGAAATGGAATGAGGGGACAGAGAGAATGAGATGATGCATCATACTTAGAGATAAATTACATAACCATTGCATAGAACAAATCTGGGCATGCCAGGAAAACATCACCAAAGAAAAGAAAACAAAGAATGCCTGGTAGACACACACACACACACACACACACACACACACACACACACACCAGGCCAGCTTCAACAAAGTAACCCTTTTCCATTTTGGGGTATTGTATGAGCATGATGCCAAATGTTCTAGGTAGGTTTGCTTCCTATGCTCTGCCTAGCTTTGGCTTTGTAGTCAGATTGTCTGGGTTTCATTTGAACTTGTTGCTCTTCTAATAAAAATATATACTCTAATCCCTGACATGCAAATTATTTTCATGGTCATTGGGGAAACATACCCTGCAGACAATTTTTTTTTATTTCATCTAATTAGAAATCACTTTCTCTTTAGCTATAAATATGATTGAATAAAAGTAATTCTGTGAGAGATATATTTTTAAGTTATATTTACGTTATAATTTTAAAATGTAATTCCATTTTTAAATGAAAATAAAGCTGTCTAGCTCTTCATTGAAATACATTTTAACTGTGAATTCATGGGTCTTACAGACAAGGCTTGAATAATGTATGAAAACTGGACTTCACAATTTGTTTAAAATTTAAAATCAAGATGATGCATTTTGCTTTCATCTCAAGCATTAGTAGAGGCAATGAGAAACGTCATTTTCTTAACTCTAAAGTCCAATTTCATGGCTAATCAAGGTTGATTGATTGGAGATGTCAAAAAGAGTGGCAGCTGATATCCTCCAGTCTGCTGACCTTGCGTTTCAGAAGACAGATTAAACCAGACTGTCTCTTTCTAAATTCAAATGGATTGGGGGAAAAAAAATCTTTGCACCTTGATCCATTATGCAACTTGTGCTTAACTGATCTTTGACTCATTACTGCAGCTGAACAATTTAGTGTCACTGACATGAATACTTGTTTACAAAATGTTAAACCAGGGTAATTGTTCATCTTCAACTTGAAACAGTAACAACTTAACCTAATGAAAACAAACTACAAGAAAATCATAAAACAGTCCCCAATCCCGCAGTAGCCTATTCATTTATCACTATTTAAAAATTATTGGTAGCAGGAATGAGTTGCAAATATTGGTATTCTATATATACATATACTTCACATATTTGCTGATAATTTTTCAATATTTAATTTAGGCAGAAATATCAGCTTGTTACAATGCAAAGCAACTCCTGTATGTGGAAAATATACAATGACTATATACTGGCTACTACTTTTTGGTAAAATAATGAGTTGTTTACTACTTCAAGTTATATAATAATTTTTGATAGTTGTATAGTTTATATTCATTTCCAAGGCCAGTTTTCATTATAAGAGCAATTATCAAATATTTGAAGATACAACTATGTTGCAAAATTAGCGTGAACAGAAGTTATCAATGTTCTTACATGTTCCATACCTTTTCTTTATTTCTAGTAAATTGAGAAAGTATTCATTAACATTTTATCAAGATATATTTTAGTTGTGAAACTTACAAGAGTAGTTTAAATGTATTTGCTTACTAAATAACAGAGTGAATTTTCATTTGATGAATTTATAATCGGAGTTTAACACAGATAGTCCCCAGTTTATGGTTGTTTGGCTTTGAATTGTTGTATTTTATAATGGTGCAAAAGTGGTATTTATTCAGTAGAAAATGTATTTCAAATTTTGAATTTTGATCTTTTCCCAGGCTAGGGATATGTGGTATAATATTCTTAAGATGCTAGGCAACAGTTGTGAGCCTCAGCTTCCAGTCAGCTACAGTCATGAGTGTAAATAACTAACACTCTACTGTGTACTGTTTCATGAGATGATTTTGCCCCACTGTAGGCTACTAAGTGTTCTGGGCACATTTACAGTAGGTAAGGCTAAGCCATGATGTTTGGTGGGTTAGGTGTATTAGATACATTTTTATTTATACTATTTCCACTTATGATGGGTTTGTTGGGATATAACCCCACTGTAATTCAAGGAACATCTGTGTATTCATCCTCAGTTTATAAAGTATTACATGCAATGATAAACGTACAGGTAATATACCATAGGAATTTATCCTTCTCAAATAGGAATTTATTAATTTGTTGCCTACTTATTATTTTCTATTAGAAAAATAAATTTTCTCTTAAGAAATTCTCAAGAATACTTAAGTATTCAAATGCTTGATTATGGTAATGGTAATGGGGAGACAGACAACAAGAGACAGTGAGAAACAGGGAGAGAAATATCTCTAACCTGTATTTGAGCTGTGTTGTGTGTCATCGTATTAAATTTTGTTGAATCTAAAAGATCTAAAAGAATTAGATCCAATGAAATTTGGATACAAATTGCAAAATGCGGTATTACTTTATGTACCAGTGTTAAAAACTCTGCCAATTAAATCCTGACACAATCTGAAGATGCTAGTATAACAAGATGCATACTGATATCAGAGATGTAAGTGTGGAAAACAGAGGCCATCTTAAAATAGTTGAACTGTGGTAACTTCTTATTGGAGGAAACACCATCAGACACTCCCCAAAATGATTCTTGTAGCCAAAATGAATAGGAACAAAAAAACACGCTATCCCAATTTTCCTCTTATTTTGCTCATGACTTAGTCTCCTTTCATGATTCATCCTCTTCACTTAGCATTTCTGACTAAGTGCTCCAAAGTTCAACCCTTAGACTTCACTTCTCTGTCTACTCTCACCCCATAAGTGATTTTACTTAATCTCATAGATTTACATATCACCGATGTGGTAGATGGATGAATCTTCAATTTGCAGCTTCATCCTTAACCTCTCTCTGATCTGTATATCCAACTGCCAGTGTAATAATTCCACTGGATGTCTATAAGACATTCATAATTCTAGACCTAATGTAGAACCCTTAGTTGCTATCCTCCCTTTAGTTCTTCTAATTTCAGCAAATAGCACCAGCCATCCAGCTGTTTAGACAAATTTAAGAGCTTTTCTGGATTGTTTTCTTAAGCCCCACATTCACTTCTTTTAGATCTAACTTCAAAATTTCTTCAAAATTGGTAAACTTTTCATCACCTTTGGCAGTCTCACCCTAGCCCTAAATACCTTTAGTTCACTTCAACACTGACATCTTGAACTCCCAACTGTTTGCCCTCCTTTTGTATTTTCTCACATTCTTCACACTGTAGCCAAAGGGATATGTCTGCAAAGTAAATCTGATCATGTTCTTCTGCTTCCATATTTTCATTAGCTTCCAATCAAACTTAGAAAAGTATATGAGTATAATTTTTATTATTTTATGGCTATGAAGTCCTACATTCTATCTGGCTCATGATTACCTATTAATATTATTTTAAACACACACACACACACACACACACACACGCACACACACGCACACACACACCCTCCCTATAACCGTACTAGACTTGTATCTGCTTATAGAACTTGATTTTATCTTACCACTCCTTAGCCAGTGCCTAAAACGCTCACTAGCATATAGTAAATGCCCAATGAATACTGATGATTAACTTAATAAATGAATGAATGGATGGATAAAACACGAAAATGCTTTGTAAATACTGATCCATTGTCTTCTCTCTTTGTACCACTTTTCTGTTATGTTGGATCTGGTAGAATAAGGAGTGGAAATGTGTCTGCTGTTGGATCTAGGAGTGCTGAAAGTTTATAAAGATGAAAGGCTTTTGGTGTCTGTCCAAGAATACAGACATTTTGGTGAAGAACTGACTTGAGACTATTGATGTTTTTAGGTCAGCATTGTTAACTTCTTTAATATAATGATCAGAGTATAAGCTCCTGAAAGTCCCTGACTAAGATTAAAAACAAGGCATTCTCAATCTCAAGCACTCTTCAGAGGGTGTTTTCCCCTTGTCAGTCTGACAATTCTGAAGTTAATAATTTGCCACATATCAAGCACTAAGGCGGGGAAGATGTCTACCAGACATTCAAGGAGATTGCTGTCCTGACTGCTGAACCTAAGGCTAGGAATTTGGTGTCAAGGCGCTTCATTGCTGCCTGGCTATTAGGCTTGTGAACAGTAGAATAACTGTCGTTACTGAAATTCATCACAGAGTACTCTTTCCAAAACTTACACTGAAGCAGTCAGTGAAATCGGTCTCTGTAGGGCAGGTCATCTGTCATTTTGAAAGAAGCTTGTGTGGGCTCTGAGGCTCTGAAGAGGTTTCTTTAATATAAAATATTTATGTGAGAATGGGGATTGAGTGTGACTTTGGGTCTGTGGAGCACATTATGGCACTATTTTTGCTGAAAGGCAGAATGTCGAGTGGTAGATAAAGCAGCCCAGGATTCTGAATCTATTCTGGTCATGTGGTTTTCTGTCCTCACGATTCCCGTTTGATGCTGGGTGTTCCTTCTGCATTGCTGTGAGCTTGTCACCCTCTAATCTTAAGGGGATTTACTAGCAAATTCACTGCGAATGGAGAGATGCCAATTATAAAGGCTTTGTGTGATGAAATGACCATCTTTTCTCCATGGTAGAAATTATGTCTTGTAATAGTTCTGTGATATTAAGCAAATTTTATATTGAAAACTGTGGTCCATTTTTAAATTCTTTACTTTAGGTGGAGATGAGGATTCTGAAAGTTTGAGGATGTAGGTGGAACTAATGACCCTAGCTAGGGATAGCTGAATAACTCATTTAGTCTCAGAATATGTTAGTCAAGAAAAAGAAAACAATATTTTCTAAGAATTTTATAAGTTATTATAAAGGGAACCAAATAATAAATATTAGTGGAAGAATTAGTTTGGCAGAAATGAGGTGGCTAGTCAGGATCATTCCTCAGAACATTTAGGAAGTTCTAAGCTGATAATAAACTTAAAGTAATTGTAAAAGGAACCATATCAAACAAACAAATACTTTCTCATTTGAAACTTAGGGATAATCATGGAATAATGAATAATTCACAAAAGTTTTGTGAGAACTTAAAAGAGAAACAAACATGAAAGAGCCAGGTAAATTGTGAATGGTAAAACAATATGCAAAAGTTACTGTTTTATTACTTTTATTGAGTGTATGAGAACCTTAATTATTGCCATAGCATCCACGGGTATGTTGAACTTCAACTTGAGAAGAAAATAGCTCATTCATTGGGTACTTATTTGGATAAAGAGCATCAAACATAGTCTGTATCTACCTCTGTCTGTCTGTCTGTCTATCATCTATCTATCATCTATTCATCCATTAATCCATCTATTTCTCTATCTATTTTCCTGAAGTATATACAGAGATATTCCATTACCTCTTTCTTCTTGTAATATAGTAAGAGATATGAGGTCAGGAATTGGTATATGATCTGAAGAGAGAAATGCTCTTTAGGTAAGGCCATATGACAAGATTTAATAAGTCAATATTAACATGTATTTAGAATAGAGAACATTTATTTAGGTAAATGTCTCTAGGAGACCCTGGTAGCCTGTAGCGATACTTTCCAACTATATTTCTATTAAGGGATACATATAAAAATGACAATATGTGTATGGCCTACAGGTCTAAAGAATGAAGTTTCTCACAGATAGAGGCAACTGGCTAGGTGATTAATGGGACATAAACTCTGTCTGGAAGCCTAAAAGTGGTGGAGATAAAAATACTGGAATATACTGCTCAGGGATCTCTAGCTTTAGGTCTGGAAACTATCAGATCCTGGCGGTTTCACTTACTAGCTTGGGAAAGTGACTGAATCTCTCTGAACATTTATTCCCATGTGTGTAAGACTAGGATACTAATCCTTTCCTTTAACTACCCTATATCATCTATATGAGGTTCAAATAACATGGTACCTGTGAAAGATAATAGAGTAAAACATTATATACATATTTGATATTAATACCAAAAAAAATGAGTTTTTGTTTATTTTTCAAAGTTTAGATGCAATTGAGCAACTTGAAATAGTAATTGTGCTGAAAAATAAACAAGTCGTATAATGCAAAGTGGTAAAATCATATTGGACAGGATGAAAATAGAAAATGAGCATAATTTTTAAAATGTTTGTTGTTGCAATTGCCATTATTCAAATCAGATGAAATTTTGCTTTTAAAAACAAAAGAAAAATGTTTTCCTACATTTTGAAACATAAACTTTCTGCTCTTTTTTAGCCATATTATCTTTAAATGTCTAGGTTTGTGAAAGTCAGTTCAGAATATACTATATTGAAAAGCTGTGTCAGTACCTGTAGCCTATGACCTTCTGAGGGGACAATTGCCTATTCTCTTCAGCCAAATGTTAAGGCTTTCTAAAGAAACCATGTTCGAGTTATAGCTCACACATTAGGTAGTCCTCTGTTAATATTCCCAGTCAACTGTAGTGCTGAGAGCTTTACTTTGGGGATCACACAGTAGATTTTCTGAATAAAGACTTACTATTTAAATTTTCTCCCTATCTTTTCTTACAATACCAGCAAAAATAATATAAGAGAAAAAAAGAAAATGGAATAAAAGTTCTGTTTAAACTTCTCCCAAGCTGGTTTGGCTGAAAAATCTAGCAGAGGATGGTCTGATGGTTAAGATTGATGAGCACTGACTCCCGTGGTTGAAGATCAAGTCTGTCTCATTTGTAATTTTCTCAGTACCCTTGGCTAAGGATGAAAGGTCCTAAGGCTGAACACATCTGCTTCCACCCTTGGAGCCAGTGAGAACAACTTCTGCTCTAACTAGGCAGACTCTCTTTGCCAGATGATAAAGGAGAACAAAATATTTATATAAAAGCCATGTAATGCCACAGTATTGAGGATGAAGCAACATGGCATGGTATTATTATTTCATTTTTAACTTCATGACAACCCATACTTTAATAAATCAAAATGCACTGTTGTTCAAATGTTAATGGATCTTTGAAGATGAGGGAGAAAATTTTTATTAATAAAAGCCACAATAATTTGTTATATATGAGAAATTTTAATTTAAGCAGCTATTTTATCATATGTACCCTGGTGTATTATTTTGAATTTGTAGTAATAAAAAATAAATTATGCAACCTATATCCCAGATATATTATTTTGCATTTCTTTTAAGTTCTTTAAGATACATCACACTTTAACTGAAGGCAATTATATAGTTTGGTTCTGTCAGGGCCCTGAGTAAATGATAAAATTAATTATATTAATTTTACTCCAAAATTATATATTAACAAGGAAGAAAACTATCTGTAGATTATATAAAATAGACCGGGGACACTGTAAGGACAAGATAGAACACATGTGGTGTCACATATTCAGAGTCAGGCATCGTTAGGATCTCATTACTTTGTCAAACTCTTGGATCTTCTTTTGCAAATAACTTTGACATCTTTCTTCCAAGTTACCAGAGCACAACTTGTCATTTATTCTAACAAAATAGAAAAGAGATCAAATTTTGTTCTGATGCATACAACACTGACTTTCTAGACATTACTGTCTTTATTTTCCCATGTGTACAGGTATGAATACAAAGAAATACAGGCTGTAGGGGCCTTATCTTGATGAGTGTCAGGCTTAATAAGAAAGGTTACTTGTTGGTTTCCTCAATTCTATGTGATTTAAACAATTTTTGTTTACCACATCTATCTTCAGGATTTATGCATTTGCAAAATACCTATGATGATATAAATTAGTAAAACATTTCCTATGATCATTCTTGATATTTCTTTATATCCCATTCTTTTGAACTTCTGTTTCTTTCCAATTTATTTTCCATAAAACATAGTTTTAGATGGATTCTAGATAAAGTGATTGGTGTGATAAGATAAAGAACAATCTTTGGAAATTCTAAAATGGTAATAGAATCCGGGAAGGAAGAAAGACCAGGTAACCAGAATCAAAATGTGAGAAACCTGTTTTTTCTGGCAATCCAGAATTTTTGCTTAGGTAAATATATTCTGGAACACTGATTATGTTTTGGTTTAACAAAAGAGATAGTTCACTCCTGGAAAACTAGCAATCCAAACTTATGGGATCTGCACAGTTACCTGCCTTTGTGAGAAGCTGCATTCTTCAAAGATACAACATAGAAAAAGATAAGCAAACCCAGGCTCCCTGAAGAGCCTAATCACATAACTGACTTAGAGGCAACTTTCAAAGCTGCCAGGGAAACTGAAAAGCCTGCCAGTGAGTCAGATCCTGCTGCTAACAAAAGGTCTTTCAAAGGCTGGCATCTGGTCCCGTGATTGCCATTCAGAAAGGGCTGCCGGGATTTCGTACTTTATCTTTGGCGGTCATGTGTGCAGACCATTACCAGGCTATTTGGACTGTGATGACGGTTGTCTTGATTGATGATGAAAATCAATCTTGTGATTTCATTTCTAAATAAGATTCTTTTAGCTGTCCTTTTTATTTATTTACAATTCTGCTTTGACTTCAGTATGTGTTTTCTCTATGCTGTGAATTTACTAAGACCTCTCTTTTCTACACAATGAGAGCTAAAACTGAAAACCTAGCTTTTTACACACTTATGACTAGCAAATTTCGTATATGATGAACTTCACACCCTCTCTTATTACAATACAGTTTTGAGAAAGCTTTTTTTAAATCAATAGATCCTCATATTTATTTTATTTAAAAATTTATTTAATTTGCCTCCATAAAGCAACTCATATCATGTAGCTACTAGACATATTCAAAGTCAAGAAAAAGACTATTTTCTCTTCCATCCCCTCCATCCACCTCCCCAGCAGCACCACAACACTCCCAACCATGTTCCATAGTTAACATGGTCTCTCATGAAGAGGTTTATGTCAGTATTGAAGATACTGATGCTGCTTTTTAGAAACGTGTTTCTTCTAATCTATTGCAGGTTTGACTAAGGAAGTTACCCATACTGTACTTCTCCAGAAAATGCTCATTCAGCAAATGTTCATTCAGTTGCCCATAGAGGCACCTTGTGGGCAACTTAATCTACTCCCTTCTGCATGATTCACTACTGCCTTCACCTTCCTTCACCTCTTCTCTAATGATTGCCATTATACAGCATCCTTCTCAATTGTACAAAGTCAGACAATTGCATGCCCTTGGAATCGTTTCATGACAGGTACTTTGGTCCTCCTTCAAGTGCATGTGCCATTAACTACTCAGTCATTACACAGTCTGCTTGCTCCTAGCTCTCAGTTTTGTCACTGGCTATAGAACAGTCTTCTCTCCCAAATATCACTGTGCTGTAATAATCCATTGTGGTTAAGCAATTATGGTCATGATATTAGCCACTTTGTGGTTAGTCTCAGTAATTTAAGGCTTCTGTAATAACCTTCTCGAAAGTATGCAAAATTCAGTATAAAAACATATATAAAGTAGAGAAAATGCTACTGGAACACGGGCGCTTTTCTGAAGTTTTTTCATTTTGTGATTGGGAGTGTAATTATTGCGCACAAAACTGTAGAGTAGTATAGAAAGATTTTGAAAGGATTACTGATTGCTAAGATATTTTACCAGTTACTCTCTGTATATAATAATATAGTCGTAGGAAGTCTAAATATTATAGCTGTACATTTATCTTTTAAAAATTATTTGAAGTGATAACTGAAGTTTTGACTTATATTTAAAAGAGAAATAGAACTGGAGATGTGGCTTTTGCAGCCCTTAGTTAATACCCTTCATATTCTGACCTCTATGAGTTGACGACTAATAACCCACATAGACCTGAAGTAAAGTCTGCTAGTTGACAAATGTCATTCCTTTTCATAAAGCAGCTGGCCAAACTTTCCATTTTAAGAGGCAATTGTTTAGGGAAAAGAATTTATATGTACAACAATGGAGGAAATTTATACATACTATTTAGATAATCCCAATTTCTAATTCTTAAAATATGAACAAATGGTTAAGGATAATTTGACAAATTAAGAAAATTAACAGCAATGAGGAGAAAGACTAACAGAATAGCTAATTCAAATGACCAAAAATTACAAAGGTAATTCAGGAATTATAAGATAATTTAAAAATTATAATTGATATATAAAGACAAATTTATAAAGTAAGAATCAAATGCTATAAACAGACAACATTTAGGGACCAGGAAAAATCCCTTTGAAATAAAAGAAATGCACACACATAACACATACACCCAAATATAAGTCTGGCAGAATGCAAAATTGAAAGACTGAAAGAAAAGAGATTAAAAACTTAGTTATGAAAAATTAATCCAGGAGGTCATATTTTATTTGGGCTCATAGGTGGAAGGGAATTGCCTTGTCTCGGATGAGACTTGGACTGTGGACTTTTGAGTTAATGCTGAAAGGAGTTATGACTTTGGGGGACTGTTGGGAACCCATGTTTTGAAATGTGAGGACTTGAGATTTGAGAGGGGCCAGGGGCGGGGGAATGAAATGGTTTGGCTGTGTTCCCACCCATATCTCATCTTGAATTGTAGCTCCAATAATTCCCACATGTCACAGGAGAGACCTGGTGGAAGGTAATTGAATCACAGGGGTTGGTTTTTCCCTTGCTGTTCTCATAGTAGTGAATATGTCTCACAAGATCTGATGGTTTTTACAAAGGGGGAGCTCCCCTGCACTTCTCCTTCCCAACACCATGTAAGACATTACTCTGTCTTTGCCTTCTGCCATGATTGTGAGACCTCCCCAGCCCTGTGGAACTGTGAGTCAATTAAATCCCGTTCTTTTACAAGTAAATTTTAAAAAGAAGAAAATACATTAATAAAAATATCAGAAAAAAATGGATAAAAATATTTTATAAGAAATATTTGAATTTCTCATTGTTAAAGAAAGTAAAAAATCATTAGATTAAATAGTCCTCCAAGGCTCTACAGAAAAAAAATGAAGAAAGACCCATATATTGATAAAACTTTCTAAATTTTCAGTGGATAAAGTTTAAAAAATTCCAAGATACTATAAAAAGGTTTCCAGAGAAAAATGACATGTCACTAATAAGTGTACAACTATTCAGGTGGCACTAGACTTTGATCACTATTGTAGTATGAGTGGGGACAAAGAAACAATGTCTTCTGAGTTTTAATAGAAAATAATTGTATACCAATATCTCCAGCCACTTGGCATTAAACGTTCATGGCACAATAAAGTCATTTTCAGACAAGAAAACAGAAATTTTATCTCAGTCATTCTTTCTAAGAAATTTATTTGTGGTTGTACTCCAGCAAACATGATGGAGAAACTAAAAGGAACACATTAAATAGTGCAGTTATCCTAGGAATGCTGAGAAAAGTTTTCAAGAATGATGGCTCTAGAATGGGCCTAGAATGAAAGAGACACAAATAACAGCAGCAAGTAAAAACAATATATAACACTAATTACAGCTTATTTTGTGGGAGGTACATTAGAAGTCACTGTTCTAAGTATACTAATATAAACTGAATCCTCCTTACCCATCCCAAGAGTAGGATTACTATTATTACCATTGGACAATGAGGAAATTAAGACACACACATAATTCAGATGACTTTCCCAAATTGTGTCACTGAATTCAAGCCCAGACAATCTGGTTTATGTGTCTGTAGGCAGTCAGCGGTTCTGGGGAAAAAAAAAAAAAAGTAAGTCTTTAAGAAGATTGAAATAGAATCTGTTAAACCCGAAAAATTTTGGTGATGTGATTAAGAAGATAAATGCTTGCTCTTTCATTTAAAAAAAAAAAAAAATTTGATCACACAGGGAACAAAAAGCAGTCATGATCTTTGAATGAAGGAGAATATAATTTGACATATTGTTGGAACATACACAGCCTTCCAAGGAAATTGATTATTGGTTTTTGGGTTGGCTTGAGAAATTAAAAACAGTTTATCTCAGTCTTTTCCTAGCTCTCGTGCTTTTTTGAATAACCAAGTTGAGCCCTCTTTACACTGAAATAAGTCTAATTTATTTGGGTGTTTTGAACATGAAGATAAAAATGAAATGCCCCAAATGTCACATTAAATCTCAATCCTTAATCTCAAGGTAAGAGCTTTTCTTGAGGATTTGTATCTCAGCATGAATGTGTTAGGAAATAAAATTGATAGTCATTCCTCCTGGACCATTGTTAGTCAGATTCTGGCCACTGTTTTGACTCAGTAACTAGTTCTTGAGTGAGAAGTTGTAAGGGATAGGGATGGGTCTCCATGAACCAACTTAATGGGGCAAGCTGTGCCTCCAGAGCCAAGCTTCCTGCTTCCTTTTCTCAGAGTGCGCTAAGGTGCCTAATTCCCCAGCAAACCATGGTCATCTCCAGGGCTGCAGAAACAAACCAGTTTCTGATTTCCTTTCTTCCAGTACTACCATACCAGAAAGGGAAGAGAGGATCAGAAGCATGAGTGGGGTGCTTATATTTTATGTTTTATTTACTTCCAGAACCCAGTCTGAGGAAAGAGCATCCCATTTTTCTTAACTGCCTTTTCTGTTTTAAGGAGACAAGTGTAGTTGTAGCAGAAGTCAAAAGAGTATATCTGGATTTGATTATTTTATGGCTGTTTTGCATAATTTTATATAAAATACATAATACAAGTACTATAGAGAGTACTGAGTCTTGGTTGTAACAGTATTATCATTTAAAAAATATCTGATTTGCGTTGGTGTTTGGATAAAAAATAAAATAGTCGTGATTATTTTATTTAACTTCATGGTCTTAATGTCCTTGTCTTTAAAATGGTGATAATGCCTGTTCCACTAGCTCAAAATGTAGTTATGAGGATGACATAATTTGTTTGCAAATACTTTTTATAACTGCTAAGCACTATATAAAGATAAGTTTCAATATTTTATCAGTATATTGGGGTGTAGTATTTCTTTTGAAATTTTGATCTTTAGATATTAGATCTTCTGATGCCACTAAGATAGCCTGGGAGCTATGGGACTCAGGAGGGAAAGCAAAGTGTTTTGAAATGCTGTTAATTATCTGTATTTTGTACTAGTACAAAGTTTGATTTTTGTACAACAATTTAAGAGAAAATGGTCAACTTCCACTGTTACCAGCTTACTTTTACATCCGTAGTCCCTAGTCTATTTGCAATGGATTTGGTAAATTGAGTGAGTGGAGATCTAATTCTTTCTTGAGTGCTGGAATAACTCCAGGCCCTAAGAGAACTTGAGTGCTCTCTTTTTCTGTGAAGCATCTTTATAAATAATTCCAGGGACAATTTAGAGCACATATTGGGTTCAGAAAGTGATCCAGGTTGAGTGGTTTAGTGAATGGTGAAATGCTTTTCCTTGTTTTTAAAGCTTGAAATATCCTAGTTCCTACATACAGGTAGCAGCCTTCCTTACTTAAGCCTGATGGGCAATTTCTCTTTTTTATAGTTTCTAGTCTCTAAGGACCCAATGACGCTTGTATTGCTTTCATTGAAAATGTTAACCCAGTTCCTCTAAGTATTATCCTAAGACTGCTATTTTCCCCACATTTTCTATTTTTATTCACTTGAAGGAATAAACACTATGTGTGTTTCAACATACATTCCTATGACTTTTTGATTATAAGTTGATGAAAGTTTCAAATAGATTCTTTTTTATTTGATGTACTACTCTGTCATTAGAACTTAATTTCGTTATAGGAGTAGTGAGGGGGGAACTGAACATTTTTCCTTGGATATCTACTATACAAATGTGATGGAGAATTCCGTAGAAGACTGAATAGACTATATAAACTCATATATTGAAAAGTAATCAGAATAAGGTTTTCCTATTATAGATTGTCCACATCTATGAATATATTTGCAGATAAATGATCTTCAGTAAGATTCTATAATTGCTCTATATAATTTTCTCAATTAACCTACATTAATTTTCAATTGTTGCATATGTTTCAGCATTCCTAAGGTAGGAAATGGGTGTGTGTATGTGTATGTTGTCGCCCTTTGAAGGAAATATTATTCAGCCTCTGCCTTCAAACACAGGAACAGAAATGTTTTACTATTTTCAGCTAAAATAATTTATATTAGAGTAATATTATTTTCACAAATGGATAAATATGTCACATTCAAAAGGCTCAATTATTATACATCCAAGAAAAGAAGCAGTGGTCACAAGGGAAAGTTACTGTGCAGAGTTGTCAGCCATTAATTTTATCAGATGTCTTTAAAATGCCTATCAGTTCCATCAGCTTGTCTGTATGCAGCGCTCATGCATATAGTTGTGTCTCCCTGGTGGTCACTTTTGTTTGAAGGTTATACATTTTCTTTGTAAGTCTACTTTCCTTACCTGTTACCTATTATCTTTGTGTCAATGATAAGGTCTGTTACATTTTTATCCCTAATACCATTAGAAATAAATGATTTAATTCACATTAATGAATTTCTTTTTGGAATTCATTAGATAAGCAACTCTCTAAAGGAAAATGACTTGTACATTTAATTGAATCTGATAAAGAAGTTGCAAAATACATTTGCCAAATTAATTTCTTTCCCTATTATTAATTCCCTACTTCCTCACAAATATATCTGTTGCAAGTTAAAGGACACAAAATCAAAGAGGCATTAAAACAAGGGCTAAATAATAAGCCAAGATCATGTCCTCTTCCTAACTTGCATAGGTATATTATAGAAAAATAGCTCAGAGAGTTGTTTCTGTACCATAGTTATGGTGACAATTCTAATTTTCTTCTCCATAAATTCTACATTAAAAGTACTCAGCAACAAGTACTGAAGACTTTTATGATCAATATAATAGTTTTAAAAATTAATGCTTTCTTAGCTTCAAATTTTCAATCAAAAAAAAATTATTTCAAAATGAAAGCTTACATAAAAACTACAAAAAAACCATGGCTGCATAAACTCCCTGGTGTCTCCAACTTCATAAATCACAGAAATCATAGCATATCTATTTTTAAATTTTTTCTTACTTTCATTTTAAGTTCAGGGGTACAAGTGCGGGTTTGTATATAGGTAAACTGTCATCGTGGTTTGTTGTACAGATTATTTCATTACCCAGTTATTAAGCCTAGTACTCATTAACTATTCTTCCTGATCCCCCCCTCTTCTGCACCCTCCACCCTCAGATAGGCCCCCACTGTGTGTTGTTCCCCTCTATGTGTCCATGAGTTCTCATCGTTTAGCTCCTATTTATAAGTAAAAACATATGGTATTTGGCTTTCTGTTCCTCTGTTAGTTTGCTAAGGATAATGCCCTCCAACTCCATCCATATCCCTGCTCAGCCTATGTAACTATTTTTTTTTATTATACTTTAAGTTCTGGGGTACATGTGCAGAATGTTCAGAATTGTTACACAGGTATACATGTGCCTTGGTGGTTTGCTGCATCCATCACCCCGTCATCTACATTAGGTATTTCTAATGCTATCCCTCCCCAATCCTCCCACCCTCTACTATCCTTCCCCTAGCCCCCCACCCCCTGCTATCCGTCCACTAGCCCACCATCCCCTGACAGGCCCCCATGTGTGATGTTCCCCTACTTGTGTCCATGTGTTCTCATTGCTCAACACCCACTTATGAGTGAGAACATGTGGTGTTTGGTTTTCTGTTCTTGTATCAGTTGCTGAGAATGATGGTTTACAGCTTTATCCATGTCCCTGCAAAGGACTTGAACTCATCCTTTTTTATGGCTGCTTAGTATTCCATGATGTATATGTGTCACATTTTCTTTATGCAGTCTATCATAGATGGGCATTTGGGTTGGTTCCAAGTCTTTGCTGTTGTGAACAGTGCTGCAATAAATACACATGTGCATGTGTCTTTATAGTAGAATGATTTATAATCCTTTGGGTATATACCCAGTAATGAGATTGCTGGGTCAAATGGCATTTCCATTTCCACATGAATAGATGGATTCCCAAAATGTTAAATGATTTTTTCTGTTGTTTTAGTGGCTAAATCTAGGATTTCTAACCTCTCTACAAAATGTTTTAAACAATCAAATCTTCCTCTTTTCAAGAAGAGATACTTTTGGAAATACCACTATACCTTAAATAAGGTTAAGAAAAAATTCACAATTTATATCTTATCTGTAATTTGTTTCTTTTGCTTCTTGATTTTCATACTCAAATAAAAATATCCGTATTTATCTCCTCCGTAACAGAGAATTATATAGAAATGAGAGAAATCTCACTGAATAGATTACCAATTTTTCAACTATTCTTATCCACTTATCTCTCTGGTTAAATAACTTTTCAAGTTGTTTCCAGTTGTGTAAAATAACTGACAATAATTAAGTAACACTGGATAATATGGGAGGTAAAACATATGTTGCTATGAACCTTGGAAAGAAGAAGTTGTTTAACTGTCTTTACTTGCTAATTGTCGCTCTCTTAAAGCTGGAATTGTTAAGTCCCATCTTATTTTCATTTGAAGAGATCTCACCAGGGTAAAAACCAACCCAGAAGCAACAAGTAGCAGCAAGAACCAGAGTTAGTTAAATTCCTGGTAGTATCATTTATCCACCTGAATCAAAATATGTTCAGAATATGTACACTCCTGAGAGTTTCATTTTACAGATCCTACACATTTCTCATTTAGAGTTATGTTCACGTAGGGGATTTAATTTTGTTTTTATCATTTATTTTTTAAAAAATCTTAATACAGGGATCTTATCAGCTTCTGCATTAGTTTTCTAGGTTGCTGAAACATTGTGCTGCAAACTGCGTGGCATAAACAACATAAATGTATTGTTTTACAGTTCTGGAGGCTAGAATTAAACAATCACGGTGTCAGAAGTATTGGGTCCTGTGGAGGGTCCTGAGGAAAAATCTGTTCCCTGCCTCTCGCCTAGTTTCTGGAGGTTTCCTGGCAATCTTTGTGTTCTTGGGCTAGTAGAAGCATCACTTCAATCTCTGCCTCTCTCTTCATATGCATTGCTCTCTGTGTGAATCTGTCTCCAAATTTCCCCTTTGAATTGGCTTAAAGCCCATCCCAGTGATCTCATTTTAACTTGCTTATCTCTGTAAAAATCCTGCCTCTGGATCAGGTTGTATTTTGAGATACTAGGAGTTAGGACTTCAATATGTGAATATTGGAAGGGTACAATTCAACACACAACAGCTCCATCTGAGCTCCAACTGAGCTGTTGATATTTCTAACCTCCAAAGAAGTAGAGTCCAGAGCCTAGAATTGGAATTTCAATATCCAGATATAAGAGGTAATTAACTTCTACTCTGTCACATATTCCAGAGTGACTGTTTCTGTCCCTCTCTTGGTTTTTTTTGTTTGCTTGTTTGTTTATATATCTGTTTCTCATTTCCATGTTGGCTCCTCTCTGTTCACTGTCCCTTGCCATGAAGATGCACCTCTCCTGGCATCATGGGTTGCAGATAGGCATAGTGTCTATGTGAGTTTTGGACCCATTGCTTGGTGAACTTCAGCCACTTGCCCAATGGAGGCAATTACTGTGCTTTGGGGCCTGCCAGCCTTTGTATCACACGAGTATGGAGCTTCTTAGAAATCAGTCCTCTCTACCAAAAGTACTATTTCAAAGTCTGATTCTTCCTCTAACGTCATCACCTTTTGGTTACTAGAGTTTGATAATCTCTTTGTTCTCTGAACTTTGATCATGGATTAATTTGTGCTTCCCATGTGAACCATCTCTCGTTCCTGCCCCCCCAAGAAAATGGGTCTGCCATTTTGCAGTCAGAGTTAGCAACTGCACTCCTTGCTTGCCACACCAGCACTTTCTCAGCCCTCAGTCCGAGGGTAAAAACCGGACTTGATTGTCACTCATAATCTGATTGTAGGAACTAATAAATATTTTATTAGTGGAACACACACTTTCCTTCCTTCACTGTTCTGCTTTGAATTTCTCATCTTTCCAAAGCTCATACAAACTCTGTGTACATATATCCATTAAAACCTTGAGTAATAGTGTAGTTTTGTCAGAAACAGCAAAACACTTTACAGATACTCCCTTTTTAGTCTACAAGAGGTCGTCATAAAGGGCATACTATTGTTTGTATGTTTTGGATGGATAAATAAGTAACATTATTTGGATGGATAAATAATTAACATTTTTTGAATAATTACTATAAACTAGGCACAGCTTCATGTATTAAATATGCATTAATTTATTTAAACCTTACAAAAAGCTTATGAGGTAGGTATTATTTCATTCATTTAGAATCTTTGCAGGAAAGGAATGGCTCAAAATAAGATAATACAGGGACTATGGCAAAGAAACTATGCTGAGGCACCTAGATCAGCAATTTTGTTAGGCTTTTTTCACCCCGAGAACCAAAGGTACTAAGAGATAAGGTATGTGTTGAAGTCAGAGTTGGAGACACGATGGAGGCTCAGTTGGCAGGTGCTATAGTCCAGAAGGGTTGAAGATATTATCAAATACAGGAAGGAAAAAAGAAAGACAAATTATCTCTCTGAAAAACCGATTCTTGACATTATGCACATCATTTCTGCTTACATCCCATTGACTAGAACTTACCCTTGGTCCCATGCCTAGATGCAAGAGTTCCTGGGGAATTTAAATTCCATTGTTAATTATCAATAGTCATATACCTAAATAAAATCTGGGGAGAAATTATACTGGAGGATCGAGGGCAATTGTTGACATACTACTCATCCAAGGAAACTGAAATAGGGTGTGGTAGAACCTGGCACTAATTAGCTTTCTCAATTTGGGAATCTATTAAATCTCTCACTTTTAAAATTTATTCTTTAAAACAAAACAGCTTTAATTAATTTACAGGGATGCTCGATACAAACTGTTTGCTGATTTAATATGCTTTGAGAAAAGTGAGTAGAATTTTGTACTGAAATCTAACTTCTATTTACCAAAATGTGCTACCTAAGTATCTCTCTTAGGATTAGAGGCAAATGTCTTTTTTAAAAATGTCTTTAGGATTCCTGTCAGTCATGCTGCATGAATAACTTAGTTTGATGAGGTTTGGATTCAGTATCAATCAATATCTGCTGAACAAACAATACAAAACTTATGTTTTGTGTCTTCATGTGTTGGTTAAAGTCTCAGAACTCAGACAGTTGCTAAAACCATTAGGAGAGCAGTAGTTCTCAAAGTGTAGTCCTCTGACCAGAAGCATCAGCAAATGCTTGAGCTGAATTAGATCCTCTGGAGTTGAAACCAGGGAATTCTTTTAATAAATTTTCAAGATATTTCATAACGATGTTAAAAACAGAATTCCTGGCCTAGATCAAGTTACTTGACCTTATAGAACCTCAGTTCCATCCTCTCTCAGAAACAATAACTGTAACTTTATTTTAGAGTTATTTGAAGGATTAAACAGTGTAACACAGGTAAAGCCTTTAATAAGGTCTGGCAAAAAGTAAAGGTACAATCAATATTAGCAGCTTGCTTTTTTTTTTATAATTAGTAGTCTTTGGTCTATTATTTTTTATAGGGAATATGCAAAGAAAAATATTGAGTAAAATTTTTATAAATAATTATTTAGAATTCAGAAACTGTGCCTTCTAATTATACTCCTTTATAATTTTTTTCAATTCTTTAGTTTTCGGGTACATGTGCAGGTTTGTTATATAGGTAAATTTTTATCATGAGGGTTTGTTGTGCAGATTATTTCATTGCCCAGGTACTAAGTTGATATGGTTTGACTCTTTGTCCCCACCTAAATCTCATGTGGAATTGTAATCCTCAGTGTTGCTGGAGGGAGCTGGTGGGAGGTGAGTGGCTCATGGGGACAGTTTCCCCTTGTTGTTCTTGTGATAGTGAGTTCTCATGATATCTGGTTGTTTAAAAGTGTGTAGCACTTTCCTCTCTCTCTCTCTCTCTCTCTCTCTACTTGCTCTCTCTCTATCTTCAGTTGCCATGTTTACACCTGCTTGCTTCCCCTTTGCCCTTCTACTATGATTGTAAGTTTCCTGAGGCCTCACCAGCCATGGCTCCTGTACAGCCGGCAGACGTGTGAGTCAATTCAACCTCTTTTCTCCATAAACTACCCAGACTCAGGCATGTCTTTATGGCAGTATGAGAAGGGAGCAATGCATAATCCAAGTACCCAACAGTTATTTTTTCTGATCCTCTCCCTCCTCCTATCTTCCACCCTCAAGTAGGCCCCAGTGTCTGTTGTTACCTTGTGCTCATAAATTCTCATCATTTAGTTCCCACTTACAAGTGAAAACATGCACTATTTGGTGTTCTGTTCATTTGTTAGTTTTCTAAAGATTAATGTCTCCAGTTCCATCCATGTTCCCCCAGAATACATGATCTCATTCTTGTTTATGGCTGCACAGTATTACATGGTGTATATGTACAACATTTTCTTTACAATCTGTCATTGATGAGCATTGAGGTTGATTCCATGTATTTGCTATTGTAAATAGTGCTGCAGTGAAAATTTGCATGCTTGTGTCTTTATAGTAGAATGATTTATATTCTTCTGAGGAAATTCCCAATAATGGGATTGCTGGGTCCAATGGTAGTTCCTTTTTAGCTCTTTGAATAATTGAAATGTTGTTTTCCACAATGGTTAAACTAATTTATGCTCCCACCAACACTGTGTAAGTGTTCCCTTTTCTCTGCAACCTGACCAGCATCTGTTATTTTTTGTCCCCTTTAATAATAGTCATTCTGACTGGTGTGAGATGGTATCTCTTTGTGGTTTTTATTTACATTTTCCTAATGATCAGTGATATTGAGCTTTTTTCATATGCTTGTTGGCCATGTGTATATCTTCTTTAGGAAAGTGTCTGTTTATGGCCAGGTCTGGACCTCCATGATCTATTAAGTTGGAAAAAAAAAAAAAAAGGAAGTATCTGTTTATGAGACAATAAAATGTAGTTGTTAAAAGCTCTGAAGCAACATTGCCTTGACTCAAACCTCAGTTCAACTCAGATCTGGGAAAATTGCTAATCCTCTTCGTTTCTGTTTCTGTATCTGCATAGTAAGCATAATGAACAAAGTTCCTTCTATCACAGAGCTGTTGTTAGAATAGATAGTTAAGATAGTTGCTTTCACACACACACACAAATGAATTTAAATGTTATCTTTCACAAAATACAATTGGGATTTAAATATTATCTACTATTATTCCCAGGCAACTATGTTTGAAGAAAAAGTGTTGCATGTATTCCAGCACATTATTGCTCATACAGTGAATTCATTTCTTTCTTCTAATACTTACTTCAATAATTGTATTGTGTTCTTTCTCTTAAGAAAAACTCTCCCTGACCCCCACTTCATAAAAAATTCTTCAAAACATTTACTTTTTGTACTTGTTTACTTTTGATTAGCTCCTAAGCACTTCTATTGAACTAAAGCTGAGGAAGAATAAAATTGGGAGACTTTAAATAATCATAAATAAAAATGTATGTCTGCTCATGATAAGGGCTCAGAACAATCCTTAAACATTTCTTGAAAGTCCACTTAATTTTTTTCCACAGGTAATGTGTATTTTTCTATGAATATAAGCTTTCCGTGCTGAAGAAAATCAGGGTTTATACCTATATAAAATACTTTCTGGAACCCTAAAAGTCAATTTAACTTTTCATGTCACTTTTAAAATTTCTCTCACTTAAACTAGAGCCACTCATGTTGTCTGGGATGTTTGATAATTGAGTTTCTCAAGGAATGTGACACATTGTGATGTAGTGTAAAAGGATTTCAGAGTTATCCATTCCCAGACCCTTCATAATCCACTAAAAATACATTTCGGTGTCCCCTGACTGTGCCTCAGGAGGCCCTACCAATCTCATATTTCTTAATCTGATCTTATTTTCTGATCATCAATTTGATTTTTCAGCGACTGGCAGCGCTAGGTCTTCTTTGAATAGCCTTATGTCTATAAATCTTTATCTCTATTTTTTCAATTTTCCTCTCAGTCTATGTTGATCTTAACCCCTAAATTTTTATCACTTGTAGCCTGAATTACAGGTGACCTTTTCAATGCTGTCGGTCAAGTTTCCACTTAATAAGGCTGGAATGGCCCTTGTCATTTAAAAAAAGAAAAATGAGCAGTTCTGAACAAATAGAGTGGGATATAAGGAACAGAAATACGCAGAGGGAGGGGGAGAGGGAGCGAAAAGAGAACAGAACAGAACAGTGCTGAAAAAGTTGAAGGCCTCACTGCATGTGCATTTTCCCTTCGTGTTTAATCTATTCTGCTTCCTGTTTTAAATGAAAGATTGTTCGCCATTTCTGGAATAATAGGCAATTGGAATCCCATAACAAGCCACTGAGAATAAATTAAATACTTTATATGGCAAATTAACTATTAGAAAGAAACTCAACAATTTTACTACTGGCCTATCTTTTTATAATGATAAAAAATGAATCTGTAATTTTTACAAATACTTTTGGAAAGAATTTATGTTTAATAATGTTTCAAATAAGGTAAGTATTTCCTTTTAAAACATTTTGTTTCTAGTCCCTTCAACCCTAATGGAACACAACAAATTTAATTATGATGCTGGAGAGCACCTGATCAACATCCATCTTATACAAACTAAGCTTTTCTTTTTATGTGATCACCTTCTGTCCTCCCAGTTCTCTGATAAATATGTCAGTTATGCAATTCATTGTTCAACATGCATGTATGTAGCAGGCATTTCAGTGAGTCTATGGTAACTGTTAAAAGAATAAACCACAGATTGCACTGTCTAAAATTTCGGTCCAAAAGAAATAGACATATAGCTAAAAGGGATGTTCACCTGGGGGATAGTGATACTTCGACTTGTTTCTTTAACTGTTTTTTATTGCCTAACATAAGAAGCAGTAAGTTACTAGAAATGTCAGGAGAAAATAAACCTCCTATCTAATTCAGAGTATTTCAGTAACATGAAACAAAATGCTAGATTAAAATAATGACAACAAATACAATTTCGAAAGAAAATAGATTGTTGCCTGTGTGTGAATCAAATAGAACAAGCAATTGGATCACATATGCATCTAAAGAATTCAATTTGTATTCTGGTCATTTCAGATAGGAAAGTTGGTTTTGAACAGACTTAATGGAGTGATAAATATAGACAAGTGATACATAGTATGATGTGTGTGTAACAGCCCTAGCAATGACCCTATCCTGCCCCACCCCCACCAGTCATTACTAGATTGACTCTTCCATGCAGTTTGGAAATGAAGTTAGTATATGATCCTATTCAGTGGGCATTTACTGAGCAACTGCTGTATAATCTAGTCTTAGTTAAGCCTTCTAGATTAATACAAATGTGTTAAAAATAGCTTTCTAACTTAAGTGCCAATTTGTAGCAGTTGTAGAGGGAAATGACATACATTCATGAAACAAATAACACAATCTCTTTTACTTTGTTAAATAGTATAATGCATAAAATGTTAAAAAAAATACACCAGAGCTTCATGACATAAAAGAAGTTAGAGCAATATTATTCAAACCATGTTCCAAGGATCTCAGTAAAAGGATCTGTAACAAAAAAATGTTCCATGGTGAAATATGAATCATGGAAAATGCTGAATACTCTAATGTCGTCTGGAAAAGTAAACATGCACATTCACGTAGTAAAGGCTTTGAGAATTGCTCCAGATAATCTTTTTATATTTGTTACTTAAACTACTGGTACCTACATGCTTTATATGAATTGCAAAGCAATTGTACATTCCCAGACAAAAATATGTATTGCTTTCTGTGATGCCTTGAATAATTAATCAAGACTACATGAGCACAAGATAGGAGAGATATACATACACATACACACACCAAAGAAAATGCCTGTGATTAATAACTACAAATAAAAAGATACACTGCCAATTCAACCATGGTACCTGTTTTCTTATCACAGGTATTTTACTTTATGCTTCCTGAAAGACACAATTTCATGGAATTTTATCACACATTACTTCTGTGCATTTCTGAAACTAAAAACTATAAGTGAAATAGATTGGATAAGATATTCCCGAAGAGTTATTTATATTTAGGATTTGAACTTTGAAATTTCTTTTTACCCAGATTCACAGGGGGAAAACTGGAGAATGAAAGCTACATGTGAAGGAAGGCTAGGCAGAAAGCTTGAAGGAAATTGGATTTTTATGGCTCCATGAGACCAATCATGGTTTGCCAACTTCTTATTTACAAGAATAAAATAAACTGATTAGTAATTTAGGCCACCATTTGCAAGGCTGTCTGTTACTTGTAGAAAAATGCAATCTGAGTGGATATACTTGCCATTCTGTATTCCATGCCCTTGCAGGAGTGTGACTTGTTCACAGTGTTTCTTTCAGCTATTAAATTAAGGCAGTAAATTAGATTTGAATGTGATACAGGTGTTCAGATATGCAAGGAAACAGTAAGAATAAGCTTTCTAGTGTGACCACCATTTTTCATACATGGATGAATATGGAATGTAGTTAAATCAAAAGTGAGATGAGACCCTGAATCATGAGTCAATTTCAGAAGAGTGAAATGGTACCTGTAAATTTGACATTCCAAAAGAAACAATTCCATGATAACCTAGGCTCTATCTGTTGATGTCAGAGAGGAACTTAACCATCTGTCATCTCAACAAACCAGAGTGTTCAAAGAGGTAGACTTTGTATGACCTATTTCTCTGTGCTTCTTAGTCTCCCATTGACAGCAGCATAGGAGTGAGGGATCTTAGGGTTTCTTGAGGTTAAAATATGACTGAAGCATCACTGTGGGAATGTCCATAGGATTAGAGAAACCTTAAAAAAATAAAAGAAAGTATAAATTATTTTATTGTGAATTTAAAATCTTGAAATATTTTATATTATCCTTCATATTACTGGTGTCATAATTTAGCCATAATTCCTTAAGAAATTCTTATTTCTTAGGAAATTTCCTTAGAAAATGAAGAGTAATGACGTACTACTTTATGTTTGCACTTTTCCTTCACAGAGGAATCTTTGGGTTCCTCATTTGTTAGGCACTACTGGGTTCACTAACTGTCATATTTTTTAATGTCATGTGCCCATTTTTCTTAAGGCATTTATCATATTCTAAACTTATCAGGTATCTTTCTATACTAATTTAATGTTTGTTTATTACAACTACAGTGCTCATTTTATAAAAGCAGAAAATACATCTAACTTGTTCATCTCTGATTTCCTAAATCTTAACATGTAGTAGGTACAGAATGTGTTTCTTGAATAAATGAAGGTATGAACTATTAAGGAAAAATAAAAGTCAGGATTATAATAATTTCAAGACTAAATGCACAGCTTTAAAAGTATTGTGAAATGACTTGACACATTACCTGATATCCTGACCTTCCTGGCATTATAAAAGCTCATAGAGTCATATTGGCATAAGAAATGGAATTTTCCTGCTGAGTGACCACCAAAATCTTTGAATACGCTTTTTTTTAGATGTTCTAAATGTTTTAATAATACTTTCAATTCTTCTATGTAGTTTCAAGAAATGTATTAAATTACCTGGGTTTAGTGAAAAAAGAATATTGTTACAATGGCCAAGTATATCTCAGCTGCAATGCTACATGCACAAAAAACTTAAAGAACTACAAGTGACAGCATAGCAGAAAATACTGGTTGATGGACTTTTTCTAAAAAAAATTGTCTGAAACCATGGATCTGTCCTTTGCACAAGAGTCTCCAAATTCATCATACAACTTTTTAATAAAATAGTTTTAGTCTTATTTGAAAACCCATAGTATTTCTGACAAGTTCCAAAAACATCTATTCAAGCTAGAATTGCAAAAATAAATGTAATTTTACAGTCTACATATAGCCACAGATACAAAAACATTAACCAAGAAAGAATTCCTCCTTTGTTAGAAAGAAAATTGCAATTATTAATTAAAGTTAGTTAACAGAAAGTTCTTTTTGTGTTCCTCTCTCTGAGACTTATGTCTTATATGTGGGTGTCCATGTGGATATATTAGGGAAGATAATTTCTCCATTCATACAACTTAGGCTTTACATGCCCATATTAGGCAATCATTTTGCAAATCCAGTGAGGCTTTATAAAAAATGGTAATCCAAATAATTTAGCAAACTCTCATATCTGATCATTACATACTTTCGGTTATTTTTGAAGTTTCCCAATGACTATACTCATTAGCTGACAATGTTTGCAAAGATTAATAAAAAGTTTTACTCTTTTATGAAGTGCTATTTTTGAACTTTAGTGACTGTTAGACTTTTATATAGTGCTTAAGGTAAATATAAATTTTTCTTGAGATACTTTTCATTGGCACCTGTATTTGTTTAATAATCCAATTTGCTGGATGCTGAATGACTTAAGAATACATTACTAACAACAGTTCTACCAATAAAACTGAAATTGTCACCATTAAAGTACACTTTGACATTGAGTTATAGCATTTCCCTTAGTAATGTGTTAAAACTCCAGCATACAACTTGGGGAAGGATAACCTTTTAAACTAATGTTCAGAAAATTATGGCCCACAAGCCAAACATAGTTTATTGCCTATTTTTGTGCATAAAGCTTTAATGGAATGCAGTCATGCTTATTTACTTACATATTTCTTACGGCTGTTTTAGTGTCAAAAGACAGAACTGAGTAGGTGCAAGAGACTGTAAGGCCAAAAAACTGAAAATACTCCCTTACAGAAAAAAAAGTTGCTGACCCTATATCCCTGTATTAAACCATTATTGACCACTATTCACAAACTTAGCTCTGCTTACTAGATTCAATATATAAAATGTTCAGAAAACAATCAGATAAGAATAGAAAAAGACAGTACCTGCTTCCTGTGGCAGTGGATGCTAGAACTGGGTAGCTTGGAAAGGCACATGAGGCACTAGCCATCTCAAAGACAAAAGTAATGAAGAATTGAAATCAATAAGAGTAGATCGAAAATTAACTTCAGCTTCTAAATCATGTTGCCAATCACAGAAAAAAACAAAGGGGTAAAATTAAAAAAAAAAAATCAAAATTTTAAATGGGTTTCAGTATGAGTCACTATAAATGTCCATGGCTATTTAATGATTCTCTAGTTAAGCACATGCTGCCTTCAAATTCAAAAACAACAGCAAGAAAATATCAAACAAATTACACAGTTTGGTTCTCTGCTGAATCAAATAAGATGCAAAGAAACCAAAACAATTTTTAAAGAGAAGTTAAACTACCATTGTTTTACATTTAGGCCATCACACATTTTATTGGCTTGCCTATATTTATAAAAATTTTAAGTTAAAGAACAGCTTTAGTCTTAGAGCATCTTAGTAAGCAGTCCAAATCATTTTAATGCATTTGTCATAAAATTCAACAATGTGCAAGAATAGCATTTTCTAACATCATTAACATGTGAAAACACAAGAAAAGCAAGTTCACATACAGGGTCTCATTGCAAACCCCCAAAATGAAATCCAAATATGTTAGGAATTTACCTCTTTTTCAGTTAATTTTTTAATTAAGAAGTATTCTTTATCAAATATGTAGAGGGAAACACCAATTTATCTTCTATATCCTGGAAAAGAAAGAAAAGACAAATTAAAAAACACACACACATGCACACAACAAACCAATTATGTACAAACATTTTTTAGATTATAGGCAAAATTTCCTGGAACTGAGTCAGACATCACACCATCACACCAGAAGTGTACCACTAGGGCAAGTGCAGCTACATGTGCTTTGACCCAGCAGGAAGATGAAATGGCCACGGTGGTTAGCCAACAAAAGCTTCCATACAACATCTGCTTTAAGCTGAGATGGATGATTCACACAAATTAGTTTAACTTTCTACTTTTAACAACTAAAAAGTGGTTAAATATTTAATGCAATGACTTTAATGAGACATCGACCACCACTTGCAGAGGTCTGGCCTGCAGACCCTGACTCAATGACTGACGAATGAATGCACTCTCACACCATTACAGTGATTCAAGTGGGCTAGGGATGGTCGTCGGCTGCTCTCAGAAGGCAAAATGCAGCCAATTGACCCAGACTCCCTCTCCATCGTTACATCTATTCAGTCATATTTCACAACAGAGGTTCTAAGTTAACACACTTGTAGACAATTAACATGGTTAAAAGAATGGTTTTACAACTGATAAAAAGCTTGAGGTTCTAGGCCCAGAGTAAACACTATAAGCAGTAATTCCCCTTTGATCTCCCCCAAGTGGACCATCCAGCACAAAATTTACATGAGTAAACAGAGTGGAGACAAAGAAATGTGGGGTAAATAAACTTCAACTGGGAAAGCCTCTTATCGTCCCTATCTTCTCCCTAACTTAATGGACCTGCCACCTTTGGCCTGTCCCAATAAAATCTTTCAGCCTTCCAAAAGGTTTGAGACTAATCCATAACTTTCCCTAACATTTCTTTAATATTTTGACAGCCACCCTGAGGGAATCTCAACACATTCAGGTAGTAGACAACAAGCAGTGCAGAACAGTTATTCCTGAAAGGAAGAGAGGACCAATGAGAAAAGCCTATAACTGCCTTTGTTTGCTGCACTGACAGAATTTCCTTTACATGCAGCTGGCATCCACGGAGATCTCTCTAGTGTGATTGAGATAGCCACGTCATATGATTACACATATTTTGAACTTTAGTTGATCCTGCAAAAACAGTCTTGCAAAGAGGTACAAATTCACACTCCAAGAAACAGTATGTGAGAATATTTTTCATCTTTTTCATTTTAACCATTTTTAAGGTATATTAAGTATGTTATCATGGTTTTAATTTGTATTTCCCTAATGACTAATCTTTTTAAGGACCTTTTAAAATGTGCATTGTTTATTTGGATATCGTTTTGGGGTGGGGGAGTGTAAAAGATCATTTACATTTTTTTCTTTGGTTTGACTTTTGTTTCTGATTGATTTACAAAAATATTTGTGTTTATTTTCTTTGTACTGCAAATATCCTCTCTCTCTCTCTCTTGCCTTTTCACTCTTTTAATGGTATCTTTTGATGGACAGAAGTATGTAATTTTAATTACATTCCATTTGTACCATGTTTATGCTGAATACTTTTTACATTCTTTTTAAGAAGTACTTACTCCATAGTGATGGAGTTTTAAATAATCAACCAGATAAAAGTAAGGATACAGAAGATTTCAAAAACAAGTAATAAGTTAATCTGACTCAGTAGTATAGATGAGATAAAACATATTTTTGAAAAGCAGATATTCTTTTGGTCTCTTTCATAATAGCTAGGTAAGCACAGCAAATACCAGTCAGTATGTGCCAATATTGTTTGTATTTTCAAATACTTCTTGTAGTGTTACAAGTTTATTAGATACATGTTTAAGCAAGTTATAACACCTAATAGTTTCATTAAGTGTTTGGCTCACGTGTTACATGGATCGTCACCTTTCTCACTGCCAGGACGCTAATATCACCCCACATCTATCTCATTAACACTGCCTGATAATTGTCCGGTTACAAAAACACTCAAACTATCACTGGGTTACTGAAAATATATTTCATGCTGCTGCTACACGCCAATGCAATTAATCATTGAGTCACAGTCATTATAGAGACAGGGGATACAAGCCATATAAGCTTCATCACACCTGGGAAGATCTAGAAACATTTGTTAAATGGCATTTCTGATTATTATATATGCATAACACTTGGAAAACTTTACCAAGTAATAGGTTATATGACATAAGAAATATTCAAGAAGCTGGATTATATAGAATTATATGACTTGGGTAGTTTTATTTGGGTTGCAACTGTGTGGTCATCTCTGACCTATCTGTACCTAGTTAAGTATATAATTCTCTAGGTTTAGAAAGTTTTTTGTTATTATTTCTTTGAATAAGCTTTCTACCTCTTGTTCTTTCTCAACTCCCTCTTGAAAGACAATGACTCAGATTTGCTCTTCTGGGGTTGTTTTCTAGATCTCATAGGCATTCGTTCCTTTTCATTCTTTTTTTAAATCCTCTGTATGTTTTTAAATAGTCTGTCTTCAAGCTCACTATTTTTGATCAATTCTGCTATTGAGAACTTCTGATGATTTTTTTGTTTCAGCCAGTGTTTTCCTCATTTCCAGGATTGTTTCAATTATTTCAACCTCTTTGTTAACTTTATCTGATAAATTGCTTTTGCGTTTTGTCTTGGAGTTTGCTGAGTTTTCTCAAAACTGCTATTTTGAATTCTTGATCTGAGAGTTTTTATATTACTCTCTCATTGGGTTGGTCACTGGCTTCTGGCTTTGTCCATTTGGGAAGGTCATAATTCCTTGTTTGCTGTTGTTTATAATGGACATCTGTTTATGTCTTTGCACTGAAGGATTATGTATTTATCCTTCAGTGCAAAGACATAAACTGTTTTTGTGACTGGGTTGGTTTGGCCTTTTTAGTGTATGTGTATTTAGAGGATCTGTGCACTTTGTTGACTTCCCTTATTCCTAAGTTGCTGCCTCCTGTTGGCACTACATGGTGCCCTAATTTCAAGTTCGCCTCAGCTTTTACAAAAGTTTGATGTGCCACTTGTCCTGAATTGGGGGTTGGGGGGGAGGTGCCCAAAGGGGATTCACTGGCTGTGTAGAGGCTGGCTAGGGGTTCATGCCGTGTGCTGCACTGCCTCTTTGATTTGGCATCTCCTTTGTCTGATCTGGAGAACAGTGCCCATGTTTTGTGCACTGGGGCTGCTAACCCCACCTCCACTGTCTTTTTTCAGCAGCCCATTAGGGGTTCGTCTACCTAAAGGCACTCAAGTTGCTTTCAGTGGATTGAAGAAAAAACAGCTTTTCTGTATAGGAATCCAAGATGATGGGGGAAGCCAGCTGTCTGCGGCAATATCACATTTTCTAGAAAGAGTGATTCCGGGGGAACTTTTCTCCGAAGTGCCTGACAGTTTGGAGGAAGCATGTAACACATAGAGGAGTACATTTTTTCTACCCTCCCCATGCAGTTTACTTCTCTGTGGCCCAGGGATTATCACAGTTTTGAGTTCTGGAGTATTGGGGGGAGATAATTTTGGCACTGGACAGGTTTTTGGTGGTGGTTGTTTTCTGCAGGGAGGGTGAAGTTAGATTGCTTCTACTCCACCATTTTGTTGTTGTTGTCATTGTTGTTTTGAGACAGTCTCGATCTGTCCCTCCGGCTGGAGTGCAATGGTGCAATCCTGGGTCACTGCAACCTCTACCTCCCAGGCTCAAGCGATTCTTGTGCCTCAGCCTTCTGAGTAGCTGGGATTACAGACAAGCACCACCATGGCACAGCTAATTTTTTTACATTTTACTAGAGACAGGGTTTTGCCGGGTTGGTCAGACTGGTCTCAAACTCCAGGCCTCAAGTTATCTGCCAGGCTTGGCCTCCCAAAGATGCTGGCATTATAGGTGTGAATTACCAAGCCAGACCCAACTCAATCATTTTGGTGACATCACTTTCTTGGGTCACATAGAATTAATCAAAGTTTAGTTAAATATAAAAGTTAGAAATTAATAGAAAGTTAACACATACTTCCTAATATATTTGGGTTGACATATAATCAGGTACAGTCTTCCAAATAATTCACAGACCAAATAAGGAGTTATATTAATGATAGAGATTAAAACACATTTGACCTAATAACAATGAAAATACAATGTGTCCAAACTTGTTAAATGTATATAAAGCAATAGTTTCACAAAACTGGCATGAAATGCTTACATCAGAAAACAATAAATATACATGATTTCTTGAAGTTTTCCAAGTGAAGAAGTTAGAAAATATAGACAAGATAAAAAAGGTAAACAAATAAAATATAGTTAAAGAACAAAAGGTAATTACATAGAAACTTCAGAGATTAAAAACACCAAAATATTTTATTTTAAAATAACTCAAAATGTTGGCAAAATTGAGCAAGTAACAAGGTTAATTAGTAACTGAATAATTACTAAGTAATGTCATAAGTGTGAAAAGCAAAACTGAAAATTTGTAGGGAAAAAACAGAAGGGAAGAATGTTTGTTTGAAGTTAGAGAAATAATTTTTTAAAAAGTGACAAGAATAACAAACCAAATTAGAAAAGATTTTCAACTAAGATTACATTAAAATGAAAACTTGTATATGATGAAATACACTATTAAAGTGAAAAGAGAAGCTGCAAAGCAGAATACTAATAAAAAATTAGTTTCAATAATTTACAAATACCTTTGAAATCAGTAAGAAAAATAAAAACAACCCAATAAAAATACTGGACAAATTATGAAAATTTAATGTACACAGAAGTAAACTAAATCCCCTCATATGCAAAAAGATGCTAAACCTCAGCAGTAATCATGGAAATGTAAATAAAAACTAAAATGGAATACAATTTCGTATTATCTCAACTGGCAAAGTGTACTAGATCCAATAATACCAAGGAGACTATAGGTAAAAAGAAATCAAGCAATTCTATTAAGTATGAAACATGAAGAACCTCTTGTACAAATGCTCAAGCTTACAAATAGAAACATTACAAAATTAGTTTGTAATAAAATAAAAATCAAAAAGGTATATGTATGAAAATGGGGAAACATGCTATGAACTACTCTATGAAAATGGACAAATAAATATGCAGCTAAACTACATAATAGTTAAAATAGATGAATCATAACTACTGGAAAAAATGAATATAACCCAAAATTTTATATAAAAATAAAGAACATGATATTATGTTAAAATATAAGCATAAACTCTTTAAACAATACTTTATATTATTTATAGATACATATAAATCTGGTAAAACACAAAAGCAGACCTAGGAATGACAGTACCATTTTCAGGGTGGAACTTAAGTTGAAGGCAATCATATGAAGGACTGGAAAGCATGACCCTAGTGTTTCTAAGATTTTATTCTAAAAGAAAAATAAAGATATGAATAAAATATGGCAAAGTGTTATAATTTATTCAATTAAATCTTAGTGGTATTTATTAGATGTTAGCTTTATTATTTTCGTATTTAAAATATTTTATAGTTTAAAATATTCAATATTAGTTTAATAATGATTAACATCAAAAGTAATGATAAAATACATATCAAAAATTTTCATACTACTAATCAGTCTCATTCTTGGCAATTTATTCTAAAAATATTTATCAGAAACAAGAAGCAAAGCATGAAGATAATATATATGTATTTCTTGAAAGTCTAAATGTAGCAGCATAAATAAGCCACCTCTTTGTTGTACAGAAGTAAAACACTAAACTAAATTATGATACAGGTATATAAATGCATCATTGTATACTCTGTTTTGTTAAAGCACTGTGAAAAACAGAAAATAATTAACACATAATCCTTTTTGCCTGAATTTTAATTTTTTCTATGGATACATGATACTTGTACATGTTTATGGGGTACATGTGATATTTTGTTACATGCATATAATGTACAATGATCAAGTCAGGGTATTTAGGGTATCAGTCACCTTGAGCATTTATCATTTCTATGTGTTGGGAACATTTAAAATCTCTTCTAGCTATTTTGAAATGTGTAATATGTTGTCAGTTATAATTACCCTGTTGTACTATTGAACGTTAGAACTTATTCCTTCCATTTAACTGTATGTCTGTATCCATTTTCCTACCTTTTTTCATCCCCCCATCACCACATCCTTTCTATCCACAGGTAAATGTTATTCTACACTCTACCTCCATGAGAACAAACTATTTTAGTTCTCACATGAGCGAGAACAAGCACTATTTGTCTTCTGTGTATGGCTTGTTTCACTAAACACAATGACCTCCAGTTCTATGCCTATTACTGCTAATCATAGGATTTCGTTCTTTTTTATGACCAAATAGTGTTCTGTTGTAAATATATGCCACATTTTCTTCATTCATCTGTTGATAGACACTTAAGTAGATTCCAGATCTTTGCTGTTATGAGTAGTGCTGCAAGAAACATGAGAGTGCTTGTAGCTCTTTGATACACTGATTTCATTTCCTTTCGATAAACACCCAGTAGTGGGACTGCTGGATCATATGGTAGATTTATTTGTAGTTTTTTTAGAAATCTCTGTACTGTTTTCCATAATAGCTGTGTTAATTTACATCCCCACCATCAGTTCATAAGAGTTCCCTTTTCTCTGTATTCTTGCCAGCATCTGTTTTTTGTTTCTCTGGTAATAGCCATTCTAACTGCAGTGAAATGCTATCTCATTGCAGTTTTGATTTCCATTTCCCTGATGATTAGTGATGCTGACCATTTTTTCATGTACTTGATGGCCATTTGTATTTTTTTCTTTTGAGAAATGCTTATTGAAACCCTTTATTCACTTTTTAATGGGATTATTTACTATTTTGCTGTTGGGATGTTTGAGTTCCCTGTATATTCTGGATATAGTCCCGTGTTAGATGAATGTAATCTTACTAAAAGTATCAAATTTTGTGATTGCAACTTTATGAAGCTCTAAATCCATGTAGACAAAATGAAAACAATTGTGTTTTAATTCAAAAGTAAAAGTGAAACATCATTTGAAAATTAATACTCGAGAATGTAGGAAATTCATAAGGCAGTTACACATGATACAAAAACAGCTGAAAATATCAGCATTACAATGGAATATGGATCTTTGTTCTCAGTGGTGCCAATCAAATTTTAGAAATGGATTCTGATGCTTTGCTTCTCTAAATTTTGATTCTAGCAGAAAAAAAAAAATTGAGGCAAAGTTCTCATCAGCTATTATTTGGTACTTACTGTATGGTTACCAGAAATGTAATGATTACCAGGAAATACCCTGAAACTACAAATGAAAGCAAATGGAATATTAGTTGCAGAGCAATGATGGTCCAATGTTTAGAGATGGAAATGAGGAAGTGTTTGAATTGGAAAGCTGATCTAGTCCCAAAACATAATACAGATCGAGGTCTGGTGGCGAAATCAGCCATAAAATTTGCTGCCACTCTCTCTAGCACAGTTTGTTTCACAGACCATATTGAGGCCTCATTTTTTCTGGACTTTCCATTGTAAATGCAAGTGCCTAATAATATAATCATCTTTACTTTCCTACAGGAAGAACAAGTTATTTGGCTCCCTGCCCACATTCTACCTAAATGCTGAAAATTTGTCAGAGTACTCTATGGTACAATGATTTCTATTGCTATATTCAGAGTGCCTGAAATGAAAACAAATCTTTTCTTTAAAAAAAAAAAAAAGAAAAGAAACTCAAAAGATAAAAACTGATTTTGATAGACCATATTGAGGCCTCATTTTTTCTGGACTTTCCATTGTAAATGTAAGTGCCCAATAATATAATCATCTTTACCTTCCTAAGGGAAGAACAAGTTGTTCGGCTCCCTGCCCCCATCCTAGTGAAATCCTAAAAATTTGACAGAGTACTCTATGGTACAATGATTTCTATTGCTATATTCAGAGTGCCTGAAATGAAAACAAACCTTTTCTTTAAAAACAAAACAAAACAAAAACCTCAAAAGATAAAAATTGAGTTTAAAGTGGAGTTAGAATTGATATGTCTCATAGATGTTTTTGTTCTTGCAAATGCACAACATATGAAAGCTGAAGAAACATCAATAAAATGAAAGGAACTATGAAGTTGATTTGATTTTGTACAATTCCAAGTGGTAGCTTTAAATAAGCCTTCCTGTTTTGAGTAAATTACCTTGAGCAAAGCTCTTTATGAAATAACGTGCCAATTTCCAAAAGATTTTATGGGTGTTCTGCTCAGTTAGCGAATACCTTCCATTAAGGTTGAACCAATTACAGAGTACAAATGCTATTTCAAAGTTTTTTTTAAATTTTCTGCAGACACAAAGGTCAAATGTCTGAGAAACTTTTCCTTAGGTGGATTGAGTTTTCTCTTTGCTCTAAATGAGACGCTATGCCTTTATTTCTGGAAATGCTCCCAATTTTGGAGAAGGGTTTGTGAAGCTCATGACATTCATCCCTTTTCAGTCTAGAGTTGAACAAGAGATGGATGACTTGGAGAAGTTTTTTGCATGATATAGCAACTCTTGAACTCGTGGCATGTTGGTAGTAAAGGAATTTCCCAGTACAAATTGTTGGTTTTGTTTCAATCTGCAAAATTAATTTAGAAGAGCAGTAGATGGTTATTGTTGACCTCTTTGATTACACAGCTGATGCATTAATTTTTATTGATGGATTTTCAATACTGTTTTATACTAATTGCATTAGATGCTGTTGCTTTTGATGTTCCTTTGGCTACAGTCTTTCTAACCAGAATATTTTACAGTATTCTGAGGACATTTTTATGGTGACTTCATTCATCCAGTGAATATCAGATTTCTATTTCTATTTCAGTACCAACTTCACCATCTTGAAATAATCAACTTTTTATAAATTGTATCTGAGGGAGACAAAAAAGTGAATAAAAGAGTCAATGCATTTGACATTCTTTAGTAGAGGTTAACATACAAATATAACTGGCACAGCAAGAGTAGAGACACATTAAGTGAACTCTGCTACAGTTGGCTATTTTGCTCCTACTAGTCTATTTTCTCACTTATTTGTGTATATACAAACTCAATGTTCTTGTCAGCAATGGATAGATACCTAATTATTCAGTACAGTTTTACATTTGAGTTCAAGTTAACTTGACTGCCAATTTCTAAAGATAACTTTGCAAAGGCCCTTGAAAAATATGATTTAAAATGCTGTATTGTTCTATGGGTAAAAATGTGATTTCAATCAACCCTCTCTTCCTGTTCCTAGTTAAGTGATGGCAGAGATAATCTATAACATCAGGGATCTTCCTATGTCATACAGATTTGACTAAGAACACTGTATTTTCTAAAGCAAACTTATTTTCTGATTTGGCTTAGTTGAAGTTAACATTCAAATGTGTTGGTTTTCCCTTGGAGAGTGAAACTTGAACTATGTGCCCTTGGAAAGTGGAATTTGAACTATGTTGGGTGGCAGGGTAAATGAACCTGGAACTGCTGTATAATGTAGCTCACTGTTCAAAAAACTGATGGCCTATATTTGCTTATAACTGAGAAAAGACTGTATGAGTGTGGCTTTTCTAAATCCATTATATGCAAATAATTTGCATTAATCTTATTGTTCTTAATTCATTTTAAAGCACTTTCAAAATATCTGTCGAACTTTTCAATAACTTAATGAGTCCTTAACACAGACCATTATAAACAATTTGAGAAAATTTTTAGTATATATAATGACCATAAAATCATCAACTTTTTGTTTATGATAATGCCACTTTTTTCTCCTAAAGAGTTATTCCAAATGTGATACTAGTAATGCTTAGCAAATTTACAGCACTTTTAACATTTTATGTACTCAGAGAGTTTTATAATCTGCATATGTAGTTTGTCTTCAGTCTTACACTGAGCATAAAACTTATTTTAAATAAGAATCATAATTAATTGATATGTGACCAACCAATTTGTGAGCCTATATATCTTCAGTTCCTTAACTTCAGAATCAATTGTTATTTTCTTGATTCCCTTTTTTAGAGCTACCTTCAACTTTTCTTCTTTGAGAAAATAACTTTAAAAAGAATTGAAAGGGTCTTAGAATTAAGGTAAGGGCCAGGGGAAAAAGTATCTAGGACTATGGCAAATAGTGGAACTTCTCCCATGTAATTCATAAGCAAAAATACAAGGAGGTATACACTTAGGTTCTTCTAGTTGCCTCTCAGTCCTTTAGGGTTATTCTTCCTTTTTTATGATTGCCATGTTATATTCTCAGAGTATATTCTAAACTTGATTCATTTTCACAGACAATTTAATTTCTGATTTTTCTTTTATTGATGTCATCATTGGTATACATCCACCTGGTGGTATTTATGAATAACATTCCGTATCCACATTATTACTTCAGTACATGACAGTCTTTATTCTGGGTTTTATAGTCCAGGGGAAGTACTGTTCTTCATTAAACTACTCCATTTTGTAAATTTTTAAATCATTATTCTTTTAATACTTTTTCTATTTTTTAAATTTAATCTTCCTCTGTGGATCCCAGTATTTTAATGTTTATTTTTCTTCCCTATTATTACTCATCATTTACTAAGGAAAACATGGTTACTACCAGAATTTTGATAACAGGTTATTTAATGTAGAAACCAGAACTTACGAACTGGAAAAAGTGGAGGGAACAAAGTTCTGTAAGCTGGCACCACAGAACTGGAGAAGCAATCACTGATGTCAACCGGAAGTCAGATTTATTAAAGAAGCCCAAGAAGGCATTATGCCTGCCTACCATGACCATAGGGTGAGGGCGCATAGAGAAGTCTGTTAAGCCATGCATCTGACTGCCACAGGAAAAAGGGCCTTTTTTTCACTGCTTTCTTCTAAATTTTGTGAATTTCTCTGATTGGCAAGCCAACCCTAAACCATACAGGGAAGGCTATTCTGAGAAATGTAGTTCCCAGCCTTAGAAGGGGTTTACAGAGGTATCACGTTTACAATAGACAATCCAGCTTTCAGAAAAAGAACAACATAGGCAATATACACAAAACAAATGAGAAATGTACAAGTATTTTCTTATTTGTTATGGGATACATTTGTAGACATTTCTAAGGTCATCCAAATTTATGAAATATCAATTAATATTTTAATCTGTATTCTGCATATTTGTAATAACCAATTAGATAATATCCAATTGTTCACAATATATTCCTATATTTTAATGTGATTTGAAGAATAATTGATAATTCAATACCAAGACCCAAATTCAGTGGTAATAGTCAGATAAGACACATGTTTATTATTATATTAAAATGAGTGCTAATAATATTTCCCAAGTAGGGAACCTGGACTTCTATCTTGATCTGACAGTTAGGAGACCTGTGGAATTAAAATAATTGTGAGGCTACTTGGTTACATAATGCCTATGTCATACAAAAATAAATAGTTTGATCTACCCTATTGATAGGGACAGAGAAGAAAAAAAATTGCCAACACAATATCAAGTACTAGAGTATGTGTTGATTTGCTGTAGTAAAGTTACCACATCTAGTACAGTAGCTACAATCGGGGCATGAAATAGGTAATGCACGGTAGATTACTGTCATCTGAATTTTTCAAATGTTAAATAGGTAATTTGAATACAGATATGGTAGAGACCAACTCGCTTGCATCTTTCAGTGCTTTCTATGTTTTGAGACAGGGTCTCATTCTATCACCCAGGCTGGAGTGAAGTGACAAGATCATGGCTCACTGTAGCCTCAAACTCCCAGGTTCAAGTGATCCTCCACCTCAGCCTCCCAGGTAGCTGGAATCAGAGGCACGTGACACCATGCCAGAGTGCTTTAAAAAAAAAAAAATTGTGGAGATGGAGTCTCATTGCATTGTCCAGGCTGGTCTCGAACTACCAGCCTCAAACAGTCCTTCCATCTCAGCTTCCCAAATTGCTGGGATTACAAGTATGAGCCATCGTACCAGGCTGCCTTCGATTCTTTTAAAGTGATGCTATTTCTGCAAGGACTCAAATTATGCAATATTGCTTTTAATTTACTCTCTGTGACCAGTGAATATATAGGGAGACATTTTAGACTCTTCTATTCGACTATTCCTACCGTACTCAATCAGGTAACCAATACAAGATATGAGAGTTCTTCCAGATGGTAGTATATACATTCCAATTATTCATTCAAGGACAAGAGGCGTAACACCATGGTTTTCTATGAACCTACTGGACCAACTGTCAGAAGGACTTGAAAACTCCATTTGTCACTATTCTAGAAAGACAACTGTGAATGGGATTTTTGTTTGCTGTTGGATTGACTGGTTTTTGTTTGTAGCTTTGTTGGTTCCATTCTGTCTTTGTTGGTTCATGACAGTCTCTAGCAATTCTAAAAAACTTCAGTCATCCATTCTTCCCACTTTGCACTTCTCCTGGGAAATGCCTGTGCTCACTTTGCAGAAAACTGGAGGAATAGTTCTTGCATAAATACTCGTGGTGGCACAGTTGGGTCCTCCCTCAAGTGTTGCAGGCTTCCTTTCAATCAGTGGGCCTTGGTCTCTAAATTGACTTAAGTATTCAAAAGAGTGGGAGCCTATAATTTTTCACTGCAGGACTGTCAACTCTCTTCCTGCCAGATCTTGACTATTTTGTTACACAAATGGAAGGCTATCCTTGCCAGATGTCTATCTGTCAAACTCCTAGGAACATGATGATTGATTAACCATCAACATTATTCCCTGTAAGTAATTACGCCTTCCTTGCTTCTCATAGCTACGTTCTGCTCTTTGGGCTATGCCCTCCTGGAATCCCACCGTCTCTATTGATATTAAATACCCCAGTTCCATGGCAGTGCTTCCTGCTGCCACTGGACTGCAGAGGTCAGTCATCACTGATATTCTGAAAGGTCAGATGCCTCCCTCATCAAGGCATGCCCTACTACCTTAATTTTTTTTAAGTATCTCCTGTACCTACTGGACCTACACATAGAAACATTGATTGTACTTAGATATTGCAGAGTAGGTTCATTCTGAATGTACTTAGCTACTAAAATCTGAGACTTTCTTCAGTACAGTGTCAAATAATTTATGTCATCTCTGCATTATTTGCTCTAGGTTAATATGTCCAGGTTTCAAGAAGTGATTCCAGAAAATTATGTCCAGTTACTGATACTTTTGCCAATTTCAATCGTAAGTCATAGGTGAATACCTTCATGTGGATGAATTTTTTTGTATTTAATTTCCACATTTTCATCTCTTGTTCTAATACCTTCAGGATCCATGACCATGCATTTCCTTCTGTGTGTGATAGTTCATATTTTCCAGGTTTCCTGTTTCTTGGACATTTAGAGAATTGCATTTTAGCCTACTTGGGACATGCCGAAACCTGATTCTAGTTAGCTGGAGACAATAGGTGATGGTGAAGTGCAGGAGAAGAGCAACATTTTATTTGATACCTACTTCAGATGAGGTCTTGGATGGTCTACTGACAAAGAGGTGGCTCTGATGAGGGGTAAGAGGAACTTGGAGATTCCATAGTCTTCGGCCCTTCTGTTCAAATATTCCCATTCTAATCAATTTTTCTATTATGATCCTGGCATTGACATCAGAGACCTTGGATGCTTCTGATTTCATATCCACTGAGGATCTGATACCTTTATGACCATAATCTCGAGTTGAGTTTAAGCATTGTCTGCTATGTGGCTGCAGCATAGTAGAATCTCCTTTAAACTGCAGAGGATCTCTTGCTTTCACCGCATCTCTTATGCAGCTCCATCGATCCTATTATTTTATTTTACAAGATCTCTGCGTCATTAAAATAGGCATCTGAAATTACAATCTTCATAAGTATCATTGTCTCCACGTTGATCACCATTTGATTTCCCCAAGCCTTGGTCACAATTAAACATAGGTCAATGTTGAATAATTGTGGTACCACTGAATGTCAAGTCATTATCATCTTCACTTTGTTACTGTCATCTCACTTACCAACAGACATGTGAGCAATCCAATAATAAAATCTCACTCTGAAGATCTGCATTTGTGGGATACTCTTGGATCAAACTGTCTTAGTCTAGATTTCTTAAAATTTAGAGCTAGAAGTAAAGACTGTGAGTGGCTGTAGTTGGGAATGGAGTACTGGGGCTGTAAGAGTAAAGGGAAAAATAGGAAATGAAAGAGTGGGGCAAGACAGAGCAGAAGAGAAAATACAAATTGAGACATTATCCAGCTGGCCACAGCTTCAAAAATATAACACAGCCAGTTTCTAGGTTATAAGCCTCATTTTTCATACAGGATGTATGACCCCACCCCATCCTGAACCGTTTCACAGGAAGAGAAAATCAAAGGGATGAGTTGTTCATTTCTTTTGTCTATCTCTGGTTCACTACAGTGTGTTATCTGTCCCAGACGTCTAGGTTGTTACCTAGGCCTTTACTTGGATAAACCAGATTGCATGAAGTGACTTTCACGTGAGTCAGGAAGAGTTACAGGAGGCAAGAGCCTCTGTGAATCTGACCCATTTGTGCTTTGTGCATCTCACTGAGGCATGTACAAAGAGAACACACCAAAGCTTATCCTTCACCCTGGAAGAGATTGAGAAAGAGATGTTAGGAGAAAAACTGAAGACAGTATTAACAAGGTCACTTTGTTGGTCCAAGATCATGGAGACAGGCAAAACTGAGATATTTTGAGAGGCATATACACTTGCTTCAGTTCATTATCTGTTTTGGAAATCTCCTTATTTTCATTTTTAAATCCTTTTACTGTCTATATTTCTGAAAATCATTGAATTATTTCTTTAATGAACAGGACATATAACCCAAATTCAAGATGTCTTGCATTTGTGGGTATTTTTGAGCTAATTAACATATGAGCTACACACAACTTATTTTTTTTTTAGCCGAGAACACTTAAAATCTATTCTTAGCAATTTTCAAGACTACAGTGCAATGATATTAACAAGAGTCACCATATTGTACAATAAATTTCATGAATTCATTCCTCCTAACTTAAATTTTGTATCCTTTGACCAATATCTTGCTAATTTCTCTCCCCCAGATGTCTTGAATTTTGAGAAAATTATGAATAACATTTAGAACATGTTGGTTGAAGATACCTGATGCTTAATATCAGAGTAAAATATATGAATTTAAGGGTTACAAATTGTGATGTGGGTGTGCAATGGATAGCATAGAAAGAGAAGGGAAAACTTTCAAGGGCTGAACGTCTATATTTTACTGAATACAGATGTATGGATTTGACAAAGGACTTCTCATCCAACTTTCATCACTTTTCCCATTAATGAAACCTAACAGTAAAGGAGAAGAAGCAATTTTTCAAGCTATGTAGACCTGAAGATTAGAAATGAAACTAGTATTTAACTAGCAGTTAAGGAAACACTTCCACAAATATTATTTTATTCAATTCTTACCACGGCCCTAAAAGATAAGTATTAGTGTAGTTGGTAATATGAATTTCCTCTAAAAATTTCCTTTCCAACTGCCTTTTAGATGGAGAGGCTGGAAATTTAAAAACTAACTTTCAAGATTTCCTTAATCTGGACCGTTGTATATAAATTAACTTTCACGAATTAGTTATACTGCTGTGAGATTAAAGGGTCATAAATGTGATGGAGCTCATTCTCTAGGTGATATTGTTGCTGGCTAGCACAAATGTAGGGATCTGGAAATCTGGAGATAACTGCAGTGACTGGCCTCATTGATTCAGGGCCTGGTGAGTAACTGGGGTTGTGAGGGGTAGCTGTGGCAATTTTCTGACCTCAGATTTGTAGCTCTCTTGGACATAGCCTAGAAATCAATAGTTAAATCAGTTCTTTCACATTCTACAATTTTGCTTTTCCAATTATTCTGTACACTATTAAATCCCTTCTGCTCGAATATTGACATGATATCTCTTATTTAGCTTAACTTTTTTCTGTGTTGGAATAATTGTAGACACATGGAATGGTAAGAAATAATACAAAGCAAGACTTTGTACCCTCTATAAACAGCACCCCTCATGATGATAATAGCTTACAAAATTATAGTACAATATCTCAACTAGAATATTGAAATTGAAACAGCCAATATACAGGACATTTCCATCATCACAAGGATCCCTCATTTTGCTTTTTTATAATTACGCCCAAACCTCTTTCACTCCATTTCTTAATCCCTGACAACCACTAATGTGTTGTATATTTCCGAGTTTTTCACTTCAGGAAGGTTATCGTATTCATTGGCTATGGCTGCCATAACAAAGTACCACAATCTGGTTTAAACAATGGAAATTTATGCCCTCATAGTTCTAGAGGCTAGAAGTCCAAGATCAAGAGGTTGGCAGGGTGGTTTTTTCCCTGAAGCTTTCTCTTTGACTGTTAGATGCCTATCTTTTCCTGGTGTCTTCACATGGTCTTGCCACTATATGTGTGTGTGTCCAAATCACCTCTTATTTTAAAGGTACCAGGCATATTAGATTAGGGCCCACCTTACTGACCTCTTATTACCTTAGTTATCTCTTTTAAGACCCCATGTCCAAATATATAGTTACATTCTGAGGTACTAGGATTAAGGCTTAAGCATATAATTTTTGCAGAAACATATTCAGCCTTTAACAGTTTATAAATCATTTAGTATGAAACCTTTGGGGGGATTAACTGGCTTTCACTCACCATAATTCTCTGGAGATTCATTGAGATCCTTGTGTGTATCAGTAGTTTATTCTTTTTGGTGCTAAGCAGTATTCCACGGTAAGGTTATCCAAGCTTCTTTAACGATTCACTCTTTGACGATCATCTGGGTCCTTTCTAGTTTTTAACTGTTTTGAATAAAACTAATAAACATTCATGTACATGCTTTTGTATGCATGTAAGTTTTCTCCTATGGAAAATTGCTCAAGAGTACAATTGCTGGGATATATGGTAGTTCTATGTGAAGTTTTTAAGAAAATTTCAAAATGTTTCCTAGAGTAACTGAACCATTTATATTCTTATAAGTAATTTAGGAGTGATCTAGTTTCTCTGTGTCCTCACCAGCACTTGGTGTTGTCACTTTTTTCTTTGCCATTCTGATAGATGTGTAATAGTATCTACTGTGATTTACATTTGTGTTTCCCTAACGGCTAATGATGTTGAGCAGCTTTTCATGTACTTATTTTCCATTTGTAAATGCTTTTTGGGGAAATGGCTCTGCCTGCGATTGCTCATTTTCTAATCAGGTTGTTTATGTCTTTACTGTTAAATTTTATGAGTTTTTATAAATTCTAGATACTTGTTCTTTGTTAGATATATAGTTTTAAAATACTTTCTCCTAGTCTGTAGCTTGTCTTTTCATCCTCTTAGTAGCATTTTGCAGACCAAAACTTTTCATTTCAATAATTTCCAACATACCAGTTTTTCCTCTTACAATCATGCTTCTGGTGTCAAATCTAAGAGTTCTTTGCCTAACTCTGCATTCTGAAGATGTTCTTCATCCAACTCTTCTCTTTCTAAAAATCTTATAATTTTGCTTTTTACATTGAAGTTTGTGATCTATTATGTGTTAATTTTTGTGTACAGTGTGAGATTTGATTTTTTTGGCCTATGAATTTTTATCTAATTGCTTCATTCTTACTTGTTGATAAAGTTACCTTTCCTCATTGTATTGCTTTCACACCTTTGTCAAAAATCAGTTGGGTATATTTGTGTGGGTCTGATTCTTGGTTCTCTGTTCTGTTGATCTATATAGTTACTCTTCTACCACAATCACAAAGTCTTAATTATTATACCTATATGTTAAATCTCGAACCCAGAGAAACAGATTCATTCCATTTTATTCTTCCTTTTCAAAATTGTTTTATTCTAATTCCTTTTTTTCATATAACCTTTAGAATGATCTTGTCTATATCTACAAAAAAATAGAATTTTGGTAAGAAGTTTTTGTTATGGCTATATATTAACTTGGCAAAAATTCATTCTTATGTTGAGCCTTCTAGCCCTTTTGAATCAGTAATTTTTATTTTCAGGATACAGTTACTATAAATGTTTGTTAAACCGTAAGTTATAAATGATATTGTATTTTCAATTTTGGTATCCACATTTGTTGCTACTAGATAGAAGTGTAATTGATTAGCACTAAACATTTTTTTAGATTGATTTTGAGTTTTTACATTGACAATCATGTCATTTGCAAATAAAGACAGTTTAATTTTTTGTTTCTGATCTGCGTAACCTTAATTTTTATTTCTTGCCTTAATCTACTAGCTACAATTTCCAGTGCTTGTTGAATAAAATTTGTAGGAACATATATACTTGCCTTGTTACAGATCTTAGGAGGGTATGTTTCAAACTTTCACCATTGAAGGAGAATGTTAGATATGGGATTTCTGTAGATGCTGCTTATCAAACTGAGGATTTTTCTATATCAATAGATATGATTTTAAAAAATTAATTTGAGGGACTATATTGATTATCAAATATTGACCTTGTTTTGCATCTCTGGAATGAACATCACTTGGCTATGGTGTATAACATTTTTATATTGTTAAATTGTATGTGCTAATAGTTATAGTAGTTTGTGTATTTCAAGAAAGGGCCCATTTCATCTATTTTGTCCAATTTATGTGCATAGAGTTTTTCATATCTTCTTGATGTCTCCTGGAATTATAGTGATAGACCCTGTTTCATTCATGATATTGGTATTTTGCATTCTCTCTCTCTCTGTCTTGCTACATATTTGTCAGTTATACTGATCTTTTGCAAACAACCAGATCTTTGTTAGATTGGTTTTCTCTGTTTTTTTTTTTTTTTTTTTTTGTTGTTGTTGTTGTTATTTCTGCTCTTTATTGTTTCTCCTATTCTACTTGGTTTGGGTTTATTTTGCTCTTCTTCTTCTAGATACTTGAGGTAGGAACTTAGAATATTTCCTATAATTCATGCATTTAATGCCATAATTTTTTTACTCAACACTACTAGAGATGTATTCCACAAATGTTGATAAATTTTCCTTTATATTCAGTACAATGCATTTTTATATCTGACCTGAAACATAGTCTTTGAGTTGTTTAGGTGTGTGTTATTTAACTAAAATGTTCATTAAATGAGTATATTAATCTGCAGCTACTATGCCTTAGATGAAACAATGTATCTGAATATGGAACATCAAGTAATTATGCAACTAGAGCTGTCATCCTATGGGTAACAGACTCACTAACTTGTAAGTTATGAACAGGTGTTCTACACTCCTTTGATACTACCTCTTTTGCACCGATGATTCTATCTTGCTTCACACCTGTAATCTCATAGGGGGTCTCCCTACAACCTAATTATAGTGAAGAAAAATGCTCAGGCACAGTTTACAGAAATGTAAGCATGATATGATCATACTAACTGGAGTGAATCTGTTACTCATTATAGTTCCACTAAAGAGTGATTTTTTTTTTTTAATTGCATTTTAGGTTTGGGGGTACATGTGAAGAACATGGAAGATTGTTGCATAGGTACACACATGGCAGTGTGATTTGCTGCCTTCCTCCCCATCACCTATATCTGGCATTTCTCCCCTTGCTATCCCTCCCCCAACTCCCCACCCCCCCACTATCCCTCCCCTTTTTCCTCCCGACAGACCCCAGTGTGTGATACTCCCCCTCCCTGTGTCCATGTGTTCCCATTGTTCAACACCCGCCTATGAGTGAGAACATTCGGTGTTTGATTTTCTGTTCTTGTGTCAGTTTGCTGAGAATGATGGTTTCCAGGTTCATCCATGTCCCTACAAAGGACACAAACTCATCGTTTTTGATGGCTGCATAATATTCCATGGTGTATATGTGCCACATTTTCCCTGTCCAGTCTATCATCGATGGGCATTTGGGTTGGTTCCAGGTCTTTGCTATTGTAAACTGTGCTGCAATGAACATTCGTGTGCATGTGTCCTTATAGTAGAACGATTTATAGTCTTTTGGATATATACCCAGTAATGGGATTGCTGGATCAAATGGAATTTCTATTTCTAGGTCCTTGAGGAATCGCCACACCGTCTTCCACAATGGTTGAACTAATTTACACTCCCACCAACAGTGTAAAAGCGTTCCTATTTCTCCACATCCTCTCCAGCATCTGTTGTCTCCAGATTTTTTAATGATCGCCATTCTAACTGGCGTGAGATGGTATCTCAATGTAGTTTTGATTTGCATTTCTCTAATGACCAGTGATGATGAGCATTTTTTCATATGTTTGTTGGCTTCATGTATGTCTTCTTTTGTAAAGTGTCTGTTCATATCCTTCGCCCACTTTTGAATGGGCTTGTTTGTTTTTTTCTTGTAAATGTGTTTCAGTTCTTTGTAGATTCTGGTTATCAGCCCTTTGTCAGATGGGTAGACTGCAAAAATTTTTTCCCATTCTGTTGGTTGCCGATTCACTCTAATGACTGTTTCTTTTGCTGTGCAGAAGCTATGGAGTTTGATTAGGTCCCATTTGTCTATTTTGGCTTTTGTTGCCACTGCTTTTGGCGTTTTGGTCATGAAGTCCTTGCCTACACCTATGTCCTGAATGGTTTTGCCTAGATTTTCTTCTAGGGTTTTTATGGTGTTAGGTCTTATGTTTAAGTCTTTAATCCATCTGGAGTTAATTTTAGTGTAAGGTGTCAGGAAGGGGTCCAGCTTCTGCTTTCTGCACATGGCTAGCCAGTTTTCCCAACACCATTTATTAAACAGGGACTCGCTTCCACATTGTTTGTTTTTGTCAGGTTTGTCAAAGATCAGGTGGTTGTAGATGTGTTGTGTTGCGTCGGAGGTCTCTGTCCTGTTCCATTGGTCTATATCTCTGTTTTGGTACCAGTACCATGCTGTTTTGATTACTGTAGCTTTGTAGTATAATTTGAAGTCCGGGAGTGTGATGCCTCCAGCTTTGTTCTTTTTACTTAGAATTGACTTGGCTATGCGGGCTCTCTTTTGGTTCCATATGAAGTTTAAGGTGGTTTTTTCCAGTTCTTCAAAGAAGGTCATTGGTAGCTTGATAGGGATAGCGTTGAATCTGTAAATTACTTTGGGCAGTATGGCCATTTTGACAATATTGATTCTTCCTAGCCATGAACATGGAATATTTCTCCATCTGTTTGTATCCTCTCTTATTTCATTGAGCAGTGGTTTGTAGTTCTCCTTGAAGAGGTCCTTTACGTTCCTTGTTAGTTGTATTCCTAGGTATTTTATTCTCTTTGTAGCAATTGTGAATGGCAGTTGGTTCTTGATTTGGCTGTCTTTAAGTCTGTTAAAATTAAGAAAAATCCTTCCAGTAACTAGATCTATGAGTGGTACACTTTAACATTCACTTTATATGGAATGAGAAACAGTCATAGATAAAGATAAACACACTTACTCCTGGGAAATAATATATTGGATATTTGGTTAGGCATCTGAGAAAAAAATCTGATATATTAAAGGAAAGTAGGCCAAGAGACTAGCACCCCAAGAGCAAACGTACTTGGAGAAATTGACTTTGGCTAGGGATGCCTCAAGTTACAACTACACCATGGGGAAAAACAAGAATAGATCTGGAACCTAAGTGATTCACTAGTCTGTCTTTTGGTATTTCCATGACCAATAAAAATAAATTGTGAATAGATATTGGTATAACTAAGAAATCATACTTCTTTGAGCTTGAGTTTAATATCTGGGCCACTCCAGAAAGCAAGCAAACCAGATGAGAGAAGATGATGGCTAAGGATGAAGGAAATCTTTTTTATTTTATTATTTTAAATTTATTATACTTTACATTCTGAGGTACATGTACAGAACATGCAGGTTTGTTACATAGGTATACACGTGTCATGGTGGTTTGCTGCATCCATCACTCTGTCATCTACATTAGGTATTTCTCCTAATGATATCCCTCCCCAACCCACCAACAGACCTCAGTGTGTGATGTTCCCCTCCCTGTGTCCATGTGTTTTAATTGTTCAACACCCACTTATGAGTGAGAAAATGTGGTGTTTGTTTTTGTTTTTTTTTTCTTGTGTCAGTTTGCTGAGAATGATGGTTTCTAGCTTCATCCATGTCCCTGCAAAGGACATGAACTCATCCTTTTTTTATGGCTGCATAGTATTCCATGGTGAATAAGTACCATATTTTCTTTATCCAGTCTATCTTTGATGGGCAATTGGGTTGGTTCCAAGTCTTTGCTGTTGTGAACAGTGCCACGATAAACATATGTGTGCATGTGTCTTTATAATAGAATGATTTATAATCCTTTGGGTATATACCCAGTAATGGGATTGCTGGGTCAAATGGTATTTCTAGTTCTAGGTCCTTGAGGAATTGCCACACTGTCTTCCACAATGGTTGAACTAATTTACACTCCCATCAACAGTGTAAAAACAACCCTATTTCTGCACATCCTCTCCAGCATCTGTTGTCTCCAGATGTTTTAATGATCACCATTCTAACTGGTGTGAGATGGTATCTGATTGTGGTTTTGATTTGCATTTCTCTAATGACCAGTGATGATGAGCTTTTCTTCATGTTTCTTTGCTGCATAAATGTCTTCTTTTGAGAAGTGTCTATTCATACTTTTAGCCCACTTTTTGATTTTTTTTTTCTTGCAAATTTGTTTTAGTTCTTTGTAGATTCTGGATATCAGCCCTTTGTCAGACGGGTAGATTGCAAAAAGCTTTTTCCCATTCTGTTGGTTGCCAGTTTACTCTAATGATAGTTTATTTTGCTGGTGCACAAGCTCTTTGGTTTAATTAGATCCCACTTGTCTATTCTGGCTTTTGTTGCCATTGCTTTTGGTGTTTAGTCATGAAGTCCTTGCCAATGCCTATGTCCTGAATGGTATTGCCTAGGTTTTCTTCTAGAGTTTTTATGGTGTTAGGTCTTATGTTTAAATCTTTAATCCATCTGGAGTTAAATTTTGTATAAGGTGTCAGGAAGGGATCCAGTTTCAGCTTTCTGCATATGGCTAGCCAGTTTTCCCAATACCATTTATTAAACAGGGAATCCTTTCCCCATTGCTTGTTTTTGTTCGGTTTGTCAAAGATCAGATGGTTGTAGATGTGTGGCGTTGCCTCCGAGGTCTCTGTTTTGTTCCATTGGTCTATATCTCTGTTTTGATGCCACTACCATGCTGTTTTGATAACTGTAGCCTTGTAGTATAGTTTGAAGTCAGGTAGCATGATGCCTCCAGCTTTGTTCTATTTGCTTAGGATTGCCTTGGCTATGTTTGGTGACCAGCGAGATAGCAGTACTGTTCATAGTAGTTCACTAAACTTAGGAAAAACAAGTTTATAGGAAAAACACACATATTGTGTTTAGAAGGAAAGTCAGACACCTTCTCTGAATCTCAGTTTTTATCACCTGGGAATGTTAACTCTTAAATACCACAGTGATTTTGGAAGGTTAAAATATAGAATGTACTGTGACACACAGTGGGCACTCTTCTACCTTTTGATTTGAAAAATACATTCACAACATAAATCTCCCTCTTTTTCTATAAAATAAAGATACTATAATCATAATATTGTAATGTGTGGCTATGCTAATATTGGACTAAGGTGTTCAATTTGGGTTTATGATAGCAATTCCATATTTTCAATTTATTTGCTGAAATTCTATTAATAAGTTAAAAACTTGGTAGTACTTCTGCCCCTATTTATGATCACTTGCTACTTTTGCCAGGTAAGTTATATCTGTATATTTAACACATGATATTGAGTGCAGTGCATCTGTTTTGTGAATTTATTTCTGAAATGCTCCTGACCTTGACTGATGACAGAGTTTTTACAAATAGTAATCTGCCGTCCTCTACAAAACTCTGGAGAGACGAGAAAGTGTCCTGTGGAGTCCTTGGAATTGTAAACTCACCACTGAGAACACAGCCATTCCCTTGCTGGGGCTGTTAGCTTTCATAAATGACCAGACTCTCGTAATATGGCAAGTACCTACTGTGATTGTGATATCCATGCGAAAGCCTGTGCTAGTATTCTGACCTCAAAGTGTCCGATTAGCACACATTGTTATTTTACCTGACTAAATCACATATGCATTACATTGCTTTTCTAGTAACAACCAGACAGTCCCGAGAAAATAAGGATGTTTCCAGGGAAAAGCCCATATTGTAAATTGTCAGGTATTAAAACAATTGTTTGAAGTCAATTACTCCTGAAAACTACTCACTAGCAAAATTTTGGCTTGATACGGACTAGACAGTGTCAAATGTAAATTATCCTATTTATATTTTAAAAATATAGCTTGTCTATTGGATTACTACACTTATGCAGCTAAAATATTTACATACATACAAATTATATTTCTGGTAAATATTATCTCTCTTGAGCAACCTAATCTCATGTTTTAATGTATTTTGAGGAAGTAATTATGGAATGATTGTTACATATTTTTTGAATAAAACCCCCAACTCCATATATACTTAAGCTTTTATTTTTATTGAGCCATACTAAACAAACATTTCATCAAAATTTTTGTTTCAACCAAAAATGTCTGACTTATTAAAAATACATTTTCTGAAGAACTATTAATCTTTCTCTGGATTGATAGATTGAAAAAGAAAGATAAAGTGATTGTTTTTGCTTGCACTACTGTTTAAAAATTGCCTTGTGTAGATACAGCTTAAATAACTACTTTCAAGTGGCATCTGATGCAGGTTGAGAGTTTTTATTCTCATCAAATGAGAATTTGGTTACAATAAATAACAAGATGCATTGTTCTCCTGCTAAGGAGAAATTTATGTCCTTGGAAGTGGCATGTCATGGGACAATATCTTGTACACTGTGTTGGGATTCTGTTTTCCTATATCTACAGCAATAATCCTGCTACATGTTAGCAGGAAACATTAGAGATTATACTCATCAGGTACTTTCCAGATACAAATTGAGTGAGAAGAAAAGATTGAAATAAGTAAATCAACCTGCTTTTTCCTTAAGTGAACTACAGGGTTGAAAAAAATCTGGGGCGAGGAGGGGAATCAATGTTCATTTATTAATAATGACAACTTATAAAATATTTGTTTTAATATTTTAGCTTAGGATAATAATAACTCCTAATAAATCTACCCAGCATAGAGATTAATTTTCCTGGTTGTGAGGAAGAGTTCTTGGTTCTGTTAGAAGTCAATTGCATTTCTATAATGTGTGCATTAAAATAATAGACTTCTCATATTGTAGCTCTATAGTAAGTACATTTTAATTATATTTTACTCAGGTTAATAAGAGCATAATTAAAATATATACCATAGCATAATTATTGTGTTATGATACAACAGAAGCTGAGTCAACAGCAGAATTTTATTTTGTATTTACCTTTTGGAATGTTTCATAATATTGTAATATGCAAAAATAGGATACAAGGACACTTATAGGTAGGAATAGGAATTTTGTAGACCAATAAAAATAGTGACACCTATTGGCTAAAGGCAGCTAGAGGTTTTACATCACATTGGCCAATGATATTGAGGTATCATTTTCTGTTAAAAAGTTGTATGATTTATTTTAACAGGTATATTGTTTTCTTTTCAAGCTATACTGTCACCAATACTCTTATTTTAACAAGTATTAATATCTTGGGACACGAGATATCTTTGAAATAGCCCCAAACGGGTACTTTTTCAGTTGTCCAAGAAAATACCTTTTTAAATTTCTTAAATTATGACTTGTAAAAACATACTTAGGTAGTCATATATGGAGGCACCAGAAAAAGCAAATTATAGCTTCTTTGGTAGCAAAAGAGAGTAATACATGATGCTGTTTTACAAAATCATTGTTTTGCAATAATCTAGAAAGCCACTTCTTCATTAGTAGGATCTTTCTCTGGGATTCCGTATGAAGATTGGTGTTTCTGAATTCCCAACCAATTATTTTTCTCTTTGCAAGTTTCTACAGTGTTTTTAGTGCCTATAGACCTAGGTTCTTGGCATTCATGGCAAAGCAAGGGGTAGGGGTGGGTTACAGACAAGACTATCTATGATCAGGTCACTGACTGGGAACTAGAAGAACATCCTGAACACTATTTGCAGAGATTCTGTGAAGGACCTGACTGGCTTTTTTATGAAAAATCTGTGGTTGAGGCGTTATGATATATGATACAAATGTGACAAGAGATTTGTAAACAGATGTGGTGAAAATTCTATGAGCTAACGTGAAATATGCTGAATTTCCAATAGAGTCATGGGTGTTGTACCAACATCACTCGTTAACATAGTTCAGAATCTACTTACTTTTTTCAATAAAAATGCTTCAAATATTTTGTGGTAATTAAATCAAATTATGTTTATGAAAGTGATTTATAAATGATAAAGTCATTTATACATTTTAGTTGTTATTAAGCCTATAACATGTTAAGGAGGCAGTGGGTTGACAACCTATTTGCCTCACCTAGGGAGTTATAACAACATACTGACTTGGGGCCAGTCTCCAAATTTAGATGGGAATGGTTTGGGATGCAGCTAGACATCAGATCTCTAGGTAATTTTAATATGCTAGGATGAGAAACCTATTTTGAGTAAGTAATATGTCTAATTCTTCCTTTTTTAAATTTTATTATTAAAATAATTAATAGTCTAATATTATTTCTATTTCTTTTAGTGACTAGGAGTAATCACTAAGTCTTTCAGTTACTAGGAGTAATCTTAATCCCACGAGGGACCAGAGAATCAAATCAGAGAAGTTAAAAACAATTTTCAAATTTCTAAAGTACTCAAATCCTGGGTTTTGTAATTACCAAAGTATATTTGCCTTCATACATGTCCCTGGTATTTTGACTATATCATACAAGATAGGTGATAATAAAACAGTTATTTTTTGGATTTTCCACCAAGATGGCTGAATAGGAACAACTCCAGTTTGCAGTTGGCAGCATGAGCCATGCAGAAGGCAAGTGATCTCCACATTTCTAACTGAGGTACCAGGCTCATCTCATTGGGACTAGTAGACAGTAGGTACAGCCCAAGGAGGGTGGGGCATCACCTTACCCTGGGAAGTGCAAGGGGCCAGATAACTCCCTCTCCTAGTCAAGGAAAGCCATTAGGGGCTTTTCCCATGGCCTTCACAACCTGCAGATCAGGAGATTCCCTCCGGTCACTACAACACCTGGGTTTCCAGAACGAAGAGGGAGACCATTTTAGCTGCAGCAGGTTTTTTTTTTCTTATCTCCCAGTGTACCAGTGAGACACAACCATTCATTCCCCCTGAAGCCAGAAACCCAAGTGATCTAGCTTGGCAGGTCCCACCCGCACAACGACCAGCAAGGTAAGATCTGTTGGCTTGAATTTCTCACAGCCAGCACAGCAGTCTGAGCTCAAACCTGGGAAATTCGAGCTCCATGGGGGGGAGGGGCATGTGCCATTACTGAGACATGGGTAGGGGGTTTTAGCCTCACCTGTGTAAACAAAATCACTGGAAAGTTTACACAGCAACTGGGTGGAGCCTATGGCAGCTCATCAAGGCCTTGCAGGCAGACTATCACTAAACTCCCTTCTTGCTGGGCAGGGTATCTCTAAAAAAGGCAGAAGGCTGTCAGGGACTTACTTATAATTAAAGGCCCCACCTTCCTGGGACAGAGCACCTGGGAAAAGGGGCCTTTGTGGGTTCCACTTCAGCACACTTAAATGTCCCTGCCCGGAAGATCTAGAGGGAGCAACAGCTCTCCCAGCATAGTACTTGAGCTCTGATAAGGGACAGACTGCTGCCTCTAGTGGCTTCCTGAACCCCATGGATCCTGAATGCCAGAAACCTCATACAGGACAGCTCTGGCTGGCATCTGGTGGGTACCCTTCTGGGATGAAGCTACCAGTGAACAGAACAGGCAACAATCTTAGCTGTTCTGAAGCCCTTGTGGGTGATTCTCAGGTAAGAAGGGTCTAGAGTGGACTTCAGCAAACTTCAGCAGACCTGCAGCAGAGGGCTTTGACTGTTTGTTAGAAGGAAAACTAACAAACAGAAACAAAAAGTTTCAACATAAAGGATTTCCACTCAGAGACCCCATCCAAAAATCACCAACTTCAAAACCAAAGATAGATAAATCCATGGCGATGGGAAGAAAACAGCACAAAAAGGCTAAAATTTCCAAAAAGCAGAATGCCACTTCTCCTCCAAAGGATCACAGCTCTTCACCAGCAAGGGACCATAACTGGGTGGAGAATGAGTTCGACAAATTGACAAGAAGCAGTCTTTAGAAGGTGAATAATAAAAAACTTCTTCTCTGAGCTAAAGGAGCATGTTCTAACCCAATACAAGGAAGCTAAGAACCTTGAAAAAAGGTTAGACGAAATGCTAACCAGAATAACCAGTATAGAGAAGAATATGAACAACTTGACGCAGCTGAAAAACACAGCACAAAAACTTTGTGAAGCATATACAAGTTTAAATAGCTGAATGGATCAAGTGGAAGAAAGGATATCACAGACTGAAGATCAACTCAATGAAATAAAACAAGAAGGCAAGAATAGAGAAAAAAGAGTGAAAAGAAATGAACAAAGCCTCCAAAAAATATGGGATTATGTGAAACGACCTAATCTACGCTTGATCAGTGTACCTGAATGTGACGGGGGAAGAAACACTCTTCAGGATATTATCCAGGAGAACTTCCAGAGCGTAGCAAGTGAGGCCAACAAACTCAGGAAATACAGAGAACACCACAGAGATTCCTTGAGAAGAGCAACCCCTAGACACATAATCGTCAGATTCACCAGGGTTGAAATGAAGGAAAAAATGCTAAGGGCAGCCCATCAGACTCACAGTGGATCTCTCAGCAGAAACCCTACAAGCCAAAAAAGTGGGGGACCAATATTCAACATCCTTAAAAGAATTTTCAACCCAAAATTTCATATCCAGCCAAACTAAGTTTCCTAAGTGAAGAAGAAATAAAATCCTTTAGGGACAAGCAACTGCTGAGAGATTTTGTCACCACCAAGCCTGTGTTACAAGATCTCCTGAAGGAAGCACTAAATATGGAAAGGAACAACCAGCATCAGCCACTGCAAAAATGTACCAAATTGACACTATGAAGAAACAGCATCAACTAATGGGCTAAACACCCCAGCTAGCATCAAAATGGCAGGATAAAATTCACATATAACAACAATATTAACCTTAAATGTAAATGGGCTAAATGTCCAAATCAAAAGACACAGACTGGCAAATTGGATAAAGAGTCAAAACCCATCAGTGTGCTTATTCAGGAGACACATCTCACATGCAAAGACACACATAGGCTCAAAATAAAGGGATGAAGGAATATTTACCAAACAGAGAAAAAAACGTAGGGGTTGCAATTCTAGTCTCTGATAAAACAGACTTTAAACACACAAAGATCAAAAGAGACAAAGAAGGGCATTATATAATGGTAAAGGGATCAATGCAATAAGAAGAGCGAACTATACTAAATATGTTTGCAGCCAATACAGGAGCACCCAGATACATAAAGCAAGTTCTTAGTGATCTACAAAGAGACTTATACTCCCACACAATAATAGTGGGAGACTTTAACACTCCACTGTCAATATTAGACAGATCAACCAACAGACATTAACAAAGATATCCAAGATTTGAACTCAGATCTAGACCAAGCTGTCCTAATAGACATCTACAGAACTCTCCACCCCAAATCCACAGAATATACATTCTTCTCAGTACCACATCACACATATTCTAAAACTGACCAAACAATTGGAAGTATTGGAAATCATAACACACAGTCTCTCAAACCACAGTGTCATCAAATTAGAATTCTGGATTAAGAAACTCACTCAAAACCATGCAACTACTTGAAAACTGAACAACCTGCTCCTGAATGACTACTGGATAATTAATGAAATGAAGGCAGGAAAAAAAAATGTTCTTTAAAACCAATGAGAACAAAGACACAACATACCAGAATCTCTGGGACACATTTAAAGCAGTGTCTAGAGGGAACTTTACAGCACTAAATGCCCACAAGAGAAGTGAGGAAAGCTATAAAATCAACACCCTAATGTCATGATTAAAATAACTAGAGGAGTAAGATCAAATTCAAAAGCTAGCAGAATACAGGAAATAACCAAGATTAGAGCATAACTAAAGAAGACAGAGACACAGAAAACCTTTCAAAAATGAACAAATCCAGGACCTGGTTTTTGAAAAGATCAACAAAATAGACCCCTAACAAGACTAATAAAGAAGAAAAAGAGAGAAGAATCAAATAGATGCAATAAAAAATGGTAAAGGGGGATATCACCACCAATCCCAGAGAAATACAAACTACCATCAGAGATTACTACAACACCTCTATACAAATAAACCAGCAAATCTAGAAGAAATAGATAACCCCTGCCAAGACAAACCAGGAAGAAGTTGAATCCCTGAATAGATGAATAGCAAGGTCTGAAATTGAGGCAGCAGTTAGTAGCCTAAACCAAAGAAGTCCAGGACCAAACAGGTTCACAGCCAATTTCTACCAGATATACAAAGAAAAGCTGGTACCATTCCTTCTGAAACTGTTCCAAACAAAAAGAGGGAATCCTCCCTAACTCATTCTATGAGACCAACAGCATCCTGATACCAAAACCTGGCAGAGACACAACTAAAAAAGAATATTTCAGGCCAACATCCATGATGAACATTGATGGGAAAATTCTCAATAAATTACTGGAAAACCGAATGCAGCAGCACATTAAAAAGCTTATCTATCATGACCAAATTGGCTTCATCCCTGGGATGCAAGGCTGGTTCAGCATATGCAAATCTATAAATGTAATCCATCACATAAACAGAACCAAAACAACAACCACGATATCTCAGTACATGCAGAGAAGGCCTTTGACAAAATTCAACAGCTCTTTATGCCAAAAACTCTCAAAAAACAAAACAAAACTAGGTATTGATAGAATGTATCTCAAAATAATAAGAGCTATTTATGACAGGCCCACAGCCAATATCATACTGAATGGGCAAAAACTAGAAGCATTCCCTTTGAAAATCAGCACAAGACAAGGATGCCCTCTCTCACCACTTCTATTCAACATAGTATTGCTAGTTCTGGCCAGGGCAATCAGGCAAGGAAAAGAAATAAAGTGTATTTAATTAGGAAAAGAGGGAGTCAAATTGTCTGTATTTGCAGATGACATAATTGTATGTTTAGAAGACTCCATTGTCTTAGCCCAAAATCTCCTTAAGCCGATAAGCAACTTCAGCAAAGTCTCGGGATACAAAATCAGTGTGCAAAAAATCACAAGCATTCCTATACACCAGTAACAGAGAGCAAATCATGAGTGAACTCCCATTCACAACTGCTACAGAGAGAATAAGATACCTAGGAATATAACTAACAAGGGGATGAAGGACCTCTTCAAGGAGAACTACAAACCACTGCTCAAGGAACTAAGAGAGGACAAAAACAGATGGAAAAACATTCCATGCTCATGGTTAGAAAGAATCAATATCATGAAAATGGCCATACTGCCCAAAGTAATTTATAGATTCAGTGCTATCCTCATCAAGCTACCATTGACTTTCTTCACAGAACTGGAAAAAACCACCTTAAACTTCATATGGAACCGAAAAAGAGCCCGCATAGCCAAGACAATCCTAAGCAAAAAAAAAAGATGGAAGCAGGATGTTACCTGACTTCAAACTAGACTAAAAGTCTACAGTAAACAAAACAACATAGTAATGGTACCAAAACAGAGATATAGACCAATGGAACAGAACAGAGGCCTCAGAAGTAACACCACACATCTACAACCATCTGATCTTGACCAACTTGACAAAAGCAAGCAATGGGGGAAAAGATTCCCTATTTAATAAATGGTGTTGGGAAAACTGGCGACCCATATGCAGAAAGCAGAAACTGGATCCCTTCCTTACACATTATATGAAGGTTAACTCCAGATGTATTAAAGATTTAAGCATAAGACCTAACACCATAAAAACCCTAGAAGAAAACCTAGGCAGTAACATTCAGGACATAGGCATAGGCAAGGACTTCATGACTAAAACACAAAAGCAATGGCAAGAAAAGCCAAAATAGACAAATGGGATCTAATTAAACTAAAGAGCTTCTGCACAGTAAAATAAACTATCATTAGAGTGAACCAGCAACCAAAAGAATGGAAAAAAACTTTTGCGGTCTACCCATCTGACAAAGTCCTAATATCTAGAATCTACAAAGAACTTAAACAAATTTACAAGAAAAAAAACCCCATCAAATAGAGGGTGAAAGATATGAACAGACAGTTCTCAAAAGAAGACATTTATGCAGTAAATAAACATATGAAAAAAAGCTCATCATCACTGATAATTAGAGAAATGCAAATCAAAACCACATTGAGATACCATTTCCCACCAGTTTGAATGGCAATCATTAAAAAATCAGGGGACAACAGTTGCTGGAGTGGATGTGGAGAAACAGGAACACTTTTACACTGTTGGTGGTAGTGTAAATTAATTCAACCATTGTGGAAGACAGTGTGGCAATTCTTCAAGAATCTAGAACCAGAAACACCCTTGACCCAGCAATCCCATTACTGGGTATATACCCAAAGGATTATAAATCATTCTGTTATAAAGACACATGCACACGTATGTTTATCGTGGCCCTGTTCACAACAGCAAAGACTTGGAGCTAACCCAAATGCCATCAATGATAGACTGGATAAAGAAAATGTGGCACATATATACCATGGAATATTGGGCAGCCATAAACAATGATGTGTTCGTGTCCTCTGCAGCGACATAGATAAATCTGGAAACCATCATTCTCAGCAAACTGACACAAGAACAGAAAACCAAACAAATACCACATGTTCTCACTCATAAGTGGGTGTTGAAAAATGAGATCACATGGACACAGAGAAGGAAACATCACACACTGGGCTCTGTTGGGGGTGGAGGTTAGGGGAGGGATGGCATAGGGGAAGGATAGCATTAGGAGAATTACCTAATGTAGATGACAGAGTGATGGATGCAGCAAACCACCATGGCACATGTATACCTATGTAACAAACCTGCACATTCTGCAAATGTACCACAGAAATTAAAGTGTAAAAATGTAAAATAAAATGATGTTAAAACCTTCTTACCAAAAAAAAAATGTACATAAGAGAACATAGTTTCCAGATGAAAATAAATATCAAATATTTCTAAAGGCAGGCATTTTTTATACATTTTAGTATAGTGTAAAATGCTGAATTATGGAAAGTCATTTGTCAAAATCTATAAAAAGATTATCTTATAATAACAATAATTGCATGCTTACCTTATGATGATCCACTGTCAGGCACTGCCTTTGTGCTATTTCACTTACTTGTCACAGCAACCTTATGAGACAGATGCTACTATTATTATTTTGCAAAATGCAAATATTTTACAAAAAACATTTGGAGAGTTACTCAACTACCTGAAAGTAATACAGGCAATCAATGGTAGAATTTAATTCAAACCCATCAGCTGGCAGTCTGACCCTATTCTTTTTTAACCAAGTAATTTTGTATTTATGGAGCTGTCTTAAGGAAATGATAGTGACTAAAATATAAGCCACTTACATACATATGCTTATTGCAATTTCTTTCTTATTGTTAAAAAAAATGTGAAGAAAAACCCACAAAAAATTTAAAAACAGTGCAATAGTCAAGTAAACTGTGGTAGATATTTGCAGTGAAATATTATGTACCTATTGTAAACCATGTTGACAATTAAAAATATAGGCAAATATTTATTAGGTCACCTCTAGTTTTGCATAGTACGTAGAAAACTATTAAAATAGTATCTTCTTCACTTGCAACAAGAAAAATCCAGATAATCAGCGGAATCAGACCATTTTTGAGCCCATCAGAGAGCTGAGTCTAGTAAGCCTGAATCATGTTTAAAGATTCCAAAGATGGACAAGCCCCTCTACAAACAGACAAGGCATGCAATATGTCTGACCTTTGACAAAGCACGGGAGAAAGTGCTGGCTGCCCTAGTAGCCTCTAAGAAGATACTAACATTTTAATGGATTTTTAAAGGCCAAATGGGTGCCAATTTATCAATTTAATGTTCTGGAGCCCCAAATGAAGGGTAGTTCAAACTCACCTGAAAGCATTTCTTTATGTGTATCTACCACGTATTCAGTGCAATGCATGCAATGCATCACACTGGTAAACGCTTACTAATTTGGGTTTTGCTGTTATTGGATTGATGGGGGACAAGACAAGGGAATCTATTTAAATGAACTAGGCACACATTTTACCTATTAACATTATTGTGTATTATAATATGTGAATTATAACATGTTTTGATTTCGGCCTTTGCTGTTAATATATATTATACCAACTTCAGGTAGCAGAATTGGGGTACCTGCCTTATCAAAGAAAGAATATTGACTTTTGTTTAAACTTTTTATTCAAATTTACCTTGAATACAATCTAAAAAGCCATATAGTAAGTGAAAGTTATTTACTATTTTGACTGCAACATGCAAGTTGTGATTTCGCTCCATAACCAGCTAATTATCCATTGAATTAATTCTGGTACTCCTTATTGAATTTGAAAACACTGCTGTATCATTTTTCAAATATGTCACTTCTCTCAGTGGTGAGTAAAATCATTTTACATAGTGTTTAGCACTAGAGCCTTTCTTTCAGGAAGGCTAAAATGAGTCCCTCTCCCCTTTCCCCAATTTTATTACATTTATATGATACAAAGGAGAGGTGTATATACAGAAAGAGATTCTCTAAAAAGAAAATCTCTCTGGCGCCCTCTTTCTCTGGTTCTGTCTCTCTTACAAAACACGCAGAGAAGCACACACACATGCTCACACACTGTTGTACCAACATGTATTTTTTTGAGCTAAAGTTTCCTTAACACAGATTTCAAATAATAGTCTACTTCTGTCATCCATATTCAATATGTAAAGATGGTGAGATGTAGCAAAATCCGATGAGAGTAAGTTTAGTTCACAGTCATTGCATGTGGGAGACAGGTTTGAATTAATTTTGACTGGTATGAAATAAATCTTCAGAATAAAACGGAATGACTGTGCCTGTGTTTTCACAAGAGCCTTTTCAGAATGAAATCTGACATTTTTTTCCCTCTCCTGGGGGTGGCAGTTTACTTACTGCTGGTTATTATTGCTGTTTAATGAAACTTAGAGTTTTCAAATAGAGAAACTAATTATGATATTATTTCAAGAGATTTTCATTTTCCCCTCCATTTCCCTCCCCATCTCCACCCGCCATCCCTTATATTGCAATGTGGGAGAATAGAGTTACATTCATTTGTATTGAATAGAAGGCTCTGGCCATAAGGTATTTCATAAAGTACAAAGTAATTGAAAAGAGTGTTAAGTTTTCAGTTTCTCAGGAACCTACAGCCCCCTTCAAACCTAAAATACTAGGGTCAAGCTCAGAGAAATACATGAATGACATAGGAGTCTTCCCCTCTGGGTTCTCATTTGTCTCTTTAACCAGCAGAAACTAAATACACCCTGTGTTTCTTTGAGCTGACAATTTAAATTCTAGTTCTGGCTACTCATCTCTGAAGAAACGGGAAGCGCCCAGCTAGAGTCCTGCACGTAATTGGACCTAGGTCAGTTTCTGCCTGTAATTATGTCCCTGAAGTCAGATGATTTAAACCAGGAGCAGAGCCATGTTTTTGGCTTCTTTGCTGCATGCTTTTATTTTTTGAATAAAAAATGTTGTTAAATTAATGGGAGCTATCTTATCTATCTAATGTTATATATATATAGAATATATATATAACATTAGATATTACAAGCAAATCTTGTAATTTCTTGTATATATAAATATATGTATATTTACTTGTAATTAGATATTACAAGTAAATATATTTATAATTTCCTTGGCTGTTAAATTGTAATAATTGGTAAATTGGAATCAGAGGTAAGGGATGTAATGAATAAACATAGAAGAATATAAATTAAAGCAATAAAACAATACCTAGTATTAGAAATAAGCTATTATTGGAGAAAAATGACCACAGGACTTAATTAGTATCTATGTAACATAGACTAGAAAACCATACTGAAAATATATACTTGGAACAGTAGGCTGAAGACTTTTGATGTGAGTTGGCACAATAAGCCTAAGCAATTAATTTTGTTAATATTAGATTACACTGTTAAACTTGGATAGCCAATCACCACCAGCAGGGATGCCACACTCATGTTTTAATTTATTCTTATAGTTTTAGGGAAGAATTTCAGTGAAGCCGTAGAAAAAGCTTTTCTCCATATCACTTGGAAAATTCCACAAATGGGAATAAAGCATATAATGAAATAAGGAAAATTGTGTCAAGCTAGGGAGACGAAATGGGGGAGGCACGACAGGTAATGAGCAGCATAGAGTTTAGGGGAGAGAGGAAGACAGATTGAGAATGAGAGAATGAAGGTGGCATATTGTCTTAAAATTCTAGCAAGATGGATCGGCATGTTTTCCTCTTAGTTTTTATTGTAGTCATTGCCCTTACTTTAACACCCGCTGAGTACTCATTAAGACATGTTTTCCACTCTGTGGAGTTCAGATATGGTTCTTTAATTTTAGTTAAAGAGAATCTAAGAATCTAATCTCTTCCAAATAATGGGGACTGAGAGTATTTCAAATCCAATCCACATTGTGTCACAGCCTATCTCAATATACAGTGTATCAGTGCACTAACCTGAAGGGAAATATCATGACTTAATTCCTGCTTATTCTGAGAGTTTTCCATATCAGTGGTCTTACAGTCCTATTTTTATTCACATTATGGATACACACACACACACACACACACACACACACACACACACACAGTGTGTTTTCCTTTTTTTAAAATCGACTTCTAAGTTCCAGGGTAGATGTACAGGTTGCGCCTATTAATTACCTAGGTCAACGTGTGCCATGGTGGTTTACTGCACAGATCAACCCGTCACCCAGGTATTAAGCCCCGCACCCATTAAATGTTCTTCCTGATACTCTCCCTCTCCCCTGCTCCCCCGACAGGCCCCAGGGTGTATTGTCTGCCCCATGTGTCTATGTGTTTTCATGGATCACCTCCCACTACAGTCTTGTCTTTTTTATGAGATGGAGTCTCCATCCGTCTCCAGGCTGGAGTGCAATGGTGTGATCTCAGCTCACTGCGACTTTCGCCTCCCGGCTCCAGCTATTTTCCTGCCTCAGCCTCCCAAGTAGCTGTGACTACAGGCACTCACCACTGTTCCCAGCTAATTTTTGCATTTTTAGTGAAGAAGGGGTTTCGCCATGTTGGCCATGATGGTCTCTATCTCTTGACCTCATGATCCCTCCACCTCGGCCTCCCAAAGCGCTGGGATTACAGGCGTGAGCCACTGTGCCTGGCCTATTTTTATCTTTTAAAAAATATTATTGAAGGGCTGGGTGCAGTGGGTGGTGCCTGTAATCCCAGCATTTTGGGAGACTGAGGCGGGCAGATCACTTGAGCTCAGGAGTTCGAGATCAGCCTGGACATTATGTCAAAACCTCATCTCTACAACGCCCCCACCCCCAATAAACAACAACAACAAAACCGTTTCCAAGGGCATTCTGGTTACCTCTAAAAATACTGAATCTCTTCTATATCCTCTTTCTCCTCAAAAAAAAAAAAAAAAGAAAAGAAAAGAAATATAAGTGAAATCATTGTTATCATCTTCTAAATTAAGCACTGGATATCAATAACCACTTAGTTTGTTTTGACTTACTGCCTATTTGTTTTTAGCCATGCAATCTAAGCCATGTAAAGTCTAAGCCACATAAAGTCTTTCCATTTTAAACATAAAATTTATGAGACACTGCTCTTGATGTTTCATATTTTTACACGAGTAACTTTACATGAATAAGGAAAATGTCCTGTTCAACAACTTGAATTTTAAATAAGGCTTTGCATTCAGTGTGTTTATATTGAACTCTGAGGTAAACAAGAAGGATTGAAGTTTTCTGGAAGAATTTATCAGACACTGAATCATAAACATTTTGTACTGATAACTATAAAGGTCCAATGTAAGAAATAAGGCTAGCGAGCCAAAATTGTTCTTGGAATTTAACCATTTATTAAGAATATAATCATTTGCCAAAGAGTACATAAATATTAGTGTGGCAAATGTGTGTAGTTGGGTTTTCAAACTACGCTATATTATCCATTAAAACTCAGACCCAAGGTAATTCTTTAAGTTCCTTATTTTCCAGATTTAGTCATCAAAAAATGGTTCCAATAAAAGTTTTGTCACTGGTATAGAGGTAAGAGTTGTTGAAACAGAATTTGGAAAGCTTTTTGAATTTAATAAATGGAAGAAAGAGGCAAGTTGTAATATAAATCTAAACAAAATGGTTTTGAAGAGGCTGGAAAAATAAATACAATACAGGTGAAATTAGTTGTTCTGAAATCTGCTAACAAATAAACAATACTTGAGGCTTTGACTTTTGGACTATGACCCTGTGGCCAAACCATGAGGCATTTTTATACTGTGCCCCCACCTAGATCAGTACTATCTTATAAAAACAAGCATATTATTCTTCTGTTGGTACCTTGGATGTAGGGCTGGCATAAATCAAATTTCCTCTTGAAATATGCCTGATCCTCTTTTCAAATCAAATTCTTGCGTGGTAAAATATAAAAGGACCTCTGTCCATTTGAGCTGGGCCAGAGAGAAAAGGTTAGGAGAGAAGGGAGGAGCTAAACCTGATGTTCTCTTGGCTGTGCAGATCCTAAGCTATACCATCCAGGTGGCATGGCACTGGAGGAGAGCAGGGTTGCAGCTAAAACCTCACATACCAGAAGATATTTACTTTTCTTTTATAAAATTTGCAGTTGGAAAAACTATGGCTAAGGATATGTGAGAATTTCCTACCTCTCATTGACTGGAAGGTTACTTAGGCCATGATAAGCCTTCTACATTTCAGAGAAGAAAGAAACTCTAAACGGTGAAAACATCTGATAGCCATTCTGCAAGAGGGGTATTATACAAAGCAGTGCATAGTATTTTTACATCTGTGGTAATACACAAGGTTATCTTTAATGTATTTGAGATTTTTCAACAGTACCTGGCCATCCCATTTAGGTCAGCCAACATCAGTATTGTCCTTGCCTGAACAAATCATTCAAGTCTGGAGAAGGGGTTTTGTTTTTTGTTTTTTGTTTTTTTTTTTGTCTCTTCATATGTAGCTGTAGTAGATACTGTGGGTTTAAACCAACTCTCCTTCAAGAAAAGACTTGGTGTCCCAGCTGCTGGGAGTGCTGACAGTAGACAGTTTTCAGATATCAGCCCTTCAGGGATTATCTCAGCTTCAGAAAGTCAGTTTCTGCAAGGTTATGTCCTTCCTGGGATGGCTCACATGCAATCAGGGCAACTCTGGAGGGCCATTCTAACTCCAGAACTGACCAGGCTGACACTGATACTGGGACTGCATGTAGCTTCACTTCTTACTCTGCCTAATCCTGCTTTCTACCCTGCCCTTCCACAGTGTTAAGTGAATACTCAACTGTCTTCAAATCTGCTTGCTCAAAAAACCCAACCTATGGCACTACCTAGCCACAGTTTTTATTTACTTCAAGGCCCTTGGGCAAGTACGAACTTTGACAAGAAAACAGTTACAGCTTCTGGACAGGATATTAACCTGAGCATACCTGTCTAAGTACCTCTGGCCAATGCCTTAAGATGATTCAAATAATGTCCAGTAGGATACAAAACGAAGAGAAAACATGCATCATAGGTAGATTCTAGAGATAAGTGACAAGTACATATTATTAGCTTAATGTAGAATAGAAATGTAATCACAATCCAGAAATGCAGGGCAGATTCAGTATTATAAAATGAACTACTACTAATATCCAGAGTAACATATTAAAAGAGAAATATGATTATATTACAGATGCAGAGAATCATTAAACATAATTTTACCTTGATTTTTAATTTAAGCAATCATAAATGGGAAACAGAAATAAATTCTTCTTAATTTGCTAAAATATATTTACTAGAATCCTAAAGAAAACATCTGACATAATTGTAGAGCTTTTGTCTTATTCTCATTAAAGCTAGAAGCAAGTCAATTATATTAGTTTTCTACTGCTGCATAACAAATTATCAGAAACGTAATAGCTTAAAACAGTATCTGTTTCCTCACAATTCTATGGCCAAATATGTTGGATTGAAGATTTACATCTAAAAAAAGCCTATTCTTCTTATTCATCAGCAAAAGCCAAATTATACTATAGTAGATGGAAAATATACAACAATTAAAAAAATATTAATTAGGAAATAACTAGAACAAGGGAAAATGTTCAAAATGTTATTTATGAACATGAAAATCTTATGATTTTGGACATGTTTTTAATGGAGAGCACATTCAATAGTGAAAAGCTAATTAGCTACAAAGTACATATTTATAAAAGAAGAATTAACTCTTCAGTTACTCATGGAACAAGAATCAATAATTTTAAAATTTATATAGAAAATTTAAGTTCAAACACGTGAAAGAATGGACCCAAACTAACAGACTTCTCTTCTGGGAAAACCATTGTGTAAACCAAATCTTTAAAAAATTAAATACATTGCTGAGCTAGAAAGAAAAAATAAAAATTTTCAGGTGCCAGTAATAAGGCTTAAGTACAACCAGATGCTGCTGCAACCCAGTGGAATGTTCATCCTGGCTGTAACCCTTATTGCCTGTAGAAAAGGTCAACATACAACTATAAGTAATAATTTTCTACATGTATTACAGACAATTAAAATTATAATTTTGTATACCTACTTTAAATAGCAAAAAAACCACCTAAGAGAGTATTTTTAACAACATATGTACAAAGTTTTTATGGGAAAAAATAAAGAACTTTTTGAAAGTCATAAAAATGAACTAAAGATGAATAAATATACCATGGTGAGGAATACTGATATCATAAATATCTTTTTACAAGTTAATGTCATTACAAAACTCAAACTGATGCAACGTTAATATGCAGCCAAAACAATTTTTAAGACCAAAAAACTAAACTAAACTAAGAGTACAGAAAAATTTGCTGAACAGAACTTCAGGACTTGCTGTAAATTTATATTAAATAAAATAACTTGGTATTGGCATAAAATCAGAGAAAGCAATGGAACAGAAAATAGTATCTAGAATCATATAGACAAACTTCAAGATGAAAAAATATATACATTATTCAATGAAGAATGTTTGGTTATTTGGATATGCATGTGAAAGATGACAGAACAGATTCATCATTATATAATATATGTACAATAACCAACCAAAACAAGACATGGCTAAACATTTAGAATGAGAAGAGCTAACATATCATGCTGAAGGCTTTACTAACTCTTTCATTTTGTTGACAGGTGTAAACCTTGAACAATTCTGTGAGGTAAGTATTAATACTGTCATTTCTATCTTTTGTCATTATAGACAAAGGCACGGAAACACTGAATTGACTAACCTGATTCTTCAAAAGCAATGAGGTGATTTTGAAAGAAGCAGACTGGCTCCAGAACCTGTGTGCTTAATCACAATGAGAAGAAATGGTTCCTTAGGAAAGAAGCTAATACTTGAAACAGTGAGGGAAAACCTAGATATGTTTCAAAAATGTAAACAACTATGTAACAAAAGACTACAGAGTTCAAGTGAATGAAAAACCACAGACCTTTAAGTATGACCTTTTTATCAAGTAAAAAGGCAAGTTTGTGAAGAATTCCGACCATGAATACATGGTAAATATTCCAAAGGAAAAATAAGTAGATAATTTTAAAGGGAGGAAATAAGAGTCCTTAATAGATGTATAAGTATTACAATACCACACAGGGAATTAAAAACCAACCGTTCATGAGATACTCTTTATACTCATCAAATTATCTAAAACATGTATAAACTAATAAAACTAAGTATGTAGCCAAGAAGATGGGGAAATAGATCATTGCATATATATAGCCAGTTGAAAACAAACATTGGAGTCTATTCTAGACAGCAATTCTACATTAACTAGTAACGCTTAAATGTGCATACATGATTATCTAACAATTCTGTTCCTTGGAATAGACCTGTACTCTCTAAATATGGTAGCCACTAGCCACATGTAGCTATCTAAATTATGTTTATTTAAAATTAATAAAATTGAAAATGTAGTTTTTGAGTCTCACTAGCCATATTTCAAGTGCTCAGAAGCCACCTGTGCCTAATGAAGACCTTATTGAACAGCACAGATAGTAGAACAGTTCCATTGTCACAGAAAATTCCTATTTGATTGGTATGGATCTTGAAGAAATTCTAATACATGTGTTTCAGAAAATTAATAAAATGTTGCATATTGTGGCTTTGGTTACCAAAGCAAACAAGTAACATAAAACAAAAAAAGCAAGAAAGGACAGAAAGGAAATTATCTAAATATTTATCAATACAATAGATAAATTAATGATGTATTTATAAGAGTGTAATATGTTAAAATGAATTAGATCTATATATCAACATAAATATTGAAAAGTATCATTTTTGAAAACAGTGATTTGCACACTATGCTACTATTTAGCAGAATTTTAGAAGTAGTATTAGTTTTAATTGTTTTACGCCTGTCATTAAAGCGTGGGATGAAAACACAGTAAATTTATGGCAATGAAATCTCTGGCAATAAGAGGACAAGGGGATAGTAGAGTGAGGACAGATTTGTGATTCTTTCATTTTATTTAAAATGCTTTCATCTTATGAAAATTAACTGATGGCATTATGAGGATTTTTATTTTTGGTGGTGGAACCATGTGTATAAAATTAAGTATTCTTAGCATTTTTACAAACTTTTTTTTTCTTTTTTTACAATAAACATAAAATTTATTTTAGGATTTCTGCTGCTTCTTAGGGTGGAGAAATTTTCAAATGAGAATTTCTCCCCCTAGTAACGAGAATAAGCCAACTAAAAAAAACTTGTTTTTTTCTTCTAAAGTCATCAGAGATCAGAGTTTACAAAGAATACTAATGAGCTAAATACCAATATGACTATCTCTACTCTGTAAAAGAATGGACACAGGATGGCTTTCATGCTTGGCTGGTTAGTTGAAAGAGAAGTTGCAATAGATAAGAAGAAAATGGATTAAAACAATTTAAGTTTTTAAATTTCAAAAATAAAAGGCATAGAGTGGAAAGAAACAATTTAGTATTTATTTGTAGATGATAAAATGGTCAATATAGAATATCCTAAATAATTTACCAAAAAATAATTATATAATTACTAGATGGATTTAGCAGTCTTAAAATATCAAATATAAAAATCCATTGTTTTTCTATATAATAGTGAATAATTTGAAAATGTAAACTACAATATTATTTAAAATAGTTTCTAAAACCATAATTAGACATTTACCAAATGTGTACTTTATCTTACAAATATAACCCTCATGTATTGAAAGACACCATATTATTAAATTTAACTCTCCTCAAATTGGGGTATAGATTCAATACAATCCATATCAAAATCCCAGCTTGCTTGTTTTTTGCAAAAATGGACAAGATGTTTTATAAAACATATATTAACGTAAAAAGACTTTAATACCCAAAATAATCTTGAAATGGAGGAACTGAGTTCTAGCACTTAACTACATCTGAATTTTATTATTACAATAAAGCCACAGGAATGAAGACAGGATATAGGCTCATAATTGTTAGGATGAAGAAAAGAGACAGAGACAAGAAGTGGGGGGCTCGGCTCCACAGCAACAGGGGTTTATCAGAAGAAACTTGCAGTAGGGGACATCAGTGAGTGCCAGAGCCCAAGCCCTGCTTACAGATGAGGGCAGTTACAGGTCAGGAAAGGAGCAGGGGAGTGTTGCAAAATGGGATGGGGCAGTGTAGGTAGCTGCTGCTAAGGGAAAAATTTTCTGTGGTCAGGCAGTGAGGCCTGGGACCTGCCCAACAGGATGTTTCTCTGGCCCAGGCCCCAGTGGAATTTTCCCACTCGGGCCAGGGTGTGCAAAATGGTGGAGGTCTACAAGATGGCGCAGCTTGGGCTAACAAGCTTTACTTTAGTATAAAAGGAAGGTGATGTGGCTGCTTCCTGCTGAATAGGGGCATTGTAATCAGGGTTTGGGTTTTCAAGTGGTAAGTGTCCGACTTCAGAGTCACTTTTCCTGGAGGTGCTGATACCGCATTTGGTGGAGGAGGAGGACAGTATCAATATGTTTCTGAGTGGTTGCCTAGATAAGAGAGTTCAGCCTTTGGGAGTTGAAGTGAGATATAAAGTTAAGTATGCACTGGCCAGTTGTGAGCTGTGAGTGATGGCTGGGTGGAAATGGGACTTCTAATGGGTGGTCCAGGGAAATTTGCTTGTATTAGGGATAAACCAGGAATAAGGAGTCATGAGAGGGTAACGGCCCTGCCTTCAGGGTTTGGGAAAGAACAAAATGTTTGTGGTGGGAAGGTGTTTGGATGGCTGAGGGTATAAAAAGTTTCTGAAAATAGAACAGCCTTATATGTGAGATATAGGGTCACGTTAGACCGGGTCCAGGTGCCTGAGTCTGTGGGGGATGGCAGCAAAATGTTGGGTTTGTGTGGATAAGCATATGCAGCAGCTAGAGGGTAGGGGAGACTGAGGTTGACTAAGGAGGTAGTGCATTAAGTTGGCAAAGGCTGCCCAACTGTCAATGGTTGGAGTGGGGACTTAAAGCATCTCACAAACAACAAAGAAAAAAGGAGAAAAGAGAGATTTGAGTTGGAGTAAAATTTTGGAAGGTGTATTGCAGCCATAGCTTCTGGATTAGTGTGAAAAATGGAAGTGGAGTGTTTAGGGACATGGGAAAGGGGTACTAGGAAAGATCTGAAACAAGATACGACATGGAAGATTTAAAATTGGAGATGGAAAGTGTTATGGGCCAAGGCCTTTAGGGCTGGCAACTTCTGGAATTCTTGTTAAGTGCAGTGAGGGAGGAAGAATATCTTGGGGATAAGGAAATTTTTGGATGTGAGTCTGGTGCTCTTTTTAGTTTGGAATTGTTTATCCATTGTGGAAAAGATGCTAGCTTTGCCATGATGGGAGTAGCTAGGATAACTTAGTCAGGACCCATTTACTTAGGTTGGAGAAAGGAGGAGGAGTCTGCAATCCAGACCCAGTCCCCTGGTTGCAGGAATGGGGAGGAGTATTCAGAGGATGGGCCTTCAGGCTTGAACAAGTAAGCGTTAGCATACGGTTTTATTAGATGTTTAATGAAGTCAAATGCAGGTCAAGTATTCCATATAGACAGGAGGGGAATATAGAGATTCTGGGGGATGAAGGGGTATCTGTACATACGTTCAAATGGGCTTAGGCTGAGGGGCTTGTGGGGGAATGGCTTATAAATGCATGAGGACCAATGGAAGAAGTGAAGTCCAGGCCATCTTAACCTCTAGGGAGAGTTTGGTCAGTTGTGATTCTAAAGGGGCATTGGCCCATTCAACTTTTACCTGAAGATTGGAGGTGGTAAGGGATATGGAAGGCCCATTTGGTGCTTAGAGCCTCTGCCAGTTGTTAGTTAACTTATGAAATAAATGCTGGCCCATCGTCTGACTGGATGGAAGAGGGGAGTTCAAACCAGGGAATAATATGAGTGAAGAGAAATGACAGCGTGTGCCTTTTCAGTGGTAGTAGGAAAAACTTTTGTTCATCCACCTGCTCTGGCAGGTGTCCTTGGGCCTAGTGTGTGGGGGAAAGGAGGTAGCCTAATGGTTCCCTGAGGGGAAGTTTGAGTGCAAATGGAAGAGGCCTTGGTAATACCTTTGAGATTGGCAGCCATGGTGGGAGAATGGATATAAGAAGTTTTTAAGAGCTGAAGCAGGGGGCAGTAAGTGGCATGGAAATGGTTGTGTACATATGAAAGTACAGAGGGTTCCTGGGACTTGGGCAGGACAAGTTTGTTACAGAGATATAACCATTCTCCTTACTGCATGGCACCAGCCTGGGTGAGTGAGGTTTGTTCCTCCTGGGTACATACAGGGTGTATGCTGGGAAAAAATGGGTAGTAGGGGATTTTAAGAGCTGCCTGCTAGGCTACAGAATTCACCAAGGTGTTCCTCGTGGCAATGGTGTTTGTAGCCTTTTGATGTTCTTTGCAATGGATAATGGCAATCTCAAGTGGTAGTTTAGCCACCTCTAGCAACTTATGTACTAGCCTGCTGTTTACTGTGGAGCTTCCTTTGGTGGTCAGAAAACCTCTTTCCTGCCAGATTAGGACATGGGAATGTAGGATGTGGTATGCATACTTAGAGTCAGTGTAAATATTAACCTTCTTTCCTTTTGCTAGGGTGAGGTCCCTAGTTAGGTCAACTGGTTCCACTTGTTGGAAGGTGGTATGGGATGGGAGGAGGTTGGACTCCAGGAGTCCATTTTTTTGTCAGTGATTGTGTAGCCCACTGAAGATATGATTCCTTAAAAGGGCTTCCACTAATAAAACATGTAGGTTTCCCTGGTAAGGGCTTTCTGAAATGTGTTGGAAAGAGGAAGAAAGGGAATCTAAAAGGACCCAGCAGGAAAGAGAGAGGTCAGAGTTGGAGGTGCTAATAGGAAGGAGGGTGGCTAGGTTGAGAGCTTTGCAATTTGGAAGGTGACTACAGGTTGATTATGAGTAAGGTATGTATTTGCTGTAGGGAGGATGGTAGTAGGGAAAGGAGGGAGTGATGGCTCATGAGTTCCTGTAGGTTATGAGAGGATGGAACAGTAATGTGTGGTAGATGGTGAATTTTTGTGCTTCTGAGGCCAGCAGCATGACCACACACAAAATGTTTAAATAGGGTGGCCAACCTTGGATGACAGAGTCCAGTTGTTTTGAGAGGTATGTGGTGGCTTGTGGAGCATTGCTGTCTGTCTGACAGAGTACCCCAAGAGCAAGGCCTTGGTTGGAATAAATATCCAGAGTAAATGGCTTGGTGGGGTTGAGTAGTCTCATACTGGGTCCATTAAAAGAACATTTTTCAGGTTTTTTGAAATGGGAATTAATGGGGCAAGTTAGGTCTAGGGTTTTTAGGACAGACCCACATGATGCCATTAGAGCAGCTTGGACTGTAAGCTGAAGTTGGGATTTCACAGCTGGATGTATTGAACAGGGCCCAAGAAGGAGAAGAGGTTTTTCTTTGTATGCGGAAGGGGAATGTCCCAAATTAGCTTTGTGTCAAGTTGGCATGGCCTGAGAGTTAGTAAAAAATAAAATTCTAAGGTCCCTCAACCATCTAAATGGACTTCCTCCTCTGTCAGGGCTCTTAAACTGAAAGACTCATTCTTGAACCTGAAATACTGGTTCAAGCCGTAAAGGGAAGTGAGGGTCCAACAGACCTCATTATACCACTCCAGCATTAACATCAACACAGACTTTGAGTCTGATAAGAAAGATTTCACAGCTGTTCTCTCTGAAGCCATCTAGCTAAAAGCTTCACCAAAACTTTGGTCTCCACAACCTCTTACTGCAACACAAACATTCCTTTGTACTGATCCCAGGTCTGTAGACAAACTCAACCAATTGTCAACCAGAAAATTTTTAAATTTACCTATAGCCTGGAAGCCCCCCTCTTTGAGTTGTCCTGCCTTTCTGGACCAAACTTAGGTATGTCTTAAATGTACTTGATTGATGTCTCCCTAAAATGTATAAAAGAAAACTGTACCCAACCACCTTGGACACATGTCATCAGGACTTCTTGAGACTGTGTCATGTACCTGAGTCCTCAACCTTCACAAAACAAACTTCTTAAAATAACTGAGACCTGTCTCAGATATTCTGAGACTGTATTTGGTAACCACAGAGGGATTCTGAGTGAAGAGCTCCTAACCTTTGACAAATCTATTGGTACTGGTACCAGCATGAGCTAACTTTATGGCTCAAACCAATAGGACAATTAACTGATGTCTGAGAGCACCCCCTCCAGAGAATCCCTGATCTCCAAAAATTTGGTAAAGATCTAAAGATTATTTTACCGTACAGCTTATCTCTCTCTCTTTTTTTTGGAGTTTTACTTGCTTGCAACAAGGAAGCTAAGTTTTCATGCTTCCATAATGATATAAGGCAAATAACCTCTTTATGGAGTTTGAGCTCCCTTCCAACAGGAAGATGAGAGGTTTTGTTGTTGTTGTTGTTGTTGTTGTTGTTGTTCTTTGTTTCCTGCTTCTAGGATGGTAAAGAGCAGTCTACAGCCTGAAACCCATCCCTAGGTAAGTAACTGAATTGGGGTTTCTCTTGGCTAATGTTGGCTAACCACCAGCTGATTTTACTTTCTCTTTACCATTAGAGTGTTCAGTAATCATAAAAGTTGTATGATCATTTGTTTTGCTTTATTGTTTTTTGTTGTTGTTTTGGTCTTTTTCCAATTGGGCTTGACAACTCTATTTAACTTGATTAAAATATATATGTGTGTATTTTTTTTTTTTTTTACAGAAGTCCAATGGTTACAAGTTAGCTTAATTAAAGCTAACATCCAACATATGTGTGTGTATGTGTGCATGTGTCCATGTTTGTATTTAAAAGGTTTTCATGTTTTTGTTTTCGTTTTTCTTTTCCTAGGACCCTGTTTTTTATTTTTTTTTTTTTGAGCAAATTTTTATTCTCAGTTAACTCAGTTCTGTTCTTTTCATTAATATCTATTGCAACAAAGGCTACTCTAGGGATTTTTTTAAAGGAAGAGTATAGTTTAGACACTTAGAAATATCTTTGTTAAATTTTTTTTTACATGTACTGTAAAAATATCATGTGGTCTAACCTCAAAATAATTTTCCCTTTTTGGAAACCTAGGATTCAATGTGGGCTCTGCCCAGAGCTCAGATATCCAGTTTAAAGACAGGTAGTCTCTATCTAAATAAAATTAGTCTCCTTATAATCCTGTGATTGATATCTATAATTTTATGTTTCATTTGGCTTAAAGAAAAATAAAAGCATCTTCCTTTAACAACACCAGACACCTCTGTACCATAGGACATAAACTTTGCTATTTGCTTTTCACCTGAATCATTTCCTTTAATATGCAAATTTAAGTTTATTTAGCTGACAAATGCCTAGGGTTATGAAACTGGTTATCACGAATCTGAAAGTCTAAGACAAGAAAAACCTGTGGTCTTTAAGGATCTATAAAATGTTTTCTATTGGCATACCAAAATACATTAGTATATTTATGCATTGTGTACACAATGTTTCACTACTAAAAATATATAAAAGAGCTCTAATTAATTGTCTTTAAATAATAAAAGTGTATAAATCAGATGCTTTACAAAAGACTAGTCAAATGCTTTTTCAAGTTCATGTTACAACTGTTTAATAAATAGGATGGTTCAAAAATTACTGGCAAAATAATATTAGTAATGTCTTAAATATGTTAACATGTAAATGAGCTAAATGCCCCAATCAAAAGACATAGACTGGCAAATTGGATAAAGAAGAGTCAAGACCCATTGGTGTGCTGTATTCAGGAGATACACCTCACGTGCAAAGACACACATAGACTCAAAGGGATAGAGAAAGATTTACCAGATACTGGAGAGCAAAAAGACACAAGGGTTGCAATCCTCGTCTCTGATAAAACAGACTTTAAAATAACAAAGACCAAAAGAGACAAAGAAGGATATTACCTAATGGTAAAGAGATCAATGCAATAAGAAAAGCTAATTATCCTAAATATATATGCAGCAAATACAGGAGCACTCAGATACATAAGTAAGTTCTTAATGACCTACAAAGAGACTTAGATTCCCACACAATAATAGTGGGAGGCTTTAACACCCAATTGTCAATATTAGACAGATCAACAAGACAGAAAATTAACAAAGATATACAGGAATTGAACTAAGATCTGGACCAAGCAATCATAATAGACATCTACAGAACTCTCCACCCCAAATCCATAGACTATATATTCTTCTCAGTGCAACATCACAATTATTCTAAAATTGACCACTTAATTTTAAGTAAAATACAACTCAGCAAGTGCAAAAAGAATGGAAATTGTAACAGTCTCTCTGACCACAGTGCAATCAAATTAGAACTTAGGAATAAGAAACTCACTCAAAACCACACAGCTACAATGGAAACTAAACAATTTGCTCCAGAATGACTACTGGAGGCAGAAATAAAGATGTTCTTCTAAACCATTGAGAATGAAGACACAATGTACCAGAATCTCTGGGACACATTTGAAGCAGTGTCTACAGGAAAATTTATAGCAATAAATGCCAACAAGAGAAGTGAGGAAAGATACAAAATTGACACCCTAATGTCACAATAAAAAGAACTAGAGAGGGAAAATCAAACAAATTCAAAAGCTAACAGAAGACAAGAAATAACTAAGTAGAACTGAAGTAGAGACACAAAAACCCCTTCAAAAAATCCATAAACCAGGAGCTGGTTTTTTTAGAAGATCAACAAAATAGATAGACTGCTAGCCAGACTAATAAAGAGGAAAAGAGAGAAGAATCAAATAGATGCAATTAAAAATCATAAAGGGAATATCACCACCAATCCACAGAAATACAAACTACCATCAGAGATTTACTACAAACACCTCTATGCACATAAACCAGTAAGTCTAGAAGAAATGGATAAATTCCTGGACATTTACATCCTCCTAAGACTAAACCAGGAAGAAATAGAATCCCCGAATAGACCAATTACAAGGTCTGAAGTTGAGGCAGCAATTAATAGTTTACCAACCAAAAAAGTCCAGTACCAGATAGGTTCACAGCTGACTTCTACCAAAGGTACAAAGAGGAGCTGGTACCTTCATTCTGAATCTATTCCAAACAAAACAAAAGAGGAAATCCTCCCCAACTCATTTTATGAGACCAACATCATCCTGATACCAAACCTGGCAAAGACACAACTAAAAACAAAATTTCAGGCCAAAATCCATGATGAACATTGATGTGAAAATCCTCGATAAAATACTGGCAAACCGAATCCAAGAGCACATCAAAAAGCTTATCCATCACTATCAAGTTGGCTTGATCCGTGGGATGCAAGGCTGGTTCAATGTATGCAAACCTATAAACATAATCTATCGCATAAACAGAACCAATGACAAAAACCACATCATTCTCTCAATAGATGCAGAGAAGGCCTTTGACAAAATTCAACAGCCCTTTATGATAAAATCTCTCAATAAACTAGGTATTGACGGAACCTATCTCAAAATACTAAGATCTATTTATGACAAACCCACAGTCAATATCATACTGAATTGGCAAAAACTGGAAGCATTCTCTTTGAAAACTGGCCCAAGACAAGGAGGCCCTCTCTCACCACTCCTATTCAACGTTGTATTGGAAGTTCTGGCCAGAGCATTCAGGCAAGAAAAATAAATAAAGAGTATTGAATTAGAAAAAGAGAAAGTCAAATTGTCTATATTTGCAGATGACATGACTGTATATTTAGAAGACCCCATTAGCCCAAAATCTCTTTAAGCTGATAAGCAACTTCAGCAAAGTCTCAGGATACAAAATCAGTGTGCAAAACTCACAAGCATTTTTATACACCAATAACAGAGAGCAAATCATGAGTGAACTCCCATTCACAATTGCTACAAAGAGAATAAGATAACTATGAATATAACTAACAAGGGATGTGAAGGACCTCTTCAAGGAGAACTGCAAACCACTGCTCAAGGAACTAGAGAGGACATAAACAGATGGAAAAACATTCCATGCTTATGGTTAGAAAGAATCAATATTGTGAAAATGGTCATACTGCCCAAAGTAGTTTATAGATTCAGTGCTATCCTCATCCAGCTACCACCGGACCTTCTTCAAAGAATTGGAAAAAAACACCTTGAACTTCCTGTGGAAGCAAAAAGGAGACCACATAGCCAAGACAATCCTAAGGGAAAAATAAAGATGGAGGCATGATGGTACCTGACTTCAAACTGTACTACAAAGCTACAGTAATCAAAATACCATGGTACTGGTATCAAAACAGAGATATGGACCAATGGAACAGAACAGAGGCCTCAGAAGTAATGCCACACATCTACAACCATCTGATCTTTGACAAACCTGACAAAAACAAGCAATGGGGAAAGGATTCCCTATTTAATAAATGGCGTTGGTAAAACTGGCTAGCCATATGCAGAAAGCTGAAACTGTATCCCTTCCTTACACCTTATACAAAAATTAACTCCAGATGGATTAAAGATTTAAGTGTATGACCTAACACCATTAAAACCCTAGAAGAAAACCTAGGCACTACCATTCAGGACATAGGCATGGGCAAGTACTTCATAACTAACACACCATAAGCAATGGTAACAAAAGCAAAATAGACAAATGCGATCTAATTAAAGAGCTTCTGCACAGCAAAAGAAACTATCCTTAGAGTGAACAGGCAATCAACAGAATGGTAAAAAAATTTTGCAATTGACCAATCTGACAAAGGGCTACTATCCAGAATCTACAGTGGACTTAAACAAATTTATAAGAAGAAATTTAGAAGAAGAAAACAAACAACCCCATCAAAAAATGGGTGAAGGATACAAACAGACACTTTTCAAAAGAAGACATTTATTCGGCCAACAAACGTGAAAAAAAGCTCATCATCACTGGTCATTAGAGAATGCAAATCAAAACCACAATGAGATACCATCTCACACCACTTAGAATGGCAATCATTAAAAAATCAGGAGACAACAGATGCTGGAGAGGATGTGGAGAAATAGGAATGCTTTTACACTGTTGGTGGGAGTGTAAATTAGTTCAACCATTGTGGAAGAAAGTGTGGCGATTCCTCGAGGATCTAGAAATAGAAATTCCATTTGACCCAACAATCCCATTACAGGGTATATACCCAAAGTATTATAAATCATTTTATTATAAAGACATATGCACACATATGTTTACTGTGGCACTGTTCATAATAGCAAAGACTTGGAATCAACCCAAATGCCCATAAATGATAGAGTGGATAAAGAAAATGTGGCACATATATACCATGGAACCCTATGCAGCCATAAAAAAGGATGAGTTCATGTTCTTTGCAGGGACATGAATAAAGCTGGAAACTATCATTCTCAGCAAACTGACACAAGAACAGAAAACCAAACACTGCATATTCTCACTCATAAGTGGGTGTTGAACAATGAGAACACATGGACACAGGGAGGGGAACATCACACATGGAGGCCTTTTGTGGGTTGTGGGGCTTGGGAGGGGATAGCAGAGGGTGGGAGGATTGGGGGAGGGATAGCATTAGGAGAAATAATGTAGATGATGGAATGATGGATGCAGCAAACCACCATGGCATATGTATACCTATGTAACAAACCTGCATGTTCTGCACATGTACCCCAGAACTTAAAGTATAATCAATTTAAAACAACAACAAATAATTGTCATTTACTTAGCATTTTTTTTGATCAAATGATTTCCTTTTTATTCCTGCAGAGTATTATAAGATTTGCCATAAGTCTTGTAAAAGTATAATAGGCAGCCCAAGGCAGAATGATTTTTGCTCATGTGTGCGTATGAAATATTCTTGGCCTACTGAAAACAGCTAAATCCTGAGATACTGAGACAAATACCCTTAAATTTAACCATAAGTTTTATTACTTAAATAAAATACTTGAAATCCACTGCTATAAAAATGGTTAATAGGGAAATAACTTTAAATATTGGCTATCACAGTTTTTGTAAATAATCTAGGTAAACTATTAAATAATTGAATCAGGTAAACATAATGGAATAAATATTTGTAACCAAACTTCATTAACTTACGATCTAAGGTTATTAATTGAGTAGGTATTTGGGTAACTTCCAATTTAAGACATTTTTAAAACTTGAAAATATTCTTATTAAAAGGGTAAATACTTTGGTCTAATTCAAATCTTGTTTAATGGTTATATATAAAACAAAGTAAAGGAATCAGGAAATAAAATGTAAAGAAAGTTTAAAATATAAAGAGGTATTTTTGGTAAGGAATGTAAAATGAAAATATTTCTATGTAAGAAAGAATCTTATGTGGTAAATTTTTGCCCTAAAATAAAATAAATGGTTTCCTCAATGAAGAGGGATATTTAGGCCAAAACAGAAGTCTTAGCATGTTGCAAATGGTCTGTAAGTTGTAATAAGGTTAAAGATAAGCAAGCTTTAAAGGTGTTGTATAATTCAGTTGGGTATAATTAAAAATGAAATTATAACAGTCTTTCTAGAGATGGGTTTATATTAAAAAGTGCGCTAATACAAACTAAACAATTGGTTAAAAGAAGATTTTATTACAAATATTAACTTATTTTAATGTAAGAAGTTTTAAACTTTTTAAAGTCTAAAATCTGCCTCTTTAACATTCTTCAGATTGGTATCTTAAAAGCATCACTCTTTCTCTTTTCAAAAAGTCTTGATATTGTTGGCTCCTGTAACTTTTACTAATTATCTAACGTAAAGGAGAAAAATTTTTGAAAACAGGCAAATAAAGTATCTTTTGGACATTCCTTTTACTCTGCATGCCTGTTATATCTCTGTCTTTATATGTGTCATATGGCAATGATATTTCACTACCAAACTACATGAAAGAGCTCCTATCGAGTAAGTTAAAAAAAAAAAATGTAAGTGCTTATCAGATAGGTAGAAGCTAGCCCAGGTCCCTTTTAATTCACATGACCTTGGCAATCTTTGGTAAAATTAATTTGGTAAATCTGATCACAGAACTCTCCAGTAATTTCAAATATTTAAGTCATGTTAAACATTTGCAGTATTTTTTTTCCACTGGAAATTTGAGTTACTACAGAGTTAAAATAGTAGGAGCATAAAATATGTTTTGGTAAAATTTTATAAAAAAGAAGGATGTCAATTTTCAAAAAATTTAAGATTTTTGGGATAAGAAAGTAAGAGCTGCTTTATAATAAAGAAACTTATACAAATAAAACTACATGAATTTTTGTAAAAGCCAGGGCAACAAAAATTAACTCTGAGCTCTGTAGCTACCAAGAAAATAATAAGTGGGAAGGATAAAACCAGGGAACTATTTAAAACCAAAGGATATAATGTAAAAGAATTGTCCCGTTGTATAGATTGGTATCATTCAGCTTCTTTAAAAAATCTTTACTATAGTGAATTGTAAAAATAACCACTTTAAGAAGAAAATTCTCAAGTTTAAATGCTACAGAATTTAAGAACTTGTTTGGATGAATGCAGAACATACAGCTCATTATTGAACAATCAATCACTGGTGAGTATATGTGATCCAAATTCGCAGGGGGTTATTCCTGAAAACTCAATCACCCTAGTGGGCCAGATAAATGGCACTGTAACGTCTGTTTTCCTGAAAAGGAGACTACCCAACTCTCCCTATAAACACCAAGTAAACACCCTAGATGAAGCAGTTAATATGCTTCATATGCAAGCCATGTTGGACTAGCTTTATGATAACTGGGATATCCTCCCACTAAATATGACTTTTACCCAGGTTGTGGTAAACCTAGGAGTTAAGCAGGCCCCTTTTTACATAGGTGCCCCTCCCACAGGAATCACAGGACTGTTTAAGAGACCTTATCAAATTACTGTCCCTTATGGGACATATAACTGCAACTTCCTACTGAGAACCCAAATTCTCTTTTTTTCACCAGAAAAGGTAAAATAGTCTTGAGATTAAAAAGAATTCTGAGATCAGAACATAAAAACATACAGGTTAACAGAATTATAAAATTTAAGTTGTTTAAACAAGCTTTATGTAAGGTAACTAATCCTTTTACTTAAAAGTCTTATGGAAATGTGTACTCATATCTAATTGGGGGGGGATGTTTCCCCTGTCTAGTACTATAAAATGAAGCCTATAAATCTGTTCTTTTTTTTTTTTTTTTTGAGACAGAGTCTCACTCAGTCACCAGGCGCCAGGCTGGAGTGCAGTGGCGCGACCTTGGCTCACTGCAACCTCCGCCGCCCGGGTTCAAGCATTCTCCTGCCTCAGCCTCCCGAGTAGCTGGGACTACAGGCGCGCGCCACCACGCCCAGCTAATTTTTTTGTATTTTTAGTAGAGACGGGGTTTCACCATGTTGACCAGGACGGTCTCGATCTCTTGACCTCGTGATCCGCCCGCCTCGGCCTCCCAAAGTGCTGGGATTACAGGCGTGAGCCACCGCGCCCGGCTAAATCTGTTCTTTTAAGAAATGATAATTGCACATGCTAAATAGAAACTAGTAAACTGCCTAAGCCCACAAAATATAGGGTAAAGCTGGAGTGCTCACTGCGACACATCCTCCATTGCATAGCCCTTTATGTGGAGATTTTCTTGGGGCTCATGGCAAAATATGTGAGTACTTTTCAATGACAAATACTGAACTAGAGAATCTCTACTTGGAGTGTTTACTGCCTTACTGTGGAATATTAACTGAAGCTACCCCTATGCTAATGGAAATAATGTTTCCCAAAATAATTCCATGATAAAATAAAAATGGTTTACATAAAATCTTGCTACCTAATAAACCGAAAGCCTCTTTCCTAGGACTAATAATGAGGAGCTACTAAATTCTACAGTGCCTAATAGACAGATCTCATGAGCTATTTGATTTGTAAATGGCATTTCCAAGGCAAACAAACATCTTGTTTTAAAAGCTGCTCCTCTAGTTAAAGAAGAAAAAAGTCTTTTTAAAAAATGTTACTTGGGTAAAGTACATTTTTGTCTGCCAATTTACCTTTCTCTCTGAGTTCTAAAATTCAGATTGTAATTTTATAACAATATAGTTATCTGCATAAGTTTAATAAGAGTCTTTTGGAACAATTGGAGACACAGGTAATCTTACCAGGACTTTAACTAAAGTAGCGTATTTTTAGGTAAAGTTCAGGCAAGGCCAACTTAAACAAAGCCTATATGACCAATCAGTTCTTGCTGCATTTGATGCAAAATAATCAGGTCAAATATAATACGCCTGAAACTTACTTTGCACCCAAATTGGTCTTGCTATAATTTCTCCCTTAATAAAAAAAAATGCTGCAAGAGAAATTATTTCAAGGGAAAAGCATAACACTTAATACTAAATTTCATTTGTAACTTTACTGAGTGCAGATTAAATCATTATTTATTGGCTACAATAAATTCCCTGAGAGTACCAGATTATAATTTTTCTTCATATTTTTAATGGATATTCTAGTGGAATAGGTTCCTTTTTCTGTTCTGACATACAAATCACTCTTCTAATGGTCAAATTATAAATTTTATGTCTCCTTGTTTTACTTTCAAGGAAACCAAAATCATGGAACCACAGATATGAATCTCCCTAATTTGACCTCTCACTGGGCCTGGATCTGTTTCACTAAGGATATTCTGCTGCTAAAACCATACAAGCACTCTTTCTCCAGACCCAGAGACTACCACAGGAGAGGTGGGCACATAAGATTGTAAGGGCCAGTTTTGAGGGATAAAATTAGGTCAAGGTTAAACCCTCCAAACCAAGAAGGGGTAGAAAAATGCCTAAGCAGCTGGTAAGACAAGTTTACTTGCCTTCTAAACTATTATGTGTCACCTCTGCATCCACCCCAATCATAAATAATTTTCTGCTTACAATAGAATTAAAGAAAAAAATTTACTTACAGGGTAAAAATACCTTGTAACAAACCCTCCTGGGTACAATACTCCAGTTATGTTATGAAACTTAATATATGTATATATACATTACTTTTTTTCAGAACAATGCTTTTATTTGTATATAACTAATTGCTATAACTGTTAAACCAAAAGCTATGCCAGGTAAGGTCATAGGACTGAGTGATGTACAAAATTTTATTAAGAAAGGGAGCAGGATCCATGGAAAAGCTGATTCTTGGCTGAGCAATGGCCCACACCTATCATCCCAGCACTTTGGGAGGCCAAGGTGGGCAGATCATGAGGTCAGGAGTTTAAGACCAGCCTGGCCAGCATGGTGAAACACTCTCTCTACTAAAAATACAAAAATTAGCTGGGCATGGTGGTGGGCGCCTATAATCCCAGCTACTTGGGAGGCTGAGGCAAGAGAATTGCTTGAACCCAGGAGGCTGCAGTGAGCCAAGACTGCACCATTGTACTCCAGCCTGGGTGACAGAGCAAAACTCCATCTCAAAAAACAAATTAAAAAAAACAAAAAAGAATATAAATCAGCAAGTCACAGATTAAGAAAAACATATTCATGCATATGTGACAATTTTTATTGAGAGTACTCAAAACTATTTAAAAGAAGATAATATATAGACCAAGAAGCCACTAAATAAATGGGGAAAAAATTAAGTAGACACTACAAAAGAAGTTATTTAAATGATCGATAGCACACAGAAGAGTGCTTAACATCATTAGTTATCAAACAAAGGCAAATTAAAACTATACTGAGCTACTAAGCACCCTTACTCAATTGATTCCAATTAAAAAGCCTGACAACATTAAATGTTGGAGAGGATGTGAAACAGCCAGAACTCATACTTCGATGATGAAAATGTAAAGCAATGCTATTTGGGGAACTCTTAGGCAGTTTCTTAACAGCTTAAACTTACATTTTCCCTTATGACCCAATTCTGCTCCTATGGATTCATCTCCCCAAAAATAAAAATGTAAGTTTACAAAACAAAAGTCTTATGTAGGAATGTTTCTAGCAGCCTCATGCATAATAATCCCCAACTGGAGAAAGCACAGCTATCTATCAACCAACAGGATATAGTCACACTGTGACATACTCCTCACTAATACAAAGGAACGAACTACTGGTATGAATAGCAGCATAAATCTCAAAAACAGCAAGCTGGGTAAAATAACCCAGACACAAAAGAGTATACACATACTATGTAAATCTATGCATATGCATTTGTGGAATAAAAGTGGAATTAGTCATAACGGTGGAAATAATTCAGCAGTTGTTTTATGAAGTTGAAGTTTAGGAGGAAGCACATGAGAAGGAACTTCCTGGGATGTTGGGAATATTCTACAACTAGAGAGGGATAGGGATTGCATGGACTTACACATTTGTCAAAACTTCCTGAAATGCTACTTAAGATCCCTGCATTTTACTATTAGTTAATTGTACCTGCTGAAGCAAAAGTGGCTCTGGAGAAAGTTAAAGAGGCAAGGAAGAGTTTATTGAGCACTAATTTCCAAAGGGGGAGTGAAGCCAGAACTGAGTCTGAACTCAATTCAGCTGAAACTAACATCAGGATTATGAGCACCCGAGGGAAGGAGGATATTTCAGGCTATTTGTGTGAACTTGTATCTTCAAATAGGAAGTAGTTTTACAAATTGGAGCAAGGCTCCCTTTAGTTGGGCTTCATAGAAACTGGAAGATAGGGGCATTATCATTGTTGATAATCACATTTCAAAAGGATGGCTCTCAGTTCTTTGAAAAGGTCCTCGATAAGAGGTTTTTAAAAAAATTTACATCTCAAAGGGCAGAGAAAGGATTTTCCATTCAAAGTTTTCTCAAGTAAATGCTCTAAGGAAAGAGAGGCCAGGGGGCTTAGCTAGAGCAGGAAGAAGCCTGTCTAAAGCATGGCCCAGCTGAAGACATTGTTAAGTTTGTCCTGGTCATGGTTCAACAAAGAGGGATACCTATTTTCTAAAAAATGAAATTTTAGAAAAGCATATCAAAAAGCAATAGAATATTTTAGACAAAAGTAAATGCTGCATGTATTTGACTGCAAACAACAAACCTGCCATATAATCTTACGGACACCTGCCATTAAAGTTCATCACAGGTCATGGGCAGAGTGACAATGCTTACTTCAGTACTGTGGCCACGAGCTTTGTTTTTATAGGTACACGACTGGGGTGATGTCAGAAATTTGGTGACTCTTTTGAAGGATAGGTTTTGAATATTTACTCAGTGCCTGATCTTGGATATACAGTGAACAGGACAAATGGGTTCCTTGCTCTCACAGAGCTAACATTCAAATGGAGACAAAAATGGACCATAAGGAAATCAAATATAACATTCTATAAATATAAGAATAAATATGGTATTCTAGTATCAGACAGTTATATTCAACTACTGAGAAGAAATAGTGATATACTGGATTGTGACAAAGCTAAGAGTCAGCAGGGGGATCCTTCAAGAGAAAATAAAGTTTGAGTTGATACCTGATATGCTTTGGCTGTGTCCCCACCCCAAATTTCACCATCAATTGTAATAATCCCCACAAGTCAAGGGTGGGACCAGGTGGAGATAATTGAATCATGGATGTGGTTTCCCCCATACTGTTCTCCTGGTAGTGAACAAATCTCATGAGATCTGATGGTTTTATAATTGGGAGTTTCCCTGCACAAACTCTCTTGCCTGCTGCCATGAAAGAGGTGACATTGCCCCTCATTTGCCCTCAATCATAATTGTGAGGCCTCTCCAGCCATGTGGAACTTTGAGTCAATTAAACCTCTGTCCTTTATAAATTACTCAGTCTTGGATATATCTTTATTAGCAGTGTGGAAAGAGATTAATACAATACCTGAATGAAAAATGTAAATTTAGAGCATTTATGCAAAGGAGAAATGTACAAATACCCTGAGGGAAGGAGAAGTTTGGCTTTTGATGGAATAGAAAGAATCCTTGTTTGAAAGCCAGTGAACAAAGTAAAATGTGAGACAAATTAGATCAGGAAAGTGGCAGTGGACTAGAACATACACATATATGTTCCAAAGTTATAACTTTGGGTGGCCTTTGGGGAATAGGCTTTAACAGGTCAGAATGAAAATAAGGAGTTCAGTTAGGAGACGAATGTAGTAATTCATAAAAACAATGATAAGGTAGGTAGAAAAGTACAACCCCATAAACTAGATGGGAGAGGGCGTGCTGGCAGCATGAAGGTGGCAGAGAAGAAAAGACAAGAGTCAAAGCTATCCGCTACATTTGTGGTCTGAGAAAGTGTTGATAAATTGAAAATTTGGTGTGGAATCAAAGAAAAGTAGCTCTGAACAGGGAGAATGTATCAAGAATTCTGTTTGAGGCATGTTAAAGTTTTACATGCCTATTACACATTCCAGTAGGCATGCTGAGTAGGAATTACACATATTTGGAACTCAGGGGAATGTGTTTAAAGGCCACAGTCAACACAATTTAACTTGTTCAATGGACACCTGACAACAAGGAAGTTTTCACAAATGGTTTTGTATCTCCTTATTGTTCCTACCATAAATGGAAATAAAGGATGAGGTATTTTCTGTTTTTTTCTCCACTACTATCAAAAGTTAGGGTTGTGTGTGTGTGTGTGTGTGTGTGTGTGTGTGTGTGTGTGTGTGTGTTTTGTTTTGGAGGAATGCAGTCTAAGATTTTATTGAGGACACAAAGATATTTTTAAGCAGATACATTGCAATGCAAATACTCTGAACCTCATTTAAAGAATGTCTTCACCCATACAACAAACCTGCTCAAATGCCATATCTACAAACTTATTCATATGTCATTTTCATAAAATGAAAAGGTCCATTGTACACTCATCCCAAACAGCAAGTAATTAGACATATTTGCTATTTTTCTTATAAATGTGAGGTGCATGAAAAGGATGGAATTGCTCTCATGTTCAGTTTTTTTAAACATACAGTTGAGACTCGGAAGTCCATTTCTATGATGTATGTGTTATTGGAATAAAACCTAAATTACTTTTAACCCTGTTTCCAAGACAGCCTAGACTTTTGCCTCTGCTTTGTAAGGCAATCTTAAACAGGCATGCTGGCAGTCTATCTAAATAACATTATGAAAAATTCTAATAAAAGGCTTAAGGATGACTTTTCTTTTGACTGTGAACAATGTTTTATATTGAGTAACAGTTGAATAAAATATAAACCTCTAATATTTTACAATGTAACTAGAATGTATTGGTTCTTTTGCTGGTGTGCTCTTTGTAAACAGCTTCCAGAAATGTGTCCCCATGCCTGGATGCCACTGTTCCTCCTCTTTCTAATGGAAAAAATAAAAGCAGAGGCTACAAAATTCTGCATCTCTTATTCTATTCCCTATAGCCTATTGAGAAATTTGAACATTTTCATTAGAGCAAGATTTTGTTTTTGACACTATAGTCAAATATCCATTCGCATTTCTATTTAAAAGTGCTTATGCCCATAGTTTATAAATTTAGGTCCTAAACGTATTATGGCACATGCTTAGTAAGAGACACTCCTAGTTTTCGTCAGATGCTTGCATCTGGTTATGAACTTTTCAATGCTAAATACAGTAAATAAGCTGCAATTATGTGTTATGTTCAATTCATTATACATCTTCCTTTTGAAACATCAACGAAACAGTGTGCATTCTCAAAGGAACTTACCATCTGCATTTTGCACTTCAAGATGGGAAGAGTGAATGTAAAAGGTAATGTGATGATAATGAAACTGAGAGTTGTTACAGACCTAATAAATTACACAAGTTATTCTCTGCTATTATTGCGCTGCTCTTTATATATCATCTTTAGAACTCTTTAAACCATGGAAGATATGGGTGCATGCAACCAGGGAACAGAGGGAGCCATGAATCTCAGCTTCATTCTCCTGTTTTGTGCATTTTCCTTTTTTTGTTTTTCCCTTTAGCTGTTTCTGTGATTTCTTTCTCTTCTCTCTCCCTTCCTCCCTAAGCAGAAGACAATGTATAATTTTAGGAGGGTGGGGGGCATAATAATTATTGTTCTATTTTTCACCCTTAATTGAAGTCCTAAATCATGAATAGTAGTGATTTTACACCTCTGTTTTTGTTCCTAAAGTGTTTATTATCTTGCTGTAGCCAAAAAATCCACATATGGAAACAAAATCTAGAAATAAGTTTCAATGGTAAAAAACGTCATCTTTACATTTTGATTATTTCTCATCAGTCCCCTCAATAACAAATGTGCAGCATGCAGCTTTCCTTCTAGTTCTCCCTTTGGAAAACAAGATTTGAAAACTCTGGGTTTTGCTATTGACATACATTACAGAAATAGTTAAGAAGTGATTTTCAGTTTTCTCCCACACTTTCAGCTCTTCTGCCTATGAAGCCATCAACTGTAAGTCATTTTTTATTTTGCATATTTACTAATAATTTGATTAATAAGGCTTAGGGACTTTACCAGCATAGAAGAATGAACTGTAGCTATAATATTTAGCCTTGCTTCTATGCGTTATTAGAAAGGATATATATTTTTTTAATTTATGAGTTTACATCATGTGCAATGTCGGTAGATCTATTTCCTATATTTTTCTGGAACATAATATTATGAAGTGTTGCTGCAGATAGAAGTGGTAGGAGCAAGTAGTGCTGAGGTCATTTCTCAAATTTTAAAATATAATAATCTTACACACTTAATCTTCAGCTCCCAGCTGTCTCTTATCTTGCCAGCTGGTTAACTTTATTGTTTTGGGAGCAGAGAAGCCAGCTTTCATAACATTACACATGCTCATTTTGTCATCTAAGAATTACCTACTTGCTTACATCTGTTGATATGTGAAGCCAAGTTTTTGAACACAGAGAGCTCCTTCCTCCCTGCCCCAAATATATAGGATTTAAAAATGTTTAAAGGTTTTAAGAATAAGATCTTGCTATGTGTAATAAGAAATATATTGAGATTCTCAGCTGAATTTCTTGTTTTCACTGTAAGTCATTTCTTTATTTTGCATCTATTTTATATCTCCCTCTGCTTAGGGCAAATATGTCCTTACTGAAGAATTAAAGACCTTTAATTTAATGAGTGGTAGTTTGTGAGGCAATGATTAAAATCCATGAGGGGGCCAGGTGCAGTGGCTCATGCTTGTAATCCCAGCACTTTGGGAGGCCGAGGCGGGTGGATCACCTGAAGTGAGGCGTTTGAGACCAGCTTGACCAACATGGAGAAACCCTGTCTCTACTAAAAATACAAAATTAACTGGGCATGGTGGTGCATGCCTGTAATCCCAGCTACTCAGGAGGCTGAGGAACGAGGATCACTTGAACCTGGGACAGTAACAAGCTGATGGCAATGAAAGTGATCTCTAGCTGCCCCCATTGCTCACTGGCATAAGATACACCCACAGTGCCATCAGTTTACAAATGCCATGTCAGTGGCCCAAAAGTTACTACCATTTTCCAAGGCAACAACTGGGAAATTACTGCCCCTTTCTTAGGAAGTTTTAAGTAACATGATCTTCAATTTGCGTTGATCCATCCATTTATTTACACATAATTGAAAGTGGGTTTACAGGAATATAAGTACAGTTGCCAAGAGCCCATATGTTACCAAATCTGGGGTGCACCGCCTATGAGTTACCCTGCTCTGCAAGAAGCAGTACTATTCACTAAAGGACTGCTGTCTAACACAGCCAGCAGCTTGCCCTTGAATTCTTTCCTGGATGAAGCCAGGAACTCTTCCGGGCTAAACCCCAATTTGGGGGCTTGCCTGTCCTGAAACAATACATCTGAAACAGACAGGTAATGGCATAGAATCATCTTTCATAAAGGTCTCTACATCATACATCCCAAAAGACAAAGAATTCTACCATTTAGGTGGGGGTGAAATCTAAAAAGTTTCATAGCAAGTAACTGCTTAATTTCCAACTAATTTCCAATATATTTTACCTATAAATGTTTTTCAAACAAAATTATATTGTTTTGGCTATAAATAATCCATTAAGAGAAATAAAAATTTAGTCCTTTTCCATAGTATTTATTATCTATGCTTAACTGATTTATCAAGTAAAATTATGTTATGATAATGAATATGACATAAAAATATGTATCATATATTTATATGCCTGCGATTACACTTTCTTCTGAGTTTGGGGCATAATTACCAGATGAGTCTAACACATACAAAAGAGATAGATTATAAATAATAATGTCACATTTTTACATACATAAGTATTCTACTGTTACAAGTACTTGGAGTGAGCAATTGTGCATTCTCTAAGTTCTCATGCTTGATAGTTTTAAACCTGAAGTTCAGGTGAAAAAACAATTCTTAGTTGTGAAGTTGTGCAAAGATCAAATACATACAATAAGTCATTTACTTATATTTGTCTCTTAACTGTATATTAATGGAGTATGTAAAGTAAAAATTTATAAACTTATACCTTATTAACTGTTTTATTTTTTTTTCAGAATATTATTGGCAAGTAGGAAAGACAACTAATTGGGTTACATTTTACTACCCCTTCTCTATCTGGTGGACATAATTATTACTCAAATTATTAAGAGACTGGCAACAGGCGATAAATATTAGTGAAGTAAATAATAGTTCATACATGGAATTACAAGGAATGTAACCATTGAGGGCAAAACCCAGAAGATCCAATTTATAAATTATATATAAGTAATTTATGTAAAAACCATTTACGGTTTTTCTGTCTTCAAACACTGTGTATTCTACCTCTGTAGTATTCATATGTTTCCTTTTTATATCCTTCCACTACAGAGTTTATTCTTTTATTTCTCATGGATGAATTATTACATTAGTTTTTAACCTAGACACCCTTCTCTTATGTTCTTGCCATTTCCATTTCTTTCCTTTATCACCATCAATATGATCCTTCTAAAAGAGAATTCTGGTTTACATGACTTCACTACAAAAAGAAAAGAAAGAAAAGACAGGAACATTTTCATCTTCCTCATTAACTCTAGACTAAAGTCTAAACACGTCAGTAAAGGCATTTAAGAGCTCTTTGCAATATCCATTTCATATGCAAACTTTTCATTAAAGACTTCTGCAGTCATTATTTGTTACACTCAATTACTAATTTTATTCCTTATTTAGCATTTGTATTCAATTTGCACTTTAGTCAAATATCAGAGTACTTTGTATTATCAACAGTTCAGTTAATTACATGTCATACCCCATAAATAAAAACTACTTATATATAGATCCCAATGTAGCTGCTAGATTACATAATGAAGGTACTAAAAATTTGATTGCATTTTAATTGATTTAATTAAGTGGATATACGTGGGTTTTATCTATATATACTGTATGTTTACATACAGTATATATACACATGTATACCAACTGATGAAATGAAAAATTTCATTTTTTAACTTTACCTTCACTATTCTATATTACTTCCCAACATTTGATTTTTGAAATGGCTCTCAGTGGACTAAAATGAAGGTTATTAGTAGGACTGCTTTTCTTCTGAGAGAAAGCCCAAATAACCTTTCCTTTTTCAGTTTATAGAGGTTGCCTGTATTTTTGCCTACTGAGCACTTTTGTCTATCATAATTGGGCCAAGTCCTTTTTATGCCACAGTCTCACTTCCACTTCCATATTCCAGTTTTAAGGACCCTGAAATTAACTAGATTATCTAAGATAATATCCTTATTTTTGGGTCAACCCATTATTAACCTCAATTCCATCAGCAAAATAACCTAATCCCCCTTTGCCACGTAAGTTCTCAGATCCTGTGGATTAGGCTGAGGACATCTTTGGGTATGGCATTATTTGGCCAACCACACACATTATCACTTTACCTTAAATTTATATGGTCTAAATTTTCCAATTAAAAAGCTGAGATTGTCATATTGGCTTTTAAAAAAGCAAGACCAATAAGTATCCTCTTTAAGCATAAAAATATAGAAAGATTAAAAATTGAAAATGACATTTGCAAATACTAATGAAAAGAGAGCCAGAAAATTATATAAATATCAGGCAAAGCATATTGCAAAATTACTTTTACGAGGAATAAAGAGATGACCAGGCACAGTTGCTCATGCCTATAATCTCAGCACTTTGGAAGGCTGAGGCAGGTGGATTGCCTGAGCTCAGGAGTTCAAGGCCAGCCTGACCAACATAGTGAAACTCCATCTGTACTAAAAATACAAAAATTAGCTGGGCATGGTGACCCATGTCTATAGCCCCAGCCACTTGAGAGGCTGAGGCAAGGAATAACTTGAGTCCCGGACGTGGAGGTTGCAGTGACCCAAGATGTTGCCACTGCACTCCAGTCTGGGTGACAGAGAAGAGCAAGACTCTGTCTAAAAAGAAAAAAAAAGAAAAAGAAAAGAAGAGATAAAGAAAACTTATAATCTTACAGTGATAAAGGGTCTATCTGAAGAAGACCCAAAAATATGAACTACGTATGTAACCAATGACAAAACTTGGAAGTACTGATAGAATTTTAAAGACTGATAGAACTAAAAGGAAAAATGAACATACCTACAGATGTATATTATATGTTTTTTTTGCAGTAATTGATGAGATGGAAAAAGTAAATAGAAAATCTCTAAGGATATAGAAGTCTTAAACATCAGTATCAACCAAATTGTTCAAATTGATATTTATAAGGAAATCTATTAAAAGAGCAGAAAAGGTAGTCTTTCCAAGTGTACATGGAGCATTCAAAGAGATAGACCATCTTCTGTACCACAAAGCAAGCCCCCAGAATTTTAAAAATTGAAATAATAAAAAGTATGTTATGTGAATGTAATGGTATTGAGCTATACATCAAAAAACAGAAAACTGGAAAATCCCCAAATGTTTGGCAAGGTCACAAAATAAGTCATCAGAGAAACTATCCCAAATAAATGAAAACATATGTCCACACAAAGATATATACCTAACTCTTCCTTGCATTCATAGCAAAGAGAGAAAAATTTTACCATAATAACTAGATGTTATGCATTTTTTCCTATTCTCTGATGCAGAATATTCTTTCCAAATGCTTTCTTTCTTTTATTCCATCTTAGAATGGACAAAAAAATGATACTATTTCCTTTGAAAATTTCTTTCAACTGGAACTGTACGTTTTAATCTAATTTTTGAAAATGTGTTTGTTCATGGATTGTGTTTTATTTGCTCTTTTGTTTTTATTTTTGATTAGCTTCACAGATTTGGAGCTCCAGCAACTTCTGGCTCAAATCACCCATGGCAAACTGAAAGCCATTCTCATCCCCATCAATAGATTGCTTACATCTTCTCAGGGTCTTTATCATGTTTGCTAAGGAAGAAAAATGATGGCCTGTGGAAACTGAAGGCAGTTTGGAGGGCATTTTTAAATTCCATGGAGCCACTGGAGAAATGTGTGCAGGAATGATGTCTTAAAATTCCTCAGTTATAAGGTAGGAACTGAGCTTCCATTCCTCCACTTTTGTTTTTATTTGCCCTGTGCTCAGAGCTATTTTTAAGCTGCTTTAATCTTTCTATTATTTGGAAAGTTACAATTTTCTTGTTATTTCAATAAGGCTGCATTACCATTTAGACTCCAACAGTGGATTTATTTCATAATTTCTTTTTTCTTTTGGGAAATTGTGAATTATTTTATCCCTCTCCTTAGTCTTTTACACATAACCTGGTGAAATGCCATGTAAAATAACTGCAGTTTCAATAATTAAGGTACAAATATTTCAAAGTCCTTTATAATTCAAAATATACACAATCGCATATTTATCACCAGTATCAGCACCATCACAAACAAGAACCAAAAACCTTGGATATTGAAAGCTGATGGAATGGAATTGTTCATTGAATATTTGCTATGTGTTAATATGAAGAAACACTGTCATATTTCTTCCTTTCTCAATGTTTTATGGATTTCTTTGGAATAAATAACACATTTTAAAACTCTTTCCAACCATTTGCAAATTGATGCCAATTTATGAAATGAACAAACTAGAAAAGTGATTTTTTTTTTCTTTGCTTTTTCCTATGAGACAAAGTCTCGCTCTGTCACCCAGGCACCATCTCGGCTCACTACAACTTTTGCCTCTCAAGCTGAAGTGATCCTCCCACCTCAGCTTCCCACCTCAGCCTCCCAAGTAGCGGAGACTACAGGCATGTACCAGCATGCTTAGGCAAATTTTTTTTTTTTTTTTTTGAGACAGGGTCGTGTTTTTCACCCAGGCTGGAGGGTGACAGTGTGATCTTGGCTCACTGTAGCCTCATCCTCCTGGGTTCAAGGGATCCTTCAAATACCTCAGTCCCCAAGTAGGTTGATTATAGGCATGTATCACCACACCCAGCTTATCTTTGTATATTTTGTAGGTATGGAGTTTCACCATGTTGTCCAGGCTGGTCTCAAACTTCTGAGCTCAAGCCATCCTCCTGCCTCAGTCTCCCAACATGCTTGGATTATAGGAGTGAGCCACCGTGCCTAGCCTGATTTTTCTTTTCTTTGCTTCCTTTATATCTGATTTTGTGTGGATTTCTGAGAAGAAGTATTCAACAAAAGGAATACCCTCCTGCATTATTAGCATTATTAAAAGTAACAATGTCTATGTTCTCAGCCTGCCCAGCATCTCTACCATGTTTTGTACAGGGCTCATAGGGCCACAGGCTTGATGATACACACACACACGAACACACACACACACACACACACACACACACACACACACACACCTAAGGGATCCTTTACAAAATCTTTGTTGCAATATTTTTATACTACTCCTTATGCTATCTCTCTCAATTCCCTAATTAGAAATATGACCCCAATTACCAGTATTTCTGAGAATGGCAATATAGCGAGGTGTAAAAGACTGCTAGCAATCTTTTCCAGAGAGCAGATTTTCTGAGAGTATTTGGAAAGGTCTAATCTGGAGTGGGAAAGAATACTAAAATAAAGCCCTAAGGAACCTGGAAAGAAACTTTAATTGTTAGCAGATTTGATCAAGATGAAGTACTTAAATACCACACTACGCAAAACATACTCAGGATTGGAGCCATCTCTGCCTTCTCCTTTCTTTCTCCTCCTCCTCTTCTCCTTCCTCCTCCTTTTATTTTTATTTCAGGCAGAAGCATCATGCTATCTGGAGGTATGAGTAGAAATAGAGTAGCAGCAGATCTTTCTCTATTCACTTCAAATTCAAGTTGTGATGGTTTTTAATGAAATATATCTTTGCCAGAAAACTTTTAAACATGAACAATAATTATATTTATCACATATTGAATATCTGTCATCTGCATTACTTATTTCGATGAACCAAATTAAATGTTTCAACAATCCTTCCTGTTAAATGTTAGTGTATCTAGTGTATCCATTTTAAGGTTAAGGAAACCAAGGATTAGAGAGATTGTATAACTCATTGAAGCTGCATAGCTAGTGCAGGATTCAAATTCAGGTACTTCTTTCTCTAAAGCCCTATTTTTTCACTTTAATATTTAACTTAATTTTTCTACAAGAAGAAGACAGGGTTATTTATTTTCTGTACTGAAAGTACATACTTTACTAGGGAGTTAAGTGTTGGTATTTTCATCCTGTCAGTATGTTGGAATGAGTGTTGACCAGTAACACTCGAGAAATCTCTCATCCTTCACAGAATTCCTTGTGCTTTAATATTCAAGACAAAATTTTAGCATTTTCTTTTACTATGCTTGAATGTCAATGGGCTATGTAATTCAGATAAAGGGAAATGAGGATACCAAAGCATTATAGACAGAGCACTTTAAATTTTTGAAAGAATAAGGAACTGTTTCACTTAAGAGAATACTCTTTTCTGGTTAGAACAGGTGGTGTGTGAAACTTACTAAAGTGATGAGTAATGAGTTCTTTTTTCTTCTGTCCATATTAAAATAATGGACTTATCTGAGATTAATATTATCAATTTTGTTTGACCAGCTTTATACTTTAAGGTAGAAATAATTGCACCCTTGTTAATATTTTACTATTATGTTTCTCTCTCTAATTATGTTGGGTTATAAAGAAAGCCCTACATGAAGGAGAGAGATAAGAAAAGGAAAATGGACACGAGGATGATGAAAAAGAAAAAGCAGCAGTTATAACTGTCTTATTTAATGGGACCGTATTTTTCCTTTTAAAGTTTTTTTTTTTTCTAAGATCTTAGCACCATGTAGAAGATGGGGACTCCTGGACCAAATTTGGGTTTATCTTATTTGCAAGAATCAATACTACTTCTTATAAAAGGAAGACATCTGGGCTTGGGCAGTCTCGGGGGAGTGGCAGCCAATTTGTGAATCACCTGAAGACTTAACTCCAGACATTCCCTTGGCCTTTCACTGCTTATCTTCTCATTCCACTGTACAAAGGGAAAACAGGAGAAGGAAATGAAAGTCTTCCTCAGTTAACCCGAATATCTAAAGCTGAATGACTGATCACTGATTATTGTTTTGATTTTGTCTAAGTATGAAGGATAGATTATATATATTTAACAGGAAATTTGATAAAAAACGAATATGACCATTACCTCCAGTTTTACCCCCAACCTGTAAATATCTTAGCATTTACAATTTCTATCATTACCATAAGAAATAGTTAAAGAAACTTAAAATTGATGACCTTTCTTGGACTTACCAGAGAACTGATATTACAGGGCAAACTGTCACCTTCAAATCTAGAAATAACAGGCAAATTCAGAAAACTGCTTATCTGGAGCAGAAGCCTTTGGGGCCATAAACTAGTAGGAAAACTTAAGAGATAATTTTGAAAACTTCTGGATCTTGAATGTGGGAAATTCTTAGAGTGGAAAGATCAAGGGTTCCTGTCTTAGGGAATGTTACCTCAAAGAAACTCACCTTCTTCCCATGATGAACAAAAGAAAAAAGGTTTCCTCCTATCTCTGGCAAGAACAGAGGAATATTAATCCTTGTAAAATATTCCCAGTGCATTGTATGTAACAAAGGTCTACCCTCCAGGAGCAAGAATTTACCAGAACCTTGTCGAAGCTTGGAAATGACCTTCTTTTCATACTAGCACACTTTAGCAGTCTTGTCTTACATAAGTGGCACAGAGGAGGGGAAAGCTATATCATAAGAAAAATACTTGGGAAGGTTATAGATCGGAGACACAAGTCCACTGAAGGAATGAGATTTAACATGAGATCATAATGTGCTTTCCCTTCCCCATACCTGACCATTACTAGGTCAGGGCTTCAGTTAATAGTAGTGGATTACGCCTGAAATTACTACAACATGCAGAATCTGTCTGAAGAAGACTACTTCGGAAATCCCCAAAGTCAAAACACACACACACCACACACACACACACACACACACACACACACACACACACACACACACACAAATACTACAGGAATACAAAGACCTATGTATCTAAAACTACAGCAAACATTTAACACAGCCCAATCCTATCCAGATTAATGTAAATCCTGACATTAAAGTCCTGTATACGTCAGTTCTGTTAACTGATACAAGTTGGACTTTAAATAAAAAATTATAAGACATTTTCAAAGGCAAAAAAACACGGTTGTTAAAACCAAAGTAAGCAGCAGAAACAGCCTGAGGAATGAAACAGGTGCTGGAATTATCAGAGGATTTTTAAAAATAATTAAGGTGTTAAGAATTCTAACAGAAAAAAGTAGTCAACACGCAATAACAAATAGTTAATGTAAGCAGAGACACACAGCACTAAGTAAGAGAGAACGCTGTAGCCATTCCTAATGCGCAGGATTCACTCTCAGTCAATATGTAATGCAGATGTTGAGACTGATGATGTGACACACACTCCCAAAGAGCATAAAAAATATTACTTACAGAAATCAAGTCTTTGTGGACAATGGGGAGCAGGCCTCTTAAACAGGTCCGCAATGGTTTACAAGAGCAAGGAAATGAGACTGCCTCAGCGTTTTGCTTGTGGTTAGAAAGTGAGATTGAGGTGAGAGTTTCTGTGTTCAAGCAGAGGGTTATGTGGTTTGGATCTCCTGTAAGCAGCAGAGAAGAGAGTGTCCATGCTTTCTTACTAGCTTGCTCAGATGTGGGACCAAAGACATAGAGAGGAGGAAGGCTTAGAAGCTATCAGAAGTGAAACATTAAAAAAAAAAAAAAAAGGAATCAGAATTCTTAATACAGAAGGTCCAAAATAAATTTTAAAAATCAAAAACATTACAGTGAATTAAGAATGACTTCAGTGAGTGAATCAGTACACTGGACACAACCAAGGGAAGAAACAGTGAGCTTAAAATTGTATCAATAGAAACTTCTGAAGGCAAAGAAGGAGAATAAAACTGAACATCCAAGAACTGTGGAAATAATTACAAAAGCTGAATGTAAATGTAATTGGAATGCCAGGGGGAGAAGAAAGAGAGGCAGAAGCAGACAAAATAGTTGAAGTAATAATGGTCAAGAACATTCAAAATTAATGACATACACAAAACCACAGATCCAGGAAGCTCAGAGAAAACCAAGCAGGATGAATTCCAAAAACATTACACCTAAGAATAACATATTCTAACTTCAGGACTAACATAATAAGAAAATCTTGAAAGAAATTAGGGAAAATACTCACCTTAACTATAAAAGAACAAGGAGTTACAATGATTTACAATGGGAATGACAGCACAGTGATTCCACTCACGTAGGAAGACAGAATAGTGAATATGTAAAATTAAAAAAACACTCCCAAACAGAAATTCTGTATCCAGCAAAATTAACCTTCTCCTTCGACAGTGAGAAAGAAAGAAAGACTTTCAGACAAACAAAAACTGAGAAAATATACCATGAAAAGACCTGTCTGCAAAAATTGTTAAAAGAGGTTCTTCAGAGAAAAGGAAAATTATATGCATCAGGAACTTGGATCTCCATTAACAGCAAAAGAGTATCAGATAAGGAATAAATAAAGATTAAATAAAATCTTTTATTTTTCTTATTCTTAATCTACAAGATAACCTTTTTAAAAGTAATAGTAACAATCTGTTGGATGATTATAGTATACAAATAAGTGAATGAGTGACAGATATCAGCAATGGGAGGAATTAGAATTTTCTGTTATATATACTTATGTCATCTATGTCATATAAACTATCAGAAGTCAAACATTAAAAAATGTATACATACATTTGTATACATAAAATCAAACATAAAAATGTATACATATGAATGACGTATACATGCACATACATATATGTGGCATATGTATATATGACACAAAATATTCTACAATATATATATAATGTATATATGTATGTATACATACATTCTACACATACATAGATGTGGCATATGTATATATGGCAGAAAACATTCTACACATACATATACATATTACATATGTACATATATACACACATATACATATATACATATGTGTATGTATGTGTAGAATATTAGGATTTTATAATGTATACACATATATACATATCTACACATATATAGACATATAAATAAACATATCTGCATTACACATGAAGTGGTATAGTGTTATTTGAAACTACACTTTGCTTAAAAATGTATATTGAAACTATAACAATGTAAAAGTTAGAAAGAAGTATAATTAACATGTTAATAGAGGTGATAAATTTGAATTATATAAAATGCTGAATTAAAGCTAGATAAAGAGAAAAATGGGGGAGGGAAAGAACAACTGCCAAAAAAGAGAAAACAGCTACAAATATGAAGACTATTGAGCCAACTATATCAACAGTCACTTTAAATGTCAATAATCTACATATACCAGTTTTAAATAAATATTGTCAGTATGGATTTAAAAAAAAAACAGACATAAATATATGCTGTCTACAAGCAATCCAATTTAATATAAGGATTCCAGTAGCTTAAAGGTAAACTAAGGAACACATAACACTAATCAAAAGTATCTGAAGTAGCTATATTAATTTCAAACAAAGAAGATTTCAGAACAAGAAAATCATTAGCAATAACATAGATATATGGTAAAGAGGTGAATTCTCCAGGACAACATAATGCTTCCAAATGTGTAGGCACCTAATATCAGAACAGCAAAATATATAAGGCAAAAACTGAGCAGCAAAATACGTAAGAGAATTAGGCATGTCTCCTATTAGAGTTGGAGATTCAACACTCTTCTTTCAATAGATGAGAGATCCAGCATATAGAAAATCATTGAGAATATAGATGAATTGAACAGCACCATCAATTAATTTAATTGAGAATTTTAGAATATTCCATGTAACAATAGCAAAATACACATAATTTGGAGTTTAAATGAATAATTTACCAGGATAGTCTATATTCTGGGCCATAAAACACACTTTCAAAATGAAGAAGAATAGAAATAATAGAAAATATCTGAAACTACAGTAGAGTTGAACTAGAAATAAAAAATAGAAACACTCCAAATGCTTGCAAATTTAACACCATATTTCCAAGTAACCTATAAGTCAAAAAAGTAGATTCAACAAAAATTTAGAAATATTTTGAACTGAATAAAATACAAATACAATTTTTCAAAATGTATGGGATACAGTAAAAGCAGTGGCTTGAGAGAAATTTTTAATATGAAATGCATATACAAGTAAGAAATAACTAAATCAGTAATCTTTTAATCTGCATTTCACATAGAAAACTGTAGAAAGTCAATTTAAGCCCAAAACAAAGAGAATAAATAAAAGTAGAGCAAAAATCTGTAACATTTTAAACAGTAAAACACTAGGGATAATGAAGTTAACCAAAGTTGCCTCTATGAAAATATTTTTTTAAATTGATAAATGTCTAGCTAAGGTAACCTAGAAAAAAGATAGATGGCACAAATGACCAATATAGAAATATAGACAGCTCATAGCTACTGGCTTGTTGATATTAAGAGGGTAGTAAAGAGATACCATGAACAACCTTATGTTCACAATTTTTATTTTCATTTTTATTCATTTATTTTTAAAATTTTCTATTTTGAATTTTTATGGATACATAAAAGTACATAGTTATAGAGTGCAGGTGATATTTTGATGCACATGTAATTGGTATTATATGTGTATATATTATATATTGGTATATATATACTTGGTATTATATATATATAATATATAATAAAATTATATAATATATAAAATATATAAATATATGTAATATTTATATATATATATAATATATATATATAATACCAAGTATATGTTTATATTGGTATATGTGTGTATATATGTATACACACATATATATATAAATGGTATGTATATACCAATTATATATGTATAATTGGTAGTATATGTGTGTATATATATATATATATATATAATAAAATACCAATTATGAGTGTGTATATATACACACAAGAAATTAAAAATAAAAACACTCCAAATGCTTGCAAATTTAACACCATATTTCCAAATAAACTACAAGTCAAAAAAGTAGACTCAACAAAAATTTAAAAATATTTTGAACTGAGTAAAATACAAATACAATTTATCAAAATGCATAGGACACAGTAAAAGCTGTGGCTTGAGAGCCACAAAGTTTGGAGCTTAATGAATAATTTACCAGGACAGACCATGTTCTGGGCCATAAAACACACTTTCAAAATGAAGAAGAATCAAAGTAATAGAAAGTATCTGAAACTACAGTAGAGTTGAACTAGAAATTAAAAAATATAAACACTCCAACTGCTTGCAAATTCAACACCATATTTCCAAGTAACCTGTAAGTCAAATGAGTGGATCAGTTGGAATATACCCTTTTAATATCAACAAGCCAGTAGTTATGAGCTGTCTATATTTCTAATATTGGTCATTTGTGCCTTCTATTTTTTCTAGGTTACCTCAGCTAGACATTTATCGATTTTTAAAAATATTTTCATAGAGGCAACTTTTGGTTAACTTCATTATCCCTAGTGTTTTACTGTTTAAAATGTTATGGATTTCTGCTCTTTTATTATTTATTCTGTTTGTTTTGGTCTTAAACTGACCTTCTTTCTATAGTTTTCTATGTGAAAATAATTAGTATTATATGTATATCATGTAATGTGTAATAATTAAACCAGGGTAATTAGAAGGTTTATCACCTCAAGCATTTATCATTTCTTTGTGTTAGGAAACTTCCAATTCCACTCTTAGTTATTCTGAAATATAGGATATGCTGTTGTTAACTATAGTTGCCCTATTGTGCTATCAACCATTAGATCTAAATCCTTCTACCTAACTGTGTCTTTGGGTCCATCAACCTTCCCCTCTATATTCCCCATGCTCTACTACACTTCCCAGCCTCTGATAACTATCATTCTACTACCTCCATATTCAATTTTTCTTAGCTTTCACATCTGAGTGAGAACATGAATATTTGTCTTTCTGTGCCTGGCTTGTTTAACATAATGTCCTCCAGTTCCATCCATGTTGCTGCAAATTATAGGGTTTCCTTATTTTTATGACTGAATAGTATTGCATTGTGTATATGCACTACTTTTTCTTTCTCCATTCACCCATTGATGGAAACTTAGGTTGATTCTGTATCTTGAATACTCATAATTTTTATATTAGATGAAATGGACTTACTCTTTGGAAGATACAAACCACAAAAGTTTATAAAAAGAGAGTGAAAAAATATAAATGAGCTTGTATCTACTTCAAAATGGAATCAATAATTACTAATTTTCCAAAAGAAAAATCACCATACTGTCTCATCTTTGTGGGCTTTATGATGATTTTTCTTTTTTTTTTTTTTTTTTTTGAGACGGAATCTTGCTGTGTCACCAGGCTGAAGTGCAGTGGTGCAATCTCAGCTCACTGTAACCTCTGCCTCCTGGGTTCAAGCGATTCTTCCACCTCAGCCTCCTGAGTAGCAGGAGACCACAGGTGCTTGCCACCACACCCAGCTAATTTTTGTATTTTTAGTAGAGATGGGGTTTTTACCATGTTGGCCAGGATGGTCTCAACCTCTTGACCTTGTGATCCACCCGCCTCGGCCTCCCAAAGTGCTGGGATTACAGGCGTGAGCCACCGCGCCCAGCCTATGGTGATTTTTCTTTTGGGAAGTTAATTATTGATTCAGTTTTTAAAGTATGTCACATTTACACAATGGAATACTATGCAACCATTAAAAAAGAACAGGATTCCATCCTTTGCAGGGACACGGATGGAGCTGGAGGCCATTATCCTTATCAAACTAACACGGGAACAGAAAACTAAATACCACAGGTTCTCACTTAGAAGTGGGAGCTAAATGATGAGAACACCTGGACACATAAAGTAGAGAGAACAACACATACGGGGGCCTTTTGGTAGGGAGGTGGAACCTGGGAGGAGGGGGAGGATCAGGAAAAATAACTAATGATACTAGGCTTAATACCTGATGAAACAATCTATACAACAAACTCCTATGGCACAACTTTACTTATATAACAAACCTGCACTTGTATCTCTGAACTTAAAATAACAGTTAAAAAAAATCACCATACTTAAATGTCTTTGCTGGTTAATTCTACCAAGTACTTAAATAAGAAATATACGAATTCTTCACAATTTCATACAGTAAATAGAAGGGAACACTTTTGAAGTCCTTGTATAAGGGCAACATTATCCTAATAAAAACTAATAAAGATATTACAAGAAAGGACAATTATAGAACAGTATCTTCTCATGAACAGATACAAACTAACATCAGAAAATAACATCCGAAATATACAAAAATAATTTTACTCCACAATTAAATGGGGTTTATTCCAGGTCCAATACTCAAAAAAAAAAATTGGTGTAATCTTCCATATCAACAGGCTTAATAGTAAGAAAATATTAACTTTTCAACTAAGATCAGTAACAAAGCAAGGATGCGTTCTCTCACAATTCCTACACAATGTCATACTGGAAGTCCTGTCTACTGAAGTAAGACAAGAAAAAAGAAATAAAAGGCATAAAATTTAGAAACAAAAATATAAAATTATCTGTGTTGGCATATGACATAATTGCCTATGTAAAAAACTCAGAAGCATCTACAAAAACTTCTGGAACTAATGAGCACATGTGGTAAATTGGCCTAATGAAAGTTCAACATATAAAATTCAATTTCTTGCCTATACACCAGCAATAAAATATTAGAATTTGAAATTAAAAAGAAGAAAATTTAAATAGCATCAAAATTTTGAAATCATGTTGTATAAAATTAATGAAATATATAAAGGATCTATATGCAGAAAGCTATAAAACACAAAATAAATGAGACCCAAATATTCAAGATATATTTCATGTTTGTAGATAGGTAGGAATATAAAATGATGTGGCCACTGTGGGAAACAATCTGGCAGTTCCTCAGATGGCTCAACATAGACTTACCATAGGATCCAGTTATATATTCTACTCCTAGTTATATATCCGTGAGAAATAAAAATGTATTCCTCACATACACTTGTACATGAATGTCCATAGGGACATTATTTATAACAGGCAAAAAGTGGATATAATCCAAATAACTAATTAATAAAATATGATTAGCCATAAAATGAAATATTATTTAGAGGTAAAGGTAAATGAGCTCTTAAGTTATGAAAAGACATGGATGCATGTTAAATGCATGTTGCTAAGTTAAAAAGCCAATCTGAAAAAGCTGCATACTACAGGGTACCAATTATATGGTGTTGTAAAGAAGGCAAAACTAAAGAAATTATATCCAATTAGTGGTTTCCAGGGGTTCAGGTGGGAGTTAAGATGGTTGAAAAGATAAAGCACTAAATTTTATGGAAAGTAAATTTATTCTGTGTGATGTTCTTATAGCAAATACGTTAAACTATGCATTTATAAAAGCTCATAGAATTTAAAATGCAAAGAGAAAAAATGCCAATTTAGAAAAAAATGTATTTTTAGGAGGTTTGGGGGAATCCCAGGATGAGATGTAAAATGTGATAAATAATATGTCTAGTACAAAAGTATAATGCAGCCTTTCTTAAGGAGATTGGAAAAAAAAAATGTAGCAACCTAAGTAACTTTGTAAACGAGTAGAGGCTATGAAACTAAAGACACAAGTAAGTGTACATAGACATTATAATTTTGTTGATAAAGTTGTTCCTATGAGTATGGGTTAATGATTTTTATATTACTCCTATGAACAGTGGAATTGTGCAAAGTAAATGGATGATGGATACTGGGAGTCAGATTTCTCTCTGCTGGAATGAAGCTATACTGATAGAAATAAATAATAGAAAAATAAATTATTAATACATAAATAAATAGAGGAAAGGGACAGAAGAAATCTATGTAATTTATGTAAGTATTATTCAACCTTAAGGAGGTGGAACATGATTCCTCTCAAGTGTGGGTTGTGCATAGTGACTTCCTTTCCAAGAGTACCACGTAGAAAGGGGAGGAAAGATGAATGACCTTACAGTGGAAAAACCTGAAAACAGTATGGCAGTTCCGTAATTAAGGTCAACGTCAACAGCTGTAAATCATCTTGATAGTACCTATCTTAGATGTGTTATGATGATGATGTCATGTTATGTTGGTGATATTCTTCTCCAAACCCCTAACTCCAGTCTAATCATGAGAAAAAAACATCAGACAAATTGCAATAGAGGGACATCCTTCAAAATACCTGATGAGTACTTCTCAAAACTGTCAAGGTTATCAAAATAAAAAAAAAGTCTGAAAAACTGTCACAGTTAAGATGAACATAAAGAGACATGGCAACTATGTGTAATAGGGTATCCTGAATAGAATCCTGGAACAGAAAAAGAACATTGGGTAAAAACTAAGGCTATCTGACTAGAGTATGGGCTTTAGTTAGTACTTACGTATCAATGTAAGCTAATTTTCCTTCAATTCATCCTTCAGTTATCTAACTTTTAACAAATGTACTATAATAACGTAAGATATTAATAATAAGGAAAGCTGCGTGTGAGATATATAAGAAGTACTATATTACATCTGTCATAAAAATTGTATCAGAACAAGTTAGATATTCCAGTTTTACTTTACGTTGCACTATATAAATGATCCTAAACTACAACCTTGTATGAAGAAAACAACTAAATATTAAAATTCTGATGAATTATGTTGTCATTTTCTGAATTTTAAACATTGTTTAAATTTTGATATGTGGGGGAAAAATTGTTTCTATTAAAATAATTTCTACTTTCTTTAAAATATATTTTCCACTTTCTTTGTACTAATATGTATTTTCTATGTGAAATAGTAAAAATACTTGTTTCTTGTTCTTTATTTTGCTATAAATGACGTTGTAAACAAGGCCAGCTTCACGATTGCATGTCCTTAGTTGCACAAGTCCCTGAGCTTTGAAGGCCTCGCACTTGGTATAATGCTCTGCTATCACTGTCTCAGCTGGTCCTGGTTAAAAATGACTAAAATCCTTATGACTATCCTTGAAAGTGTAACAGTCCAGGGCCAAAAAGCTGCAATGAAAACAAAAAAGACCTATATTCACCTTATTACATGTCATTATTCATACTTCTAAGGATATCCCGTCATTAACCCAGTAATCACTTGTTCTAGCTCTAAAATTGTAAGTTCAGATAACTTATGCAAAAGGACAAGAAAAGTACATAATTCTCTGTAAAAATGTGAGCCTTCCTCACACCTCTTCGTCTGTAGCTTGAAGGACAATACCAAGGAATACTGGTTTACAAGGACAATAATCCTGCTGTTCTGTAGCCAAATTTTCCCAGGTTGCACAAATTGGCAGCCTAACAGCTAACTTTCCCATGTCCCACAGAAACATTATTTCAGAGATTTGTGTGATCAGCATAGACTATGTCATATGAGTTCTCCATTACAAATTGCTAGTTTGGCTTCATTTATAATAAAGTATCAAATATCTCAAATTGTTAAAAATCAAATATATTATCTGATGTAAAAATAAAACGTACGCAGAAAAATACACTATTAGATCTCTGATACTACATCTTTTACCCCTTGTAGTTCCCTTCTACCAGTTTCCTCCTCCAGGCCTTCTTGGCTTTCTTCCTAATTATAGCCTTAGCAAGAGCTTACATCACTGCTAGACCATGGAGCCCGATAAATAGCATTAATTGAAAACAATTATTGTTACAAATGAGGACTTGCTGAATAGACCCATAAAGTTTCTGTCCTTTGCCCAGATATGCCTGGATATGTAGGGAGTTAATGCCTATGTGGCAGACATTGCTCAGTGAGACACAGGAAATAAGGAATACCCAATAGTTGAATTCCTTGAATTTTCCCTTGATGTGTCCTCTCATCCTCACCACTACACCCCTCACAAATACAAAACACACTGTTTTGTGAAGTGGAGGTTCTAGACTGAATTGAATCTCTCCCCCCACAAATTCATATTATGAAGCTCTAACCTCCAATGTGACTGTATTTGGAGACAGGGCCTTTAAGGAGCCTGATGAAGGCTAAAGAGGTCATATAGGTGGAGCCTTAATACCATATGATTGGTGTCCTTACAGAAAGAAAAAGGACACTAGGGATGCACCCACTCAGAGGAAAGGCCATGTGGGAACACAGTGAGAATGTGGCCATCTGCAAGCCAAGGAAAGAGCCTCGGGAGAAATCAAACCTGCTAGTATCTTGATCTTGGACTTTGAGCCTTCAGAGCTGTGACAAAACAAACTTCCGTTGTTCAAGTCATCTAGTCAGTAGCATTTTGTTTTGGCAGCCTGAGCAGATTAATACATGGGGGTTTTATGCTGTGTCTCTGGTTATGTTCCCTGTGAACATATCAGCTGTTCACATCTGAACCAACCAGCTGTTTTTTCTGGTGATGCTAACAGCTCCTGATATTCACTCCTTCCTCCTGCTGTGTTCCCTTTTTAATCTTGCTTTTTTTCTCAGGCTGTTTTTGAGGAAATCCTAGACTAGTTCTAGACAGCACACATCCTTCAGGAGGATATTTTGGACTTGGATTCCCTGCCTGTTTGAAGGCAAGAGCAACTAGAAAACTCAGGGTAAGTGGGGGAGAAAAATAATTTTTGGTATTCAGAGATATCATAATTACACCTTGAACTGGGGTTGTTTGGGAGTACAGGTGGAAGGTAAGGCACTGGAAAACAAGCAGCTGCTGCTGCATTGATCGTTATGGCAGCAATAATGACTGAGCTTTTAGTACCATTGGAAACTTTAAGATAAAAATGACAGGCTCACAACAGCTGTTTTGTATGAAAACCAAAGCGCCTTTATGGGAGCTTTCAAGGAGTCGTTTATATATTGTTCCTCTGGTAGATTGTGCTGAAGATCAAGTCTCAGATCTGATCATAGAATGGGAAAGTTGTAAAGGAGATAAAATGTGTCCTCTTAGTAAGTCTCATACGTCAAACTTGGGCTTTGATAGAGAAAGAGTGAGACCCTAAAACCTAGGGTAGTTATGTTTAGATAAATGAACCTATGAATATCAACTTATTAAGTTTTGTTTAATCTTCTTGGTCAGTAGAGACATCCCTAAAGCAACTTGTCATAGAACAGCTTGCCCTTTTCTAGGGGCTGTCTACTGACTTGACCTAAGCAGGAGTATAAAAAGATAATTGTTCTCAACATAATCTGTCCCCAATATTGCTCACTAGCCCCGGGACCAAATGAGAGGGCAATGATCAAATCTCCTCACAATCCAAAAAGAGAAGAATAGACTTTGCTTTGGGAAGAAAAAACTTAAACAGCAAATAAATGAAAGACCTGATTAGTATATGGCAGTAGTAACCAGGGAAGCACATGAGGAAATGGATCTAACCGAAGGTTATAAAACGGAAATGTAAAGCTGGGTTAAGTTTGTTATTACACAATGCAGGTATAGTGGAGTGTGTTCTTATCCTAGGGTGTTCACTGATGTGTCTTTTGGTTCTTGTATGTCCACTGGTAACTGTGAGTGAAATATTTCAGCAGCCACAGCCCAACAAAGGCAAGGCAAAGAAGGCCTCAAATACATTAAGAATGAGAAGGCCTCAAACACATTTCATCTCCTGACCTGCTGAAGGACTGAGAGGGAGTGACGAAAATCTAGGGAGTTTGAGTGAAGAAGAATGATGAGAAACATGAATTCTGTACCACCTGCAATAGTTTCAATATGGCTTGGTTTCTAGTCCTCTTTTTTTTTTAGGACATTACAACTAATTATCACCTTGAAGAATTAGATTTGCACCTCCCCTCCTAGGCAAGAATTGAATGCAAAGTGTTCTGATGTGAGATCTGAAAATCATTAAAGAATGAGAGTGAAAATGAGTTTCTGCCCTCTTAATCTACCTGACCTCACCTGACCCTCAGGACTTGGCAGATAGCTTTTCTTCCTGGCCGGAATGGCATTAGGAATGACTCATGAAATTCCTTCAACCACAAAGCTTAGGTCATTGCCACTCCTGTCGTCACCACCACCATCAAAACAGGCCAAGTATTCTCCCACCAGCATACACACACATTTACACATATCCTTGGAAGAGTCCACTGCACCAAACACTGACTGCAGTGGACCACTGGAACCCTCAGCTCTTCCACAACTGCCTAGAGAACCCAGGTAACACAACCTGCAGATACAGGACAGTTCACCAACCAGCTTTTTTTTTTTCTTAATTGTAATTTAGGTTCCGGGGTACATGTGCAAGATCATGCAAGATTGTTGCATAGGTACATACATGGCAAGGTGGTTTGCTGCCTTCCTCCCCCCCATCACCTATATCTGGTATTTCTCCCCTTACTATCCCTCCCCACCCTACCCACCCCCCCCGTCCCTCCCCTAGCCCCCCCGCTACTGACGCAGTGTGTGATGCTCCCCTCCCTGTGTCCACGTGTTCTAATTGTTCAACACCTGCCTATGAGTGATAACATACAATATTTGGTTTTCTGTTCTTGTGTCAGTTTGCTGAGAATGATGGTTTCCAGATTCATCCATGTCCCTATGAAGGACAGAAACTCATCGTTTTTTATGGCTGTGTAGTATTCCATGGTGCATATGTGCCACATTTTCTTTATCCAGCCTATTGATGATGGACATTTGGGTTGGTTCCAGGTCTTTGCTATTGTAAACAGTGCCGCAATGAACATACGTGTGCATGTGTCTTTATAATAGAACAATTTATAATTCTTTGGGTATATAAACAGTAATGGAATTACTGGGTCAATGGTATTTCTATTTCTATGTCCTTGAGGAATCGCCACACTGTCTTCCACAATGGTTGCACTAATTTACACTCCCACCGAGAAAGCCAAAAAGCCGGTGGGACCGAGCTACCCACCCCCCAGTGAGAAGGGGAACAGAATGCAGGGAAACAGCCCAAATGGCAGGACAGGTCCTCCCGCCACTGCACAAAGCCCAGCAGGCCAAAAAACTCTCACTCCAGAGTTAGGCACCCCAGAATGTCAGTTAGAGAATGACCAGGAACGCTCCAGCTCGGAGGGCAGAAGGGAAGCCACCATTACAGAAACTGGCCTAATTTTCCTGAGTAAATAAAAAGACGCAGCAGCTCCACTCAATCTGTGGCAGCCCAGCAGCACCTCCACAGGCAGACAAAGGAAAGGCTGCCTCCCCCAAGCAGCTACCTGAGATCAAAACTATATAAATCCAACAGATGGGGGAGAAACCAGCCCAAGAAGAATGAAACCATCAAAAACCAGAATGTCTCTCCCCCAACCACAAGTTCACGACTCCTCACCAGCAAGGGAACAAAGCAGGATGGAGAATGAATTAGACGAATTGACAGAAGCAGGCTTCAGAAAGTGGGTAATAACAAACTTGTCTTTTACCAGTAGGAAAAATGGACAAAATGGAACCAGTAATTCACTAGCCTTCCTTCCCTACTTACTTCTGCCTCTAATAGATCCATGCAAGCACAGAGCCTTTTACCGTTTCTCTGGAAACAACTCACAACTTACAGCTATCAACTGTACTGCCTCCTGAAGCTGTGGCCCGAATGGTAGCAAACCGATGGGTATTTTCTCTCCTTCCATTATAGCCTGTCTTGCTTTTATCATTGACTTTTACTTCCAGGGATTGTTTTCTCATCTACCCCATTAAACTTTCAGGTTTTGTAAGTTTTTGCCTCAGATGCTGTTTCCGTCCCTCCATCCCTCCTCCATTCCTTCTTGCTTTTGACAGCAGTGTCCAAAATTTATTCTACCAGAGATTTATTTATATTTATGCAAACTCTTAATATTTACAGGTAAGTTTCAGTAGAAATGTATCTTGACAAAGTATAGAAAAGTTAATTCGAGGGTTCAATTTCATTTTCTTCCTTTTTATTTAAAACAGAGTCTTTGTGAAAAAGCAGCCATTGACAGAAACAGTCTGCTTAAATCCTGTTGGGTGGACCTTTGTACTTTCTCTTCAGAGTAAGTAGCAGCTATGGTGGATATTAGTATTTGAAGAAAGAAAAGCAGATTTTAGAGTGACAAAAACATTCAACTCACACAAAGATTGGGAAAAAATACTGAGTTAAATAAAACACATTCTTTTTACAAGTGAAAGGAAGAATTTTTTCTTCTGTCATCAATAAAACCATTGTGCTATTATATACATTGTTTTTCTGTGTGTTTTATTTGCCTGATGTTATCTTTCTTGTTCATCTTGTATTAACCCCATACTAATTTCTTTCTACAGCAGGGGTCCCCAACCCTTAGGCTGCAGACTGGTAATGTCCATGGCTTGTTAGGAATCAGGCCACACAGCAGGAGATGAGGGGTGAGCAACGGAGCATTACTGCCTGAGCTCTACTTCCTGTCAGATCAGCTGTGGCATTAGATTCTCATAGAAACACAAACCCTATCGTGAACTGCACATGTCTGGGATCTAGATTGTGCACTCCTTATGAGCCAAAAAGTTTGAGGACCATGGACTGCTGTTCTATAGGACAGGAATTACAGTATACTGAAGCATCCCCTTATAATTACAGAATAAAGTGACTTACACTGCTTGCGGCATTTCTTTTTGTTTCTTTAATTTCTGATTTTATTTACAAACAAAAACATATGAAAAAAATCTCAACATTACTGATCTGTAGAGAAATACAAATCCAAACCCCAAAGAGGTACCATCTAACACCAGTCAGAATGACTATTTTAAAAAAGTCAAAAAATAACACATGCTGGCAAGGTTGTGGAGAACAAAGACCACTTATTCACTGTTGGTGGGAGTGTAAATTAGTTCAGTCATTGTGGAAGACAGTGTGGTGATTCCTCAAAGACATAAAGGCAGAAATACTATTTGACCCAGCAATCCCGTTACTGGATATATACCCAAGGGAATATAAATCGTACTATCATAAAATTACACACACATGTACAATTATTGCAGCACTATTCATGATTGCAAAGAAATGGAATCAACCTAAATACCCATCAATGATAGACTGGATAAAGAAAATGTGGTCCATACACACCATGGAATACTATGCAGCCATAAAAAGAGCAGTATCATGTTCTTTGCAGGCCATTACCCTTAGCAAACTAACACAGGAACAGAAAACCAAATATTGCATGTTCTCACTTGTGAAATGAGATTTAAATGATGAGAACACATGGACACATAGAGGGGAACAACACACACACTGAGGCCTTTCAGAGGGTAGAGGGTGGGAGGAGGGAGAGAAACAGGAAACATAAGTAATGGGTACTAGGCTTAATAACTGGGAGATGAAATAATTTGTACAACAAACCCCCGTGACACAAATTTATCTATGTAGCAAACCCACACTTGCACCCTCGAACTTAAAATCACAAAAGGAAAGAAAAAAAAAGCTGGAATTGAAAAGAAAAGCGAAAACAACAACAAAAGCCTAGTGGTTTAAAAATGCCTTAACACAGTTCTTCACAATTCCAAAATAAATGATATTTCTTTAAAAATAGAACTAATACTCTAGTGCTTTTACTAATCCATTTAAAATCTGCTTAAGCCCATTTCTTACTGTATTTTAAACATATTTTGTGACAAGAAATTCGTGGACACAATTCAGAATAATTACAGCCATATGAAATACAATTCATACTGTCAGATGCTGTTTCTAGGGTCCAGGCCAACACATTCTTCTTCTAGTTTTGGCCTGGCCAATATTAATCAATGTCAAGCTCTCATTGGAAATATGTGATGCAGATAGAAAAATGCAAATTAATTCATAATATCATTTTATTTGTTTCTCAGTAGTCATAGTTCTTGGTTTTATCTAGTTAGTACATTTTAAGTTTTATTATATTAATGTAGTTTCATTCTGTTTTTCTGATAAGGTATATATCCTGATATAGTTGTCTATATAGTCACAGATCTGTATCATAACTATATATTTATTTATATAGAATATATGTTCTCTTACATGTACATTTTCCTTATTTTTTTTCTGTCATTAGAGTATAAGTGGGCTTTTAATCCATGTCAGTTCAATTTCAAAGAGGCTAGTTTTTAAGATAAAGATAAAATGGAGATTAATAAATTTTTTAAAACTATAGAACTTCCAAAAGGCAAGATATTATTGTTTTCTGTGTATACACAGATAATGAAAGTCTAATGAAGGACTCATGTGAAATTTCATAGCTGGAAAGGACTTTAGATACCATTCTAATATTGATCATTTTATTTTATAGAAAAGATATTGAGAGCTGGAAATGTGAGTAGGAGTCAGGTCGAGATCCAGGATTTCTAGCTAATTTTCCCTATTTATTGCTTTGGTCAAGCTCATATCCATAAATTTTTATTGTCAAAAATTAAAAATAAGATGAGAAAGAGCAAGAGGCTTATTTCACAGAAATTGAGAAATTTGATTTGGTCTTGGTGGACAGCCATGATTAGAGTAAGTTGTAGGAAACAGCATTTCTTTGGTGTCAGTATTTATTCCAAACATTAAAGTAAAAGGCAAGTTCAAGGGGGAAGTTAGAACAGAGGAATTTTTGGAACTGTAGAGGAGTAAACAGTGCTTCTGGCTGACAACCCAAATAGGCTTCACATCTATCCTGCACTAACGATTATTTGGTAACTGAGTAAAAACATTTTCAGCCATTAGGTAATACCAGTATCTGTTTATCAGGCAAGATTATTGCTCAGTGCTAAAGCCAAGAAACTGTAGATTTTCAAGGTGTTTGGACTGTGTAAGGAACTTTTGGACAAAACAATTTAAGTTATTAATTCAAGTACCTTCTCCCATTTTTTTTCCACAGCAAGTTTCCAGAAATGAGTTGAAAAGCAAGTGATAATGTCAAAGCTTAGTGAAAAGCTTTACAAGGTGTTTAATATTATTTTCAGGGGCACTGCCATGTAATTCCCTTGAGTGAGTACTTTGCAAATTTTGGATACTCCTCTTAACTTTTTAAAGTTCCTTAATCAAATTATGGCCATCTCTGTCTGGCATGGGCAAATTCATTTTCTCCTGGTCATGAAGCTGAGGAAGCTTCTAACATTTTATCCTAATTTAAAACCTATGCAGTATACGCTGACTATTTCCCAATTTGAGAACTGTCTAAATGCAGAGTGGATAGTGACACACACCCTGAAAAATGCAGGCAAAGGAATAATCTCAACAATTGGCTCCTCACTCATTCCTCAGGGTCCAGACCATACTCTGTGTGAGCTATGCTATCCAAGCAGCAAATTGTTCTGAAATCTATCCATCCTACGAAATGGATGAATCAAAGTGATTACCTGAATTTATTTAGAAAACATATTTAAAACCATTGCTTTGTGCTAGCTGGGTTAACAAAGCCAAATAATACTGACCTGGTTGTTCCTTTCTTTTCACCTGAGACTGTTCTCAATTTCCTCCCCCAGCAAGAGAACTCTAATATGGCATAAATCCTTGAAATGACAGCTATTGCTTCAGTTTTTGGCACTAACCCTTTAGGAGAAAAGACTTTGTCTAGTCAGGCCATTTGCAGCTCTACAACAATTTTTCTGTTGATGATAAAGTATAATTGTCTTCAATAAATGTCTAAATGTCAGTATAATTTCAAATGGCAGATTACTGAGTCTATTTTCTCATAGAGCATTAGGCAGTACCCACTGTTGCCTACGTCTTGGCAAAACTAATTTTGTTCCTCTCATTTATTTAAATGACCATGTGTGGTGATATCAAGCTGATCAACTGCATGCTTGTCCTTCAGTTTTCCCACAGAGCTGCTGTTGTTAGTTACTGCATACCCAACAAACTGGTGTGGAGGGTGACTCTACTTTTAAAATCCATACTCACAGGATAGCGTGAAATCAAACATTACATGTTCTTTTCCCCAGAATGCTAGCACCCTGGGTGGGAAAATGTTTAAGTCACTGTACAAATTCAGAAGCTATTATTATTTCCTGATCAAGAGCAGAAAATGGGAATTGGATGTAGTATGTGTGTCCTTTTTGTTAGAGAGTAAATATTCAGCAAATTTAAACCCCAAGAACATATTTGTCAGCCTAGCAACTACCCTCAATTCCTGGGCACAAACCAATAGAGAGGTTGATTGATCAAAAATAGAATCCACAATACTGATTGCTGAGAGATCTTGAAATAGAGATATGAAATGATAAAATCCTACTGTGCTGAGAAGGCTGATGAAAAATTCTCTGGCCTGAAACCTTATAGACACTGCATATTTTAGCACCACCATCCTTTGAATACTTCAGAGGGAGCCTCTTTCTGAACTCAACACCTTTGAAATAATTCCTTTAACTGAGAGCAGTTAAACCTACCAGGATTTTTTAATGCCCAGAATAGCTACTGAAATGTCAGGCACTGGTAGGGTGTTGGGGCATCAAACAACTTATATATTTCTTCTGGAAAAGAAAATAAATAACACTTTAGTTTAAGTGGAATTTATTTGAACTCATAAATTTAGACCTATACATAAAAGTATTTATCATTTCATGCAGAAGCACTAGCAATAAATGTCTTCTTTTGACTAAAGACCATATCCTTTCCTTAGGACTGATAGTTTGATGTTCTTGCTCTTCGTGTTTTAGCTAGATATAGAAGAGCTAATAATAACCTGGTAATGGGGTATCTTGATCTCACATTCCTAAAAATGAGGAGGAGGATCCAGTATCATCTGAACATTTACATTAGTTTTAATATTTTAGAAAGAGATACAGGAATACCTAAATGTGGTGGATATGTAGGTTTGTGAGAAAAAAGATGTTCTTATGGACTTTTAATAATATCGATACTGAAATAATAATTCTAACATTATTACTTCAAGTAAAGAATATATATCTGTTGCCTCTTATATGCTATAAGACAGGGATTATTATTTCTACTTTACAAACAAAGTTGAAGAAACAGTCTGTGGCCCAAGGCTACACTGCTAGTCAGGCAGAGGAGGCAGCATTTGAACCAGTACGTGTAATGATTCCAGTACACTGAAAATCCTGCATTGCAAACTAAGCTCACTGATTTATGCTTTGTTAGCAAAATGAAACAGAAATCAGCCATTCCCGGTGGATACTCATGTACACAGGCCCCTATGATAACACCTCCCTACTGTTGTCTTTTGCTGAGGAATTGTATTTGCATCCTGGGCTGTTTTTTTTGTTTTGTTTTGTTTTTTGTCTGTCAAAGAAGTCCATGACTTTCACTAAGTCCTCCTTGCACTAGTAATATTCTCCATTTGGTGCCTATTAACTGTGAAAAATCTACTAATCACACTATTTCACTGAGGATTATTTTTATTTGTCATCTCTCACATGTTTCCTATAGCACTGAAATATTCAACAAATTTGTTTTTTGGCATTAAAGTTTAATTTTTTACATTTCTGAATGTGACCTCTTTTCTACACATATTGTGTACCCCTTCCAATTTCTATTTTTTGTGTCTTTATTTATCAGTTTCTAGTAGGCTGTAGTTCTAGATGGCCGACGCATCTCCTAATACGTGTTTCCTAGTTTGTTCTGGAGTGGTGTGACCTTGATGTTAGCTTCTGAGCTTTTCCAGTCACTGGTATTTTCCAGAAATCTATGATGTCTACATAAACTTACCTACCAGCTATCTTAAAAGCCAGTTACCTTGAGTTTCTTCCCATCCTACTGTCAGGTAAAGGAAGCAGGTTGTTTTATTCTTGTCAGCTTTTATATCTCCAGGTGCTTTGGAGAGATAGGAAGCACTAAAGAAGGTGAGATGCTAAATTTCACAGACTCAAAACCTTCGGATTTTATCAAGAGACATAAAGCTATCAAGATATGATACAGAGACTCTCAGAGAGGTTTCTTGGAAAACCGGTCTTTTATTTATGTCGTTTTTGTTAGTACATAAATATTATTCTAAGCAACTTTTTCTCCTTTCTCTTCTAGCTTTTGAGTTATACTGTGAAACAAACTCAATATTAAAAGATGAAAACTTAAATTTTAAAAAGAAGGAAGATTAACATCTATTAGTCGCATAACTTATGGGAAGCATCTTAGTTTGTGCCTTAGAAATGCTGCCTTATTGGGTGGATCACCTGAGATCAGGAGTACAAGACCAGCCTGGCCAACATGGTGAAATTCCGTCTCTACAAAAATTAGCCAGGCATGATGGCAGGTGCCTGTAATCCTAGCTCCTCAGGAGGCTGAGGCAGCAGAATTGCTTGAACCCAGGAGGTGAATGTTGCAGTGAGCCAATAAGCCGAGATCGCACCACTGCACTCTAGCTGGGTGACAGAGACTCTGTCTAAAAAAAAAAAAAAAAAGAAAGAAAAAAGAAAAAAAAGAAATGCTGCCTTATTTATGTCTTAGTTTTTCTAATTGTACAGATAGGTAACTAGAGTGAGGAGTATTTAAGTACCTTTCTCCATGATCACATGAGCAATCAGTGGCAGAACAAAATTTGAATCCAGGACTGAGTGACTTGAAGGTCTAAATTCTTTCATTAGACCAAACTTGTTTTAAATAGGCAAATGTATCTTTGTAAATGTCTAATTAAAATTTTTTTCTACTTAGCCATAAAAAAGAATGAAATCATATCTTGTGCAGTAAGATGGATGGAACTGGAGGCCAGTTTCTTAAGTAAAATAACTCAGAAACAGAAAGTCAAATACTTCATGCTGTTACTTATAAACGGGAGCTAAACAATGGGTACACATGGACACACAGAGTGGAATAAGAGACATTGGAGACTACAAAAGATGAGAAGGTGGGAGGTGGGGGAGGGTTGAAAAATTACCTGTTGGGTACAAAATTCACTATTCAGGTCATGCATACACTCAAAGCCCAGACTTCACTACTACACAATGTACACATGTAACAAATCCACACTGATATTCACTAGATGTATAAAACTTAAGAAGAGGAAATGTTTATCTAAAAAAATCTGATGCACTTCTCTGAATGTATGTTACTTAACAACATAGTTCTTAAACTTTTTAACTTAGTTTACCTAATTGCAAAAGATATTAACATAAAACCCATACAAATAAGAGGTTGGAAAAGGTAATCTAAATTGTCCACAAACTTAAACTGTCCTTAGGGACTCCTGTAATAACTTTAAAATTCCTGCAAAATCAGCATTATAACTATGTATCTCTTTATTTTAATATAAACTATTTTTAAATTATGTTAATAAAAAGCTACAAAACTAAATGTTCTAACTTGTCACTTTGATTAATGAGCATTATATTATTATTGATTCTAAGGATTTTTGTAAAATAGGCTGGATACTTTATCTATCTATTTATATCTTCTATCTATCTATCTATCTATCTGACAATCAACCAATAACCTATCTGTGCTTTGATCTACAGTGATCTACATAATTCTGGCCTCTAGCTAACCCTCAGACCTAATTTTCTCTAAATTTATCTGGACTTAGTCCAGCCACATTAACTTTCTTACTGTTCTTCAAATATTCTAAGCAGAGTTTCACCTCAGCATCTTTGCACTTAGTGCGTTCTCTGCCAGATAGCTAACTCCCTATCTCCATGGCTAACTCTCTCTTTCTGTCACATCTCAGTCTGAAACGCTATCTTCTCTGGAAGGTCTGCGCTTGCCTTTGAAAATAGTTTCCCCTGATTGATTTTCCATCCTCTTTTTGAAAACATGTCTGGTACTGATCAGTTTAAGAATGTATCACAGTTTGCCCTCCTAGAATGCCAGCCAATGAGGTCAAAAACTTTTTTTCACTTTTTATATGAATCAGGGTTATTAATTGCAGAAATACATAGCTATCACATAAAGTAATACATTTATTAAAAGCTGAAACTTTGCTCATGGACTCTCCAAAGGGCAAAATCATTAGACTTGTAGGCTAGGCCACCAAAAGTCTCACAGTAGGGATGTTCTAATAAAGACCCACCACTGTTGCCAGGGTAGTAAGAGAACCACAGTTCATGTACTCAACACTCGCTGCTTTGGGAACTCCAATTTCTCAGCTACTGGCAATGACTCAACAGCTGAAACATTTAGAAAAATGTCCCTTTCAGTACTTTCTTTCTCTAGCTGTTCCTTCTGGACAAAAGTCTTGGGGAGTGCATCTGTTTAGCAAACTGTAAGTGACATACATGAGCCCTATATGAAGAGCATCTAGAAGAGCAAGTTCTAGACTTCTAACTTGAGAAGAGCAGCTCTTAACCTAGGAAATCCATCTCCTAAAGATAAGGAAGCTCTTTTGCACATGCTGCATAGTCAAAAAATTAAGGCAAATGTGCATGTCACCACTGCATTCCCAGAACCTGAAGCAGTGCCAGACACACTTTAGCCATTTTGTAATAGTTACTAACTGAATGAACAGATCATATTCATGTTTCAGGTAATGTATTTTCTTGACTTGTTGTTACAATATTTTGAGGGCTGAATGTCCACAAATTTCTGATTTCACACAGCAATATTATTTTCTAGTACTTTGGAGATCCAAAGTACCACCAAGAATGGAAAAGCAATATTTTCCAGATTTCTGTTGTTAAATGCCTGTTTAGGTGTACTTTTTTGGTGAGCTCCTATGATGGCTGAAGTGTTCCCTCATCTGCCAGGTGAGTTCTTTTACCAGCTTAGGGAAACCTGAGTCAAAGGTCTTTTCAGTGTGGAAAAATGACCAGTGATTTCTGTAGTTTATTTTACATCAATTTTCTGAGCTTGTCAACAGCTCATAACTTTCAGACCTTACAATGTTAACAGAGTATATGCACCATAAATTATATAAATTCTCAGTGGGGTCTAGGAAAGCACCCTGTACTCAAACTAATTACTATCTCTGTACAGTAACATATAATAATATATCATTCTCAGTTTGATAAAGTAAAAGAAAACCTATAAATAGCCTCATTATCTGTTTATATCAGGTCTTGTTTTCAAATAAGTTATAAAGCTGTTTTGGTTTTCAGAAGTTTTTGGACTCTGGATCAATAGTGAGATTAGAGACCTATACACTTATCAATGTCAGTGAACGAAGATACTTGTTCATTGTTGCTGTAATCAAATTTCCTCATTCAACTTTCAATTTATTTTTAAGGCTCTAATTTTGACATGAACATTAGCGGGACAGAACAAGACTCTGTCTCCCCAAAAAATTAAGTAAGTAAATATAGAAAATAAAAACAAATTTATTGATTTATCTTCTGGACTGAACATTCTCAATCAAAAGGCAAAACAAAGTGAATATGTGTAATGTCCATATCAAAATTAGAGACTTAAAAATAAATGGAAAGTTGAATGAGGAAATTTGATTATAGTAACAATGAACAAGTGTCTTCATTCATTGATATTTGATAAGTGTAGAGGTCTGTAATCTCACTATTAATTTCAGAGTCCTCAGCCTCCCAAGGTGCTGGAATTACAGGTGTGAGCCACCACACCCAGCCTATACTTACTTTCCTCTTCATAAATATAAAACATGTCTTACTAAAGCTTCTAACTACATTTCACAATTTCCAAATTGACTATTTCTATCTTACTTTCCATCTAGCTCCTTGTGAATGCCTCATTTACAACACAGTACTTACTTTTTTTCATATCTACTCAGATTCTTACATTACTATAATCTATTATTTTAAGATATTTGAATTTTTGGTTTTTCAATACTGGCCAAAGTATACAGTTGACACATAATTTTAAAAGATTATTTTAAAAATAGCATCCCCCAAATAAAGTAAGGTTTAAAGTGGAGGGATGAGCAGTAAACCATTCTTTACAATAGATATGAATATTCAATTTTAACAGATCGAGATTGGAAACATCCCCCGGACCTTCTTACTCAAATTGTACTTTTTATTTACAGCAAGTTTTGACAAAATGTATTGAACAATGTTCTCTCTTATATTCTGATCTCTTCAAAGTATAGTTCTGTATTCATAGGAAACCAATTTAATTTCAATGATATACTTTGCATCTAATATTTTTAAACTATCAATAGTGTAACAAATACTATCATTTTTTCCCACACTAAGTGCTAGTTTTCACACTGGGAAAAGCTGATTTAAATTAGGCTCCCAAGATAATATTGATGGCTAAATGAGATGTCTAGCTTTACTTATCCTTTTACTAATATTCATGTTTTATAATTAAAAATAGCTTTTTTCACAGATTTCATAAATTTTGTAAGTAATATTTTTAGGAGATGTATTCATAACATCAAAAAGAAGCTTTTGCCAAAATTCTCAAATAACTATTATTCAGGAACAATCCATTATTTGACAATATTTATTGAAAAGTAGAAGGAAAGACATTAAGGAGAATTTTTCCTCAATTTTACCACCATGCTTTAAAATCTACATGAATTCAGAATATTCCAACTGTCTTAGTCTGTTTAGCATTTCTATAAAGAAATAACTGAGGTTGAGTAATTTTAAAGAGAAGGGATTTATTAGACCTACAGTGCTGTGGGCTGTACAAGAAGCATGGCACCAGCATCTGCTTCTGGTAAAGGCTTGAGCCTGCTTCCATTTGTGGTAGCAGGCAAGGGAGAGCTGACATGTGCAGGGCTCACAGGATGACAGAGGAAATGAGTGGGGGGGATGTGGCACACTTTTTCTAACAACCAGCTTTCTTGGGAACTAATAAAAAGATAACTCATTACTGCAAGGATGGCACCAAGTCATTCATGAGAGAATGGCTGTCCCTATGACCCCAAACACCTCCCATTAGGTCCCACCTTCAACATTGAGGGTCAAAGTTTAACGGGAGGTTTGTGGGGACAGACTCCAAACTATCCCACTTACACAGGCCAACATATCCTATCTCTAATACCATCCATTGTCCTGAACAAAAATAGGTGAAAAGCATAGAAAGATACAAAACACATCAAAGGTTTCTGATGTCTTGATTAAAGGATGCCCCCTCAACACTAATAATTAGGATTGTCTCTTTGTTCCCGAAAAGTTTTAACACTCCACTCCTGAGCAACACTGAAAACTTGAAGAGGCTGAAAAGTTCTGGCAGGCTAGAACAATGTGCCTTCCTTTTGTAAAGTGAGAGAAGAGTGATTTTGAAAAGAGAAAGGGAATAGAAAACTAACAAGAGAAGGTACCGGGACTATAGGCCTATCTTTTAGGAAGGAGTAAATATGAAAATTAGAATCTGATGATTAATTCTCTTAATATTTATACCTATGTTGTCTTTTGAAAAGTTTTAGTGTAACCCATAGTCTGTGTACAGTATTTTAAGACTACTTATCCTTCTAATTCCATCTCTTCTCAAACCACACCAGAGCCTACTCTCCAGCTCCCTAATTTGAGACTCTTGGATTCAGTTTTGGTATTCATGAAGTTCATTTCTGGACTACCTAGAAGGGCTTGCCATGTATGTGTAATTTATACACAGGGGGTCACATTCTTTTTTAAAATTTAAAACCAAATGAAATGGATCAAGACTCCAAATTCTTGGTTTATAAAACCCTGGCTCCTTCTTGGTCTGATAACCTCTTTCCACTCCTATATAGTTCTTCTCTTGCCTCTTTTCGAAGGCATATCAAATCCTGCAAGACTCCTTCTTCCCTTCTCAGACTGTTCCTGGCATTCTATCATGTTGTTAAGGCTTTATCCCCCGATAATTCTACCAGGTTGTCCCAAGAAGCTAAAATTTCCCAACTTTTATCATAGTAACTTAATTATCTCTTTATCCTTCATTCTGGCTATGAGGATGGGGATCTGTCACATTTAACATTCAAAAGAACCTCCATAAATTTTCCTGAAAAAAAAAAAGAGTTCTCTTTTGAAATGGAGTTCTTAAACATATTTTGTTTAAACTTGATGCTCAAAACTAGTCTTCATAGATTTTCCTTTATGTCTCTTGAGTCTTCACGTTTTGTGGTATTAACTGAAATTATGCCGTTCCTATTTTCCAGAGCATATTCCTTGCTTCCTATATTTTAAATAATGTCTTCTTATATGGATTATTTTTGTAAATATTCTAAAACTGTAACTATGTAAAAGCCCATACTGAAGGGCTTTTTTCTTCCCTCCTTTATTTTCCCTCCTTGGATATTGTGATGTTCACAGCATTGTTTTATTTTCCATGAAAATTGTACACTGGCTAATCATTAGAATTGTCTAGTGGTTTAATTGCATATCCTTTGGTCTCAAAGATTTTTTCCCCCAATTTTAAACTGTTAAAAACTAAAATGATAGCTTGGTTATTTTGTATACATTTAAAGACTCATTACAGGAAGTAAATATTGGAATAATTATTTAATTAGCTATGGAATATAGAGGGTCTAAATCCAAATATATAATATATATAAAATTAAAGCCTAAACATTTAATATAGTAATTACCATATAATAGTGTTGCTTATTAATATGTTTTTTTAAAATACTTTTCTTGTTGCTCTCTTGGAATACACTTTTCTAAAATAGTGTATTTCAACACTCACTGCTTATTAGAATAACTTAGGAGATAATTTTTAAAATACCAACACCTGAGCCCAACCCTCAGCGATTCTGAATTAATGGGTGTTAGATGGGTCCAAGTGTTTGCTTTCTGGTTTTTTGTTTTGTTTTGTTTTGAACATGAAGTAGAGTTCCAAAAACTGTTGTAAAGTGAGGTTAATGTTCCCATTTTACTTCCCAATGTGGTAACTTCTAAATTCTTTACTTAATACTAGTGTATTAGTCCATTTTCATGCTGCTGATAAAGATACACCCAAGACTGGGCAATTTACAAAAGAAAGAGGTTTAATTGGACTTACAGTTCCACGTGGCTGAGGAGGCTTCACAATCATGGCAGAAGGCAAGCAGGAGCAAGTCGCATCTTGTGTGGATGGCAGCAGGCAGAAAAATGAGATCGTGTGCAGAGAAATTCCGGTTTTAGAGCCATCAGATCTCACAAGACTAATTCACTATCATGAGAACAGTGCAGGAAGACCTGCCCCCCTAGTTCAATCACCTCCCACCCGGTCCTCTCACGACACGTGGAAATTGTGGAAGTTAACAATTCAAGATGAGCTTTAGGTGTGGACACAGCCAAACCATATCAATTAGCTTCTAGGATAACAACAATTTCCTCCTTCCTCATCCCATCTTTAGTTCATGTTTCAGTATGTGCACTTATGATCTGACACTGGATATGCCAAGCAGAGTTAGGACAAAGGAAAATGTTCCATTAGGCTTTGCTTTGAGATCTCCCCCCCCCCTTTTTTTTTCTTTTTGAGATGGAGTTTTGCTCTGCTGCCAGGCTGGAGTGCAGTGGTGCGATCTCTGCTCACTGCAACCTCTGCCTTCTGAGTGCAAGTGATTCTCCTGCCACGGCCTCCCAAGTAGCTGGCACTACAGGCACATGCCACCACACCCAGCTGATTTTTGTATTTTTTAGTAGAGATGGGGTTTCACCATGTTGGTCTTGATCTCTCTCTTTATTATTATACTTTAAGTTCTGGGGTACAGATTGTGCAGGATTGTTACATAGGTATGCACAGGCCATGGTGGTTTGCTGCATCCACCTCTCCCCCTACGGCATCTACCTTAGGTATTTCTCCTAATATTATCCCCTCCCCAATCCTCCCACCCCTGCTATCTCTTCCCTAGCTCACCCTAGTCGATGATAAGCAACTTCGGCAAATTCTCAGGATAAAAAATTAATGTGCAAAATTCACAAGCATTCCCATACACCAATAACAGACAAACAGACAGGCAAATCATGAGGGAACTCCCATTCACAAATTGCTACAAAGAGAATAAAATATCTAGGAATACAACTAACAAGGGACGTGAAGGACCTCTTCAAGAACTACAAACCACTGCTCAAGGAAGTAAGAGTGGTCTCAATCTCTTGACCGCATGATCCACCTGCGTAGGTCTCCTAACGTGCTGAGATTACAGGTGTGAGCCACCTCGCAGGGCGAGATCCCCTTTTAAAAGAGATTTCTCTTATTGAAAGAGGAAGACCAATCTGTGGCAATCACTTATTCAGGTGCTATAAGTAACAATAATTTCCTTCACTTCTTTCAAAAAGGTCCAGAGACTGCAGTTGAGACCAGAATAGCAATATAGATAATTAGGAAATAAACTGCACATATTCTAGAAAGCACACATTCCATTGTTCGTTGTGCTATCATATTATGCACAAACCTTAAGACCAATCTAGGGCATGAACAGGACATAAGAAGACAGCAAGTGTTTAGGACACCCATTTTGTCTCTAATGGGTGTACTGCAGGGGAGAAATAGAATCAAGGATAAATGTGATAATGTGATTCAATAGAGGCTATTTTACTGTTCTTAATGTATGCATTTGTTTTCTGATCCACATACTAGTAAACCACATCAGAGTGGAATGCAGTAACAGTTTCTCTTTAAAACAAAACCTTTTGAATAAAGGTGAGAAACTACACTGTGAGGTTGATATTTTGCCCAGTCACTACTGCTGATTAGCGATAAGGATATTTTTAAAAATTGCTTCTCATGCTTTCTATACAGCCTAATCTTTACAAATCACTGATGATTATGTTTCCCTGAAATTTCCTGACTGCTGTCTGAGCTTTCTTTATTCAGTCTTAGCCTATCCAATTTCTGCTATAATTTAAGGCTCTATTCATTTCCATTGTCTTTATAATACTGTGTATTTACATGAGTATGTGTGTGTGTGTGTTTAATGTGTGTGAGAAAGAGAAATTGTCATCTATTTTACATGCTTTATTTGTAAACACTCACAGTTTCTATTTAAAACATAATTCTTACTGATTGAGAATTTATCTTCCTATTTTTTAAATAATAAGTATCCATCTTTCCCTTTATAAGATTAGAATTTCTCTGAATATCTTATGAGTAAAATAATTTGAACTCCATCCCTCTGTAGTCCAAATGAAGGCAAAAGGAAGCAGTGATGATAAAAGTCAGGAAGGAAATTTTCTGTGGAGGATGAACTAAAAATAAGAACGAGAACATCATGAAAATGTTCTATATCTTGTTTTGGGTAGTGGCCACATGGGTGTATATAATTGTAAAACTCATTGAGATAAACAGTTAATACTTGTACAGTCTGCTGTAGGTAAATTCTACTTTGATAAACAACAAATATTATTTCCTCTCCTCATCCATCTGACTCTTAACCCGTCTATTTAGCTCACATAATCACTTCTTCAAAGTCTCTGCTATTTTAAACACATCACTGGTCTCTGTCTCATATAGATAATACACTTAATATGTGGCAGTTACAATAAATAAGTGGATAATTTAAAAGTTATTATCAGGTACCAAAGTTCTGCTGAAAAATCAAGGTTTAATATTGAACCTTAAAAAAAATTCTTAAAATGAATACCATTGTATATGAAAATAAAAATCAGCAGAGGAGAAATAATTTTATATCAACTGAATATGGAAGTCTGATGAATCACTTTGTTGTCTACAAAGGCTAAGCAAACATTACCAATCTCCATTGGAAATGCCTAATTTCCTTAGCGGTGAATGAGAGAGGTCCTCAAGAAGTTTCCTCAATTTCTACTCATGTCTGTTTATATAGATGTGTTTTTTTTCTGTGTCTATATTTATATAAAAGATTTATAAATAATAGACAGTAAAGCATTTAAAACAATTAGGAATTAAATGTTACGGTATAAACATAGGAATGAGTGGCTGAGATAGGCCAGAAGTCAAGGTCCTTGGAGAAGAGGAGGCCAAGGAACTGGAAGATCCGATTACTGGAAATATTTTCTAAAATTGTGGAAAAGATTTGGAGAAAAGAATACAAGTATCTTTGATGTTAGAGGGTTTGGATTCTAAAGAAGTGGTTATTCTTTGGATCTCATGATGCAAGATTTTTCAGATGAATAAATAAAACTATTCATAGCAATGTATGTCTGCTAGGAACAGCTAAACATGACAAATCATCACATTATAATGAGTGACAGCTAAAATCACCAAGGAATGAACTGTCAAAGTTTTGTAGGAGACTGTGCCAAAGTGGGTAGTCAGTTTGAGAGTTAAGGGATGAGAGAGATAAAATGAGATGAAAAGAAATGAGAAGCAAGATAGACATCTATCTTTGGGCTCAGTGAGACAGAATATGTGAAAGAAAATTACAGCTTCCGTGTGAAAAAAATTTTCTTCTGAGGTTAGTACCTTAGAAGAAAATCAGGTTACAGTTAAAAAAAGATACTGTGAAAATCATTCAGAAAGAAAATGTTAGAGAAACATAGCATTATGTTGATTATATCCTCCAAGTACTAAAGGACACAGCAGAAGCATTAGAAATTTCAAGAGGAGTGTAGAATAAAAGCAGATAAGGTAATACTGAAGCCCTAGGGGGATGAGAAAGTGGAAGGGAATGACATGGGAATTTGGGACATCCTGTGGTGCCATGATGATTTGTCAAGAAAATTGTGGTGATAAGACTGAGTTTGGGAGAACTTCTGATACTGACAATGTTCTAAGAGGTAGGATATAAATAAATGATCACGTGAGCATGAAGATCAAATTAGCAAATCAGACTCACAGGAGTAAGGAAAGATACTAGTCAGAATTCAGTTATGCTACATAATTCAAGGATACATTCTATTAAGACACACAAGCAAAGCAAGGAAAGGTTTGAGACATCAAGGACGGCCTCCCAAATCTTTGTCATATTAGGCCTACACTCTGGGCCAGAATAATATATTTAGTCTCTATTGAACTGTGTGAGCTAATTCATGGAGTAAGAAGTGTTTAATGTATAAGTCATACTCATTTTATACTTAGATAGCTATACAACTTATATGACATCGTGTTAGTCCATTTTCATGCTGCTGATAAAGACATACCCGAGACTGGCAAATTTGCAAAATAAAAAGGTTTATTGGACTTACAGTTCCAGTAAAGAGTCTTGGAAGGCCTCGTAATCTTGGTGGAAGGCAAGAGGAGCAAGTCACATCTTACATGGCTAGTAGCAGGCAAAGAGAGAGCTTGTACAGAGAAACTCCTGTTTTTGAAACCATCAGATCTCGTGAGACCCATTCAATCAGGAGAACAGCACGGGAAAGACCTGTCCCCATGATTCAATCATCTGCCACTGGGTCTCTCCCACAGCACGTGGGGTTTATGGGAGCTACAAGATGAGATCTGGGTGGGATACAGAGCCAAACCATATGAGACATTTTCCATGGAGGCATGCATGCCTCCCGAATCTACAAGTTCTGTATTTGTTTACTATACGGAATCCTAATCCAGGATCCTCTTAATAAAACCATTCCATAGATAAGGACTCTTCTCTTAGCAAACACAGCAATCTATGTCAGGAGGTTCAATTATCATCAAATTTATCAGGAAATTAGACTGAGTCATCTGCTTTTTTTTCTTTCCCAGAGAAATGAGAAAGAAATTCATCATAGGGAGTCACTATAATGCTTTGCTCTATGACGATTTTCATTTTCTGGATACTTTAAATTTCAACTTTCATGCCTTATAATTTTGCAAATAAAGATAAATTACAAACAAATATTTGAGAATTTGTCTAATAAGTACACTTATATAAACTCAAAAGCATCATTTGGCAGCTTCCAATAATCAAGTTATTATCCCAAATAATATCAACTCAAAAGCATCATTTGGCAGCTTCCAATAATCAAGTTACCAGTGATGATTTGGATTATAATCTTTAGGGTGATGATATAATTTTGCGTCAACTCAATTTCAAGCTCTGTTTTTTTTTTTTACAACTCCCTCCACCCATGTGGTGCTTTTAATAGGTAATTAAAATAGCTTTTAATGACAAGTAGTTCACTGACTAATGAATTATAGAGGTACTGATAAAATTTTGGAGAATGACAGTGTTGTATTTTGTTCAATACACAAAAGTGGTGGAAGAAAGTTTTCCTATTAAGCCAATATTTTCAATATTTTACAAAGTTGTTAAATGTGGTTGAAATACTGGAAAAAATACCTAATTTTTGAGAATGCATTTATATTCTAGTTTAAATTATGTTTACATAGTTGCTTTCTGGATTCTCTCTTGACTGAATGCACACACATATATGCAAGTATGCTAGATTATAGCAAGTCCTATTAAAACTTGTACTTATCTTAGCTATTGTACTACCACAGGCATAGCTCAGTAAGACAAAAGACAATAAAACAAAGGTAGTCACTTATTTTAGTCATTTATACATTACAATATGATAAATACTAACTTGAGTTGTACTTAATAGCATAAAAAACACATCTTTCCTCTGAGACATTAATTTCTTGATCCTGCCAATACACACACTCACACACACACACAATCTCTCTCTCATCAAAATATTTTCTTAAAAATACACTTTTATATGTAACAGTACCATAATTCTACTTTAAAAATCACATCTTCTTTTAAATTCCCCCACATAAAAAGAATATCCATATAATATCAATATATGACATAAAATATAGAATAGCAAAGAATGATTGAAGGGGTATAGAAATATTTCTAAGACTACGAGTAGGAAAAATGTGAGGTTTCATTTTGATTTTGACACTTGGCAATTGTGTTTTGTGACAATCAGTTCCTTCATCTTTTTGAGTCTCAGGGTTTTGTTACTGTTGTTCTGTTTTACTTTGTTTTGCATTTTCATCTACAGTTTGAGAGACTTGAACAAATTTTCTATGATTGTCTCAAACACTAATATTCTATAGTTTGTTAACCTGGGAAATACATCAGTTGGCACAGAGACACCAGTGTGGTTAGGAATACTCTAGTTATAGAGCTACTGTCCTGTGGTGCCTTCTGACCAGTGCCTGAAATGGCCTTTTGTATTCTTAGTAATTTAGGTTTATATTCTTTGGGTTAAAAGAAAATAAAATGAGTGCTTTTCAGATTCTCTCTTTGACTCAATGTGTATATGTGTGTATATATGTTTGCAGATGTGCTAGGTTATAGCACACACAAGTCAAGTTTGTATTTATCTTATTGTAGTGTATACTTCACTAAAATTAACAGCATCCTTTGTCTTACTGAATGATTCCTATAGTGATACAGTAGTTAGATAAGGTAAATACAAGCTTTAAAGGCAACAAAGTAAAATTAAGTGCTTTTAAAATACAAATGTACCTGAGATCACTATGAGTTGTATGAGTGTTTTAGCTTTCTTCTTTAGAAAGGTTTTAACAGAAGAAGGCTAAAGAGATCCTAGAGTTTCTGGACACTTAAAGAACACATAAGAAAAAGAGAGGAGTGCTAATCAGAAAGGTAGAAAAAAGTTTTTCTGTCCGACATGTTTCAGTAGGATTTCAGAGGGTGCTGATTTTTAGCAAGACTTATCTATTGTCTGTGGCTGTAGGGCTACTGCCCTTGACCCACAATGACCCACAATTTCAGCTGAGAAATTCTCTAGTTATCTGTAAGTAGCAATTTCACCTTAGAAGAAATATCGGATCTGTAGATATTTAGAACTCTTTCAAGTCATTAGGTGATTGTAATTCCTTTTGTTCAAGCAAAATCCCACGTGTCATCTACTACAAGCCCAGATAATTGTTTATTCTCTCATTATACTCTCAAATGAAGACTACATTCACCAGATAATACATTAGTGATATGATAGCCTGTACCCTGAAGAACTCCCTCAATGAGGAAGATTTCTACTATCTTATACAGAGCACACTGCACCTGTGGAAATTTAACTTGCTCAGCCCTACTAATGATAGAATGTTAATGGGAGAAAAATGGTAAGTTTCTCATTCTCTTTGCATTCTGGCTAAAGGGTTGATGTACACTGCAGAGAGCTAATCAAATGAAAACAATAAAAGCAATATAAATTTTGGCAAAGTCCTATTGAGTTTTTTGGTATTTACTTAGAATTCATAAAAATGTAATTTAGAAGAAAGCATATTTTTAAAATTGCTTTTCTGGAAACTTTTAGGAACTCATTTTCAGCCAACTGAACTGCCTAGGCAAATGTTTCTTTTCAAGATAAGAGATTGTATAGAGGCCAGAAATGTTCTAAAAATTATACTTTAATGACATTGCCCAGAATCTTATATGTACTTCAAAAGTATTTTTGAGATAATCTTGTAAGATATCTTAATATAGGAGGAAGCCCTTTCATGACATCCTGCTGAAATACTTCCTGGGATGAGGAACTCATCACCTTGCAAGACATTCCATTTTGTTTTTTGACAGAATTTACCATTTTGAATTATAATTAAAACCATGCTTTTTAACATAAAAACTAAGTCGTTGTGTAATTTATTCATTTTTTTTTAAAGTCCCAGTTTTTCCCATGGCAATTAGGGTTTTTTTTTTTTTTTTCTTTTATACTACTTGACTCCACTGATTTTTTTTTTTTCTCTCTTGGATAAAGATCTCCATTTCTTTGACTAATAAACAGGCTTTTCAGAACCTCATATTTTTTACCTGCCTTCCTCTGGACATAGGCATGTTGGCCAACAATTCTAGAAAATGCAGTTTCTAGAAATACAGCCTCTAGAAAATGTCTTAAAAGTGTTCAGCATTGTATAGAGTGCAATAAAGTGTATCAAGTAAATTTGTTAGAAGACACGTCTTGGTGGTTCTTGTAAGATTACCATGGAATGTTTTCCAGGCTATTTCTGCTCCCCCATTTCAAACTATCCTATTTTCTTTGGTTTGCATTCCCACTCCCTCTCCAAGGACCTCTAAGAATGAACAGCCACTGGGACAACATATCTGATTTTCAGGAGCAAGTGACACTCACTGGAACACAGTGCTTAACTGCTATACTCCTACTGCATTTAATGCTTCAGGCCCTACTTGTCTGTAGGAAAAACAAGGTGCTAAACCCAGAGAAAACTACCATAACTAAACCGGATACTTCTTGTCACCTGTTTTTTGAAGCTCCGTCCCTCGGCTTATCTTAAGATTGCCATGTACTTAACCTGCATACTGTAGTGAAGAGATGTGTAGCCTGGGAATCTGAAACCTAGGGGTCTTGTTTGATGGTAACTGTACTTGCAGAAGCATAATGCTTTTTATACCATTTCAGCTCTTACTGGTTTCAGATAACCTTGCTTCTCCTTGTCACTCCAGACTAGAGGTATGATAACTTTTTACTGTTCCCTGTGTTGTACCTTGTTGGTTCCTTTAACACCTTCCTGCACCTCTCTCCAGAAACCTCTTATTTGTTTTCAGGCAGGACCCTGATAGCCTCTATAAGCCACAGTTTTATCATCTATAAAATGGGATAACAATAGTACTTACTTTATAGGATTGCCCCGAGGATTAGTAAAATAGTAACATAAACTTTTGGCAGAGAACCTGGCAAATGTGTAATAAATGTAAAATACTGGTATTATTACTGTGAATAATTTATAGAGGACATGATATAATATTTTAGCAATGAAAAACTTTGTTGGATAATCTGCATGGTCCTTCAGCACAACAGTGTATTTTCTACCTCACCTCTGATTCTTGCCCAACAAAATATTTAATTCGACTCTCAATATATCAAAGCCAAATATAGTACTTAGTGACATATGTTAGTTCAATGTTTTGTGATAATGCTAAAATTATAAATTTTGATGAAAAAATACCATTATATATATATATATATAAATTTTTTTTTTGAGACTGAGTGTTGCTCTATTGCCAGGCTGGAGTGCAGTGGCGCAATCTCGGCTCACTGCAACCTCCGCCTCCTGGGTTCAAGCGATTCTTCCACCTCAGCCTCCCGAGTAGCTGGGACCACAGGCACGTGCCACCATGCCCGGCTATTTTTTGTATTTTTTAGTAGAGACGGGGTTTCACCATGTTGGCCAGGTTGGTCTCAATCTCTTGACCTCGTGATCCACCTGCCTCGGCCTCCCAAAGTGCTGGAATTACAGGTGTGAGCCACCACGCCCAGCCCCATTTTATATTTTTAGAAAAAATAATATGAATAATCAGCCAGATTTATACTAATGTTTCTTGGAAAAGTAGGTGTGTAAAGTCAGTTTTAGCAATGATTCTACTAAGTGGTTTGCTCATTTGCAGTCTTCTAAAAATTTCAGTCAGAAAGAGTGATATCAGAAAGATGGGAGAATAGGAAATTCCAGTTATCATTCTCCCACGGAAATACTGATTTAGCAACAATATGTAGATCAAAATACCATCAGGGGGATAACTAGAGCCCAGTAAAGAAGTTGCAGTATCCCAGATGAGCACAAAAAAAGCCACACTGAAATGGATAAAAAGAGTAATTTTACTTTAACCACGTCAGCTCCTCTCACAAACCAGCATAGATCAGGGCTGAGGGAGAACACCTAGCCCATAATTTTTCTCTAGGAAAGAGAGAGAGTGGAATGTGTGTCTTTTTGTGTGTTGCCTAGGGACTGGATTGCTGATGGAACTTGTATAATTTGGACACCTGGGGACAATGAAGAACAAAGAAAAGGGGTGGGATGATGCCATGAACAGCATAGCTGTGCAAGATTGGAAGAAGGTACACATTCTCACTTAAAAGAATAATGGCCGAAAGTCCCCAGATCTGAGGAGGTAAAAGCATATTGAAATTCACAAAGCCCAAGATTCAAATAGAATTATCCCAAAGAAATCCACACCAACACATATTATAATCAAATTACTGAAAGTCAAAGACAAAAAGAGAATTTTGAAAGCATCAAGAAAAAAGATTCTTGTCACATACAAAGTAGCCTTGATAAGGCTATCAGTGGATTTCTAAGCAGAAACTTCACATGGCAGAAAGGAGTGTGGCGGCATATTCAAAATACTAAAAGAAAAAACCTCCAGCAAAGAACATTACACCTGACAAAATTGTTCTTAAAAAATAATAAAGGAGATGTAAAAAAATTACTCCAAAACAAAAGCTAAGGATGTCTATCAGAATTGCCTTACAAGAAATGCCAAAGGAAGTTATTTTCTGATCATTTTCACATTATTAATTCTACCCCTCCATGTTTGTTGTGTCTGTGATTTCTTTCAGCAATGTTTCATAGGTTTGCTTGTACAGATTTTTTTTAACTCCTTGGTTAAGTGTAATCTTAAGTTGGTTGGTTTTTGCAGCTGTTGTAAAATGGTTCAAGTTCTTGATTTGATACTCAGCTTGGTCATTGTTGGTGTAAAGCAGTGCTACCGATTTGCATACATTGATTTTTGTATCCAGAGACTTCACTGAATTTGTTTATCAGACCAAGAGGCTTTTTGGATGAATCTTTAGAGTTTTCTAGGTATACAATCATATCATTGGTGAACAGTGACAGTTTCATTTCCTCCTTTCTAATCTGGATTCCCTTCATTTCTCTTTCTTGTTTGATTGCTCTGGCCAGGACTTCCAGTACTATGTTGAATAGAAGTGGTAAAGGGGCATCCCTGTCTTACTCCAGTTGTCAGGGGAAATGCTTTCCACTTTCCCCCCATTCAGTATTATGTTGGCTGTGGAGTTTGTCATAGATGGCTTTTATTACTTTGAGAAATGTTCCTTCCATTTCCATTTTGTTGAGAGTTTTTGTTATAAAAGGATGCTGGATTTCGTGAAGTTATTTTTCTGCTTCTATTGAGATGACCATGATTTTTGTTTATAATTGTGTTTATGTGGTATGTCACATTTATTGACTTGTATATGTCAAACCATCCCTGCATCCCTGGTGTGAAACCCACTTCATAACGATGTATTATCCTTTGATATGCTGCTGGATTCAGTTAGCTAGTATTTTGTTGAGGATTTTTGCATCTATGTTCAACAGGGATATTGACAGCCTGCACAGCTAAAGCAATTCTAAGCAAAAAGAACAAATTTGGAGGCATCAAATTACCTGAATTCACACTACAAGGTTATAGTTACCAAAACAGCACGGTATTGGTATAAAAATAGGCATGAAGGCCAATGGAAAAGAACAAAGAGTCAAGAAAAAAAGCCAAGTTCTTACAACCAACTGATCTTTGACAAAGCCTACAAAACTGTAAGTTGGGGAAAGGATATCCTATTCAACAAATGGGGCTGGGGAAACAGGCAAGCCATATGCCGAAGAATGAAAGTGGATTCTCATCTCTTACCTTACACAAAAATCAACTAAAGATGGATCAAAGACTCAAATCTAAGACCTGAAAACATAAAAATCCTACAACAATAACATCAGAAAAACTCTTCTAGACATTGGCTTATGCGAAGATTATGACCAATAATCCAAAAGCAAATGTAATAAAAACAAAAATAAATAAATGGGAACTAATTAAACTAGAGAGCTTTGGCACAGCAAAAGAAATGATCAGCAGGTTAAACAGACATCCCACAGAGTGGGAGAAAATATTAGCAAACTGCATCTAACAAAGGACTGAAATCCAGAATCCACAGGAACTCAAACAGATCAGCAAGAAAAAAAAAAAAACAAATAATCCCATCAAAGAGTGGACAAAGGACATGAATAGATCATTCTCAAAAGAGGATATACAATAGCCAACAAACACATGAAAAAAATGCTCAGTATCACTAATTGTCAGGGAAATGCAAATTAAAACCACAATGAGATACTACCTTACTCCTGCAAGAATGGCCATAATTAAAATGTCAAAATATAATAGATGTTACTGTAGATGTGGTAAAAAGGGAACACTTTTATACTGCTGGTGGGAATGTAAACTACAACCACCACTATGGAAAACAGTATGGAGATACCTTATTTAACTAACAGAACTACCACTCAATTCAGCAATCCCACTGCTGAATATCTGCCCAAAAGTTAAAAAAAAAAATCAGTATATGAAAAAGATGCATGCACAAACAGGTTTATAGCAGCACAATTCACAGTTGCAAAAATATGGAACCAACCTAAGTGCCCATCAACTAACGAGTGGAAGAAAACGTGATATATACACACCCCATGGAGTACTACTTAGCCATTGAAAGGAACAAAATAAATACTGTCTTTTGCAGCAACCTAGATGAAGCTGGAGGACATTAATCTAAGTGAAGAAACTCAGGAATGGAAACCAAATATTGTGTGTTCTCACTTATAAGAGTAAGCTAAGCTATGAGGATACAAAGACATAAGAATGATATAATGGACTTTGGAGACTTGGAGGGGAGGGTGGGAGGGGGATGAGAGATAAAAGACCACACATTGGGTACAGTGTACACTGCTCAGGAGATGGGTGCACCAAAATTCCAGAAATCACCACTAAAGAACTTATCCATCTAACCAAAAACCACCTGTACCCTAAAAACTATTGAAATGAAAAAGTAAATTTAAAAAATTAAGCTTGTCAGTGGTAGGGATATTAATCTGAAATGAATAAATTTTCCACACAAAGTATGGGAACAGACGAAAGGAAAACAGATGCAAATCTAAAATTGAAGCAGCATCTCTCTAATGTGGTTTATCTGGCATAAAAAGGAAACAAAATAACAGAATTTTAACATTTAACTGCATCATTACTCTATTGTCCTCATCTGCTCTATGTTGTTTTTAAGTAAGATGAACTTTTGAGAAGGTACATTATCATACAAAATTTTTCTATGGATACATTGGCCATGAGGTTTTCGCAATTATTTTAGGGAACACAGAGCACTTAGAGGATGCCTGAGCCCTGAAGTATAAAATACAACTGGCCAGGTGCAGGGGCTCATGCCTGTAATCCCAGTACTTTGGTATGCCGAGGCAGGTGGATCATCTGAGGTCAGGAGTTCGAGACCAGCCTGGCCAACATAGTGAAACCCTGTATCTACTAAAAATACAAAATTAGCCAGATGTGGTGGCACATGCCTATAATTCCAGCTATTTGAGAGGCTAAGGCAGGAGAATTGCTTGACCCAGGGAGGCAGAGATTGCAGTGAGCTGAGATTGCACCACTGCACTCTAGCCTGGGTGACAGAGCAAAGCTCCATCTCAAAAAAGAAAAAGAAAAAAGAATACAACTAGATTGAGAGCTCAGAGTACTTGACCAGGTCTATAAAATGTATCTACAAAGTTCTTGAAATAGGTTAACATTTTTCTTAGTATCTTGTCTCTCTGATTCAAATTTGTGGACAGAACATTCTACATACGAGAAGAATATTAAAATCTCCCTTTCTTTGAGATAGCCCAATATATGATAATACTAAATTGTACAGATACTTTAAGGTGCTTACTTTTGTAGAAAACTAAATTCAGAGTTGATCTCAAAGAAAACTTCTTTGTATCTTCAGGTTAAATTCTATTACTTGTGAGCAAAGGTTTTTATGGAATTTACGAAGCAAGTGGGAAGTAAAGTGTAATCATTATAAAAAGTTGCCAAGTAAGAGTAAGTTTCTGAGCATGGACATCTATAACATTTTAGGTCATACTATAAAAAGTATTAGCAAAGAAAATAATTGTCCCCTCTGTCAAGTAAATAACAATTTTTAGTTTGTAATCTATGATTATGGTTTGAGGATAGTCAATGAAAAAATACACACTAAAAGGTAACATGTTTTTTCATGTAAAAGATAGGTGAATTGTGAAAATGATAAAAAATATTAGAATTTCTATCAAAAGTACATGTGATAGATCCAGATTTTATGGCTAGGAAGCTATACTCTGGCATACTCTGGCATTCAGTAAACTAAATAGCATTATATTATTATAAAAGTGTGTATGGTCTGGAAACTGACAGTAATAAAAAATTGATTTTGAAAAAAATAAATTTGATCAAGTATCAAATTCTATGCTTATCAAATCTAATTATTTGAAACTATGTATTTATTTCAGTTCAACAGACATTTTCAAGGAAATTAAAATATTCCAGGCACTGTGTAGACATTTAAAGCTTAAAATATTTTTAAGCTTAAATTTTAAGCTTATTTGAAAAGGCACACATAAAATTTAAGCTAAGTGATCCATGGACACGCTCCTGAAGAGGAAGAGGAATTCACAGTGGGCTGTAAGGGATGCATGGCAAGTGACACTGCATGGTAAGCCAAGTGCTTGCCATAGGCTAGGCTGTTTCAATAGGCCGCATAGTCCCCCAGAGGAACACTGAATAGTCCAAGCACTTCAGGTCACTCCACTATAGCCACAGAGGAAACAGATGCAGCTTCCCGAGGACAGGCCACATAGGGTTCATAGAAATTGAGGGAGAAAGCATCTGAGAAAGACCGGTATTAGGACAGAACCACAACAATAAGGAGATCTTACATAAAAAGAAAAGTTACTAGAAAAAACAGAAAAGCACTTTAAATTGATTATATGAAGCAATGAAAGGAATCAGCACTGTTAAATAAGAGCAAGATGCTATGAAACAAATCTGGGGGAAAATAAACAAATTAGAGCTATAATAAGTTAAGAATTTAATTGTAGAATTGAAAACAAAACAACTGGATGAAGAGCAGACTATGTAGTTAAAAAATAGAGAAACAAAATCTTAAACTAAGAAATGTTTTCTGATCAAGGGAAAATAAAGTTAGAAATAATTTTTTTTTGAAAGAGCAGAAAATTATGGAGAAAATTACAAGTAGTTATTTGAAAAGAATAACAACTTAGAAAATTTGCAATTTCATCAAAGAGAGAAAGGAAAGGCACCAGAAGTGATTAAAAAGAAAAAAGTAATTAAATATTGGTAGAAAAAAGAACTAAAATTGTATTAGTGTAATGCTAGTATATTTGTTCCAGTGAAATTGAAAAGGTAAAGTGGAAAAACTTCTAGAGACTTAATACTAAAAATCATCAAAAACATTTAAAATGTTAATCAAATTTATTATATTACTCAACACTCACACACACACACAAATTACCAAAAGTTCAAATATCTTTATAAAAATTTTCAAGATAAAGGTAACTATTGTCCTATATGAATGTCAAAGAAGAAAATTAGATAGATCGATTTTACAGGGTTTTTTTTTTCCAAAACCCAAGACCAAAAAGATACAAAAACTGAACAAAAGCGAATGTATATTTTATAATCTTCAACTCTAAGAAAATAAACAGATTCAAGAAACAAAGTAATAAAATTAAACAAGATTGCTAGATACAAGATTTATGTTTCTATAGAAGAATAACAACCAATCAAAACTTGCAGTAGAAAAGTGATACATGTCATAATAACAACAGAAACTAATGTTTTTAGGAATATCATGACAAAAAGTGGTGTAAGAATTTTCTGAAGAAAAACACACAAAAAACTTTGAACTCTACAGCTATGCTATTGTAAGGATGAAAGATTCAGCTCTATATAGATGCCGATTTCTTATAAGTCGTTCTATACCTCCAAAATAATACTTTTCAAAATCCCAATATATATATATTTTTTGAGACAGTCTCGCTCTGTTGCCCAGGCTGGAGTGCAGTGGCATGATCTCAGATCACTACAACCTCTGCCACTCAGGTTCAAGTGATTATCTTGCCTTAGCCTCCTGAGTAGCTAGGATCACAGGCACGTGCCACCATGCCCAGCTAATCTTTTGTATTTTAAGTAGAGACAGGGTTTCCTTGGCCAGCCTAGTCTTGAACTCCTGACATCAGGTGATTTACCTGTCTCGGCCTCCCAAAATGCTGAGATTACAGGCGTGATTCACCATGTCCAGCTATCCCAATATAATTTCTGTGATACTTCACAAGGTAATCATAAAGTTAATTGGAAGAATAATTGTGTAAATATAATCAAGACAAGTATTTTAAGGCATGAGTTTGGGTTGACATAAAATCATACATCATGTAAAAATGAGGTATAAAAAGAAGATATAAAGCTTTAAAGCAATAGAGTGTTAGAGAAGGACTAAAAGAATGAAATGCTGCCAAGATTGCATTGGCTATCAATATGGATTGTATTTTTCATGCATATTCATAAACACTCATAGGCATATTTGTAATCTGTATTTATATTAGTATCTACAGCATCTCTATCATATACTCTGACAGCTTGCCTTGTTTCACTCATTAAAAAATACTGCTGCCCTCTCTCCTTTTCTGTACCCATAGTTGTATTTCATTTTATTGATGACAGCATAATCTTTAATCTAATGATGCAATTTTTACATTAAATAATTTCATTATTTATGTTCAATTATGTTATTTCAGTGAAAAACCTTGTTCACAACCTTTCCATTCACATTAGGATATAAATGAGAAAAATTCCCCGGAGTGTAACTTCCGGGGTCAAAGTATATGCACATTTTAAGTTATGACAGAGAGCACTACATTTTTAGGTTATTTACAATGCTACTAGCAATATTGATAATAGTATCTATTTAATATCAGTCTTTTTGTCTGTTTTTTTATTTTTACCTTTTGCCTTCTGCCTATTCAATTATGATGAGAAAACTCTGTATTTTAACGTTAGGTTCACCCATACGTTTTAAAATATCTACAATTCAAGAAGTATATTAGGAATATGCTCTTATATTAAGCAGCAAAGTAGTTCCTAATAAAAATAGTGTCTATTTTTTCCACCGCTACGGAACTGTATCACATTTATGTGCTAAATAATCTTATAAATCTGACTTGTTTTCTAGTACCAAACATTTATATTGTGAAGTTTCATTTCACGTATTTTAATAATAGGGCTACAATATCCTCTTCATTCCCACATTCACTACCGAATTTCTTTCAAAGTACATTTTACATTTGGATGTGTGTGTGTGTGTGTGTGTGTGTGTGTGTGTGTGTGTGTGTGATGACTGCTTTATTTTTATTTATTTATTCTGAGATGGAGTTTCACTTTTGTCGCCCAGGCTGGAATGAAACAGCGCGATCTCAGCTCGCTGCAACCTTTGTCTGCCAGGTTCCAGTTCAAGCGATTCTCCTGCCTCCGCCTCCTGAGTAGCTGGGATTACAGGTGCCTGCCACCATGCCCAGCTAATTTTTGTATTTTCAGTAGAGACAGGGTTTTGCCATGTTGGCCAGGCTGGTCTCCAACTCCTGATTTCAGGTGATCCACCCACCTCATCCTCCCAGAGTGCTGGGATTACAGGCGTGAGCCACCCTGCACGGCCATGACTGCTTTGTAAATAACTGAAATAATATTGCTTTTTCTACCTAAGAAAAGCATGCCTCTTAATTTCCTCAAGATGTCTTTAATACACTTCAGTAGAATTTTAAATTTGTCCTGATATGGGTTTTGAAATTTTTGTTTACTTTATCCTCAGGTATATGTTTAACAATGCAAATGTCATATTTATCCACAAATATTTTCTAAATTATTAAAATTTTTTGAAAGTAAACCAATGGATTTAAACATATTAATCTCATAATTAAGTAACTGATTTCTCATTTAGTTTCTAATGGCTATTTGATGTTCTCAGATTTACTGTGTATAAAATCATATTTCTTGCAAATAAAACTATGTTTAAATCTTACTTTCCACTATCTGTGCCTTTTATCTAATTCTATGTTGAAATTTATTTGGCCAGTACTTTTATAACAATGTTAAATATTATAAAGAAAATAGATTTATTTTCTTATTCCTGAATTGATGGAAATATTCCAGTGTTCGACTATTAAAAAATAATGCTGGCTTTAGGAATAAATGTATAAACACATACGTACACACTAGTAAAGGAAGTATACATTGTTTATATTTCACATGTTTGTTAATGAAGGGGTGTTGAGCTTTTCAAAAAGAACAAATTGTTTAAAAGTACCAGTCAGAAATTATTGAATCAAATTTCAAAAAAAAGAAAAAGGGTGAGTTAGGCTCGAGGGCAGGATCAATACAAGGCTGGTAAAAATTTAAACAGCAAGTCATAGGCAAAACCATTTAAAGGTTTATTAACTAGGCTTATGCTTTTACCTGTTTTCAAGCATTTGGAGGGTTTCAGACACAAGAGTGATAGAACCACATAATCTTTAAAAAAAAAAATTCCTCTGCTTGCCATGAGAAAATGGTAATGGTGGTGATGGGTTTGCGTGAGAACACAAAAAAGGAGACCACCGACTGGTGACTCCAATAATGCAGACAGCAAATGAGTGGATTGGACTAGGTAGTAATAGTGGAGATGTAGACATTGAATAGATTGGGTTATATTTTAATGAGAGGGCTTACTGAACTTGATGATACAATCCATGTAGAAGGTGAGAAAAGTCAGTCAAGAAAACCTGGAATCTTCGCTAACACAATGAAGTGGATTTTGGTGCCTTTTACTGAGGTGAGTAAAATGGTAAAACAGCTTTGAGATTTATGAATTTGAGATTTCTCTTTTCCATCTTACAAGACTAAGATGCTCAATAGACTCTCCTATTGAGCACAGTAAGCAGAAAGTTGACATAGCTGTCTAGGCTTTGAGAGGGTGATCAGGATGACAAATAAGAATTTTGAAGACATTTGCTTATAAATAGACTTTAAAGCCCTGAAATTAGGTAAAGCTGCCTAGAAATGCACATTAAAAAAAAAAAAAAGAAAATTCAGGGAAGATTCTTGGAACAGTAAAACTGTATAGGTTGAAGAGACGGAACAGGAAAGGAAACTGAAATGTAGCCAGTGATAAGTAGGAGAATTATAATACTGAAAAGAAATACATATTTAAAGAAGAACATTGAGAACTCTATTTCACTTCAGGATAGAGAAACTTGTCCTGAACCATCACTTTTGCTGAGAAAACTAGGAAAGGCATACAAAAACAAAAACAAATAAGGCATTGGAGAGCTCTTGAGACACTAGATCTTATGAGTAAAGTTACAGAGAGAAAAAGCTACAGAGAGGCAAGCTAGCATTCTGTGTGTTACGTTATCCTTCAGGGAATTTGTTGATTTTGGAATGGGTCATGAGTCAGGGGGACAAGACTAAGAGGAAAAAAAACCAGTAAAGCATGTGAAAATCTCTTAAAACTGGTGAGATAAAAATTGGAACCTGGAATTCCCAGTTTGCTAGAAGTTTGGGGGCTAATATATTGGGGAAAAGAGAGGAACAACAAATTGAACATTATTCTTATAAATCCCACATCAGAATATTTAAAATATTCCGAAACTTTGCAGAAGAGGTGACTAAGATGCTAAAAGCAGAAAGATATTGAAAAACAGAATAAAGATTTTGGCAAGCTCATAGTGTTAAATTTTAAAATAATCTTGTCAATTTTTGCAAAAAAAGCAAGTTGAGATTTTGATAGGCATTGTGTTGAATCTGCAGATTAATTTGAGGAATATTGCCATCATCTATTAAGATTTCTGGCACAGTGGCCCATGCCTGTAATCCCAGCACTTTGGGGACGCTGAAGCAAGTGGATCACCAGAGGTCAGGAGTTCGAGAACAGCTTGGCCCACATGGTAAAACCTTGTCTTTACTAAAAATACAAAAATCATCTGGGCACAGTGGCAGGAACCCGATAATCCCAGCTATTTGGGAGGCCAAGGCAGGAGAATCACATGAACCCGGGAGGTGAATGTTGCAGTGAGCTGAGATCATGCCATTGCACTCCAGCCTGGTTGACAAGAGCAAAGCTTCATCTCAAAACAACAACAAAAAAAATCTTCTCTGTCTTATCTACAAGCATGGGATGTTTTTCCTTTTTTGATTTTATTAAGTTTCTTTAAATAATGTTCAATTTTTGGCATACAATTCTTTTACTTCTTATGTTGAATTTCTAATTTTTGTTTTAATTTTAATGTTATTATAATGTTTTAATTTTAATATTATAAATGAAATTATTTCTTTAATTTTATTCTCAGATTTTTCACTGCTAGTATGTAGAAATAAAAATGATTTTGTTCATCTCGTATCACATAATCATACTATATTCCTTTATTGGGGAGAGTAGTGTGTGTGTGTGTGTGTGTGTGTGTGTGTGTTTGTATGATTTCTTTCAAGTTTCTTAACACCAAACAATGCCATCTGCAAATAAAAAGAGTGCTATGGTTTGAATGTCCCCTCCAAAATTAATGTTGAAATTTCATTGCCATTGTGCTATTAAAAGGTGGGTCCTTTAAGAAGTGATTAGATCATGAGAGGAGCCCTTATGAATGAATTAATGTCATTACTGTTATCATGAGAAGGGGTTAGTTATTACAAAAGTGAGTTCATAAGAAAAAAAGGATGAGTTTGGCCCTCTTTCTGTCTCAGGCATTCAGCATCTCTTCCATCTCCTGTCACAGAAATGACAGCAATAAGGCCCTCACTAGATGACAAGCAGACTGTTCCATGCCTCTCAACTTCCCAGCCTCCAGAATTGTAAGCCAGATACATTTCTTTTCTTTATAAATTTCTCAGTCTCAGATATTCTGTTATAGCAACACAAAATAAAATGATAGTTTTACGTCTTCTTTTCCAATGTGTATGGTTTTTATTTATTTTCTTGCTTAATTCCTCTGACTGAAATCACTTAGTGTAGTGTTGACTAGAAGCAACCGGTAAGTATGGACATCCTTGTTTTGTTCTTGATTTTAGAAAAATATATTCTATTTTTCCCCATTAAGTATGATGCTATCCGTGAGTTTCTTTCATCAGCTTCAGTCAGTTTATTTCTATTCTTAAGTTGTTGAGTATTATTATCACAAAAATATATTAGATATTGTGAATGCTTCTCCTGCATCTACAATGATGATAATGTGTGTTTCGTCCTTTATTTTATTAACATGGTACATTGCTTTCACTGATTTTCAGAAGTTAAACCAGTCTTATATTCCTGGGCTATATCTCACTTGGTCATGGTGTATAATCCCTTTTTGTATATTGCTGGAATCAAGTTTCTGTATTTTATTGACAATTTTTGCATCTATGTTCGTAAGTCACATTGGTCTACAATTTTCCTTTCCAGTGGTACTTTCGCCTGACTTTAGAATCCGGCTAACACCAGCCTTATAGAATAAAGAGAAAGCTGTCCTTCTCTCCTGTTTTTTGGAAGAGTTCGTGAAATATAGCTATTAATTTTTAAAGTTTTTGTCAATTATAGTAAAGTCCGAGTTTTGGTATGTGTGTGAAGTTTTTAAATTCCAAGAGAACTATGGTACAGCAAGAATACTATAATTAATGATAGTATATTATATTCTTAAAAACTCTAAAAAGATTATCATAAAAATGATTACTATATGAAGTAGTGTACTTGTTAATTAGGTGGGTTTAAATTACTCCACAATGTGGAGTAAATTAATAAATTTAATTTAATAAGTAACCCACCTCTACACTCTAAAACATGTAAATAATTAAACAACAATGTTATTTGCCAATTTAAAAACAAATACATTTTAAAATAAATTACTAATTTAAATACTATAGTTCTTTTCAGATTTTGTATTTTTTCTTGTATCAGTTTTGGTAGTTTGTGTCTTCTTAGGAATTTAATCATTTCATCTGTTATCAAATTGGTTGACTTACAGTATTCTCTTATAATCCTTTTTGTTTCTTTAAATTAGGTCTTGATGTTGAAGATACATAAATTTTGTTGAGGCCCTGACCAGGAAGAGGATCCCATGTACATTCCAGTTTTTAGTTGGAAGTCTTAGTGAGTAAACAAGAGAATATCTAAGCTTACACAAATGCCAACTCATATTCAACACAGTTCAGTCTAGCTGGATGTTAGAAATGTTTCCCTAACTCAGACATCCAAAAAGAAGATAGAATAAAGATAAATTTTACTTCATTAAAAATTACTCTGGAAAGGTAAATCATTCCAAGTATCTACACTTTTCAATAGTTTTAAAGATATTGAAAAATCTTAAGTAACTGAAATAAAAATTACTAAGAAATATGTCTTAAAGAAAAGCAGACAATAGGAACAAACATAAATAACCCAGTTTTAGGTGTTAATCTGTCTTGGGTTTTCAAGTGAATATAAGATATTCAAGAAAATATATGACATATGAATAATTTTACCACAGATATAGAACCCATTTTAAAATTCCAATACCAATTGTAGAACAGAAAAATACAACAATGGATATTAAGATATCAACAACTCAATGTACGTGTTGGCAAGATAAGAGGATTAGAATTAATAAACTAGAAGATGGACTAGCAGAAAACATTCAGGCTGTAGCTTAAAGAATAAAAGTATGGAAAATACAGATAAGACTAGAAATTCATATATATATATTTCCAATAAAAAGAAGGAAAGAGCGAGCAGAATCTGCAGAAGCCAGATTTTATGTAGTAATGACCAATCATTTTCAAAAGTAATTAAAAGGCACTGAGGTACATATGCAAGAAGTCTTATGAGACTGAAGCAGAATAAATTCAAAGAAAAACATCTAGGGACGCCATAGGAAAACTGCTAAAGCAGAAAACAGAAAATCTTAGAAGTATTCAGAAGAAAACACACACACACACACACACACACACACACACACACACACACACACACAGACACACCTCGCTAACCACAGAGGAAAAGATCCATAAGTTGGTTTACATTAACACAAAAGTATTCATTAAAAGACAGCATTAAGAGAATGAAAGTTGGAACCACTGAGTAGAAGATACTTGTAATTGTTTATGTCATAAGGGATTCATATGTAGAATATATAATTCCTGAAGTCCATAAGAAAAACCTAAACAGTCATATGATTAAAAGTGGACAAAAGACCTGATAGGGACTTTAACACAGAGGACATTTAAGTGAACATTAGGAGTTTTAAAAAAGTACAAAACATAGCTTGTCATCAGGGAGTTGCAAATTTAAACATCAATAAAATGACTGAATCAATCAATCAATGACTGAAAACAGCAAACGGTAGAGAAGATGTAGATCAAGAGAACTCTCATACACTACCTGTGGAAATGTAAATTGATATAATCAGTCTGAAAAACTGCTTGGCAGTATCTAGTAAAGATTAACACATGCCTATCATGTGACCTAACTTTCTACTTCTAGGCATATACCCAGTAGAAATGCATACCTATTTGTATCAAAAGACAAGTATAATAATGTGCAGAGACGAATTCTTGTCACTAGCCACAAACTGTAAATAACCAAATAACCATCAACCAAAGAATATGCAAACTGTATTATATTTATATAAAGGAATACTACACAGCTCTGTAAAATAATAAACTATTGCTACATGGGGGCCATGGGCAAATCTTAGAAACCCAAACTTGAGGGAATTAATCCAAATACAACAGTCATGTTATTTCATTTATATAAAGTTAAACATAAGACAATATTTTAGCAGGAATTAGTGATTATGAGTAAGAAGTCCAGGATTAGGTTTCTGTGGTGCTGAAATATGCTATACCTTGATATCTTGATCTATGTCATAATTACATGGGTATGTTCAATTTGTAAAAATTTATATCCATCTGTATACATTTACAACATAGAAATTTCTGCATTTTTATATTTTATACTTTATTAAATATTTTAATAAAAATTACAGAAGTTTCAATTATATATTGCGAGTATTGCAACTAGTCAAGCAACATAGCAACATTTAAATGGTGGTTTACATTTTAGCATCCATTTTTGAAGACATGGAGCCATACGAAAGAAATAGTGAGAACGGTCACACTTTCAGAATGAAGTGAGGATAGATGTGATTCTGAAATTAGGTAAAGTGATATAACTGGGTATGAACGAAGTCAATGGCAAATGGAATACAAGTATCTATAGAGTGCATGGAATTATCAACTAAAGGCACTTAACTAAGGATCAAGATATGGGGAAGGCAACCTTAAGGAAATGATGTGTAACTTTAGTCTTGAAGATGAAGTGAGATTTAGCCAACAGAGAAAGTAAGAAGTTAGGATAGGCGAGGTGGGTATTTCGGGTAGCATGAGTAGAGGCAAGCAATTGCCTCTACAAGGAAGTTGGTACTGACATATTATTAAGTGAGAATTAAGCAAGGCACCAGCAGCAGAGAGCATTAAATGCAAGGGTTAGAAGGTTAGTCTTTTTCAGTTGATTCTTGAGAGCTACTAACAGTTTATTAGTAGCAGAGAGTCACCATCAAATCTGCCTGAAGTCTGAAGAAATGAAAGGGAGTTCTGAGGGTTGTCTGATAAAAATAAGATGTGGGGGACACATTATATTTTTTTCCTTAAGTTTTATTACAAATAATGTAGAGAAGTCATTAGAGATATAAACAGCACCCCAACTCTTGAATTAAAAAATATAAATGTTGCTCAGAGTGACTTTTTTTTTTTCCAGAAGTTACGGTTTGCACTGATATATCTAGTTTTCTATTTGTCCAGTGGCATGTATTTGCAAATTGTGTGTGACCATCAGCATCTAACAATCAGGTACTTAATAATTCTATTGTTGATTTGTTGTGGTTGCTACACAGGAGTGAGAGTATGGCATAGAGCCATGTAATCATTATTTTATTCCTTTCCTCTGTGTTAATTGGACTATCTAGAAATTCAATTCTCAGCTTGGCCTTAGAAAACCTTTATCATCTCAGCAGGAATCTCATTTTAAGCTTTTTAAACATATTTTTATGATTTTGATGTGATTATAATTATCCTAATCATTATTGTTATCCCTTATTAAGTTTCTGGAATACAAGGATATACCATCTCAAGACACAAAATTTTAAAATAGCCTTTACTCTTTTTTAACTGTAATAATTACCATAAATTCTGAATTATGAGACTCTTTATACTCTCTGGGTTAAAGGGCTTAGGTGCTTTGATTAATAATTATCTTCATTTATATAGAGATGTACTGATAGCCTTAAGCCACTAGAAAACAACAACAACAAATGCTAATAGCTGCATTGGGAGATATGTATAATGTATCATGTCTAACAGGACTTTCACTAAAAACATGATTTTCTTTAGCTTAAAACATGTTTGCAGTTTAAACAGCTAATATATTGTACAAATAAACACAAACTAAAGAAGTATCAGCAAAGTCATACAGAAATTATATGTATGTATACACATACACATTTAAAATATCTTTTTAGTCTTTCTGCCCCAGGATCTCTCTTTCAATTCCAGACTTCATGTTGCTACACCCATAATTTCTTTGAGGCACAATTCTGGACCTGTGTTCTCCCATAGCTGAAGAAATTCCAGTAGATCCATTTTACCCACCAGAAATATCTTGGTTTTACAAGCCTTTTACTATCTATCAGTAAGGTGGCCACACAGTTACTCTTGGCCAACAACTATTTTAGGTGCGGCAGATACAGCAGTGAAAAAAAACAAGAAGTGACTGCAAAGAGTGTATATGTTATAGCACAGAGAGATGACAACCATTAAGAAAAAATACTACTTAGTGATATGAAGATTATAGAATACGGTGATGTTTTATAAAGACATACAAGGCAATTTCAGTAGTCAAGGAAGGATCTCTGTGGAGAGAAAATTTGAGTTGTGTCTGAAGTTGTGAAAAAAAATTCATGCAATAATGTAGATAATATCATTCCAAAAGAAGAAACAGCAAAGACCCTGATATAGGATGACTTCACTACATCAAAGAAACAAAAAAGCAGATTGGTCTCACCCAAACCTATCTGTCCAGACATCAATTCTTATTTCACAGAATACCCAGACCTCGAACTAAAAGATATTTCTCACCTTTCTCTAAATGTGTTATGTGTTTCTTCCTCTCAGGAGTTTACTCATGAGCATCTTCCATTATCGTACAATGATGCCTGTCCCTGCACTGGGAAGCTCTCTCTGTTTTTACAATTCAGTGGAACATGACATCAGTAAGAAAAAATAAAAAAGTACCTCTAGCAAGTGTTTGGACTGAATTCTGTATCAGGATCCTCAGATTAGTGAGCCTGAATGAAAGTCCCTCTCCCTCCGAAAGAAAATAGTGTAGCAGTGGAGAAGTAGTAGAAATGAAGACTCTTCCATGGTCCTTCCAGTGTTGAGATTGTGCCCATGGCTCACTTGAGGGAGTTCACTAAGCAGAGCATGCAGGCGAGGACGTGCCAAGCCTGCATTCTGGAATTAGGGGATGCAGCAGAACTAATCAATAAGCAAGCTCAAAGTAAAAAATCTTCTCATTGCTATGATTTTCCAGAGCCCATGAGTGGTAAGAATTGCATAAAAGAAAGGTGGTATGTCAAGATTCTTAATATTCACATGCTGTTTACAATGTGCTGCTTCTTGTGTATTTCAGTACATATAACATATTTCTGTCACTTTATCTTGGAATAAATAAACTAAGGGAATGTTAGATTGTAATTTTTCCCAGGTGTGTTTGGGGGTCTTAACCAAAGAGAGTTCACCCAGTGTCACTCATCATTCCCTCATAAGGGCAGTAAATAATCACAAGAGGTGGAATGTTTACTTTTTCTAAGCATGTGCCATATTCTTAAACCATTCATTCATTCATCTGATAAATAATGAGGGCTCACTATGTGCCGAAGTCTATAATAATTTTCCAGAGATACAATGGTAAGCGAAACAGGTGATAGACTGCTCTTTTTATTTTAGATGACAAAGATATTTAGGAATTTCATGTCTCATTATGATTCTCATATTACCTGTTCATTCATTCATTGGCAAAAAAACAAACAATGGTTTGAGAATGTTTGAATAATAAAAAAGGAAGAGCCAGAGTGAATGTGTACCTGCATTCAGATGATATGAAAAAAATGTTAGGGAGAGTTGCAGTCTTGAAGAGCTGCATTCTGTTGGCTAACAGAAAGCTGAGCCATTCTTTGACAATGCAAGAAAATATGGGGTCAGAAACAATGACATCTCTCCTGAACTATATTGCTCAGGAAGGCCACAGAAGAGAAATTTAATGACACATTGAAATCCTTGAACCCTAGATTCTTAGGTGCTTTATTGAAAAACCTGTTGGAAGTACATCTTAACACTCAGAAAATTTACTTAGGAAAAATGATTTTGTAATCAAAGAATTAAACATTTATGTAATTTGTTTGGTGCGCACAAAGATAACTTCCAACAGTCATGGGGCTTTATCCTTTATATCTAGGTTTCTAGTTTTGATGAGTTAATGTAATTCCACTATCATTTTAAGTACAGAAATATGCAAAACACAAAAACAAACAAAATAAAACTACACAGTACCTGACCTGAAAAGCTAAGTCTCGGTGACTAAACAGTTTATGTATTACCCTTTGTCAACACAATTGAGATATTTCATATGGCATGTATATTTCAATATTATTTTCTATTAACTACATCAACTTGAAAATACAGAGTATGCTTTGTTACAAATTATAACTTCTTGATCTTTATGTATAGAGATCTAAGTACAAGAAATCTTCATGGAAAACAATTCATGTGGTAGGGGGACAGGCTGAACACTTATTGAAGGCAAGAAGTAGAGGAAAGTGGGAGATAGTTGTGAGAAATCTTGATTGCAGTTGCTGCAAGCCTGACCATGGATGAGGGAAGGATTCATCTGGGCATCAGTGAGTCTGAGGATGCTACAGGGGCTGTTGCATCTTTTATATAGGACATTTCCTGTTTTTAGTGGCATCCATGATTATTTGAGGCTGCTGAATGTTTCTGAGGGGTGTGATTCCTAGGGCTGCCCTCATTGCAATTCTATTATTTCTCATTACATGTAAAGGCAAAATACCAGCTCTTATTTTAGGATCTTGTAAGTCATATAATCTTGTGGTAAGCAGTTGTGGTTTTGATGGTAGAAGTTTTTCTTTGAAAAAAGTTGTTTATATCTTAACTGGAATCAGGTAGTTCAGATATTGGTCTCCGTTGCTACCTCATTTTCTGGGAGCACTTACTTCACTTGTACTTCAACATGTATCCTAAATGCTAACACGTGTTCCTATTCTGTAACTGGTGGAGTTTGCATTTATTTCCAAATTTACTACAAAATTATCCAAGTTCTTGCATAATTTATACCCAGTTACCTGCTTTACTGAAGTCTCTGATGGAAAATTTCAGATGCCTTACCACTCATAGACTTGTTATAGATAAGATAGTAATACTGATACCTTATATTTGAATAGGATTTTATAATCTATAAAGCTTTTTTGTATTACTTCACATAGGATACATGAAAATCCAGAGAAAGATATTATTTTACCTATTTTGCAGATAAGAAGCTAAAGTTCAGAAATGTTAAGTGTTCACAGTAATATAAATACCTAAAATGACTCAAAATGACTCTGAATTCTCACCATTTACATGTGCTATACCTTCACCCTAGTATGAGCCGACCACATCAGAACCTTAATGACAATATAACAAGCTGTATACTTCTCCACTTGGAGATCAAAAGGGGGGGCCATCTATACCTACACCCCTCAGATACCCGGTTGCAGCATGTCATGAGGAGTGCAAGGGTTCATGGGTCCCCTGACTCCTACCCTACCTGACCCGACCCGACCCAGGCAGAGGCCCTAGGCCTGGCCAGCATGCTGTCATCAGATTAGTCCCAGGTAAATGCTGACACCTGGACCAGGAATTCTGCATTCTTGACTCCAGGAAGCAGTTTAAGCACAGGTTTGGCAAGTCTTTTAAAATTCATTTTTAAAAATTAAATACTTATGGATCACCCACATTGTCCCAGGAGTTGTGCTAGGTGCTATGGAGCTCTACACAAGAGGATGTGGCCTCTACCCTGGAAGGGCCTACAGTTTAGGAAATGAGGCCAACATGTTAATGTTGAAACTGGATGCTAGCTTGGCATTACTCCAGTAAGAACAAGAAGATAGAGACACAAAGTCAGCAAAAGTAAGAGTGAAGATTAACGAGAGTAATAAGCAGTTGAACTTTATGCCATTGTATACAAATTTGCTGCTACAAGTATTGCTGCTGTGGCTAGATGCTGTTGAATTCCCAAAGCCTGTGTACTCTCTCAAAGTTTTAAATGTGAGGTTTTTTTATATTAAGAAATAGAACTTAAGGAGGCCAATATGGCATACATTTCAGATTCCCAAGAAAGCTGACATAACCTAGCTCTAATTTCAGAGCTGAGGTATTTTTAACGATAAAATTAGACTACCTAGAAAACAAATTCAGCACTGAGTTCGAATAGAGAAAGTTCACAGCAACCTCCTGATTGATGTTAAAGAAATGCCAATGGTTCAGGTGGAAGAAATAAAACTGAAAATGGAAATACATTATTAGGTTTTTTAACAACAGCCTGTGGGACTTGCCACATTTAATTTCAAGTGACAAGTACTGAGGGACAGTTTTTCAACTAGAACCTTCTTCCTTACTACCATGCTCCACAGGGCAGAGGCAAAGATTCAGGGGTCTCCTGCAGTGCACTGCTTCATCAGCCTCATCCCCAGATCTCCACCTGCTCTTGACCCCGCACCTCTGAGCTTCTTGTTGAGCTTTTCGCCATGAAGGACTTTCAGTGCCTGGGTGTTAAGCAGGGGGAAGAATTCCCTTAGACGCTAGGCAGGGGCATTGCAAGGCAATATTTGAGCCAGAAGAGTACATTCCTTTAAAGCTCAGATACTTGCCTCTGGGTATCTTTAATTTAGGAAGCTTTTTTTTTTAAAAAAAGTCAGACATATTGCTTCTAAAGCTCAGTGAGTTTAGAATTTTCTCCTGAGAATGAAGAATTCAAAGCAAATTTGTGGAAAACACATTTTAAAATAGAAGTGTCATGATTTCTATTTCTCTATATTTCAACTTTGTAATGTAGCAATAATGTGGGATTCAGGGGCAAGAGGTCCAGGGCATCAAACTTATTTCTCTATGGCATTAAGGACTACAATAGGGTTTTGTTATGTTACTTTTTGATTCATATAATGCAGTGGTTTTTATCATATTACATTTCAAAGTAAGAACTTACATCTATCATTTATCTATATATATGATCTTTCTCTTTTTCTCTCTCTCCCTCTCCCTCTGTTGATATGTCTTACACCAAGTTGATATAAAGAATGTATTCATTTCATTATGAACAATAGAAACTTCTGGCTGAACATGGAATCAGACAAACTTTGTCAAAAGATTCTAATTTTTTTTTTTTTTTTTTTTTTTTTTTTTTTTTTTTGAGACGAAGTCTCACCCTGTCGCCCAGGCTGGAGTGCAGTGGCACAAATCTCGGCTCACTGCATACTCCACCTCCTGGGTGCAAGCAATTCTCCTTCCTCATCCTCCTGAGTAGCTGGGATTGTAGCGTGAGCCACCACACTAGGCTAATTTTTGTATTTTTAGTAGAGACGGAGTTTTGCCATGTTGGCCAGGCTGGTCTTGAACTCCTGACCTCAAGTGATCTGCCCCCTCAGCCTCCCAAAGTGCTAGGATTATAGCCATGAGCCATGGTGCCTAGCCTCTCTCTGAAATTTTAAGTGTACTGAAATCTGTAGGATTAAACAGGAGGAACCTAGACATACAGAGGCAAAATAAGGCTTCAGAGATAAGCTTCATTATAAGGGAGGAAGAGTCTGAACTTGTGCTTAACACTCTATACCAGCCATGTATTAGGGCAGAGGTAGTTTGGGTTCTGCCTTGCAAGTACCCGGTGATGTCATCCTAGGCATCTTGTTGAGAAGACAGCTGTGTGTGTGAATACATGTGCTCACCTGTACATGTGAGGATGAAAGCTGTGATAGTTGGAGTTCAGGTGATTTTTGCTGTAGGATGTTACTGATTGAATTTGACACGTGAGTTACTCACAGAGTCCTGGGAGAATCAGCGGAGACTCACATCAGCACCGTGGCAGCAGTGAGATGGCTCCAGGACCACAGTGATGCTATACTACATATGGGACATTGCTTCAAGCTATACTGGTTTAATCAGTAACCCAGGATTCCAATTTGTTCATGGTGGCCCTGGAAGTAATCAAGACCAACAGACCAGGAGGTCACTATTGCATCAATTGGCTTTGAAGAATATCCTTAAAATCCCAATCTCTCAGCATATAGTTTTCAGTACAAACCACCTGATGCTTGAGTCTCTTTACACTATCTCCTCTCTGCACTGCTAGAATTCCACCATCTCCTCTACTGAGGTACCAGATTAGCATTTACCCTTTGTTACCTCCCCTCTGCCTTTTGACCTATCTCAAATAATTCCCAGATTCTCCTTTAGGCTGTTGAACATAGCGCAATAAATTCCAACACAATAGCAATGTTTAAATTATTTTCTTGTTTAGAATTAACTATTAATTAAGAGATATAGAACATAAATAATAATTCCCAGAGCAAGCACAGTCTCCAGTTGTTATTAATCCTTGCCAAGACTGATAAATGATGGACTAATTACAGGAAATATTATATACTCAGAAAAACAGAGCAGAGGGGGCCAGGCACATTGGTTGACACCTGTAATCTCAGCACTTTGGGAGTGGGAGGCGAGTGGATCATGAGGTCAGGAGTTCAAGACCAGCCTGGCCAAGATGGTGAAACCCTGTCTCTACTAAAAATACAAAAAAAAAAAAAAAAAAAAAAAAAAGCTGGGCATGGTGGCAGGTGCCTGTAATCCCAGCTACTCAGGAGGGTAAGGCAGAGAATTGATTGAACCCAGGAGATGGAGGTTGCAGTGAGCTGAGATTGCGCCAATGCACTCCAGCAACAGAGCAAGACTCCACCTCAAAAAAAAAAAAGAAAAGCAGAATGTTAAAACAGGGTTTAAGCAACGTCCCACATTAATATTGTGTTTTGTTCACTGATGCTGCTTGTAATCTGATTGTAAAAACAAATCAACATTTAGATATTCAAAAGTTTCTCCAAACCTATATAAAACACCGTTTTGTTTTACTTTTGCAGCCACTGGTGTTTATAATGTAAATAATTGTTTAAAATGATAATAAAGTCATTTTCAAATAGATATACAGCAAACGGTATTATACATTATAAATCAGTGACAATAATCAATTTACCAAGCTTCCAAATGAACATAAGCCAAACTTTTCTAATTAACATTTCCAAACATTCAAATTTGGTAGAATTTTGTAACGAGTTATAATAATTTACAAAAAGTACAACTGGTAGTCAGCCACTGTCTAGAGAAACAAAGAAACTCAGAGCTAAGTTTAGAGTGCTTTGCAGTTAGTTTTATTAATTCCATTTGCCCAAATAAGATAGATTTCCTGTTTTTTCTGGAGTGTTTTAGTGTGTTCAAGCTGCTATGACAAAATACTATACATTCGGTGGCTTAAACAACAGAAATGTATTTCTTACAGTTATAGAGGCCAAGAAGTCCACGATGAAAATGCCAGATGAGTAGATTTTATTCTGAGACCTCTTCTCTTGGCTTGTGGGAGGGCACTGGTATCTCACGGCTCAAATGAGATAGTGTAGACGAGACTCAAGCATCAGGTGGTTTGGAGGCCATTAAATATTCTCTCTCGCCCATTTAAGGGAGCATAATTGAAAGAGGGCCCAGCTGATGTACTAGGAAATCCACGGATATGTCTGATTAGAGGCCATGCCTCCCACCAGGTGCTCATAGCCAATAATTAAATATAACAGGGGAGTCAAGGCAAGGCCTTATTTTAGGAAATGTAAGATTCCAATAATGAGTGGCTTTGGCTCAAGTGCTCCTCATTAGCTTTGCTGAAACAATCTTAGAGGGGCACAACTTTTCCTACTCAACTTTCCTTGCTTTTTTCTCTTCTTCATGGGAATTAGACCTGTATTTTGTCTGCCTGTGACCTACCCCCAGGATAGGTCACATACTGCAAAGGGTACAATGTAGTTACGACATTCTAAGTCATCATTTTGGTGATTTTTTTTTCTTGTTGCCAGACCAATAAAGTTTCTGTTGAAATGGAATTCAGCTGACTATATATGCTGATTTGTTAGGAACATAAAGTAAAAGTAGATGTAATCTCCCAATCCCTTCGAACTCCCTTCCTGTGATTTTTCCTCACAGATATTTTCTCCAAAAAATTGCTTATACATCTAATTCTCAATTGGGCATCTGCCTCTGAGGTGACAAGCACAGGTGGAAAGATAGAAATCAATTAAATAATTTTTAATACGATTCTATGATCCTCATGAATATTAATAATTTGGATAGTAAGTTGCCTACTTAGAGATTTTCTCCAATATAATAAAAGCTGAATCTCCAGGAAATATCAGGTTGCTATTTTATATATTCACACCAGTGTGCAGTATGAGGAAACAGGTGTGTTTAGGGCCTGGTCACTCAGGGAAGTTTATGAAAGCAGGAGTTCTGTTCTTACTGTACACTGCAGTCCAGAGACTAAGCCAAAAGACAAGAAACAAATGAGAGTGAATCTGTCTAAGGTGGTAGTAAGAGGTGTGGCTTTTTCCTTTTTGAAAAATTCAAACTGAGGGTTTTTCCTTCCCATTTTTATATTCTTGGCATAGTATATTGCTTTTAAATGAAATATATGCTTTAAAATATGCTTTTAAATTGGTATGCTGCTTAATCAAACCATTAGCCAATACCGACTACACCTCTATATGTACAAAACACTTTTACAAAATGCTAACTACAACCTCCTAGGGTAGAAATGTTTATTATTCTCATTTAGATGAGAAAACGGAAGTTAACAAAGGTCAAGTGGTTTCCCAAGTATCCATAGCTGGTAAAGGGTGGAGCTGGAATCTGAAATTATTATCAGTCCAAAGGTTTTATTCTTAACTTGATAACACTACCTGTTAGAAGGCATACTTTCTAAGATAAAATTTGAAGGTCAAAACAAGTTAGAATTTTCAACTATCACCATTTAATTTATTTTAGTCACATTGTGTATAAATCATCCAAGAGACTCATTATTATTTAGAGCTTTTTATAGCACCTGTAGTCTTGTTGGTCCCTAGAGCTACTGAAGGAACATTATTCTGAGGACAAATGTCCACTTGCCATAGGTCACTCAGTCTTAAAATCAGTAAGGACTTGACCTGAATGTATATCTTTTAAGTTGAATATATGCTATGAGCATATTAGGCTAACTTATGTGACCTTCAACAGGTTTTTCTTTTGTCCAAAGTCATTCTTTTTAAAATAATGTGGTCCAAAGTCATTCCTTTAAAAACAATACCCAAATGAACCAGAATGAAGAGAAAGCAAAGCTACATGTTTGTAAAAGTACTGGACTAAAACGCCAGAAATAACATCAAAATAGTCTCTCAACTAATATAAAACTTTGTTTAGCTCAAACTATTAAAAAAAGAAAAGAATCTCTATTTTACTCCTACTTTTATGCCTGGTTGAAAATAAGCCTGTATGAAAAACAAAACAAAATAAAAACTACACTTTGTGTGTGTGTGTGTGTGTGTGTGTGTGTGTGTGTGTGTGTTTACATAATTCTAAATTAACAACTAAAATAAATGCATAAGAAATGATAGAAACATTTTGGCATTAGCTAAAATGTATCCAGACATTTAAACTGTATACACTTTCTTTGGGGGAAAATTTTTGTATGAAAGTTCATTGCCTTAAATTCCTAGAAATTTATTTTTAATGTATTTCATACTCCTATTAATTTTTGCTTTATTTATCAAGCTGTAGAAATGTCTACATTTCATAATAACAAAGTACCACTCTCCCAGAAACCAGAGGTGAAACGTAATTCTTACCACATCTCTCTCCTCTCTTGGTCTTCATTTTTACTCCACACTTGTAGTATTGGTTCCCAGGCATAACAGATCTGAAATAATGATTGAGGGCAACATTCTGCCTAGAATATGCCTTCCCCCAGGATAGGTCACGTACTGCAAAGGGTACCGTGTAGTTGTGACATTCTAAATGATCATTTGGGTGATTTTCTTCTTTCCTTATTGCAAGAATGATAAAGTTTCTGTTGAAAGGGAATTTCAGCTGACTACATATGCTCATTTATTGGGAACATAAAGTAAAAGAAAGCATTATAACCATAAGCAGTTCATCAATTATAAACATATAGTTTCATGGGTCAGCTGGATGTTACCAAGAACCTAAAGGTAAGGACTTTTATAAAGCCTGTGGTTGTCTATTTTGTAGACTTCTGAAGCAAATCTGCAAGATGAGGAATTATACAATGAAATAGACTCTCATTGAACTGGCAGGTGCGGCATGGAAAGTTCAGTAATGGGGGTATTGTTTAAGAAACTCTGATCTGCAACAAGACAATGCTAAGCATTCATTTTTAAATAATTTTCTAAAGTAATATTTTGAAACTAAAAGACAAGAAGTGTCAGAAGAAAGAGGGGGTGAGAGTCAAAGGCTGAATAACTGACCTGCTATAAAATAGAGGCCTGGATCATGCCCTTAGACAGCACAACATTCCCTTAGAAAACTTTGGGATTCTGAAATTACACATTTCTATTTTTCTGGGGACCAGCAAACATCGTTTCCCCCACCTTTTTTTTTTTTTTTTGGTCACACGATACAGGCCAAGAGAAGGAGAAAGAAAAGCAAATGTTAAGGCTTGGGATAAGAAGCAGAAAAGATAACAAAAAAGGGCAAGCACAATCTTAAACACGTTGTTTCCATTCACTCAGAAGAAGAAACAAATACTTAAATTTGCCAGAATCAGAACTACAATTTCACTCTCCTTAATAAAATATAAGGCACCCTGTGCATATGACAGAGCATTTATGAATGAATCTAGGCTTGCTCTAGACAGAGCAGTGAGAATTGGACATGATGGAGCTTTTGCATTTACCCACTTTTCTTTGTGACCTGTGTCCTCAGGTTTCTGCCCACTCCCACCAGTGAAAAACTCTGTGAACAAGCCTCAGTAGGGGAAGTGTCTGATAAACTCATTTCCAAGATATTGACTGATAACCTTTATCCCTAATATAATTTGCACAATAATGGGGAAAAAGCCAAAAATGTCTATGGTGAGTATCTATAATGAAAATTCAACAGTGAAATTTTAGGCATATGGAGACACCTATGAAAAAGAGAAACTTAGTTGTGATAGGCAAGTAGGGTATTTCACTGAAGGAAAGACTTTAATAAAATTATCAGCATTGAATTCTTATGAACTACTTTCTGGAAGGACTTGACAGGGCTTCAAAGCATATGAAAAATTAAGAATAAAATATTAAACTAGTAGTATTGCATTTTCTCCTCTTCTTCCACAGACATGATATCCTTCCCAGCCTCCCTTGCAGTTAGATGTGTCCAGCTGACTGAAATCTAGTCAATGGAATGTGAGCTGAAATTACTTCTAGGCTTAAACCATATGAAATGTTTCATACATTTTCTCATTCTTCTCCCACATGTCTTGCTCCCCCACTTCCTTCCCTACTTTTGTTCAGTTGAATTGAAGATGACACTCAAGAAAGCATTGGGAGCCATAATCTGAAGAGAAAGAATACCTATCAGCCCACTGGCTTCAAAAGCCTTCTGGATTTATTTACTCATTCAGTACTTCTATTGAAAATAAATTTTAATAAATTTTATTTAAAAATTAGTCACTTACTGAGTTTGCACTATTATAATTTCTGGAATCTACTTGCTACAACAGATAGCTGAACATTTTGTACAGTGAATCAATTAGCTTAGACTGTATAGAAATCTAGAAGTAAACTTTCATTCCTTTTGCCACCAAAAGATTAGCCAAAAATTTTTAAGTGATTACACATGTAATAGTTCTTTATGGAAAAGGATATTTTAGCCTTTGGTTAGAATAAGTGGGAAAGACTATATATTACATTGTAATGATGAACACAGACTTTTTAAGTTTTTTTTTCTTTTCTTTTACTCTCAGAGCTACCACTTACTAGATGTTTCCTTAAAACAGACAATTGGGAAAATGGCCATATAGAAACATTTTATAGAACAGTTTTAATGGTTTAATGGTTAAGTAAAAAGTGCTAAGTAAAAAATGACCAACCCTTATTAAATGGACATTATAGTTATCAGTCATGAGAAAACCTGAACTTTTAATGATAATTACAATATCTAACACTTACACAGTATTTATTGCATATGGTAACTATTCTAAGCATTATTTAATTCTCATAAGTCTATGAGATACTGCAATTTCTTACACTACCCAGAGTTGTGACAAACTTCACAGGTTAAAGACACAATCCTTCACAAGACTACCTTCACTTCAATCACCAGCTGAAAGTCCAGGGATCCAAAGACCATCTTCACTTCTGACCAACTGGCAACAAATCTGGGGATTCCTACTACCCCTTCAGGCTCAATTCACCACAAACAACTCACAGAACTCAGGAAAGTACTATACATTTGATGACAATTTTATTATAGCAAAAAGGATACAAACAAGAACAAGCTAAAAGATGTGCATAGAACAACCTCTATGAGGATTCTAAATGCAAAGCTTCCATTGTTCTCTTCCTGGAGTCAGGACAGAGTGTTACCAACCAAAGACGCAGAGCAGACCACTGAATGCAGAGTTTATATCAGCTTCATTACATAGGCACAATTGAGTAAATCCTTGCCCATATCACTCAGCCTCCATTTCTCTCTCCCATCCCTGGAGGCTGGGTTGATACCACCTGGTTCAAAGCCCCAACCCGATAACCACATGATTTGTCTTTCTGGCATGGCCAGCTTCCATCTTGAGTCATCTCATTACGTTACACTGTCTAGCAGCAGACCATGAGTCACCTCATAATAAACGATCAAGGATAACCATAAATATCAAAGACACCCATATCACTCAGGGAGTCCTAGAATTTGGAGCCTACTTTCTAGGAACCCAGGACATAGGCCAGCCAAATTTCTTATTCCAAGGATTTAGAGGCTACAGTCCAGTCAAATTACTTATTATACAGATTGTACTATCATTATATATATCTTTAAATAAAGAAACTGAGGCTGTGAAAGGCTAAGTGATTTGCCCCAGGTCACACAGCTAGAAAATGGAAGAGTTAGGCTTTGAAACTGAGTAGTTCGGTTTTAAGGTCCATCATCTAAGTTATTACTAACGCTCTTAACTTTTGCCATCCATCTAAATCTGGATGGCACAGTGTTATATTGAAGAGCTAAATTTCTTTATTCAATACCAGCTTACATTGGTAAATTAATTTGTATTCCTGGAACACACTTTAGAAAATTCAATGTTTATAAAATGAAAACACAATATTAGATTCAATCATTCATTCAATAAATCAGAGTGTCTACAAGATTGTAGCTGCTGTTCTTGGCTCTAAACGATCTCTAAAGTCTCTCCTAATTGTAAGATTCTATGACTTTCTAGTATATGGGAACAGCTTTTTTTTTTTACCATTATTGATACCTTTGAAAGAGCTAGTTAGTATTTATTGTTAATATAATTTTCCTTTTCTAAAGGAAATATATGGATAATACAATGATAACAGACAAGATTCTACAGGAAGATATTTGATTCCTAGACTGGCAATTAGACATTTAGATGGGGTATAAAGTGTAGGCATGCAAGTTTAGGAATAAAACCATGAATCATAATGATTAAGGCTTATTTGTAGTCCATTAAAGAACAAGAGCTATAAACTCCCACAAGCATTCTTATTTTTTTTTTTTATTGCATTTTAGGTTTGGGGGTACATGTGAAGAACATTCAACCATTGTGGAAGACGGTGTGGCGATTCCTCATGGAATATTATGAAGCATTCTTATTTTATGTAAGGTAGATTCCCAAAGACATTGACAGATCATTCAAAAAGTAGAAACTATAATTTTTAAAATTTATAATAGAAAAAAGAACATACCACAATCTTTTTAAATCTTTAATTACTATATAATTATGGTATAATAATAGTATAAATAGAATAATAATAACAGTGATGATGATAATGATAGGAGATGGAAGAGTCAAATGAATTATAGCACATTAATTTCCCGGTTTTTGATATATTTATATTTATGACCTTGATAAAACACATTGGAAAGCAATTTGGTAATGTCTACAAAACATTAATGTGTGCTTTGATCTCCATTTCCAAGAAACGACCTTATATCAGTAATGATAAGAAGAAAAAACACTACATCTATAAACATGTTCATTGAAGCATTCTTTATATTTGCAAAAATCTGGGGAAAGTCTAAGTATCAATACCATGGGGAATGGTTATGTAAATTGTAGTATATTCACTCTATGCACTTTCCTCCAAATTCAAAATGCTAATTAAGAAACAATGTACCAAGAAGGAAAAAGTTATAATGGTAAGTTAAAAAAAAATAGTAGGATGCAAAATCACAAGTACACCATTGTTCCAGAGCTTGGCAATCCTGGCATAGCCAATTATCAATCTTGTGGTAGTAGATAAGACACATAGATTGTGACCATTGCTCTTTAACCTGCTGTCAACTATGGTTGCTATATTTTTCCTATGATGCATCAGTACATCTTGACTGAGGAAGCATGAATAACACTGACAACTTTTGGATAAGCTCATTCCTCTATGAAAATATTTAAGCTCTTATCTCTCTGAAATCTTCACTAATGACATGCCTCTCATATTGGCACCCAAACTCATTTTCTCTTAATAGAACACTATCATACATCAAGTCTCAAGCAGACAAAGTAACTGTGTGGTCACAAACACTTTCAGTTTATGAAAATTTGTCTCCTTGTCACAGCCAGTTACTAAATTCTAGTGCAACTACAACTGATGCAACCTGAGTAGGCAGAATAAAATTCGCATTGGTCAGGGTTCAGGATGCATTTGCTTCTTCATATTTGTCACAATGATTGTGAAAACCCAATTCTGACAGGATTGGCATGTGAGAAAAATTGATGAGGGCAGACTATCTAAGGAGTAGTAGGAGAATAGCCATGCCCAAGAGGGGCAGTGTAAAACTTAAAGGACATGCCAGAAATCAGCCTGAAGCACTGAAATATCTCTATAAGTAGTGACAACCAACCCCATGCTGCCATCAAGAATGGGACAGCTCAATTTGAAATAAGAAACCAAGGCTAGCCAATGCTGCAATTCAGAGCCTGGCTTTCCAAGGAGAAACACTTGTTTATCATCCCCAAGGATACATTTTTCTGTGTAACAACAATAGAAAAAGCTTTGTTTATTAGACAGCCTCATTTATTGATAATAATTTCTTTATCATTTGTGAAGATAATCAATTAGAAATCAAGAAGTAACATTTCTCATGTAGTTCGGATTTTTATATGGGATGCTTTAACAGTTTTCATTCTGCTTCTAGACAGAGAAAAAAGGAATTATACTATCTTTTAAGTCAACTGGGCAAAAAAGAAATGACTAGGTAACAGAAAACAAAAAGCTCTGTAAATAATTGTTGATTGTGGGATTGAAGAAAATGGCTTCACATCAAAGAGACATGAAACCATCACACTTTAATAAATACAGCAACTAACTAAACTATAACAGCAAACCTTGGGGGAGCCTATCCTCTTGATGAAACGGAATTTCCCTGTAGATTTTGCTAAAAGCTAGAGGTTTCCCTCACACCTACTGTTTTCCTAAAACAGAGAATTCAGAAGACAATTTCACCTGTCATTCTCTGAAATCGAGTTTTTTTTCCTTTTGGAACATGCATTAAGTGCTGTTGACTACAATGGTGCATTCATATCTCTGTAAATATGCCATTGTTTCTCCTATAAGCATACATCACATTTTAAATTATTCGATAGCAACACATTTTGAACTAGTGCAATTACAGAATTCTAGTCTCAAAGTCAAAATAGGCTTAACATGGCCAACACTAGGTTGCATTTTATAAATATTCTCTACAGTCCATTTAAATAGATGAATTTCTTTAAACTCACCATCCTTCTTCAGTGGAGTAACCAAATAAACACGCATCATTGTCCAGAAAGCAATCTCTATCTTACACCATTTCACGTAGAAGAATAAGCAAAGATTGCATAATAAAAAAGATTTTGGTGCAAATATAGGCTCTATTATTATGTGTAAACTACTATTAACTTTTTAGCACTTACTATTTTAGATCACATATTTTGCTTATTTTGTTCTTTTTATTCTCCCTCCATTAAAATGTAAGCTCAGTAAAAGCAGAACTTTTAGAGTTTATGTACTGCTATATTTGTCCCTTGCATGTAGTAGTCACCTAATGCGTATTAGTTAAACGGTTAAAAGATTCACTCTCCAAAGACTTTCCATCATGTCCTACCAACTGTAAACAGCAGTGGGAACATTACATATGGAGGAGTAGATATATGTACCCAAACAATATTGGTTATACTGCTTCTGACTATTGGGATTGAACACAATACCTAAACTGAAAGAGGTTATATGATATATACTTTTACTAACCATTGCAATATTTAAAATACATATTAATATTTTATGTATGCATGTACATCTTCAAGGAAATAATACATTATGTCCTAAGGATATTCTAAACGTTAAAATAATGACTAAACAACACTTCAACAAATATTTTATCAATTAATCAATAAGTTCTTTAACTTCTACTTTTTAGATGACATTATACGTTTTGATTTCCAAATTATAATCTGTTAAATAAACTGCATCAAACTTTGCACACTGTTGCTCAGTAAAAGAATATTGCATCAAGACAACCAGTAAGCTGACAGTCTTCTTCAATTCATTTATTATTTTACTCAACAAATATTGACAGGGTATCTACTATGTTTCCAGTATAATTCTAGGAAATTAAAATATAGCATTGAACAAAGAGGAGAAAAATTCTCCTCTCATAAATTCCCTCTCCTCAAAACTTTTATTTCTAACATGGACTTTAGAAATATATAAATACAAATGCAACTATAAATATGTTTATATAACAGACTAGATTCATTTTTTATAAAAGAATTCAAGATTAATTGTATAACCTTAAATATTTAAGTAGGTATCTTCCAGATTCAATGGTTAAGAATGACCTCCCTGAGGAGTAGACATTTGAAAAACCCTTGAGTGAAAAGAGGAAAGGAGTTATAAGAGTACCTAGGAAAGAGCATTCTAATCAGCATTCTCTTGAGTGTGCCAGTCTGCTGAGAGGCTTTCATTTATTTATTGCTAAGTACCTTTAGAAAGTTCTGCTAGGTTTTCTCTCTAGAATTCAAAGCATTAAAAAACTGACATTTGGGAAATGACTCAAGTCTACCAGTAAATGAGTAAAAGAAAACAACCTCAAGAGTATATGATGGGTTGGGCAAAGTGATTCACACCTGTAATCCCAGCACTTTGGGAGGCAGAGTTGAGAGGATAATTTAGGCCAAGAGTTTGCAGCCAGCCTGAGCAACCTAGTGAGACTCTTGTCTCAACAAAATTCTTTAAAAATTAGCCAGAGTGTGGTGGCATGTGCCTGTAGTCACAGCTACTCTGGAGATTGAGGCAGGAGGATTGCTTGAGCCCAGGAATTTGAGGCTGCAGTGAACTATGAAGGTGCCACTGCACTCCAGCCTGGGTGACAGAGACCCTGTCTCTTAAAAAAAAAAGAAAGAGTATATGACATTCATTTTCTATTGGTGTAAAAATGTTTATGATGAACCAAAAATGACACAGATAGTGAACAAAGGCAGAAGCCTCACGACATTATGAAGAGCAGGCTTGAGTATAGAGACCATAAATTACCATTTGCTCATGTGTCTCAGTGGAATTATTACTATCACTTCTTTTCATTTTCAGGAGAAACCTAGTTTCCTCCTCAGAGGGAATCCAGGAATATAGCTAATGGGGAGGATATAAACAGTATTTGGCTCATATTAGGTACTCAATAAATGGTACAATTTGATTAATAGAAAGGAGAGTTTCTGTCATGACTCCACCAACTATGTAGATATGCACATGTGTGCATGTAACTGTGTGTGGATGTGGAGGTTTGTGTGAAAAGATACTTTTTAATTACATAGCAGTGTTCTAATAAATGATCTAACACAGAAGTAGGAAATCTAGGCTGCAAGTGTAGGGAGGTAGGTGACTGGCATCTGAAACATTTCTCTATTGAAAGCTGAAACTCTACCACTAGTTTAGGGTGCATTGCAAAGTTCTGTTCCATTAAAATGCACAGGTAGTGACAGCTCATTCAATTAAAACACAAAAGTAAGGAGATTTAGGATTTGGTTAGAGCTTGTTGAAGGGCAAAGGGAAGGATAAGGATAGATGTAATTCAAGAACAAGAGAGCATCTAGTGGATACTTCTAACAACATCTGTACTGAGATTTTGCACAAATATCAGAGTCGCATCCCCCAGATGAGCATTTATTAGGAATGGAGTGCAAAGATTAAGAAAATAAAGAGGAGTGGGAGTTTTGTGAAATGTCATTTTCCCATGCCATTGGTCATGCTTGATTAAAGAGATTTCTTAGTGAGTTGAGTCCTACTGAGACAGCTTATTAGGGTTTCTTTTAATTAAAGTATCTCTAGATTTTACATTAAAGTTATAATAAATGTGTAGAATGCTACCATATTATATTACCAATTATAGAATACATACCTGAAACTATTTATGAAGCTTTGTTAAAATATTGCAAAGCATTAGTTCAGATTTTTAAAGCAAACAAAAAGAAACAGACTTTATAGTATATGTATATATATTATAGGCAACAACAAAGAATACATCTAAAGAATTTTTAAAGTTATATTTATTTTCAGTTGGAGGAAACAGCTTATTTTAATAACACTAAAATTTTAAGAAACAGCCTAAGAAATCCCAGCCTTTAAATATATAATATACATATAGTAATAAATAAAATGATAAATGCATTTTAATTCAGCAGTGTAAAATACAGAATATTTCCACACCATTTTGCATTTGATTTTGTTCTTATATTTTGGTATGCTTTTTTTTAGAAATACATGACTAACTCTCCTATATCATTAAGCTTTTTATTGAAAAAAATATTATTGCATTGAACTACAGTCCAAGTAGTTTATTGAATAACCTAAAGAAGCTAATTTGCATGTACAATAGTGCAATTTACTTAGCCACAGTATAGTTTAAAAAGACAAGTTATACAGAAAATGCAAAATAAAACTATTTGTTTATGTATCATATTGCCAGAGGGTCACCAAGTTTAATTATAAATTAAGTTCTTAATTAGAATTTAAGACAGGAATTTGCTTTAAACAGCTACACAACCAATTTACATTGTCAACTATTTTATCTCACATATTGAAGGAAATAACAATTTTGTCTGGGAATAAGAAACCTCTTCTTGAAGTTATTGTTTCGATATGTGAATATGTTTTGAAAAACACTATTTTGAACAAAGATCAAGATCTACAACAAAAGACTAAGGAGTATATTTATTAAAAACATACACAGATTCACACTCACATGTGCACTCATACATATTTTAAGTTTCCCAATTTGCCTAATTTTACTTTAATGTTTCTCACAAGATATTCTTACTCTTGCTATTAAAATAAAAGGTGGTGGGGGGGCAGGGAAGTTGCATAAAAAGGAAGTGACTTTGAGAAAAATAATTTTAAAAGTAGATTGGCAGCACTCTCTCCTATATGTAGCTCCTATATGAAAATGACGCTTTGGCTTATCGTTCTAATATTGGCTTATTCTAAACCTAACCCATTCAGCTGCTGCTTCCATTTAATATAGCTTAATCCAAAGATACAACAATCACCTTCAATGTCTACCTAATAGAAGAAGTGGATAATATTTTTACTGGAATGAAATGATAACCTTTGAAAATCCTCTAGACCCAGGCTTATTGACAGCAGAATTTGTATTTTAGTAGGAAATTCTCGTCTTATTGAAGTGGCTTCAGTCTGAGACACAAAGGGCAATTATGTGTTTTCCTGACTAGTGTGTGGAGCTAGTCACTCACTTGCTTTTTAATAATGTTTCTACTCGCCAATGAGAGCACATTTCTCTTCAGGAGTTCATCAAATTTAAAGAATCAAAACTAAACCATTTCACGAGATGAGCACTAGGTCCACTTTGCCCATAAGTATCTTAGCTGCATACATTGATGTGTAAGATTTGGCTCGTTTAAACTGTGTTTTTACAAAACTGGATCTGATATTTACATATTTTTTTAAGAATGTTAACTGTTTCTGAAAACTCAGAAAGAACTCTGAAGATGTGAATAACTTTTTAGAAAATATTAAGAAATGTGCTACTAACTTGAGATGATCAGCCGTATTATTTCACCACTAAGGAATCAACTGTCCACACATCCTGGGGAGAGCATCTGGACGTTTCATTCACATACATCAAGAACACTTGAATACCAAGCAGTATCTTAATGGATAGACCCATCTCTACATCTTCAATTATTGTTTCAAATGTTTTGAAATGTATAATGTTTTGGGATCAGCTTGAAAGTATGGTGGTAAAATTCAGAAAGCTGTGTTGCTGTCAGCATTTGCAACTACGTAAGTAATAACTTCATGCACTAAGGAGATAATGAGATTCTGCAATAGAATCCTGAGTAATTTTACCAGTTAAGTGTTCCATTTAACAGAAGCGTTTTACAGAATTAGTGTCTTTGAGTATATTTCCATTCAGAGATAACAGAGAGATTCCATTAAGTCCTGGCAGAAACTAAAGAAAAGGGGTCACTGTTAAATCCATTTTCGGTAGATGAAATAAATTTCAAGGGATCATTTTGCAAAATGTCTACCTAAGCAAAAAACTCTGGGAATTGGAGAGTCTCTAAATCATTCTTTATATTCTAATCATTTCCAATATTTTATTTACAATGCCTTAAAGGTAAACCTTAAGTTCACCTTTATATTTTTATAGGCCCATTGTATTTTTTATTGCTGAATTTGGCAGGGAATTATTAAGAAGATGAACTTCCCCAAATTTTCAGTTCTTCATACAAAGCATTTATTTTGTGTAACTATATCTCAAATTCAATGATGCTATCTGATGCTAGACTGGTTCAAAATCTTTAAGAAAAATATGTAGATAAGTGTGTGTGCATGTGCGTGTGTGTGTACTTGTGTATAAGATTTCACAGCCTTTCTTAAGTATTTAGAGTTTGAAAGAGATTTTTAAAAACTGCCTCCATGAGCCACTTGTGAAACAGTAATCCCATAAAGAGAATTACCCTGTAAATATCAGGCAATTGTCATAAAATAAATTTAGTGCTGAAAGTGACCTGTCAAATAATTATGTAAATGGAAGGAAATAGTGCTAAAAAATACAATCCATCACAGTGACAATTTTTTTTGATTGAACTAGTTTAGAGTTTAATATATATTTAAAATTCTTTCTGTTTAATTTTTTTCCCCAGAGTGTGTTGCTCTTAAGGTAAAATGGAAAACAAAACAATGTTTCAGCCTATGGTTACTGATCTGGGAGGAAGTAAGTTGCATAATTGCATTTTTCCTCATGTGATGCCACAACGTTTCCAATTTCTCACTCTGGAGTACAAATTATCTTTTATTTAAAGGAAGAAGTCTGCTTTCTACATAGTCCAAATTAGTTTGTCTGATGAACACTTCATCACTGTTAATACAAGATGGAATAGTCATTTCCATGTCATCCATTCATATCAATCTGTCTTTGTTAGTCAAAATTAAGTGCTCAGTAGAGGTGCTCTGATCTAACCTTCTGAGAGTTTAAATTGTCACCAAGACAGTTACAAAAATCAATCAGATGGCCAGTGTTTTTTATAATAGGACTTCTAGTGAGTTCCCATGATTATCTTGGCTGTGCACCAGCTTTGTAATTTTTTGCTTTAGGAAATAATTTTTCACATTACGTAAAAAAAAATCCTGCTAGATCATTTGTCTTCCATTTTATAAGAAATATTTCATTTATCTCACTTCTTTTTGGATTTACTCAATGTTCATCAATGGTCTTTTATAATTATTTTTATGGAATTCCATGCAAGTATAGCTTCTTGCTATTTGATGGTTTTATTCATTTTTCCAATCCTTTTAAATTAATTAGATTTTGTCACTGTTATATACCAGTCAGAACTCTTATCTCACAAGTTTCTGATATCTTAGAAACTGCAGTTTTTCTTTCTGTTAAAACTTCAAATTTACTTTATCTCCTTTTTATTCCTTTTTTATTTTTTTAGTAGAATCTTTTTTAATTCAGAAAAAAAAAAAAAAACCCCAAAAAACAAAAAAGTTTTCCAACCACACACAGGAGGGGTATGGGTAGGGGGAGGTGTCTGTCCATCCAGCTCTGGCCCCCAGCCCATGTGGTTTTGGCAGCAATAAGGGGTGTGGGGTAATGGCCCAAAAAATAAAATGGTATATGTGTGTATGGGGACTTTTATTCTTTTTATTCACTCCACTCTTTCTTTCTCTTTCTCTCTCACCTCTCACCTTCTTTCCTGAATCAAAGATGTCCTTTCCTACTGTTTACCAAGTATTTAGTATTTAACCTTTTTATTTCATTTTCCTTGTCGGTAATGAGGAACCATAATACTGATTTAAAAATACAGTTGTGAAAACTAAAGAAAATAATGCAAACAAGTGGTTAGGGGGACTCTACCTGAATCACAACAGACCTTAAGTAAATATAGCTGTCTTCATTTTGAAGCCAAGGCTGAAGAAGACATCCTCTAGTCTTCTAGTGGTAGAGGAGTTTGCATCTTCGTATAGACAGCATTAGATAAATGACCACCTCCATTTCTGTTAAGTTTGATTTTCTCTGAAACTCAAGCTTAAGAACATAAAATAATAAACCTAACTCTAGGATCATGCACCAATATAGATGTATGAAATGAAAATTTTGTGGGCCGAAAACCATTTTGAATGTTTGAAATTGTTTGCAAAATTACATGTATGGTGATTTTATTCATCATTCATTGTTCCATAAATATCTAGTACAATTGAATAAAACACACCAGATATTTAATAAGGTATCTTCAAGAAACATGTAAAAACATTGACATTTTCAAACTTTTACCTCTATCCTTATAGATATATTAGCTGATCATAGTAAAACTTTTGAGTAGAAGAATAATAAACACTTAACATTTTAATTCCTGTAATATTTGACAGATTGACCAATATATTTAAAAGGTTATTCCGAGTACATTTTATTTTTGAGTTTGCTTTATCAAATACTGATAGTTGTATCTTTTTTTATACAAAAGTTAAACATTCTTAGTTTCAGATTTTGCTGATTCTTATAACTATAAAATTATCTTGACATAGATTTATGTGAAATGAAGATAATTTATTTTTCACAGAAACTCAAAAGTACAATCTATAAAGATTGTTTTTTATTGAAGTGTAATTTTCAACGTAATCAGAAAATGTCTTGTTCTTATTTCCTATGAAAATACAGTAACAGACTACATTAATTGAAAACTTAGTCAATAGTTAACCATAGAAATTACTTTTAATAATCGCTTCATTTCACGGACCTTTTATTATCTAACAAATAAGCCAAATCAACACTCATTCATTCACGTGACAAACACTTAGAACACAGAATGCCGTATTTCATTTGATTTTTCTTTTTAATTTTAATGCTCTGCTTGAAGGTTTTCTGTTGCTATTTTATAACATTATGTGAAAACCCATCCAAAACAAATCTTTAACCCTTTTCCCTCTTCCCTCAACCCTTTCATAAAATTATTTTAAACTTGCTTATTATTTTGGCAAGCTAAAAAATTATTAAAATGCTCTTGTTTTAATATTAGCAATTCAGTTCATATTTATATATTGGTCACATTTTGAATTGGCAGCAATATTTTAAATCTTATAATTGATAGACTGTTTTAAATATATTACTTTATAGGTAGTGACAATTAAAAAAAATGATCCACAAGAGGGACTTTAACACTTATTAGTTCAAGTGCGTGGACACATTTAAGGCCTGTTTCACTTCATTTAACTGTTGCATCTGGCTAGAGTAAGAATGATGGCAAAGATCTTGACCTTGGAATACTGGTTGGATTAAAGGATTCAAGTGGATGATAGAAGTTGTGGCTGGGTTTAAGTGAGGGCCAAACAATGTCGGAATAAATGCTGTAGGGGGCAGGGGCTGAAGTGTTATGTGAGATGGGTGGAAGGGGGTAGCAGCTACTAAATGCAGGGGGATGACCTGCTAAGAAGGTGGGGTGTGCAGGGATAATGGTTGGAGTCAGAGTCGAAAATGAAATAGGAGTGAAATGTGCCTGTGAAAGAGGATGAAGATGAGCAATAGGGAGGTGACTGCTATGTGAACTTAAGGAAGCAGAAACAGCAAAATGCTGCAGGAATGTGTGGTGGATGGTGGTGATAGAAGTGTGCTGGTGAACTGGAACGGTCTGTATGGTTGAGGCCGGAGAGAAGGCAGTAGGTCCTGCAGCAGGCAAAACTCGAAGATGCTTTGATAGGAGTTGTTTCTGCATATGCTGCTGGGCTTGTAGCTGTAGGATCTTATATTTATCTATTTCGTCAGGAGAAAATGTTATGGGCTGTTGAATTAAAGGGGGAGAGATAGATTTATGATACATTTCTAATTCGTCTTCGACTTTGTCAGCCTTCTGCATAGTTTTGTCATAGGAAGCGTTTATATTTCCCTCTACATGATTTATATGCATGCTTACATCCTGTAAGTCTAGATGTATTTGGTCTTCTTTGGTCTCTGTTGAATCAGTAACACCAGTATATCTATTAGATGGAAAAGCACCAGGGAATTCATTTGGCACTGGGTCACAGCTTTGAATAAAAGGCTGGATTTCACTAATTAAAGGTTTTGATTGTTGTTTTGCTATTGGATTCCTTTTTATGTTTAGTGACTGAGACTCTGTTACCAGGTGAATTATACCCTTAGAAAGATGGTTATCACAATCAGTGTCTGCTAAAATTGTACAATTATCTGTCTGTGAACTTTTGCTTTTGTCTTTCTCTGTAGTCCTTGGAATTGCACTGTCTTGATCATTTCTGCTCTTACTTGCATACTGTATTTTTTCAGATAAAGGCAATGCTTGTCTGTTACAGCCTGATGGTACAAGCTGAATTGTGCATTGGACTTGCGAATGAGCCTCTAATTCATTTTTACAACTGCTTGAAGAGACCTCAACATCACTTGATTTTTCCTGACATTTCTTGGCTTGTAGTCTTTCTAAAAGGCTTTTTGCTGTTAGAGGGGTCCTCTCTGCTTCTGTAATGTTTAATTCTGTGCTTTCTGGAGGGCCACTGGAACAGTTCTTTAGAAGGCAGCTGATATTCCCAGAGTTACACTTCATGGGCCTGACTTTTCCAAGATCACAAATGTGGGGGGCTGCCCAAAGACTCTTGATTTCTCTTGCTTTTATTCAAGTAATAAATTTTCTCTCTTGAGTAAGAGTCCAATCTGTCATGCTGAGTTCCTTGGCAATTAGGTGGTTTTTCACCGCTTCCAGTACAGGAAATCTGTGAGTTAGAATCACAATAGACGATTCTCGTAGATTTTGGCCCTGAAAATTGTTGTTGATTTTTGCCCAGTTTTTGTCTTTCTCTGCAGTGACAATATCTACGTTTTGAGTATTTTTCATTTTTAAATGATTCCCACAATTTGCAGTTCCTCTCTTTCTGTGTTTCAGACGCCATTTCGTTGCTCTTCGTTATTTCATCAGACAAGCAGAGGCAGTTGTGCTTTCGACACTTCCGTTTGTGCCTTTCAACTGAGCTGTGTTCTTTTTTACAGAAGCAGAGCAAACTACCTCTGCTATTACCATTGAATCTATGACTTGAACAAGTACTTCTGAAGCTGGACATGCTGCTAGGGGATGTTTCCGAAGGGTAAGAATGTCTATTCAAAGAAGACTTTGGAGAGCATCTCTTGTATCTTCGGTTTCCACATCCAGAAACTTTGCTGGTCATATTGATGTGGTTATTCTTCAAAATTACATGGAAGTCTTTCCCATGGTCACTGTGACCCCCTATCGTATAAGGACTGGACTTGCAGTTGAATTGCCTTTCATCTTCAAACTCGGATCGAGGATTGCAAGAAATCAGTTTATGCTTTTTAGTCCTAGAGATGTAGGTAGGAAAAGATAGGCCCTCATCTGTATCATTTAGAACTACCTTTCTGCAGCTTTGCCAATGGGCCCTTGTAGGTTCGTTAAGTTCATTCTCACTATTGTTATTCTTTCCAGCACAACCCTTTAGAGACATATTGAGGTAAAGAGGCACTTCAGGATTTTTCATTTCCAAATCATTTGCACTAAAAGTATGTTCACCTTTATTTGGCTCAGAATCACTGCAGTCCAAATTATATTTTCTTTGGAATTTTTCCCAATCCGGATTACCTATCATCATCTTTGGTTTCAGATATTCATTATCTTCTTGGTTCAATTTTTGTTGGTCTTGATTAAACCTGAGACTTGGCTCTCTCTTTTAGTCTTCAATTCCGAGGGCTTCTTACCCAATTCCGTTTTTAAGTCCTCTGGATTGTGGCCTTCCTTTGTGTTCTGAGAAAGCTTAAAATCAAAATACAGTGGGTTGCAGCCATAAGAGATACAGGGTTCTGTTTTTGTAAACAGCAGAAGTTCCGTAGGCCACTGAAGAGTGGTTTGGCCATCCTTGCTTTGAACATGGAGAAAGGCAGTGATTTAGATGTCACATTATGGGTACATGCTTCTCTTACAAGTCTTTGAACATTTTTGCTAACTCTTTCTGTTTTATCTAAAGATTTTTCTTTGTTCTCTATTCTGGAATTTGGATTCAGATGCACTGTACTCTTTTGTTCACTTGGCTCTGGTGATGAAAACTCATCCAGACATTCAAATATCCTGGCATCACTATGCTTGTAAATGTTTGGTGGGCTGAAGGAAGCATTTGCTTGGCATGGGTGATTAACACAATTTTCTAAAGTGTTCTTCAATGTATTTCTAGTTTCTTTTTCTTCGCTGGAAGGAGTAAAATCTACATCTGAAAGATGAATGTTAGATTTAGAGAACGAAGCATGAATGCCAATTGAATCTTCTAGTGTCTCATCAATAGAGTTATTTTTGTCTTGCAAAATTTTAGAGTTTATGGAAATGGTATTGTGTAAAACACTTTCCAGATGGCTTGGTGAGATGTTTACCTCTTTTTCCTTGGTAAGGTGTGTATCTTTATTTGCAAATCTGCAGCACTTACATTTATCGGCAGTTTGTTTTGTTTATAAATGGGTGACTTGTTACAATCATGGGCTTCTTCGGTGTTCTCACTGAAAACTGATGCTGAAGACTCTAATTTTAGGTGAACTTTTTTGGAAAAAGAAAATGATACTCCTGTTCTGTGATTTGCATTGCTGAGATCTGAAGATGTCTGCGGTATCCGATTTCCAAACAAATAACACCTGTCTGCTTGTAACTGGTGTCGATTTGGCACGGTGGACCGCTGTTTATCGGAAATGATTCTGGGGAGATTTTTTCCTTTAAGGAGAAGTGCACTTTTTATGCATGATATCTTTCTGCCATTCTTAACGGGGAAAATTCCTTGCTGGAGTTGCTTTTCTATGGCTACCCTGGGGGCTTTGTATGCTGGTCCATTTCCAGAAACACTGTAAATACAATAAATATTTAAATGATTAAGATATTAGATTTTGAATCATATCTACATATGAAAGTTTTATAGTGTTTCTATGATGAGTTATTTTACAACTTATGAGCTACATCTTCTAAAATATCACGTTTTGTTGTGCTTATATAGCTCAGCCTAAGTTTTATAGTGGCTATTTCTAAAATGAATTGTTTACATGTAGTATTTCGAAATTACCAAAAAGCAATAGCAAGTGAGTACTTAGCAAGTGCTACTGAAGCATTTACATCACCATATATGTCCTCCAGAATCTATCAATTTTTGGAATACAGATTTAACATTATTTCATTAATAGTTTTCCAATCAGTGCATTCATATTAAATAAGAAATTACTAGAATTAAAAGTCACTATAAAATATATAAATATTTCTTTAATTTGCTTTTATGTATTAGTTCTAACATTTTATAACGTTTGGTTCCTCAGTTTTAAAATTCCCTCATATTCACTTCATTTTGAAACACAGTGGTAAGTTCGTTCTATATGACTTGTCAGTAATTTGACTAATTACAATAATTGCATAATAAAATAAGACATATGTACAATCTATCTAAATATCGTCAATGATTTTGAAATCTTTTTTCTTCTTACTTACCAAAATATTTTTCTACCATTTCTGTATTATGTTTTGTCTTTTAAATATTTTCAAAAGATTATCTACTGAGCTTCACTAGCAATTCAAACAGAAGACTGAAGATACCAACACATATAAGAGATAAAATTCTGTAGATTAAAATTATATGTGCTTTCATAGTCTACCTATATACCCTCTACTGTAAAAGAAGGCTTCACCAGAAAGAAGACAATACAAATCACATCATTTTTCTTATTGTTTGCTTTGAACTGGCATTCTTTTCTTTTATCTTGTTCCATATGCTTGGATGTGTTTGTTTGCTTATTTCTAATTTTGATTTTCATTTTACTTTCATCTAGTCATTTGTTTCATGAATATAAAATACTAAACCAATTAATATCTCATTTCCATATGTTGCTCAAATTTTAACGGAGAGTAGTGCTTTCTGAGTCCTTGTCTAACGAATTCTTGTTGTTTTCTTTTATGGTTATTTGGCCAATCAGCATAGAACTCTGGAGTCACATTCCTTTTGTCCACCAAATTTCATGTAATTTGCTTCACTGCCTCTATACATGTAATTACAGACATATTGAATTAGCCTCCTTTTATCTCTGAAATGAATCTGCTTGTGTGCTTGTAGGCTTTTCCCTTTGAAAACATGTAAAAATATAAATATATATAATTTATTACAATGGTTACATAAAAATGTCTATATACATGTATATTATATATGCATATATGTGTATAACATTTTAACAGAATGTAGTTACAGGTTGATTTCTTTGGGTAAATTTTTACTAGTTGTTCTTGGGCACTTTCAAGTTAACTTTCTTCATTTCAGATATATTTTTTTCCTTGATTTCTCTGATTATTGCTTCCTTCCAAATTTGTATTTTAAAATCATTGGCTCTCCTGAATACATCCTTTAGGTATTGATATTTACCTCAGTACCTTACTCTGTCGTCTTCAGTCTTTTGCTGTAGTTCATGGAGAATTTCTTTGATTTCATTTCTATTTCACTGACTCAATGTTTTACAAAATTTAATCTGTTTACAAATTATGGCCATATGAATTTTAATTTGCAAAAAATAATTTTAGCCACCATTTAGTTTTGAATGATTTTAGATTGTCTCATCTTCATGAATTAATGGCTGTAATTTTAGAATTACAGAATTCCTTTAAATCTTGTAGAAAACTAAATTTAGAAATTTTTTAAAGCTGTATTCTCTTCCTTACAGTAACTGTTTCATAATGTAAACTTCTTATCATCACATGAATCTTTTTTTCTTGAGTCATCTTTTTATGTTCTTTAGAGGGGGGGTATTAGACATATTTAATAAGAGGAATAGTGAAGAGCATTCTAAGATAGTATATGGGTTACTGAATGTTTTTTTCAAGCATAAAAGTAAAAAGGAGCATAGAGATTTTATTAGAACATTACTGGACTTTGAAAGTGCCTCCAGCCTGCAGATAAAAGGAAGTGATCCAGAAACAGCTGCAGTATTCAACTTTGCCTTGGTACCAAAGAGATTATTTTCCATATTTGTAGCCATGATTTGGATTAAGTAGGAACTATGCTTCTGAATTAAGTTAACCTTCTCCAGAAACTTCAATCAATCTGACATTATCACCTGTATGAAACTCAGTCCGAAATTATTCCATAAGTCTAGTGTATGGATATTATTGTTGTTCCTTTCCCAATTATATTATTATGTGGATATTTTATAGTATCTCTATTACATTATATTATATTATGTATATATATATATATATATATATATATATATACTTTTCTTAATAGTACTTTTGCTGATTATCCTGACACTGTTTTATTCATTTTCTTGCTTTATGATAATCTAAATATTCTTTCTGTACTGCTATTTTATTTTACCATTTATCTCTCTAAAGTGCAAGCTTCTTCCTTTTACATTCCTTTAAATATTTTAAAATTTCTTTGCTCTTATTGTTTTTGTATTATAGTGTGCTCCAGCTTCTTGCCCTTAATTCTAGTACTCATTTTGCAATTCAAATTGCATTTATAATTACAGATTTTTCACAAGTTTCAACTTTTCGTCCTTATTGTTAATCTTTGATACTTCTTATTTTTATTCTTTAAACTTTTTATCTTGTTGCTTTAATTTCCTTTTTCTTAAAGTTATTCTTATTATTTTAAAAAATCTGTTTTTATCTTTGTGGTGTTTCAAATTCTACTATTTTAATACAAGTTTATGTAATACAATATTATTAAAGCTTTAACGTTTTCTAGCTTCAATGAGATATAACTGGAAAATGAAAATTTTATATATTCAAGGTATACAATGTGATCATTTGATGTATGCATACAAATTAATTTGCACATCTGTCATATACATAGTTACCATTTTGTGTGGGATAGGACACCAGATTCACTCTCTTGGCAAATTTCAAGTAAACAATACAGTATTATTAGCTATAGTAATCATGCTCTACATTAGATTCCCAAAACTTATTCATCTTTCATCTGAAGGTTTACAAACTTTGACCAATACCTTCCAGTTTCTCCCACCAGCCAGTCCCTGAAAACCACAGCTCCATTCTCAATAAAGCTTTAATTTTTATAGTTATCTCCACATGTAATATTTCCCTCCCCCTCTTTGGAATTTTATTTCTTTAGTTTTTTAAATATTTTCTTACCTATTTTAAAATAACAGTTAATAAAATGTCTGTAGAGTTAGGCTTTTAATTCTTATTTATGGATTATCCATTCAAATTTTTCTCCAAAAATTCTAATACTCTACAACTTAACAAATGCACAATTTGATTCTCTCCTGTTCAAAATGCATCCTTTCCAAGCAGAACAAAAAACATATCAAAACAATATGAATTATTTAAATTGTGTCAATTTCTTAATGTTCCACATTATCCAGTTCTTATATGAAAACCTTCATATGAAGTTCTTATATGAAGTTTTAAATTTAAAATTTTTAAATGACACCATTTAAAGAATTCATAGTCCCAGAATCAATAACCTTAAAATTTTAAAATTTTGGAAAAAATTTCATAGTAAGGTGTACTATATTTAGACATATATATATATATATATATATACACACACACATACATATATATATGAAGTTCACATACAGAGAGTGACTATCCCCTCACCTGCATATAATAACTGCTATTGCTGAGGAAACAGGTTGGCTGGAACTACTTAAGAGACAGCCAAATTTGACCACCCTTTATAAGATCTTACTGGTTTTTTTTGCCATTATTTTATCAAGAATCTGATTCCAATATTCTCTCTACCAGTAAATTTACCACTCTTCTCCCAAAGGGTCACAGAAGATTTTGTTATCTGGATCATCCTACTCAGAAGTCCTCATTATGAGGAAAAAGGGCAAAGAAAGATTGTCCAGGAGAAGGGTAATGCCAACGATTTTTTTCTATTTATTTTATTTTTAACTTTCATTTGTCAATTCAGCTACCAAAATAAAGCATTTAATTATCCTGTTCAATGACTTTTCTTCAGTAATGAGGGCGCTTAAGCAGAGAGAGCAATTGGCTAAGAGGCAGGTGATGGGTAGTAGAAAATTTAAAAAATAATTATTTTCCTAGTTTCACGCTGTATGTCTAGAAAGCTGAATACTTGTCTTTTCTCTAACAATATGGGCACACTGTGACCTAGACAGCTTGCCTGTTTTATAAAATCACCAACAAGATGTGGTTAGGTTTGTGTTTGTTTAGTGAATAAGGTTTCCAGAGGGACAGCTGAAATTTAATAGGATGGACCTTTACATTTGGAAGAAACTGAATGGGTAGCTCTGGCAAACTTAGAACTTCTAAACAAAACATCATCATCACCATCATTATCACTATCATCATCATCACCATCACCACTGCCATCATCAAGGCACCTCTGATCCTTTGTTATTTACCTCAGAGGAAAATATAGAATGAGTAAGTAGAAATGTAGAAGTGTGACAACTTTCATAACAACAAACAACCAAAATTGTATTTGTTAAGACTATTTTAGATTTACTGCCATGACCTTAAGGTACTTTCTAAAGATGTATCTTTATGGTAGGACTATGGTAAGACTTGTCCCACTTATTATGATCTGACTTATTGCATTTCATCATTAATCACTCAGGAATTGACATGTTCACTAGATTTTTTCCTGCATGTTACCCTAACAACCATAGAAATTTTCTTTCTAAGCCCTATTTTGGTGAGGACTGTCTGAGTTCTACTGACAATATGTTTGAATAACATATTGTAAGTCCTTCATTGTATTGGCTGTGATTTCTCATTTATTTTAAATATGATTATCTTTTATGTATTTGCATAAATTAATTAGATTATTCTAAGAGTTACAAATACATAAATACATGTAAGCTGAATACTAATTGTATTTTTGCTCATAATTGGTCTTACAAAAATAAATGATTCCCTAGAATTACCTTTTAAGTCTAATATTTTGTGGTAACAAATTAAGCCACTAACTCCTGTTTATTATATATTACTTTCCATTTAAGCAACAGGGGTTTAAATTCTGGCACAGGGGCATAAATTTCACAATTCACCAGGTTGCTGTCAACCATATTAATTAGCTACATTAGTGTTTCATATTATGATTCATATGAACACAAATCACAATCTGCAAATTTAATTGCATTCCAGGTAACAACTTTGAAACATCAAGTGGTTCCAAGCTTTCGTAAAACTGCTATTTTTCAGCTACAAGAGCGTATTAGTATAAAGCTTGTTATATTATAATTACCAATTTAAGTGTCACTGTGTGGTAAATTTAACCGTGTTAATTACATCTTGTTTGTCAGCCAGACAATGATAGTGTTATTTACACTAGACTCAGGTGTGTAGAGGAAAATGTTCAGAAGACTTTTTCCCCAACCCCTAAAATGCATTGTTACTTATGGTTTTTTAAATTATTATTATAAAATTTAGAAAATATATTAAGAAATGATGTTAATCCATTTAGTCAACTGAATAGAATAAATGCTAATGTATTTGAATCATTCTGGGATAATTTCATTATAGAGCACATTAAATTAACAATATTAAGAAAGAAAAATATCAAAGGTCAAAAGTAACTAATTTATGAATGTTTAACTATATTTGCCTAACAGACACATCTGTTAGTTAATTATTATTTGTTTACATTGTTACAATAGATTTGCCTTTAAAATTTCCCAGTGGGTTGAAGAGTGTTTTGCACTATCTCAGACACCTTTAATTCTTACCATTCAGATTGCTGCCTTAACTCAGCCAACTGATGAAGTCGTTTAAGTGCCTTTTCTTGTTTCTTTTCATCTTTCCATGACTTAGAAGCTACATTTCGAGCAAATTCCCGTTGCTTTAATTCTTTCAGTCTCTGTGGAAAGAAGAAAAACCGAAAAGGTACTATCAATAAATAATGTATTCTTTTCCATCTACAAGGCTCCTTATTATTCTTTATCTTAAGTGCAGAGGTGACCTTCTGGATAGAAAGTGTAAAAGCATCTTCTCCATTGTTGCTATTCTCTGCTCCAAGACGCATTTAGCAGATAAATGTAGTTGTCAACCAGGTTATTTTTCCAAGTTTGCCACAGTCACTGCAAAAATGTGCTGCAAAGCCGGACCCCAGGCCTTGCTGGTATCACCCTGGCTATGCAACTATAATAATCTGTGTGCCTGTAAAAACACAAATGGGAAAAAATGTGCAATATATGAATGAGTATGAAGGGAGGCACGTTATGAGATGCATGTTCCTCCACCCACCTGCCCCTCACTCGTAAAATCGATGCTATTAAATACACTGAGTGGAATGAGTTTGTTTCAGGAAGAGCATCTGTTACTGTGAAAGATTTAGTTCAAAGCTCTAAATGTGATTTTGAACTCATTTTTTTGGATGGAGATATTTCTCAAATATGTATTTCTATATCGTATCCAGGAAGACAGAAAAATGGGTCAGGGATTCCAACTCAGAATAGAGGCGTGGCTCTGCTTGATTTAAGTTAATCCACCACTTATTTTAATTAATATTTTCTCTAAAACAATTGACTTACATGCAAGTTGGATCTTTTCTTTAGAATCTGCCACCAAGCACAGCTAATTACATTGAATGAATTGAGAAACAGCCAAAATCAAATGAACCTCTTGAAGTTTGGGGCTTAATCTTGAACTGGAAGTGTGTTTAAAAATTATCCTCTCTTAACTCACACAAAGTGATTTTAAACAGTCTAAAATCTGTGTCTGTTGAAATTATTTTCATTTCCTATCTCAAGTATAAGAGATGTTTCCCAGGTGTGGAGGAAACTATATAGTTATGTGAGGTAATAATACTATAGCTGACTGTTACAGAGCCCGGGACAAAACCTTTAATGATCATTAGCTTCATTCTTTTTTTTTTTTTTTTTTTTTTTTGAGATGGAGTTTCGCTCTTGTTACCCAGGCTGGAGTGCAATGGCACGATCTCGGCTGACCACAACCTCTGCTCCTGGGTGCAAGCAATTCTCCTGCCTCAGCCTCCCGAGTAGCTGGGACTACAGGCGTGTGCCACCATGCCCAGCTAACTTTTGTATTTTTAGGTAGAGACGGGGTTTTACCATGTTGACCAGGATGGTCTCAATCTCTTGACCTCGTGATCCACCTGTCTCGGCCTCCCAAAGTGCTGGGATTATAGGAGTGAGCCACCGCCCCGGCCAGCTTCATTCTTTAAAGGAAACATGCTCATGGGAGACAGTGGTCAGATAGCAATATCTAAACTAAGGATTAGAAGAAGAAGGCAGATCAGTCTTTCAAAAAGAAAATATTCTGAGCACAAAGAACAAGAACCTCCCAGAATTAGAAACAGCTACAGGGAGAACAGTGGACTTAACCTGAATTCAATTTTTGACAAATACTTCAAATCCTTCTAAAAAATTGAAAATATCAAAAAATAGAATTCTGCTCTATATGTTATTAGAAAAAAAGATCAATAGTTCTCTGGAAATTATAAACAACAGATGATCTGAGCATTAAAGAGTGGATAGCCTTGGTCAGAAGACAAGAAGAAAGGTTTATAAAATCCTTATTGCCACCTACCCTCTGACTTACTTCCTCAGACCCCATGTACTTGAAAGCCTAGTTCTTAGAGTGAAAGCTACAAGCAAAGGTCTTTAGGAAATTGTCCTGCATGATTTAAGAACACACATAAACTATAGTTCAATTTGTCAGAGAAAATTGCTATTTTAGAAAAAAGGAAAGAGTTTATTTTACACTGTGTTAGTACTGAATAAAAATACTTCATATTATATTTATTTAATATTAGGTATTACCAACACACAAAACTTGTACAATGCAGAGGAGGAAACTGATTCATTTACTCACAGTAATTGACATTTCACTCACTTTTGAAATCTTGTTTGAAAATTTGGGGTACTTCTGTTTCTTTTATTAGCCTTCTAGATTCCATGACTATACTTTTGAGTTATAGAAATGATTGAGAATTTTGTATTGTTTATCTAACAACAAATATTGTTAATTACTACTATGTTAATTCATATTTTTCTTACTATGAAGTGTAAAAATGTACAAATCAACAAATCAATTTTTTTTCCTTTCAAGGAAGACAGACAAATGTTTATACTTCCATAAGGTAGTGTTGACTTTCTTAATTAGGGTGCACACAACATGCTTTGAAAACATACAGGAACAGTTAAAGATTAATTGTGTTTAGGAAGTTTCCAAAGTTAAAATATTTTTAAGGAGCACAGGAAACTGGAAGAAGATATTTTTTTTAAAGATATCTAGCTACAAATTTGGTTTAGCCAGTGCTGAGTGCTCAAGTTTGAGTAGAGAAAAAAACCCAGAGATCTGCCTCAAGTTTTCAGCATACTGATCCATGTATATGTGTGAGAAAACTGTTCCAGTTTAGGAAAAAAAATCATCTGAAGAAGTTTAATAAAAACAGTGTCTAGTGCTCATGTAAGGCCAGGAATAGTGGCTGTTTTCACCAACGAAACTGGAAAAACTCATGGGATATTAAATAGATAATTCAGAAAAGCCATGCTGCAGTAGAGAATAATTAGCAATAGATTGAGTACCACTTTGGAGTTGCTTAAAATATCACAAAAACAAGAAATAAAAGTATAGCACTGACTCCAGGTAACTTAGCTGAATCATAGAACCAAACACTAGGATACGTATAGCAATACAAAAATTAGCCAACAAAAATGAGAAAAAGTAATAATATCTTGCATCCAATTAAATATTATCAGGCATGTAATAGCAGTTGAAACTGGTCTGTAAGTTAAAGAAAAATATACTATAAACTCTACAGCAGCCATTAAAATGATAAAGTGTTTTAGCCAGGGGGGACAACAAAGGAGATAAAAGAAAATCATTATATGTACTCAGTGCAAGAAAATGCAAATAAAAAAAAAAGAAAGAAAGAAAGAAAGAAAAGAAAAACGTATGGTAGACTGGACAATTATAAAATAAAGAGCAAGATAATTAATCAAATCTAAAAATAATAATACATTAAATATAAATGGTCTAAACACCAAAATTAAAAGAAGAGAGTATTCATTTGGAGAAAAGTGTGAGGTACAACCCTGTTGACTGCACAAAAAAGCTTTTTTAAAAATTAGGACAAATGATCTAACAGAAAAGAATGTAAGAACATATATTATGTCAACACTAGTCAAAACAAAGCTAGAGGGGGCCATATCACTGTAAGACAGATTAGATCTCAGAGCAAAGATATATTATCAGGAATAATGAAACTTTCTTCATGATGATAACGGAGCTTTAAAATACACAAAGCAAAAATGGATACCACTCTACAGAGAAAATAAATTGAAAATTATTATAGAATGTTTCAATGTCTTGCTATTAAACATCAACAAAATACTGGAAAAGGTTATACCAAAGTGATTACATCTGTTATAAAAGACCCTTCCAAAAATGTGTTTGTCTGATGAAAAGAGGACTATCAATCACTGGACAGATGGGGAGGACTTCTAAGAATCCAGAGGCCAAATTTTGCCAGCCTCATGTTTTGGCTTAGCCCAAGTTTTGATTTTTCTCCTCTTGTTCTGACAAGAACTCATTTAGTTAAGCCATGGCATATACCATGATTGTCAGTAACCTTCCTCCATTTAAAGAGAAAATAAATCATTTGGGAAGAAAAACGTTCTCTGAGCATGTGTAATGAAGCAGCTCTTATTGAGAACAGCACATGGCATACGTATTTCAGAAAAAAAAAATGATACTTTACACATTTACACAGAATAATGGGAAAGCAAATATAGTATTGTGTAAAGCAGGTGGCAAAGAGTGAATCTGTTTGATTACCTTACAGTCTAGGTAATAAACAAAGAGGTAGTATAGGTAAGATTAGAACAATACCTTACATTCTTATCCTTTAATGATAAAGGTAGAAGGCATTAAAGAAAACTAAGTAACATAACTGTGATACAAGTGTGTTATATTTTTAAATACATTTTGCATCTATTGAAAAGAATCACATTAATTTCCATTTATTTATATAGTAAATAACTTCTATTTATTTTATTGTGTTAAACTTTGCATTCATAAGATAAATACAGCTTGGTTTTTATATTTTTTGAAATATTGATGAATTTGATTTACTAACATTTATTATGAACTTTTCATCTATGTTCATGAGTGATATTGGTCTGTATTATCTTTTAAAGTTCTTGTGTCATTCTAGTATGGTTTTAAACAATTCAGACTGCTATAACAGAATACCACAGACTGGGTGGCTTAGCTAACAAACATTTATTTCTAACAGTTCTGAAAGCTGGGAAGTTCAAGATCAAAGGGGCTGCAGACAGATTCCGTGTCTAGTTAGGAAGTTCTTCCTGGTTTGCAGATGGCCATCTTCTTGCTATATCCTCACATGACCTTGGCCAAGAGAACAAGCAAGCTCTCTTGTCTTATTTGTAAGAGCACTAATCCCACTCATGAAGGCTCCACCCTCATGTCTTAATCACCTTCCAAAGAGTCTACTTACTTCCTAATACTACTACATTGGGGGTTAGGATTTCAACATATAGATTTTGAGGGAACATAAACTTTCAGTCTATAACAAGTACTATGGTAATGATGGCCTGATAAAATGAGTTAGAAAGCATTTTATCCTCTATTTTCTAAATGACTATACATACAATTAATATTATATATTTCTTAAATACTAGAGTCACCATTGAAGCCGTGTTTCCCAGAAGTGTTTTTACTGGTTGTTGTTGGAACTTGTTAAAACATGAATTCAGTTTATGCAAGATATATAAGACAAAATTTGTTATTCTTTGAGTCAGTTTTAGTAATTTGTTTCTTTCAAGAATGTTTTAAATTTTATCTAAATTAGCTGGTATAACATTGTTCCAAATATTTTCTTTTTATTCTTTTAATATTTGAAGCATCTAATGCAATATTTCTTCATTTAAACCTGATATTGGCAAAAAATTTGTATATTCTACATTATTCACCAGTCTTCCTAGTGATTATTGATTTTATCAATATTTTAAAAGAAGGAGATTTAGTAGTATGTTTTCTATAACAGCTAAATATTTATGAATTTTCTAGATATCTAGATAGGAAATTCTACACTTATATTTTATGATTGGTCCATATTTCCCTTTGTTTCTGTCAGTTTTTACTATGTGTTTTTGGGAACCTTAGCAGTTGCATACATATTCAAAGATTTAGAATTGCTATATCTTCTTACTTAGTTAACTTTTTATAACTATGAAACATCCCATTTTTCATTTTAAAATACTTTTTTCTTTGAAGTCTACTTTGTCTGATATGAGGACTGTCATATCTCTTTTCTATTACTTAGCTTCAGCATGGTATATCATTTTTTATTCATTTAATTCAAACTAAATGTGTCTTTAAAGTGTATTTATTTTAAAAGCCATTTATTTGGATCTTGTTTTTATTCATTCCGGATTTTTTCCTTTTAATTAAGGTATTTATTTACATTTAATGAAATTATTTGAATGTTTGTATTTAAGGATATCAACTGTATAATTAACATACCATCTGTATATTTGGTACATCTGCTCTTTTCTCTATTGTCTCTTTTTCCTATGTGCTTTTGAGTAGATCAAACATTTGTAGAATTCTATTTTATCTTTTTATTATTTAGTTATGTCTACTTATGTTACTTTCATAGTTGCACTAGGCATTAAAATATGCATAATACAATTATTACAGTTTATGTTAAAAATCTATATGATCCACTTAAAATAATATTAATGTATATTTTCAATGAACACTTTTCAATATGTCATGTTTTGCTGTCATATACCTTATTTCAGTATACATGGTAAACCTTGTATTTCTTAACTATTATTTTAAATGATACATTCAAAAATCATATGTTAAGAATACTTTAAAAGGAAATTTTATATTTTTTAATGTATTTTCTCTGTCTTGTTTATTCACTCATTTTTGTATAACTTCTTCATCTTACCTATTTTTTAAGAAACATATTTTTTGGATATGTATTTCTAGTTTCTTTTTTAATTGAAGCACTTTAAAAACATCATTTAGTTGTATGCTTTTTTTGAAATGTCTGCTATCTTCTTCTTATTATTCTCTTGCATATAAAGTTTCTTTTTATCCCACTGGTTGGATCAAAGATTTTCTCTTTATTTTTAGTTATCATTAAGCTTGGCTATAACGTACCTTGGCATGTTTTTCATTGTTTCTGTCCTTCTAGGGGTACTCTGAGCTTCGTGAATCTGCAGTTTTGTACCTTTTATTAATTTTGATAAATCTTCAAATATTATCTTTTCAATTTTTTTCTTTCTCATGCTCTCTTATCCTTCTTGCATTCCAATAGTGTATATGCTACATGATTTTATATTGTACTAAATATCACAAGTGCTCCATTACAGTTTTGCCACTGTGTGTGTGGTGTGTGTGTGTGTGTGTGTGTGTGTGTGTGTGTGTGTGTGTATTTAGTTAGGGTAACAGTATGGATTCAAGTTCACTGATTATTTCCTCTTCTATATTCAATCAGCAGATAAGACGATCAGAAAAATTCTTTATCATTGATAGCATGTTTTTAATTTCCAGCATTTCTATTTGATTCTTTTTAATAGTATTACTTTTAAAATTCTCCATTTTTAATGTATATAATTACTTTGTCCACTAAATTCCTTAACATGTTATTATTTGTTAAAGTTTCTGATAATTCTAACATCTAGGACATTTCTGAATCTAGTTGTATTGACTACTATACTTCTTGATGATCAGTAATATTTTCTTGACTTATATGTGCCAAATAATTTTTTAATTAAAAACTGAACATTGTGTGTAGATGAAAAATATAGATTAATGCATATATTTATACCCAGAAACAGATGCTTATTTTTCTGTTAACCCTCAAGTATGAGTGTTGGGCAAACCCAATCTCTAGTTGAGCTGCATTGGTCTTTGTTGCTTTATTTAAGTTCATTCTCCATAACCTTCAAGTATCTCATTTGCATATAGACACTACCTTATTATTAGTTCTGTACCCTAATACTTCAGTTGGTCCTGTGTGCCTGTACCACAGAAATGCTTTCTGTTAGTATTCTTATTCTACCTCAGAAGTACATTGCTATTGCGTAGTACTTGCTAAAAGGCCTTGAGTATGTATTTGTGAGAAGTTCTGTTTTAATGTGTCTGTTTTCAGGTTTAAACAGGCTCTGTACACCTGTGACTTGGACACAGGAGTAGAGCTATATCTTTCTTAATGCTCTTATCTACCAATGGCAGACAACTGCCTCTTGCTACTCTGTGTAGTTACCTGTGTATGAGGGGTTTTCAGTTGCCCATAAGGTTTTTGGGTGAGGAATTTTTATATGCTGCCAATATTCATCATAAAACATTTATTTTAATAGTGAATCATGTGAATATAACAGTATTTACGGTAAAGGGGATGTTGTGTAAGCCAAAATACCCTTATTTTTAAAATTAATTAATTATTTCTTTATGTTTGAGATGGAGTCTCATTCTGTCACCCAGGCTGGAATACACTGGCACCATTTCAGCTTACTGCAACCTCTGCTGCCCAGGTTCAAACAATTCTCCTGCCTCAGTCTCCCAGGTAGCTGAGATTACAGGCACTCACCACCAGGCCTGGTTAATTTTTGTATTTTCAGTAGAGACAGGGTTTCGCCATGTTGGCCAGGCTGGTCTCAAACTCCTGACCTCAAGTGATCAGCCCACCTTGACCTCCCAAAGTGTTGGGATTACAGGCGTGAGCCACTGCGCCTGGCCAAAATTGCCTTTATATTGACAAAAATGCCTTGTTTTACTTGTAATCGTAAATACTTTTCCATTAAAAAAGTACATGTTTTCTCATTTTTGTCTTTTTACTTGCATGATCACTATTGGAAGTTAAAATGAGATAGCTCTTACATAATCAAAGAAAAAAAGCAAAAGAGAGAAAAATCAACATGCTACAATATAGACAATTCCACACAGCACTGTTGCCCCAAGATTGTTTACCTCCACTTCTTTGCATTCCTATTAGCCCCCCAATATCCACCCCAACACCAAATTTGTTAGAATGTAGGTTCAACAATTGATGGAGCTTGGTTAGAAGATAAATAATTTATAAGCAGTAGAAGTTAAATGAAAAATACAAAAATGTGGAGAGTGCTGTCCTTCTCTTTTAATCATCATAAATGAGGTTCACTAATATTGAAGAGTGTTCTTTGATGACTGATCCCTGATCTAGGCCATGGCTTTTCAAATTGTTGCTGATTACAATGTGATATAATTCTCTTGAATCTGCTGTATAATACTTTTTGATGGTCTTCTCTTCAAATGGGTTATTTTCTTAACTAGGAAAAACGGTATGTTCCATCCCCTGAATTAATGTTGAAGAAGTTTTGCATGCTTGAAAAGTTCATTTTATCTTCCCTTCACAAGCATGCTCTGGCTGTACTTGTTGACCAGAGCAGAGCAGCTGAGATTCATGTGGGTGTTCTGGTGATAATACTGGAGAATTGAGGCATATGGATTAGCACAGACTGGATGAGACTTATGCACTTGAACTTTGCTGCCACCTCTTCAGCAGCTTTCTAAATCTGTTGAGTGGTGACCTTGCAGAACTCTGAGTTCCTTTCCTCTCTAGTCTAGCCAGCTGCCCTTTGCAGAATGCATCTTGCTTCTTTATCACTCCATCTGTGTTTTCCAGCTTCTTAGTCAGGTGGTTTGACTTAGAATATTCCTCCTCACTTGATATCCTCTCTTGAAGAAAAGCTCTAGTTAACTGCTCATTGGCAGCAACCCTCACTTATTCCAGTTCATTGCTTCACATTTAGTCATATTGGGTACGGGTTCATATATATCTACACTCCAGAGGAAGTCACTCTCAACTTTTTTCCTCTTTTCCAAGAAGCATAGGCTTCTTTCTACTCATTGCAGACTTTACACCATGAGCATGTTTTCTACCCCTTCGCTTAGAACAGATGACTTCTGCCTCATGGTCAATGTATAATCCAGAGTATAGGCAGCAGATGACCTTTGTCTTCTTCTCTGTACAAAGTCTGCAATATAAATAGAATTCTTGTCCCTCCCATAGTGGCTAATGACCTCAGACCTTTCACTCAGGCAGAATCTAAATCACAAGAAGACTTCTTTTGGTTCTTATTTCAGCCTTAGTCTTAGTCCCTGTGCACCTATGTCTTGGGGTTGGGCTTTCCCAGTAGTCCTGACCTCCCCTCCACTGTAGATAACATTTCAATGTACTTGCTGCTAGGTTGAAAGTTAAGGGAGTATTTGCTGGCCCCACTTTAAGTGAAAAAAGATCTTCATCTTTGAACTCATGCAGAATCCAGAATATGGGAGGGTTTTCCTTGTTTTTCCTGTTTCACCCTCAAACATAGGCAAACTTCTCCTGTTTGCACTACAAAGGGTGTTTTTCATGCCTCTGTGCTGTTCAGAATCTTCATGAGCACTCTTTTAGGTAAAGACCACATAAAAGAGTGGGTTGTGTGGGTGAATGCAGACTTGCCTGTGGTAGGGTTTCTTCTCAACTAGCCCATGACTGGCTTTCATTTAATTAGTTTGAATTGCAACCTCAGCTTTCTGATGGACTTGACAAAATTTAGATTTTGAGAACATCCAACATGTTCCTGTTGTGACGGGAGGTGACTTTTGTTGTGATTTTCTATATCCTAAGTGGAAGATTCAGCTTACGTATTTTAATTTCCCTTCCTTTTTCTGTGTTTGTGGGTTTTTTCTTTATTCTTGCAATCTCCCAAAAAAGTGTGTACCTTTCTGTGTCCTGAGGTCTGGGGACTCCAGGTATATCTTGTGATAAAGGGAACCCTTTTACACTGGTCCACAAGATTTATACGTTGCCATTTCCTGATTAGATTCCATCCACATTATGATTTAAATGCCAGAGTGATGAGGGTCAGAGATAGCAATAAATTTAGAGAAACTGAAAAAAGGAATAATTCTATTAGAATCCTATTAGGATTCAAGTATGCTTTCTCATAATGTTAGGAAGAACACAGTTTCATTTTTATATTTCCATTCAACATATCAATCTTGCTAGCCCCTATCCAGAACCACCTTTGTAACACAGAGCATGCATTCACTGGTTAGGGTCATCTTAATGGGCATGAAGACCAACAGAATTAATATTAATTCACATGCATAGTTTTGTTTGGAAAACATTTTGATATTTGTTGGTGATACCCCCCCACCACACACACACATAACTGTACAGAGGTATTTCTTATTTTCTAGTTTTACATAATTTTTACAGTGCAGACAATAAATACAAGTTAGCCAATTCTCCTAGTTAGCCAATTCTCCTAGGAATTTTAGTGTTTTCCCAAGACAAAGGAATTATCATTACATAGAGCATATTTTCACTAGTGATGATCAGGCCCTGGTTAATTTTCCACATTGATAAAACTCTGCTAGTGCAGGATCAATTTGTAAGTCTTCTGACTTTAGATAACTTGGAATGATCAGCTTTGTGTGTGAGTGTGTGTGTGTGTGTGTGTGTGTGTGTGTGTGTGTATTTAGAACCATGTCTCTATTCAGATACATTTTTAGCATTTAAAAGGATGATGAGGCCAGGCAAGGTGGCTCACGCCTATAATCCCAGCACTTTGGGAGACTAAGGTGGGTGGATCACGAAGTCAGGAGACTGAGATCATTCTAACACAGTGAAAACCTGTCTCTACTAAAAATACAAAAAAAAATTTAGCCAGGCATGGTGGCACATGCCTATAGTCTCAGGTACTCAGGAGGCTGAGGCAGGAGAATCGTTTGCTCCTGGCAGGCGGAGATTGCAATGAGTGGAGATCCCACCACTGTACTCCAGCCTGGGTGACAGAACCAGAATTGACTCCATCTCAAAAAAAAAAAAAAAAAAAATATGATGAGACTGTTTTCACTATCAAGATGAGAAAAACTCCATCAGAGCTAAATTTTCTGCTAAAAATCAATGTATATAAAATAAAAATCAATGATATAAAATAAGCACAAAACTAAAACAATGCTTTATTTAGCTATTATCTTTTCTTCTTGGATGTATTAAAATTTTCTTTTTTTTTTTTTTTTTTTTTTTTTTAAAGCGGAGACCCAAACCCCGCCCCCCCGGGCGCGGCGGGGGGGGGCCCGGGGGGGGGGGTTCCCGGGGCGGCGGGTCGGCCGGGGGTGGGGGGGCCGGGCCCGGGTTATTTCAAAAGAAAACTTACTAATTTCAGATTCCTAAACTGCTTAGTGTCTATAATCAAATACAGAAGTATAATTTATAGATAATAATTTATACACTTTTTCAAAAATTGCTACCACAGTAATCACTTGATTACCTTGATATGGTTTGGATCTGGGTCAATCCAAATCTCATGTTGAATTACAATTCCCAGTGATGGAGGTGGGGCCTGGTGTGAAGTGATTATATCATGGGGGCACTTCCTCATGAATGGTTCAGTACCATCCACTTGGTGCTGTCCTCATGATAGTGTGTGAGTTCTCATAAGATATGGTTGTATAAAAGTGTGTAACACTTCCCCACCTTTCTCTCTTGCTCTTGCTCTCACCATATGGCATGCCTGCCACCCATTCATTTTCCACCATGATTGTAAGTTTCCTGAGGCTGCCCCAGAAGCCAAGCAGATGCCAGCATCACACGTCCTGTGCAGCCTGCAGAGCTATGAGCCAATAAAACCTCTTTTCTTTATAAATTATCCAGTCTCAGATATTTTTTTATAGCAATGCAAGATGGACTAATACATACCAGTTCACCAGTAGGAGATTGGTGAACAGGTTAGAGCAGTTAAGAGCTTGAAGTTTTCTGGGAGTGGAAGTGAGGAAGACAGAGAGTAACACCCAACGATAGGGAGGATAAAACAAAGTATTTCCAGAGTTATTTGGACAAGAGAAAATACAGTATAAGGATGAAAAATCATTCACAAATCAGGCAGACTCGAGTTTGTGTTTTGTTTCTGTCACTTACTAGTTTTGAGACACTTAGAAAGTTATTCCATTTTCTCTAGATCTAGTTACGCATTTGTAACTTAGGAAACTATCAGTATCTACCTTGTGGAATTCTTGGGGTTATTATTTAAGTTTGGAAAGGTAAATCACTTAGCATAGCACCTGATATATAGCAAATGTTCAGTACGTATGAACTATATTCAGGTTAAAATATAAGGAATGGTCAGATTTCATGGAACTTTGGGAAGCAGGATGTACAAAGAATTTTTGAGTCAACCCACAATGGGATTCCATTGAGAGTATTTAATTCATGTTCTTTCTGAAAGCAGACTGAGTGGCTTTCATCTGGACAACATGACTGATAGGAGTATTTTTTTGCAAAGGAGAAGATGAAAAAAAGGAAGCACGTTGGGTATACTTCTACCTTGCCACACTTTAGATTTGAGCCTGACAATTTAAAGTTGTCAGTTATCTATGGTCAATTTTACATAAGAAAGGGTCTTTCTTATTTTAAATAATTTCTGTTTTTAATTCAAACATCTATAATTTCAAAAAATCCAAGGTTATATGTCACTACTGAGTAAAATTACAAATTTTCAATTAAAATGTGCTTTGTTGTCAAGATTTTCTTTGATAAATTTTATTTGAAGTGTGCTGTTGGGTATGAATACTATACAAATGGATATTAATCAGAGAAGAGAGAAAAAACCGGGATTTTTTAATACTTTCTAGAGGGAAATAGATAAATACAGGGAGGTAAAGTAAAAAAAATGTTTAGACATCTAATTCATGTTCTTGTATTTTTTTAAGGAACTTAAAGAGAAATGACAAAGCAGATAGACTTCATAGTTCTGAAGAGTAGGTACCTGCCATGACCTCTAACCAGATAAAAAACAATCCAGCAAAGGACTGTTGCAGAGGTGAAGTAAAAGAAAGGGAAGGTAGACCTCACATATCCTCTCCAGCTTTCACAATGCATTTGGTTTTCTCTCAGCAAGAAGTAAACTAAAACTTACAGAAATATATTTATAAAAACACATTTATGAAGTATTTGGAATTTAATTTTCTTCTTGAATTCATTTTAAAACACAAACTAAGCAATCTTTATTTCCCTACCTGCCAGCAAGAATACTTGGCACATGTATTGCAAGCAGAATTCAGTTGTAAATAAATAAGTAAAGAATCAAATTGATCAGGCCAGTAAGTCTCTATGTGTTAGGAATAGCAATATTCTCAATATCATTGCTTACCAGCTCAAACATGCATGTAAACATCTGCCTATTCCAGTAACCACTCTGTTGAACTTCACTGAAGCAGAACGCACAGGTGAAGTGAATTCACTCAAGTGTGTCTACTTCTTTCTCTCTTAAATAGAATAACTCCTTCTATCTCTGCACTTTTCATCCATAGATCTCAGGATAATTTCCAAGCATTAATGTTTTTCTTCACTTCAGAGTAAAATCCCAAGGTAAAAGGTCAAACTTATTAACCTAATTTTAAAGATGAAGAAATAAACACATAGAAGGTTAAGTGACTTGATCCACACAAAATGAGAGACCAGAAAAAGGACTGTGACTTGAAAACAGAATATCTAATCTTCCTAAAAGTAAGGAAAATGAAGCAGAGTTTATGCAGAATCCTGGACATATATAACAGTGTCATTTTGTAGATTCAAAAGTCTAGCCAGTTCTGAAATAATGCTCGTTGTTTGAAAGTGTTTTTATCAAATGATTTGGAAGACATTTACAGATCACTAACAGGATAAGTTGTAATTTGAATAACACTGCAACCAAAACAAAAGAATTAAATTCTATTAAAAAGTCTTCATTATTTCCCAGAAGAATTCTCACAATTAAAATGGGACTTTCTTTATTTTCTGCTTCTTTAGATGTCATTATCTTTTTCTTTTTCCTTTGCTTGATAAGATGTTGCTACGTTACCCAGGCTGGCCTCAGGCAATCCTCCTTCTTTAGCCTTCCTAGTACTGGACTACCGGCATGCATTACAGCACCCGGCTGCATGCCATTATTTTTTATGTGTTCTGGTTGCAATACAAACATATAGTGAAATGATCTAAAATATTTTTAAAAGGTCTCCCATGTTGGAAGCTACAGTTTGGGCTACTCACCAGGATGAGTTTCCTAACATTGCTGGAATAAATGCATCCAAGTAGGCTTCCTCAAGTATGACTCTTGCTCCAAGGACCATTTGTGCCAGAAGCAAGCTAAAGCTAAAACAGTGAGTGGGAAGAAATTACTCTAGGGGTGCACACCTTAATCCTCTTTCTTGGAAGTGCTGAGTTAAATAGATTATAATAATTCCTGGAGGATTCTTTCCACATGTGCTGGAATATGAATTGCTAGATGCTATGTCTAATTGCTGATGGTCAGCCATTTGTGCTTGGACAGTCAGGACATAAAGATTTCTTGTCAGAGTTTAACTGACTGAGCCCAATGTTTAAGAGAGATATAGCCAAGGCCTACAGACACTGCTGTTGGTTTAAATATTAGTTTGAGGATATTTCTAGATTTTAGGACAACCTGAAAATGTGGTGCATGAAAGAGAAACATTTCTTTATAACTCAGTGTGGACTAGAGTCACCTCCCTGGCTCAAGGAGTGGCATGTGGTAAGGTGTTGATGCTATGTGCCCCAGGCAAGCCACACCATTACTTTTCAAAGCCCAGGATCATCTGAGAAATTCTCAAATGGCAAATGAGTAGCTCCAATGTCTTACTACTTTTGAGACATTACCCAGATCCTCTCATGTCTTAGCTATTATGGCCAAGATCTAAGTCAGCTGTGGTATAAAACATGACTTTTTTTTCTGGTTTTAGTTACAAGGTTTATTTATTTTCTACACATGACATAGCCAAAGCTAAACTCTGTAGTGCTGTTGTAACCCATATTATATTAGACATGAATATAAAAATACGATATCAACATCAATATCTCTATTGACTGTTGTTCTGAAATGATTAACAGCATTCCAAGAAGTGCCTTCTTGATGAGTAAATAATTGCTTTTCTGACTGAGTTAATAGTAGTAGTCACAGGGCTTTCAATTGCCACCCTTTCCATATTCACAGCATAAGAACATACATGCGATAGTGTAATAATATTAATTCCCATGAAGTATCTACAGAGAGTATGTTCAGGTTTGGAAATATCCAGCATTTCTGTAATGAACAAATAAAAATTCAGCAATGAAAGATTACGTCTTAAGTAAATATTTGATTAGACTAATATTTACTAATAAGGCCTCAGAAGAAATAATTTGACATTCCATCACAGTCTATACTATGGAGAATAAATTCAATGTGAGAAAAAAGGGAAAGATTCCAGAACAGAAAACATCAGACCCTTTCTCATGCAGCAGGGTTTCAGAATTATCACCATTTTCTGAAGACAAAGTGGAGAGTATTTGAACGTTATGTATATTCTTTACAGTCTAGTATATAATCTACATTATAAATTCCTTATAGTTAATATTTGAAAAGTATTAGTCATTTTAAAACAAAGTATTCAAATAAATTTCTCAAATCTCTGACTGTCAAAAATACTTCCAAGCATTATAATGTAGCGTTAAGAGAACCAGTAAGGATTTATTTTTCTGTGTGAGGTTCATTTCTACCTCTATTGCTTCAAGTCACTTGTGGACAAGACCAAGGTCTTAAGGGAATCTTTATTTATTTATTTCTAAAGATCAGGAGAATTAATCACGTTTCTTGTGGGAAAGAAATACATTTGTACTAGGCCCCATACTTAAGAAAAAAAAAAAGGAAGAGAATCCTTTGGCAAACCTCTGCCCTCCCAGAAGATAGTATGGTTCCTGACATGAGGCCATCTTTATTTGTCAGGTTGTTATCTGCTCTGCAGCAATCTTTCCCTGCTGTGTAACTCCTTCGTGGTCACATCCTCCCTGCTCAGTTCATAAAAGGAACTTGACCTACTGTACTCTGACCTAGCTATCTAGCTGTTTTCTTAAGAGCAGTTTCTTGTATGTCAGTATCTTGTACAACCTAACATTACATTGATTTTTAAGAGCTTTTTCAATTTCTGCTTCATCCTCCCACTCTTTTATACTCTAGATTAGGGTCAGCAATGCCTGCTGAGAATATTGCAGACAGAAGTATTTAGTCTGAACACACCTGCAAAGTAAGAACACCTTAGGACAGGGAAAGGGTTTTTGAAATTTCCTTAATTTCCTACCTAAATGTTCTGAAATAGAACTCTCTTTGAAAAAGTAACTATTAAAATAGAGGTAGAAAGAGAAACATGAAATTAATGAAATTAGACTCTGGTGTAAAATTGAATTTTGGATCATGTTACTCTAATATAAAATAGAGATGCTATTTTAAATCTAAAGACAATATTGTGTTGAGCTATGTATATCAGAATATTGGCTTCAGTGGCTTAATCAAATAAGATTTCTTTTATTGATAATCAAGAATCTATATTCAATCACACCATGATACTTACACCTCCTCAAGGGAGTCCACAGCTCAGTCTTCTCCAGTTTTCAGTTTTCTCCAACTTAAACATGTGGCTTTATCCTCAAGGTCACAATATGCCTGAGAAATGTCAAGCATCAGAAATGCATTCCACCAAGGCAGAAAGAAGGGCTCAGAGCAAATGCTGACTCTCTTACTCTCTCTCTCTCTCCTTTTTTTTTTTTTTTGCCTTAAAAACAACAACTTTTTAAAGTCAACCAGAGTTGACTTCCATTCTCACACCATTTGTTAGAAGAATATCACATGCTATTAACATTTAAGTAAGAAATGTGAAACATCCAGGCTTTTAGCTAACTATATGGCCATCCCTTAGAATAAATCTGGGTTTTGTCAGTGAGGAGAGAGAGTGGAATAGACATTGATTAAGTGACCGGCAGTGTCTGCCCTACTAAAATTATTAAATGTTGCCAAAAGAAATGGTTACAGTTAGTGTTCATCCAAGCATACTACTTCTTTCAAATCTAAAACTCCTCTGCACAAATTTTAAGTCATTGAGCTGCAAAATAAAATACAGAGATATTTCTAGATCATTTTACTCCACATCTTTAATTAAAAATTACTAATTGTCACTACACAGCCATAAAAGTAAATGAAATCATATTCTTTGCAGCATGGATGTAGCTGGAGGACTTCATCCTAAGTAAATTAATGCAGAAACAGAAAACCAAATATCTGATGTTCTGTTCTCACTTACAAGCAGGCGTTAAACATTGGGTACACATGGACACAGAGATGGGAACAATAGACACTGGGGATTCCAAAAGGGGGAAGGAAGGAAGAGGGCTAAGGGTACAGTAACTACCTATCAGTTACTATGTTCACTACTTGGATGATGGGATCATTAGAAGCTCAAACCTCAGCATCAGGCAATATATTCATGTAGCAAATCCACACATGTACTCCCTGATTCTAAAATAAAAGTTAAATAAATAAATAAAAGTACTAATTCTCTCAAAAAAGTTTTGGGATTGGTTTCTTCTTAGGCATATTGTGTTACAAGTAGGAGTCAGCAAACTAAGACCCCTGGGCCAAATCTGGCCTTCGGCTTGCTTCTGTAAATAAATATAAAACACAGCCACTTCTACTTTTTTACATAAGGCTACTTTCAAACTGTACTGGCAGAGTTGAATCCTTGCCACAGGAACTGTATGAGCTGCAAAACCAAAAATATTTACTATCTGAGCATTTCCAGGATGTTTGCCAACCCTGAGTAGAGAAACACCCCCTGTTCTTGTTAGTTCAGGATGAAGGAGGTGGTTAGTTCCATATTTGTATACCTCATGGGATAATTTTCCTGACAGTGATAGCCACATGAATGAAAAAGTAGAAAAGCAGATGGTGGTAAAAGAAAGAGGTAATTATATTTGAAGAAAAATGTCAGTATTATTTAACTGATAGTAATACATTTGAGTCTCTAGAATGCAGAAATACCAGCGCATATAGGGAATAACTTGGAATTCCTGTGAGGATGTTGACTTAGCTTTAATATTCCCAACTGCCTTCAGGAGTCTAACTGAATCAAATTTGACTTCATTATCAAAACAATCCCTAAATATTCTCACTGAATAGGATCTCGCAGAACTATTAAATGCACAATGAATTTTTAAAACTCAAAAGAATGAATCATCTCTTATTTCAAGCATTTCACTAGAATTGCTCACAGAAAACAGCACAAGGCAGTTGAGAGATTCATGGTCTTTTCTAATGCCTTGCCTATTTTTGCATGAAGGTACGTCAGAGCAAAGAAATTAGGAAAATACAGTTTTGTCAAGAGTGTTCAAATATTCCAAGAGTAAGGAATATTGTATTTGAAAAACACTCAAAAGACTCACTTTTTTTTCTTGCAAGTGAAACTGATCAGAAGCCTTTTAAAAATACTTTTATTCTGTGTTTGTTTTTCAAAAGTATAACTCCATTTATTAAGCTCATTGTGGGGGAAATTCACGTCATATGCCTCATTACTAATTGCAAGAACCTGGGGATCTAAGATTTTAGCTCAGTATATACTTGAGGGAAAAAGCATATTAGGCAAGGCGATGCAAGCATCTTTTCCTTTAAATCAACTTTTGAGTTATCTATGTTCTTAAATAAACTGGGTTGCATTTTTAGAGTAGAATTTCTTTTGAAATTTCTCATTTTCTGAACTATAAAAACAAATGTTCCTATAACTTCATATTAGTTATTTTCTCAATAATTAAAGAAATAACTTGATTGGAAATGTATTGTTTTTAAAATTAAAATTATTTGAATAAAACTTTATCAACATACATAGCTATTACTGCTTAAAAATAAGATTTTATATACTGTTTTTTTTAGTGACTGCAAAACCTCTTGAAAATATACTCTAAATGAATGAATTGCCACTAGAATCAAATTTATAATTTAAGTGGCAATATATTTCATAAATACATAGAAAGAGTTGCATTGTTCCAATATTGGCCATTCTCAGATTTTCCAGTGAAGTATGACATTCAAGCAGAATATAAACATGTGCACATTTATGCAAATTTAGAATGTTTATATAAAACTTGCATAGTGTTTATTTGACTTAAAGATTTCATGAATGCAATTAACCACTTTAAAATATTATTTAAAAAAGATTTTGGGTTATGTCTATACTTTTCTAATGCTCTGTGCATGGTTCATTGTGTGCTTTATATCTTCAAATGTTTATTATGTAAAACTTTAGTTTGAAATGCCGAAGCACTAACGAAGTTTCCTTAGATTTATCGTAACTTTTAAAAATAAAATAATGTTACTCATAAAGAAATTTAATGTAAACATTAGAGACTTCGTGTTTTTCTCTCATTAAACTAAGTCATAATGTTTTAATACGACCTAGTAGCATTGAGTGTATGAAGAAACAAGCACATTCATTTACTCCTGGAAGTGTAAATGGATGCATGCAGTCTTTTAGAGGGTACTTTGGCAACAGCAATTACAGTTCTATATGTATCATCATCCTGATTCTGCAATTCCATGTCTAAAAATGCCTCTCACATATCATTACACATCTGAACAATGGCTGTTCCTTGTAATAGTGATGGAACTAAGTTTGGGGGGGAAAATGTCTGTATAATTCCTAAATCTGTGCTCTAAACTGCTACTGAAATTGCCTGTGATTGCTTCTTTTGGGGAATGATATACAAGTTATAACCATTTCTATAAACTGTATTTTCTTCATTCATTTTTATGTGTCTCTTCCCTACTCCCAGTCCTAAAATTAGCTGAAGTTAAAAAAGAGAGAAAGTCAATCACATCACTTTTGCTGTTTTTATTGCCTTCAGAAATATTTGAGTATAGAGCAGAATTCATCAAACTCAGTGCTAAAATATTGGTGGCCCCCAAAATTTTCCTTCTCAAGGCCAGACTCACATAATTTCACAGCTTTTAATAATTCTTTAAAAAATAAAAGACATGATCAGTTGATTTGACAATGTTTTAAGCAACTAAAATTTAAAACTCACAATTATGTGTCAAAGCAACAATGATCACAGGTATTAAATTTTAATAAGAGCAGAGTGAGACACAGGCACGGTCATGCGTGGAATGCTTGACTTTGTGAAAATATTATGGGCCTCTTTCTATTTCCTTCCTTATGAAGTATTTGACCTGTTTTCATATTCCAATCTTACAAAACTATTATGAAGACACAATGATAATGGGATAAGGTGTTTCATTAAATGATTATGCAATTAACTATAATTTGTAATTCAAGTAAAAATATCTTCTTTCACCTCTGAATTGTTTGCTGATTGGATACAAATTGTGCTTGGAGATGAAATCTGTTTGGATAAGTCAGCTATCTGGTGCTACTTAATCTATATATCTCTTATTTCATATATAACTTTATATATCCCTTATTTTGTTTAGTCTACTTTTAAAAAAGATTCCTAAATTGTATTAACTAAACTAATTCAAAATTGGGACAAACAATTATTAAATCTACTAAAATTGATAATTTCAGAAAGCCATACATTTTAATTTTCATAAACAAAGCAATCTAACCTTTAGTAGCTTTATAAAGTATTAGAATAAAAATGGCTACCACAAAAAAAGCACACATCTTTATTCAATGTAGATAGATGTAAAACTATGGATGAATAAATGTCATTGGATCTTCAGATAAATATGTGTATCAAAAGATATCCTCTTTCAAAAATTAATACCAGAAGTATAAGGAAAAAAATGAATATACAAAATAATCTGCTGAAGATTGAGATTTTATCATCATAGACTTTATTTCCCTTGTTTTTCACATTTATTATAATGATAAAAAACTGGAAACTGTCCAGAATATTCCAACTACAGGAGTTATTCAAATTATAATGCAATCATTTGATAAAAGACATGCTATCAAAAAGAAAAAAAAAACATATTGAGGAAGAACACCTAATTAGCTTGGAAATGGACACTAAAACAGATACTCTACTTATGCAAAATTACACCAGCCTCTCTTCTACTTTGTTAACATAATTTTGCTTTCAAAATATATGATGTAGTGATTCCTTGATCTCAGAAGTGCATGTGACCCTGATCTTGTCATGGCTATAATAAAATTCTACAATTTCACCAAAAGAAAATCTTAATAGACTCTGGTTTTCATGTTCAAATCAAATTGGCTGGTGGCCACTGTGTTCCTCCTTAACATGTATTAAAATATTTAATAATAATAAGGATATTAGATCAAACATATAAAGCTAGGGTGGCTTGAAAGTACTATGTACAAGGCACGTTAAAAGTACAAGTACTTTATTCATATTAATCCCTTTAATCTTCACAAGAAAATTATGACATAAATGCTGTTATAATCATTCTCAGTACACAGTGGAGACACAGACACTTAGAGGCATAACCAGGCAGCCAGTCCAGTTTAGAGAGTGGCTCTAACCAGCCATGCTATGCTGTCTCTAATGCAAGTCTGTCTTACATACTGAAGAAGAGAAAATCTTTCTAGGTGAAATTATTTTATTTTATTTTTTCAATTTCTAATTTTGTACTTCTTTTCAGAACTTTTTTGTTCTCTTTTATAAACAGGAAAATGAGACCCAGGTAAGATTAAGACCATGTCTTTTGCCAAATGCTACTCTGTACATCAGTAGCCAGTGGGGACTAGGACTTAGATGGAAAGTCGGTGCTTTAAAAGAAATCTATTAGCTGCCAAGTCTCTGGGGCTGACACTATACTGCCATGACATAGCTGAGTGTTTGAATTTAGTAGGTTCTCCTAAAATACAATCATGGTACTCTATTAAGAGTTAAGTTTGAAGACAAATACTTTAAGGACACTGCACTTCAGTTTCTCTTTAGCTTTTTTAGCTAACAAAAATTATCTTATGACCACACATATAGACACACACATACACACATACCCATAGATCCTTTGTGCTTCTATTTTTACCACAGATACAATCCTTGTAATGTAAAAGACAAAACTGCACCAGATAAATTAAACAAGCAAGGAAGACTTCATTCAAGACTGAAGAATAAAGGAGAGAGGCTATTGAAATAGGGAAGAGAAATTGAACTCAACTCCATTGAACTAAGGCAGGTAATTTTTAAAGGCTGGAGTGAACTAATGGAAAAGTACTGGAGAATGTTTTGGGAGAAGTCCATCAGTGTGATTAGGCCATCTACGTTTGTCAATTGCCACTTATTAAATTTAGGTTTCTATGGTCCCAGAGACTGGGAGACAATGATCCTATGCCCTTCCATGATTATATTTCAAAGGGATATTTCCCAAGTCTTTGGGAAAGATTTTATGGATTATAAATAGTTTACATCTCAAAGGGTCAGATAAAGAATTTATAATTGCCGGGCGCGGTGGCTCACGCCTGTAATCCCAGCACTTTGGGAGGCAGAGGCGGGCGGATCACGAGGTCAAGAGATCGAGACCGTCCTGGTCAACATGGTGAGACCCCGTCTCTACTAAAAATACAAAAAAAAAAATTAGCTGGGCATGGTGGCGCGCGCCTGTAGTCCCAGCTACTCGGGAGGCTGAGGCAGGAGAATGCTTGAACCCGGGCAGCGGAGGTTGCAGTGAGCCAAGGTTGCGCCACTGCACTCCAGCCTGGCGCCTGGTGACTGAGTGAGACTCTGTCTCAAAAAAAAAAAAAAAAAAAAAAAAGAATTTATAATTGAAAGTTTTCATTAAAAAGTGCTCTAAAAAAGGGAGGACAAGTCAAGGTCCTATAGTCTAAAAGAAACCTGTCTAAAGTTTAGTTAAGCTGAGGGCAAATTAAGTCTGTCTTGGTTAGCAGAGCCTTGGAAAATACACATGCACCAGCAGAAATAATTGAAAATGTTTCTTATCTTTAATGGCAAAGATCCCTGTTAAAATATTGTAGTTTGCCTTCTCAATGTTTATGCATCATTAATTTATAAATATAATTTTTGTCATAGATGCAGTTTTATAGTCTTTTTCATCAAATTCTTACTGAAGCCAGGAAAAAAGTAAAATCAGATGAATATCTGTCTATAATAACTACTACAATTAAATACTACCAAGAGCCCACATGACTTGTAAGATTTTTACATGTCAGATACCGTGCCAAAAGTTTTACTTAAACAGCTTGATTTAATTTTCCCCAGACTCTGTGAATACTATTTGTATCTACATCCTGGTGTTTCAGATAAGAAAACTGAGGCTAAGAGATGTTGGATAACTTGCTCAGAATTATACAACTAGCAATTAGTTTTACAGAATTTATTTGAGGTCCAAGCTGCTTGACTCCTGAGCCGTAGCTGATAACCTCTGCAATATTGTCTCGATTAATTTTTTGTGTGTACTTGTTAACACATCATTACTCTCCCTTGGAATCATGACATTGCCATCTTCACGGGACCAATAACTTTAAACTATATTTCAAAATAGTTTTATTTTCTATTATACATAAATTGAAGTTTCAAAAAATACATCCATGAAAGCTTTGAAATAGCCATTTGAGATTTAAATGTGAAATTTAGAATGTCTTCATGCCAGCAATGTGCAAATACCTGCCTTCTCCTTGGTTAATAAATGAAATGTCTGCAATACAACATAGATTCAAAGAAGCTATTATTTACTAGAATAAGATCTCAATCCAAAAACATCTTTGCTTTTTCTAAATGCATGAGACATGCTATAAGTAAAACCAATTACGATACTTACTACACTTTGGTTAAATATAGTAATTCCTAGTCCAGGATATCAGAGAAAATCTCAAGGATTTTTATGAAACACTATCAATGTTTTCAAAGAAAATGAATTTGAATTCACTTTTAAATCAGCTTGATTTTGTGCCTGAGCAGTACTGTGTTAAATTCAAGACAGTGAGCAGTGGTAAAAACAATTTATTGCTGTCAGGTTGCTACTATTGCTCTGTGTTAGGCACTCACCTAGATGAAGATGAAAAAGATATTCACGCAACTATAGTGCTTGAAGAGAAGGGAGATAGGCATGTGGCCTCTGACAAAGATGGTTTATGTGTTAATAACAAAATCTACTAAAACTGAAGATAATTTTATGGAAGGCCGTAGAGGCTATTTCATCAAAAGATCTGGCAGGCAGTTTAGCTAGACTGCAAAGTGGACTGATACCAGAAACAAGGAAGTTATGAATTGAAATTATTTTATCTGTCAATAGAGGACTGCATGGTCTCCCATCTCTCCTTTTCTGTGCACAGCTATATAATTCTTCTGTCTCTTTCTAGCATAACCTCCTCTATTTTAGAATGCATTAGATCTGAACATGGACATTCCAAGCTCTAGCGTTACATTGCCCAAGATGACAGACTGTCAGGCTCTGATTTCTAAATAATGGAGGAAAAGACTGTACCTGTAACAACTAACAGCAAAGGTCCATCCATGTCCCCAGTAGCTATGACAGGGTTGGGAGAGAGTTGAGGTCTACCTCTCATATAGAGGAGTCACAGGTGCGAACAATGTGAAAGGAGGGCATAAATCAGTTATCTAAGAATTGGATATGGGGCAAAAAAGAGTATCTATAGACAGGAAATTATGATATATTTGGTATACACAATCTTATTGCACAGAAGAATGTGGTAAGAATGATGCAAGAAATGCAAACAATTTGTTATGATAATGAGCATGTAAGCCATTGTTTGTGCTTATGTATATATGTCTCGTAATATATATAACAACCACAGCAATATATAACATCACATTCAAGTTGATAGTTCAAGCTGATGCCATGAGTTTTTCACATAAAGTCATAGCATTTAAAGTGAACCTTAATAAAGATATTGATACCTATAATTTGTTCAGTGCTTAACTTATGTCAAACAATGTTATAAAATGTGTTGCAAGCAAGATCTTATTTAATATTTAGTGCAACACCATAGATATTCTCATCTTCCCTATCTCAGAGAAAGGGAAACTGGCCCTTAGAGAGGCTAAAAACTTGCTGGGGTCACACATCTATTAAGTGCAGAAGCAGAATTCTCACCTATGTTTCTTTAACTGCAAAGATAATTCTCTGAACTACAATGCATAACTCTCATCCCAAGCCCTGAGGGTGGTAGAATTTCGTTTAGAGATAGGATATTAATATGTCCTGTGAAAGACTGCAAGAGTAAAGACAAAAGAATGATAAAATTCTGGAAGATTCAAGGAACACTAAAGATCTATTTTGAGCTGAAACACTGCATGCATGAGGAAAAGAAAAGTGAAATCAAGCCTGAAAGATAAATCTAGTCCTGAGTGTGGTGGGCCATAAATACTATATTAAGCAGAAAAGAAAATTAATTGAAATGGTTCTTGAGGTAATTGTGATGGTAGTGAATAGGGTTCACAGGGTGAGTTTGGAAGAGAAAATAGAGTCACAAGGATCAGCAAGAAAACCATTGCATTGTCCTGTCAAGATCAACTACTGCAGGCCGCTTTATTTAGTTGATATAAATAATAGGCAACTTTCAGCTATCCATGAATGAACTTGTTTATCAAGGAGATCAGCTGAACTCTAAAAAATAAGATGAAAACTGTCAAAGTAAGTGAGTGGTAAGTTTAAGGTATCTATTAGAATTTTTTTATTGATGCATTATTACTGTTGCAGAAAAATAAAACCAGAACAACAACAACAAAAGCACTTGTAGAAAAATTCCAGCCTCTGAAATTTTCTACATGAATGTAAGAGAATTTTTATCGACTTCCTATTTCTCAGCAAGTTCTGTTTAGTTCATCCACTAAGTTGTATATTAGTTGCTTGTATCCCCTTCCAATACTTTTACCCTGACTCAAACCATCATTATTTTTTTTCCTGGATGCCACCTACAGTAACTTTCTAGCAGATCTCTCAGCCGCCAATTTCACCCTCCTCCACTTCTATCCACTGTTTATAATATAAACAGATCCATCACTTCAAAACATTTTTCAGATTAAGCCTTTTGCCTCATTAAAACTCATTGGTAACTTAGAAATGATCTTAGACTAAAATCCAGGATCTTTGGAATGGTCTGTTATATGACAAATGATTTAGAAAATCGGCATATGCTGCTCCAGTTTCATCTTCTGTCATTCTCTCTTCTCTGCATCTCTCTTTATCCCAATGCTCTTTAGCTGTGCTTCTTTCTATGATTCAAATATGCCATAATATTTCCCAGTTCAGGACTTATATACTCTTTCTAGACCACTTTCATTTTTCCTTAGATGGCTGTTTTCTCATCTTCAGAATCCAACATCATGCTGTCAGAGGCTTACCTTCACCACTAATTAAAAATAGCTCTACCTCCTTCCTCTAGTCAGTAGTACATCATAGGAGGAGTAGTCATTAAGTGGTAAAATATAAAAGGTGCTGTAGAGTGTTCCAGGTTAAAAATAAAAGAGGGAGTATACAAAGATTCACATGGAAGAGAAGGACACTTATAAGGCTAGAACACAGTTATAAATACAGTAGGGGTACAAACTAGGGGAAGGTAAGAGATGAGATAGAAGAAATAAGTTAGGTTCTGCAGGGCTTTCAAGCCAACATAAAGAGGTTATGCTTTATTTTGAACTATATAAGTGGTGTGAGAAGGAAGGCAATGGAATGTCTCATGCAGCAGAGTGACATGGCTGTAACTGTACTTTAGAAAGATGAAAGATAGTAGTGTAGATAAAGTGAGCAAGACTGGAAGCAAAGAAATAACCAAGCAGGAGATGGTGATATGCTCATCTAAAATGAGAGGCAACGTGGAGCTAGCTGGGGAATACTTAGGCAACAAAATTAATTGTTGAGAAATTATCTATCAATTAGGGATCTATTTGGACTTTTGACACCTCTCATTACCAAGAAAAATCATTTATTTCAGTGAGATGTTTTCCTTTGGTTAAGGCAATTAGTGGTTGAATTAAACAAGTAGCTCTACTTTTATCAACATAAGAACGTCCTAATATATGTATGTTAGATATTGTAAATAAACTGATACATTTTAAGAGCTAAATGGGAGGAAGCAGTTAACCTTCAGTCTCTTAGGACAAATAAAACAAAACATTATTTCAAAACTGGGAATTTTAGAGCAGTGAGTCGGGTCAGAGGTATTTAATCCACAATAAAAACTAGATATTCCCAAAGTGAGTAAATTGCTGAAAGGCACTTTGAATAAACCAGCTGAGTTTTTTTGTTGTTGTTTTGGATATTTTTCTTTGAGCTTGTATTTGAAGGTTTAAAACTGTGATATCTTACTTCAAAAATGCCTTCAGTTGGCATATATGAATAAAACTTAAATAGTAATCAGAAATCAGAATCTTAGAGAGGAGAAAAAAGCAAGTATTTTCATTATAAACATCAATAGAGTTTCATCTGTCTAACAAGCAAACAAAAAATAAGAACTTCTATTTTAAATTGCAATCTAGTGACATAGGTTTTTTTATATGAAAAATAACAAGTTCCAGATAACTGATATTTGGGCTGTGTGACCTGATAACAGGAGATAACAGAATTCTTAGAGTAATACAATGAATAAAATAGACCATCTTCCTTGAATATCAATTCTCTTCATTAAGTTTGTGATTAAAAACTGAAAAGTAGACAATTTGCTCATAACATCTTGGTAAGAGTTTAAAATGCTGAAAATCTATATAACTGGTAGTTCTTAAGCTTTGGAAAACAAATAGGTGAAAAGAAGGACAGAATATTTATTATGAAAGTTGAGAAGTCTGACTGGAATTCTTAATAAGATGTAGGTGTGGTATCTGAGAAAATGGGCCATGAAGGTCTCCAAATCAAGTCCAAAATTCACTTAATTAGTCACTCTGAAATTATCCCAACCCTAGACAAATCCATTTTCTAATTTTTTTTTTTTTAACATCAATTCATTTTGCCTGTTCTTTAGAACTAGTAACTCTCACACATACCTGGGATGTAATATGGACCAACCATTTTGAAAAAAAGTTTTACCAGGTCTTTGTAAAATTGAACATATATTTATCTTATGACACAGTGATTCTATTTCTATTTACTCAAAAGATATATATGAAAATAAAATATAATAAAACTTGTACAAAAAGGTTCAAAGAAGCTTTTTCATAGCAGTCTAAACCGCTGTCAACATAGGAATAAATAATTTTTGCTATACACAGATAATTAAATATTGCTTTGTAATACAAGATGTGAACAACAGATACATTCAAAAGCACAGTCATTATGCTGAGCTAAAAAAGCTAAACATAAAATAGCATATACTATTTGATTTCACTTTTAAGGAAAGCAGAGATGTACTGTATCATAATAGTACTGCTGATTATAGAAATAGAGGGAACATCATACACCAGGGCCTTTGGCGAGTGGGGAGCTAAGGGAGGGACAGCATTAGGAGCAATACCTAATGTAGATGGCTGGTTGATGGGTGCAGCAAACCACCATGGCATGTGTTTACCTACCTAACAAACCTGCATGTTCTGAACACGTATCCCAGAACTTAAAGTATAATTTTTTAAAAAAGAAATAGAGGCCTTTGTCAAAACTCTCTAAATATGTGTAGTTCGCTGTACGGAAATTTTACCCCCCCCCAAAAAAAAAAAAACTTGCACACAAATAGAGCATAGGTTAACAGTGTTCTAGATTAGAGGAACTAAAAGAGAAATAAGTAAATGTAATGCCTGATCCTAGATTAGCTCCTAGACCCAGGAAACAGTATTTCTAAAGAACATTATTGATACAATGGAATTTGAATATGAGATATTAAAAATAGTGCTATCTAAATTTCTGACTTTGGAATTGTTCTGTGTTTGTATAAAATAATGTCCTTATTCTTTGAAAGTGCACTTGAAGTATTTAGGCTTAAAGAATTATGAGATCTCCAATATTCTCTCAAATGATTATAAAGAAAATTACATCCATATCCTCATAGAGAAAAATACAGAATATAGAGAAAATGTAAATAATTGGTGAATCTAGAGATATATGAGAGTTCTTTGCACTATTCCTGTAAATCTGAAACTACAGTAAAATGAAAAGTACCCTACCCCAAAATAAAGTGATATATGCTCAACCGAAAAATGTCAAAGTTCTGCGGCATATATAAAACACAGCAGAGTTAATTTGTGCCTAATCCCTTTCAAAAAATGTATTACAATTTACCTACCATAGATATAGCAACATAGGCTTCTGTGGACTGTGTGTGACAGAAGGCAGCATAATCTTACATTTGCCTCCAGAACTGATGTATAACTACAATGAACATTTGTTTTTGGAGAATAGCTTTTAAGGATGATGGTTATTATTTAGCATAGTTAACAGTAAGCAATTGTTATCTATTTAGACAGCAAGACCAGTTGCCTCTTTTGTAGTAACTTTAAAACCCTAAGGAGAAAACATTTTATCAACATAAAAAATTAAAAAACCCAAAACACTTAGTTCCAAGTTTGCTACTCCAGGACAGCATGTGTCCAATTAATTGAACTTAGTAGGAAGTCATTAAAAAGGAGCTGGAGAAGGAGAATTAAAACATAGTTCTAGCACATGCTACTTGAAATTGTGACCTGGTCAGGCAGATCACATCTACCTATACTAATTAAGATAGTCTTATATGATTTAGATTTCATGAAAACATTTACAGTTGAGGGGCTGTGTTAAGCTTATATTTCCTGACTCTTAGCTCAATTTTATACACATAATTATTGGCTAATGCAAAGCAATAAAAACTACAAATAGTTATATTTGACTCCATTGATTTCTTAACAAAATGAATATAAAAGAAGTCAACATTAAAATAGTTGAGATGGAAACCATGCTCTTCTCATTTAAGGAATTGGACTCAGAGACTCAGGCCAGCAGCTCATTAGGAGGGAGCTACCACAAAGTGTTACTGAATTACCTGATAAGTTATCTGTTTTACAGTTTAGAGAGAGAAAATGTGGTTCTTTTTAAAATATTAGTAGGCTACATTCTGAGACTTTTCACTAAGGAACTTATGTTAATAGTTAATTGGAGTGGATAATTTGTCAAGGATTGGGGTCCACTACACACAAAAATTTAAAAGTTTATTCTGGTTTAGGACACTGAGATCTCCTATGTATTTTCATGTTGTAGGAAAATAAGCTCTGAAAGGAATCATTAATAAGCCTTGTAGAAAGACCTGCAATTTATAAGAAAAAGAAATAGTCATCTTATTCTATAAAGCCAGAGGAAATGTGGCTCTCAAAAGTAGAAAAAAGTAGAAAGAGTTCTGTCCTCCCAAAGACTCTCTTAAATTAGGATATAACTTAAATTAGGATATCCATCATATATCCTAGTTTTTAGACCTGAAAGCTTCTTAACACCAAAAATTATATGAAAAAAAGAGATCAGGAAATTTTATTTTAAAATTACATATCCATATGTCTAGATAAACTAAGGATCATCATGTCAATAGGTAGAGTTTTTTTTCCTGTATATTTGAATTTTGCAATATTAACTGATTTATTTAACAAGGAAGTTTTATGTTTTAAAAGAGCCTATTTTCTTTCTCTTTCTTTCTTTCTTTCTCTTTCTTTCTCTCTTTCTTTGTCTTTCTTTCTGTCTTTCTTTTTGATTAAATAGCTTTCAGGTACAAGTGGTTTTGGTTACATGGATAAATTATATAGTGATGAATTCTGAGATTTTAGTGCACCCATCACCCAAGTAGTGTACATTGTATCTGATGTGTAGTTTTTATCCCTTTTCCCTCCCACTCTCCCCCTTCTGAGTCTCTAAAATCCATAATACCACTCTGTATGCCTTTGTGTACTCAAAGCTTAGCTCCCACTTATAAGTGAGAACATACAGTTTTTGGTTTTCCACTCCTGTGTTACTTCACTTAGAATAATGTCCTCCAGCTCTATCCAAGTTACTGCAAAATACATTGTTTTGTTCCTTTTAATGGCTGAACAGTATTCCAAAGTGTTTATATACCACATTTTCTTTATTTACTCATTTGTTGATGGGCATTTAGGTTGGCTTCACATTAAAAGAGTCTATTTTAATCTAAGTAAGTCAAACATATTTTTAGGTCCTGGAGATTGATTCAATTTTGCAGACTGTGTACATAATCTGTATTTTTCAGCATGCCCCAAATCCAATAAAATGAGAAATAGTATACATAAAATATTAAATTATTGGTAACTGTGAAAAACAAAAAAGAGTACCATTGACAAACTGATTATTTTGACCATTTAAGGAGTAAGAGAAACTGATGGAAACAAAAACAGAATTGGAGAAAAGCCATTCAGCATAAAATAGGAGCATAAAGCATTTGTAAGAAAAGACGGTTCACAGTGAGAAAAATTCTCAGGAAATATACAAGGTCGGAGTCAACAAGAAAACTTTGAGGCAATCTGAAGGATGAGACTGCAGAATTCCATTTTAAACAACTGTACTACATAGCATCTTGTATTGAGCAGTGGGCAGCAGCGATATTTTCTCCTACATCAAATATAGAGTGCAAGCACTGAGACCAGAGGGATGTAAAAATGAGTCCAGATAATTACTCACTCTCAGGAGAAGCAAGAAGCACTATCCAAATGCCCAGATAATAATACATCCAGGGCTCTCATATAATTACCAGAGACAGGAAAGGTATATTGAACTACCACCCAAAGAAGAAGCAGCAGGAATTCTCTAATACAAAAATTATATACTGCCAAGAACTGGCAAGCAGTTGAGGAAAACCAGTGCCATTTAACTCCTCACACAAAGAACATTAAGAAACAGAGTAAATAAACACATAAATATTATAATCAATATACTGAGATATACGAAAGTGAATCCCCATGTGTTGGAAAAACCAAAATAAGTATTGAAAATTGTATAAAAGGAAAAAATATAGATGGAACAGGATGTCAGAATGAATGGAACTAAAGATTAAAACTAGGAATTCTCCTAGAACTTAAAAAATTAGCATATGTATTAACATATATGTAGAAAATAATATAAAAAGTTAAGACATGAAACTAAGGCCCTAAAATTTTAACATCAGTGAATTAAGAGTGATAAAAGAAAAGCGTAGAGGCAGGAGAACAAATATCAAAGAATTAACAGGAGAAAATTTATCAAATAGAAGCAAAGCCTTGAGGGGACCCAGTAGGTATACAGAAGTATTTTTTTTTTAATTAAAAAAACAAGAATAAAGGCAATCAGACATATTTTAAGTGAGATTTCAGAACCTAGGTGAGATAAATTCTGAACTCTCCAAAAAAAAAAAAAAAACACTGAACAAACAAATCCAACTGGTCTCTTATAGAGAAAGAAGTAGTGTCATTATACTTCTCATTATCGAAAGTGGTTACTGGGCTATAATGAAGCAGTATCCTAAATGTTCCGAGGGAAAATCATTTTGAATCTCAAATTTTGTACTTGGCTAAATTAGCATTTACATGTGAGGGCAAAATACAATTATTTGTAAAGACATTTGGCATTAAAAAGTTTAAAATAAACTTATAGTTTCTGCTTAAAGTGCAGAAATCTGGTAAAGATCATTGTGCCTACCAACCATAAGAAAAGGCTAGAAAATCTACTGAACCATAGCTACTTTTCTTTAATCCATCAAAGAGTTGCAATAATCATAAGACTCATATTTTTAATTATGACTATGAAATATCCTTCCATTTATATAGGTCTCTAAATTTTTCTCACCAATGTTTTATACTTTTAAGTGGTGGACTCCTACATACCTTAGGTTAAGTTTATTCCTGAGTTTTTAGGTTTTTTGATGCTATTTCAGATTTTAGTCTGAACTCTAAGGAAAGAGAAGAAACTCGAAGAAGAAATAAAAATGTGAACCTTGACTCACTTGAGCAGACTACTAAAAGATGACAGAGTTGACATAGAAATGAGTAAGACAATTTCAGCTAAAAAAATGTTGCTACAAACTTAACAAAACCAGAAAATAAGTTTAATTAAAATTAACAAATTAATAGTGTGTAAAATAAAAAATATGGAAATAACATTGCATGTCATCTTAAAAGAGGAAGAGATTGGAAAAGGCAATTGAGATTCTCGTTTCTGCTTTCTTACTGATAGAGGATATAAATACCTAGTAATTCCAGACATTGAAAGAAAACAATTTATTTATTTATTTTAAAATTAACTTTTATTGTATTTTTAATTGGGACAAATAATAATTATATAACTTTTGGAGTATAATGTCATATTTTGATACATGTATATATGGTGGAATGATCAAATCAATCTAATTAATGTAACCATCACCTCATTTTTTTTGTGGTGAGAATATTTGGCCATAGGTAATAATAATGTATTATACATTTCCAGAAGCTAAAAGAAAAGGGTGTAATTAAACATGTTGGTTAAATACTGTGGATAACTATAGAATGAAGAGAAAAAATGATATATAACATCCAAATAATTTAGATTAAAAAAATTCAGAATATAAAAAGGACCTCCAGAAATTGTAGCAAATTTAAACCATGAAACAATAGAGTAGAAATAACTACAGATATAGAGCAATAATCATAAGACTAATATCTTTAATTATAACTATGAAATATCTTTCCACTTATATAGATCTCTAAAATTTTCCTACCAGTGTTTTATAGTCTGAAGTGGTGGGGTCATACATACTTTTGGTTAAATTTATTCCTGAGTTTTTAGGTTTGTTGATGCTATTTTAGACATTACTGACAAAAATGTTTTCCAGTTATTACTAATACATAAAAATATAATTTTTAATATGTTGACCTTTTATCCAATTATTGTATTACATTAACATAATAATTTTAACAATTTGTAGAATGTAAATGACATTTACATTTGATGTTATTATTGGTAAGTAAGAATTTACTATTGCCATTTTGTTATTTATTTTCTGGTTTATTTGTGGTCTTCTCTTCCTTCTTTACTTCTTTTTTGTCTATTTTTGGTGAAGGTAATTTTTTATCCTGGTATGATTTAAGTTCTTGCTTTCTATTTTTTGTGTATTTGTTGTATATTTTTAGATTTGAGGTTACCATGAGGCTTGCAAATATTACATTATAAACCGTGATTTAAAAACAATTTAACACTTCATAAACAAATGAACAAGCGAAATAAAACTAATACAAATTCTACACCTTAACTTTGTCCCCTGCTCTTTAAGTTTTTGTTGTTTCTATTTATATCTTATTGTACTGTCTATGTCTTGAAAAGTTGTGGTTATTATTTTTGATTGGTTCATCTTTTTGTCTTTCTAATTGAAATGAGAGTAGTTTACACACCACAGTTGCAGTGTTATAATAATGTGTTTTTCTGTGTACTTACTGTTACCAGGGAGTTTTATACCTTCGGTTGATTTATTGCTCATTAATATTGCATATTAACATCCATTTCTTTCAGACTGAAAAAATTCTAGCCTGGTGTGGTGGCTCACGCCTGTAATCCCAGCACTTTGGGAGGCCAAAGCAGACAGAGCACAAGGTCAGGAGTTCGAGACCAGCCTGGCCAATATGGTGAAACCCCGTCTGTACTAAAAATACAAAAATTAGCGAGGTATGGTGGCAGTCCCGTAGTCCCAGCTACTTGAAAGGCTGAGACAAGATAATCACTTGAAACTGGGAGGCAGAAGTTACAGTGAGCCAAGATCACTCCATTGCACTCCAGGCTGGATGACAGAGCGAGACTCCATCTCAAAAAAAAAAAAAAAAAAAAACCCTTTAGCATTTCTTGTGGTACAGACAGGTATGGTGTTGATAATATCCTTCAGCTTTTGTTTGTCTGGGAAAGTCCCTATTTCTCTTTCATATCTGAAGAAATTTTTTACTGGATATCCTCTTCTAGGATAAAAGTTTTTTATTTTTATTTTTAATTTTTTTAAATTTCAGCACTTTAAATATCTTATGCCTGACTTTCTCAGTCTGCAAGGTTTCCACCAAAAAGTCTTCTGCCAATGTCATATTAGAACTCCATTGTATGTTACTTGTTTCTTTTATCTTGCTGCTTTTAGGATCCTTTCCTTATCGCTAACCTTTGGGAGTTTGATTATTAAATGCCTTGAGATAGTCTTCTTTGGGTTAAATCTGTTTGGCATTGCATAACTTTCTTGTACTTGGATATTAATATCTTTCTCTAGGTTTGGGAAGGTCTCTGTTATTACCTATTTGCATAAACCTTCTACCCCAATCCCTCCCTCTGTCTTTCCTCTTTAAGTCCAGGAACAGAGTTGTCCCTCTGAGGCTATTTTCTAGATATTGCAGGTGTGCTTCATCTTTTTTTACTCTTTTTTCTTTTGTGTCCTCTGTGTATTTTTAAATAACTCGTCTTCAAGCTCATCAATTCTTTCTTCGGTTTGATCAATTCTGATAGTAAAAGACTGATCCATTCTTAAGTATGTTAGTTGCATTTTTTAACTCAAGAATTTCTGCTTAATTCTTTTTAATTATTCTTCTTGCAGACCTGTAAAGGTCCTGCCATGGTAATCTTGGATAAGACCTAGAAAACTTCTCTAGTTTACCAGTTAGAAACTCTTGATCTCTTCCATTATGTTCTCCCAAACAAACGGAGTCTCTCTGTGGTGAGCCACTTGTAGCTGGATTGGAGTGTCTGCTGCACCCCTGTGGCCCCTGGGACTGTACTAGGTCATACTTGAAGCCAGCACAGTACTAGGTCTTAGCCAAGGCTCACTGTAACTAGTACCCAGCTATCACCTAAGTTTATTCAAGGCTCTCGAAAATGATGCTATCCGGAAGCCAGAGACTGGAGTCAGAAACTTTAGAAATATATCTGGTGTTCTGTTGTACCGTGGGTGAGCTGGCACTCAAACCACAAGACACAGCCCTTCTTCTTCTCTCTCCTTTCTATAGGCAAAGGAGTCTCCACTAAAGGTGTAGTGGCACCACACTACAGACCCATGGGTAGTATTGCCAGGCTATTGATGATGTTCAGTTAAGGCCAAATGACTCTTCAGTCAGCTTGTGGTGAATGCTACCAGGCCTGGGACACACCTTTCAGTGACGTGGGCTCTCCTCTTGGTTGGGGTAGGCCCAGAGAATGCCATCAAAGAGTGAAGGTTTGAAATTGGGGACCCCGTGAGCCCACTTGGTGCTATACCCCCTTGTTGCTGGGATGGTGCCTAAGGTGCAAGACAGCGTTCCCTCTGATTTTCCCTCTGTTTTTCTCAAGTAGAAGTACTTTCTCACTGTAGCCATCAGAGCCTGGAATGTGCTGGGTCTCACCTGAAGCCAGCCATCTCAGAGTCTCACCAAAGGTTTATGACACTAACTGGGTATTGCTGCTAGTTATTCCACACTCATGTGCTCTTCAGTTAGAAAGTGATGAATCCTCCTGAAACTGGATCCTCCCTTAGCAAATTTCCTTGTGGTCTAGAGTATGTCTAGAAATGTCATCATCTGGGAGTTGGGGACTGGAATATGAGCTTCACAACCCTGACCAGTGTCCAATCCTACTGTGGCTGAGTTGGTATTCCAGATGCAAGACAAAGTCCTCTTTACTCTTCTCTCCCTTTCTCAAGTGGAAGGAAGAAATCTCTCTTAGAGGCACAAGCTGTGATGCCTGGGATTGGAAAAGGGATGGTGCAAGTACTTTCTTAGCCTCCTGTCTGATACCTTAGTAGGTCACATGTCCCCCAAGTCCACTGGTTCTGAGCTCAGCTCAGCACTAGGCCTTGCCTAAGAGTTGTAGTCCTTGTGGCCTTGACTGCCTTTGAAGTTTATTTAGTGTCCCAGAGGGCTTTAGCCTATGGTGACAAGGCTTGGGGGAAACTCAAGTTCCCACCACTGAGATGAGTGATCCCCCTCCGGGCAGGCTGGTCTAAACGCTCTCTCTGTGAATGGGCATCAGCTGAGTTCAGCCCAGTCTTGCTTTCTGCTGTGACAGGGCAGCACTGAGTCTAATGCAATGTCTCTCAATGGCTACACTCTCCCTCTCTCAAGTACACAGATTCTCAATGCACCACATAGCTGCTGCTAGGGGTGGGGAAGGGGTGGCATTAGCAATTGAAGACTATCTTTTCTGTCCTCTTCAGTACTTCTTTCAGGGATATGAATTTAAAACCAGATACTGTGAGTGCTCACCTGATTTTTACTTTTATGAAGAATTTTTTTTTTTTTGATGTAAATAGTTGTTAAATTTGGTGTTCCTATGGGGGCAGATGATTGATGGAACCTTCTATCTTCTATTTGGCCATCTTGCTCCACCCCTTCTCCATTTATATTTAATGTAATTACTATTGCAGTTGAGTTTATGGCTACGCTAATATTTAAAATTTCCACTACCTATATTGTTTCTTCATTCTTTTCTTACGTTGTTATAGATTGACCAAATCATTTTATCATTACATTTTATGTCCTCTATTTTCTTTTAATTTGTATCTTCTTTTATTATTCTTTTAGTAATCACACTAGAGATTAATGGTCTACTCTATGTTAGCATTTTTATCACTTCTAAAAACAATGCAAGAAACTCTTAATAATACTTTACTTTTCCAGAAAGAAATTCTATTTCTTCTTGTTGATCTATTATTATTGTACTTTACAAATGCAAAAAGGTATCTTATTGTTCCTGCTTCAAAAGTCAGTAATCTTTAATATTTACCAACATATTTACACTTTCTGGTGTTCTTCACTTTTTTCTACATATTCATGTGTCTACATACCATAACTAACCTTTATCCTGAATCATTTCCTTCAGTATTTTTATGCACATGTGTGCTGGTGACAATCCCTTCAGTTTTATGTTTTTGTTTGCTTGAAATGTAATTATTTTTACAAAATTTTTGAAGGATTCATCTGAGTGTCAAATTATGGTTGACAATTATTTGTTCTTTCAACATTTTAAAGATGTGTTTTTAGTGTTTTATGTTTACTGTTAGAAAGTAACCAAAAGTTTTATTATTGATTATTGCATCTTTAAAAGAATCTGTCTTACAAGGTTTTCTCTTTTACTTAGATCAGGTCAGCTATGTTCTTCTGTGATTAGTTGTAGTTTTTGTTGTATTTATTGTTTTGATGGTTTAGTTTCTTGAATCCATGGGATAATATATTTCATCAGATTTGAAAAATTCTCAGCTACTATTTCTTCAGTTTTTAATTCTGTCTCTTTCTCTCTCTCCTTCTGGAACTCCAGTTATATATCTGTTAGATATTCTGACTGTGCCCCGCCCACATTTTCATGTTCTTATCAATTCTTTCCATTTTTTTCTCTTTATGCTTCACAATAAACATTTTCTATTTAAATATAGTATTATATTCTTATCTTCTGCTGTGTAAATTACACATTTTCATAGCTTTTATTCATATTTTTCTTTTTTCAACTCATTAAAAATAATTTTTTGAAGCCCTTTCCTGTTAACTGTAATATCTGGATCATCTTTGGTGGTGTTCTTTGCATATCTAGTAATTTTGATGTTATGCTGAACATTGTAATTATATATTGTACAGGCTCTGGATATTTATCTTTCTCTACAAACTGGTATGTGTTTTTTTCCTGACACTCAATTAACTTATCTGAAATACCTTGATGCTGTTTAAGGCTTTGTTAATGAAAGCTTGTTTTAATATTGTTCTTATTCCTAGATACTGGATCTTATTTCAAGATTTTTTTTCTGAGGTTGCACATAAATGCCCAGTGTTCACTTAGGTTTCTCCCTTTAGCAGGATCCAAATGTTAGTGTCTCCCCAGAACTGTGTAACTTTTACTCATTTCTCAGCCTCCTACTCTGACTATTTTATCTAGTAATACGGAGTCTCACTACATTTGTGAGCAGCTCAAAAGTTAGCCAAGGACTGAGGGAAGAATCTATCCTACTCAGCCTTCTAGAGTTTCCTTTATGTGCCCCCAGCAAGTAGTTTATCCTCTAAACATTAGTTTATTTAATAGTCCCAAAATTTACTATTTGTCTCGGACACCCAGCAAGATGGCTGCTCCTAGTTTTAGCTTTACTTTTTGGCACCATAACCCTCAGAAAAATGACCTCAGGGAGAAAATCTGAGATTCATGTTACTTACCTTCTTTCTCACAAAGACAATAGCCTTGAGCTATTTAATGTCTGAATACACACATAAGTGTGCGTGTGTGAGTGCATATGTATACATATGTATATATACAGTTGACCATAGGACAACACAGGGATTAGGAGTAACAACCGCATTTTCACTAAAAAAATCTGTGTATAAGGCTGGGCGCAGTGGCTAATGCCTGTAATCCCAGCACTTTGGGAGGCCAAGGCAGGTGGACCAGGAGATCAAGAGATCAAGACCATCCTGGCCAACATGGTGAAACCCCATCTCTACTGAAAATACAAAAATTAGCTGGGCGTGGTGGCGAGCGCCTGTAGTCTCAGCTACTTGGGATGCTGAGGCAGGATAATTGCTTGAACCCAGGAGGCAGAGGTTGCAGTGAGCTGAGATAGCACCACTGCACTCCAGACTGGTGACAGAGCAAGACTCCGTCTCAAAAAAAAAAAAAAGTGTATAACTTTTGATTTCCCAAAAACATAACTACTAATAGCCTACTCTTTACCAGAAGCCTTACAAATAATATAAACATTCATTAACACATATTTTGTATGTCATATGTAGTATGTATTATATTCTTAAAGCTGGAAAAATAAAATATTAAGAAAATTATAAGAAAAATAAAACATATTTACTATTCATTTAATGGAAGTGGATCATAACAAAAATCTCCATCCTCATTGTGTCCTCATTGAGTAGGCTGAGGAGGAGGAAGAGGAGAGGTCGGTATTGCTGTCTCAGGGTGGCAGAGGCAAAAGAGGTGGAGAAGGTGGAAGGGGAGGCAGGAGAAACAGGAAGACCCAGTGTAAATTTATGGAAATACATTATATTTCTGTCTATATTTTTCTTTTTCATTTGCTCTAAAAATGCTTTTATTTAGTACCAATATTTCTTCAATTTTCTTTAGTTTCAATGCTCATCTGATAGAAGGCTCCGTGTCACAAAAGTGGTCTTGAATAATCATAACCCTCTGACAGATTGTCTAATGTCATTTTTCTCCTATATTGCTTCTTCTATGTCATCTTCCTCATCGTCCAGTATTGGCTTGGAAGCATTCATCGTCAGCAGCATGTCTTCTGCTAACTCCTCTAGTTAGTATCTGTTAGCTATGAAATTTCTCCAGGATCGATATCTTAAAAACCTTTGCCTACCCCCTATTTTGCTATATCCACAATCTATTTTGTTATTTTCTTGATTGGCTCTGTAGTAAATCCTATGAAGTCACACACAATATTTGGGCACAGTTTTCTCCAGTAGTAATTAATTCTTTCAGGCTTGGTGGCTTTCTATAACAATGATGACATCTTCAATGGTATAATTCTTTCAGACTTTCATATTGTTCTCACTTTCAGGGCTATCTTTTAGGTCATCTCTGTCCTTTCCATAGAGGATTGTGTGTACTGATGCTTAAAGTCCTAATAATTCCCTGATTTAGGGGCTACATTGGAGACACTGTGTTTGAAGACAAGCAGACCACCTTTGGTGTTGAATTCATGGGGTTATGGGAAGCCAGGCACATTTTTCAACATCAAAAGGACTTTAGAAATATAGTCTCTTACTGGAAGTACCTTCCTGACTTCAGGGAGAAAGCACTGATTAAACCAATCCAGAAAAAGTGTTCATTAAGTGGACATGAATCATCATAAAAATCTTCATCCTCATTTGGCTCCATATTGAGTAGGCTGAGGAGGAGGAGGAGGAAGAGGAGGGGTTGGTATTGCTCAGGGTGACAGAGGCCAAAGAGGTGGAAGCTTTATCCAGGCTTTCTTGTTGTACGAACAAAAACTGGCAGCTGGTGTGTTTATCTTTTCCTTCAAGTCTTGAGGGTTAAAAGCGTTGCAGACAGGGGGAAGTCCTGATCACAAATCCAACAACATTTGCACAGAAAAGTAAAGTTAGCTTATTCCTTCTTATCTTAAATTCTGGTGTTCACTTCTCTTTCTTACTAATAATTGTCTTTCCCGGCATTTTTTTTCTACAATAGGGCTCTTTTGTCTGAATTAAAAATCTGTTCAGGCAGATATACCTTCCCTTCGATGATTTTATTTTCTTCTTTTATTTTTTTCTTGTGACCAAGTCTTGATCTATTGCCCAGTCTGGAGTGCAGTGTCATGATCACAGCTCACTGCAGCCTCTACTTCCAGGGCTCAAGCCATCTTCCTGCCTCAGCCTCCCAAATAGGTGGCACTACAGGAGTGTACCACCATGCCTGGCTAATAGTTTTTTAATTTTAATTTTTTAATTTTATAGACGAAGTATCTTACTATGTTACCCAGACTGATCTTGCTCTCCTGGGCTCAAGCAATCCTCTTGTCTCAGCCCAGGAGAGCAAGTCCTAATCCCAAACCCGACAGCATTTGCCAGAAAAGTAAAGTTAGTTTATTCATTCTTATTTTAAATTCTGGTGCTCACTTCTCTTTCTTACTAATAATTGTCTTTTGTAGCATCTTTTTTTCTACAATAGGGCACTTTTGTCTGAATTAAAAATCTGTTCAGGCAGATATCCCTTCTCTTCAATGATTTTATTTTCTTCTTCAAATTGGTGAGATTACAGGTCTGAGCTGCCATGCCCTGCCCTTCAGTGATTTTCTTAATGGCCCCTCAGGACTCACCTGCTGCCACTTGGGCAGCAGAAGCCATTTTTCCTGATATCTTGACATTTTTTAAGCCAAAAATGTTTCTAAAATTATCACACCATCCTTTGTTGGCATTAAATTAGCCAGCTTTAGATCTTTAACCTTACTTTTGCTTGAAGTTGTCATATAACTTCACTTTTTTTTCCCAAATCCTGTTGGAGTCTATAGTTATCCCTTTCTTATAGCAATCCTGCCCCCCACATGAAAGTTGCACTTTCAAGAGGAGATAAAAATGGTTGTTCACAAAAACTGCCAGCTTTTTCTAGCTGATGGGTAGCTGCAGTGTGGGCTTTATGCTGTGTTCATTTATCTTGAAATAGTGGGCAACCATGCTGCAGACCTCAATCTATGTTACATATGAAGCAATTCAACTTTTTCCTATAATGTCATGACTTTTCCTTTGCAGAACACTTTTAGCATCACTAGTGCTAATTCATATGGGTCCCATGGAGTTACTCAAGGTGTAACACTGGACACAAAATAAAATATGTGAGAAGTGAGAGATACCATTTTTTACTGCAATATGCAATTTACTGGAGAGATGAATTGCCCACGTAAAGACGATCAGCATCACAAGGCATTTTTAAGTGGATACTCACAACATTTGTGCTCACTGCAATAGCAACAAGAAGTTGCTATAAAATTATTATAGCCATATAGTATGTACTACAGTTAATTTTATTCAGTTATATTTTAATACTGGATCTTTGTGTGTGTTTACTTTTACCTCAACTGTGAATGGTGCTATATATGGTCTGTATGTGTACATTTTGCTAGATTTAAACATTTTATAACAGATTTGTGTATATTTTAGGGTAGTAAATGATAAAACAGACTAATATCTCCTTGTGTTTTATACATTTATGATATATCTAACTTGTTCTTAACTTTTTTGATATTTCTAAATTACATAGTATGTCTGAGACCAAAAGTTTTTCAAATTGTCAAAAATATCCAAAAAACATTTCAATATATTTACTGAAAAAAATCTACATACAAGTGGCCTCATGGAATGCTAATCTATGCTATTTATTGTCAGCTGTATGTGTATACAGAAAAATTTATATAAATTCATAATATTAGAGGATTTTAGTTAATATAATTAAATATATAAACTAATAAAACAATAAGAATTTCTGGTCTACACGATATTATAAGCCTAGATTATGACACAACACTCTGATTTAAACACATGGCAAAGCCGAGTACAATATGAACATAAATAACAACAATAAAAAGTGACATAGCAGGGATCAAAGTGAAATAAATAGCTCTGTAGACTATACAGACAGGTTCTTGCTGTGTCACAAGGCTGGAGTGCAGTTGGCTCAATTATAGTTCATAGACTATAAATAAATCAAAAACACAAAGCAAGGTATAGTGTCAATGGGCTTTAATACATATACACATTTAGTTTAGAGTATTTTATGACAAGCATGTGGGTGATACTAAGTATTATGTGATCATTAGAACTACCCGATGCTTAACTGCTATTTTACAAAACTTTCATCTCTCTCTTTTTTTTAATGCTTCTCAATACCACATTTTAATTTATTAATGCTTTCTTCAGTAGTGTCAATTTTACAGATTCTTCTTGGATTATTCAATTTTACTTTTTTATAAAGTTCATTAATTTTGTATGACAACATTTTGATGACTTTCAGAACCTCCTGTTGTTAATTTACTGCATTTTTAAAGTATCTTGAACATATTTCAAATTTTTGTATTTTCAGAGTATGAATTCATTATGGAGAAAATTAATTTTATTTAATTTCATGTTCTGATTGGTTTTCTTAGTTGTATCTCTTATTGTATTAACTTCCTAGGACTGATAAAATATATCACTACAAACTTGGTAGCTTAAAACAACAGAAATTTCTACAAGGCTACAGTAATCACAACAGCATGGTACTGGTACCAAAACAGAGATATAGACCAATGGAACAGAACAGAGGCCTCAGAGGCAACACAATACATCTACAACCATCCGATCTTTGACAAAACTGACAAAAACAAGCAATGGGGAAAGGAGTCCCTGTTTAATAAATGGTGTTGGGAAAACTGGCTAGCCATGTGCAGAAAGCAGAAACTGGACCCCTTCCTGACACCTTACACTAAAATTAACTTCAGATGGATTAAAGACTTAAACATAAGACCTAACACCATAAAAAACCTAGAAGAAAATCTAGGCAAAACCATTCAGGACATAGGTGTAGGCAAGGACTTCATGACCAAAACACCAAAAGCATTGGCAATAAAAGCCAAAATAGACCAATGGGACCTAATTAAACTCCACAGCTTCTGCACAGCAAAAGAAACAGTCATTAGAGTGAATCGGCAACCAACAGAATGGGAAAAAATTTTTACAGTCTACTCATCTGACAAAGGGCTGATATCCAGAATCTACAAAGAACTGAAACAGATTTACAAGAAAAAAATGAACAAGCCCATTCAAAAGTGGGCAAAGGATATGAACAGACACTTTACAAAAGAAGACATACATGAGGCCAACAAACATATGAAAAAATGCTCATCATCACTGGTCATTAGAGAAATGCAAATCAAAACTACATTGAGATACCATCTCACGCCAGTTAGAATGGCGATCATTAAAAAATCTGGAGACAACAGATGCTGGAGAGGATGTGGAGAAATAGGAACACTTTTACACTGTTGGTGGGAGTATAAATTAGTTCAACCACTGTGGAAGACAGTGTGGCGATTCCTCAAGGACCTAGAAATAGAAATTCCATTTGACCCAGCAATCCCATTACTGGGTATATATCCAAAGGATTATAAATCATTCTACTCTAAGGACACATTCTACTATAAACACGCACACGTATGTTCATTGCAGCCCTGTGTACAATAGCAAAGACCTGGAACCAACCCAAATGCCCATCGATGATAGACTGGACAGGGAAAATGTGGCACATACACACCATGAAATATTATGCAGCCATCAAAAATGATGAGTTTGTGTCCTTTGTAGGGACATGGATGAACCTGGAAACCATCATTATCTGCAAACTGACACAAGAACAGAAAATCAAACACCACATGTTCTCACTCATAGGTGGGTGTTGAACAATGAGAACACATGGACAGAGGGGAGGGGGAGCATCACACACTGGGGTCTGTTGGGGGGAAATGGGGAGGGACAGCAGGGGGTGGGGAGTTGAGAAATGCCAGATATAGGTGATGGGGAGGAAGGCAGCAAATCACACTGCCATGTGTGTACCTATGCAACAATCTTGCATGTTCTTCACGTGTACCCCAAAACCTAAAATGCAATAAAAAAATAAAATAAAATAAAATAATAACAATAAAAAAACACAGAAGTTTATTCTTTCACAATTCTGGCTGCCAGGAGTCTAAAATTAGTTTCACTGGGCTGAAATCAAGGTATTGGCAGGGCCACACTCCCTTCAGAGGGTCTAGGGGAGACTCCCGTCTTGCCTCTTAGAGCTTCTGGTGGCTGCTGGTATTCCCTGCTTGTGACTGCATCACTCCAGTGTCTTTCTGCCTCTATAATCACATGGGAGAGGTGTCTCTTCTGTGTATTATTAAATATTCCTCTGCCTCTTATTATAAGGACATACTTTATTTTATTTTGTTTTACTTACAACCTCCCCCACTGAATCCAAGTTAATGGTACCATCTCAAGACACACATTTTGATCACACCAGCAAAGACCATTTTTCCAAATAAGATAGAATATATAGGTTGCAGAGATTAAAACCTGCTGTTTGAAGGGAGAGGGGGGTATTATTCACCCTATCACATTTATTATTTGATTTCTTCCTTGTTTGGGCATTTTATGTTGAGTTTCACGTTGAGTGGAAAGGCATTATTTTGGTATTGTTGTTTTGTTATTTTTGATAACTTTTTTTAAATCAGTTTTTAAATTAACTGTCCCTGGGGTCTCCAACCAAATCATGTCTTTGGTGGTAATTGACCTCTCTTTGTTATGATAATATTTGCAATGTTACAGGCACATGTACCATTTCATAGTCATGAATTTGGTGGCTTCTATAGGCTGGGAGCTTGTTAAAAGTAGTAATCACAGTTTGCACTTTGCCACTGTTTAAGTTACATTGTTTTAGGCTCTCTTCTTTCTAGTGTGGGAAAGCCTACCCCAGGGCCATATGTCAAGCAGAGACTTTTAGACTCTGGACTCTGTCTGAGTGGATTATATTTATTATCCTTTAGCTTACAATTCTAGAAGTACTTTGGTTGCTCTTGAATCCAGAACCCATTAATACTATACCTTACTTTGTGTTCCTTTTCTTTCTTTCTTTTTTCTTTCCTTTTCTTTTCTTTCTCTTTTTTTTTTTTTTGACAGAGTCTCAGTCTGTTGCCCAGGCTGGAGTGCAGTGGTGCAATCTTGACTCACTGCAACTACCACCTCCCTGGTTCAAGTGATTCTGTGGCCTCAGCCTCCTGAGTAACTGGAATTACAGGTGTGCAGTACCACACCCAGCTAATTTTTGTATTTTTGGTGGAGATGGGGTTTCACCTTTTTGGCCAGGCTGGTCTTCAACTCCTTACTTCAAGTGATCCACCTGCCTCGGTCTCTCAAAGTGCTGGGATTGCAGGCGTGAGCCAACATGCCCAGCCTGTGTTTCTTACCTGTTTATAGTCTATAGACTATGATCCCACCACTGCACTTAAGCCTGGGTGACACAAAAAGACCCTGTCTGTAAAGTCTACAGAGATATTTATTTCATTTTCCCTGCTATGGCATTTTTTGTTGTTATCTATATTCATATTATAGTTGGCTTTGCCATATGTTTAAAGTAGAGAGTTGTGTGGTAATCTAGGCTTATAAACATCATCTAGAGCAGAAATTCTACTTGTTTTTACTATTTTACATTTTTTTTTTTTACTTATTTTTTTTATTTTTATTTTTATTTTTTTTATTGCATTTTAGGTTTGGGGGTACATGTGAAGAACATGGAAGATTGTTGCATAGGTACACACATGGCAGTGTGATTTGCTGCCTTCCTCCCCATCACCTATATCTGGCATTTCTCCCCATGCTATCCCTCCCCAACTCCCCACCCCCAACTACCCCTCCCCTTTTCCCCCCCAACAGACCCCAGTGTGTGATACTCCTCTCCCTGTGTCCATGTGTTCCCATTGTTCAACACCCACCTATGAGTGAGAACATGCGGTGTTTGATTTTCTGTTCTTGTGTCAGTTTGCTGAGAATGATGGTTTCCCAGGTTCATCCATGTCCCTACAAAGGACACGAACTCATCATTTTTGATGGCTGCATAATATTCCATGGTGTATATGTGCCACATTTTCCCTGTCCAGTCTATCATCGATGGGCATTTGGGTTGGTTCCAGGTCTTTGCTATTGTAAACTGTGCTGCAATGAACATTCGTGTGCATGTGTCCTTATAGTAGAACGATTTATAGTCTTTTGGATATATACCCAGTAATGGGATTGCTGGATCAAATGGAATTTCTATTTCTAGGTCCTTGAGGAATCGCCACACCGTCTTCCACAATGGTTGAACTAATTTACACTCCCACCAACAGTGTAAAAGCGTTCCTATTTCTCCACATCCTCTCCAGCATCTGTTGTCTCCAGATTTTTTTAATGATCGCCATTCTAACTGGCGTGAGATGGTATCTCAATGTAGTTTTGATTTGCATTTCTCTAATGACCAGTGATGATGAGCATTTTTTCATATGTTTGTTGGCTTCACGTATGTCTTCTTTTGTAAAGTGTCTGTTCATATCCTTTGCCCACTTTTGAATGGGCTTGTTCATTTTTTTCTTGTAAATCTGTTTCAGTTCTTTGTAGATTCTGGTTATCAGCCCTTTGTCAGATGGGTAGACTGCAAAAATTTTTTCCCATTCTGTTGGTTGCCGATTCATTCTAATGACTGTTTCTTTTGCTGTGCAGAAGCTGTGGAGTTTAATTAGGTCCCATTGGTCTATTTTGGCTTTTGTTGCCAATGCTTTTGGTGTTTTGGTCATGAAGTCCTTGCCTACGCCTATGTCCTGAATGGTTTTACCTAGATTTTCTTCTAGGTTTTTTATGGTGTTAGGTCTTATGTTTAAGTCTTTAATCCATCTGGAGTTAATTTTAGTGTAAGGTGTCAGGAAGGGTCCAGCTTCTGCTTTCTGCACATGGCTAGCCAGTTTTCCCAACACCATTTATTAAACAGGGACTCGCTTCCACAGTGTTTGTTTTTGTCAGGTTTGTCAAAGATCGGGTGGTTGTATTAATTGTATTATCTAAAAAACTCCTAATATGAATTTTTATAAATCATCCTAAATTATTCTGGTTGAAATAAAATCATGTTAATATCAGACATAAAATTTCTTAGGCATTCCACTGTAATGTAGTGCTAGTTAGGAAACTTTAAATGTTATCACATCATCTGAGAAAATGCTGATGAAAATGCAGTTCTTCAAAAGCTGTAAGACTCTCTCATAAAATAATTAATAGAGAGCTACTGATTTTTTTCTAACCTAGGAGCCAAATAAAACATTATTAATTAATATTTAAAACCCAACTTTGATAATAAATGTATAACCATGCCAACTTATCATTTATAGCTATCATAATTATATGCAGGTCTTAAAAGGAGAATTCCTTAAAGAAATGCATTCTACAATATAAATCTATGAACAACAGGATATGTGACTAGCTGTTCAGGATACAATTGTGCTGTTAAATTTTCAACATCAATCATAAAGTGAAAGAATGGTGCAGATGGTCATGATATTTTTTAAGTTTACTACAAAACTCTGATGGTTGAACAAAGATTACACATTATGGTACAGACATTAAAATATAAACATCTTGAAAAATACTTCTTAAGATGTTTTTGATGGTAGATCTTAACATCGGATATGATTAACAAGCTAAATATACTCACAAATGTTTGTTTATTGGTGCATTAGCTGTGCATTTGAGGAATTTCTCTTCTGTGTGTATGTAAATATAAAATGTTATATCTACATATAACATATGTAGATATAACATTTTATATTTATATGTTGTATTTTATTATATATTTTTATATATTATATATTTATATATAATACATATTTATCTACATAATAAACTGCAAAAGTCTATTAAATTTGACAACAGATCAAAGTTGTTTCAAATAATTCAAGTGTACATTTCTGTGTGCCAATGCTAACAGATTCAAAATGTATACCTATAGCCCAAAAGACACAAAGGGATACACTAAAACACAAACATAATATTTTTCAGGAGGGAAAAAACAGCTTATGAACACTTCTTGATGATTTACAGTATAGTGTCTACATTGTTCAGTAGACTAAAGTGATAAAAAGACTCCACAATACCTCTAGAGTCATACTAAGTACAAATATATGATTAAGTTTAAAATGATATAGTTGACAAATATATTAATACTAGGAAGTTAATTTTAATGTTAATTAAAATATAGTCAAATATCCAGTTAAAGGCATATTGTGATTATTATCAAATGTACTTTCAAAGAAAGTAAATCTCAATTATACTTACTGAATTATTTTTGTTATGATTTTATTTTGTCACAGATAAATGTTCTCTTTAAAACATGCATAAAACCACATTTTTAAAATATATTTTTGGATATCAGCCCTTTGTCAGATGGGTAGAGCATACAAAGGGCTGATATCCAGAATCTACAAAGAACTAAAACAGATTTACAAGAAAAAAACAAACAAGCCCATTCAAAAGTGGGCGAAAGATATGAACAGACACTTTACAAAAGAAGACATACATAAATCCAACAAACATATGAAAAAATGCTCATCATTACTGGTCATTAGAGAAATGCAAATCAAAACTACATTGAGATACCATCTCACGCCAGTTAGAATGGTGATCATTAAAAAATCTGGAGACAATAGATGCTGGAGAGGATGTGGAGAAATAGGAACGCTTTTACACTGTTGGTGGGAGTGTAAATTAGTTCAACCACTGTGGAAGACAGTGTGGTGATTACTCAAGGACCTAGAAATAGAAATTCCATTTGACTCAGCAATCCCATTACTGGGTATATATCCAAAGGATTATAAATCATTCTACTATAAGGACATATGCACACGAATGTTCATTGCAGCACAGTTTACAATAGCAAAGACCTAGAACCAACCCGAATGCCCATCGATGATAGACTGGACAGGGAAAATGTGGCACATATACACCATGGATTATGCAGCCATCAAAAACGATGAGTTCGTGTCCTTTGTAGGGACATGGATGAACCTGGAAACCATCATTATCTGCAAACTGACACAAGAACAGAAAATCAAACACCGCATGTTCTCACTCATAGGCAGGTGTTGAACAATGAGAACACAGGGACAGAGGGAGGGGGAGCATCACACACTGGGGTCCGTCAGGGGGGAAAAAGGGGAGGGACAGCGGCGGGGTGGGGAGTTGGGGGAGAGATAGCATGGGGAGAAATGCCAGATATAGGTGATGGGGGAGGAAGGCAGCAAATCACACTGCCATGTGTGTACCTATGCAACAGTCTTGCATGTTCTTCCCATGTACCCCAAAACCAAAAATGCAATAAAAAATATATATAAAAAATAATAAAAAACATATTTTTAATTTGCCTCATAATTTATCTCAGAAGTCCACTGTATACCCCTAAACATATATTGTAAATTTGAAATTATTAGTGTTTATATTTTAGTGAACCCCTAATACAAACACAATATAGGCTCTGAGACTTTGCATTCTGAACCAGTGTAACGCTCAACCTATATATACTACATGTGTGTATATCCAAGGAATCTTTTACCTATATAACTGCACTAAAGTAATTTTTATTTTATGTTCCAGGGTACATGTATAGGATGTGCATGTTTATTACATAGGTAACCATGTGCTATCGTGGTTTGCCGCACCTATGAACCCATCACCTAAGTATTAAGCCCAGCATGCATTAGCTATTTTTCCTGATGCTCTCCCTCCCCTCATACTCTTGCCTCAGACCTCAGTGTGTGTTGTTCTCTCCCTGTGTCCATGTGTTCTCCTTGTTCAGCTCCCACTTATGCATGAGAACATGTGGTGGTTGGTTTTCTGTTTCTGGGTGAGTGGGCTGAGGATAATGGCTTCCAGATCCATCAATGTCCCTGCAAAGGACATGCTCTCATTCCTTTTTAGGGCTACACAGTATTTCATGGTGTGTATATACCACATTTTCTTTATCCAGTCTATCATTGATGGGAGTTTGGGTTGATTCCATGTCTTTGCAAATCTAAGAGGTTTTGCACTTTAGAATGCCTAATAGGTGCAGATAACTTTCTAGGTGCTGAGGATATATTCATAAGTGGAACAAAAAATAATCTTTATCCTCATGTAGCTCATTTTCTTGTAGGGAGAAAATAAAAAGTTTATGAGTAAAATAACTAGCATGACACAATAAAACCTATTTTAAAAGGTAGGAAATGAGAAATATGAAACGGCAAAGAGATAGATTGCAAATTTAATAGATACAAAAGACAATATTGAGAAAGATGAAATTGGATTAGAGATCTGAAATAGAGAGGGGAATAAACTGTGTAGACATATGTGTCCAGAATAGTCTAGGCAGAGAGAACTACAAATGCAGGAGCATGAACGACAGAGTATCTACTAGAAGGTTGATGTGTCTAGATATCTAGACAGCACTGGGTTAGAAGAGAGCAGCAGGAAGCACCAGATCATGATGCATTTTGACTTCTACTTTGAGTGAGATGGAAAAGAGTTGGTGGGTTTTGACCCAATCATAAGAATAAGTTGACTACTCTTTTGGGAATACACTAACAGTGGGATGTATGAGGGCAGTAGCAGATATTGATTATAAAGGTATTACAGTATTTGTGGGTGTTAACAAAGTGGTAGGAAATTGTTAAATTTTTAAAGTACAGAAACATGTTTCCTGATTTGATGTATAATGAAAAAGAAAAAAGAGAAGCTGGAGTTTTTGTCCAGGGGAAACTGGAAGGCTGAACTTTCCATTTCCTGGGAATGGAAAGACTTGAAGAAAAATAGGTTTTTGAGAAGAAAGATCAAGAGTAAGGTTTAGACAATTTTCAGATGCCTATTAGACATCAAAATACAGATGCCAGTCTGTTTACTTACATAAAAGTCTGGAATCAGGAGACAAATTCATTTCAGAGCTATACATTTGAAAGTTTTTTTCTCTGTGTCACTAAGGCCAGAAGAGATTACTAAGCATAAATAATGATAGAAGTGAGAGGACCCCATGGCTTGAGCCCAGGAACACTTCCAATATTTGGAGGATGGGAGATGGGAAGGAATTCATAGCGAGACTGAAAGAGTGGTTAGCAACAATGGAAGGAAATCAGGGTAGAGTGATGTACTGTAAGGGAAACCTGAATAAGTAAATGAGAAGGGAAAGACTGCAAGTAAAGGAGTTGATATAAGACTTTAGATGGATACACAGACTTTTTTGTAATAACTAGAGTGTAGTTACAAGAGATAAGTACAAAAGTAAGCAGGTCAGTTACATGGTGTTGGGAGTTAGGGGAATTTCTAAGTATTGTTACATGTATTTTCTCACTTAAACAGGAAAAATGTCACTGGTTTAGAAAGAAGCATAGGGGGGGTACTGTTGGAGATTTTGGTAGAGATGAGAGGTTGTGACATAGTCATCAGTCACAGGGGAAGAGTGCATCAAGAATGGATTTTCAGTTTGTCTACTCTTCAGGGCCAAGACGCAAATTTGAAATAGGAAAGGCAGAATGTAGCTACTGACTTGAGAAAAAGAAAAAATTTCTTATTGAGATTAATGTGTAACATTATTGATGCAGAAAAATAACTGTTCCAAACATGTAAAGTCATGTTATTATTATTTAGAGAAATATTGAAACCTTGTTTTATTTATTGGAAATGCTGATGGCCTAGGAAATGAGACTTAAATTGAAGTTTTGAAGCAAATTCAAATCTACCACTCAGGACATCTGCCATGCAATGGCACATCAATAAAACATTAAGTATTGGAGCTCTTAATATGTGTAAGGTATCAAGGTGATATTTATAAAACAAGCTTCATAAATAGAAAATAATATTCCAGAAACAATAAATTGGGTCCCATTTGTTTTTTCAGTTATGTTTTTTAAACACGTCATACTTTGCAAATGGAAAATATTAAACTGAGCATGCTGTTTGTGAGCTTCTAGCAGTAAGTATAAGTTGGCTGAAAGTGAATAAAATTCTAATACTAGAACTTGACTACTTTAAATAATTTTAACTTGAAAATTAATTGTAACAAAATAAAACATTTAACTGACAACTCCACCTAGCCGTTTGGTATATCTTTCATCTATAACCCTGGAGATGTCATTAGAAATCCTGATGAAACGATGTTTTGACAGAAAAAAGCTTAGTGCCTTCCTTTCATTTCACTTGGCATGGTTTTCATTTTGATGACCCTACTGTCTAATGTTGCCTCTTTGTAGCAAGTAATATGAGGTCGCTGCTTTAGTCTGTCTTTTGAAGTTAATTTTTTCTTTTAGATTCTGGTTTTAGTAAAATATCCTCAAAACTATTTTTGAAAGATTGTGCATTTTTATGATAACATAGTGCTTAGGTTTGTTATAAAAATTGATTACATGTTTTTATAATTATCTATATGTGAGAAGTGGTCTTTTAATTATTTAAAGTATTTTTTAAGATAACAAAAAACAACTGTTTATTTTTAGAACTGCAGCTACATAGCATTTGAAAATCGATGTAATAGTATTTGTTTTTCTCTGCGTTATAAACACTGTCAGAAACCATGAAGGCAGTATAAAGGCAACACAGTCCCAAAGCTGGGGAATAGGTAAACAGAATTGTAGTTGTCCTTTCCAGCTCTAAGAAAGTTAATTAAATGCTTGTTTTGTTTTCTTGATCTGCTGGTGGGTGATGTATATGTTGTTTCTTTCAAGAAAACTTTCCACCTATAAACCTATAAGAGGGAGAAAGATGAAGATTAAAGCATTTTTTCCCTTCTCCAACTCCCTGAGACTTGCTGTGATCCAAATAAAGCTCAAAAGATCATGTTCAAAAGTGACAGGAACATAAAGGGATACTTTCAAAACTATCCCTTTTATTTTGTGGAATGTACTTAAAAGTCATACTTTGAGAATGTATCTGTTGTTTAGAACCCCGCATTTAACCTCAATAACCTTTGTTTTGATTTATTAAGAACACCTTTTTCATGATTTTCCCATAGTATTTTTGGCTCCTGTTCTATCTGCATTTTATGGAACAAGTTTACCACATTAGGCTAATTAAGACATAAATTTAAATTAATCAATTTTAACAAAACCTTCTTGTTTGTGCCTGTTAAGTACTCAGGGCATAAATTATGATTCCAATTTAGAACATGTAAAACTAAAATAAATTAAGTATGATCAAATTTATTTATACATGCAACATATATTTATTGATCATTTACTATGTGCTAGGTGCTTTCTTGATCCTATGGCCCAGAAGACTGAGCCCAAATTCAATAAACAAGGGTGCTCCTAGTAGAAAGAACAGTATAAGCAAAGATACAGAAGCATTAAGAAGCACAATATGTTGGAAAAATGGCAAATTTCTCAATGTGATTGAAATATGGAATGTACAATTGCAAGACTATGGAGAAAAATGAGAATAATTTAAAAATTTGATGCTATGGATTTTGAACCTTATGTTGTAAGCTAAAGGGACATAATGAAGGTTTTTAAAGAATCTTCATTTCCTAAAAGACAAATTTTTTCATGTAGAAAATGAATCAAATAGCATTGTACCTTGCTGCCTGGAATAGGAAAGAATGACTGCAGACATGTTAAAAACTGTTAGAATAGCTTAAGGAAGATCTCATCATGAAATTTTTGCTCTGTAGACGGAAAGCAGAGAATAGACTCAATGAAGGCTAACATAGGTGGGATTTGTTGAGATACTGAATGTACAGATGAGAAAAAGAAAAGCCAATACTGACTAACTTCCCTAGAGGCTTCAATTAAAAATTTGGTAAAAGCATTGAATATGATAAAAACACGGAAGAGGAGAAATCTGCATGCAATTATTAAAAATTGGATATGTGATACATTGTGATTTGTGTGTGTCTGTTGATAGGGAGTCGGAAATACAGTCTTGAATGATGCCAGAGACAATGCAACCAAGTACTGTGAAGCAAGAAAAGTAGTCATTACTTTTAGTAAGAATGATGTCCTTAATAAACATAGGGGACAGATATTCATTAGACTTTTGGTTCAAATGGTTTCATCGCAGCAACATGAGCAGAAAGAGCAAAGTGAAATGTGGGCAGCATTTAGATTACCAAAGATAGATTATTTCTGGAAAAGATATAATTAAATAGTGAGTAATATAATGAAGACAATGAACTTCATTGTCCTAAAGCGCAACCTCTACTTCCAGCTACCTATCACCAGACATACACAAACCCCACAATATATCACAAATCAACCTCTACTTCCAGCTACCTATCACCAGACATACACAAACCCCACAATATATCACAAATCAGATTTTTAATAATCATTCCAAAATCTCTTCCTCTATGTTTCTATCCTACACAAGGTACTTTCTATGTTAAGAAACAAACATATTTAGAGGACCCCTGTTGTTTGCATATTCAGTATTTCTTCTCTTCTTCAAATGAAAAAGCAAAAAAACATCCTTCTGTTGGAAATTGACTCCTTCTTCACTACTGAATTCAGCAGTAGTTCATTAACTTAGAAACCATTAACTGATTGGATAACCAGAAGTCCTATCTTCTGCAATGCCTGGCTTGTCAGATAAAGTCTGAAGATACATATGGTCACTCTAGGTCTCATGTATAACTAGACTATATTTGGTGGAAGTAAAAAGGATCAATACATAGAGCGAAGTAAAGTGAAGAGATGAAAGAAAAAAAATGTTATCATCTGAGCCCATGGATGCAGTCATGTCTAAAACTACTTCTTTCTGTGATCTTTTCAAATTTGTGAACCAATAAATTTCCACCCTTACACATTTGATTTGTCACTTGTAACCATCAGAATCCTGACAATATAGGCTGATGTTAAATAGCTACTGTAAAAGGTGTAGAATATACAAAACAGAGAAATTACAATGGATAAAGCAAGTCCACAAAGGAGGAGAGAGGGGATCCAATCACTAGCAGGTGGAAAATAAGGCCTTTAAAGGAAGAAAAAAGCATTTAATATTCTGAGGGGGATAGGATAAAAAGGTGAAACAAAGGATCAATATCAACAAATGAAAAAGAGGGAATACAAGGACATTAAATGTGGTTTAAATCAAAGGCTATAGAATGATAACATAACCAGTTGGTCAAATCATTCCAAGCAGTCAATTACTCAAATCCGGGGGGAAGTCCTTTTTCAAATAAATAGTGTTCCCAATTTAGTAGCACAGAATTACTTAAATTGATTCACAAAGTATTGATACAACTTAGTGTATGCAATTTTAGTTTAACAAAATTCTTTCCACTGCTAACACTCCCAGGACACACATATACACAGACACACAGACACACAGACACACACACACACACACATATTACTAAGTTTTTGGAGCTATTTTCTCACTTTTTGATTTCCTGAAAAGAAAGAATAAACATTTTTATAATATACCTGATAAAAACTATACTTCTTACAATGCCAATATTTTTGGAACCAAATAATGTAATGAGAAAGCATATGTAGATAAAATGACAAATGCAGTACAAAGTCTGATTTCACAGAGTGAAATAGAGCATAGTTTGATATAAAATGAAAGATCAATGTTAGGATAACATATGTGAGAAGGTGATTCATGCAAGAAGAACTTTGGAATTACTTGAACTTTACTTGTCACTTTAGTTCTGATATGAAAATTGTATCTCAGAGGAAATCAAGTTGTAGTTTACTAAATATATACCTTTAAAACTGGAAACAAACATTGATAGGTGAGCCTCCAATAGTTCACGGTGAGATTTATTTATTTATATCAATGCTGCTATTTGGAAATTTGAGTTTATGTTTTTTGTAATATATGTTAATAGCAGACAGTACAGTCACTCAAAATTTTGAAATGTAAATATGACCTTTATCATGAAGAACAGTTATTTTTTCATAGCTGGCTGATGAAGAGAGAAGAGAAAAAATAAGTAAACCTTGGTGCTAGACTGGTAATATCAGAAATAGCAACAGCAGGGCTGTTAGGGCAGCTATTTGGGTGGCTTATTAAAGACAAATGGCAAGTTGCTCAGAAGAGGAATGGAAATAGCCCTGTTCTGGAGGTCAGTGAAAGTCCTGAATGACATCTCAAAAATCTATTTGCAAACCTCACATTCTCTGATAAATAATGGGAAGAAAAAAAATCTAAGCATAGGCAATAGAATACTTTCATTAATTGTATGCATGGTTGTAGAGAATACTATCACTTCTTCAATTAGCCGAGATGTCTGCCATGAAGTTGAGTGACCAGAGGTCTCCCTCTAAAAGAATCGCAATATGGAAACTTACTATGAAGGCCTAGTGAAAATTAATGTTGCTGCACCCACTCCAGGGATGATTTCTATCCCTGCCTGGAACAATTGCCGGGGTCAAGAAACACACAGATGGTGGGTGACACTCCAGGCAGAAGATATATTACTGCTGCTACTACCATTCTTAATTAAAGTAGAAAAAAATCTGTATTTTCACAGCACGTTTCTATTTTTTTAGCATAATTATGATTATTTAACACTGTATCATTTTATTTTCAAATTACCCTGTAAAAGAAGTGTTTAAAAATAAATTTAAATGGAATTTTTAAAATCCAACAATACTAGAAAGAATGGGATTTTACTATCCATTTGTATTATCTTAAATAAAAAATATTCAACTTGGCACAAATGACCTTAACTAATTTGAATCCAATCCAAATTTCTCTCATCAACTACAAATACCCCTCTATGCAAATTAAATTATGAACTTCTCATTAGTATCCCCTCAGTTCCACCTGACTCCTCTCTGACTTTGTTCTTCCTGCCTAAGAAAGCATCCTTTTTGTGCTTATCTGTTTAGTGTGTGTGCATGTACACACACACACACACACACACACACACACACACACCTAACTTAACCTGTGACCTTTAAAATCCAAGATCACGGATAATACATTCAGGGTCAGATGCTTCACTTTTCTTCACCCTTGCCATTTCATCTGTCTATCATCAACTGTAGAAGTCTTTCTTCTCACTCTAGAGGTGATCACGTTCTCTTTTTCCACTTTGTACTCTTGGCAGCCGGTACAAATCCACAGCACATGGTGATTGAGATAAAAACTATTTATCATTCTAGATCCAATTTTATATGACATACAGCAGAATAAAATGATTCCTTAAATCAGGTACAAAGATATAATATGAGAGAACACAAAAAAAGACTTCTAGGAAATAACAATATTCTGTTTCCAGTTGTTTGAATGAAGAATCTGTTTACTAAAAAAGGTAATACAGGGTAACAAGTCTGAAGTCAGGATGAGAAGATGTCAAAATAAAGATTAAAGTGTCCTTGGGACAACCTAATGGAGATGTGCAGGAGACAGCTGGATGTTCAATATTGAATCCCAAAAATGAGTTCTAAATTATGTGAATATATTTGAGAGTCTTCAGTATATTAAGTAAAGATAAAGTCATGAGTATGAATGTGGTCACCTTGAGATCATGCAATGTAGCAAGAAGTGAGGGACACAGGTAGAATCTTGGATTATACTCCTGACATTTAAAAGGCATTGGGGAGAAAGAAACCTATGTGTGAGATCAGGAAGGGACAGTTAGCCAATCAGGAGAAACAGGAGAAGAGGGTAAATAGAGATTGGAGGGTGGTGGGCAATGATGGGAGTCAAATGTCAAAGTGAGGGCAATTGAAATAAGCATAGGAAATGTGTGCAGGCTATGGCAATGTGAAGCACCTTGGTATTGTTAGCTTTCAGTGGCATGTTAGGCTCAAGAGAAATATTGCATTGGAGTGACATACATGATACAGACAGGACAGTGTGTGCTGGCTACTCTCTCTCAATGATTGGCTATAAAAAGACAGAATGCAGAGCAGAAGTTGAAGGGTGATTTGTTAAACCTTCAGGAATTCTTTTATTTGGAAGAGGCTTGGCCATGTTCATATGTAAAAGGAAAATTTCTGCTAGATAATAAAGAGGTTCGTTGGTAAGGCAGAGGCAGAAGTGGCACAGGGTCCCTAACATAAACTTAACTTTGAACATTAGGTGGGATATGGAACATAGGTATAGATGTGGACATAAACATGTTTGTAGATGACAAGAAGGAAATTAAGGAAAGTTTCATGTGCTGTCTTAATATTTTCTGTGAAATGAGAGATATTATTTTCTGCTAAAATTACATATTAATAGAAGAAAATACCTTTATTAATTTCCTAGGACTTCCATTTAAAATTACCACAAACTTGGCTAATTGAAACAAGAAAAATTTATTCTTTCACAGTCTGGCAGCCAGAAGTCCGAAATCAAAATATCAGCAGGGATACACTTCATCTAAAAACTTAAAATTGAATTCTTCCCAGCCTCTTCCAGCTCCAGTGGTTAATGGAGTTCCTTGGCTTGTGGCTACATAACTCCTATCTCTGTCTCTATTTTTAAATGATCTTCTGTTCCTTCTCCCTGTGTGTTACTCGTTAGGACATTTATCCCTAACTTTAGGGTCCAACCAGATTATCTAGGATGTCATGATTTCCAGATTCTTAACTTATGACATCTACATAAGTCACCTTTAAAAAAAAAGTTCACATTCACAGGTTCTTGTGGTTAGAACATATCTTTTTAAAGGTCACTGCTGAATTCTATTTCAACATAACAGACTTGAATACATTATGCAATTTTCTCCTTCTGCATCAGATTCATAGGCATTATTTTTTTTATAAAAAATAAATATATAGCTCCACTAAAAAATAAAGTCACTCTAGATGTGCTACAGATTCTAGAAAATCCTGAGAAACAGAAAGCAGGCGGAAAAGACACATCGAAGCACAACTTTAAAATAAAACATTAACATTAACTGGTCTGTGCTGGTAGGGCATGGAACCAGTGAATAAGAGGTTAAGGAACAAGAAGCAGAATTATTAGTATGGTCTCACAGCTGGAGCAGTCAGGTGAGTCACTCTTGGCAAACAACAGTGAAAAAGTCTCCAGGTAGGAATACTAACTGAAGGAGGTCAGAAGACAGAGGCGTAATGTGTCCTGAATGGCTCACAACATTTGGTTGCAAGTGCCCATATGTAGAAAAACACTGCCAAGGGATGCCACTTTCTCACAGTCACTAACAAAGTATCCAAGCCACATTATCAGCTGACACCTGTCTCCCTGACTGAAAAGAGGAGATAGTCATACAGGACAACTCACCTACAAAGTGTACAAGAGAGCAGCAAATATCAGAATCATAACAGAGACACAGAAAAATAAACTGAAAACTTACAGGTGTTGAAAGAATAGGCAAAAAATACATTTAATAAAATGTCCAAAATAAGTCCAAATATCTGCAGAGAAATTAGGAAGATATTATACCCGCATAAGACTAAGCAATTGTACAATAAGAAATTATTAGAGAATTTTGAAATGTAAAATACAATGATTGAAATTGAAACAAACAAAAAAAACTAAACAAGCCCTAATTATATAGACTAAAAAAGAAAGATGGACACAGCTATTGGGCACACAAATATTCTGGAGCACCAAGCTTAGTAGCTTACAATGCAATTCCAAATGTTATACAGATAGAAAGTATGAAAGAGGAATGAAAAAAAGATAAAAAGATTTACACCTCTATATAAAAGTAATCATTATAATAAGAGCAAGAACTTACATAATATTTAAAATATACTTAGCACTGTCTAAGCACTTTATATATATTCATTTACTTAATCATCACAGCAAGTCTTTGAGGAAGAGAAAGTAATTAACTTACCCCTGGTCACATAGCTAATAAATAGAGAAGCCAGGAATTGGACCTCAGCAGTCAGGCTCAAGAAGGCATGCTCTTAACCATTATGCTAAACTGCCAGAGGATGAAAATAATGAGCCTGGGCAGGAGGCATAATTGAATAAATGATAGTAGAGAAACTACCATAACTGAGGAAAGACATGAAACTTCCCTAAAAGGAAAAACTATTAAAAAAACAAAACAAAACAAAATTACATGTGATCCAGCTCTACTTAATAGATTTTGTTTTCTTCTTTAAGGATTCCAGGCCAATCAACAAAGTTGAAAAGGGGGGAAAATATGTGTGTTTCAGAAATTCACAGGGCATTTTCATTTCTTTGAAAGATTTTCTAAAGCTCCCTCTTCAAAATTAGAGTTAATTAAGATACAGTATGTCAAGTTCTAGAGTTGTATTTTTCAAAAATATTTCCAATTAATCAATATAAAAACACAAATACAAACATTATAATAAACCCAGAAAGTGAGAGCAATTCTGATGAAAGGGGGATTCAAATGACTAAGCTATAGAATAGCACACCTCATGGTAAGTAAAGTCAGACACTCCATAAGAACGTTTCAGTTGATGTACACTGCATGTACACAGTGGTCCCATAATACTGTATTTTACTATACCTTTTCTATGAGTAGGAATGTTTAGATAAACAACATTTAGATATGTTTAGATACACAAATACTTACTATTGTGTTATAATTGACTGCAATATTCAGTGCAGCACATACAGGTTTTTAGCCTAGGAATAATAGGCTTACCATATGGATTAGGCATGTAGTAAGCTACACCATCTAGGTTTTCTTAAGTACAGTTTTTGGTGTTCCTGCAATGATGAAATTGCCTAACAACACAATTCTCAGAACATATGCATGTCTTTAAAGTGATGCATGACTGTATATGTACAATTGATCCTTGAACAACACGAATTTGGACTACACAAATCACTTATACACAGTATTTTTTCAGTAAGTATATCAGAAAAATTTGGGGAGACTTCAAACAATTTGAAAAAACTTGAAGACAAAGATATGTAAAATAAACATCAAAAAATGCCAAAAATTAAGAAAAAGATATGTCATGCTGCATAAAATGTATGTATATACTAGTTTGCTTTATTATTTACTACTAAAAATATATCCACATCTTTTATAAAATGTTAAAATTTATCAAAACTTATACATAAAAACAGATTATTTATGGCTCCATTGCAGTTCAGAGAAATGCAAACCAAGGTACAGATGCAATATTAAATCATAACTGCATAAAATTAACTCTAGTACATACACTATTGCTATAATAATTTTGTAGTCACCTCCTGTTGCTACTGCTTTGAACTCAAGTGTTTTATCTGCTTAAAATGCCTTGTGACAGTAATCATTTCAAGTGAGCAGTTTCTCTCTACAGCAAATTGCATATGGCAGTAAAAGGTGATCTATCACGGTTTTCTCGTATTTATATTGTGCTTGGTGCAAATGCCATAAACCTTGAATAACATCATCAGACCCATATGAAGTGCCACTAGTGATGCTGGAAGTGTTCCCAAGAAGCAGAGAAAACTCATGACATTGCAAGAAAAAGTTGAAATGCTTGATACGTTACATAGATTGAGGTCTGCAGCTACAGTTGCCCACTTTTTCAAGGTAAATGAATCCAACATGAGAACCATGGTAAAGGAAGAATAAGAAATTCTTGAAGTTGACATTGCAGTTATGCCAGCAGACACAAAATCTTACACTTTTTGTGAAATACTCTTTTTTTACCTTTTACTGAAAATACAGCTTTTATTTTGCTTCAGGATTGGTATAAGAAAAGCATGCCTATAAATTCTAATGTGATTTGAGAAAAAAATGAAGTCATTATGTGAAAACTTAAATCAAAAGGAAGGTGAAGGATATAAAGCAAAGGATGGTTTGATGATTATAGAAATAGTTTTAGGCTTTAAAAAATGTCAAGACAGCAGGGGAAACAACCTCTGCAGACCAAGCAGCAGCAAAATTACCAGGCCCCATTAAGAAAATCATTGAGGAGAAAGTATATCTACATAAATAGGTTTTCAGTAAAGAATAAAGTGCCTTATTCAAAAGAAAAAAAGTGCCACAAGGATATTTACTAGTAAGGAAGAGAAGTGAGCATTAGTATTTAAGACAAGAAGGGATAGGTTAACTTTACTGTTTCCTGGAAATGCACCTGAGGTTGCTATTAGGTCTGCCCTTATCTATAAAGCTACTAACCCCAGAACCATGAAAGAAAAAAAAAGTACCACTACCAGTCTTCATTGTACCACAAGAAGCCTGGACAAGGAGAATTCTGGATTGGTTTCACTGACGCTTTGTCCATGAAGTCACAAGTATCTTTCCAGTAAGAAACTGCCTTTCTCTCTCTCATTTTTTTTTTTTTTCTGACTCGGAGTTTTGTTCTGTTGCCCAGGTTGGAGTGCTGTGGTGTGATCTTGGCTCACTACAACCTCTGCCTCCTGGGTTGGGTTCAAGCAATTCTCCTGCCTCAGGCTCCTGAGTAGCTGGGATTACAGGCGCCCACCACCACATCTGGCTAATTTTTGTATTTTTAGTAGAGACAGGGTTTCACCATGTTGACCAGGCTGGTCTCGAACTTCTGACCTCAAGTGATCTGCCCAGCTTGGCCTCCCAAAGTTCTGGGATCCAGTAAAGGACTGCCTTTCTAAAATTCTTTTGATATTGGACAATGTCCTTAGCACCCATAACTTCATGAGCTCAACACCGAAGGCAATGACTTAATCTACGTGCTAAATCAGGGGGTCATTTGGACATTTCAGGCTCATTACACATAGCATTCTATTGAAAGGATTGTCAATGCAATGGAAGAGAACCCTGATATAGAATACATCATGAAAGTCTGGTAGGATTATACCATTGAAGATGCCATCACTGTTATAGAAAAAGCTGTGAAAATCATCAAGTCTGAAACAATAAATTACTGCTGGAGAAAACTGTACCCAGATATTGTGCATGACATTACAGTATTTACAACATAGCTAATCAAGGAAACATGAAAGAGATTGTGGTTACGGCAAAAGACAAACTCAACCACAACAGCAAAACAGCTGGGGGGTGAAAGTTTACAAGATACGGATCTTGGAAAAAGTGGAGCTAATAAACACCACACTAAAAGAATTAACAAAAGGTTATAATGGAAATTAATGCTTCTGAACCACAGCTAGATGATGAAGAAGAAGACATAAAATAAGCAGTGCCAGAAAACAAAACTGACATTAGATGATCTGGTAGAAAGGTTCTGATTATTCAAGGATACATTTGACTTATCTTATGACATGGACACTTCTATGATATGGGCAATGAAGCTAAAGCAAATTGTGGAGAGATGATTGGTAACTGCAGAAACATTTTTAGAGCAATGAAAAGGCAAAAAAAAAAAAAATCAGAAATTATGACGTATTTCTATAAAACGACAGTGAGTATGTTTGCCTGTCCTGCCTCCCCCTTCTACTTCCTTGACTATTTCCATCTCTGGCACCTTGAGACATAAAGATCAACCTCTCCTCTTACCTTCTCAGCCTACTCAATGTGAAGATGAGGAAGATAAAAACCTTTATGATGATCCAATTTTACTTAATAGTAAATATATTTTTCTTTCCTATGATTTTAATAAAAATATTATTTCTCTACCTTACTTTATTATAGGAATACAGTACATAATGCATATACAAAATATATGTTAACAGTTTATGTTATTGGTCAGGCTTCTGATCAACAGTAGACTTTTAATGGCTAAGTTTTTGGGGAGTTAAAAGTTATACATGGATGTCTGACTGGGAAAGGGGTGGTTTTCCTAACCCCTATTTGTCAGTGGTCAACTGTATATCTGTTGCTACTATCTTCACCTGTTTTTAATTCTACAATTACAGACCATTCCAGCCCATGGAATAACCATTTATTCAACTTATATGGCTTTTCCTAAATTATTTTCTTATAATTCAACCATGTAACAAAACTTAAGCTGCCATTCTATTATTACACATAACCACACTGACCCAGCTAAATTTTCACTATTCATTAAATTAGCAGGGTAGGATTCTGAGTAATTAAGGAGGTGAAAAAGATACACAGTTGTTCCTAGTATCTTGAGAGGATTAGTTTCAAGATCCCTGTGATTACCAAAATCTGCAGATGCTCAAGACCCTTACATAAAATGGTATAGTATTTGCAGATAGCCTATACACATCCTTTAGTCTATTTTAAATCATCTCTAGATATTTATAATACCTAATAAAATGTAAAGTTTCTATAAATAGTTGTTATACTACATTTTATTTATACTGTTTTTATTGTTGTATTGTTATTTTTATTGTATTTTTTCAAATATTTTCAGTCTTCAGATTGTCAAATCCATAGATGTGGAACACATCAATATGAAGGGCCAATCAAATCCATAGATGTGGAACACATCAATATGAAGGGCCAATCACATTGTGATGACATATACAAGGTTGACAAATTTGAATGGGGGGTGACTTTATGAGATATCAATATCTGTATAATGTACCTGAAAACATATAAAACTTCTTACTGGAAAATAAAAGTGATTACAGGAAAGAGAAAATCAAATATCACATGTTCTCGTATATAAGTGGGAGCTATACATAGACTACATACAAACACAAGAAGGGAGTAACAGAAACCAGAGCCAACTTGAGGGTGGAGAGTTGGAGGAAGGTGAGAATAAAAAAAACAAAAAAACAAAAACAAAAAACAACTACCTGTCAGGTTCTATGCTCATTACCTGGGTGATGAAATAATCTGCAAACCAAACCCCCACAGCATGCAATTTACCTCTATCACAAACCTGCACATGTACCCCTGAACCTAAAATAAAAGTTAAAAGTATATATACAATTATAAATATATGCCAATTTTTTAAAAAGAGTGATTAAATACAAAGAGCAGTAACTCCTTTTACATGTAAAGTACATTACTATTAACATAATTTCATATGAACATTTATATAATACAACATGATCTGCGCATTGGATAGACAATGAATGAGGGGACTCGGAGGTTAAGTTTTTAAGAAATAAAAGCAAAACAAAAACTGAAATTTTGTGATTTTCATCACAGTATTCTTTCTAGTGCATTATAAAATATAGTATTTTATGAAGGAACAACCATGCAGAACTTTATATATAATATGTTATATTCAAAGCACATTTTTTAAAACTCATGGAAGGATAAGCTCTAATTTCCTTCAGAAATTGACTCCAGTATTTAGTCACTGCAAAACTGAAGGACATTTCTCCTGCTATGGGAGATAGTCTGTCCTGTAGTTTAGTAAAATAAGTGTGTTTTTAATTAAACTCAGCACAGATGATGAGAAGAAAACATCCCAAAATTTGTTCTTTAATGAACCATTTTATAGGGCAGTAACACACTAGGAGCAGCAGCAACTTGTCTAACTCAATCACCTGACTCACAGTGGCATTTTAAGTTTCATATACATATCCTCTTTTTTTAAAAAAAGTTTTAATTCTGGTATCTATCATAAAAGTATTAAACATATGCAGTTTAGAGAATAATTGTAAATGCACCTGAATAATCATCACCAGATGTTACGAAAGTGAATGCCACCAGCTGCTAGTACCATAAAGGCCTTTGTTCTAGCCAGCTGCACCATCCTCCTCCAGAAGAAGAAATTATAATTCTGAAGAGTACTGAAATCATTCGCTTAACTTTCATTATAATTTTACCACCTATGAGCAAGCCTAGCTGTGTTATTTCATATGTTTTGGATGTTTATGCAAACGAAATAATATCCTGTGCATCCTTGAGTTGGCTTGTTTGCTGAGTATTACATATTTGAAAGTTCATCTATTTGGATGTGGTAACGATAGAATATTTATTTTCAGTGCTTTTTAGTATTTCAATGTAAAACTAGTCCATTTTTTTTTTTTATTTTGAGACAGAGTCTTGCTCTGTTGCCCAGGCTGGAGTACAGTGGCCTGAACACTGCTCACTGCAGCCTCAATCTTCTGGGCTGAAGCAATTCTTCCACCTCAGCCTCCCATGTAGCTGGGACCACAGGTGCACAGCAGCAGGCCTAGTTTGTTTGTTTGTTTGTTTGCTTCTTTATTTATATGGCATCTTGCCATTTTTCCCAGACTGGTCTTGAACTCCTGGACTTAAGCAATCCTTTTGCCTCAGCCTTCCAAAATGCTGGGATTACAGGCTTGAACCACTGTGTCCAGCAGCCAGCCACTTTTAATGGCTTATTTGCATTATTTCCAATTTTTTACTATTAAAAAGTTTTGATAAGAATATAATATTGGAAATGTCTCTTGGCACAAATGTGAAAGTAACTACAGTCTATATGCATGGGAATGAGTTTGCTTGGTCACAAAGCAGACCTACACTAAATTATTTTCAGAAAAATAACCAAAGTGGCTTTTTAAAAATAATTAAACTCATTCTAGCACATTAGTATTGAACAAATATTAATGTGCTTTTAATAATTTTTGCAATCAGGTGGTTATGTTTTGGAATCGGGTTGTGGTTTTAATTTGAAGTTTGCTAATTACTATTAAGCTTCAGCATTAAAAAAATGATGAGCCATTTATATTACCCCTTCTGCAAAATGCCTAGTTTTATCTTTTTACTCATTTTTATGAATAATTTTTTACTGATTTATATTCTGAATACTAATTCTCTGAGAGTTATAAATACTAGAAACCTTTTTTACAGATTATTACTTATATGTCATTATGGTTTTGATCTTCATTTCTTTGATAATTTTTGAGGAACATTTTTTTTCATGTGTTTGCTGGCTGCTTGTAAGTTTTCTTCTGGGAATTGTCTGTTCATGTCTTTTGCATAATTTTTAAGGGGGTTATTTGTTTATGCTGTTTCAATTATTTAAGTTTCTTAAGATTCTGGATATTAGACCTTTATTGCATGCACAATTTGCAAGCACTTTCTCTCATTCTGAATGTTGTCTGTGTACTCTATTGGTAGGTCCCTGTTGCTGTGCAGAAGCTCTTGAGTTAATTAGATCCAATTTGTCAAATGTTTTTGTTGCAATTGATTTTAGAACTCAGTCATAGATTCTGAAGGCTGGCATCCAGAATGCCATTTCTTAGGTTCTCTTCCAGGATATTTATAATTTTACATTTAAATCTTTAATCTTTAATACATCTTGACTTAATTTTTGTATGGTGAAAAGTAGGGGTCCAATTTCATTCCTCTACATATGGCTGGCCACATATCCTATCACCGTTTATTGACTAGAGAGTCCTTACCCCATCTTTGTCAAAGATCAGATGGCTATAGGTGTGCAGCTTTATTTCTGGGTTCTCTATTTTGTTCCATCGGTCTTTCTGTTTTGTACCAATAGCAACCTATTTTGGTTACTGCAGCCTTATAATGTGTTTTGAAGTCGGGTAATATGATGCTTCCAGTTTTCTTCTTTCATCTTAGGATTGCTTTGGCTGTTTGGGCTCCTTTTTGGTTCCATATGAATTTTAGAACAGTTTTTTCTAGCTCTGTGAAAAATAACATTGGTAGCTTGATAGAAATAGCAGTGACTCTATATATTGCTTTGGGCAGTATGGTATTTTAATGATATTGGTACTTCCAGTCCATGAGCATGGAATGATTTTCTATTTGTTTGTATTACCTATGATTTCTTTCAGCAGTGTTTTGTAGTTCCCCTTGTAGATGTCTTACGTCTTTCACTTCCTTGGTTAGATGTATTGCTACTTGTTTTATTATTTATTTGTTTTTGTTTTGTGGCTATTATAAATGGGATTGTGTTTTTGATTTGGGTCTCACCTTGAATATTGTTAGTGTACAGAAGTGCTATTAATGTATGTACATTCATTTTGTATCCTAAAACTTTGCTGATGTTATTTATGTGTTCCAAATTCCTTTTTGCAGAGTCTTTAGAGTTTTGTAGGTATAGAATCATATTGTCAGCAAAAGAGATGGTTTGACTTCTTCACCTCTTTGGATGCCTTTTCTTTCTTTCCCTTGCCTGATTGTTCCGGCAAGGACTTCCAGTACTATGCTGAGTAAGAGTGGTGAGAGTGGGCATCCTTGTCTTGTTCCAGTTCTCAACAGAAAATGCCTCCAGTTTTTGCCCACTTACTATGATGTTGGCTATGGGTTTGTCATACATGGCTCTTATTATTTTGAGGTACACTCCTTCATTGCCTAATTCCTTAAAGGTTTTTAACGTGAAGGAATGTTAGATTTTATCAAAAGCTTTTTCCCGTGTCTATTGAGATGATCATATGGTTTTTGTTTTTCATTCTGTTTATGTGGTGAATCACATTTATTGATTTGCATATGGTGAACCAGCTGTGAATCTTAAGAATGAAGCCTGTTTGATCATGCTGAATTAACATTTTGATGTGCTACTGCATTCACTTTGCTAGTATTTTGTTGAGAATTTTTTATGTCTATGTTCATCAGGGATATTGGCCTCTAGTTTTCTTTTTGTGTGTCTTTGCCTAGTTTTGGTATCGGGGGGGATGCTGGTTTTGTAGAATGAGTTGGGGAGGAATCCCTCCTCCTTGACTTTCTGGAATAGTTTCAGTAAGATTAGTACCAGCTCTTCTTTGTATGTCTGGTAGAATTCTGCTGTGAATTCATCTGGTCCAGAGCTTTTTTTAGTTGGTAGAGTTTTTCTTTTATTTCTGATTCAATTTCAGAACATGATATTGGTCTGTCAAGGTTTTCAATTTCTTCTTGATTCAATCTAGGGAGCCTGTGTGATTCAAGGAGTTTGTTCATTTTCTCTAGATTTTCTAATTTGTGTATATGGGGGTGTTCATAACAGTATCTGAGTATCTTTGGTATGTGGAATCAGTTGTAACATCACCTTTGTCATTTCTAGTTGTGCTTATTTGGATCTTTTCTCTTTATGCCTTTGTTATTTTGTTTTGTTTCTCAAATAGAGTCTTGCTCTGTTGCCCAGGCTGGAGTGCAGTGACACAATCTCGGCTCAGTGCAAACTTTGCCTTCCAGGTTCAAGCAATTCTCTGCTTCAGCCTCCCAAGTAGCTGGAATTACAGGTACTCACCACCAGGCTGGGCTAATTTTATATATATATATATATATATATATATTTATATATATTTTTATTGCATTTTAGGTTTTGGGGTACATGTGAAGAACATGCAAGATTGTTGCATAGGTACACACATGGCAGTGTGATTTGCTGCCTTCCTCCCCCATCACCTATATTGTATTTTTAGTAGAGACAGGGTTTCACCACCTTGGCTAGGCTGGTCTTGATTTCCTGACCTCGTGATTCACCCACCTAGGCTTCCCAAAGTGCTGGGATTAGAGGCCTGAGCTACCGTGCTTAGCCTTTGTTAGCCTACCTAGCAGTCTATCAATCCTGCTTATTCTTCCAGAGATCCAACTTTCGGTTTCATAAACTATTTGGTGGATTCTGGGGTCTCAATTTCATTTACTTCTGGTGTGATTTTAGTTTTTTCTTCAGCTACGTTAGGAGTTAATCTGTTCTGGTTTTTTAGTTCCTGTAGGTGTGACATTTTATTGTTAATTTGATGCATTTCTAACTTTTTGTGGTAGGCATTTAGCACTATAAACTGTCCTCTTAAAACTGCTTTTGCTGTATCCCAGAGATTTTGATATATTGTTACTCTGTTTTCATTTGTTTCAAATAATTTTTTGATTTCAGCCTTAAATTTGTTATTTACTCAAAAGTCATTCAGTAGCAAGGTGTTTAATTCCCATGTAATTGTGTAGTTTTGAGAGATCTTCCTGTTATTGAGGTGTTTTTTATTCCCCTTTGGTTCAAGAATATGGTTGGTATGATTTTGATTTTTTGAAAAATTTGTTGAGACTGCTATATGGCTGAACATGTGGTCAACCTTGGTGTGTATTCTATGTGCAGATGAGAAGAATGTATATTCTGTGGTTGATGGGTGGAGTGTTCTGCACATATATATTAGGTCCAACTGGCCAACTGTTAAATTTAAACTGAGAATTTCTTTGTTAGTTCTCAGACTAATGCTGTCAGTGGAATGTTCAAGTCCCCCACTATTATTGTGTGGCTTTCTACATCTTTTCATAGGTTTAGAAGTACTTGTTTTATGAATCTGGGTGCTCTAATGTTAGGTGTGTATATATTTAGGATAGTTAAGTCTTCTTCTTGTATCAAACACTTTATTATTGTGTAATGCCATTCTTTGTCCTTTTTTGTTTGTTTGTTTGAGGGGGATGTCTTGCTCTGTCACCCAGGCTGGAGTGCAGTGGGTATTATGTGATGTCATAGTTTGTCATTCTTCTAGATAACATTTGCCTCTTGCCAGTGTAAGTTGCCTGACACCATTTTAAAATAAGTAAATTTGAGATTCTTCATACCATAAAGACTGTGAATTACTCTAAAACTCTGCTGAGAACTTAATTCTCAGATTGATTGTTTTTCACATTGCCTTAGCATCATGGCATAATGAACAAGGTTCTTTTTTTTTTAAGATTTTACTTTATTTATTTATTTGTTGTACTTTAAGTTCTGGGGTACATGTTCATATCATGCAGGTTTGTTACATAGGTATACACATGCCATGGTGGTGGTTTACTGCATCCATTGCCCCATCATCTACATTAGGTATTTCTCCTAATGCTATCCCTCCCCAATCCTCCCACCCCCTGCTATTCCTTCCCCAGCCCCCCCCAACACCCAGACCCTGGTGTATGATGCTCCCCTCCCTGTATCCATGTGTTCTCATTGTTCAATACCTACTTATTAGTGAGAACATGCAGTGTTTGCTTTTCTGTTCTTGTGTCAGTTTGCTGAGATGACAGAAATTGGAAAAAGATTTTTTGTAATGTTTTGGTCCATGCTTTGTCATAACTTAGTTTGCACCACTCCCTTCGAAGCTGAGGTTGTAGATCTTATGTCCCAGGTTTATCTTCTTAGACCCTATAGCTTGGACATTTCCTAGTATTTATCTTTTGTCTCCAGGTGCCATGAAGCTGTTTTCAAAAAGGTGAAGTTTTCTAGTATAATACAAAATCCTTCAAGTGATGACCATCTTCAATCCTCACTTTTCATTGAGAGTTACAGCTTTTCTCTTATTTTAGCTTTTGCATATCTTTTATTTTTGCACAATTTCAGCAATGGATTTTCACTTTATTCAGCATTATCATTAGAGGGTTATCTAGCAAACCATATCTGAAAAGGAAGTGTTTATGCAATTTTTCAAATATACTAAGATTCTAAAACTCATGTATAGTGTAATATTAAAGTATACAATGTTTGCAAAGCATGAGGCAAAGTGCTTCACATGTAGTAAGTTTTGAAGCATTTGATCTATATGTAATTATAATTCAGAAGCGGTTCATGTTGAATTCTTTGTCATAAGCTGTATAACAAATTCTGAGAGATCACATATATCACTTCAGATTTCCCAACTGTTGAATACTACAATTTTACAATGTTGAAAACAGCATTATAAATGTGCAGACTTGTGTTACATTTACATTATCTACATAATTAAAAGAGGTTCATTAAATAATATTGTCAATTCTGGTTTTTCTCCTCTCAACCACATTACACAAAAATGAAAAGGAAGGAATTTTAAAGGGGTAGTAAAATGAAGCCATTTTTTTCCTCTCATGTTATTATACAATGGATGTATAAAAGCTAGTCAGAATGCAAACGCATTCCAATTTACATCTTATGTATTTGGAAGTATAAAAGCTGCTGTGACATTTTATACTGAATACATTTGCTTTTGAAGCATTGATCCTTGATTTACATTTATAGTGTTTATTTACCTCATGAACTTTTGACTCCTAAGTAAATACATATTGTATGTTCAATAGTGATAGGAAACCGAAGTTAAGAAGCAAAGCAAAATATTACTTCTCCCCTCTTTATCTTAGCACAATGGATAAGACTGCCTTCCAAACTTCACTGGTAAACATCTCAAAAATAGTCCTTTGTTTATGTTTCCTTAATTGCCAGATAATCAGATTGCTAGAATAAGCAGTTTTTGAAAAATTCATATATCCTTTCCTGCTAGGTAGAGTTGCTAGATAAAAGAGGCCAAGTCACATATGAATTTCAGAAGAATAATGATTATTTTGAGTATAAGTATATCCCATGTAATATTTTGAACACTCAATATTAAAAATTATTTGGTTCTTCTCCTCAATTCAAATATAGCTGAGCATGCTGTATTCTGGTTTGCTAAAAACAGCAACCCCTACCAATATGCCAACATACTATAATTTTATAATATGGACACCTGGAGAGAAGTCCTATTATTTCTACTTTCACTAAAGTGCCAGTAAATTAATTCCCTATGTTTCCTTAACTGTTTAGCTTGCCCCAAGTGACTAATTTTCTCATTTGTAATTGCCTGAGTTCATTTACGTTTTAGTAACATATTTATGTTTACTCATAAAGGCCATTTTTTTGCAATATCAAGAGTAACCAGAGGAGTTCTTTTAATTAATTAACAAATAATTTTATAGAAGACCAAGTGCTTCCATAAGACGATTAATGTTAAGTGGGGAAAATACTATCAGATTGTATTTTGTAAAATCTTCCAAAACCAGCAAATAGGATTCTCAGGTATTCATCTCAGCATCCACTGAAAAGAAAACAAGAATATTCCCCCACATAACACTGTGACAGAAAACTCTTCCAATATATCTGAAAATTATAAAGATTATATATATATTATGTATAATATATATAATCTTTTTTATTAAAGATTAAATATAATATAATCTTTATTATTGCTATTATTATATAATATATATTTAATATTTATTATTATATAATATATAATCATTATTAATATATTATATATTATTAAATATCTATAATCTTTATTAATATATATTAATATATAATCATCATTAATATATAATATATTCCTATTACATATAATATATATAATATAATATAATCTTTAATAAGATTATATATAATAATCTATTATTAAAGATTATATTATATATTATATTATATTATATATAATCTTTAATATAGTATTATATTATATATTATATACATTATATATGCTATAATATATATTATAAATATATAATGTATATATTTATAATATATATTATAAATATATACATTATATATTATATATTACATATATTATATATAATAAAGATTATATATATTTATAATATATAAATATATATAATTATAGATTATATATAAAGATTATATCTTATATATATTAATAGATTATATAATCTATAATGTATATATTATATAATATATATAATATATATAATCTTTATTATTGCTATATAAGTGCAATAAAGATCAAGGATAATTGAAACTTTCCATAACGTCTAAGAAATAGAAAGAAACATAGCAGAAATACTCTTTGCAATCGTGGGTAATTTGAATTTCATAATCTTTATCTTTTCTCAACATTCAGGTCATACCTAAATCTCAAAATCACATCAATAGAACTTCTGACAAGTCTGAAAACATTTTATGGATGTGTATGTGTATGTGCACAATGACAACCCTTTTACTTTTTTTTTTTTTTGGCAAAATCAACCAGTTGTTCAAGCGTTAAGAAAACACAGTCTAATTTTGTGTTAGTTCACAGTTATACATATATTAATGGAAAATAAAATCTAAGTGCTGGTTATAAAAAATAATAGCTGGAGCTAGATGGAGATTTAGAAGTACAGTACAATCACCTCACTTTTTTGATGAGGATCTGAAGTCCTGTGATGTTCATAATGTCTCTGTGGCCTCAGTGGTTTTCCACAGCAGATTCTGGTCTGCTGAGTGTCATTTAGGGATTTTCTTCCCCTTATAAAGCTTTCTTCTCAACATCTTCTAATCAATTTATTTAAACATATAAATATATGTGAAGAAAGATAACATACCTTTCAGATAATTGCACTTGTATATGAAGTTTGTCTTTTGGTTTCTACTTTTTGTCTGTTGCGTTCACTTGAGACCAAAATAGGTTTTTTGTTTGTTTGTTTTTGCTTTTGTTTAGAGATGGAGTCTGGCTCTGTCACTCAGGCTGCAGTGCAGTGGCATGATCTCGACTCACTGCAACCACCGCCTCCTGGGTTCAAGCAACACTCCTGCTTCACCCTCCTGGGCTACTAAAAAGGTAGTATAACATTTCAGAGATGACCACTTAGAAAGCATTAGACATATGTTAGCCAATCATATGACATCCCTGAAAGCCTGATTCAAAACTACAAACTATTTTTTGTTTGTTTTTTAAATTTTAAGTTCAGGGGTACATGTGCAGGGTTGTTATACAGGTGTCATGAGGGTTCGTTATACAGATTATTTCATCACCCAGTGTGATGGTTAATACTGAGTGTCAACTTGATTGGATTGAGGGATACAAAGTATGAATCCTGGGTGTGGCTGTGTGGGTGTTGCTAAAAGAGATTAACGTTTGAGTCAGTGGGCTGAAGAAAGCAGATCCACCCTTAATCTGGTGGGCACAATCTAGTCAGCTTCCAGCAAAGATAAAGCAGGCAGAGAAACATGGAAAGGCGAGACATACCTAGCCTCTCTTCCTACATCTTTCTCTCATGCAGGATGCTTCCTGCCCAGGAACATCAGACTCCAGATTCTTCAGTTTGGGACTCGGACTCGCTCTCCTTGCTCCTCAGCTTGCAGACAGCCTGTTTGGCTCCTTGTGATCATGTAAGTTAAGACTTAATAAACTCCCTGGATGTATTAGGATTCTCTTAGAGGGACAGAATTAATATATTTTATATATATATATATATATATATACACACACACACACACACACACACACACACACACACACACACACAAACACACACACATATATATATTTATATATTTCCTATTATCCCTCATTAGTTCTTCCAAAAATCAACATTTTAATATATCTTAGAAGAGTTGGTTATTGTAGTGTTATATGGGAGAAGATTCTTGTTTCCCTTTTTAATGAATACTAATAAATATATGTATATCCTATTAGTTCTGTCCAAGAGAACCCTGACTAATAGATCCAGGTATTAAGCCTAGTACCCATTAGTTATTTTTCCTTATCCTCTCCCTCCCTCCTATCCTCCATCCACTGAAAGGAGGATCCTACATCTATGGAGGAGCCCACTTATAAGTGAGAACATGGAATTTGGTTTTCTGTTCCTGTGTTAGTTTGCTAAGGGTAATGGCCTCCAGCTCCATCCATGTCCCTGCAAAGGAGATGATTTCATTTTTTTTTTAATAGATGCATAGTATTCCACGGTGTATTTGTACCACACTTTCATTATCCAGTCTACCAGTGATGGGCATTTAGATTAATTACATTAGTTATCAATTTAAGTTAGCTTTTCTCATCTAGAACTTACAGGGGCCAAAGTATTTGGAATACTCTCAAGTACATAATGAGAACATGTTGAAAGAAATATTTATCAAGTGAACACTCATCAGGTCATAGTTCTCAAACCAGCATAAAAGTAGAGATCAAGACCTGAGAGACAGATTGACATAGTGAATTTCACTGGCATATCAGATATTCTATCTCCTTCTAGTCTGAAAGATATGATGCTGGAATTTGAATCTGAAGGGCTTTGTCAGTGAGAGCTATATCTGCAAGAACCTGAAAGGCCAAGGGGCACGGTAGGCCTGCTTTTTGTGTCTGAGTGAAAACCTCAGTGCTTAGGATAACTCTGATACCTGAATTTACCCCAGTCTGAGTGGTTCACAGTAATGCAAAACAGTATTACAACAACATTCTTCTAGTATCACTCCCATCTAATATATACACAGTTTTCAGCTATTAATGTTTTTGTGTCTACTCTGTGGGCAAAATACAAACAAGATGGAACAATATTCTCTGCCAGGCAGGATTATCATTCATTCTGTTTTAACTATGAATGTCTGATTATGTGTTTCTATAATTTCTTTTATAACAAAATACAAAGAATTATTTTACAATAATCTGAACATCACTAACAACTATGAAATTAACTATCCCAAGGTTTTTTTTTTTTTTTCCAATTTAAAGGAGGTTAAATTGCTCATTTATATGTCGACTGGCATTCACTTTAAAAAGTGCCAAATGTAATTTCTCTGAAAGCCAACATTTAATGGCAAACTTATTTCATCTAACCACTAAATGTAAAGGGGTCACTACTTTGTTAAGATTTTTTTAGATACTAGTGTCTCAAATAAACTCATTCTAAATATACTGTTTCAAAATATTAAAACTACTAATTTATTCACTTTCCTTGCCATTAATAAAAAAATAACAACATACTTCCTAGTGTGGCAGGTATAGTATTTCTTAATAAAGCCTAAGAGTTTTCATAAATGTGTGTGTTTAAAATAAAGAATTGTGCAAGCTGACATTTAAGACTAGAATTTGTTGCCATAAGACAAAACTAATCACCAGCTTGTGTTCAGTGGCATTTGAAAATTAAAATTTTTCTCCTACAGCACTGCTATACTATATAATCATATAATTGGTAAGTAAAACACATTATTCAACCTCTTATTAAACTAATACACTTTGTATTCCAACATTTATAAGATCAATACATTATAAATTAGGTAATAAATTATGACAAATATAACAAAATGAAATAAATGTAATTTTATATATGATATGCTTTGGAAACAGTATGTATTTTGATATCTAGTTTCTTTACTTTTACTTAAACAGAAGTTTAATCAAATCAAAATATTGTATTATTTTAAGTTATCTTTATTTTTTTCAATGTATAAGATGACCTAAAGGCTTTTACGTATCTAAAGTAAAAAATATTCACAGATCAACCATTAGCAAGTTAAATGTTGTCCACACCGTGGAAATAAGAGAATATGGTTAATTACATGATAACATAAAAGTAGGGGGTGGGAAGTGGGAAGACAGGAAATCAGCTCTGTCTATTTGAGGCAGGGGGAATAGTAAATATTCCATAACTATATATTAGGCTGGTGCAAAAATTTTGGCAATTAAAAGTAATTTTAAAATGTAGGGAAAATAGCAAGGTAAAAAAGCAAAATCAATTGAGATGCACCAATTTATTCTATTAAAATTGAGATTCAGTTAAAGCCACTTTACAGTCTAACAATAGCCTACTTCTTTCCAACAATATTTATAAATTTAATCCATTCATCTAACAGTTGAGTGTCAGTGTAAGTAAACACTGTTCTAGATGCTGAGTTGCAATAATAAGTAGCCCAGTCTCACCAATTAAGGACCTTGTTAATGAGATAAATAAGTTAACAGTTCAGTAGATTGTGTACTTTGATGGAAATAAATATTAAAAACTATGGCAACTTACAATAAAGGTAACTAAAAAGCTTTGGAGAATGAGGTCAAGCTTTGTAGAAGACCCATACATGGAGTTTTACAGGACGAGTAGGAAAAAGCTTGGAAAAGAGAAGTTGCTGGAAAGTGTGAAAGATCATAGCATATTGCTCCTCTAGGGGAAAAAAAGAAAAACAAAAAGATAGACTCTTCCAATAACCATTCACTGAACATTACCCTCTAGTGTTCATAGTGATTAAAATAGGACTGCAGGAAAAAAGACTACTCTCACCACATACAACTGTGTGACTAGTGATGGAGTTGCAGGCATAAAAGACAGAAAAATGTTGGAACTCTTAATATGCAACCCTCAGATTTATCACATTGGTGACCACTGGCCTGGCCCTACCCATGCAGTGTAAAATAAGTCATTCTACGGAGATACAGAGGGAGCAAAAGCATATTTTGGAGAAAGTACTCAAAGGTTAAAGATAACATTTCTTTTAACTAGGTGCAATAGTATTAAAGTACCTACTATGAATCAGATTTTGCACATTTATTTAATTCTGCCAAAACTGAAGTGTTTTTACTACTTTGTAAGTCAGAGAACAATAATTTCAAGACTGTTAGTGAAACAGACTCTGACGCAAAGATTTGAGGAAAATAGTGTATTTCAGAGGACCAGAAAACACTGGCAGGGAGTAGGGGTAGTGCTTCAGAGATGAAAAAAAGGGTCAACATGGGGTTTGTTATTAAACCAGCTACGTCAAGTGAGTAACTGAAGATTTATCTCTTGGAAAAGTACTGGAAATTGGGATCAAGCCTATGCTTCAGAATTCTCCTGTTTATAAAAAGAATGGAGTGTTTATATTCGGAAGGGTTATTTGTTAGGGATTTGGGGGAGAAAAGTTGTGTTAAGTCCAGCCTCATATCTTTTCTACACAAGAGCAGAATGGCCTTCAGTGGTTTCAGGAAGTAAAACAACAGTAAAAACAAAAACAAATGCCTCAGACATGGAGACAGAGATGTAGGTACTGACAGCTGGGAGAAAGAGAATACTTAAAAGGCTTGAGTAATGAGGAGAGGGCACTGCCAGCCTCTGCAGACACTACAAACTCTACAGACACTGTAGAGTTTGGAATAGCAATTAAAAGCTAAACAAAGAATCAAGCTTGACTAGAAATGGACTAAAGTGGGGTGAGCCTATCTTGTCTTTTAAACAATAAACCAAGAACACTTTGGAATAGTGAAGGCCTATCTTCTGAAAACCACTGGGTAAAGCAATTATAAAATAGAATGAAATAGAAAAATTTTAAGTACTCAGCAAGAAATTATACTCTGCTCCAAAGGGATGAGACTATTGTCTAGTATTTTTACTCAGTGTAGAGGGCCAAGGAAGATGAATATAAAAGCAGGAAAAAAAGCAAGGTAAAAAAGAAAAATCAATTGAGATGCACCAAACATAAAATGAAGAACATAAGCAGAAAATATAGGAAATTTGTCAATTATAAATTAAGCAAGAGGTCAAGAAAGGAGAGAATTCAGTGCTAAATCATAAATAGTAGAGGTTATTTAGGGAGAGGTAAGATACATTGCCAACTACATAATGATTTTTCACTTAAAATATATAAGAATTACTTTAGCAGCACGAAATGCTCATTTTACAGGAAAAAAAAAGAGAAAGGGAAGGAAGAGTCTTTTCCCTTAGCATGGAATTTATATGAACAATCCCATGCAAAGCTTACGTAACCAAAGGGAAATTTGATAGACATATGCCTTCTAATTCAGTGTCAATACTAACTCACAACAGTTTGAGAAAGCTAAAGTACATATTCAAGCTAGAAATATAGGCTAGGTTCTGTTACTACTGACTAGCAAAATGACTTTGAAAAGTATTAAATATCTGCAGAACTCAGTTTGCTACTTACAAAATGATAGTTTGAATATGATGATTTATAAGTTATTGTCTGAAAAACAAATCATGCTTCTCTTTTAAAAATACAAGTAGTAACTAGAAACCAAGACATTTTATTTAAAATATTTACAGTTAATAAATTATTTCATCCTAATTTAATATGCCACACATAATTCACAAGAATGGAGAATTTATTTTAATTGAGTAGTTAGATACCATTAATGATGTAGGAATGTATTTGCCCAATATTAAACACTCAGTTTAATTTAAGACCATATGTAATACAATTATTCCAGTGCAACACTGAATTTTTCAATGAAAATTTGTCAACTAGTGAAATAAAAATGCCAATCTATTGAATTCTAGATAGAAAGAAAAATGACATAATATGGACAGAGTCCACGTTGTTGAAATTGAGTAAAATTATAGGCAAAACTTCTATTGCCCATTCAATGTATCTGTAAATATAAACTAGTCTATGTATAGGAGCCTTTATAGATAAATGGGTCTATTGATGTGACCAAACACAGAATCAGTCATTCAAAAACAGTTGATATATCCAAACATTTTTTAAGTAGCTTAATTATATATTCAATTGATAAGTTCCTTACATGTTAAGAATGACAGTAAACCGGCCAGTGATACACATTTAAGCTATTCTATATAGAGAGCCGGATTTAGAAGAGTTGAAGGGCTGTGCTGTTCTGAGAACATATGAAGGGTTAAAAACCCATGTGAAAAGCTGAGGAAAAAGCAGGAATAAAGATTTAAGAGGGTCATGTTCTTGAACTCTGGGGTACCAGGCCCTTTCTCAAGGCATATTGCCAATTCAAAGAGAGGGAGAAGAGTTCAGAAGTGATGTTGTGGCTGCCATCACATTTCCTGATTTGCAGTTACGCACATGTGTCTGGCCTCTGCTGACCCACACACCTGCCCCATTCACTTTCAGCATCCTCAGATTCGACAGACTCTGTCCTGCACAAACCAGTCTCTTGTCATGCTTACACCATCAACTAACTTTTTGTACCCACCCTTATCAGCTTCTAGGCCTCTAAGGCTCTCTGAACTTGCATTACATTTAGACCCAAATGAACCCAAATAACAATGGCTATTTTTAAATACATAAAGCTCCTCCTTGTAGAGAAGTAATTAGATTTATGGTGTGTGACATCAGAAGACAAAATTATAGATATTGAAAGTAGGTGTTACAAGAAGGTAGACTTGAAGCTCAATGGAAAAGATATTTTCCAACAACTGATACTTTAATATTTGATAATCCCCCTCACAATAGTCTGGAAAGTCAGGTCTCCCACCTTAGACCTAGCCTCAACAACAACCAGGACTTTTTCACTTCCCTAACAACCCTAACTCCACTGGGTCCAATCTCTAACTTTTTATCAACATCATTAGTTTCTTTATGTGTGCTTCTGGCCTTCTGAGAACCACTGGAGAAAGGCAGACATTGTATTGACTACTCAACACAAATCTAAACCAGCATGCTACGTACAAGCTCTATTTGCCCTTTGGCAATATTTTTGTTCAGTTTATAGAGAATCTCTAGTTTAGTGGTTTTTGGGATTTTTTAACTGCACCCCACAGAAAATATCCCTTTTATTTCATGACCCAGGATACACATACCTATAAATTTAACTGCAACAAAATATCACAAACTTGCTCTTAAAAAAATGCAGTGGAATGTAATATTGTCTGTTTTAGCCTATTTTATTTTTTAACATTACTAGTTGCAACCCACTAAAATGATTTAATGACCCCATAATGAGTCACAGCCCATTCATAGATCATAACCCTGAGTTTAGAAAACTATTAGTTTCATGAATTTAGGGATGATATTCATCAGTTGACTCATAAAATCAACATCAGACATCAGTTTCCTCGTCTTCCTCTCTCCATTTCAAAATACACATTTCTATAAACATTCCCTCATTAATGCCCTTGTTCTCAGAGTTCTGCCCCCTCCTCCTTTCCATGTCTCCTTTATTTGTGCTTTGATCTAAGCCCACTTTGCCTACTGAAAACCTCTTGCTTTATTACCTTCCGTCTCCTCACCTGCATTCATTCTTGCATCTTGAATCTCTTTTTCCCTACTTGATTCTTCCCGTCTGCAGACAGATACACTCAGGTCTCTAGTATTTGTGAGGGGCAATTATTTTCTTAACTTGTCATTTGTCAATTAACAGTTTCTTCTTTGTGAAACGTGGTAAAAGGTTTTAAACTTTTTATTCTTATTAGAGTACTTTTGTGTTTATTATCTCTTTGTCTGGATCGTATCTTGAATAAAGCAATTGTATATGACAGATCTTTGGTGTGTAATTTTCCCATAGCATACAGAGAAGTGCTAGCAGCAATCATCTTGTACTGAATAGTTGAAATAGTTTCAAAACTTCATGTCAGGCAGTTCTTACGGTCCAGTTTCTCTGGAGCACACCCAGCGGTGAACCTAAGATTCACAGCTCTGACTCAGGCTTGGAAGCCATTGACTGCCCCATAACAGATACTCTGAATTGTACTTATTCTTACACCTTCTGCCTAGAGCTTATATTCTACACAAATAAATTTGTTTTGAAAATCAAGATGAGAAAAATAAAGTTATATTTTTTAGGAACTTATGAAGTACTTTAACATTTTTCATTTGAACTCATCATCATTACCACATCAACATTTTCAAGTGGATGGGACAGATCTACGAGGCTCAGATCACACTTAAGGAAACTGAAGAGATTCAGTAAAGATGAATGATGTGGCAGAAACCAGAAAACTGAAAAGTGATTGGACCAGGGTTCAAATCTAAGTCTTCTAACTAAAAACATGGCCTTTTCACTGTATCAGGCTATTTCCACAATAATGGGTCAAACATATTTTCTTCTAACCAGCTAACTATATACCCATGTTTTAAAAATTACAAGGTCTAAATAAACACGAAGCTGTAAATGTTATTATTATTTATGTTTATGTTATACCTTATATTTTTAGAACTTCTAAGTTTTTTTCACAATTTTTATTTCCTTGTGGGATAAGGGAGAAAGATATTATCATAATTTTCACATGAATATTAAAACTAAGAAACACAATGTGACATTCCTTAATTCTAAGTGTTTATTAGTAGTGTAGTCATAGCTTTAGATTTTGGGTTGCTATTCTGCCCACTTCTACCTTCATGTCATTAGCAATGTAATAATCTTTCCTAATGTTTCACATGTAAAATATGAAAAATAAATTTTAATTTTAAAATCACGTTAACTAGAAAACAATTCTAACCCTAAAAACAAGACTACAAGATTCTAAAATTACTGGTCAGAATATTTTTATGTAACTGCAAAAAGAAGACAGTGTGATGAGCTATATTCATTTCCTTATATAAAAGCAGCATCTCTGAAATCTAAGAAAATAATTTCATAAAACTTAAATTATGTATGTTAATCTATAATTTATTCTCACAAACATAAATATAATTTTAAATCTCATTATAGTTTGGGATTCTGAAATACTTGCACTTTACCATGAATTTTATATAACTAATGTGAATTTCTAATTATACTAAATAACCTGGTGAATGTCACATGTGCATTAGATAAATTGGAAAGTTCACATTTTAATTGTTTTGAGATTCAATTTTTCCTCTATATATGTATGAATGGAACTTTGCTGTCCATTAATGATCTTCTTTTAATCACCATGGGAAGTTTTATAATTTTCATAACAGTTGGCTCAGTATATTAGATTTACATGTATATTTATCTTACGTGCTCTCCTCTTCCCACCTCACTGCTCTAGGAATCATTCATATGCCCAGGACTCTACTGGTTTCCAAATGAAATCTGGGTATCTAGTCACCATGCATATGGAAACTTCCCTGGAGAGTAGAGACATGTCTTTCTTCAATTTTCTCCTCAAATCACCTTAGGCAGATATTTGCAAATGTTAGAGGCTAAATAAATATTGACTTAATTTAATCAAATATGAAGGCCAAGTAATGATAAGAATTTACCTGCTGAGGTCATTGACAAATATTATTACAACTACTAAGCATTGTAACTTGATGTGTATTTGATAAGCTACACAAATTTGGGAATCAACTTTGAAAGCAGATACATGGTTCCCCCCCCAAAAAAGAAATACATAAAGAAAGTGGTTTTAGTGGGTGGTTTTGATACAAAATAAGTTTAAAATTTTCTTTTTCTCTTTTTTCTTTTAATATTAATATACTTTATTCCTTTGATACACATTTATTTACTATTTCTAAATATTTGTTCTGAGTATAAAGACATTGTGGGAAGCATTCAAATAAGAGTATTTCATTTCAGTTTAGTCAATTGTTACATTCCTCAGGGGGGGAAAGAAAAAAAAACTATTTGGGTCCAAATTAATATGGTCATCAGGTTTTGCCTGCAGAAGGCAATACATTTCATCCTCAAACTGTTTTTTTAAAAACTATCCTAAAGAATAGATGATAATCACTGCTATTTTTATAGCCAATTAAGTTTATTTTTTCAATTATTTATCTGGATCCAGGATGTTTTTGCAAAGGACAGCTTTTAAAATACTGCTCAAATTTAATACACATTAGTTATTCAAAACTGAATCTCAAATGTATTTGTTTCTTTATGTATGAAACATATGGAATTCTTTAAACTAGAAGGTAAGTCAGACTTTTGAAATGGATTTAGTCCACATGTCCCACCATTACTTTGTGGCAAAGTCTCTTTTTGTTTACCTCAATTTAGCTTTTGGCTTTATGGAGACGACTTGACAATAATCTAATAGGTGGAAGTGCAATATACTCCTGCAACTGCTAATACTTATAAAGATTTTACAAGGTTCTTTAAGATACAGATCTTTCTATATTTCTCTAGACAAACAGAAATTCCTAATTGAGTGAGGAAAGGTTTGATTATATTTTTATTTTTTGATTTGCCATTTTATGATATTGGATAAACTGGAAAACTGATGCTCTCATAGAGAATAAAAAGATAAGGATAAAAATGCAGATAAAAGATATTTTCACTATAGAATATTTATTAGATCAAACACTGCATTTAGAGAGTTTATGATGGTGTATTAATCCGAATTCTCCAGACAGACAGAACCAATAAGATATATGAGAGAGAATATATTAGGGAAATGAACTCACAGAGTCAGGAAAATTTCACAAGAGGCCATCTGCAAGGTGGAAAACCAGAGAAGCCAGTAGAATGCATCAGTCCAAGTATGAAAGCTTTAGACCAGGCAAGACAACAGTGTAGCTCCTGACTGGTCCTGCATTACACACCAATTTTCTCTGGAAATGTTCTCACAGACATACCCAAAAACAATGCTTCATGAGCCATCTTGGCATCCCTCAAGCCAGTCAAACTAACACTTAATATTAATCATCACAGATGGTATGCAATTTCATGGAAATCTCATAAAGTAGGTATCTTTTACTACACAAAGAGAGGTTAAGTAGATTACATCTAGAGTTAGAATCTAGTTTGATATTAAGAGTAGGTAACAAATGGGTATTTAGTCAATTTAATACACTTCTTCCCATTTGACTGGTTATTATTAAAGCAAACGGAGTTGACCACAATAAAAAAGAAAAGGGAATATTACATAAGTATAATTCAAAAGAAAAAGATCAATTAAAAGGTATATACTTCAACAATTAATTTGCATATATTTAATACTTTTATTTAAATACAAACTCATATTATCTAGGCTTACCTTGGATTATAAGTCAAAAATTATATTGAGTTAAAACTCTTAATGATTACTTACATGGCTTTTTGGCTAAGTTGAAGAATTAGCTCCCTTTTACAAACAGATATGACCTATGTCTAAAATTAATAGATTCATACTCCATTGTGGAAAATGCTAAGGCTTTTACTCTATGCACAGGAGTAGATACAAAAGTACTTCTTAAGAAAAAACTTGGCTCTGTTTTTCAGTGTTCTCTCAGCCTACCCCTCAAACTGAAGCCTACTCCCACATTGGGGTGGGCTTATTTGTTCTTCATTTATTTCATAATTCAACCAAACCATGTAAGTACACCTTTAGGATGCAAAAAAAATTGGCTGTAACTAATACTTCCTAAGAAAATATCTAACTCATGATTATAAAATATTTATCAAAAGAGGATTTAATAAAAAATATACTATATATTCTTTATTTTTCTGTTCAGAGTTACTTTCTGAGTAAGTCACACAACCACCTATCTGTGCGCTCTGGCACAATTTTATTGGTTCCCCATAGAATTATTTTAAGAAACCAATTATTGTATTAACAGTTACTCTAAGGGTTCAGGATTGGTTAAAATCAAATAAATCTTTAAAAAAGAATAAATTATACACAAAATAAGGAGAAAGTATATTATATGTATCAGAAATCAGAAATCAATGACAAGTAGATTTTTAAAAAGTAGAAAATAAATGAAAACAAAGGTTTCATTTGTAAAGATCACTAATGTTCATGAACTTTTAGCTAGACTTACTGAGAAAAACAGAGAAGACATGTGTCACCAAAAGCAAATAATGTAGGTGACATTAGATAGGGTATATTAAAAGTATCATGATGAGGAGAGAGATTCAAGATGGCCGATTAGCAGCAGCTCAGGATTGTAGCTCCCACTGAAAGCGCAGAGAGTGAGTGGACGCCACACTTTCAGACGAATTTTTATTGCCCACGGACCAAGAGATTCTTGGCGGAGGAGCCCCACGGGGTCGCTAGCACGACTCTTTGGCCAGCGCTGCTGTTTTGCAGGCGCCCCGGCGCGGCGGTTCTGAGTCCGGAGTATACGGGACTGAGTGCCCTTTGGTTGGTGTTTGGAGCTCCAGGAAAGCAGAGTCTCCTATTCAGCTGATTGAAAAGCGGACTGAAGTGGGGAATCAGACCGGGAGATTCCCGGGCAGAAAAGCGCCACGAATCTTAACGCCATTGTTTCAGCCGGCATAGTGGGTCGCCCGCAGGGGAAGGCTGGTCCCCCCACCACACACACACAAAAAAAACAGCAGTTGGAACTGCTGAGGATTGAGAGTTTCACAGCAAGTACAGCTGAACCCAGGAAGGTCCAGCTCTATGGGGGAGGGGCGTCCGCCAAAGGAAAACTAAGAAACAGAAAAAACTTTACCACCAACAAGCTGGACATCCACTCAGAGACCTAATCTGAAAGTCAGCAATCACATAGACGACAGGTGGATAAATCCACAAAGATGGGGAAGAAAGCAGTGCAAAAAGGCTGAAAACACCCTAAATCAGAATGCCTTTCCTCCTACAGAGGATTGCAGTGCCTCATCACCAATTGAAAAAGGCCTGATTGAGAATGAATGTGAGGAATCAATAGAATCAGGCTTCAGAAGGTGGATAATGAGAAACTTCTGTGAGCTAAAAGAACATGTTCTAGCCCAATGCAAGGAGACTAAGAACCTTGAAAAAAAGTTTGACGAAATGTTAACGAGAATGGACAATTTAGAAAGGAATATAAGTGAATTAATGGAGCTGAAAAACACAATACGAGAACTTCGCGAAGTATGCACAAGTTTTAACAGTCGAATTGATCAAGCAGAAGAAAGAATTTCAGAGGTTGAAGACCAATTTAACGAAATAAAATGAGAAGACAAGATTAGAGAAAAAAGGGTTAAAAAGGAATGAACAAAGTCTCCAAGAAATATGGGACTATGTGAAAGACCTAATCTCCGTTTGATAGGTGTACCTGAATGTGACGAAGAGAATGAATCCAAGTTGGAAAATATTTTTCAGGATATTATCCAGGAAAACTTTCCTAACCTAGCAAGGCAAGACAATACCCAACTCCAGGTAATACAGAGAACACCACAAAGATATTCCTCAAAAAGAGCAACCCCAAGGCACATAATCATTAGATTCATCAGGGTTGAAACAAAGGAGAAAATACTACGGGCAGCCAGAGAGAAAGGTCAGGTTACCCACAAGGGGAAGCCTATCAGACTCACAGCTGATCTCTCAGCAGAAACCCTACAAGCCAGAAGAGAGTGGGGGCCAATATTCAACATCCTTAAAGAAAAGAACTTTCAACCCAGAATTTCATATCCAGCCAAACTAAGTTTCATAAGTGAAGGAAAAATAAAATTTTTTATGAACAAGCAAGTACTCAGAGATTTCATTACCACCAGGCCTGCTTTACAAGAGCTTCTAACGAGGCAGTATATACAGAAAGGAACAACCAGTATCAGCCATTCCAAAAAACCTATCGGTAAGCTGCATCCAGATCCATCTCACATGCAAGGATATACAGAGACTCAAAACAAAGGGATGGAGGAAGACTTGCCAACCAAATGGAGAGCAAAAAAAAAAAAGCAGGAGTTGCAATTCTCATCTCTGATAAAATAGACTTTAAAGTAATAGAAACCAAAAGAGATAAGAAGGGCATTGTATAATGGTAGAGGGATCAATGTAACGGGAAGAGCTAACGATCCTAAGTCTATGTGCACCCCAATATAGGAGCACCCAGATATATAGGGCAACTTCTTGGTGACTTACAAAGAGACTTGGACTCCCACACAATAATAGTGGGAGACTTTAACATTACATTGTCAATATTGGACAGATTAATGAGACAGAAGGTTAACAAGAATACCCGGGACTTGAACTTAGACCTCGAACAAGTAAACTTAATAAACATTTACAGAACTCTCTACTCCAAATCCACAAAACATACATTTTTTTTTCAGTAACACATCACATTTATTCTAAAAGTGACCACATGGTTGGGAGTAAATCACTCCCCAGCAATTGCATAGCATTTATAGGTTTAAATGAAATATTGGTTGGCTGTTTGTTTGTTATTTTCCTCCCTTATTCCTTCCTGTCTCCATTGTATAACACAATTATTAGTATAAAAGAGCTTTTTAATATCCATTTCTAGACTGCATTCTAGCCTGGGCAATAGAGCAAGATTCCCGTTCTCTCTCCCTCTTTTTCTTCTTCTTTTTCTCTTTCTTTCATTCTCTTTTATTCCTTCTTTCTCTTTCTCTCTTTCTTTTCTTTCTTAAAAAAATGCAAAAAAAAAAAGTATCATGATGAAATGTTGTATATAATTTTATGCCAACAAGTTAGACAACATACATGAACTGAACAATATCTACAAAGACAGAAATTACAAAAATTAAGCCAAGAAGAAATAGAAAAATCTCAATAAATTTTCAGTAAGTAATGAAATGAATAACTAAAAGTGGCTTCCCTGGTAAACTCCACTAAACATTTAATCATCGAATAATAACTCTACAGAAACTCAGGAACTGGAAGAGCAAGAAACATTTCCCACTCATTTCTAAGTCTAGTATTCAGATTCCAGAGCCACACACACACATTCAAAAAAGTGAGCTACAGTTCTCTCAAGAACCTAAAAACAAAAATACTTAACAAATGATTATGAATTTTAAATCCTATAAATTATAAAGATATTGTACCCCATAAGTGAAATTTAATTCAGAAATGCAAGATCAAATTAATACCCCAAAATCAATTAATATCATACACCACATTAACAGAATAAAGAGCAAGCACCACATATTCATCTCAATAGATGCAAAAGGCATCTGGCAAAATAGAACCCCATTTATGATTTCAGAATAAATAAAACACCCTCTCAATAAACTAGGAGTAAAAAAACATGCTTTCATTTTCATAAAGGGTATCTATTAAAAATCTATAACTAACATTGCACTCAATGTCAAAAGAATTACCTCTACCTAAGATTCAGAACACCAAAATGGCCATTTCTGCAACTTTTATTCAATACCACATTGGAATCCTGTGCAAGAAACAACAACATAATTACGGGTATATAGCTTTAAAAAAAGAAGTAAGACTGGCTTTATTTGCAGATGACATATTCTCATATACAGAAAATCTCAAAAGTCTAACAAAAAATGCTAGGACTAACAACCAAGTTCAACAAAATTACAGGATCAATATAAAATAGTAATGTTAATATTAAAAGTCTATTGAATATTCATTTAGTGATAACAATCAGAAAATCAAATTAAAATTTCCTTTAAAATAGCATAAAAATCACTGAAATATTTAGCAATATACTTAACAAGAAAAATGTGTAAAATAAAAACTACATGAGATTTCAGCAATAAATTAAAGGCAATTTAAATAAAGAGGCATATATGTATAAATTGGGAGACCTAATATGGTTAAGGATTAAAATTCCATCAAATTAATCTAAATTCAGTGCAACTTCTATCAAAATACACATAGGTTTGCTTTAGAAATTGCAAAGAGAATCCAAAAGTTATGTCAAAATTCAAATGACTTAGAATCGCTAAAACAATTGTTAAGAACAAGAGCAAATTTGGAGAACTTATACTATCTAATTTCAAAACTTTCTATAAAACTACAGTAATTAAGATAGTATGGTATTGGCATAAGCATAAACATATATGTCAAAATAATGAAATGGAGAATCCAGAAATAAACTTACACATTTATGAATAATCTTCAAGCACTGCTTCCAATGTAAAATCCATGGGACAAAAATAGCATTTTCCTCAAATTATGTTGGAACAATTGGATATCTATGTAAAAAAAAATTGAACTTGAACCTCACACCATACACAAAAATTAATACTTAAAATTAGATCGGCCAGGTGCAGTGACTCACGCCTATAATCCCAGCACTTTGGGAGGCCAAGGCGGGTGGATCACGAGGTCAAGAGATCGAGACCATCCTGGTCAACATAGTGAAACCCCATCTCTACTAAAAACACAAAAATTAGCTGGGCATGGTGGCGCATGACTGTAGTCCCAGCTACTCGGGAGGCTGAGGCAGGAGAATTGCTTGAACCCAGGAGGCAGGGGTTGCCGTGAGCCAAGATCTCGCCATTGCACTCCAGCCTGGGTAACAAGAGTGAAACTCTGCCTCAAAAAAAAAAAAAAAAAAAATTAGATCGTAGACTTACATAAGAAAATTTAAATTATACAATAATTAGAGAAATAAAGAAAACATTTTGCAATCTTGGGAGAAAATATTTACACATCTTGTAGCTTGTAAAGGATTTGCATTCAAAATATATGAAGAACTTTAAAAACTCTTAATAAGGCAAGCAACTAAGTTACAAAAATGAGTACAATTGTGAATAGAAACTTCACCAAAGAAGATATGTAAATGTCAAATAAGCAAATGAAAATGTTTCATATCATTAGTCCTTGGAGGAATCAAAATAAATGACAGTGAGATACTGCTACACACATACTATAATGACTGAATAATGTACAATTAGGAAAAGGCCTGTAGCTTCTTTTAGAAAATCAGATGTATGTGGATGTCCAGGTGTTTCAGCACCATTTGTTGAAGAGACTATCATCCCCATTGAATTGCCTTTACTTCTTTGTCAACGTGCAGGAGTTGACTATATTAGTACACATCTATTTCTGGGATTTCTACTCTGTTCTGTTGATCTTATCTATTCTCCTGACAATACCATACTATCTTATGTATTGTAGTTTAATAGTAAGTTTTGAAACTGAATAGTGTTAGCTCACCCCTTTGGTTTTCTCCTTTAATATTTAGATTACCTATTTCTCCTTATATGAGTTTTGATAGGTTGTGTCTTTCAAGAAATTGACATTTTATCACAGTTATCAAATTTGGGAGCATGGAGTCACTCATATTACTTCTTTATTATCCTTTAATCCTTTATTTGTTTTTATTATGCCATGGATCTCTCTCTCTCTCTCTCTTTCTCTGTCTCTCTCCCCCACTCTCTCTCTCATCTCAAACTCTCTCCTTAGTTAACCTGGTTAAAAACATATCAACTGAATGTTTTTAAAAGAGCCAGCTTTTAGTTTCATTGATTCTCTGTATTGGTTCTTAATTTTAGTGTTATTGATTTCTGCTCAAATTTTTATCTCTTCTATTCACTTTGGATTTAATTTTGCAGGGTTTTTTTTTTTTTTTTTGGTTAGGGACTTAGATGATCACTTTTTGATTTTTTTTCTTTATTCATATAACATTTAACACTATAATTTTTTCTAAGCACTCTTTGCCACATTCCACAAATTTTACTAAGTTATATTTTCATTTGGCTCTAAATATTTTTACTTTTTTGATATTTAGTTAATTCGTAAGTTATTTAATCTCCCAGGGTTTTGGGGTTTCCAACCATTCATTACAGGTGTCTAGTTTAATTCCATTGTGATTTGAGGGCATATTTTGTATGACATTTTATTTTAAAAATTTTAATGTGTATTTTAAAATCATAATTTAGTCTTTCTTGGTGAAAGTTTTATGTGAGCTGGAGAAGAATGTATACTCTTATGTTGTTGGATGAAGTATTCTACAGATATCAATTAGATCCAATTGACTGATGGGACTCTTCAGTTAAACTATGTTCTTACTGATTTTATGCTTGCTAGATTTGTCAATTACTGACAGAGGTATTGGTATCTCCAAGTAAAATAGTGGATTCATCTATTTCTCTATGCATTTCTATCAGGTTTTGCATCCCATATTTTGATACTCTACTGTTAGGTGAATATATACACATGAAAGATTGTTATGTCTTCTTGGAGATATAATTCTTTTATCACTATGTAATGTTCCTCTTTATATCTGAAAATTTTGCTTGTTCTCAAGTCAGCTTTGCCTGAAATTAATGTTGCTCCTCTAGCTGGTGTTCATGGTGAGTGTTTCTCTATCACTTTTCTTTTAATCTGTCTTTATATTTGAAGTGAGTTTCTTGGAGACAGCTCAGAGTTTAGTCTTTTTGTGAACTATGACACTAAGAACTCTGTCTTTTAATTGTATATTCAGATTTTGAAAGAAAACAGAGAAATAGATTGTAGAGGAGGATATTATCAAATAAATAATATTAAAATACCATTTTCTAAAACAAATGACATATTTTTTCTCTGTTGAGAGATCTCATGTAAGGCCCTGTGCAGTAACTGGAAAGCCCTCCAAAGGCAAGTCAATCTAGAATGTTAATGTGTTAGGGGTATCTGGAACACTAAATGGCCCTATTTCCCAAACTTCATATTTGGCATTCCCTCTGTCTGGAACACGCTCTCTCAGAGAGATGGCTATATGGGTTGCTCCCTCATGTCTTTTATGCCCTTGTTCATAATTGCTGTTTAATTAAGGTCTTTATGAAAACCCCCAATTAAAATGCTATTTACCGCACTGTATTCTCTATACACTTCACTCCTTTATATTTCTCCATCACATATAGAACATCTGATATCCTACAGATTTTTCTTATTTTATATGTTCACTTTATTTTTTACACATTCTCTATGATGTTAGCTCCATGAGGATGGAGATGATTGTCTGGTTCACTCTGTACTGAATCTCCAGCATTTGGATTAGTGCTGGGCATACAGAAGGCACTAGACCAATTTTTGTTGTAGGAAGAAATGATGAAAAGTTTAAAAGTTTCCTGAAATAAATAATTAGGATATAAGATGGCATATAGCTTCTCAACAATAAAACTAAAAACTGCAAGTCAGTTTGAAAATAAATCAACTGTGAGGGTAAAATAAACACATTTACTTTTACTGATAGACAAGAGTCCCCAAATTTTATCTCATATGCATCCTTTGTTAGGAACCTCTAGAGAATAGGATCCACCAAAATAAGGGAATAAAGAAAACATGGAAAGCCATGTGATCAAGGAAACAAGAAAAATAATCCCAGATAGAAGTAAAAGCATTTACAAAATGATGGTGAAAATAAGTCCCAGAACAATAGCTATGCAGCTGACCTGACGGGCAATCCGTCAAGATTGGAGCAGAAAGATGGAGGCCTCTACTATATATGTGTAAGGGAGGAGGGAGAAAGGACTGACCAATTGTCCAACTTATATGATGCTTTTAATAAAACTTTGTCCTTATATATGGTATATAATTCAGGAAAAAAATGAGTAATAAGCACTAATGCAAAATTGACCAAATGTAATAGTTAAGCAATTTCTAACTCCAGGAAAAAATACTTGCACAAGAAAGAAGTTACAATCATAAAGTCATCATAGTATGTTATGAAGCTCAGCTGGAAAAATATTTACAAGTCACCATAATGTAAATTCCGATAATTTATTTAACAACACAATAAAATCTAGATCTCTATGGACTTATGAGATACAATGTTAATTGAAAATATATGAAGACAGATATTTTGTATACCATAACCACATTTTATGTTGCTATATTAAAGTTTGTGATTGGACAGTAAATATTTAGAGACTTATCTGAAAAGATGTGAACCAAATTATTATTAAATAATTTTACATATTTTTCACACTTCTAAATTTCTTGATTTTTAATATAAATAATTATCCAAGCATAACTTTAAAGAATTAAATTTTATATGTAAATAGACCCAAAACATAACTTTAATTCTAACACATTACTCCAGTTTAAGTCCACCACAATTTAGCCACTCTCTTTTCATTGTGTATTTAGATTGCTTCCAGTATTTTTTATTTTACATATCCTTATACATAAATATTTGGAATTTATCTGATTATTCTCCTAGGATGCTTGCAAAATGGAACTGCTGATAGGAAAAATTTACATTTAGGACTTTTCATAATAATCAAAGTGGAACGCCGAAGAATTAAGACAATTTATATCCTCATAAGCAATGTTTTCACACACCTTGTCAACACCAGGTGGTATAAATTTTTTTTCACATTTGACAAATTTACTTTTTAAAATCTCCTCAAATTTGTATTTAGTTGATTACTAGTTATGCAAACCATGTGTTTACATTTTGTAAGCCACTGACAATTTTTAGAATTGATCCCTTTCTCATCCCTTCATTGTCATTGTAATAAAGACTCCTTAACTCTTAAATGCCTAACTGACCACAGAGCCAAACTCTCCTTCTTGTGCACCAACATAAACTGCTTTTGGGTTTATTTTTCTAAATCAGAAATCTAGTCCTATCATATTAGGGTGGCACACCTTGTCAACATTGATAATGGATCAAATATTTTCTTAAATTATAAAATTGTGCTTTCATGATAATTTTTGTTCAATAATCATAAATAACTTGATATTAGGGACCCCATATGTTTACCTTAGTATTTGCTTTATTCACTTAAGAAATATTTAGTCAATGATAGGTCAATATATTGATGTAGGACAGAGTGAAATGGTCTACCATAAAAACTAAGTTATTCAGCTACTTTTTCATTTTTTAAAAATATGTTTTGAGTATTACTATGTGGCAGAAATTGCTCTAAGTTCTAGAGACACAGGGGCTAGTAGAACCACATGTGGCCGTCCCTTTATGAGGCTAATAGCTGGGAGTAGAGTGTGAGGACAAATAAATTAAAAAGTAAAAATTTTTTTCTTTTTAAACAGTGATAAGCAGTTTTGTGCTGGTCTAGCAACTCTTTAGAACAAACAAACAAAACACAGAAAGCCATAATTTGAGTGTTTGCAGATTTCCCGTTATGGCCGATTTCAAGCTATCAGTGGTTAAAAAACCAGCTCACAAAGTTCTCAAATACTGAACAGCTGGCTCTGGAGAGCCGTTACAAGGTACATCACCACTGAGAGTGCCAACAGGATATTAGAACTCGAAAACTGCTAACTGACTACTTAAGATAAAAGAGAAATGTCCTACTGAAAAGGTGACATTTAAGCTGAGACAAAAATGAAGAGAATGAGAACACTGAAGGTCAGATAGAAGAATTTTCCAGAGAGAACAGTCAGCTAGAGCCAATGCCCTAAGGTAGAAGGAAAACACTTGATATATTTGAAAGTCAGAAGGAGCCAGAATGCAAAAATTTTAATTTATTTTTCAGTTAGGAGAACATTGAGATAAAAAAGCCTCTTAGCTAAGGTACAGGCAGCAATTTGGGAGAGTTAAATATGAGCCGGAAGCTAGTATCAGCTTTGGTTCTTTTGTCTTGTACTCCTCTGCTATTGCTAATAAAGGTTGCAACTACTGCTGGTGATTTCAGGACACATACACACACACACACACACACACACACACAGAGGCACACACTTCACCAGAAATCTTGGTTTACAGAATGCAAAATGGAGCAAGAGATAATAATATTTTATGGCACTAAAAATGTTCATTCCAGGCACTCCAGTCTATTTCTTCAATCTTGCTGACCCCACAAATCATCTACACTTTGACATTTTGTTACCGCTTTTAGAGGACTAATAACTAACATGCTATTTATCATTTGAGCAGCATTTGGGGAAAACATAAATCAAATTGCATGAACAAAACAAGAGGTCATTAGATTAAATTATTTTAGCAATTTTGGGGTCTTTTCCTCTTAAAGTCAAGATGACAACAGTAGTTCTGTTTTGATATGTTACCCAGAACAAGTAGAGATCAGGTGAATCCAAAACAGTATTTTAAAGAATGAATCTGTTGGAGTTCAAACCCAGGGCTTGACAAGTGAACAGTTCCTTCTGCGTAAAAATAAATCCTATTGTGAAGCAAAGGAGATTAGAAGGATTAAGCGTCACATGTGGAGGATTTGAAAGTGGATTTGCTTTTTATTATTAAAGATATTTTTATGGGTTAATTGTACAGATATCTGGCTCATTTGTTTTTTTTCAAAATTGAGATGAATCAGAATGTCCCTGGGAGAGACTTCTGCTGCATGTGAGGATGTGTATTATTCATTCCAGTAATACATTTGCAGCTAGCAATCTTGAGAAAGGAATTATGACTTGTAGGTAGTCTCACAAGGAATTAATTGTTACTGACATGTTATCTATATTGCTAGTTACAGTTCTGTCTTTATCAAGTGATTATAATTTGTATACACATTCAAACTGCATTAGGAGTAATACTCAGCATTTACACAGAATTTTAAGAAGTTCAAGGCAATAGCTAAGATAATTGAGCTGTTTCCAGAAATGTGAACTATATATAGAATAAGTTGTTAAAGCTAGAAATTCATTATTTTTCCTCATTGAAGAAATTTAAAAATTCATGTTTGTTATTGATGAGCTATCTTTCTCTACAAATAATACCTAAGAAAATAACTTAATTTTTTTTTTTTGGAGACAAGTCTCACTCTGCCACCCATACTGGAGTGCAATGAGGTGAATAAAATCTTAATTTTAGGTTAAATTGTAGAAAAGTATTTTTAAAGGTCTGACAGAATTCATTTAAATATATGCATCACATACTGTTTTACTTTATTTCTTGAAGTTATGCATTGACTTACTTGTCTAGAAGTACAATATAACCATGAAAAATCTACTTTTTGTGACAAAATAAACAAATGATGCTGACAGAAGAAAATAACAAATGCTTCTGAAATTACTTTTTAAGCTCTGGGATCCTCAGTAATTGCACATGAATGAAGGAAAGCAGAGCATTCAATAATTATTTTGTTATCAGATCAAATATGTTCTATTGATGAGTAATAGAATGAATTTCATGAGAATTTGGAATTACCTCTAAGTATACCAAAAAGAGCATATTTTGTGAAGTTCAGCAGAAGAGGCCATATAGTTCATCTGAATCTACATGGAAAATAAAATCATGGCAACTGTTCACATGACTCAGGCCAAAATAATCGCCAAATTCCCACCACCATCATTTATAATCATCATCACAATCAAGAAGAGCTCTTAAGCAAGAACCAGACAGACAAATAGAGCTTTGAAATTTGAAAAAAATATATATACTTTTACATGCATTACTTCAGTGCATAGTTCCTTTTTCTTTATATAAAATTCAGTTTTAGTTAAAAGAAAAATGTTAAACTGACTTCATTTTAAATTGGGGTAATTTTCAAAATATTTTGGGCTAAAATCTTTAAATGGAAGTATTTTAACATTATCCAAAAAGGCAGTCTAACAAAATTTACAGAAAATTTAATTATTCCAATGTTTTTTTTTAAAGTGGGAAGCATGTACAAAACTTGGCCATAATATTAATAGATTTCAAGTGAAAGGTATTTTTAAAATACTGTGCTAAATTAGTTTACCATGAAATCTCGCCTTTTTAAATATCCCATATAAGTTTTGATCTGTGCATTAAATATGCAGAAGTACATGTTGAAAAACAGACACAAGACAAGAGGGCACTTCAGGGAGTGGGAAAATAATGAGCCAAGATGAGCATGTGGGAAAGCATAAGACATGTTTTAAGAAACTATAAGGAAATTCTGGATTTACAGAAGATAAATCTGGAAATGAAGGCAAGAGCCAGACTGTGGATTCAAATAGCATGATAAGTAGTTCAGACCCTTTCAAAAATCAGTCATGAAGCACTAAGGACTTCCTAGGAAAAGAGTGATCATATAAATGGGGCAGTCTGGAAAGATTTATCTGGTGGATGGGTTGGTATGGAGCAGGGAAAATACTGGAAGTGGGGGAGTCCAGCTGGAAGACCTGAGCAAAGATTCAGAGGTGAGATTAATTATGATGGTGGAGATGAGAATGCAAAATGAAAAATTAGGACAAGATGCTCCGTAAAAAGAGAATGAGGTAAATAGGATATAGTTTCAAAGATTTCTAAAGAGGTCCCCAAGAGAGTGATGATGGCCTTAGCAGCCATAGTGAATCATTTGCTCCTTCATAGATTACATTTTTTAACTGCCCCCATACATTGATAATAGCTTTTCTACCATATAGGACCTATTATTCTTGAGTACACAGTTAACTTGTATTCAGTCTTTAAGAAATCCAGCTCATTTATCTTCTCTTCTTTCTGGAATCAGTTTTGTGTGCTCTCTTTTAAGTGTCCTAGGTATAAAATTTTTATAACACTTAAGTTAATGTATCATAAGATCTATTGACTTGTCTTCTCCTCAATTAGATTACCAGCTCCCTGAAGGTGGAGACCACATTTGTCCATTTTTCACAATGAACACAGTAGCACACAGTAGAAATCGAATTATTGTTTGATGAAGAACACCCGGGAAAGTTAGAATGACACTAAGTCAATAAACAAACAAACAAAACAGGCAAATAAATGAAAGACAGAAGGGTGCATATATATGGAATAAAATAGAATAGAATAGAATAGAATAGAAAATTAGAAAATAGAATAGAATAGAATAGAATAGAAAGATTGAGGAAAGTTGTTTATCAACATGTTGGATAGCTAATAGAAATAAGATTGAAGAAAATGATAAAAAACAGAAATTGATTAGTCAGTATTCCAGAGTACAGGGGATGCTGTGGCATGCAGACCTGGTATAGAGGGTTCACCCTGGTAGTCCAATACTTCCTACAGTTCTCAAAAGATGCCTCATGTTCTTCAATTTTCTCACCTTAGCTTCTTATATCTCCACTGTCAAGAATGCCATCTCATCTTGACCCTCTATTTTAATATCTACTTATGCATGTGTAAAGCACAAATCAAATGCCACTATTGCATGAGACCTTTCCTGGTCTTTTATTTCTCCAAATCCCCAAGTAATCTTTTTTTCTTAATAGGCAGCCTGAAGCCCACCTGCATAAAATCCCATAGGTGGTGGTGCCTAAGAAGTTTCTCTCTACAGACATAATCTATCTAATAAATGTAGAAGGGGTAAAATAATTTGAATCATCATTTTACAACTACAAATGAAGGGATTTAAGCAAATTAGCATTGAAGTCTACAAAATCATTAGTGAGGAAAAAGCTAGTGGAAACTTAATGACGGATGGATCAATAATCTGATAGTACCTAAACTCACTCATGAAATTTAAGATTATAAAAAGAGATGAGGAGATATTACACGCCTCCTTTAGAAGTACACAAAATACCTTCTAATATATTCTTGCCAAGAAAAAACATGTCTGAATTTGACCAAATCTCTTTCCATAAAAACCAGTTAAAAGGAAAACGTGAAAAGATAACAGTGAGTAGAATTTCGCATAATCACGTATGTGGGAAAAGAACTGCAAAAAGTAAAATTTTAAAAGAGATGGAAAAATGTATAGATTAAAATATATAAAAAGAAACTTCAAGATATGTCAACCAAAAGTGTGGATATTTGGGAATCCTAATTTCAAAGAATCCAAATTTGCAGATCACTTATAAGACTACTAAGGTAACAAGAACACTAACTGGTATTTAGAAATTTACGGTTAATTTTTAGGTTATGTAATAATCAAAGCATCAGTTTTAAAGCATTGCTATATATCTTGAAATACTTTTAGATAAAATGATAAGACGTCTGGAATTTGCTTCAAAATAATATAACAATGGCGGAGCTGTGGTGAGTGTGATGGTATAAATAAAACAAGATTATCACTGAAGTTGGGTAATAGCCACTAGTTCATATTTATATAAGTTTAACATTTTTAAATTTTAATTCATTTTAAAATATAGGTTCCTAGATCCTATCTCAGAATTATTGAACTAGAATATCTGAGAAAGATTCTGAGAATCTGAACAATTAACATGTTCTGAAGTGATTATTACGCACACTGGGATTTGGAAATTACAATTCTAAAACAATTTATCTCATTATCTTACTCTTGTCAGAGAAATGAAGCCAACTATATACATATATCTTATCTTTAAGCTCTTTAAGGATAAAGAGCTGTGTCTTTATCAGGTTTGCATTTCCCAAGAACATGCATATATGTGTGTGTGTGTGTGTGAGTCATATATACATATATGTATATATGTGTATGTATATAGTTAGTATGCACTCAATAAAATGCTAGTAATATCTGACAAAATATTTACTTTTGTTTAGTCTGAATAAATATTTCAGATAGACTATACAACACCTACCCATACATTCCAACATGTCAGGTCCATTTGGCATCAGGAATGTGTACCTCGTTATAGGTGTTAGCAATAGTCTTTAGCCACATGAAATTTAGTTCTCAGTTGGTAGTATTTCACATTCTTAAATTGCCAATATAGCCATACCTTAATTAGCAAATATAACATCTAACAAGAGGGGAAAAATAGCCTCTTCTTTCACATTTGGAGAGTAGGTATTATAAGCAGCCATGTGTAATATATCCACACTCATACCGTAGATACTCATATTACCTTTCAAGAAGATAAACTAAAATGTTTTTACCTGTGATTACTCCTAGACTTTTCCCTTTTGAATTTTTTGTTTACCTGTTTGCAATGTTTCATTTATTAAATGACAACTTTGACTTTAAGAGACTATGCTTAGGAAAATGTAATCTTTTGTTGAGAATTGCTTTCCCAAAGACCTAATATTTCCTATAATTGGAATCCTTGAAAGATGTAGACTATAACAGATTCTGTAATAGAGTCTGTCCTACTACTAGTCCAAGGTTCTAAATTTGTCACTAACTAGTTAAGTAACTTTTAATAACACACAGTTTTTCCTGGTTCCTGGTTTCTCTACATACAGTTGACCTTTGAGCAACATAGGTTTGAACTGAATGGGCCCACTTACATGTGGATTTTCTTCCACCCCTGCCACCCCTGAAACAGTAAGATCAACTCCTCCTCTTCTTCTTCCTCCTCAGCCTACTCATCATGAAGACAATGAAGATGAAGAGCTTTAGGATGATCCACTTTCACTTAATGAATAGTAACTATATTTTCTCTTCCTTATTTTCTTAATAACATTTTCTTTTCTCTGGCTTACTTAATTGTAAGAGTACAACATATAATACATATAACATATGTAAAACATGCATTAATGGATTGTTTATGTTACGGTGAAGCTTCTTCCTGGTCGACAGTAGGCTATTAGTAAAGTTCTGAGGGAATCAAGAGTCATGTGTGGATTTTTGACTGCATAGAGGGCTGACATTCCTAACCACTGTGTTGTTTAAGGATTAACTGAATATAATTCTAAAATAAATATGTCAGTCTACTCTTAGATCATCTCTAAATTTACCTCCAGTTTTATAGTACTTTGCATAACATTTAAGCACAAAACACAACCTCTACAGAAAAAAAAATACACAAACTTTTCTCACCTCACAGTCTTATATGACAGTTTTAAGGTCAAATTCATAGAGTTCTGTTCTGAAGGTATAAATACAGGAATATAAAGGACTTTTCCCACTTTGGCTTACCTGCTTATGAGCATGATCATAAGAATTAATATGATTGTCAAACTCCTGGTGTTTGTGATACTGCTTGTCACATAATTCACAGTAAAAGTTTGCCTTTACATCTCCCAGGGCCTTTGCTGTGGATTTCTCCTTTTCTGCAAAATCCTTTAAGAAAAAAGACAAAAATGTTGGTTAGACTTTTCTCTAATACCATAACCAGATGTCATATTAATCAAGTTGGTATTTAACTTAAAGGAATATGATGGAGCACATTATTTTCTGGGAACTCACGGCACTGTGAAAGTAACGTTTAGTTTAGCATCATCCCTAACTTATCAACCAACATATTATGAGTTCTCCTAAAACAGCCCTGTGCTGGAGCCTGGTGTTTACTCATTCTTCCTCTTGCCATCCATTTCTAGGTTGTGATTATGCCTATTACCGAGGACATCACTGGCCATTTCTTCTTTATCTCCTTAATAGGCCTCTGTTTTTCTGATATTATGCCTTAAATGTTTGTGTTTCATGTAATTCCATCTTCAGGCAAATGATTTATCTATTTTATATGCTCTCCCAGGGGTGCCCCCATTCACAACATAGACAGAGACTGCTGTATCCACAACATTGCCTATGCCTCTTCCACAAGCATCAGTTACTGCTACACATTACTGAAGGCTTTGTGTCCATGTTCTTCAAAATATTCTCCTTAATATTTTTAGTATGCTCCATTTAAAACAGTTTTGGCTACATAATTCTGCTTAAAATCCTCTTTAACACTCTCTTTGATTGTAGAATAATAATGGCAAATGTTTACTTGGTATAAACTATGCAACAGGTATATGAATTATCTCATCATTCCTTACAACAACCCTGAGTTAGGTTCTATTTTTATCTGCATGATAGACGCATCAACCAGTGCTTAGAGAGATCACACTCATGGTCACCAAGTTAACAAGTGGAAAAAGAATTTAAATTCAAACAACTTATTCCTAGCTCCTCTGTTAGTAAACAGCTGTAATTTGCTATCTTCCTTAAAAGCCAACCTTCTTAATATACCAAAAAAACTTCTTACCTTGCATGTATCATATTTTATCAAACCATTCTTCTATATTTTCCTCTTTAATTGCATTAGCAGACACATTACATAGCATTAAACTATCTGTTTTTATGTCTATTGTTTCCACCAATTCTTTGAGAGAAGAAACTATTTTATTCATTTTTCTTACATAGTGCTAAACAACATGTTGTCTAGCCTAGAATAGGTGCTATTTGATATGCATTACGTAAATAAATGGATAATCATGGTTTATATATTTATGTCTTACACCCTTCTACAACTTCTGCTATATTATCCCAATACCAAATAAAAACAGTGGTTGGCACATTGAGAATACCAAGTAAATATGTATAAAGAATGAATGAGTAAACTAAAGCATGGATTTTATCTTCGTTTCTCCAAAATAACTACCCCTCAGTAGAAAGAAATTGGATCATAAGTGTACATCATAGGCAAATAGCTGACCAGAAAAGAAAGTAAGCAGAAATCATTTAGGCATGTTTTCAGAGTAGGGTGAAGTAATGGGGCAATTAATTTAGACATGTGCATAACATAATGATTTAAGCCCAAAAATAAGAGGGCAAAACAGATGGCAAAAAGCAAGAAGGGTAAGACAGCATTAACTAGCAGCACAATTAGACCAAATATAGAGACTGCCTATCTCAGAGAGTTAAGGTAAGAATTTGGTTACACTCTAGAATAACGGTGGATATAAAAACTACTGGACAGGCTATATTCAGTAATGAAAATGTAGACTCTGATTTCAAAACCCAGATGCTGAAAGAACTAGGACAACTGCCTGCTGATTCAGTCACTATTGAGAAGTGAGACAGGAGTACAGCATTGATGTGGTGCCAAATCTCTTGATTTAGTAGACTTAGAATCAAGGGAAACCATTACTTCTCCAATTGTTCTAAGTTTTTTGTTTTGTTTTGTTTTGTTTTTTAGATGGAGCCTCACTCTGTTGCCCAGGCTGGAGTGCAGTGGCACGATCTCGGCTCACTGCAACCTCCACTTCCTGGGTTCAAGCGATTCTCCTGCCTCAGCCCCGAGAATAGCTGGGATTATGGCATGCACCAGCATGCCCAGCTAAATTTTTGTATTTTTAGTAGAGATGGGGTTTCTCCATGGTAGGCAGGCTGGTCTTGATCTTCTCACCTCAGGTGATCCGCCCGCCTAGGCCTCCCAAAGTGCTTACATTACCGGCATTGAGCCACCATGCATGGTCATTATCATTATTATTTCTTCCATGTCCTTTCTTAGTATAATCACAGGGACTGGATTCAAACTAGGGATTACTTTGGTTTAATCATAGTTCTTACTTCGTTATGACAACAGCCTTAGAAAACTGACCATGTTCCTTAGAAATTGGTCAACCCTGCCTTAGTGCTCAAAAATACCTCAGCCTCATGAACTGGGGTAGGGAAACAAATGAAAATTAGGATAGATTTGAGGCTAAAAAATGTATTTTTAAATTCGTTCAGATTATGTAAGAGATTTTATGACAATAGTTCAATGGACAAGAGTGAATGTTTACCTTCATCTAAACATTCCATATTTCTAAAATGTTCTGTAAGTATCATATTAGATAATTTTTAGCTCAAAATGTTATAATTTTAAGACAGTTTCACCAAAATTTAAGTTTTATACCATTTTTTCCTGAATGCTTATATTTTACAAGGTCATTAGACTAAACTACATTTCTTGCTTCATTATTCTTGTGAGGAAATTATGCAGATACCCTTATCTTTCTTCCCTCTAAGGGGTTAATGACAATCTCCAAGGCATATTCTGGTCTCCTCATTAGAGAGAAAAGAGGCCAGGCATGGTGGCTTACGCCTATAATCCCAGCACTTGGGGAGGCTGAGGTGGGCAACAGATCACCTGAGGTCAGGAGTTCAAGACCAGCCTGGCCAACATGGCAAAACCCCATCTCTACTAAAAAAGGCACCAAGGTGGTGGTGCACACCTGTAATTCCAGCTACTTGGGAAGCTGAGGTAGGAGAATCGCTTGAACCCAGGAGGTGGCGGTTGCAGTGAGCTAAGATCGTGCCACTGTACTCCAGACTGGGCGACAGAGCAAGACCTTGTCTCAAAAAGAAATAGTGAACAAGTGGAGTATAAATTCTACCACAAAACATATAGATATACATGGAATTATAACAGTAGAAATCTCTATTATTTTTCAAAACAGTCACCTGATATTTAGCAATTTCATGTTTTGTGTAAAATCTAATGGTTAGGTAATGGTAAAGCAGAGGCATGCTTTACTGTCTCATGCAACCTCATCCATCCAACCATCTATCCACATGTTTTACCATCCATTCATCCAACTATTTATTAAGTATTAATACTTTCAGGTATTTTTTATTTAGCAACTTCTAAATGTCAGTTTCTTACTGGGTCTTATACTCATTAATTTACAGTCTAGTAAAGAGGTAAAAACTGTAAGTTGTGACACAGTGATAATCACAAATTGCTATAGAGGGTTACCTAGATCAGACTAGCTAAAAATAATTAGAAGTTAATATGTCTCTCACATAGCATTACATATACATTATTAGTACACATTACTTATTGGCTTTTTGTTGAATGACAGGATACTTTTACCGAAAAATAGGCCTGAAGGTAAATTAAGATGATTTACTCTCTGAAATAATTATACAATCTTTAAATATATTTAGAGATACAGTGTAAATATGAAAGGAGTAAAAAATGATGACCTATTCTCAGTATCAGTAAATTTTTAAAATAAAAAAAGAATTATAGATACAAGATTTGATATATAATTCAGTCATTGATTTGCCAGTTATTTAAATTTCACATCTTACATTTTGCCTAGAGGAAGAGGTTTTGAAAGCTTATCTGACAGAAAAAAGAATGTGTGACATAAAAGAAAGCTTCCTGTTAGTCATTCTCAATGATTCATTAAAGGTTGAAAGTAAATTACAAATGGAATATGACAGTTATCTTAACAAGAGTCATTTTTAAAACATTAGGTAATGCCAATGGACATTTTTTGTTGTAGTTCAGTATGAATTCTGTAGTAATTAATTACTTTTTATAATTAATGTTTTGGGTGCAAGGAGTGAATATGTACCTTTTCACACCAATAATTTTACATTAACGCATAAAACAGGTGTGTTTTTAAAGTGGGCAAGTATTCTGACTAGAGTAATGCACTTAGAAATATGAATGTTTGCTATCAAATTTTTATCATTGTGATTATTATTACACATTAACTCCTAGTAAACTACACTGTAAACCAGAAATGTGCCACTTCAGAGTTGCTAACTCACTTTAATCTTCACAATAACTCTATGAAGTATGTTCTATTATTATCTCATTTAAAGATATGGAAAATAAGGCACAAACATGTTTAGAAACTCATTCACTGGATTAAGCTCAAATCTGCCTGACTCAGAGATATGATTCACAATACTCAAGGCTGCTGCAATTTAGCATTTATCCAGATGCCACATAAGTCCAGGCTATCGCTGCTAACTCATATGTGGATTCAGGATGGCATGGAGCACTTAACTCCCAGAAAGACTGAGAGAACTAATTATAATTTTAAAAATTCATAAGGCTCTTGAAGCTGAGAGATGGCTACTAGGAAAATGCAAGGTAGCAGTCTTGTTGCATTGGTTGTGAATATGTGCTCTGATTATAAAAAAGAAAGGGAAGAAATCAATTGCTGTTCTTCATAGCTCCTTATTGGTAATACCAGCTAAGAGGTTTGAGAACTGAATTCATATTCCTTGTGTGAAAGCCCACATTTGACCTTTCACTGTTATGTGTAAGAGATTGCTTTAAGAATTCTAATATTCTCTAATTCATTCTATTATATTAGCCCCAAATGAAATCCTACTTCAAAGAGAGTGAATTTTCCCCTCCTCCAATCAAGTGGCTGCTGCTGAGTCAGAACACTCTTTTGACTCCCATCATCTTCCTGCATCTCTGTAACAGCTTGGATAACAGAAAACTTGCTTTAGAGGTTTCATTCACTTATTTATTCTATTTTTATAATAGGAAAAACGTATCTTAGTCCTTGAAAGCTGACTAGCTTGAATGTCAGCCTCTATCTCACAGAAGTTCAAATGCTAAAGATTTCAGTTATGTCAGAATAAATTAAAGGAGATAATAATAAGTAACTTGCAGGATTGTTGTGAAGAAAACATTGGATACTTTTTATGGAAGTATTAAGTATACCCCATTGCAAATGTAGGTGATGGGGCTCAGAATATGCCCCACCAAAATACAACTGTAGGAAACCTAACTAGGCCACTCCAGTATTCCTCCTTAGCATAAAGATTATTTTGAGCTAGTTATTTTGAGAAATTATAGACACAGGTGAAACTTTTAGCTTCTCCTCTTATTAATAATTCATCAAAATGCCCACATTAAAAGATAAATACAAACACATTAAACATGTGAAACTGTCTCTCTGCGGCATGCTCTGGGGACAGCTCAGCATCATTTCTAATTTGCAAAGAATGACAAATTTCTGACTTACAGGCAGGATGCCAGAGTCTTGACTACGTTTCTGTACATGAAAAAACAATTAAATATTTAAAGTTTGCTTAAATAACTGCCTATTTTGGAGATGTGTCTTAATTGATTGCATTTGAACAGAGATTATTTTTTAAGAACACAAGCATTTCTGTTAGGACCACAGTTATCAGCATTGGCCAACACCAACTTCATCTTCCTCTGCATGAAGTAATATACAGTTCTTCCACCAGAAAAACATGTTAGAAAGGAAATAAGGAAGTCCAGGTGAATCCTAAAATAATCATAACAGCAGCTATTGCTTTATTGATTAATCATGCTAATCTGCCTAATGGAAGGAAAAAGAGGGAAGGTATAATTTCCAGATTTCTTAATGATCAGATACGAATGCTACATTGCACAAGTTTATAAAGGCTGTATATTGTTTTGCAGAGTTGCTTAACAACCAATAAAACAGTAAAACACACATAAATCAAGGAGCTTTTACTGACCCCATGCAGAATTAGCCCACCAAAATGCAAAAACTACCAGTCTCTTTAATACAGAACATTTCAGCCGTCACCAGTAAAATCAGACAATATACTTAGGTGAGAGAGAAAGAAAAAAAAAGTGACTAAAAAATATGTATATCAAGTCTGGGTCAGGAAAATGGTTGAATCAATTAAATAACAGTGAAGTCTTGACCTAGAGTTTATGTTTATCAAATGCCCAATAAAGAATACATGAATTAATAAACATAGTGAGCAAAAGAATGAATACAGTTTATTTATTTATTTACTTATTTATTTATTTATATCTAGTTATTTAATGTGCAAAAGGGTAGAGCATTAGAATTCCTGAAATATATATGGTGGTATAAAAATCCATATAACTTTAAAACACCAAGAGTGTGTCCTAATGTAAACTAGATTTTGCTAATAATAATTTATAAATATGGCTTTATCAATTACAATGTAAAAACTGTATGGTTTGGCTCTATGTTCCCCACCCAAATCTCACCTTGAATTGCAATAATTGCCACATATCATGGGAGGGACACAGTGAGAGGTAATCAAATCATGGGGGGTCGGTTTTTCCTGTGCTGCTCTCATGATAGTGAGTAAGTCTAATGAGGAACTGAGACTTGTGCAATGGTTTTATAAAGGGGAGTACTTATAAAGGTGGTTTTATAAAAGGAAGTTCCCCTGAACATACCCTCTTGTCTGCAGCTATGTAAGACGTGACTTTGCTCCTCATTAACCTTCCAACATGATTGTGAGGCCTCGCCAGCCATGTGGAACTCTGAGTCAATTAAACCTCTTTCCTTTGTAAATTGCCCAATCTTAGATATGTCTTTATACATACAATTTACAGACTAATACAGTAAGTCGATACAAGTAGAGTGGGGTACTGCTATAAAGACACCTGAAAATGTGGAGGCTACTTTGGAACTAGTAAGAGGCATAGGTTAGAACAGTTTGGAGGGCTCAGAGGAAGACAGGAAGATAGGGGAAAGTTTAGAATTTCCTAGAGACTTGTGGAATAACTTTGACCAAAATGCTGATAGCAATAGGGACAACAAAGTCCAAGCTGAGTTGGTCTCAGATGGAGATGAGTAATTTGTTGGGAAATGGAGCAAAGGCGACTCTTGTTATGTTCTGGCAAAAGACGGTGGCATTTTGCCCCTGCTATAGAGATTTGCGAAACTTTGAACTTGAGAAAAATGATTTTGGGCATCTGGCAGAAGAAATTTCTAAGCAGCAAAGCATTCAAAAGGTGATTTGGATGCTATTAAAAGTATTCAGCTTTGTGGGGTTTTTTTTGAGATTTGTTTTTCTTGTCACCCAAACTGGAGTGCAATGGTGTGATCTCAGTTCATTGCAACTTCCACCTCCTGGGTTCAAGCAATTCTCCTATCTCAGCCTCCTGAGTAGCTGGAATTACAGGCGCCAGTCATCATGACTGGCAAATTTTTATATTTTTAATAGAGACAGGGTTACACCACATTGGCCAGGCTGGTCTCGAACTCCTGACCTCAGGTGATCCACTCTCTTGGCCTTCCAAAGTGTGGGGATTACAGGCATGAGCCACCACAACTGGCCAGCATTCAGTTTTATGTATTCACAAATATATGGTTTGGAATTAGAACTTCTGTTTACAAGGGAAGCAAAGCAAAAAAGTTTGGAAAATTTGCATCTTGATGATGCAGTAGAAATGAAAAACTCATTTTTTGGGGAGAAATTCAAGCTGGTTGCAGAAATTTGCATAATAATGAGATGCAAAATGTTAATCACCCAGCCCACGGCGAAAATGTCTCCAGGGCATGTCAGAGACCTTCATGGCAGCCCCTCCCATCAAAGGACCAAAATCTAGGAGGGAAAAATGGTTTTATGGGCCCGGCCCAAGCCCCTCCTCCACTGTGCAGTTTTGGGACTTGGTGCCTTATGTCCCATCTGCTCCAGCCATGGCTAAAAGGGGCCAAGGTACAGCTCAGGCCATGGCTTCAGAGGGTGTAAGCTCCAAGCCTTGACAGTTTCCATGTAGTACTAAACCTGCAGATTCACAGATGTCAAGAATTGAGATTTGGGAATCTCTGCCTAGATTTCAGAGGATGTATGGAAATGCCTGGATGTCCAGGCAGAAGTTTGCTGTAGGGGTGGGGCCCTCGTGAAGAACCTCTGCTTGGGCAATGTAGAAGGGAAATGTGGGGTTTGAGCCCCCACACAGAGTCCCCACTGGGAAACTGCCTAGTGGAGCTGTGAGAAGAGAGCCACCATCCTCCAGACCCCAGAATAGTAGAACCACCAACAGCTTGCAGCATGTACCTGGAAAATCTGTAGACACTCAATAGCTGCCCATGAAAGTAGCCAGGAGGGGTACTGTACCCTGCAAACCCACAGGAGTGGAGCTGCCTAAGATCATGGGAACTCACCTCTGGCATCGCTGTGACCTGGATGTGAGACATGAGGTCAAAGGAGATCATTTTGGAGTAAGATTTGACTGCCCCACTGGATTTTGGACTTGCATGGGGCCTAAATCCCCTTTGTTTGGCCAATTTCTCCCATTTGGAATGGGTGCATTTAACCATTGCCTGTACCCCCATTGTATCTGGGAAGTAATTAAGTTGGTTTTGATTTTACAGGCTCATAGGTGAAAGAGACTTGCCTTTTCTCAGATGAGACATTGAATTTGAACTTTTGGGTTAATGCTGGAATGAGTTAAGACATTGAGGGGCAGTGAAAGGCATGACTGGTTTTGAAATGTGAGGATATGAGATTTGGGAGAAACCAGGGGCAGAATGATATTGTTTGGTTCTGTGTCCCCACCCTAAACTTACCTTGAATTATAATAATCCCCACGTGTCGTGTCATGGAGGGACTCAGTGGGAGGTAAGTGAATCATGTAGGGTGGATTTTTCCTGTGCTGTTCTCATGATAGGGAATATATCTCATGAGATCTGACAGTTTTATAAATGGGAGTTCCCCCTGCACATGCCCTCTTGCTTGCTGCCATGTAAGATGTGACCTTGCTCCTCATTCACCTTTCATCACGACTGTGAGGCCTCCCCAGCCATGTGAACCTGTTTGTCTATTAAGCCTGTTTCCTTTATAAATTACCCAGTCTTGGGTATGTCTTTGTTAGTAGTGTGAATACAGACTATTAAACTAACTCACCACACAATGTAAAATAATAATAAGAGAACCTATGTAGGATTGGGCAGAGTGTATGGGAATTCTACGTACTTGCTTTTTTTAATTAGCAGACTACATTGTTAGAACAGTGTTCTAAAAATAAAAGTATACAATAAAGTCACATTTTAATAGTCCTATCTTTATTGAAATCAGAAAACAATGTATGGTGTGAGAATAATCTAATCTATGCCACATGATGCCTACAGCTGCACTGTAGAAGGCATGCAGAATGACAAACATGAGAGTTACTCTGCATGAAGAGATTTTGAGACTCTCAGTTCCCCCTCCATCATATCCCATGAGACCAAAACATAGCAACACTCCAGAAAACTAGGACCTAGTCACTGATCGCATTTACAATCATTAAGTTCACTGGAAATTCAAGGGTAAAATGTTTATGATTGGAAGAAAGTTTTTGGAATGTTTGTGTGGGTGGGTAAAATATGATAAGAAAATGGGTTTTCTTCCTCCAGATTGACAATGCTGTTCCATTTAAAAAGGTAATAATTACCACTTCATCAATTCAGCCCACAGATAGGTATAACTGTAATGAATATAGACATATTGCATTCATCTAAATTAAATACATTTAAATGGATATATCTATTGTGCGTTAGACAGGAAGTACTTTCATTTAGCCATTATTCCTGCTGTAACTACTTATTGTAAAAAATGTAATAGCGTCTGACATTTCATTTTCTAATATAAGAAAAATCAGTGAAAAATGTCGAATAATTACGTTTTCTAGAAAGTTACTAGTGATACATGCTTAGTTACAAACCATTTTTCTTTTAATTTAAAATTTGTGAGAGCCATCTATGAGAGAAATGATCATTAAGAGATGCTGACCCAGCCACTGCTTCATCTTTCCTTGGGAGCTGATTGCAAATATGTTTCTTTCAAATAGATCAGTGACTGTCAGTAGGTTTCCCCTTCTCGGAACTTCTTAACTTGTTCTGGTATTAATGTCTGCTGTGTTTATGTTCTACGTGTGCTAAATGCAGGCCTGGAAACTCCTGAGGTGATGTATTAAAATCGTATAAAGCCAATGGCTTTGCTTTAAGAAAAAAAAAAAAGGGCAGGTCAGATGGATGCCAAAACACCAAGGACATTCTCTCTATTCTCCTAACGTCTGCTATCATGTCTAATAATAAGTCTGCTACTTGGTTTACTTGCTCTGTGCCAGAGATGTTTAAAAAGTGATTGTCCTCACAAAGGCACATCATTATTTCAAACTGGCTGCTCCGGGCTTCTATCCGTTGAAATTCTAGTGGGTAATTTACTTTCAAACTTAGAGAATACTAAAAATTGTGAAAGAGGTATGCTTTACAGAAACCCTGTCTTAAATCTTAAAATACTAACTCTAAGCTGAGAAAATGTGTCAAAGTAAGAAAAAAACTGTTAAAAATGCTAGTTTACATTGTAAGATATCCACAAGGGCCAAAGAGCAGCTGCAATAAACTACTTATGCTTTGTCTATTAAATAATCTTTACATATAACTCTGCAAAATTTGGATTCGTATGTCAGAAAACCTAAAAAGAAGGTCTGTACATCAGTTTATGTAACATACTTGCTTAGATGAAAACTAACTAAAAATGCTTGTGAGCTGAGGTCAGAAAGACTAATTAGCTAGAAACTGGAGCCAATGTTTACATGCCCATTTGTGGCAAACAGCCTACAGTCCAAGACTGTCACAGCTGCTTCAGCAGTTAGAGAATCCATACTTATTGGTACCACTGGTGTCAACTCAATAAGCCATAAAAAGCTGGGATCCAATCTATTCTGCATGTGCATTTGTGTATGTACATGTGTATATACCATGTAGAGAACTAGTGTAAAAAGAGATGCATTGTAGCTAAATAGAAGAGAAGTTGTGGGCCCATTGTAAAAATGTAAAATAGAAAAGTTAGAATCATCACACAGGCAAGTAACTGGAAGTAATTTCAACAATCTTTAAGAAAATTAATCTAGGAAAGTGTTTGGCTTGTCAAAGGTTTATGCAGGATAAGTAGCAGATCTGGAATAAGAATTCAAGTCCTGACTCCTGTCTTTGAGACCAATTACAGAGTAATTAATTCTGGAGGGTCTATTTCCTCACCTGGAAAATGAGGTTGGTCTAAGGAACAGTATTTTTGTGTCTCTAAAACTCAAGACATATACATAGATCTCTGGCATCTTTAAAATATAGATGTTGAATTCTTCCCTTTCTTCCAACTATATAATCAAAATCAAAATCTATTTAACAACATATTTAGAAATTACATTCATATTCTTGGGATGGCAGGGATAAAAGTTTTCTGTTTCAAGTTATCTCCTAGAGAAGAAGACAGAATCATCCTCAGTAGAGACCTCCTCCTTCCTTTATCCCCCTAAGCTTTAAAAATGCATTTAGTTTTGCTAGTCCATAGATCACTAGTTGCAGCTATACTAAATTCAGCACTGAACTGAGCCAGTGCTAAAAACTGGTTTTAGAAAGGAGGAAGCTACCTCTTTCTCTTTTATAGAAGGGATATCTGACATGAAAGGAAAAAAAAAATCAAAAGATAGAAGAATTCACACCTAAAATGATTTTTTTTTTATATTTTCTTTACATTACTATGGTGCTCATGAAAGAGTTTGGTGTAGGTTAGGGACTTACTTGTGGTATGAATGCCTTAATAGCTACTGTGCTATTTTACTGTGTGTGATAGTAATACATAATCCCTGTTTTCAAGAACTCTCAGACCACCTGCAGGAATAGGATTAATTCATAAGATACAAAGGACAACACAAATGGGTACAAAATCATATGGTAGGGATTTAAAGTACTGTGTATATTTAGAGAAAGGAAATAGTCCTGCTGCTCTGTAACATAGGTACATATCTAAGTAGAATAAGGCTCATTAAGTTACAATTTTATAATGGGTCTAGATTAATAGGCTTGGATTTGACTCTTAGGTATAAAAGAAATGAATGATGCTTGATGAGCTCTTTAGTTCCAGGGCTTAAGAAGTGACAAAGTATTCCCGAGAAATAATGAACATACACTTGGTAATGAGAATGACACAGATTTTACTCTATGTACTAATAAATAAAAAGTCATACAAACTTTAGAAAGTATATTATTACTATCCCCCATTTCCTCTTCTATTACAGCTGGTCACTATTTCTGACCAGTATCTTGGGTAGTAATTATGAGCCTTTCCATATTATTCCACTACATATTCCTTTTGATTATTTTCCCAGCACTTCTTCTTTGGACTTTCTGTTTCTTGTTTCAGAGGCTTTACACAAAATCTGAACTTACATTGTTATTTTTTAAAAATATATCTTTTTATAGATTTAGGGGTACAACTACAGTTGTGTTACATGAATTTACTGTGTACTGGTAAAGTCTAGGCTTTTGGTGGACCTATCACCCAAGTAGTGTACAATGTATCCAATAGGTGGTATTTCATCCCTCACTCCCCTCCCAGTGGAGACACTTTTGGAGTCTCCATTGTCTATTATTCCATTTTGTGTGTCCTGAGTTCACTTTGAATTGGTCAAAGCACAAGTAAGTGGTTTTAAAAACTGATTTCTATAGAATGTTTTGCTTCTGTCCATTATGTTATAAAAAAAATCTTGATTCTGGAATTGGTCACTTTACATGCTCTGTTACTACTCTGGGCTAGAATCTGTGTCCTCATTAGTGGCTATGTTTATTAGCAAATCTCTATCCTGTGATAAATTCAGTGATGGCAGGAAAGATTTACACTCTTTTTAGTAGAAAACGTCTCTTCTATCATGCAAAATGAAAAAAAGAAACTTCATTGATAAGAAACAACTATACCTTAAAAATCTAAATACCTTGAAGCTTTCCCTAGGAGTGTCAGCAAAAGCTCAGATAAGAGTCTGCCTCTTCATTAGTTGCATGCCTGAATATCACTGTGGTTTAACACTGGAATGCCCAGTAGTGAAGAATGCCAAGGGACAGAAAAAAGGGGAAATAAAACATACATGAGAAGTGCAATGAAAACATGGGGTGGAAAGAGAAAACAGATGCCCAGGTGAGCAGAAGAACTCACATTTCCCTTGTGAAAGGGTAGAAAGAAAACTAACGGGGGGGAAAGAATCAGGCTTGTGGTGCTGGAAAATAGAATTTAAAAATAATATGCTGGAGGAGACAGAAGAGAGAAACCATAAGTGATTTCCTTGGTCTTAGGTAATTTTTTAGCCAAAGGCTATTTGTGTGGGAATCAGGGACATATCTCTTCTAAGATGTTCATGATTTGAAATTTATTGGTGGAAACTTGAAAGTATAGGAGGGTCAACAATATTTACATCTACGGGAATCAATATTTTGTTGTATCAATCCTGACCTTGACATTCTCTGGGTCTGATCAAAATCATCAGTGCTCTTTGGTAAGAAGCTCATTGTCATGAGCCATTTTTAGGAGTCTAAGTATTTTGTAGTAAGTTTAAGAGGAGATTTATGATCTCAGTTGGAGATTTTTACAAACCAGGGGCAGAAATCCTAAGGTTGAAAATAAATTCACCAACTATGTATTAAACTCTTCCTGTGTTAGGGGCTCCAGGAATTGTATATGACTTGGAAGGTATTGTCCCTATACTAAAAGAATGTATAGTTGGCCAATAGAGATAATACTTGAGAAAATAAAAGAGCATGTTACATCTAATTAAAAGTAAAGAGCATGTAGGTTGTACAGAGATTGGGACAAAAGTCTTTCAATCCTAGCTCAATCACATGCAACTCAACAATCTTCAGTGCGTTATTTATCTTCTGTAAAATGAGGATAACGATATCACTCTCACAGAATGGTTGTAATGATTAAGTAAGTTCAAACATGAAAAGCACAAAGCACAGGTCTGAGCACCACACAAAGGTGAAAAAATACATTTTTAAATATATACACATACATATATTATAGATGTATATATACCTATATATGTGTATATATAATAGCTACATATATTATATAATATATACATCTATTATATATGTATATTCTCACACATACCTATACACATATGTATGGATGTTTATATGTATATGTATGTGTGTATATGTATAAAAATGTCATAAATTCTGAGGAAGTGACCAAAACAGAAAGATGCCAGTGAGAATAATGTCTAGGAATATCTGAGTTTTGAAACTATTATTAAAAACGAGGTTGGGCGCAGTGACTCACACCTACAATCCCAGCACTTTGGGAGGCTGAGGCAGGTGGATCACGAGGTCAGGCATTCGAGATCAGCCTGGCCAACATAGAGAAACCCTGTCTGCACTAAAAATACAAAAAATTACCCGGGTGTGGTAGCAGGTGCCTGTAATCCCACCTACTTGGGAGGCTGAGGCAGGAGAATCACTTGAACCTGGGAGGCAGAGGTTAAGTGAGCCGAGATTGTACTACTGCACTCCAGCCTGGGTGACAGTGCAAGACTTCGTCTCAAAAAGAAAAAAAAAAAAAAAAAATGAAAGAGGAAGTACTTCCTTGTGGTTAGAAGTATCATTCTGGAGTCAGCCTGCGTTTAAATCAAAGCTTCCATTTATCATGGGTGTGAGGCATTCAGCAATTTGATCTGTTTGTCATCTGTTAAACAAATGTATAAGTCTAACCCATCAGGCCAATATATTGATTATAGAAACAATTCAAATAAATACTTAGCACAGTATAAGCCTTATATTACTATTATGCTGTTAATATGTTTATATTTTCTAAGTTTTGTTTGGGGTTATTTTGTCTTTTTCAGATTTTAACAGCAATATAAAAACGTGAAATTAGATTTGAACATCCTGTACTATGACAGTTTAAAAAAAAAATAACACACATTGGCAGGTTAGAGTAGAAGAGTCTGGTTTGGGAATGGAGTCTCGGGGAGTTTTGAGGATTGCCCTGAAGAATGCTGGCTCCACAGGGAAAGGGAAGGACTGGCCTCCCATAACTGACAATGTAAGCAAATTACCCAAACAATGTAAGTAAATAAAGAATGGGTCCACAAAACCCATTAAAAAGGATTTCTTCCCACAGGGAAGAGATGTAGTTATCTGTACCCAACTGAGTGATACACTATTTGAATAACAAGTTTTTCTTCCTATGGGACCAGTCTTTGTGTAGCAAACTAAGAAGAGGAAGAAGAAATCCTGTGTGAGCAGAAGCCTCAGCCAGACATTTAATCATGGCCTTCTGGGGACACCCGTGCCCTTTATTAGTGACTTTTTATTTCTAAACTCCCTATGGCTCCATATTCCAGATAAGTTACTTGTTAGAAATAATGTTCTTTGCATTAAACATATATTTTCCTTACTAAAAACAGGCTCTGCTTTCTACTACAGATGGTGAGCTAGCTTTCTGACCTGACTTTCTGCTACTGTGTCTTTCCGATTTCCGCCTTTGGCTGGAGTACAGATGGAATAGTTGGTTTCTGTTGTTGTTGTTTTAGTACTTATTTTGTTATTGATAGTTTTATATATTTTCTGTTACAATTTTACTACTTTATAAAAAAGCAGTTATTTAAAATTTTACCAATTTAACAATAAATAAGGTTTACTCACTCTTTAATGACATGTATTAACTTTTATTGCATTTACAGTGAAAATATTCCTTGAGTAATGACAGGTAATCTCAAGGTCACTTTATTTTTATTTAGTATAAAACACACTAGCTTATAGTATTTTTCACTAATTGCAACATGATCTAATTGATTCCATAATGCTTTCATTAGAAGAAAATATATAGTATAATAAATGCTATTAATATTATTGTAAAGATATAAATACTCAGGATGAGAAGGAACATGCAAGGTGATTAGAAATTACTTTGGATTTTATGCATTTACTGTAAATAGTAAAATGGAAGGTATCAATTTTTAATAGTTCTAACTAAAAAGGCTGTCAAGACTCACACCAATTGTCTGTTTAACAATTAAAAGATTTAAAAATTACATATGTCTCTGTATGTGTGAGTAGCATTTCCATAAAATATCCCCATTTAACCTATATGCATTAAATCATCTCATTAGTTGATCAAGCTAGTATTGTAATAAAAATACGCATTTGCAAAGGTTTAATAATCTGTTTGTTTGCTAATCCTATTGTTCATTTAGTGAATATTTTCATGAAAACTTGTACATTCTAAGGTCAGTGTTCTATTCATCAATCTTTAATGGCCAGATCAGTATGTGGAAACACACTAATAAGATGTCATTATTTAAATAACTTTTAGTAATGTCTAAGCATCCAATTTGCTAATCAATTGAAGAATAATTTATTCACATAGAAATGAGATCACATTTCTTCAGTATTCAAAACTAAATTGAACAAAAATATCAACTATCTTTTATCTCTAAAATAAATCTAATTCTACTAACTGTGGATAAACTATTGTGACAAGAAAAGAAAAAATTAAGAACCTAAGTGTGCTGTTAAGAGAAAAATATGAATTCTAATGAGTAACCAAGTGATATAGATTGAATCGAGATCTAAGATTCCTGTTTTCTCATAATTAAAATTTCAAAAGCACTTCTCTTTTTATTTTAATGTAGCAGTTATAAAAAAAAAGAAGATAACATGAAAACTCTTATATTATATACAAAATATTATAATGAAACAGCCACTAGAAGAAAAGAGGGAAAGAAATGAAAGAATTTTTATGCAGAATACATTATTTGGTGGAAAACAAGTTGCAAAAAGAAGCCATCAACACCGAGAGAGCTGGTAGTGTGGCTTTTATTTTCACATATTTTGCATTTGCTTTTTATTTTCTTCCTGTCAGGTTTTTGTGGGAACCCATATTATCCCTGGAAAAAAATTTAAAACTGCCACAGGCAGGCACTGAGGGCTTTTTGTTTTGTTTGTTTTATTTTGTTTTGTTTTAGGTATTTGTAGTTGAAAGATATAAAGCTAATGTTTTTTCTTCAACTTTTACTTTAAGTCCAGGAGTACATGTGCAGGATAAGCAGATTTCTTACATAGATAAATGTGTGCCATGGTGGTTTGCTGCACAAATCATCCATCCCCTAGGTATTAAGATTGCTAGGTCGAATAGTATTTCTGCCACTAGGTCTTTGAGGAATCACCACATTCTCTTCCATAATGGTTGAACTAATTTAGACTCCCACCAACAGTGTAAAAGCATTCCCATTTCTCTGCAAACTTGCCAGCATCTGTGGTTTTTTGACTTTTTACTAATAGCCATTCTGATTCGTTTGAGATGATATCTCATTGTAGGTTTGATTTCCATTTCCCTAAAGATCAGTGATGTTGAACTTTTTTCATATGTTTGTTGGTTGTATGTATGTCTTCTTTTGAGAAGTATCTGTTCATGTCTTTTGGCGGGTTTTTAACAGAGTTTTTTTCCTGTAAATTTAAGTTCCTTGTAGATGCAGATATTAGACTTTTTTTGAGTGAATAGATCCAAAAATGTTCTCCCTTTCTGTAGGTTGTCTGTTCACTGTAATGATAGTTTCCTTTGCTATACAGAAGTTCTTTAGTTTAATTAGAACTAATTTGTCAATTTTTGCTTTTGTTGCAATTGCTTTCGACATCTCTGTCATGAAATCTTTGCCTGTGCCTATGTCCTGAATGGTATTGCCTAGATTTTCTCCTAAGGTTTTTATAGTTTTGGGTTTTACATTTAAGTCTTTAATACATCTTGAGTTAAATTTTTATATAAGGAAGGGGTCCAGTTTCAATTTTCTGCATATGGCTTGCCAGCTCTCCTAGCACCATTTATTAAATAGGGAGTCCTTTCCCTCTTGCTTTTTGTGTCAGGTTTGTCAGACATCAGATGTTTGTAGGTGTGTCGTCTTATTTCTGAATTCCCTACTCTGTTCCATTGGTCTATGTGTCTGTTTTGGTACTGGTATCATGCTCTTTTGGTTATTGTAGTCTTGAAGTATAGTTTGAAGTCAAGTAGTGTGGTGCCTCTCGCTCAGTTCTTTTTGATTAGGATTGTATTAGTTATTCAGGCTCTTTTTTGGTTCCATATGAATTCTAAGATGGTTTTTTCTAATTCTATGAAGAATGTCCATGGGAGTTTAATGGGAATAGCATCAAATCTATAAATTACTTTAGGCAGTATGGCCATTTTCGCAATGTTGATTCTTCTTATCCATGAGCATGGAATATTTCTCCATTTGCTTGTGTCCTCTCTGATTTCTTTGAGCAGTAGTTTGTAGTTCTCCCTGAAGAGGTCCTTTACTTATCTTGTAAACTGTATTCCTAGGTATTTTATTCTTTGTTTTTAGCCATTGTGAATGGGAGTTCATTCATAATTTGGTTCTCTACTTGCCTATTGTAGGAGTATAGAATTGCTAGCAATTTTTGTGCATTGATTTTGCATCCTGAGATTTGCCAAAATTGCTTATCAGCTTAAGAAGCTTTTGGGCTGAGACAATGGGGTTTTCTAGATATAGGAACATGTCATTTGCAAACAAAGATAGTTTGACATCCTCTCTTCCTATTTGGATGCCCTTTATTTCTTTCTCCTGCTTGATTTCTTGTCCAGGACTCCCAATACTATGTTGAATAGGAGTGGTGAGAGATGGCATCCCTGTCTTGTGCCAGTTTTCAAGGCAAATGTTCCCAGCTTTTGGTCATTTAGTATGATATTGGCTATGAGTTTGTCACATATGGCTCTTTAATATTTTGAGGCATGTTCCTTCAATACCTAGTTTATTGAGAGTATTTAACATGAAGGGATGTTGAATTTTATCAAAGGACTTTTCTGCATATATTGAGATAATCATGTGGTTATTGTTTGTAGTTCTGTTTATGTGAGGAATCATGTCTACTGATTTATGAATGTTGAACTAATATTACATCCCAGGGATAAAGCCTACTTGATCATGGTGGATAGGCTTTTTGGATTTGGCTTGCTAGTATTTAGTTGAGGATTTTTGTATGGATGTTCATCGAGGACATTGGCTTGAAGTTTTCTTTTTTGTTGTGTCCCTGCTAGGTATGGTGTCAGAATGATGATGGCCTCATAGAAGGAGTTGGGTAGGAGTCCTTCCTTCTCAATTTTCTGGAATAGTTTCAGTACAAAGGGTAATGGTAATGTACATCTGGTAGTTTCAAAAAGAATATGTCGCTACAGGTTACTTTGCATTTCATAAGGTTTTTATGTAAATGGAATCATAGAATATATACTATTTTTGTCTGACTCACTTAGCGTAATTTTTTTAGTTTAGTTGATTTTGTGCATAACAGTTCTTCATTTCCATTGTTGGATGGCACTCTGTTGTATGGATATACCATCATTTTTTATCCACTCCCCTTTGGATGGATAATTGGCTTGTTTTCAGTGGTACTCTGAACTCAGGGAGGGGTGGAAGGGAAAGAAGGGGTAAAGGGGTTAAAGGGGTGAAAGGAGAGAGGGAAGGAATTTTAAAAGAGCACTAGATAACTCTCAAAGGTGATATATACATTAAACTACCTTGATTTTATTGATGCATGGATGTATATATATGTCACAACTGGTTAAACTGTACACTTTAAGTATCTGTAGTTTATTATATCTTAACAAACTGTTAAAAGTTAATGAAGAGTCCAATTTATTTTTCATCCTCCTAATAAGAATCTTTAATCTCCCATTTTTAGAAAAGATCTAGGCAGATATCATCTCACACATAACAGCATCCATATTTTTTAGAGTTTATAATTATTTCGTATTTCATTCTAAAAACGAAAATTATATTCATAGTTTCTGTACATTATACCTTTCTGTGAGTGAAGTATAATTTAAAATGTAAAATATTCTTAGTGAATTAACTTCTAAAACATCTAGTTTAGATTTCTCTCTCTGCCACCTGACTATCGCACTTTGACATTTCTGCTTTCTACATGTCCTCAGGCAATTAATTTTCTCCTTTATCATAAGACTGTTTGTCCTGGTGGTATCTTTTATTTTTACTTTATGGGAGTGGTAAAGAATGTTTAAGTTCATGATGCAAATACCACTGAATGTCATTTAAATACATTTTTAAAATATAGATTTCATGATTCATTACAGAAAGATTAAAATATTGCTAAAGTTATAACAAGTGCTTCAGTGGATTAGACAGTTAAGTTATACCCTCTAGTTATAACCCTAAGAACTGATGAGTTACTCAGAATTTAGTTGATAGCAAACCCAATAATTTGTGGGCTATTTCTTACACTCTATCAGGGTTTATGAGGCCTTAAAAGCATTCAGATGGCAACTTTGTGTTATTAAAGATAATTTCTTGTACCTTATGGCCACTTGTCAGTGGCTGCTGAGCTAATCAATAATCATATTGAAATGAATCACTTGTTTGCATATTTCATAGATTTATAATGAATACTCGATATTGAATATATTGACAAATATTTATTTTATAATTTCAAAATTTACTTTTGTTACATACATGTGATAATTTTGTCTTTTATATGAACACATTACACATTTAATTTTTAATTTATGTTGTTTTTGAAGTCTTGTTTCTATTTAAGTTGGGTATTTTTAGATTCTGTGTTTAGCAATCATTTACATTTCCTAAACCAGATGTATAACTTTAAAAATTCATTCATATGAAGAAAAGGCAACACAGGCATACCTTTGGAGATATCATAGTTCAGTTGCAGACCACTGAAAATAAAGCAAACATTGCAACAAAGCACGTCACATGAATTTGTTGGTTTCATATATATATAAAAGTTATGTCTATGGTATCCTCTAGTCTATTATGTGTGCAATAGCATTAGGTCCATAAAGCAATGTACCTGGCATAATTTTAAAATACGTTGTTGCATGCTAACAATCATCTGAGCCTTCAGTGAGTCAAAATGTTTTTGCTGATGGAGGGTCTTGCCTTGATATTGATGTCTACTGGCTGATCAGGGTGGTGGTTGCCGAAAGTTGAGGTTTCTGTGGTGATTTCTTAAAATTAGCTAACAATACAATTGACCACATTGATTTACTCTTCCTTTCATGAACAGTTCCTCTGGAGTATGCAGTGCTGTTTGATAGCATTTTGCCCACAGCAGAACTTTTGAATTTGGAGTCAATCCTCTCAAAACTTGCAACTGCTTTATCAACTAAGTTTATGTAATATTCTAAATCTTTGTTGTCATTTCAACAATGTTCACAGCATCTTCACCAGGAATAGACTCCATCTCAGACATCTGAAAAAAACTCTTATTATTTATATAACAAGAGGCATCTCTTATTTACTCATCCATAATAAGCAACTCCTCATCTGTTAAAATTTTATTATGAAATTGCAGTAATTCAGTCATGTCTTCAGGCCCCTATTTTAATTGTAGTTTTTTTCTATTAAAACCATATCTGCAGTGATTTCCTGCTGAAGTCTTGAACTCCTCAAAGTCATCTCTGAGTACTGGCACCAACTTATTTAAACTTCTGTTAATATTGACATTTCAACCTCTTTCCATGAAACCTGAATGTTCTTGACAGCATCTAGAACAATAAATTCTTTGCAGAATGCGTTCAATTTACCTTTCCCAGATCCATCAAAGTAATAACTATCTATGGCATTGTAACTTTATGAAAGGTATTTTATTAAATAATAGGGCTTGATAGTTGAAATTACTCCTTGATTCATAGACTACAGAGTAGATGTTGTGTTAGCAGGCATAAAAACATTTATTTTAAGAAAGAAAAAAAAATTACCTGAGGAATTCCAGCCACCTCTTAACTATCAGTCCAGAGAGAAATGGGAATGAGGCAGCAGTCACAATCTGCTTCCACCGTTGAAGCTGTTTGCTGAATACACTCTAGGCCTGACTGTCACCACAAATAGCTGTTATTTTTTTTTTGTATTAAACTGAAATTTTCTAAATACTTTATCACATTGGATAAAGGTATCAGTGTAAGAAAAAAACGTGTTGAATGATAAACTCATTAAAGTAGGATAAAAATATGATGGCCTATTTATAGTATTTTAATTATATAAAATAAAGTAAAACTTATGTAAAAATTACCTAAAATTTTTCATTAAAAATTTAAAGTACTAGATTACATGTTTAAAAAGACATGCTGTAGTGTTACAGCTCTTTTAGAATTTGTCTAGCAGGTTTTCTTCTTTTTAGCAGAAACCTCCCCAACCAACACATACACAAAGATGATACAACTATTCTTCTCAGAGAGCTCTTTCAAGTTACAAATCTCTCTCTTTATATGCATTCTTTTTCTTCTAAAAGTTCTCTCATTTGAACCTCTTAGAAGTTCTATATCTGCTACTTATCATTCTATTTAATTTCTCTATAAAGTCATCCAAATAGCTGTAAATTAACCTAAGAATGACACATGCTGGACACTGTAGTCCATACATTCTAGTTCACAATGTATAGACAATCACTAATCAATGTCATCTCTGTAAATCAATGAGGATTCCTGAAAAATAACTTTGTATTGGCCCGCTCCTTGTTGCTCTTTTTTGGCTCTAAAAACTTGCTTATAACAAAGGCCAAATGGAGCTCATACCACAAGATTACTTGAGTCAGAGGCTTCCAAGCAGCTACCTCATCTTGGTTCAAGTAAACTACCTAAAATTATATTTTGTGCCTTGGCTTCTTCCTTTAGGTCAACAGTCTCCTTACACATCTTCCTCAGAGCTCTTGGATGAATAGGTACATTGTCCATGGGCAGAAACATTGTGAAATAAATCATTTTTCCTGAGTAATAGGGCTCAACAGTGGGCTGAAAGTATTCAGTAAGCCATGAGGTAAAATGTTGTGCTGTCTTCCACACTTTGTTGTTAAATTTATAGTGCACAGACAGAGTAGATTTAGAGTAATTATCAAGAGTCTAGGATTTTCTGAATGGTAAATGAATGCTGGCTTCAACTTAAAGTTATCGGCTACATTATCTCGTGTTAGGAATTCTTCTCTTTAGTTATGAAAGTTGTACATGGTATCTTCTTCCAAGAGAAGCCTCTTTTGTTTGCCATTGAAAACCTGTTGCTTAGCATAGGCACCTTCATCAATGATCTTAGCCAGATCTTCTGGATCACTTCCTGCATTATCTACATCATCACCTTGAAACTTTAATGTTATAGAGATGGCTTCTTTCTTTAAACCTCATGAACTAATCTCTCCTAGCTTCAATCTTTTCAGCTACAGCTTCCTCACCTCTCTCAGCCTTCATGGAAATGAAGAGAGTTAAGGTCTTGCTTTGGATTAGGCTTTGTCGTAAGGCAATGTTGTGGCTGCTTTGATCTTCTCTTCAGTCCACTCGAACTCTCTCCATATTAGCAGTAAGGCTGTTTTGCTTTCTCATCATTCATGTGTTCACTGAAGTAGCACTTTCAGTGTTCTTTAAACTTTTCCTTTTCATTCAGAACTCTGCTAACTGTTTGGTTCAAGCAGCCCAGCTTTCAGTATATTTCAGCTTTTGACATGCCTTCCTCACTAAGCTTTCTAGCTTTTGATTTAGAGAAGTCTGACTTTCCCATTACTTAAACACTTAGAGGTCATTGCAAGATTAACTACCAACCTAATTTCAATATTGTTGTGTCTCAGGGAATAGGGAGACCCAAGGAGAAGGAGAGAGATGGGGGAACTGCTGGTCAGTTAAGCAGTCAGAACACATAAAACATTTATTGGTTAAGTTCACAGTCGTATATGAACATGGTTCTGGTGCCTCAAAACAATTACAATATAAACATCAAAGATCACTGATCACAGATCAACATAACAGATATAATAATAATGAAAGACTTTGAAATACTGTGAGAATTACCAAAGTGTGACACAGAGACAAGAAGTGAGCACAGGCTGTTGAGAGAATGGCACATGTAGACTTGCTGGATGCGGCATTGCCACAAACCTTCAATTTGTAAAAAAAAAAAAAAAACGCAGTATCTGAGAAATACAATGAAATGAAACACAATCAAATGACTTATCCCACCCCACACAATCAAATGTGGTATAAGTCCTGTTTGCAGGTAGGGGAACAAGGAGACTTCTGGTCTGTATCAGGCCTTACTACCAGCCAGAAGTGTAAAATTTCCTTCATTCCCAATTTTCTACCTCTAAAAGAGGGATTTGACCTCTAACACAGTGTCATTAATTTTTGTTACTTTGGAACAGGATTCTTACTTGTCAAAGTTACGTTTGAAGAGAAAAACAAGTCAGTTAATACAGTATTTTTGACAATAAAATGTGAAAGTGAGACAAGAATTTGGGAGAAAGGAATCTGAATATTTAGGCTCACTAATTTCCACAATGATTTACTCAGCAGAACAAATGAACCTCACTTGCTTCTCCAACCTTTTGTCACTGTAGAGAAAGCCCAGGGCACAAGAGATTACAGTTAATTTTATGTCTCATATTAAAATCTTCCAAATACCTTTCATCTAATAATTTGTGCCAAAAGACATCTGATTTACACGTATAGTCTGAATGTGTGAAAAGCACTTGTTTAGACTATTTGTTACTTTATTTTTGTTTTTTGCATAGTTTGTTTGGAGCTCCTTTAGGTTTTACTCATTCAAGATAAGTGATTAAAATGTAACGATTTCTCTACTAACCCCCCCGAGGAAGTAGTAAAAAAATAAAAAAAATAAATAAAAAAATAAAAAAAAAAAGTAACGATTTTACTGATGTACTTTCCCATTTGCATTCAACTAGTGAGAAATAATATGATCCTTAAACATTTGTACAAAATAAAATATATTCTCTTTCATTTAAATGAGCATCTATGTCAGAAACAAAAGGAAAAGATTTGGAAACTGAAAGTGTCAATGACAACCATTAAGGGCTAAAATTAATTCCCTGCCAACGTTTTTGCATTTCAAATGTAGAGCCCCACATAGCAACATTCCAACTCTAATGTTAAAGATTAAGCCAAACTCTAAAAAATCTAAGGACTCTCCTATTTGTGCTTTTGCAAATAAAATGCTGAGAGTAGCTTTGGAATTACATTCGAAGACAATCATCAAGGTTGACAGAATATATCAGATATTGATGGAAAGATTTAGAATAGAAAGGCAGGGGCTAGAGAAGTGGTTTGCCTGTGGAGGTCCCTGAGATGATTGTTTCCCCCAGGGAGATTACATTGCAAAGGGCTCTTATTATTTTCAAAGTGAGCAGAAGAAAAATGATTTTCTCAGTTCCTCAAAAATGTATTTATAAGTACAACACAACTACTAAGTCATATTACTCCAGGCTGATGTAGGTGAACAAGTATTTCGTTTTCTTTTTCTAAACAACTTTTTAAATCAAGAACAGATTACTATTGCAGAAGGAGTGAAAGTTATTTATTTCAAAACCAGGTGGCTGGAAGAGGGTTTAACAGGAACTATTCCTCAGACATGAACAAAATCGTTTGCCCCTTTATATACAAAAGAAGATTGGAGAAAAAAAGTTACATTTAAAAGGAATGCAAATACAGGGGAAAATAAAATCTGAAAGTATTCATATTTAAGTGTTTAGTTTTGGCTACCTGCATTTGGCTACATGACAGAAACTGCTTTATTTCTTTCTGTTTTCACAATTGTTTTCTGCTAATACGGTGCTAGTTCTTATAAAATAGTATCATATAAATCTTACTGTATGAAACAAGCAAAGACTTTTTCTATACAAAATAAAACAGCTATTATATCTTCTTATTCACCCAAAGCCTAACTTTTTGGTAGGACAGAGCAAACTTTCTTTTAAAAATGTATCCATTTTATTTTATTTTTTAGATAGAAGAGGTATTAGTCCTTTAGCTATACTATGTACAATAATATTCCTAAGATATTCTCACCACTTGTGGTAGGGAAAATTTGTTTTATAAATACTTTTATCTTCTTTATGCATAAATGATGTTTTTATAATTTGTATTTACAAAATTATTTTATCACTATTTAAATTGATAATATGTGTATATTCTTTTTAATTGTTAATTTTTCATATTTTCCTTTCCAAGAGTTAACTTTTCACTATATTAAGTACCAACTTCAAACAAACTTTTCACTATATAAGTACCAACTGTCAATATGTGTGTACAGTCATAATAGATTTCAATCTAAGACCATGTTATTCTACATGACTTATGGAGTTTTGGATACAGTAAGTCTTGTACTAGCACTAACTTTTTAAAGTCCTGTCTTTTTTTTTTTTTTTTTTTTTTTTTTTTTGAGACAGAATCTCAGTCTGTTGCCCAGGCTGGAGTGCAGTGGTGCAATGTTGGCTCACTGCAACCTCTGTCTCCCAGATTCAAGAGATTCTCATGCCTCAGCCTCCCTAGTATCTGGGATTACAGGCATGAGCTACCACAGCAGGCTAATTTGTGTATTTTTAGTAAAGACAGGGTTTTGTCATGTTGGCCAGGCTGATCTCGAACTCCCGACCTCAGGTGATCCACCTGCCTTGGCCTCCCAAAGTGTCTGGATTACAGGCATCAGCCACTATGCCCGACCAAATCCTGTCTTTTTTATACCTCCTTTTAGTAACTTATTTTGAAACTTGGACAAACTTTCTCTCACCTGTACTATTTATTGGACTAACTGTTTTATAAATGGGTACATCTAAAGTACACAGAAAAGGCACAGAGTTCCCATAGCACAGAGGTGTTCTGTCTGTTCCCACTGTTTTATAGGAACAGTGAAACTTCATGATCACCTCATGCTTTCCCTGCTTCTCTGGAAGAATGTTACTTCAACAAATATTTTGTATCTTCTCTATGTAAGACTTCTATGTTAGATACTATATCTAAACTACACCTTTCCTTCAAAGTCCAAATCAAGTTTATAACTTAAGCCATAGTTTTGGACTCTTAGTCCCAAACTACCTGTCCCTTTCTGAAATCGATCTGTTCACATATATGGTAAGCCATAATTACATCTGTGTACCATTCTCTAATTGCTTTCTTTAAATATGCTTTATTTTGCTCATTATTTTGTAAAATTCAGAAGACTCTGCTACTTCTTTTGTATCCCTTAGAGTACCTAATTCAATCATGGATACTTATCACTGATCAATACTTGTCAGCTTAAGTCCTTAGTTAAGTCACTATTAGCTTAAGACCTGTACAAGCCAAGTCACTGTTGAATCCACATAAATATATTAAAATTTTCTCCCAGATTTTCTGGAATAGTCATATAGCCTGTATAGTTGCCCATAGGAATACATGTTTTTGTCAAAATGTACATTTCAATTAGGTTTGGCAAATATGTTACTTATCACATGGATATTAAATTGGCATCTAAGTTCATATATAACTGGTGGCTTGTCCCAAATATGTTTCTCTAGAGTAACTTGAGTCACTCTCTGAAAATGATAAAGGGTGGATAGAACAACTTGCATAAAGATAACATGGAGTCATAGAAACTACAGAAATCAATGATCAAATTCATTTCTGTAGTAAAAGGGAGAGAATTATGAGTATTCCTTAAATACCAGAGAAACATATGCACTAAATTATTATTAATAAATAGCATGAAATTACATGAACAAAACTCATAAAGAACTAAACAACATAAAGAACTGACATTTAAAGTTAATTTACCCCATCATAAATACTATAGACTACATTGTTAACCACTTTTTCTTCTCCAAGAGAAGTCTGAGGGGAAATAAGCTGTGATCCTACAGAAGCCATTTATTCTTTTTCTAACTGTTACATAATCTGTAAAATGAATTTAGAACCTGGATTCCATAAGCTGCTGGACTAGGTTTGCAGGTTTCTGTCATATTTATCAAATGAAAATCTAGAAATGCATTTAAATCAGATCATATGAAAGGGCATTGTTTTAATTAAAATATGTGTGTGTGAGATTGCAGTTCTACCACTCCGTAAGTTTGTCCATGGTACTCCAGAATGTTTCTGCATGGTGTGAATGCTCAAGTAGGCCATCTCTAAGGGCTCTTTACACCACAAACTAAATGATTCCGTCATTTTATTCTGATTTTATTTGGAGCCTGCCTCCATATGTCTAATCTTAGAACGGACCAGCCTTGCATGATAGAGAGCCAAGAAGCTATTTGCCTGTTTACTGGTGTTTGCTTGGTTCCACAGTGACATCAGCTCATAAAAAGGCTAACTATATAAAAGACTGAAATTAAGGACCCACAAAAAGAATTTCCAGTGCCTGTCATTTCTGCTGAATTCTGAATGACTCACGTCTCCCAAAAAGATCCTGAATTTGGAAGCTGTATATTCAAATACCAGAAGGATTTAGACATGAATGTGCAGACGGATGCATAAATAAAATGACTGTCACTGACGTATTTTTCTTCACAAAATGAATGCTACGATTCTAGCTAATCTTGTCACAGCCATTGTGCCATAAGAGAAGGTATTCTTTGAAAATTTAAAGCATTCAACTTTTTATTCACATCTAAGATTTGCTCTATCTAAACTTGTGGATATACTTAGGAATGTAGTATTTGAAGCTAAGGGGGAAAATCTTTAGATACATTGGAAAGAAATCTTTCCACTTAGAGAAACAAGAAATAATTTTTAAAAGAAAATGATTTTTGCAGACTTTTAAATAAACAGTATTTATCCTTATTTTTCTTCTACATAGATGAACAGACCAAATTGGATTACTCCTTTTGGGTTTTCAGGATCTCTTTTTACTATCTAGTATATTTTACATATGATTGCCATAAAATGAATACCATTTAGGTCACTCATCTAATGAACAACACACAAAATGTGTAATATCCCCAGGATCTGGCTTCAGTACACTTTTCATTCTGTTCCTCAGGGTGCTCCTATACATAGCTTATGTTCCTGTCAAGGTTTATGACTCATTATTAATATTAATACCCATTTTTTTTTCTCCTCTGCACCTTATTCTAAATCTTCTTTCAGGAATGCTATTCTCATGTTGCCACATGCTTATATTTTAGCCAACATGAAAGGCTTGACTTATTAGCTAGATCTGTTGATGATGCCTTCTCTGGTCACTTTTGCCAAAACTAATTTTTACCAGACATGAGCCCCCATTGTATTTTATTCCTTCCATATATAACCTGTATCAATTTCTTAATTTCTTCCTTGCATTTGTGCCTTTAGTATAAATTTATTGAAAACACAGATAATGCATTCACTTCAGTATCCTGCTAGAATTTCACAAAATTTCTGGTGCAGAGTGGACATTCAATGTACTCGTATATATATATTTTTTTTTGAAAAAAATCTTCCCCTAATAAATGGACAAAGAAACTAGATGTAGGCAAAGTACAATCCTGTGCAGAGAAAGGTAATTGGTGCCCAAATTAGAGTATATGAATCAGCAATAAAAATATTCCATTCAATTATAATTATTTTCCATAACCATTGCACAACTCTATACTACCTATTATTATGGTAATGGGGACATAGAAGAAACTCAGCTCTCTCTCCCAGTTCTCTGGAGGAACAGAAAATTTTATTTTGTATAAAGTCATCAAGAAAAAGTCAATTTAATTTTCTTTTTTTATGTAATTTTAAAATTGTGCTTCTGATAATTAATTACAAAGCACATTCCCTCAAGAGTGTTGGTCAACAGCAAGAGGAAAGTTGTTAATGGGTTTTTCTTATCATGGACAGTAGCTACAACTATGTTAGTCTTCCCTTACCATGTTTTGATATATATTGAACTAAATTTTTCTACAGTCACATATAATTTCATGAACAGGAAAATAAGCTGTATTAGCAGAATTAGGATTGCTGAAAAGGTCAAGTTCAAATTAACTTAGTCTTTGGAATATGTGCTTTAACATATCTCTAAGTGTCTTTTACATGATATCTCAACTTTTGATGCATAAATTCTATCCATAATACCATGCTTCTTAAAAACAGAATGGACAAAATTTAGTGATTTAGTATCTATGATTAGGCAGCACACCTCTTTATAACAGCACCTTAAAGAAAGGATAATTTTCTATTTGATACTGTTTGAATTAAATGTCATTTGCTCAATGTTAATTTGTTGTAATTTTCATTTCAATTAATAGTCAATTCAGAAAGATTACAGGTTGCAATATTAAAGCATTTTATTGATCTGGTTCATAACAGACAATAAACTAGCACATAAAAGGTCTCTTAGGAAGCTGTTCTTAGCACATATCTTTTTTTTTAAAGCACATATTTTATTAAAACATAAGTTATACACAACAAGGGAACAAATTATGAAGTCAATGAGTTTTCATGAAGTAAACACATCCTTATACCCAGCAACCTAATCAATAAATACAACATTAGGGGAGGAGACGAAACAAGATGGCTAAATAAAATCCTTCAGTGATTGTTACTCCTGTAGGAAGAGCAAATCGAGCAACTATCCTCACAAAAAAATACCTTCATAAGAGCCAAAAACCAGGTGAGTGATGACAGTACCTGATTTTAACATCATACCAAGGAAAGAGCCACTGAAGGAAGACAGTCTTAAATTGTGGACAGCACCCCTCTCACGTCCTGCAGAAATGTCTGCATGGCATAGAGAGAGAATCTGTGCACTTGGGGAAAGGAGAGTCCAGAGATTGTAGGACATTGCATTGGAACTTGGTGCTTCTCCATCACAGCAGAAAGCAACACAAGGAAGAATTTGGCCTGCACTCATCACGGGAGCATTTAGACCAGCCCTAGCCAGAGAGGAATTGTCCATCCCAGCAGTCAGAACGTAACTTATGGCTAGCCCCATCAACATAGTCTAAAGTGCACTGGGGTACTACATAAATTTGAAAGACAGTCTAAGCCACAAGGAATGCAATTCCTGGGCAAGTCCTGCTACCACACTGGGCTTGGAATCAGGGGACTTGTGGTGCACACAACCTAGTGAGACACCAGCTGGGGCAGCCAAGGGAGAGCTCATGTCACCCCCTCCTCCAACCCTAGATAGTGCAGTTCACAGTTTAGGAAAAAATTCTTTTCTTCCACTTGAGGAAAGGATAGAGGAGAGTAAAGAGGACATTACCTTTCAATTTGGATACCCGTTCAGTCAAAGTAGAATCAGGTACCAGGCAGAGTTTTAAGGCCCCCGTTTTCAGACCAATACCCACAGACAGAGCATTCAGGCCAGCCCCAGCCAGAGGGGAACTGCCCATCTCAGTTGTTAGAACCTGAGTAAGCCTCATCACCACAGGCTAAAGCATTCAGATGTCAATAAACACAAAAGGCAATCTAGAACTCAAGGAATGCAATTCCTGGGCAAGTCTTGGTGCTGTGCTTTGTTTAGAGGGCACATGACCTAGTGAGACAACAGCCAGGGCAGCCAAGAGAGCCTGTGCATCACCCTTCCCCCAATCCCAGGCAGTGCAGCTAACATTTCCGGGAGAGACTATTTTCTTCCACTTGAGCAGAGGAGTGGGGAGAGTAAGAAGTCTTTGTCATACAACTTGGATAACAGCTTAGCCAAGGTAAAATAAAGCACTAAGCAGAGTTCTGAAGCCCCTATTCTAGACCTTAGCTCTTGGACAATTCTAGACACACCTTGAACCAGGAGGGAGCCCATGACATTGCAAGAAAGGACCCAGTTCTTTCTTGGGTCTTGAATATGCATCAGCAACAACTGGGGGAGTACCCACCATTGGCATGGGGTGAGAGTGAACATGGGGCAAGACATACTCTGCTTGATGAAAGGAAAGAGAAGAGTAAAAAGGACTTAGTCTTGCAACTTGGGCCCAAGCTCAGCCACAGTAAACTAAAGCACCAAGTAGATTCCTAATGTTCCTGACTCCAGGCTCTAGCTTCCAGAGAGCATTTCTAGACCAACGGTGGGCCAGAAAGAAACCTGTTGCCCTGTAAGAAAAGACTCAACCCTGGCTGGATTTATCATCTGATGACTAAAGAATCTTTGGGCTTTGAATAAATTTCAATGGTAGCTAAGAAATAGTCAACACAAGCCTTGGGTGAGAGTACTGTGCTAAAATCAAGTCTGATCCAGCACAGTCCCAGTGTGGTGGACACAGGGATTTTTGTTTCACTCCTCCCCTAACTCCAGGAAGGATAGATGGAGAAAGAGACTCACTCAGTTTAAGGGAAAGTGATAAAAGATGTAGGGAAAACTGGCTAGCCATATGCAGAAAGCTGAAACTGGACCCCTTCCTTACACCTTATACAAAAATTAACTACAGATGGATTAAAGATTTAAACATAAGACCCAACACCATAAAAAACCTGGAAGAAAACTTAGGCAATGCCATTCAGGACTTAGGCACAGGTAAGGACTTCATGACTAAAACACCAAAAGCAATAGCAACAAAAGCCAAAATAGACAAATGGGATCTAACTAAAATTAAGAGCTTCTGCACAGCAAAAGAAACTATCATTAGAGTGAACCAGCAACCCACAGAATGGGAAAACATTTTTGCAATCTATTCATCTGACAAAGTGCTAATATCCAGAATCTACAAAGAATTTAAACAAATTTACAAGAAAAAAACAACCCCATCAAAAAGTGAGTGAAGGATATGAACAGACACTTTTCAAAAGCAGGTATTTATGAGGCCAAGAAACATATGAAAAAAAAGCTCATCATCACTGGTCATTAGATAAGTGCAAATCAAAACCACATTGAGATACCATCTCCTGCCAGTTAGAATGGCGATCATTAAAAAAACTGGAGACAACAGATGCTGGAGAGGGTGTGGAGAAAAAGGAACCCTTTTACACTGTTGGTAGGAGTGTAAATTAGTTGGACCATTGTGGAAGACAGTGTGGCAATTCCTCAAGGATTTAGAAAAAGAAATACCATTTGACCCAGCAATCTCATTACTGGGTATATACTCCAAAGGATTATAAATCATTCTATTATAAAGTCACATGCACAGGCATGTTCATTGAGGCACTGTTTACAATAGCAAAGACTTGGAACCAACCCAAGTGCCTATCAATGATAGACTGGATAAAGAAAGTGTGGCACATGTACACCATGGAATACTATGCAGCCATAAAAAATGATGAGTTCATGTCCTTTGCAGGGACACGAATGAAGCTGGAAACCATCATTATCAGCAAACTGACACAAGAACAAAAAACCAAATACCGCATGTTCTCTCTCATAAGTGGGTGTTGAAACAATGAGAACACATGCATTCCTAGAGGGGAACATACCAGGGCATGTCGGGGGGTGGGGGGCTAGGGGAGGAATAGCAGGGGATGGGGGGACTAGGGAGGGATATCATTAAGAGAAATGTCTAATGCAGATGATGGGGGGGATGGATGCAGCAAACCACCATGGCGTGTGTATACCTGTGTAACAATCCTGCACAATCCACACATGCACCCAAGAACTTATTTAAAAAACTCCAAATACCTAAGTAGTCAATGCCCACACATCTATGAACACCCACAAGCATTAAGATCATCCAGAAAATCATGACCTCACAAAACAAACCAAGTAAGCCACTCGTGACTAATCCTGGAGTGTCAGAAATATGTGACTTCTCAGACAGAGAAGTTAAACTAACTGTTTTAAGAAAGTTAAACAAAATTCAAGATATCACAGATTAAAAATTCAGAATTATATGAGATAAATTTAACAAAAAGATTAAAATACACTGAGAGCAGTGGCTCATGCCTGTAATCTTAGAACTTTGGGAAACCGAGGTGGGTGGATCACAAGGTCAGGAGTTCAAGACCAGCCTGACCAAGATGGTGAAACCCCATCTCTACTAAAAATACAAAAATTATCCAGGCATGGTGGTGGGCACTTGTAATCCCAGCTACTCGGGAGGCTGAGGCAGAGAATTGCTTGAACCTGGGAGGGGGAGGTTGCAGTGAGCCAAGATCACGCCGTTGCACTCTAGCCTGTGTGACAGAATGAGAATCTGTCTAAAAAAAAAAAAATTGAAATACCTTAAGAAATCAAATTCTGGAGCTTAAAAATTTAATTTCTGTACTGAAGAATGCATCAGAGTCTCTCAATAGCAGATTTTTTTTTTTAACAGAAGAAAGAAATAGTGAGCTTAAAGACAGTCTGAAAGTATACAGTTGGAGGACACAAGAAAAAATATATAAAAGGATGCAACGTGCCTACAAGATGTAGGAAGTAGTGTCAAAAGGGCAAATCTAAGTTATTGATCTTAAAGTGGAAGTAGAGAGAAAGATTGGGGTAGAAAGTGTATTCAAAGGATAATAACAGAGAAATTCTCAAACCTAGAGAAAGATATCAATATCCAAGTACAGGAAAGTTATCAAATCCCATGCAGATTTAACCCAAAAAAGACTATCTCAAAATATTTAGTAATCAAGTTTCCTAAGAACAAGGATAAAGAAAGAACCCTAAAAGTAGCAAGAGAAAAGAAACAAATACATACAAGGGAGCTCCAAAATATCTGGCAGCGACTTATCAAAAGAAACCTTATAAGTTAGGAGACAGTGGCATGACAGATTTTAAATACTGAAGGAAAAAAACTTTCCTCTTAGAATCAATTATCCCAGGAAAATATTCTTCAAACATGGAGGAGAGATAAAGACTTTCCCAGATAAACAAAAGGTGAAGGATTTTAAAAATAGGAGACCTGTTCTACAGGAAATGCTAAAGGGAGCTATTCAATATGAAAGAAATGGACATTAGTAAGCAACAGGAAATCCTCTAAAGTCTGTATTTCTCATATCTTGAGTAGGAAGACTTAAAGATGAAATGATCAAAAATAATAACTACAACAACTTTTCAAGACATAAACAGTATAAGATATAAATGACCTAACAGAGCATCTTAGAAAACTAAGAAAGCAAAAGCAAACTATCCCCCAGAATTAGTATAGAAACTATAAATCAGAGCAGAAATGAATTAAATCCAAACAAAAAATACAAAAATATCAATGAAGTGAAAAGTTTCTTTTTGAAAATATAAACAAAATTAGCAAACGTTTAGCCAGACTAACAAAAAAAGAGAAGACTTAAGTAAATAAAATCAGAGAGAAAAAAGGAGACATTACAAAGAATACCACAGAAATGCAAAGGATCAATACAGACTACTATGAGCAACTATATGCCAATTAATTGGAAAACCTAGAAGAAACTGACAAATTCTACATACATAAAACCTACCAAGATTGAACCATGAAAAAATCCAAAACCTGAGTAGATGAGTAACAAACAATGAGATTGAGGCTGTAATAAAAAGTCTCCCACCAAAGAAAAACCTGGAATCAGACACCCTCACAGCTTAACTATATCAAACTTTTAAAGAAGAACTAATTCCAATCCTACTCAAACTATTCCAAAAAATAGAGGAAAATCAAATACTTCCAAACTTATTCAATGAGGCCAATATTACCCTGATACCAAAATCAGGCAAAGAAACATGGAAAAAAGAAAACCACAGGCCAATATTTCTGATAAACACTGATGCAAAAATCCTCACTAAAATACTAAAAAACCAAATTCGACAACACATTAAAAAGATCATTCAACGTGACCAAGTGAGATTTATCCCAATGATGCAAAGATGGCTTAACATATGCAGATCAATCAATGTGCTGCATCATATCAACAGAATAAAGAATATAATCACATGATCATTTTAATCGATACTGACAAGACATTTGATAAAATTAAACATCACTTCATTATTTAAAAAAAAATCCCTCAAAAAACTGGGCATAGAATGAACAAACCTCCACACAATAAAAGTTGTATATGACAGACCCACAGCTGGTATCATGAATGGGGAAAAAATGAAAGTCTCTCCTCAAAGATCTGGAGCACAACAAGGAGGCTCACTTTAAGCACCATTATTCAACATTGTCCTGGAAGTCCTAGTTAGAGCAATTAGACATGAGAAAGAAATCAAGAGCCTCCAAACTTGATAGGAAGTGAAATTATCCTGGTTTTCAGGTGATATGATCTTATATTTGGAAAAAATCTAAAGATTCTACCAGAAACTATTAGAACTGATCAACAAATTCTTTAAAAGTGCTGGATACAAAGTCAACATAGAAAAATTGGTAGCATTTAAATGTGAACAATATAAAAAAGAAATTAAGAGAGTAATCCAATTTACAAAAGCTACAAATAAAATACCTAGGAATACATTTAACCAAATAAATGAAAGATTGCTACAATAAAAAAATTATAAAATATTGACAAAAGATATTGAAGAGAATACAGAAAGTGAAAAGATATTCCATGTTCATGGATTGGAAGAGTTAATATTGTTAAGATGTGCATACTGTCAAAAGCAATCTACACGTTGAATGCATCCCTATCAAAATATCAATGAACTTCTTCACAGAACTGGAAACAGTAATCCTAAAATTTATATGGAACCACAGAGCTAGAATAGCCAAAGCTATTCTGAGCAAAGAGAACAAAACTGGAAGAATCACATTATCTAACTTCAAATTATCTTACTGGGATATAGTAACCCAAAGAGCATGGTACAGACATAAAAACAGACACATAGACCAACGAAATACAATGGAGAACCCAGAAGAAAAAGTATATACATCTACAAGAACTCATTTTTGACAAAGTTGCCAAGAACATACACTGGGGAAAGGACAGTCTCTTCAATAAGCAGTGCTAGGAAAATTGGATATGTATATGCAGAAGAATAAAACTAGTCCCCTATTGCTCATCATATATAAAAATCAAATCAAAATGAATTAAAGACTTAAATCTAAGACCTACAAGAGTAAAATGATGAAAATAAAACATTGGTGAAACTCTCCATGTTATTGGTCTGGGTGAAGATTTATTGAGTAATACCCCCACGAGCACAGGCAACCAAAGCAAACATGGTTAAATAAGATCACATCAACTTAAAAAGCTTCTGCATGGCAAAGGAAACAATCAGCAAAGTGAAGAAACAATGTACAAAATGAGGAAAAATATCTGCAAACTATCAATCTCACAAGCATTTAATAAGCAGCATATATAAAGAGCTCAAACAATTCAATAGAAAAATAATTCAATTTAAAAATTGGCAAAAGATCTGAATAGGAATTTCTCAAAAGTAGAAATAAACATGGCATCCAGGCCTATATAGGCACTTAGCATCCTTGAGCATCATACAGATATAAATCAAAACTAAAATGAGATGTAATGTCACCCTACTTATGTGGTTTTTATATAAAAGACAGGCAATAACAAATTCTGGCATGGATGTGGAAAAGGGGAACTCTCATATCCTGTTGGTGGGTATATAAATTACTACAGCTACTATGGAGAGTAGTATAGAGGTTCCTCAAAAAAGCAAAAAATAGAACTACCATAATATCCAACAATCTAACTGTTAAGTATATATCCAAAATAAAGGAAATGAGTATATTGAAGATATATCTATACTCCCGTGTTAATTGCAGCACTATTCACGGTAGGCAAAATTAGGAATTAACTTGTGTGTCTATCAGCAGATAAAGGGATAAAGAAAATGTGGTACATATACATGATGAGATACTATTTAGCCATTAAAAAGGAAAGGAATGAGATCCTGTCATTTGCAACAACATAGATGGAACTGTAGAATACGTTAAGTGAAGTAAGTCAGGCACAGAAGGACAAACATTGCATGTTCTCACTCATTTGTGGGAGCTAAATATTAAAATAATTAAACTCATGGAGATGGAGAGTGGAAGGATGGTTACCAAAAGCTTGAAAGGGTAGTGGGTGGTGGGACGAGAGGAAGGGGTATTGATAATTGGCACAAAAGTATAGTTAGATAGAATAAATAAGACCTAGTACTTGATAGCACAAAAAGGTGAGTACAGTCAACATTGTCTCCTGTACATTTTAAATGAACTAAAATGGTATAATTTGAATGTTTATAACACAAAGAAATGATAAATGCTTGAGGTAATGGATTCTCACTTACCCTGATGTGATTATTACACATTGAATGCCTGTATCAAAATATCTCACATACCCCATAAATAAACACATACCTACTAAGTATCTGTAAAAATAAATAAATAAATATATCATTGGAGCATTAAAAAAAGAAAAATAGAATATTTTTATTGTTCCGTAATGATCATCATGCTGTGTCACAGTCCCTTTCCATCATGTGAATCACTACTCTAACTTTTCATCCCACTCTAGGCCAATTTTGCTTGTGTTGAATAGATATATAGCTAATGATGGATGGATAGATGGATGCATGGAAGGATGGATGGATGGATGGATGGATAGACAGACAGACAGACAGACTTATCAGCATATGTACTTTTGTGTCTGGTTTCTTTTGCTCATATTTATGGTTTTGAGATCCATTCATATTATTGCCTGTGATGATATTTTGTTCATTTCACTGTGATACAGTATTTTATTTTAGGAATATACCACTATTTATCCATTTCACTTTTGAAGCACATTCAGGTTACTTCTAGTTTGGAACTAAATACAACAAAGCTGCCATAAATATTCTTTAACTTGTCTTCTAAAGTGGGATCACTGAGTTATAGGGTACACATAAAACCAGCTTTATTAAATATTTGATGTATAGATACAATTTTCATACTTATGTGATATTCTAAAATCTGAAACAATTTAACTTATTTAAATTAATCAAATATTAAAATTCAGGTAAATACAAACAAAACAGCTACCTCTATAACAATTAATAAATACAGGGAAGAGAGGAAATTACTGTGGAATGATGTGGATGGATCATAAAGTAAAATCTCATAATATTGAATCATACTGTATAAGGAGAGCCAGACACATGTTTCACATAGATGGGCATTTACTTTTTGAGTCAAAGAGGTATTTCCATTAATTTTAGGTTCTTTGTTAAACAATGTGAAATAGAAAGGTTCAAAGGATTAGTTCATACCCCAGGAAGGCTCATACAGCAGCCTCAGATTGTATTCAGTGCCTTGAATTATTGTCTCTAGAAGCCCTGGGTCTCTATGGTACCACTAGAAGCACTCCCTATCTTTTGTTGAATGCATTCTCACCAAGTACTATGATGTAATTAGCTCTACTTCTTTAAGTTTATTTCTTCTGAGGGCAGGTAAGAATAAAATACACACTACTGTTACATCAAAATGTTTACTTAATTTTTTTTTTTTTTTTGTGCATTGAAACCTCCTAGATGGAGGGAAGACCTTTTTTTTTTTTTTTTTTTTTTATTTATTGCATTTTAGGTTTGGGGGTACATGTGAAGAACATGGAAGATTGTTGCATAGGTACACACATGGCAGTGTGATTTGCTGCCTTCCTCCCCATCACCTATATCTGGCATTTCTCCCCATGCTATCCCTCCCCCAACTCCCCACCCCCAAACTATCCCTCCCCTTTTTCCCCTGACACACCCCAGTGTGTGATACTCCCCCTCCCTGTGTCCATGTGTTCGCACTGTTCAACACCCGCCTATGAGTGAGAACATGCGGTGTTTGATTTTCTGTTCTTGTGTCAGTTTGCTGAGAATGATGGTTTCCAGGTTCATCCATGTCCCTACAAAGGACACGAACTCGTCGTTTTTGATGGCTGCATAATATTCCATGGTGTATATGTGCCACATTTTCCCTGTCCAGTCTATCATCGATGGGCATTTGGGTTGGTTCCAGGTCTTTGCTATTGTAAACTGTGCTGCAATGAACATTCGTGTGCATGTGTCCTTATAGTAGAACGATTTATAGTCTTTTGGATATATACCCAGTAATGGGATTGCTGGATCAAATGGTATTTCTATTTCTAGGTCCTTGAGGAATCGCCACACCGTCTTCCACAATGGTTGAACTAATTTACACTCCCACCAACAGTGTAAAAGCGTTCCTATTTCTCCACATCCTCTCCAGCATCTGTTGTCTCCAGATTTTTTAATGATCGCCATTCTAACTGGCGTGAGATGGTATCTCAATGTAGTTTTGATTTGCATTTCTCTAATGACCAGTGATGATGAGCATTTTTTCATATGTTTATTGGCTTCATGTATGTCTTCTTTTGTAAAGTGTCTGTTCATATCCTTTGCCCACTTTTGAATGGGCTTGTTTGTTTTTTTCTTGTAAATGTGTTTCAGTTCTTTGTAGATTCTGGATATCAGCCCTTTGTCAGATGGGTAGACTGCAAAAATTTTTTCCCATTCTGTTGGTTGCCGATTCACTCTAATGACTGTTTCTTTTGCTATGCAGAAGCTGTGGAGTTTGATTAGGTCCCATTTGTCTATTTTGGCTTTTGTTGCCACTGCTTTTGGTGTTTTGGTCATGAAGTCCTTGCCTACGCCTATGTCCTGAATGGTTTTGCCTAGATTTTCTTCTAGGGTTTTTATGGTGTTAGGTCTTATGTTTAAGTCTTTAATCCATCTGAAGTTAATTTTAGTGTAAGGTGTCAGGAAGGGGTCCAGCTTCTGCTTTCTGCACATGGCTGGCCAGTTTTCCCAACACCATTTATTAAACAGGGACTTGCTTCCACATTGTTTGTTTTTGTCAGGTTTGTCAAAGATCGGGTGGTTGTAGATGTGTTGTGTTGCGTCGGAGGTCTCTGCCCTGTTCCATTGGTCTATATCTCTGTTTTGGTACCAGTACCATGTTGTTTTGATTACTGTAGCTTTGTAGGATAGTTTGAAGTCCGGGAGTGTGATGCCTCCAGCTTTGTTCTTTTTGCTTAGAATTGACTTGGCTATGCGGGCTCTCTTTTGGTTCCATATGAAGTTTAAGGTGGTTTTTTCCAGTTCTTCAAAGAAGGTCATTGGTAGCTTGATAGGGATAGCATTGAATCTGTAAATTACTTTGGGCAGTATGGCCATTTTGACAATATTGATTCTTCCTAGCCATGAACATGGAATATTTCTCCATCTGTTTGTGTCCTCTCTTATTTCATTGAGCAGTGGTTTGTAGTTCTCCTTGAAGAGGTCCTTTACGTTCTTTGTTAGTTGTATTCCTAGGTATTTTATTCTCTTTGTAGCAATTGTGAATGGCAGTTGGTTCTTGATTTGGCTGTCTTTAAGTCTGTTATTGGTGCATAGGAATGCTTGTGATTTTTGCTCTTTTTTATATCCCGAGACTTTGCTGAAGTTGCTTATCAGTTTCAGGAGATTTTGGGCTGAGACGATGGGGTCTTCTAGATATACAATCATGTCGTCTGCAAATAGAGACAATTTGACTTCCTCCTTTCCTATTTGAATACCCTTTATTTCTTTTTCTTGCCTGATTGCTCTGGCTAGAACTTCCAGTATTATATTGAATAGGAGTGGTGAGAGAGGACATCCTTGTCTAGTGCCAGATTTCAAAGGGAATGCTTCTAGTTTTTGCCCATTCAGTATGATATTGGCTGTTGGTTTGTCGTAAATAGCTTTTATCATTTTGAGATACGTTCCATCAATACCTAGTTTATTGAGAGTTTTTAGCATAAAGGGCTGTTGAATTTTGTCAAAGGCCTTCTCTGCATCAATTGAGATTATCATGTGGTTTTTGTCTTTGGTTCTGTTTATGTGGTGGATTATGTTTATAGATTTGCATATGTTGAACCAGCCTTGCATCCCCGGGATGAAGCCTACTTGATCATGGTGGATAAGCTTTTTGATGTGCTGTTGCAATCGGTTTGCCAGTATTTTATTGAAGATTTTTGCATCTATGTTCATCATGGATATTGGCCTGAAGTTTTCTTTTCTTGCTGAGTCTCTGCCAGGTTTTGGTATCAGGATGATGTTGGTCTCATAAAATGATTTAGGAAGGATTCCCTCTCTTTGGATTGTTTGGAATAGTTTCAGAAGGAATGGTACCAGCTCCTCTTTGTATGTCTGGTAGAATTCGGCTATGAACCCATCTGGACCTGGGCTTTTTTTGGGTGGTAGGCTCTTAATTGCTGCCTCAACTTCAGACCTTGTTATTGGTCTATTCAGGGTTTCAACTTCTTCCTGGTTTAGGCTTGGGAGGATGCATGTGTCCAGGAATTTATCCATTTCTTCCAGGTTTACTAGTTTATGTGCATAGAGTTGTTTGTAATAATCTCTGATGATGGTTTGAATTTCTGTGGAATCTGTGGTGATATCCCCTTTATCATTTTTTATTGCATTTATTTGATTATTTTCTCTTTTCTTTTTTATTAATCTGGCTAGTGGTGTCTATTTTGTTGACCTTTTCAAAAAACCAGCTCCTGGATTTATTGATTTTTTGAAGAGTTTTTCGTGTCTCTATCTCCTTCAGTTCTGCTCTGATCTTAGTTATTTCTTGTCTTCTGCTAGGTTTTGAGTTTTTTTGATCTTGCTCCTCTAGCTCTTTCAATTTTGATGATAGGGTGTCAATTTTAGATCTCTCCTTGCTTCTCATGTGGGCATTTATTGCTATATACTTTCCTCTAGAGACTGCTTTAAATGTGTCCCAGAGATTCTGGTATGTTGTGTCTTCGTTCTCATTGGTTTCAAAGAACATCTTTATTTCTGCCTTCCTTTCATCGTTTATCCAGTCAACATTCAAGAGCCAGTTGTTCAGTTTCCATGAAGCTGTGTGGTTCTGAGTTAGTTTCTGAATTCTGAGTTCTAACTTGATTTCACTGTGGTCTGAGAGACTGTTTGTTACGATTTCTGTTCTTTTGCATTTGCTGAGGAGTGATTTACTTCCAATTATGTGGTCAATTTTAGAGTAGGTGCAATGTGGTGCTGAGAAGAATGTATATTCTGTGGATTTGGGGTGGAGAGTTCTGTAAATGTCTATTAGGTTTGCTTGATTCAGGTGTGAGTTCAAGTCCTGGATATCCTTGTTAATTTTCTGTCTTGTTGATCTGTCTAACATTGACAACGGGGGTGTTAAAGTCTCCCACTATTATCGTGTGGGAGTCTAAGTCTCTTTGTAAGTCATTAAGAACTTGCCTTATGTATCTGGGTGCTCCTGTATTGGGGGCATATATATTTAGGATCGTTAGCTCTTCTTGTTGCATTGATCCTTTTACCATTATGTAATGTCCTTCTTTGTCTCTTTTGATCTTTGTTGTTTTAAAGTCTATTTTATCAGAGATGAGAATTGCAACTCCTGCTTTTTTTTGCTCTCCATTTGCTTGGTAAATCTTCCTCCATCCCTTTATTTTGAGCCTTTGTGTATCTCTGCATGTGAGATGGGTTTCCTGGATACAGCACACCAACGGGTTTTGCCTTTTTATCCAGTTTGCCAGTCTATGTCTTTTAATTGGGGCATTTAGCCCATTTACATTTAGTGTTAATATTGTTATGTGTGAATTTGATCCTGCCATTTTGATGCTAGGTGGCTGTTTTGCCCATTAGTTGATGCAGTTTCTTCATTGTGTTGATGGTCTTTACTGTTTGGTATGTTTTTGGAGTGGCTGGTACTGGTTGTTCCTTTCTATGTTTAGTGCCTCTTTCAGGAGCTCTTGTAAAGCAGGCCTGGTGGTGATGAAATCTCTGAGTACTGGCTTGTTCGCAAAGGATTTTATTTTTCCTTCACCTATGAAGCTCAGTTTGGTTGGATATGAAATTCTGGGTTGAAAGTTCTTTTCTTTAAGGATGTTGAATATTGGCCCCCACTCTCTTCTGGCTTGTAGGGTTTCTGCTGAGAGATCTGCTGTGAGTCTGATGGGCTTCCCTTTGTGGGTAACCCGACCTTTCTCTTCAGCTGCCCTTAGCATTTTCTCCTTCATTTCAACCCTGGTGAATCTGACGATTATGTGCCTTGGGGTTGCTCTCTTGAGGAATATCTTTGTGGTGTTCTCTGTATTTCCTGGACTTGAATATTGGCCTGCCTTCCTATGTTGGGGAAGTTCTCCTGGATAATATCCTGAAGAGCATTATCCAGCTTGGATTCATTCTCTCCTTCACATTCAGGTACACCTATCAAACGTAGATTAGGTCTTTTCACATAGTCCCATATTTCTTGGAGACTTTGTTCATTCCTTTTTACCCTTTTTTCTCTACTCTTTCCTTCTCGTTTTATTTCATTGAGTTGATCTTCGACCTCTGATGTCCTTTCTTCTGCTTGGTCAATTCGGCTGTTGAAACTTGTGTATGCTTCGCAAAGTTCTTGTGTTGTGTTTTTCAGCTCCATCAATTCACTTACATTCCTGTCTAAGTTGGTTATTCTCATTAGCATTTCGTCAAATCTTTTTTCAAGGTTCTTAGTTTCTTTGCATTGGGTTAGAACATGTTCTTTTAGCTCACAGAAGTTTCTTACTACCCACCTTCTGAAGCCTGATTCAGTCATTTCATCACACTCATTGTCCATCCAGCCTTGTTCCCTTGCTGGTGAGGAGTTGTGATCCCTTGTAGGAGGAGAGGCGTTCTGGTTTCGGGTGTTTACCTCCTTTTTGCGCTGGTTTCTTCCCATCTTTGTGGATTTATCTATGTGTGGTCTTTGTGGTTGGTGATTTTCAGATGGGGTTTCTCAGTGGACGTCCCGTTTGTTGATGATGAAGTTATTTATTTCTGTTTCTTAGTTTTCCTTCTAACAGTCTGACCCCTTTGCTGTAGGACTGCTGAGGTCCACTCCCGGCCCTGCTTTCCTGGGGGGATCACCTGCAGCAGCTGCAGAACAGTAAGAGTTGCTGCCAGTCTCTTCTTCTGCTATCTTTGTCCCAGAAGAATACCCGCCAGATGTCCATCTGAGCACTCCTTTGTGAGGTGACTCGTTGGATATACGGGGACCAGGGGAGCTGCTTGAGGAGACAGAGTTTCCTTTATAGGAGCTCAAGTGCTGAGCTGTGAGCTCTGTTGTTCATTCAGAGTTGCTGGGCAGGTATGTTTAAGTCTGCTGCAGCAGAACTCATAAACCCCTTTTTTCCCCAGGTGCTCTGTCCCGGGGGAGTTAGGGCTTTATTTATGAGTTTCCCTGGTGCTGCTGCCTTTTTCTCAGGGCTGCCTTGCCCAGCGATGAGGCAGCCTAGTCACTGTTTGCCTACAGAGGCTTTGCTGAGCTGCTGTGGGCTCCGCCCAGCTGCAGTATGAACTTCCCTGCAGTCCTGTTTATACCGGTGTAGTGAGAACTGCTTCGGCAATGGCAAACTACCTCTGTAGCGGCAGACTGCCTCAGTAATGACGGACGCCCCCTCCCCGCACAGAGCTGGGCCGTCCGGGGCTTGGCTGTGCTTGCTGTGAAACTCTCGATCCAGAGCGTTTCCGATGGCTGTTTTTTTGTGGGGGTGGGACCAGCCGAGCCTGATCACCTGGCTCCCTGCCTCAAGTCTCCCAGGTGTTCCAGCCGCCTGTTAAAAAGGCGCTGGGATCTGTGTGATTTCCCTTGTGGCGACCCACTGCGCCGGCTGAAACCGCGGGCGCGGAGATCCGTCGCGTTTTTTGCCCGGGAAATCGCCTCGCCTGGCTACCTGTTTCAGTCCCCTTTTTTAATCAGATGAATGGGCGGCTCTGCCTTCCCCGGAGCTCCAATTGCCAGCTAAAATGGCACCCGGACCCACGTATTTTGTATGGGGAACCGCTGCGCCGGGACGCCGCCCAAAACAGCAGCGCCGGCGAAATCAGTTGCGCTGGCAAAAACAGCTGCGCCGGCCAAACCAGCCGCGCTGGCGACCCGTGGGGCTCCTCCCCCCTGGGAATCTCCTGGTCTGTGGGCAAGAAAAATCTGTCTGGCAATGCGGCGTCCACTCACCCTCCGCGCTTTCACTGGGAGCTGCAATCCTCAGCTGCTCCTAATCAGCCATCTTGGATCACCCCCCTACTTAAATTTTTATTCTAGTCGAAGACCAATTCCAAAGCTAAGATCATGTTTAATTACTTCAAAATGAGATGGAGAAAAGGAATATTCAAATGATTTAAATTTTAAATTAAAGTAAGATATAATTCCCTGAATTTTGCTTAACCATAATAAATTCTGGTTATTTATAAATTCCTATATTTTAATTTTCAAGTTCTACAAGTGTATATTAAGAACATTAAATTTGCTACATTGCTATAAAACATGCCAGAAGGAAATTTTTGGTTTACTGTATTTAGGAAGAGGGTAAATGTAGCTGTACAGTTAGTAAAACACTTGACAAGGCAAAAGAAAAGAATTTCATAGGAAGGAAGAATCAACAAGGAGTATGCTAGGTGACCTTTTATGTATAGATTGACATAGCCACAATCACTCTCAACATGATTTTTGCTTAACTGAAGTGTGTAACTTGGGTATCTTGATAAACATCTTGAAAGACAGATTATAATAAGTGCTGAAACTTTCTCACTTCCCATTTACTCTTTTACTACTGAGAACTGGTGCCCTCTTCCACCCTTTGCTGGAACTATTCTCTTGAATGTTGTCAAAAAGTCATATTTTACAAATCAAATGATATATTCTAAATCATCATGCAGATATTCTAGAGTTGTCTCTGTTTCTTCAATTGGTCTCTTAGTGTCATAGTTACTAGCTCACAACCTATCATAATTCCTTTCTTTCTCTGATTGCATTTAAAATATAGTGGCAATAACTCAAAGTGCCCTTTCAGCTACGGGGTTTGATAAGACCATTACATCTTTTGCCCATCACCCCTTACTTCAGGTCAACTATACAAACAAGTTCATTTCTGGCGATAAGTGTAAGAAACTATCTTTCAAATAGATCCTTCTGTGATTTCAAAATCCTACTGTTTGGCATCTCAGAGTTCCCCCAAGTGTAAAATAACTCAATTATTACTTACAGAAAGCAATGTATTTTAGGGTTAAGATCTCAGACTTTGAAATAAGATGACTCAGGCTCAGATTCTGTTTCCCAACACTAAATATTGGAATTTGAACAAATTAATCCCCCAAAACCCTGGTCTCTTAATCTATAATAATATGGAGCTCCCCCACGCATGGGGCTCACACCTGTAATCCCAGTAATTTGGGAGGCCAAGGTGGGCAAATCACTTGAGGTCATGGGGTTCAAGACCAGCCTGGACAACTTAGCAAAAACTAGACTCTACGAAAAATACAAAAATTATCGAGGTGTGGTGGCGAGTGCCTGTAGTCCCAGCTGCTCCAGAGGCTGAGGCGTGAGAATTGCTTGAACCCGAAAGATGGAGGATGCAGTGAACCAAGATCACACGACTGCACTCCAGCCTGGGTGGCACAGCAACACTCTGTCAACAACAACACGGAGCTATTATTAGTGTCTACTTCACTGAGTTATTACAAGGAACAAATAAGGTAATAGACATAAATGTCCTAATGGCTTGCATACTTTAAACGCCAAATAATTCATGACTGCTATTGTTGCATTTTTAAATAGAAATTAACGTCATAAGCACATGTTGTAAATTGACCAGAAACCACAGTTCAGTTCAGGCTAGAAGTAAACCAGCCTTGCTGATCATTCACACAAATATTTTTTTCCTGGTACATTTTGTTTCAATCCTACTAAGAATAAGCCTAAGAATTGATCATGTCAAGTTTTTCTGGATAAATAATGAAAGGCAAGATGTTTGTTTTGGGGCTGAGAAGTGAAAGATGAGTAAAAAAAAAATGTTGGTTTTTTTGTTTTGGTTTGGTTTGGTTTTTTTTTTGGGATGGAGTCTAGCTCTATTGCCCAGGTTGGAGTACAGTGGTATAATCCTGGCTCACTGTAACCTCCACCTCCTGGGCTCAAGAGATTCTCCTGCCTCAGTCTCCCAAGTAGCTGGGATTACAGGCACCTGCCACCACACCCAGCTAATTTTTGTGTTTTTAGTAGAGATGGTGTTTCACCATGTTGGACAGGCTGGTCTCAAACTCCTGACCTCAGGCGATCTGCCTTCCTCGGCCTCCCAAAGTGCTGGGATAGTTGTTGCGTTTATGAATGGGAGGAGTCTTGTTGAAGCAGAGGAAACTCATCTGCAGAAGTGTAAAGACAGAAGAACGGAGATAACTTGGGAAAGCCCTCTGGCATAGTGCTGCTGGAGGCGGCACCTGTAGAGGAGAAAGTATAGAAGCAGAGCAGAGTGTTCTCTTTTGCTTTAAACAATACAATGGAGATCATGTGCCTTTTTCTTTACAAAACTACCACCACTGCAAGGGCCTCAGGAAAAAAACAAATAAATAAGCACATAAAAAGCAACAAGAAAACAAGAAAAATATCAGCCTCAGTAAGAGATTGTGTTACAAAGCTTGATTCTACCAGAGACTCACGAGTCCTTCTACTGAAGGAGACAGACTGTTCAACACTTCTCCCTACAATTCCCTCAACTTCAATTTTCCCAGATCACTCCAGATATAAACTGAAAGAAAGAAACCTCTCTACATTTTCACATTTCATAGGCTTAATAACAATGGTTTGCCCATGATCAGGGAGGTCTAGAAATAGTTGTCATTTGTGTTCACTATTGCAAAGAATAAGGGCAAAGGCATTGGTGTGGCCACAGTTTCTGCATCTACAAAGGCAATGGATTGACACTTTCATTGGTTAGGTAAATCAATTCAGGCCATGACATAAAACTTAAAGTATCACTGTGGCTTAAATGAGATAAAATATCCCTTTTCTCCTATTTTAAAATGAAGAGTAAAATTTTGTATTTCTGGTCATACCCAATTTCAACTTGAAATGTGATTTCATACAAACTTTATCAAAGAAAATGAAGTGTTTAGTGACTTCATTTAAAAATCAGTAAATGAATGCCTTTTAAATAACTATGTCACAGATCTGCTGAGTCTAGGTTCTAAATGCGCAAATAGAATGTTGAAGTATATATATTTGAAGTATATTAAAAGTTGGTTTCTTATTTTATCCAAAGGCCTTTGAAAATTTTCAGTAAAACTCTCTTAACTTATTCCTAAAGAAATGACTTGCAGGCTTACCAATAGCTTCTTTTTTCTCTGTAAACCATAGTATCTGAAGCTTGGATGAGGTAAAGGGTACACTATCCTTGGACTTAAGCACCTCACCTCCCCACCATCCAAACCTGTATGCTTACAAGAATATATATATTTCTTCCCCAACCTGTTTGTGGCAGTATACTTGTTACTTCTAATTATATAATTTAATTGAATATTTTATTTACTGACAAAACGTTTTAAATGAAAGAGCTATTTCAATGAAAACTAGGTTCAATGTTTTGGAAAGGCTCCGGATATATTATTGAATTAGGTATGAGAACAATGACATTAGAATACTGAGGAAACAGTATAAATCTAGAAAGATTTTACATTCATATAGATTCACAAATATCAACTGAGTTCTCACTTTACTTTAAATAAACCAAATTAGAAGTTATTGTTGATGAATAGGGATATGTTTTATGCAAGAAAAGACAATGTACAACTCCACTTTGAGCATGAAGAGACCCCTGCAGGGAAAAAAAAAGTATTCAGCTCTACTACCAGGGATTCGGGGATAGTCTAAGTTAAAATGGTCAGTTCTGTGTGTATCATCTCACAATTTCCAGCTTTAATGGGTTACTTTTTATTAACTAACTGACCATAAGTCCCAATAGCATTAGCTAGAAACATTTTCACTGGCCATTAGAACTTTTGAGGCACAGAGCAAGGAATATAAAATTTACTCCTAAACACCTAAAATAAACAAAAATTAAGTATATTAGTACAACTACAGCTGAATATTTTTACTTTATTCCTCCTTCAGTTTAGCCCACAGATATGCTGAAATAATGCAGTCAAACAGTTTGTATATATACACACATGCACACACATATACACACACACACACAGACACACTACACACACATACACGTACAGACACACTACAAAGACTTTATATAGCTTTAAGTTATTTTAGTGCCATTGATTTGTGTTTTCTTAACAGGAGTTACTACTGAAAAAGCTTATGATAATAAGGTTATAAATACTACAAGGCTACAAAGAGAGAAAAAGAAGAAAAATGCCCATTCTGAAACAGAGTAATGAGATAGTTATTTTCTTTTCTCTGTGGATAAGGCTTTCTTTGCTAACAAGACAGTTAGTGTCCCTAATCTTTCATTGAATAGTAGCAAGCTTAAATACACATTGTTGGCACTCAAAGTCAAGTACAATGTACTATTTCTGTTTAAATACGTAGGATATGATTTTGTTAAATCTTCATATATGTGCTTTAATGATTATTTTGGTTTACTGTTATTGCTAGAGAAGGTCTTATTTTGTGGTTTCTTTAGTTTGTATTTAAGATGTAATAAAAGATGAGGTTACTTATATAATAAGGAACTTTATGACAAGTTACATAATTTAACAATCACCCTTTGGGCCTCTCATTTTTCTGTTTGAGATTCTAGCTTGGTTCAATAATGGCTGCCATAATTTCCAGTTTCACCTGAGCTGGAATATGCAGAGTTCAAACTCTAAGCATTTTTATTGCAGGACTTTTCTTTTATTCTCCTCATAAAAGTCATTCTTTAATTCTAGAAACATTTTTCCAAATTGTTCACAATCCTTTAAAAGCATTATAGAAAGTACACCCTGCTTATATTCCAACTTCATTTTTCAAGAAGTAGTTGCTTTGTTCAAAATACAGTTGACTCTTGAAAAACACAAGTTTGAACTGTGAGCGTTCACTTATACATGAATTATTTTCTAGAAATATACTGGAAAGGTTTTTGGAGATTTGTGGCAATTCAAAAAATAATAGACAAACTACATACTCTAAGAATATATATGAAAAGGAAAAAGTTACGTATGTCATCAATGCATAAAATATGTGCAAATATGGGTCTATTTTATCATTTAAAATATACACAAATGTATTATAAAAAGCTAAAATTTATCAAAACTTATGCACACAAGTACAGAACTTACATGGTACTATCCACAGTCCAGAAAAAGATAACCAAATCTAAATATGCAGTATCAAATCATAAATGCATAAAAATAACTGTGGCACATGTATACTGCTGTAATAATTTCATAGCCCTCTCCTATTACTATTGTGGTGAGCTCAAATATTACAAGAATCTGCTAATCATCTCCAGTGGGAAGTTCATCTCTCCAATAAATTGTGTATAGAAGTAAAAAGTGATCCTTCCAGTTTTCACATACTTTTCATCATGTTAATGCAATACCATAAACCTTGAATAATGCTATGGAACTTACATAAAGCACCAATAGTAATGCTGGAAGTACTCTCAAAAAGCAGAGAAAAGTCATGATATTATAAGAAAAAGCTGAATTGCTTTATATGTACCATGGATTGAAAGTCTGCAGCTGTGGTTGCCTTCTCTTACAGACAGACAATTCATCTTGCAAACAGACCAACACTAACTTAAGGTGTCGATAAATATACTAGAGTACCATAAATTTATTTTCTTTTCCTTATGATTTTCTTACTAACATTTTTTTCTAGCTCACTTTATTGTAAGAATACAATATGTGATAAACATAACACACAAAATATGTGTTAACTGATTGTTACTGGTAAAACTTCCATTCAACAGCAGGTTATTAGTAGTTATGTTTTAAAATTATACCTGGATTTTCAACTGTGCAGGAGTTTGGTGACTCTAATGCTGGCATTGTTCAAAGGTCAAATGTACAACTTGGTGATTAAGTCCCATATTTTCTTGATGCAGAGGAATTCACTTTATGTTAGAATGCCAATGCACAGAAATGAATATTCAAGAAAATAATTTCACACTAAGCAGTCTAACTTGAAGGCATTGCATTTGTGGATGCCAGGGAATAGGATATTAATCTAGAGACTCTTTTCCAGAATTGTGGAAACTATGATGACATTCTGAAATCATTTCTTTAACAGAAAATAGTCACCAGTAATATAAAACTTATATACAAATAAAATACCATTTTCAAAGTATAAATTAAGATGTTTTGTAAAACTTTCCCCAAACACATTCTGATAACAAACACATGGTATGATATACAATAGGTCATTGACATGCAGTGATTCTGTTTAGAAACTCTCTCATTTGTTTTCTGAAAGTAAAAGCATAATCGTATGTTTGTTTTATTTCCTAGTTCCTAAGAAAAGCTGAACCAAGTTGAAGTTTCCTTTTAATTTTGGTTCCTGGAGTCTAAACTAGATGTAGTAATCCATAGTCACACCCTTTAAACCAAATCTTCTGTTTGAAGTGCAAGAGTTCTTTACAGATTGGGTATCTAAAGAAAATTAATTTTATGTAACTGTTTTTATTAATTTTAGCATGACATGGGTGAGCACATACATCTTCCTTTAAGTTACATGATAAAACTCCTGCTTTGGCTTACTCCTGAGATGCAAGTCAAAGGGATTTTGCCATTCGAAAAATTACTCATACATCCATTTTTTTTTACAAATGTGCCAAAAAAAAAAAGCTTTCTCATTTTTTTTTGTTTCTCCCATTCTGTTTTGCAATTTTCTCAGGTTTTTCTTTTTGTGAAATACAACTTTCTCATTTTATTCATCAACTGAATTTAACCTGCTTGTGTATATCACCTTCTGAAGTCATTCTTTGTATATCCTCTATCTTTTGTATAAATCCCAAACATACCACCATCTGAGTCAATGTCTCATTTGCAGAACAGGTGAAATTCAGAGATAGCTGAGTGGTAAATGAAATACCCCAATTATGCTTAAAATTTCATACTATAAGAATGGCAGAAAAGAACTGCAAAAGTCAAACTAATTTCTTTTTTAACCGTCTAGTTGCAGCATGAAGCAGAATACTCAGTTTAGCACTAAACGTGATAGACCGAGATTTGAATATTGGAAGTTCTACCCAATAGTCTTGTGATAATAGGTAAGTTAATTAATCACATTTTCCTCATATTTTGAAGTAACATAGAAATATGTGCCTCACATGGCTGCTCTGAGGATTAAATGACACAACATATTTAAAATATATGGTATAGAGCAAGACAAATAAAAAACACCAAATACAATGGTGCTATTCTTAATCTCATTATTTATTCTAGAGACAATGGTATTGATCTAAAAGCTTATAGATATTATTATTATTATTACTGAGACAAGGTTTTTCTTGTGTCACCCAGGCTGGAGTGCAATGGCATAATTTCGACCCACTGCAACCTCCGCCTCCTGGGTTCAGGTGATTCTCCTGTCTCAGCCTCCAGAGTAGCTGGGATTACAGGTGTCCTCCACCATACCTGGCTAATTTTTATATTTTTTGATTAGAGATGCGGTTTCACCATGTTGGCCAGGCTAGTCTTGAATTCCTGACCTCAGGTGATCCACCTGCCTTGGCCTCCCAAAGTGCTGGGATTACAGGCGTGAGTCACCCCCCCCCCACAATAAATATCTTTTTAATGCTTCAGACAGCAGTAGAATGTTCTGCTGTGTATCTAATAAATGAAAATTACATTACTGCAACATAAAAGAGAAAGAAGAAATTTTAGAAAGCTCTTAATCAAAATGGTAAAGATAAAGCTAAGTTTGGTACTGAGTAAACATATGGGAACATATTTACAGTATTGTTTAAAGACATGGTGGAGAGTGCTACTGGTAAGTAACATCATCATCAAGAATAACAAAAACCAAAGATTGTGTATCTATTGTGGCTCTGTGCCAACCACCACAATAAGAGCTTCATGTACACTCCTGAGGTCTTTTCCCTGTGAGCTGATCATTCAGTCTATGGCAACAGACACAGAATTGTCTAGCATTTTGATTGCTTTACAAAATACCAATCCACCTAAGTTTGTTTACTCACTTTTTCCCCCAGTTTTCCATGATAGCTTCCTTCAAAATAAAAAGAAATAGGGAATTTGTGAGAACATATAGATCCTGATGTATAACTACAATTGGCTCAGTTGAGTGTTTCTTAAATTACTGTCCTGGGAACACTGTATCACATGATGGTAACAGTCAAGAAAAGAGTATTTTTGATCAGGTTTTTTTACTATAATAATTCTAGGAGTCATTTGCATGCGAATGAGGTTCTTCTACAGAATATGTAGTGTTACCAAGGCTCATTTTATCACAAAATGAATATTTTGGGTGGTACATTTTAAAGCCCTTGAAGAATGCTTGAGGAAGCATTATTTGAGAGATAGTAATTTAGGTGTAGAAGAGAAAAATCCCTTCAAAACTAACAAAATGTGAAAATGGTCATTCCCTTGCATAAAAATATCAGCTAATATTTGCCAACTTATCCAAGGGGAATAAATGGAGGAAGGAAAGAAGAAGAAAGAAACAAGCAAGAAACAAAGGAAGAAAAATGAAAAGGGGAAGGAAATTAAAAGGAAGGAAGTGAAGAAGAAAATAGATCTAACTGATTTAAAAAACAATACCTGCATTTAGAATTATCGTCTTTCTTTTCAATTGAAGATCTATGCAGAAAATGTTTGTGAAGCAGTTATCGGTTCAACATACTGCTCTACTATCCACTTCAATTTTGGTCGTTGAAAATTCATAAATAAACCATAAAAATATGTTTTTGTTAAAAATGATCAACACTGTTTCTGTTATAACTGCCTTTGACTAGACTTATTACTGATAGCAAAGAAGTGATGAAAATCAAACTGATAAGTAAAGAAAAAAAGATAACACTAAATGAACTGGAAACGTTAGAATTAACTCTCTTTCCTATTTTTCATTAAATACATAATAAGCCATTGGATTTGGCTGAGTCTTTAATAATTTCTCTGTCCTGAATGCAAAAATTGATAAATTAAGCCCTTTACTTCTTACTCCCCCAAAAAAGCAAAAGAAGAAAGCAATAAGAGAAACAGGGTTTCACAATTTAAGAAGTCACATTCACCAAACAAAGATTGTAAGTTAAAGAATACTGAACTCCTGTCTGTGGCTTCAACTATAAAAGTTCAAGCCAACAAATCCTTCTGCTGGTAGCTGTGGTTTCACTTGAGGAACAAAATTAAAGGTAGTAGTAAATGAAAAGTATTAGGATTTTTTTTGCCAAGGAATTGGAAATTGTATTTCAGATCTACCGTACGTTGCATTGAATCAACAAATGAACTATATTTTTCTAGATTCTATTTTTGGGTCAAAAGCTATTTAGGAGTTTGACTTTGGTTAGACAGATAAAATGCATTTGGAAAAACCACAGGTTAGATGGTATCTTCATAGTCATTTTCAATCCTAATATTTAAAGTTTTGAATATGTTTATGAGATGAAATCTTGATAAATCTTCAGAACTCATCAGGGAATTGAATGTTTTCAGAAAAGAAAAAAGAAAGTGGTCCAGAACATGTATATCTATATTTGTTACAAAATGGTGACCAGTTGTAGCAAATTATATTCACATTCAATAAAACTTATTTTTTGCTGAATAGGGATGTTGTCCACATACTACAGACTGAAACACACAGATACTAATCTGATATTAGAGAATGAAGAACATTATTAGCTTTTCAAAGATGACATATGACAAATCCTAAATATGCTTCTCTTATTCATCACATTATCCATTCATTATATGTACAGCTCATTATCAAGATGCTGTTTATGATCAATTATATATAATAAATATGGATAAAATTTACTATCTCATAGTGGTACAGAAATTACCCTTTAAAATCACTATCATGTTGCATTTTCTATATCAGAAAAAGTACTAAAAATAACAAACATATAACTGAATGTTTTGATAACAGCGCTCAAACTGGAATGTATGATGTCAACTTTGAATCACATATTAGGATATTGTACCAATTCTTTATAAAAAGGAAGAAATTCTTTACAAAAACTTTCCTCCTAAGGCCAGGTATGGGGGTTAATGCTTTCTAATCCCAGTACTTTGGGATGTTAAGGTGGGAGGATCGCTTGAGCCCAGGACTTTGAGACCAGCCTGGGCAACACAGTAAAACCCCATCTCTCTAAAAGAATATATACACATTCATATACACACACACACACACCACACACACACACACACACACACACATATAAACACATATATAGTGTCATAAACACTTTCCTATTAAACAATTTTAAACAAAACCAATCAAAATTTTGCTTCTTAGTTTTTAGTGCCACTTTCACCACTTCCAAATCAAATAGTAGTGAAATCATTAATAGTTTATATTACATAAGCCATTATTTCTTGTGCATTAGTTCAATCCAATGGAGAAATTGCTTTTAATATAAAACTGCAGACTACTGAGATCATACCATCTAGATAATGTTGTGGTGGCTTCATTTTCAAAGCTTAGCACCAAATCTAGTATACATAGGTTCAAGAAGAGTATAAACAGGATATCCTCTAAATGCATCCTGCTGGGTTTTACAGACTGCTTAACTTCAGAAGTCATAATGTGCTACTAATCAGAGCAGACTTGCCCAATGTGCTTTCACAGGTTGCAGAGGTTCCTCTGTACAGTTGCAGAAGTCAGCTCTCAGTTTTCAGTTAAAGGTCTCTAGCCTTCTCTTGGTTAAGAGAACCCTAACCCTAGGGCAATCTCTCCAGGAAAGGTGGTTGCAGTGCCACAGGGATATGGCATCCTGGCAAAATGTTCAGCTCCAAGGGGCACAAGAGACTGGCAGGATCTGGAAATTGCAGTGTTTGTACGAAGTACAAATTATGTGAAATTTAGTTTTAATTCTGCTGTTTATTAGCTAAGTGAATTTCAGCTTGTTAATTCCACTTCTTCAGCCTCTGTTTAGTCAACTAGTAAATGGAAATAATGTTGGAGAATATTGACAAATACTAGATGATATGATGCTTTTAGCACGAAGAAGATATTTAGCTCAGAAGTAAGATTAGTATAGAAATAATGACTATTTAGGAGACGGAATAAGCTAACAATAACCACCACAAAAAACACAAATGATTATTTTAAATCTATGATAAATGTCTTTGTTTTTCCTTATCAATGTCTTATAGCTTTGGTCTGCTAGTTCCCATGAAATACGGTAAACCTTTTTGGAAATATTAGGTGTACTCTATTGTACAACCCTGTGTTATTTAGTGATTACTAATCAGCTTAAATGTTAATTTCTTTTAGTGACATTGGTGCTAAAGGACTAAATTGATCTTTTCATGGCTGGAACATTGTATTAAGTTAGGGTTACTTAGACAACTTGGAAGTATACATAAGGTTTTGAAACCACCAGAGACCACCGTTTTTAAGCATTTCCCAAGATGTCATCACATACTCTTATTCATCACCACATCCCTGAGCATGTCAGATTTCATTAGTGTGACATGATGGAATGTGTCAGGAAAAACACTATTGAGCCTTATTTATACATACAGGCACACATGGAAAGTGTAAATAAAAATATCATGTGAAGCATGGTCTCAAAGTATAGTTGCTAAAATGGTAGGTTTTCTAAGCCAAATTAAAATAGAATAATTACGAATTAATAATTTCTTCTGAAATATGTTTAACAATGGGATATTCTAAATGGCATTGCTTACCTTGAAATTACCATTGTTCAAATGTGTCAAGATGGAGAGTGATGAGTAGATATAAATGCTGCAGCATCATTCCATGACACACAATTGTTCTTTTATCATTGCTCAGATAGAGAGATATTTCTTTAGATCACATGTTAATATTATTGGACTCTTCTTTGGGAGCTCAGAAAGTGTTCCAGTGGATTTCACTAACTCACCAAAGTTAGTGAAAATGACTAAAGATTTGTTGTAATAGGAATCTCCATATGATACATGCCCACCCTGTTCCAAGCTTTACCTTCACCATCTCCTTTAATTTAATTCTCCCTGCTCTCTTCTCTGTGGCATTTAATCTAATCACCATTTTACGTGTGAAGTGAATGTGGCTCAGTCTTATTAGCTAATGTGTCTAAGATCCTAGTACCAAAAAATGTGAAGCCAAGCATGAATCCAGTTCTATTTCTAAAGCCCTTGCTCAATTCACTTTGTTAACAGGGTCTCTTTCACACTCCAGAGGTCTGTGAGCGAAAGGATCTCCAAATATCCTCCTCGAGTTTCAGTAAACACTAGCCCAACCTACTTCCAGATTCAGGATGCAGAGTAGCGCAGAATAAGCTGAAAGACTTGAATGAAAAACTAAATAATTAACGAGTTCATCTTTTATTTTGCAGCTACTCATTAACATTCTTTTTGTGCAAAGAATCATCCTGGAGATGGGGAATAGAGAGATGACTTAGTAAATTCATTGCTCTCAAGGTACTGGGGAGCTTCTAGGACCTCGTCTTCAGAATAGTAACTCAGAAATTTATAGTGGAATCTAGGCACGTGAAATTCTGTTGTTTAAAATTCCTCAAGTTATTCTGGGAATTAGCAAGTTTGGGGACAATGTCTGTATTATATGACATGAGAAATATTTTCTCAAATCATTGATGAGGTTCACAATAGAGAGAGGTTCAAATTTTGTTGGGATTTTAATAAATGTGTCACAGAGATGGAACATTTTCACTGTCTTAAAATGATTATCAATTTGACAGGTAGAGAAAGATATAAGTAAAGTTGCAAAAGGGAATTTTTAATAGAAATAAAGGTTGTACAGACTTGGAGGAAGAAAAGTTGGACTGGAAAAGCCACGTAAGAACCTTAGAAAATAATTTGGGGCCATATACTGATATACTTTTAAGAGTATAAACTGTAATTCATTGAGAAATAACTAGGGATTTAAGCAAGATGAAGATTTGCATTCTATTCCATTAAGTTGGTGGTAGTGAGAAGAAAAAAATAGTATAGGTAAGGGTGAAGGAAATACACTGGTTAGAAAACCAGAGCAATAATCAAGGTCAGAGAAGGTGAGAGCAGGAATTGTGACACAATGGTTCTGAGACCAGAAAAGAGAAAATGATCTGAGAGATATTTCAGAGATGAAGCTAACAGGATGTGGTGAGGGAATGAGTGTGGAGGGATAAGGGAGGAAGAGGATAAAGGGCACTCTGAGAATTTTAGCTGGGAAGATTATATGGAAGGCAGTGCCATTAATTTAAAGAGAATGCAGTCTGATGATTTGCATTAAGAAAGAAGTCAGTGACAAATCTTTTCAATTGAAGAACTTTAGAACATTTAGGAGATGTTTGAACCAGAGTCTGGAGCTAAAAAGAGTCCAAGGCCAGAGCCAAGAAAGTGATTCAAACCAGAATCATGCTATGAGATTGTTGAGATACATCCTTTTGTTAAGTCCCAGTCTAGGGTTAGGGTTAAGTTAGTTTCATTTGTCATGAAAAAAAAAAACAGGGTTTATGAGACTTCCTGAAATTAACACACATATTCCAAAGCACTAGACGAATAGGCTATTAATTTACATTAATTTTATTTTATGCTGTGAGTCATTAAACCGAGCAAGAAATTATTTGCTCAACTTACAGAATTAGCTTTCAGTGTATTTTCCACTTTAGGTTCAATTACTTATTTTCAGACTTTTTTGCAAGTAATTTTTCAAATCAAAACTGCTTTCCTGGCAGAAAATTCTAGTACAGTTTACAGTCATACACCTGACATGTCTTTTACCGTCTCCATATAAGTGTGCACAAACCAAAGAAAAGATGGAAAAATACTTGAACCAGATACTAGAGAAAGATTTGGATGTATGTGCCTCCCATGGAGTTAATTTATGAGTTTGTTTTCAAAGTGAGGCATACCTGTGGAGTTCACTGAAGCACAATATAGTTATGTGTAAAAAACCTTGATGTTCATCTACACATAATCTATTGTGCATCACCTTGTATCTCCTTCATGTTGAAGAGTGAATGTCAACTTAGTAGTGGATTTAGAATTAAACTTTTGTGATCCTAACATGATTATAGGGCTGTGCTTATTTCACTACACACTGCCTTTCAAACACTGCTTTTGTACTTAAAGATCTTTCTCTGTAATAATGCTATAATAAAATTTACTTTTGGACTGGATTTTCAAAACTCAGAGAAAGATGACTGCTCAAGATAATTAGTCCTCTGTGATAAATCAATCCCTTTAAAATTGCAGTCACTAGACTGGAAACTTGATCACTTTCATAAAATCAAAGAATATGTTCATCAAAAGACCTCATCATTTTGATGAAAAAAAATTTAAAGTCCCATTATATAGGTAGATGACAATATGTTCACCAAAGACGTGTCCTAGTACATGTTTTACAACTTGTAAGAAGAAAACTAACAGCTACAACAATCAAAAGCTTTCTCTCTAATTGTGGATGAAAAGTGATAGTTGAGTATGAATCACTAATTAGCTTAGGAGACCTTGACATTTTCTTTTGTTAAATAGGATGTGTTAATTCATTTGTATTTCAGATAACATGATTTTGGTTTAAAGTGACTTTACAGAATAAGAGAAATATTGAACCTATGTCTAATCTAAATGTATCCCATATTTACAGGAAGCTACCATAGGCATTTGTTTTAAGCAAATCTTATTTTATTGGTGCCTTAAATATAAACAGTGTCACCAACAGAGAGCCCGTATCAGGAAAGATTTTCTTGCTATTCCTCCTGTATCTGTGCCGGTCTCAGGTAAATGAGGGTAATTTCAAGTGTCAAATGTGTTGAAAAGGAAGAGACGAGCAAAAAGAGTAGACCCCACAACTCCTTCTCCCTCTTCCCTCTTCCCTCACTGGTTATCAAGTTCCAAATTTTTCTTACTACAGCAATTAAATATTCAGTAATTGCCATCTTTGGAAAAGAAAGAAAAGAAACACCTCAATAGGTATAGATCTTTCTGTACGCAGGTACCAGCATTCACAATTCTGTCATTATATATTTTTGTATAAGAGAAATGGTGCAAAAGCAACCATTTAAGTAGAGAAACTAATAAAAATAACAAAAATAGCTCTAGAGGTGGTAGGTTTCTGTAAATATACAGATAGAAAAAGAAAGAGTCCATGCTTTTCTGAGCACCTACTATGTTCCTGACATTTTCACATTGCTAACTCATTTTACCCTCCCAGCAATCTTCAGAGTTCTGTGTTATTCCAATTTTGTGGTTGTAAAGTGAATTACTAGGACTGCAATATTGATGTACACAAATGTTACAAGGGAAGTAACACTGAAATAAAGCTGAAGGAGAGCATGGAAACAAGTGAAAGAGAAAATTCCTTCTGAGAAAGAGGTGGTCAAGGAATTTTTTAGAAAAGGTGATATTTAAACAAAATGCTGGAAAGAAAAAAGCAAAAGTTCCTATGAGAGGAAGGCATTCTAGAGAAAGATCATAGAATGAACAATGACATAAAGACACAACAGAGTTTGTTATGTTCTGAAAACTGGTAAGAATTCAGGGTGGTTGAAATTCAAACTGAGAAGTGGGACATAGTGAAAGGAAGGTACAGAGTCAGATAATGAAAGGCCCCATGTGCCATGATGCAGACCTGATTCAGGAGAAAATGGAGCAAAACAGTGAAAGAAAACAAAATTATAAAGTTTGCATTTTAGAAGCCTTACAGACAGCAGAGTAGAGGACAGATCTGAGGATATAAGGCTTGAAGTTGAGAGACCAGGTAGGAGTCCATTACAATTATCCAGGTGAAAAATGGTGAGACATTGAGCTAAGAGAACAGCATGGGTTTTTAGGTGCAAGATCAGATATTAAGGATGAGAAGTCATATCATTTACAAAATTAGAGGCTGTTTGAATGTGAAACATTCAGCAAAGGGAAAAATCTGGGCTAACTCCTTTTCCTTGTTGGATGATCAAATGGGTCTGTTGGATTTATTCAGTGTGAAATAACATGGAGCATCCAGTTAGAGATATCAAACCAAAACTGAGTAGCTATTAATACTTATAAAGCTCAAGAGAGAAATCTGAAACAATTCATTAACAAATAGGTAGTTTTTGAAAGCATAAGGATAGAGCAGCTTACTCTAGAAGAAACATACAAAAAGATAGAATATTTTTTAATTTTTAAATTTTGTGCATACTTGGTATATACATTTATGGGGTATATCGCATGTTTTTATATAGACATGTAATGCGTAATAATCACATCATTGGAAATGAGTATCTATCCTCTCAAGCATTTATGCTTTGTGGTTACCAAAAAAAAAAGTTATACTATTTTAGTTATTTTAAAATGTGCATTTATTATTGACTGTAGTTACTCTGTTGTGCTATCAAATAGTAGGTCTTATTCATTCTCTCTCACTATTTGTTTAGTACCCATTAACCATCCCTACTTCCCTCCCAGCCCTGCATTACCCTTCCTAGCCTCTGGTAACCATCCTTTATTCATTATATCCATGAGACCAACTGTTTTAATTTTTAGATCCTACAAATAAGTGAGAACATGTGATGTTTGTCTTTCTGTGCCTGGCTTATTTCACTTCACATAATGACCTCCAGTTCCATCCATGTTGTTGCAAATGACAGTATCTTATTGTTTTTTATGGCTGAATAGTACTCTGTTGTGTATATGTACCACATTTTCTTTATCCATTCATCTGTTTATGGAGACAGGTTGCTTCCAAATGTTGGCTGCTGTAAACAGTGCTTCAACAAACATGGGAGTCCAGATATCTCTTCGAAATGCTGATACCCAGCAGAGGGATTGCTGGATCATATGGCAGCTCTAATTTTAGGTGTTTTTGAGGAACCTCCCAACTGTCTTCTACAGTGGTTGTACTAATTCATATTCTCACTAACGGTGTATAAGTGTTCCCTTTTCTGTACATCTTTACAAGCATTTGTTATTGTCTGTCTTTTGGATATAAGACATTTTTAGCTGGTGAGATATCTCACTGCAGTTTTAATTTGTATTTCTCTTATAATCAATGATGTTAAGTACCTTTTCATACGCCTGTTTGCCATTTGTATGTCTTCTTTTGAGAAATATCTATTTAAATCTTCTGCCCATTTTCTGATTGGATTATTAGATTATTTTTCCTGTGGAGTTGTTTGAGCTCTTTAAATATTCTTAATAATTTTTAAAAGGTGATGGGGAAGGCTACAGAATATAATCAAAGAAGTATTCAGAATAAATTGTCAAAATGGAAGAAGATGAGAGAAGATGTCTCAGCATCTATGAAGACCCTTTCACAGAAAATGGAATAAGCTACTGTCTCAAGTGCCTAGAGAAATCAAACAATTTCAGTCAAAATCAGAAAGGTGTATTTACTTAATCTTTGCACTGATATAACTGAAGACCTTAATAGAACAGGCACAGAGGAGAGATACAAACAGAAGCAAGCAAAGAATTACGACGTAAAATCTGATGTGAGAAAGTGATTCTACTCTTCCATGGAACTAGTCCTAGGTCTGATTCTAGTTTTCATCAAGACCTCTTGCATAATGAGACCCAGAAATGTTACACTTTCCTTTGTATTATTGCTAGTAGGGAAAAACCTTATTACATCTCTAGAGACTAATAAGCAAGCTTCAGAAATTCTCTTTTTGCTCCTGGGTAAGGTACAAAAGTAAACTTCTATTCAGAAAAAGAAAACAGAACAAAAATTATTATCATCATTATCATCACTACTAGTAGTAGTAGTATTAAAATAAAGTACCAGCATCAGAAAAAGAAGCAGATTCACCAGTCTCTGATCACTGCAAGAAAGGAGCAGGGAGACAGGAAGATTTGAGAGTCAACTCAGAATCAACATCTTGCTGTGATAATTGATAGCTTCTCCCTCTTTCCTTTCGTGACCTCTGTTAGTTTCAAATCTGGAACTTAAGTCATTTTTCCTCAAAATTCTTTCTTTACCCCTCCTCAATGCCTCATCCTGCTAGAGGTATAAGCCAAGTCATCTGGTCAGGTTCTCCTCAGGTTTCAAGAAAGCAAATGATAAATGAACTCCTAGATCACACATTACTTTCATGCTGATGGTGAAAAGAAAAAGATACAGTATTTGCTTTTGAGTCTTAGTTTGTAATAATATTAAAATAGTTTATAATCTTAATCTACAAAGATTTATGATATTTTAAGTTTTGTTCTTTTTCATACACCTGTGGATGATATCCAAAACATTTAAAGACTAAGGTGGCAGGAACAAAGGCCAATCAGAACATATGTCCATGGATCTCAAGCAGACCCTAGCCTTCAGACCCTAAGAGTGCTTGTCATTGGAACGTCACCCCAGCATACACACAGGATATGTACAAAGATGTCAATTTGCAGTGATAGCAATCTAGACTTAATTGTGGAACAAAAAAATACTGAAGTGAATTGACTCAATATTGTTGTTAAAGGCAAGACAACAGGTAACTACATATTTTATTTTAAAAAGAGTTATAGCTTTCTTTGCTTAAAAACTATGTATGATTGTGATAAAAATTTATGCAATAGAAAAGACTAAATAGAATGAAATTCGGATCACCTAAAATTGAAACATAAAGATCATAAAAATGTGTAACATTATTTAGACACCTCTTTCTGTATATGTTCAGATGGAATGCTCAATGAATTGAAAATGGGATACATTCATACACAATTTTTAATAAAAATGTTTTAATTTCAATTGCTTTTAATAGGGAGAAAAACTAAAGCTCACAAGTTTTCTAAACTTTGAACAAATGCTTTCTTAAAAAGACCTATGAATTCCTAAAACATTTCTCCAAAGTGAGAAGAAAATTTTTGAAAAGCAAATTGGTAGTTTCAGGAAAAGTAACCCCATAAATGTATATAAATTAAAAATGAAGAAAAAACTACATGATAGTCTGAAACATTATTTGACTATTTGCTGTGAAATATTTTTTTAAAATTAGCTGTCTTATCTCACTTAAAATAGAAGAAAAAATTCTAAACAAAACATAGTAAGCAAAATCCATATAAATAGTACTGCATAATGTCCCAGTTGGGTTAATCCTGGGAGCATCAGGGTAGTTTAACATTGATAGCTCTGCTAGTTCCATTCATATGTTAACAGTTAAAAAAGAGGAGAGAGAAAATAAGAACAAAAGATTATAAAAATTGATGCCAAAAAAGCCCAACATTCAATAATATTCCACACCCATACAAGACTAAAACAGGGAAATCAATAAACAAACCCACATAGGCATCTTAGTATGTAACCTTTAGACAGTGTTCCTGCCTAGGGGATAGATCATAGCCTATGAGTGTGAATTTTCATGTATCTCCTCTTCCCCCAACCTCATACCATTGCCATGTTATAGAGCCTAATTAAAGGCTCTTTAAATTTGGCTTATGGGGCTGTGCCACTAACTTTCAGGAAAATTTACTTTTTTTTCAGGAAATTTGAAGAAGTTTACTTAGATACTCATTCTCTATCACATTTTGTTTTATATTCCTTAATACTTAGCGGTTTTACATTTCATAGTATCACTTACCATGTTGTAGCCAGAAACACACTATGAATGATGAAATTTAATGGTGATAATCATGGAAAACACCCATGATCTCTCTTCTCAATGAAACAAATTATTTTCTGTGAGTTCAATTCTATGTTGATGATTAAGTCATGAAGTGATCACAGGTGTTTTTAATGTTTACCACTGTTATTTCTAGATTGTACAATGTGTTCCAAAATCATATGGGGATAAGTATATGATGATGTTAATGCTAGATCAGATTATCGCTAATAAAATAAATTGCTTCAAGAAGTTTCTAATAAAACAAAAGCAAGCAAATTCCTGTTCAGGTTTTACTAATAATGATAAATGTTCAACGGCCATGAAATACTACATTTTGTTTCCCTAAATTGCTAGGAGAACGTCAACTGTAATATTCCAAATTTCAGATTTAGTGATGGCCAGATATATTTAATTGATTATGCTGCCCTTAAATTTCTTTGAAAAATAGAGCAAAATAATTTATAATCTAACCATTTAATTTCCAGATCTCTTACATATAAACTTTCTTTCCTTTCTAAAGCACCTACTACATTATATGTGATAGGAGCTACACTATTAATAGTTCTAATGCACAAAGTCAACCTTATTTTTAATAATATTTCCTTTGCTCTTTAGACTAATTACACCTTAAGCACAGATTCCAATTCTTTAAGTGCTTAAAGTGTGTGCTAATTACTGAAGCAGAAACTCCAAATAAGAGCTAAAGGCTTCACGATATTTGTATACCATCCAAAGAGCCTACCATGCTCTCTGGAAAGGACTGGCCTCTTAGAAAGCCTCAAACAAGTTCTCTGTCCTTCCTTCTCCTCCAATGCCTCTCAATCTTCATGTTGAATTTTTTCAACATTTCTCATTTTGCCCACTGGGGGGTAAGCATTTCATATCTCAATTGCATCTCTTCTACTTAGCAATGACCCAAAACAGAAATATAATTTTAAAATGAAAAGGATATTAGAGAGGCCTATAACCTCTCTATAAATCTTAAATCTTTTAGATACACTTAAAACTCTCACACTTTCCAGATAAAATGGAATGCAGAGAGGGTTAAATGATCTACCTTACTGCAGAAATTTAATTAATCCAAAAATGTGTCTGGAGGCCAGGCCAACATATTCCCAGCCCCTTGCTTTTTCTAACAAGACTATGCTTTTATCTCTAAGTGCACTCACCAGAATCTGAAAGAGAATTAATGCGCATGCACATACATTTGTAACTTCCTGGGCTTCAACATAGAATCAGGTTTTCTAGTAGGGCAACAATCCACATTACAGTAGCTTCCCCCTTATCCTAGGGGAATATATTCAAAGACCCCAAGCGAATACCTAAAACCTCTGATAGTACCGAACCCTATATCTACTATGTTTTCTCAATCTGGTAACCTAGATGGCTCCTAACTGACTCATGGGCTGATAGTAAATACAGCTGAATAGGCCGGATAACAGGATGATTTATGACTGAATGGAACAGAGCGGAATAGTGCAAATTTCATCACACAACTGAAAATGATGTGGAATTTAAAACATGAATTATTTCTGATATTTTCAGTTTAATATTTTTGGATCAAGGTTGACTGCAAGTAACTGAAATCATGGATAATGGGGGGCAGACTACTGCATTCAAAATCTTTAACAATCATCATGGTACAGATATGGACCAATCAGAATGGAATCAATTCTGGTCCTAATGGAGACTAGTAGTTTAGTTCAACTGTCAACAGTGAATATGTGGAAGAAGTACCTACGGGGCAAATATCAGTAATGACTTCATGTAATTTTAGGAACCCGTACACAAGCTCCTTGCTCCTGCCAATCTGTTATGCCAAAAGGGGGGATCACCATTTGCTTCATTGTGTCAGGTCTGTGGGAAATTTTGGAAGGATGAAATCTCAGAGATTAAGTACTTACAATGAAAATAGAATAATTCTTTTTCACTATATTTTAAGTAATGATACTGTTAAGTTTTAGATAACAAATATTTTAACATTCACTACGAATCAATTAATTACTTTCAAAGTAAAATAACTTTATTAGTAATATTAATTTATAACCAATTTTATATACACTATAAGACTAGTGAACATAGGGTAACTATAATTAATTTAAGGTAATGACAGATTTGTGAGGTTCTTTATATAAGGTTTAAAAAACTGAAATTCTTGACCAAGACTTTGTACCCCTCCTTGGAATGGATTCTACTTGAAAAGACAAGACAAATAAGTTTATGAGTGGCAGCTCAAATTCTGTCCTTTTGTGCTTTTTTTTCCTAGGAATCCCTTGAGAAATTGATTAAAAAACTGAATGGGAATTCAGTGAATAGACACTAAAAATTTACAATGGACAAATAAGATGTGACCCACCCCAGAGAACAAAATGAAAGGTTTATACCACAGGGTCAGTGGAGACGATTTCAATTTCAGCTTAGTGGTAACCTTCTGATGCCTTCTTTTATTGAGTGACAACATAAGGAGCCAAAAGCAAAAATTCAGCCTAAGTCTGCAGGCCAGCAACTCAGAGAGTTACCCCAAGAAGCTCTGGGAGTGACTCTGAGAGAGCCTCATAATGCTCATAGGCAGGTGTCGAACTGATTGTTTATGGCTAGCTTCCTTAAGCCAATAACACTGAGAAAAGGAATAAAAATTGAGACTTCTTTTTAGAACAAGGATATTCATCAGAGGATGGAAAAGACTGAATGAATTCACATAAGGGACTATAGAGCAGATGTAGTCAATACAACATAATTTATTAGATTTTGTAGGAATTGTCTCTCTGACATGATGGTCTGTGGAATGGGATTTTTAAAAATTCTATTCACAAATCTCTTAAGTGACTACATTTCAACAGCAGAAGATTTCCTGGGTAAATCTAAGGTTTTTTTTTAATGTCTTCACAGAAAATTTTGATTTGATTTTCTCATTAGTTCTATTTTATTCAACTGACTACTTATATTAATATCCAAAATAAAAATTATTTCAGAATAACTTCATGTAGTACAAGCCACATTTCTTCTTGTTGTGTGTATGTAAAATAATGTAATAATTGCTACTTTCTACATTCAATAATTTAAAACAATAATTTAATTCAACATGAAGATAATTTTTGACACTTTGATCTGTAATATTAGATCACTTTTTATATTATGTTAATACTCTCTAGTAGGAAAGCAAACACAAGTTAAGATGAGGCAAAAAAATCTTTATCATGCTTTTAATTGCCAATAACACCATCCCTATTGGTGTTGTTGGTCTTTGGCCTCTAATATTTGGGTTAGAGATTCAGGTGATAATTGACCAACATTTTGAAACACACTCACAGTATACCTGTAATATGATAGATATTTTTAAGGACTGCTCACAGAATCACTCTGTGATCATGTACTTTTTAAACATTAAATGTATGTACATACACACACACACACACACACACACACACACACTTTGATTATCCTTTATTTTTTGATACAGGGTCTCACTCTGAGTTGTTTTTCTGAGATAGGGTCTTGTTGCCCCAGACTACAGTTCAGTGGTGCAATCTTGCCTCACTGCAACCTCCACCTCCCAAGCTTAAGCAAACATTCCCACCTTAGCCTCCCAAGTAGCTCGGATTACAGGCACACACAACCATGTCCAGTTAATTTTTGTATTTTTTTGTAGAGACCTGGTTTTGCCATATTGCCCAGGCTGGTCTTGAAATTCTGAGCTCAAGTGATCTACCCCACCTGAGCCTCCCAAAGTGCTGGGATTATAGGTATGAACCTGACCAATTATTTATTTTTAATAATTTAATTTACATAAAGTTCCTTTATCCTAGTTCATCTGAGCCACAAAATACAGTTCTGTCTCATTTTCAGTTATTCTGAATATTTTGATTTCCTTAGTTTTAGGAAAGTTGAAAGAACTTCTGAAATATTTTAAGGTTCATCATTTTGAGAGTTATCTATTTATCTCAAAGATTTTAAGAAGAAAAATTGAATATTAATATCTGAATGACTTTATTTCCATAAGTCTATGGGACCTCTGCAGGGAAGCCACCTCCAGCTTGTCAGTTACATCCATTGTTGATTTTAAATTTATTGCATTTAGATGGCTCATAATTTCAATGCAATCACTCTTGCAAATTCCTGATTGGCAATTTCTATAGCTATGTTCATTATCCCCACATTTAGATTAATGTCACATCCTAATAGGCTTAAAAGTAATTCTGTAGTTTTATGGGTACATTATTACTTCCTACAAAATGGGCTTAAGCTATAAGATCTTTAATGTTCATTGATTTTCTTCATCTTTTGATTATGTTTAAATCTACAAAAAAATGGATCTCATCAATCTCTAACCACGTACTGATGTTTACAGATGTTTCATAGTAATAATGTTTCTAGGAGATAATGGCTTAATGCTTCCTTGTTGGAGGATAATGAGTTTCAACATCATTTGGAAGCTCAATGATCTCTTTATTGGAGACTGATTCAAAGCATGTTGAAGACCTCAGTTCATTTTGGTATCATGCCAGAAAGTTTTTGAGAGTGGCTAATGCAGCACAGAATTGAGAAAATAAATGGAAAAGCTTTCCAACTCTTGTATCTTTAAAGGTTAAGACACAGCTTTCTTTTTTTTTTTTTTTAAATTCCCTAGCCTAAGATTTATAGAACTAACCAAAAATGAAAAAAGAGGATTTAGCCTCTGGATCAGTGCACTGATCCAGAGTCAATTAGAAGGACTGCCTCTGAACTATTTAGGGAGGAAAAAGCATCATCCCTGTTCACTAACATGGAGCATAAGGTCTGGCCCATAGTGGGAAATAAGCATATATGTTTGTGGAATTAATAAATGAATGTATTAAATTGATTATAATTTATTACTTCATTTAAAGTTACGAATAGTTTAGGTAGTACAAACCATTTCTTAAATAAAAATATGATGGCTGTAAAGAATTGAATAATACCTGAATCAGAAAACCAAAGAATTGTTTGTGCTGCTCTTGCCTAGCACAGTACTGGACACATAGTAGATATTAAGTAAATTTTAAATGTCTGAATGTATTAGGTCATTAAAGCAATCAAAACATCATGTCTTTTAAAATTTATTTATTATACTTTAAGTTCTGGGATACATACACAGATCATCCAGGTTTGTTACATAGGTATACACGTGCCATGGTAGTGGTTTGCTGTATCCATCGCCCCCATCATCTACATTAGGTAGTTTTCCTAATGCTATCCCTCCCCAATCCACTCACCCTCTGCTATTCTCTCCTAGCCCCCCACCCCCCAGGCCCTGGTATGTGATGTTCCCCTCCCTGTGTCCATGTGCTCTCATTGTTCAGACACTCACTTATGAGTGAGAACATAAAATATCTCTATTTAAAGATAGTGTCTTCGTTTGTGACAAAGCCGCTTATTGTTTATATTACTGTCTTATCAAGAAATAGCTATAGTTTTACTCCTGAATCCCTAAATGTGCCAATCTGTTATCTATAAATAATGGCTCCTTCTCTGCCTTTCAGTTGTCAATTAATTGGCAATCTTTTCTGAAATATTAAATATATAATTATGTGTAATATGATTTGCTAAAATTATATTGTCATTTTAGATTTCAGAGTCTTATTTTTACAGTTTATGTTATTTATTTTAGTTTTGGTAATAAAATTTTGAGAGAATTTCACTTTGTCACCCATGCTGGAGTGCAGTGACGGAAACATGGCTCACTGCAACCTCCACCTCCCAAGCTGAAGTGATCCTCCCACCTCAGCCTCCTAAGTAGCTGGGACTACAGGTATGCACCAAACACCCGGCTAATTTTTATACTTTCTATATAGATGGGGTTTCTCCATTTTGCCCAGGCTGGTCTATAACTCCTGAGCTCGAACTCCTGGACTCCTAACATGCTGGAATTACAGGAATGAGCTGCTGCGCCCAGCCTATATTTTATTTTTAATTGACAAATAATAATTGTATATATTCATAGGATACAAAAATGTGACATTTTGATACATGTTTACAAAGTTGGATGATTAAATCAAGCTAATTAACAAATTCATTACCCCATATACTTGATTTTTAGTGAAAACATTTATAATCTTTTATTTTCGCAAGTTTGAAATCTACAATACATATTACTTATCCTAGTCACCATGTTGCACAATATATCACTAAAGCTTATTTCTCCTGTCTAACTGAAACTTTATAGCTTTTGATCAACATCTCCCTTTCTCCATCCATCACACTTTCCCACCTCCAATAACCATTTTCTACTTTGCACTCCTATGAGTTCAACTTTTTCTAATTCTCTATATAACTAAGATCATTCAGTATTTGTCAATGTCTGGCTAATAGTCTTCTTAAAAAATTTTTATTTACAGATGTGATTTTGTTTTGAAAGAGTAGAATAAGAGCAAATTCTATGCTAGATAATATTGATTTTGACCTACTCATTACTTTAAAAGAATGTATATAAGTCCAGATCTTAAAGCTTACCACCATTTGTATGACCTTTTTTTTCTAAAAATAGAAATGACATGTATATGTTATAGTATTCATTGAAAATAAAGAAAAATACAAAAGAGGATTAAGTTTATGTGACATATCCAAATCAAATTGAAATTGTTTTGTTTCTTTAAACTATTTCAAAGGTATATTCTCTGCTTTTGGAGAATTGTGGAGGTTTCATAAATATGACATTGGAAGAGTTAACACAAATAAATGTCTACTTTTTTCATTCAGTAGGAGTAATTATGATGAGATACTTTTTAGCAAAAGAGATGGGGGTAATAAGATGTCCCTAATATTATTGGAGAGAATATAGCCACTTGGTTTGACTTTCATACCAGCATTAGTTTAAGGCTATTGCCAGCAGCCCATGTTAGAATAATGGGAAGAGAATGTGATACAAGGGGTCTTCAAAAAGTTCATGGAAAATGCATTTTATGAAAAAACTATGCATATTTTAAAACTGTTTGTACCTAAATAAACTTTTACTTACTTGCTATAGCATGTCTGAACAGAATCCAGTTTGAGATACTAAAAAGGATAAGACATCAATTTGAAGAGATGTCCAATTATTCTAACATGGGCTGGGGGCTCCTATCAGAGCAAACTGAATTCTGTTAAAATTAAAGCAAGAACAGACATCGAATTTATCGTGAAGATTAGTGGAAGAATCTGAAATAACTGATGCTTAAAAAAAGTTTTTGGGGAAAATGCTCTAAAGAAATAAGCACTTTACAAATGGATAACTCATTTTAAAAAGGATAAGAGGATGTTGAAGATGAATATTACAGTGGTAGACCATCCACATCTATTTCTTAAAAAACATAATTTTGTTAGTGTCAGGTAGTTAGATTGATATTAGTAGCTGGAAGGGGGTAAGAAAAGAGAGCAAAAAGGTTGTCACTAAGACAGCCCATGGCTCGCTAAGTTGAGCCCCAGTACTGCGTGAACTCTCTCCCTCCTAAAAGATGGAGTTTGTCGTAAAATCTGTGGCCAGCACATTCTGGAGAAGGAGAAATTACGGTACAGGCAGAAATCTCGTAACATAGAACTGTGTTCTTGAGTTCACCTCAAGCTCATTATACCATCGTTATAATAAAATTTACATGTGGTTTTGCCACCCCCCACCTTCCAAGTTGGCTTTTCTTAACAAATTATGGGTAAAAACATGCGCAGTTTAATTTTAACTATATGTCTGTAAACTGCCAATCAAATGACATCATCTTATCACTCACACATTGCCCAAATCTGCAATTCCTCCCCACAAAATCTCCATGAAAGTCCCCTGAGTTTTATAAAGCGGGGCTGATTTCACTTAACAGAAACAGAAATAAGTCTGCTCTCCCTCTGAGAGTATATTACAGTGCTTCAATAAACTCTGCTTTGAACTTCCATTTTGGAGTTAGTTTGCAATTCTTTGTTCACTATCACAAGAACTGAGGTTGCTGGTCCAACGCTCCAGTTCTGTTGATTTCCTTGGTTAAAGAATACATCTCAACTCAGAATTCCTAGTAACATCAATATTTTAATTGAAGAGAACTGATGATTAACAGGAGGAAAAAATAGCCAACACCATAGACATCTCAACTAGTTTAGCTTACACAATTCTGACTGAAAAATTTAAGTTGAACTAACTTTTCACTGAATGAGTGCCAAAACCATTGCGCCCAGGTAAGCTACAGGGCAACAGCAGAGCTCTTAATGGAAATTTTAAACAAGTGGGATCAAGATCCTGAAGAATTTACTCCAAAAATTGTAAAAGGAGATGGAACATGGATTTATCAGTATAATCCTGAAGAAAAAGCACAATCAAAGCAATGGATACCAAGAGATGAAAGTGCTCCAGTTGAAGCAAAAACAGATCAGCCAAGAACAAAGTTCATGGCAATGGTATTTGGAATGTTCACAGCATTGTGTTTGTTGACTTTCTGGATGGCCAAAGAACAATAACATCTGCTCATTAGATTTGAGAAATTTAATTAAATCTTTAGGAAAAAAAATCCCTGAGGAGCCTTCACCAGAGAGTCCTTCTTGTTTTTAAGACGATGCTCCTTCTCAGTCCTATCATCCAATAAAGGCAATTTTGCAAGAGTTTTGATGGGAAATCATTAGGCATCTACCTTACAGTCCTAATTTGGTTCCTTCTGGCTATTGTTTTGTTTCTTAATCTTAAAAAAATCTTTAAAGGGTACTCGTTTTTCTTCCAGTAATAATGTAAAAACGATAGCATTGACATGGTTACATTCCCAGGACCCTCAGTTCTTTAGGGATGTAATAAATGTCTGGTATCATTGTTTACAAAAGTATCTTGAACTTGATGAAATTTATGTTGAGAAATGCAGTTTATTAACTTTTTTTGTTTTTATCTTTCAGTTCTATTATTTCATGAGCTTTTGGAAGTCACCTTCTAGATATTGCTATATCAGAATGTCTAGAAAAAAAATGTATTCTTACAAATTTCCCATATATTGTTTTGACCCTTAAAATTCTCTACTTAAAAGATAAAAACAGAAGATAAGTATTGGCAAGATGTGGAGAAATTGGAACTCTTGTGCATTGCTGGTAGGAATATAAAGTAGTAAAGCTATTGCATAAGACAATATGGTGATTCTTCAAAAAATTAAACACAGAATTACCGTGTAATTTAGCAATACCACTTCTAGGCATATTCCCCAAAGAATTGAAAGAACTTGAACAGATGCTTGAACACCACTGTTCATAACAGTATTATTTACAGTAACCAAGACGTGAATATTACTCAAATGTCCATTGATGAATAAATCAATAAAAAATGGAATACACACATACACACGCATGTACGCACAAGCATACCACATTTTATTGTGTTTCACTTTGTTATACTTCACAGAAGGTATCTTTTTAGACAAATGGAAGATCTGTGACAATCCTTTGTTGAGCAAGGGTACTAGCCCAATTACTCCAAAAGCATGTGCTCACTTCTCTCTGTGTCACGTTTTGGAAATTCTTGCAATATTTAAAACTTTTATATTATTATATTTCTTATGGTGATCTTTAATCAGTGATCTTTGAAGTTACTATTGTAATTGTTTTGGGGTGACATGAACCAAACTCTCATAAGATGGCAAACTTAATCCATAAATGCTATGAGTTCTGGTTACTTCACTGATAGACTGTTCCCAATCTACCTTCCTCGCCTTTGGCCCTCCTATTCCTGGGGATATAACAATATTGAAATTAGGCCAATTAATAATCCTACAATGTGCTGTAAGTGTTCAAATGAAAAGAAGAACTGCACTTCTCTCATTTTCAATCAAAAGCTAGAAATGATTAAGCTTAGTGAGGAAGGCACATTGAAAACTGACATAGATTGAATGCTGGGTCTCTTGTACCAAACACTTAGCCAAGTTGTTAATGTAAAAAAAAGTTCTTGAAGAAAATTAAAAGTTCCCCTACAGTGAACACGTGAATGATAAGAAAGCAAAAAAGCCTACTGCTGATAACAAGGAAGTTTTAGATTGAAGATCAACCAGCTATGACACTCCCTTAAACCAAAGCCTAATCTACAGCAAGGTCATAACTCTCTTCAATTCTATCAAGGCTGAGAGAGGTAAGGAATCTGCAGAAGAAAAGTTGGCAGCTACCAGAGGTTGGTGCATGAGAAGCCATCTACGTATCATAAAATTGCAAGGTGAAGCAGCAAGCGATGATACAGAAGCGTAGCAAGTAACGCAGAAAATCTAGTTATGATAATTAATAGAGGAGACTACATTAAACAACACATTTTCAAGGTAGAATAAGTAACCTTCTATTGCCTTTTATTGGATAAAGGTAAAAAATACCAGGACTTTCATCGTTAGAGAGGAAAAGTCAAAATCTGGCTTTCAAGTTTTAAATGACAGGCTACCTCTCTTGTTAGAAGTGAAAGAACCTGGTAACCTTAAGTTGAAGCCAATGCACATTTACTATTCTGAAAATCCTATAGCCACTAAGAATTATGGTAAATCTGCTCTGCTTATGCTGTATACATGGAAGAACAAATCCTGGAAAACAACGCAACTTTTTACAGCATGGTTTAATAAATTTTAAGTTCACATTTTTTTTCTACTCAGAAAAAAATATTTATTTCAAATTATCTCTGCTTATTGGCAGTTTATTTGGTTATCCTGATTCTCTGGTGGATCTCTATAAGATTAATGCCATTTGAATGCCCACTAACACAAACATTCATTCTGCAGCCCATGGATCAAAAAGTAATTTGAACTTTCAAGCCTTATTATTGAAGTAATACATTTTGTAAGGCTATAGCTGCTACAGATAGTCATTCCTCTGATGGATTTGAGCAAGGTAAATTGAATACCTTCCAGAAAAGATTCACCATTCTAGATACTGTCAAGAACGTGTGTGATTCATGAGAGAAGATCAAAATGTCTACATTAATAGGAGTTTAGAATAAGTTGATTTTAACCATCATGGATGACTTAGAGCAGTTCAAGATTTCCGTAGAGGAAGTAACTACAGAAGTGGTGGATATAGCAAGAGAATTAGAAATAGAAGAGAATTGTGAAGCTATGACCGAATTGCTGCAATAACATGATAAACTTGAATATGAGTCCTTTGAGCAAAGAAAGTGTTTTTCTGAGATGTAATCTATTTCTGATGAAGATGCTGTGAACACTGGTGAAATGACAACAGAGAATTTGAAATATTACATAAACTTAGTTAATAAGGCAGTGGCAGGGTTTGAAAAGGATGAAGCCATTTTTAAAGATGTTTAGCTGTGCATGAAATGCTATCAAACAGCATTGCAGGTTGCAGAGAAATATTTTGTGAAAGGAGGAGTCAGCTGATGTGACAAATATCATCTTTGTTTTAAGAAATTTCCACAGCCACCAGAGCCTTCAACAGCCACCACCCTGATGAGTGAGCAGCTATAAATATCAAGGCAAGACCTGCAACCAGCAAAGATTATGACTTACTGAATGCTGACATAATTGTTAGCAATTTTAAGCAATAAATCATTTAAAAGATATTTAAATTATTAAAGATAGATATGATGCTATTGCACATTGAATACACTACAGCATCATTTAAACATAACTTTTATATACATGAGGGAACAAAAAATTTCTGTGACTCATTGTATTGCAATATGTGCTTTATTGTAGTGGTCTGGAACCAAACCTGTAATATCTCTGAGGTATGGCTGTATACACACACACACACACACACACACGGTATTAGTCCATTTTCATGATGTTGATAAGGACATACCTGAGACTGGGCAATTTGCAAAACAAAGACATTTAATTAAACCTGTAACTCCGCTTGGCTGGGGAAGCCTCACAATCATGGTGGAAGACAAGGAAGAGCAAGTCATGTCTTACATGAATGGTAGCAGACAAAAAAAGAGAGCTTGTGCAGAGAAACTCTGCCTTATAAAACCATCAGATCTCATGAGATTTATTCACTATCACAAGAACATCATGGAAAAGACCTCCTCCCATGATTCAGTTATCTCCCACAACATGTGGGAATTTAAGAGGAGACTTGGGTGGGGACATAGCCAAACCATATTATTCCACCCCTGACCCCTCCCAAATCTCATGTCCTCACATTTCAAAACCAATCATGCCTTCCTAACAGTCCCCCAAAGTCTTAACTCATTTCAGCATTAACTCAAAAGTCCACAGTTCAAAGTCTCATCTGAGACATGGCAACTCCTTTCTATCTATGAGCCCCCGTAAAATAAAAAGCAGGTTAATTACTTCCTAGATACATTAGGGTACAGGCATTGGGTAACTACAGCCATTCCAAATGGCAGAAATTGGCCAAAACCAAGGGACTACACATCCCATGCAAGTCCAACATCCAGGGGAGCAGTCAAATCTTAAAGCTGCAAAGTGATCTCCTTTGACTTCATATCTCACATCCAAGTCAAGCTGAGGCAAGAGGTTACACTGTTCAAGTTGTTGGTGAATCTACCATTCTGAGGTCTGGAGGACAGTGGCCCTCTTCTCACAGCTCCACTAGGCCATGCCCCAGTAAAGACTCTGTGTGGGGGCTCTGACCCCACATTTCCCTTCTGCACTGACCTAGCAGAGATTCTCCATGAAAGCCCTCTCCCTGCCACAAACTTCTGCCTGGACATCCAGATGTTTCCCTACATCCTCTGAAATCTAAGCAGAGGTCCCCAAACCTCAGTTCTTGACTTCTGTGCACCTGAAGGCTCAACACCCTGTAGAAGCTGCCAAGGCTGGGGCTTGCACCCTCTGAAGCTGTATCTTGGCCCCTTTCGTCATGGCTAGAGTGGCCTGGACACAGGGCACCAAGTCCCTAGACTGCACACAGCATGGAGACCCATGGTCTGGCTCATGAAACCATGTTTTTCTCCTAGGCCTCTGGGTGTATGATGAGAGGGAATGGCCTAAGACATTTTCCCCATTGTCTTTGTGATTAACATTCAGCCCCTCATTACTTATGGAAATTTCTGCAGCTGGCTTAAATTTCTCCTCAGAAAATGGGATTTTCTTTTCTATTGCATTGTCAGGCTGCAAGTTTTCCAAACTTTTATGCTCTGTTATCCTTTTAAAACCGAATGCCTTTAACAGCACCCAAGTCACTTCTTGAACTTTGCTGCTTAAAATTTCTTCCACCAGATACCCTAAATCATCTCTCTAAAGTTCAAAGTTCCACAGATCTCTAGGGCAGGTGCAAAATGCTGCCAGTCTCTTTGCTAAAACGTAACAAGAGTCACCTTTACTCCAGTTCTCAACAAGTTCCTCATCTTCGTCTGAGACAACATCAGCCTCAATCTTATTGTTTATGTAACCATCACCATTTTTGCAAAAAACATCAGCCTCAATCTTATTGTTTATGTAACCATCACCATTTTTGCAAAAACCATTCAACAAGTCTCTAGGAAGTTCCAAACTTTCCCACATTTTCTTGTCTTTTCCTGAGCCCTCTAAACTGTTCCAGCCCCTGCCTGTTACCTAGTCCATAGTCTCTTCCATATTTTCATGTATCTTTTCAACAACACCCCACTTTACTGGTACCAATTTACTGTATTACTGTTTTCATGCTGCTGATAAAGACCTACCTGAGACTGGGTAATTTGCAAAAGAAAAATATTTAATTGGACTTACAGTTCCATGTGCCTGGAGAAGACTTACAATCATGGTAGAAGGCAAGGAGGAGCAAGTCATGTCTTACATGGATGGTAGCAGGCAAAAAAAAGAGAGTTTTTGCAGGGAAACTCTGCCATATAAAGCCATCATACTTCATGGGACTTATTCACTATCATGAGAACAGCACAGGAAAGATCTTCCCTCATGATTCAATTACCTCCCACCCAGTGCCTCCCACAACTTGTGGGAATTCAAGATGAGATATCAGTGGAGACACAGTCAAACCATATCACACACACACACACATACACACACACACTTACAAATATTATTCAGCCTTAAAAAATTCTGATACATGCTACAACAAAAATGACCTTTCAAAATATTATTCTAAGTAAAATAAACCAGATACAAAATGATTGTATGATTTGTAGGATTCCACTGATGTGAAGCACCTAGAGTCATCAAATTATAGAAACAAAGTAGAATAGTGCTTGCTAGAAGCTGGGGAAAAGGTGGCAGGGGAGTTATTGTATTATGATTCCGAACTTTCAGTTTGGAAAGATGAAAAATTTCTGCAGATAGTAGTGACGACTGTACAGAAATGTGAATGAACTTAATGCCATTGAATTGTACATTCAACAATTATTATTTTTATTTTACTTTAGGTTCTGGGGTATATGTGTAGGTCATGCAGGGTTGTTGCATAGGTGCATACATAACCAGGTGGTTTACTGCCTCTATTCCCCCCTTTGACTATATCCAGCATTTCTCCCCATTTTATCCTTCCCTACCCTCCCCCACCTCCTGCTGTCCATCCCCTAGCTCCCAAACTGCCCCCAGTGTGTGATGCTCCCCTTCCTGAGTTCACATGTTCTCATTGTTCAACACCTGTCTGCGAGTGAGAACATGCAGTGTTTGGTTTTCTGTTCTTGTGTCAGTTTGCTGAGAATGATGGTTTCCAGATACGTCCAAGTCCCTACAAAGGACACGAACTCATCGTTTTTTATGGCTGCGTAGTAGTCCATGGTGTATATGTGTCACATTTTTTTTGTCCAGTCTATCATTGATGGGCATTTGGGTTGGTTCCAGGTCTTTGCTATTGTACACAGGGCTGCAATGAACATATGTGACATATGAACATATGAACATATGTGTGCATGTGTCTTTATAGTAGAACAATTATATTTTGGGTATACACCCAGTAATGGGATTGCTGGGTCAAATGGAATTTCTATTTCTACATCCTTGAGAAATCACCACACTGTCTTCCACAATGGTTGAACTAATTTACACTCCCACCAACTGTGTAAGGGTGTTCCTATTTCTCCATATCCTCTTCAGCATCTGTTGTCTCCAGATTTTTTAATGATCGCCATTCTAACTGACGTGAGATGGTATCTCAATGTGGTTTTGATTTGCATATATCTAATGACCAGTGATGATGAGCATTTTTTCATATGCTTGTTGGCCTCATATATGTCTTCTTTTGAAAAGTGTCTGTTCATATCCTTTGTCCACTTTTGAATATGGTTGGTTGTTTGTTTTTTTCTTGTATATCTGTTTTAGTTCTTTGTAGATTCTGAATAATAGCCCTTTGTCAGGTGGGTAGATTGCAAAAATGTTTTCCCATTCTGTTGGTTGCTGGTTCACTCTAATCATAGTTTCTTTTACTGTACAGAAGCTCTGAATTTTAATTAGATCCCATTTATCTATCTTGGCTTTTGTTGTCACTGTTTTTGGTGTTTTGGTCATGAAGTCCTTGCGTATGCCTACGTCCTGGATGGTTTTGCCTATGTTTTCTTCTAGTGTTTTTATGGTGTAAGGTTTTATGTTTAAATCTTTAATCCATCTGGAGTTAATTTTAGTGTAAGGTGACAGGAAGGAGTCCAGTTTCTGCTGTCTGCACATTGCTAGCCAGTTTTCCCAACACCATTTATTAAACATGGAGTCCTTTCCCCATTGCTTGGTTTTGGCAGGTATGTCAAAGATCAGATGGTTGTAGATGTGTGGTGTTGCTCCTGAGGCCTCTGTTCTGTTTCATTGGTTTATGTCTCTGTTTTGGTACCAGTACCATGCTGTTTTGATTACTGTAGCCTTCTCGTATAGTTTGAAGTCCCACAGTGTGATGTCTCCAGTTTTGTTCTTTTTGCTTAGGATTGTTTTGGCTATGCAGGCTTTCTTGTGATTCCATATAAAGTTTAAAGTGGTTTTTTCCAGTTCTGTGAAGAAGGTCATTGGTAGTTTGATGGGGATAGAACTGAATCTATAAATTACTTTGGGCAGTATGGCCATTTTCACGATATTGATTCTTCCTAACCATGAGCATGGAAGGTTTTTCCATCTGTTTGTGTCCTCTCTTATTTCATTGAGCAGTGGTTTGTAGTTCTCCCTGAAAAGGTCCTTTACATCCTTTGTTAGCTGTATTAATTCAACAATTATTAAAGTAACAAATGCTATATATATTTTATTATAGTAAAAAAATTGAGGCTCCCCAAAAAACACACACAAAGAAATAGCATTCTTACCTGAATACAGTGAATATTATAAGTATTCTTTTCAATGGAATTAATTAGGTTGCACACAACCCAAAACAGGCAAGAGATCTTCACCTAAGAGAGGTACTAACGTCTAAGTTTGTTTTCTCTTCAGTGGGAAACATAGAGAAGTATTTAAAATCTTTGAAGTTATACTAAAAAATCTTATAAATTCTAATAATCAACATTATATCTATAGCTACATTGTTATTTTTCAGGACATGATGTTAGTTAGCATCACGTAAATTAAGCTACACAGAAATTCAAAGTTTATAAATTTTGAAATATTTTTGAGTTTAAAAAATAATTCAAAAATGCACATTTTTGATATTTCTGTTTTCTCTTTATCTGATCTATTGATAAAGAATATTAAGCCAAAGGAGAGCTTTATATTATTTTAATCAGTTTCAAATGTGTTTAGAAATATAAAAATAACTGATCTTGTCATCTCTCTTACAGAAAACAAATCTAAGCTAGTGAGGGGCCTATTCATGACTCCTGTTATACAAGAATAGGCGGAATGATGCCAAAAGTAGATAAGAGATATGTAATACTTTTTTATAACAAGAATATATTGAAAATCAAGTCTGACAGTGACAGTAAAATGAAAATTAGATAGAAAAAGCTTTCGTCTTAATATCATCCCTGTGCATCAGATAGGGCACATGTTTTATGGAAAGAACAAGAAAGATGTAAGAGTGTTTACACCTTCTAATGGCATGTGTAGTTAAAAAATTGACAACCTAACAAAGACCTTTATAATATGATAGGAAATAGGTACATGAGCTAAAACAAATGTTACTCAATTATAATGTTTTAAAATAAAAAATGTGATAAATCCAATGAAACCTCCATACAAACAGAAGAAAATCTGACTATCAGTAGATGTGAAGGAGGAGTCAAGGAGCAGACTAAGTGGGTTCTCATGCAGAGAAGACAGTTGCACAGACACTTTTAAGCAACACTTGGGCTGTATTCAATATCAGCAAATACTTAAGCAATATCTTAGCTTTTATTAGGCACTACACTGTATGGAAATATGCAAATTAAAGCAGGTGTAAGAGAATGCCCAACTTCCTCAGGTTTTTCAAATCAGGAAAAGTATCTTGATGACTAACATCTGTAGATATCTATTGTAAGTCAGTCATGGAAAATAAATGGTGATGAATGCTTGAGCTTGGTCTTGATTCACTTTGAAACAGTTCATTTCTTGATTCACTTTGAAACAGTTCATTAATTACCAAATACAACCAATATTTTCTAATCACTTAGTAGCTAGAAACTAGTGCCTATGTAGAATGATTTAACAGAACATTAATGTAGAATTTACACTTCTAATATCCCTTTTTTCCACCACTGAAATACTTATTAAAAGAAATAAAGTCAAGGTAATAAAACTGATTAAAAATCACAGGGGCGTTACCTTTCCTAATTACTAGCCAGAGATCAGCATGCATAAAGTAGTACATAGTAGCTCAAAAACATTTTCTCTTTCTAAGAGGTTTAAACAACAACAAAAAAATAGGATGTTTGGTTATACATACTTAAGAGCAATAAAATATGGGTTATTATATTTGGGAATAAAGGTGAGTTAAGTTGTTCTACATAGAATTTACCCAAAAGGATTAACCAAGAAAACAAACACTAGAATCTTCCAGAACTATGCTACAACCTAAGTGATTCCTGAATCTATTCAACCAAGTCAAGGCAGGAAATTGGGGAAGCAGGAATGCTTGTGGGAAAGGTGGGCAGAGAAGCAGCAATATTAAACCCTCCAGCTATGCATGACGAGGTAGGTGCTTCCGGGAGTCACATGCTGAAAAGAGTCAGTAGGCTCCATTACAATTTCCTTAGAAACTCTAAGGAAGTGATCTACATTCTTCCATTCACCATTTCTGGGTGCAGAGATTATGCTCTGGTGGGGATGTTGATATGTCATTGAGTAGGGTTGCCCTCACTGAGATAGTGGAAAGCAGAAAAAAGCAGCTCCATTCCCACTGTTTCATACATTTACCTAGAAACCTCAAGTCTCTTAAATTTTTGCTTAAAAATTCCATCTTACTTAACAACTTTCACCTAACAACCTGGTTGGTTACCTTAGCAGATAATGCCAGAAAAATACATTTTGTTCCTGGCTGTATTTATTACGTTCAAACAAGTCTACAAAATGTTGCTGAAACATGTATTAAAATAGATTAACAGGGTATTTTTTGTTTGTTTATTTGTTATTGTTGGGGACATTGTTCTTTTTTTGTTTTTCTTAAATTGATTGACTAATCTTACCAATCAGCCATTCCCTGAAACAATCCTTTCTGTGAAAAGGAATAATCCACTTTCATCCACTAACGACGCATAAATTCCCTGTGACTTAGACCCTTAAAAAAAATGGAGAAAATGCTTTCTGCATATTTCTCAGAGGTACTTAAAATAGTAATGAGATAGTACCTTTAGAGCACTTGGGCTTCCCCAGGGAGAGACACAATGAGACGCAATATCAACTGAAATGACCACTCCATTATGATTTATCTTTACTGTATATAAACAGTTCATTGTTAGCAGCATTTTCCTTATAGAAACCTTTTATATTACTGAAGTGCATTAGCCATGACTTTTATTTCTGCTATTTGTTCATAAAGGGTCTAAGGCTACAAACCATAGAATTCTCAACTGTATTGGAGCAATCATCATCTTCCAGGACAACTTTCTTATTTCTTATAAAAGTGACTTATTTCTTATTTCACATAAAAGTGACTTTTATATGGAAAGCAGCACAAATAATGTGAACATGAGCTCCCACAGGGCAAATGAAATGCAATACAAGGTAACAGGAAAGCTAATTACCAATCTCATGAAGGCAACTGTAGATGCACTCAGCCAGCATTGTGAAAAGTATAGGGGCTAACACCAGATTCTCTTAGCCTTCGCCCTATGTGAAAGGAACCTAGGTCCCTCTTACACCCTTTCTCAGTGTTGGTCTTCCAGAAGCTACCATATCCTTAGTCAGGTGGGTTCTACAAACAAGAGTCATACTTACTGATATCTCATTTTCAAGAATAAAATAGTGTCCATCTTACGTGGTGAACAGATCTAGCGTCCTGGTTCTGCCTTCTCAGGTCTCAGCACTGCCAATAGACAAGAAGCTCATATACCTCCCTTCTTAGCATATTCCAACAGCCTCCAGCTGCCACCTGTCTGGTTTTCCAGAATATGAACAATTCTCTGCTTCAAATCCATTCAGTAAATTTCTGTCTGAGATACAACCCACCCTGCCTAAATCTCAGGGCCCTCTGAGATTTAAGTTACGGCATTATAATGCAGCAGTTAAAAATACTGGGGCAAAGGCCAAAAGATCTGACTGTAAATCTTTGGCTGTACTTTACCAGCTGCGGAATTCTTAAGAAAATTGCTTCTCACAGTCTCAGCTCCTTCCCCCTCTAAATAGAGAGAAATGGTATTTCCCTCTAAGAACTGTTGTTGGGAATAAAGGAGAAAATGTAGACAAAGTATCGAGCCTAGGGTCTATTGCTCAGTTAGCCTGAAACAAGTGGCACTTGCTATTGTTACATCATTTGGCTTCATTCTAGCCATGACAATCACATCATCTACCTTTGCAACAATAATAACAATACTGATGAATGCTTTCTAGGTACTGAGTCCTAGCGTAAGTTCGTTACATACGTCAATTCATTAATTCTCAAAACGCTCACATAAAAATGGATATGATAGTTTATCTCCGTTTTACTGATAATGGAAATGTGGTACAGAATGATGATATGATACCTAGCATCACAGCAGTAGAGAGTGAAACGGAGACTAATTCAGGTAAATCTGGCTCCTGACTCTATGTTTGTAGCCACTGTGCTATGCAGCTTCCCTAGTCCAATTTCCTTGTTATTTTCTCCATTGGACCTGTGGGCTTCTGTTTCTCTTTCTTGAAATTTCTTCACTTTCAGTCTCTGGTTTTCTATATTTTATTCATTTTTCACAGTTTGAAATAGCCTGTTTTTATTTTTTCAGAAAATTCCTCTGCAGTATTCCAGTTCTGATTTTTTTCTGAACATCTAAAGTTTGGTGTTCCATAATGTAGTACTTAATTACTCATTGCATCAAACTGTGTGTTTGTGTTCTCATTCATGTATTTTCTTTTCTCTAGGGAACTTTCAGCACATTGAAAGCTAGGACTTCCTTATCCCTCCCATGAAGAGAACAGTATTGAGTTTATTTCAATAAACTCTCAGTGAATAAGTGGAGACTGTTATATGCATGTAATAATCATATAAGTAATATCACCTTGCCTTTATGAAGTTTACACATGCTAATTCATTTGAATTTGCATTTAGTTATTCATGCACAAAATTATCCAATTAGGTGTTAATGGGGTCTTAGCTTAAGATTCGTGTTATCAGGCTTGAATGGAAAACAAGTTGAGTGTCTCTCCAGAACCCTCAAGCTCAGACAAATCCTGAGTCTTCTTCAGGAGAATGAGACGCTGTGAAAGGTAAAAACAATTTTTATAATGTCTGGCCATACTATAGAATATTTACCTATGTCTATTTTTATTTAAGACATTTTGAGAACACAATTTCCTAAAGAGACAATTTTCTTAAGAGTCACATGTAAGTAGTTCTTACTATCAAGCAATTTCCTCTGACATTTTCCTTAAAATGTCCCAAATTTTTCCTTTCATCAAACGACTCCTTGTTGCAACTTTTGGTGTTGTGCATTTCCTTCACCCATCCTCTATAATTATAGCCTTCAAATGGGGCTAGCCAGTTATGGAGTCTATCTACCTTTTCAACCAGCCTTGGTTCATATTAGGCATAACTGGGTCTTTTCTTCTTGTTTAGTTTTAATAATGATGATGAGTTGCCTCTGAAGGCTGGCAATATTTTATTATTTCTCACTAATATCTGTCTTCTGAAATCAAAATAAGTTCATGTTTATATCACTTTGGCAGCCTTTCTGGTTTTCAAATAAATTGTGCTAAATATAAATCCATGTTTACTGGGAGACTTCCCACAGGGTTGAAGATATTTTGATTATCTTTTAAATTAGAACAAAGCAGACTTAGATATTGAGCTTTCAAAAAACCTAATTCTCTATAAAAGTGCTGCATAAAGTCAATTTGATTTTTATGTTCCCACAAATCAAAGATCTCAAACACATGAACTTCCCTTTAAATTTTATAATGAGGGCAGACAAGATTCTGAAGAAGGGACAACTTATGAAATGTGCTCCCCTGTCTTCTATACAGAAAATAGAGTCAGATTAAAAGTAGTTGAGGTAACACTTCTTCAAAACTATAAGCTATATCCCAGTTTTACACAAGAGCTAATAAAAGAATTTCATAAACTTTGGTCATTTAGTTCCTAAAATACAGGAGGATTGGGATAAGATGGCTTAGATTATTGTTTCTTTAGTAATAACACATCCCTACATGCTTTGTAAGGATGATCTTTTCTACCTTGGGATCAAATTAATTCTTATTAAAAATGTTTTATGTATTCTTTAAAGGTTCCCCTCTGCTCAGCATGGGCCAGTCCCAGTGTGGTAAAGCTGTATTTGGAGATGTGTCTTCTCTCTTATTCATTTCACCTCCTTTATTCTTCATGATGCTATTTCTAACCCTCAGGGATCAGAACAAGGAGAAATAGAAGATTCACAAAGATGAGCAAAGTTTCATGGAGCTGGCATGGTTGTCAGTTGCATCACAGGCAGATGTGACATATGCTCACTCTCTAATTCCTTCCTGGGGTTCATCTGGGGTTTCCAAGGAACACTTCCTCTGGGTCATCTTCCATATTACCATTCCCTTACTATGGTCAATGTCTCCTTCAGAAAGCTGCTTTCCTCCACCTTGGCTTCCTATTTCTTTCCTGGGTAACTTCTGTTCCAGCCATTCTCCAGGAGCAAGTTTCTTTTAGATGACAAATGGGGCACAATCAGCTTCCTAACATAACTCTCTCATGCAGCCTCCAGGATAAAGGGGCCCTAGGCCACCTTTCAACTGGGAAGCAGATTCTCCCTCTTCACTCTGTGGCCAGGAAAACCACTCCAGTAGTCTTTTGTGTTTCAATTTCTCTTGGTGAAAATCGACACTAATCTCTGTCTAATCCCCTAACTATTGGAAATGTATATTAAAGTTTCCAAGAGGTTCACTTTAAACTTCTTCCGCAGCCATAAAAAACAATGAGTTTGTGTCCTTTGTAGGGACATGGATGAACCTGGAAACCATCATTATCTGCAAACTGACACAAGAACAGAAAATCAAACACCGCATGTTCTCACTCATAGGTGGGTGTTGAACAATGAGAACACATGGACACAGGGAGGGGGAGCATCACACACTGGGGTCTGTCGGGGGGTAATAGGGGAGAGACAGCAGGGGGTGGGGAGTTAGGGAGAGATAGCCTGGGGAGAAATGCCAGATATAGGTGATGGGGAGGAAGGCAGCAAATCACACTGCCATGTGTGTACCTATGCAACAATCTTGCATGTTCTTCACATGTACCCCAAAACCTAAAATGCAATAAAAAAATAATTAAAAAAAAAAGCTTCTTCCTTACTTAAGGTGAGGGAGAAGTCTACACAGCATTTTACCATGAGAAATTCAAGGGCATATAATTCTTCTCTGAATCATGAATTCCTCATTATTAGCCTTAAGAATCTCCTTACTTACCCAAATACATTTTTTGTCTTCATGGGCTAATGCCACTGGCATTTATTTTATAATCTCCCAGGATATAAAATATAGAGCATGGAATGGTAGCTAAGAGCACATGCTCTGGAGCCAGTGGCCTGGGTTTGAATCCTAGCTTTCCCAGCAAACTGTACAATAACCATGAGGAAGTTACTTAAACTCGCTATGCCTAATATTTAATCTGTGAATAGAAAAATAGTAAATAATAGTATTGTACCTCATCACATCATTTGAAGGATTAATAAATTTAGAGGTCTTAGCAGAGTGCCTGGCATGTAATGCGCACTGAAAAGTTAGCTGTTACTCATATAAGACTCTGACAACTACTGTATTGTTCTCCACCTTTGAAGTCTTAGTCCAGCTAGAAAGAGAGAAGCCCATTTTAACAGCCTGTTATCTTAGGTTGCTTGGGTAGTGCACATTTATTTTCATTTCTTCCTGGCTTCCCAAACGTTTTACTTCCTGGCTTCCCAAATGTTGTACTTTGTGGTTTAAAGGAATGTAAATCAATGAGACTTCCTAAAACTGAGCATTAATTTTATTTTGGATTTAAGGGAAGTCACACTGACAAGTGAAATATGATGATATATTGTTCTCATCTAACAAAAGAGTAATACTGCTTTACTGAGTTACTTTAATGTTTTAATGTATTGAATATGTAAGGAGGATCTCTTTCCATAATGATCCATGCATAGAGGAGGGGGCATTGAAGGTAAAAAAATAGTATTCAAATAATGTCCTAATTTATCTAGTGATTAATACACAAGAATTATTCAACTTAGGGGTTATCAAACTTTAGCAGGTATAAGAAATACCTAATGATTAAATGCAGGTTCTGTGCCTGTCCCAGGAAATAACAGGGATACAGAGGGAACAGGAATCTACTGTGGAGCAATCACCAAAATGAAGCCGGCTGCAAGGAGGTCTCAGACCACACTCTCAGAAACACTCGACCAAATGTGAACATGAATGCTTTCACCTTGATGAGCCACTTAGCCACAGACATGATACAATGAGGATCTTATTTTATGTGTATCAGGGTCTGTATTATAGAGCCAATTCTCACCCCCTTAGGCATTCCTGTCATTTTCAGAATAAAAAGAGTATTTAATTTTTAATGATGTACCAAATGTAACAATAGTGATTTAGTTACACAGAGAAGTAGAAAAAACAGAGAGATGAGAAAATATGTTAAACTAGTTATGTGTTAATATCCATTACAACAATATGAGCAAATTAACATGAAAAAGAGAACAAATAGAAATTAACATATTTTGCACACAGCAAAAGGAATGGCTGATAAATATAAAAAGATGTGCAACCCCATTATTAATGAAATAAATGCAGACTGAGTTAATGAGGTATCACATTTTATCCATCAAACCGGGAAAGCAAAAAACATTCTTGGTAATACTTTCATAATGATAAAAAGATGGACTAAAGTGCTTTCTCATACAATTTTCATATTTATGTATTTATTTCAAATTGACAGATAAAGTTGTATATAACTTATTGTGTACAATATATTTTAAAGTATATATACATTGTGAAATTGTTAAATCTAGCTTAAACTGGAAAGAAATTGCTATACTTTCTTAATGAAGATATAGCAATATGTATAAAACTTTATATGTGTTCAATTTTAATGTTGCTAAACAACTACATGTCTAGGACTTTAACCCAAATAACTAACTGTCTAAAGTACAAAGATGTTAACAATTTTCATCAAATTAAATTTTATACTAAAAACAAAATTCAAATGCCCAACATTAGAAATTTATTGAAAATTGTACTATTAATAAGAATCAGATACACATAGTAAATACTATGCTGTATAATTATGATGTTCAAAAAATACCTACAAAAATACTTCAGTGCCAAACAAGTTACAAAAGATTATACGTAGTATTGTTTCATTTTTCTAAAGTAAAACTGATCAAAAATGATAGAAAAAATCCTGAGGTTTTTACATCAAAATATTATTTATATATACTTGCAGATAAAAATGGATTTTAAATAATATTTTACCTTTTTTATTGCCTGAATTTATTATCAGAAAGTATTACATTGGTGCAAACGTAATTGCTGTTTTGCCATTACTTAATGGCAAACCTAATACTATCATGTTAACTTGAAAAATATAAAATATACTAATTATTTAACACAGATTTATATGTGAATTGTGTGAAACTCAAAATATTTCATTCTGTAGCATGACACTATGGCCTTCCTATGGGACTAAAAGAACTATATGTTATCTGGGCTTACATTTTTCTTTTCTTAACTACTTCCTTAGAGATCCAGCTATTGTAAAAACATCTGGGATTTATATAAAAATCAAAATTGAGTGCAATGACATAATATGACCTGTACTTTTAAAAGTACTATATAACTTTCTTAAGAAGGAAACATTCTGATCGTTGAGGTACTTTCAGTATATTTTCTTCACTGCTTCAGAAATTTTTCACTTAAGATAACTCTACATTGAACAACACAATAACTTTAAAAAAATACCGTTTTGGGATTTGTACTCTTCCAATGTTGTAAGAAGAAAAACATTGAAAAACAGACGAAAAACAAACAAACCAAAATTACCCATCTCAATTCTTTCTGTATTCATAGATTCTTGAGGAGCTGATTTCTGATTTTTTAGAAATATCTTGAACATCAATATCAATATTGCTTCCTCTAGCGTTTTCCCAAAATAAATTATGTTTTAAAGTAAACATATACTTTGACACAATCTCTATTTGAGCCAGAGAACGTTTTCTCTTTGGCTAATTTATAAGCTATTCTATTTTCCAGAAACTATCAGGTACAGTTGGGAGTTATGATCATTATCATTATTGAAGTTCTTTGTCTTTGTAGACTGCTTTGCAATTTACAAAAGATTTTCACACATACTGTATTATTTTCATTTTTATTCTCTGACATCTCTGTGAGGTAGGCAGAGCAGATATCATTTTCCTGTGAGAAATCTGAGTTGCAAAAGTTAAAGCTATCTGTGTGAGATCTATTTATCATGTTACCATCTCAGTATACTAATGATGCTTTTATGGCCTAAAGTCTTCATGTGTATCACACAGTGTATAATGTAAAGAAGAGAAATAGCTTAGTTTCAGAAAAGGTTGATAAATAATATGTGTACTCTGAATGTGTAGAAGGATGTGAATAATGGAGTCTTTACATGTTCCAAAAAAACCAAAAGGTCCACCAAAAAAAAAAAAATATACTGTAATTCAAAAATCTGCAGAAAACAGAAGAAAAAAAACTAATAATGACACATAAAATTCTGATACTTCTTTTTAAATAACTAATGATATTCTCTTAATGGATATTCTAAGTTTCTTGACATGAAGAAGTTCCAAAGTATATTATTTGTAAGACAGTAGAGATTAATAAAGCAGAAACTCAACAATCTATGTTGAGAGTACTTTGTGTATTGACTAGAGATTGATTTTAACCCAAAATATTGTTAGTTCACTTCCCAGTAGTCCCAAGACTGTGTAATTCAGTATTTCTCAAAGTATATCCCATGGCGATGGTTAACTCAGCCATCAAAAAGTTCCTCCTAAAGACAGATTTGAGAAACACTTTTTTTCCAAAAATATATTTGGAAAACACAGTATATGGCACTGTTATCTTCGATATTTATAAGGAAAATTGGCATAGTATTACATTTTATGTAATAATATGTAAAAAAATACTAATATTTAAAAAACCCTGAAATGTCAAGCTTCTCAATTCCCTCCATGAAATTCATCTTATTAAAAAAAAATCTTTTAACATTTCATGAAACTACAGTGCCAACATGTTAGTCAAGTTATTTTTTGCCAGAAACTCAAACCACTCAAACCAATAAAATCGCCACAGACAATTTGGAGATACTGATTTACAATATATCGCTGATGCATCTGTAATACATCTGATCATTAGGGGGAGCCTTGACACATTCAGAATAATGTGTTTGCCATTGTAGTATACCTTCTTGAGTCCTCTGCAGTCTTGAGCATGTAGCTGGCATGCATTAAAATACATATCTGACATAAAATACGTTTTATTCTATCATAAATACTATGTGTTATACATTTTTAACTATTTCAGGTTATTGGAGTTTCAACACAGTACTCTAAAATTTGTAGTCTCAGTCACTTGAACAAAGGAGGCATAGACAGGCCACTAAGTGTTGTTTACTCATTCTGTCCTACACCAAACCCGCTAAGATATTAAGGAAGAAGTAGCACCCATTACATTGGAAATAATAAAAAGTTACTTTTTAAGCATTCAAAGAACAGTTTACTCAATCTTTTAAAATTTTTTTAAGTTAAGAAAATTTAAACTAAAACCCATGGCCTGGTTTCTTCCTTCCTTAATGGAATGCTTATGAATGGATAACGGTGTCAATTACGGCTAGACTGGTAGAATTTTTTAATGAAAGAAAAAAAATTGGCAGAAATTGGTTTCCTTGAGATACGAGATTAAGAAGAATTATAAAAATAAGAAGTTTGAAAGTTAGTCCAGGGATAAATTATTTTGATCATTTACGTATATTCACACATATATATTATATACATATATTCATAGCAATATCTATATCTACATGATGTAACAGAGTATATTCACAAAACCATTTCAGAAAATGGACTACTTATGTTCACAATAATTCTACCAACCTCCCCTTAAGTTTAAAATTTTTTTTATCTCTTCTCCTTGGTGCTACTCACAGCTGTGACAGCCAGCTCATCACCAAAATCAGGCTGTCAGACACCTCCTTAAGCCTAAGAGATTAAGAAAAAAATGCCAAGAAGTTTCCTTGACATCTGTCATATTGACACACTGAAATTAAATACAGCTGGATAAAACTAAAAAAAAAAAAAAATTGTCTCTAAAGTCCTTTTCTTCAGGAGAGTGATAGTCAATTACCATGCTAAACATTGGTATGGGAGCAATAAAAAAGCATAACACTACCCAGTCAGTCCTGGCATTTTCTGAACAGGTGGACAAAATGAGAGCAAGTTTTTCTGAGCTGATACTACTCCCAATATTTTCATCAAGGTCTTCAAAGTTATCAAGAACTGAAAAAATGTCCATTAGTCACCAGCAAGATCCTTTAATGCATTTGGTCCTAAATAAAGCCACAAGTCTTTATTGACCTTCACCTACAACCCTTCAATTCTCTCCACATTTACCTGCAGACAATATTGTAAAAATAATAATCACCCATTTTTGAGACAGGGTGATATGCTTCTCTATTTTCTCTTTATCTAAGTTTTGACAAATTGCTTATTCTCACTAAGCCTCACTGTTCTCAGTTATAAATGAAGGGAAACTGATTTCATGAGGTTGTTATACGGATAAATATTATATACGTGAAGGGCTTAACACATTTACTGGCTTAGATTAACCAATGTTATTTCACTGTTTCTGAATTTTGTATATGCTTTCACTCGTGGGTCATCAGTATGCTTTTTCCTAAACTTTTCTCCCTTGTACCCCCCATCACCACGATTAACTCTTCTGTGTAGGATAGAGTTAATACAAAGCTAGACTGGGAATTATGATTTCTTATTTCTAGAGATGCCTGGATGCCTGGTTTTGAAACTTTTTCAATATAAGAATAGTGGGATTTATGATGTGCTATTTAAAGTCCAAAACTCCCTAGCTACCTACCTGCAGTACAAGTTTATTTACTGATGCTTTCCAACCAACATAACCTGTTAGACAGCCCAGCTTTACCAGGAGCCAGAGGGACATGACACATCCTCCTGGTAACTTCTACTTTGAGCTCACTTGAAGCCAAGACTTATTGTGCAGTTCATGGTGGTTCCTTCTGGAGGTGAAGTCCATCCATGTGTGACTAAGGACCTGGCAGGAGTTTGCATTTGGTTGTGTTTCAGCCTTCCCGTGCTTGCCTGTATACTCCTTCTCTTGCCACATCATATATTTGTGTTAAAACAAAAGTCTTATATAAATATATTCCATGGAGTCTTATAAATCCTTACAAATATCCCAAATTTCCAGACTACCTAGATATAATTTCAATGAATTGCTATCTTTATCACCTTTGGCAACTTACTCATCCTCTCTGTTTCAGTTTCCTCACCTACAAAATAGTAATAACTTTCATACTTATCTCATATGCTGTTAATTTAATGAGAAAATATATGAAAAGCATTTAGTGCTGGAAAATTATGAGTACTAAGTGAACATTAACTATCATTATCCTCATAATTATTTTAAATATTTGTGTCTTGTTCCTATGAAATACATTTACCTCTTAAGGACAGGTGAAATGTCTTAGTCATCTTGGTATCCTCAGTTTCTAGCACAATGCTTAGCACAAAGCAAACTATTTATTATACTTTTTACATTGAATGAACAGAGCCACGGACAATTTGAAGATATTGATTTACAGTGCATCACTGATGGACCTGTAACACATTTGACCATTGGAGGAGGTGCATCTTGACACATGCAGAGTAATTTGCTTGCCATCACAGTATATCTTCTTGAGGACTCCATATTCTTGAGGATAGCTGGCATGCATGCACTTTAATTTGTCCTCTTGCCCCTACCCAAACTCACAGCTAGGTTATTCAAAATAATATCACTTTTCCTCTTATCTTCCCTTCCTTCTACAGGTATTTACTTAGTGACCTCTACAGAAAAAAAAAAAAAGGAAGAAGAAGCTGAAGTTGGTCCTGGGACTCAGAATTACTTACATCTTCAGAAGGTTACATTTTCCTGACCATAAGAAACAAGTAAATCTACCTTTCAAGTATACTGTGACAAGTGGTGTAGATACCATGAGATCAGGTGTAGACACCATGGTGTCAGGGTTCAGTCCATAGGGTTCAGTCATGATGAGTTCTTGTAGAGATTGGGGTGGCAATAACCAGGACAGATTTGGTGAAAGGCAGATTACAATGGAACTAGGAATGACTGGGAGACAAACAGAACCAAGAAATACTATTTCAGAAAACTAGGATATGAACATGGCTCAAAGTTGACTAGAGAGAGAAGATAAAGCCAAGGCACAATAATGTGAATTTGTAAAAAGTGAGACATAGCTTGCTTCGATTCATGGTGAAATGGAAGTAAAGAGAGAAAAGATGGAGAATGTTTGGTGGAGTGTGTCCTCTGAGGAGGGAGAGTAACCTAGCATCGACACCATACTAATAATGCTCTGCATAAGGTCTGATTAAGTGGCAAGGCCTCAGTTGTCTGCAAGAACGTGAAATTCATAGAAGCATTAATGGATCACTGAAGCAGTGGCAACCTCAGGACAAGATGGTGGGAATGACGGCCCCCAGTGAAGGGAATAAAGGTTGCATTGTCTGTAGAGAAGTGTTATTTAATGATAATACCTACTAGAAGTCAGTTCGATTTTTATCATCTTCTTCCACTGGTAATTCTAAACAATGTTAGTGATAAAGTATTTCTTATCAAGAAAATCTCTGGATAATCTAAGTTCTAAATCAATGCAGCCCAACAAACTTCTGGCAGTAATGGAAATGTTCTGTATCTATGAGGTCTTATGCAGTAGTTACTAGCCATATGAGCTATGTAGCATGTGAAACATGGCTAATGTAACTGAAGAATTAAAAATTTTTTATTTTCTTTACATAAGTTTTAACATTGGTTTTAAGTATTGACAAATTTAAATTTAATATAAGTGGCTACATGTGGCCAATGACTGTCATATAAGACAGCACAATTCTAGAAAACTGCTGAGATTACTAGTGTATTTTAACAATACAAAGAAATTTTTAATATATATATATTACTTTATATATAATTTAACATATAATATACACATATATAAATATATAGGCACATACATTTTAAATTAGCACATTTTTACTAATCTTCTAATAAACACTATATAGTACATGGAACTTAATTCAAATAACTCTTACTTATACAGCTGATATCCAATACTCATACACCCAGCTACACAATAATTGTTTTGAGAGTAAGTTCATAATATTTTATAATCATAGTTTGTTTTCCTGTGCATTTATGCCTCTGTGGTACTACCTGGTTCTGCATTTAAATGATAAATTAGAAATAAACACTAATAACACAAAAATTATGAAAATAAAGGAAGAGCATGATTTACTTTAATCCTGTAACCACTGTGTAAATCTTTAGATTCTTTATTAAAAATTTAGAAACTTGCAGAAGTTGAAACTAGAAACAGAAATTGCAAATGTTTTAATTCATTACTATAACTAATATTTAGTTTTTGAAAAAATTGTATTGTAAGTCCAATACATTAATGTAATTTAAAAGTATTAACATGTTACTTTCTTTACTATATCATTTATTTTACATATTTTTTTTGGCAGATTATACATAAAAGTTCAGTAATTTTTTAACTGTTTGTATTACTTTTATGGCCATTATTATCATTTATTTCATTCCATGGCTATTACTGAAAATAATTTCTTATTATAGAGAAAAATGTTAAAAATGAGCTGTCAAATATGTTAGGTACTTCACCATACTAGAGACATCTTAACAATGTACATATGATCTTTATAGAATATGTTTATTCCCAGGTAAAATTGTAGGAAATACTCACATTAGTCTTATATATAGTTCCAATCCAACAGAAACTCAAAGAGGATTTCATGATTCCCAAACCAAGAAGCAAATAGTTGATGTAGCCAGACAGCAATGCGCTCTCTACCAATGTGCCATAAAGCATCGGGGAGCAGAAAGCCTGCTGGTGTGGGGTGTGACGCAGGCTGAGGATTCACTTGGTCTACCTCTCAGGTAGTTCCTTTTCCTCTCTGGAGTTCTTTTATCATCCTTACAAAATGGAAATAAGGAGCATACTGTATGATGACTAAGTCATTTAATATATGCAAAATGTCTTGGACAGTAGGTGTCACAGAAATGGTGGCTATATTTTTGTTGGATAAAGCAATGTAGCTTCCAAAGTATCTGTATCAGCATGTTGGTTATTAACATATTTGAACATCTACCTCTATTGAAAAACTCACTTTTAAATAATAATCATTATTGCTACCATTATTTTCTTTTGCACACTATCTGAAGTGTAATTAAAAAGTAGTATCTTCTGCCACACAAACAAAATGCAAATTAAAAACAATAAAACTAAAAACCAATTCATTGGACTTAAGATGCTGATGACTAAAAGGAGATTTTTCTATTTTTAATTTTTTTTTAAAATCTTAGGTAAGTGTGTTTTCTTTTTTTATCTTTTATTTTTTTAGATGGAGTTCTTGCTCTGTTGCCCAGGCTGGAGTGCAGTAGCGCAATCTCAGCTCACTGCAACCTATGCTTCCTGAGTTCAAGTGAGTGATTCTCCTGTCTCAGCCTCCCGAGAAGCTGGGATTACAGGTAAGTGTGTAATTTTCATTTTTAAGTCTTCATTTCTAAATGGATAAAGGTGCAGCTGACAGTGTCATTTTACAATGGCGGATTTGAGAGATCTCTTCTGTGCTTTATGAAGAGCATTAGTTGAATTTTTCTAGTAACTCAATATCTGCTCCATTTTTTAAAATAATGTTTAGATAAAAAAAGGTGCTATACAGTTCAAAGGAACTCAATCCACTTGGGAATAAATCTTACTACCCATATAAGCATGTTAGATAAACAAACAATATAGAAACTCATTTAAAACATGTATTTTTTTAATTATGTAATTTTAATTGATTTTTATGTCTTAGTAACTTTCCATGCCAAGATTATCAAACAAGGCTAGTTGGTTCTGCCTGAGTTGTTAGCTTGCTTGATTGAAGTAACTGGGCAGACCCAGGTGCTATGTTTTATGCTCCTAATTCTAATTTTGAATTCTCTTCACTTGAATTCCCCAGACCAGACACATGCTTTTGACTTATAGAAGGAAACAGTAAATTTAGTACAGAAAGACATAAAACATACAAAAGCATATCAGAGTCAGAGGTAAGAGTCCTTTGGGTGAGTAATTTTATGGTTATTGATTTATTTTGACTATGAGGAAGAACGGAGGAAAGCAAAGCAAATTAATATTTCAATATCTCATACTTCAAAGTGGTATTTTTGCCAGAAAGGTAGTTTAGAGAAGAAAGTCTTCCAGAATCTTAAAAACTGGCCAAATAGAGATAAGAGGGAATAACATTTTTACCTTGAAGCTGATGATACTTCCTTTCCCTTGGCTTCAAATTTTAATCTAATTTTTTAAAAATAGTGATGGCTGTAACTGACCTTTTGAAAGGTTCTGATGTAATTTTTCTAGTGCAGAGCCTAAGTCAGGCATCAATAATTTTCAGTGTCCCTAGAAAATCCTGCCATGCAGCAAGGGCAGAAAACCACTATAAGTGATACTAAAGATGACAGTGGCTATTTGAGATCAGGCAGGCCAAGGGGCTGGCCCAGTGCTTAAAACATAAGAGGCACTCAAAATGTTATACCCTTTTACTCGTTCATTAAACTCAGTCTAATGATGATGAATTAACATATATAACTGGCTTATAAGATCAAAAAAGTATATATGATGAAACAATCTGACTTTGACCTAGAGATGACTGGAAATGCACAATAGAATTCTCCACAGTAAACTTTCTTTAATGTCAACTTTGTCATCTTTGTCACCATCATCATCGCCATTATCACTGACCTCATCTTATCTCTGTAGACCTCTTCCTGCAGGAAACTCTAAAGTAATGAATGGAGAATGTTGGTCAGAAGACTGAAGGGACAAATTTTGCAGTTCTTAATGAGAACTTGAAGTTTTATGACTTTCCCATGAAAAATTTTAATCTTGCTCATATTTCAGTTAACAAGTGAAATAATTAAAAGTAACAAATAGCTTGTTAGCATGTTTTGGAATGGAATTTTCAAGGTAAGGCCAAAGGAATTTAATTGAATAACATTAAAAGTATGAGAGCAGGAGGCACTTCCTATTATGGCCATATTTTTTTTTCTTGTGAAAAACTCATTATATATACTGCATTGTAAAACTCAGAACAGAACATTTTGTTTTTATTTAATCTACACTGGGCACCCTTTTACTATCTGTTGAACCACATTTTCCCCTGTAATTTCTGAAAGAAGATGAATTTTGAAAGAGTTGTATTTAAGATTTTATTTCCTATGTGTAAATAAAGCTAAAGGGCCTAGGAACTATGGAAATTATCTCACTAATTGATAAAGTGGCTATATTACTTAAGATAGGGCTGAATGGAGACAGAAAAGACATAGGCAGACCTGGTACCTAATTCTGACTTAGTACTCCAAGGAGGAGATTAACTACTCTGAGATTTAGTCATTTTAGCTTTAAAATGGGAATATGAATAATCACGTCATAAAACAATTGTTAAGATTATGAGTTTAGCATGTGGTGGTATTCAAAAAAGTTTGATCTTCAAAAAAGTCAGAGTTCATTTTCAGTCTGCATGTGAAAGAAGGTTCATCCGGTTTCTTTCTGGTCTAAGATTAGTTGTTCCTTGATTTTACTTTGCTGTTCTCAAATTTAGAAACCTTCTTACAGACACAAAATAATTCATGCTATTGTATATCAAGCCTATGGGACTTTCAAAAGTCTGCTGGCAAATGATATATTTTCCATCATTTTTTAACAGTAGTTGAGAAAAGGCAAAGTATTCATGATCAATGTTAAGAAAATGTTACCAAACTCAAACTGTAAAAACTTTTCTGGAAAAGTTTTAAAGTTTTAAAGTGTTATTTTACATGTATATGCCAACTGTGAAATAAAACATCATGATTGCAAGCCTTCAAACTTATTTTTCAACAGTTACATAGATAATGAGTATGAGAATTTGAATAAAAATGTTCTCACTGCCAAAAATAGCGTAAGTATAATATAATTACAATTTAATCAATATAGCACCAACATTATGGCTAAAAATCATCACAATTTAAACCTTTTCGGATTTCTCCCCATTGAGCAAATTACTTGAACTTATACAATTGGGTATCATACTGAGTAATAGCTGTCTTTTGATTACTGATTGGATATAACCAGAGAGTTAATCAATTACAGTAAGTAAGCATAACAACACAGAATGCAGGTTTTTAAAATAATAACAGAAACTTAGAATGAAAATTTTCTTATTTGGGTAATATTTAATTTGGAAGAGATGTCTGAGAATTATATTGGCTTAACTTAACCCAGTTGCTATCATACTATAGTTTTCTCTACAAATGATGCCTGGTCCTATATTAGATTCCTATGACTGCTGTAACAGATTACGAAAACTTGGTGGCTTAAACAAAATTTTATTCTGTCTATTTCTGGAGGCCAGAGTCTAAAACAGCATCACTTGGCCAAGATAGAATGATCAGATGGACCACACCCCTTTAGAAGCTCTAGTGGAGAATTTGTCCCTTGCCTCTTCCAGCTTGTGATGGCTGCTAGAATTCTTTGCTTTATCATCTGGCATGTCATCTAATTTTCAAGGTCACTATCTTCAAATCTCTCTCAGTTCTATCCTCTCCTGTCCCCTTCTCTGTGTAGTCAAAGCCACCTGTTCCTCCCTCTTATAAATATACATGTGACTGCATTTAAGGCCACTCAGAAAATCAAGATAACATCTCCATCTCAAAATTCTTAATCATATCTGCACTATGTTTGCCATATAAGGTAATATTTACATGTTCTGGACAACAGATTTATATCTCTGGGACCATTATTCAACTTACTATATAGTGCTCTAACAGAATTTAGGTAATTTAAAGTTCTTGTAAAATGTATCTCCCAATAATTACCCCTAAATGTAGTTGCTAGAAGAAGGATAGATAAGAAAATATGCTGGTAAACAAATTAGAAATAAACACTATGGGTATATGTTACTAACCTTTATGAAAATGGAGTCTCTACACTACAACTCAGACTAATTGGTGAGAAAGGCTTTATAATTTTATAACTAAAGCTTAGTATTTGAACCTTTAGAATGGATTTTAGATCCAATTGATCTCACTATATTTCAAATCTATGCAAGAAATAGTTGTAGGTTATTTACTTTCTCAGAGGGTTCATCAAGACTCAAAATATCCTGTATGAAATTCTAAGGGACAAATATAGAAATGGAGACCCACTTTCGAAGTCTTTATTTGGGGCAGGAGATGCAGAATACTGTTATAATGAAACAACCTTGCATTTTCCAAGTTTTTAAATTAAGGAGTAATATGTGTATAAATAACCATACCTGTCATAAATCATAAACATTTTGAACCATAGACATCACAAATACCTTACTCAAGGGTTACAGTCTTTACTTTCTGTCTCAATTAAGAAAACAAATACCACAGCTAGGCATGGTGGCTCATGCCTATAATCCCAATACTTTGGGAGGCTGAGTTGGGCAGATCGCCTGAATCCAAGAGTTCAAGACTAGCTTGGGGAACATGGCAAAAATAAAAACATAACATTTTTATTAAAAATACAAAAAAAAAATTAGCTGGGCATGGTGGCATGCGCCTGTAGTCACAGCTACTCAGGAGGCTGAGGTGGGAGAATCTCCTGAGCCCGGGAACTGGAAGCTGCAGTAAGCCAAGACTGTGCCACTGCTCCAGTCTTGGCAACTGGAATGAGAATCTTGTTAAAAAAAAAATTCCTGTTGACCTTTAAATTTGTGCTTAATTAATGCTCATTAATAATGCTGACTTGACTTTAATGACAAAATCTTGATCCTCTCTTCAGAAATTGAACATGTTTACAATTCTAAAGTTCATTGTACAACCTTTCAGAGCATTATTATTTAAATATACACAATTTTTTTAATCATCTATAAGAGTAGTTTTCAAAGTGAAGTATACATGTAGAAGGTCATAAGACTTTCCAAGAGGTACAGGATTGTGATATTTTTTATAGAAATCAATTTTTAGATCCTCAGCTTCCATGCATCATCTTTCCTAAATCTATGTGCCTGAAAATACATCTGGGGTCAAGATTTCTTACTGTTCTCCACTATACGACCCTGTTTCCTACTGTACACAGTACTGGTTTAATCTCATCTATGTGCTGTCTTAATAGGATGCATCTCCCTGGGGTGGGAAAAGCTTCAGGATACCAAACAATGAGACAGTTCAAAATACGAGTCTCTGTGAATCCTCCTGAGTATATGCTTGTTGTAGACGTTTTGCTTGTGTTTCTGTTACCGATGAAGTTCACATGAAAAATTAGGTCTTCTGGTCCATGTTTGGAATGTCTTGAATTCAAATATACTGTTGAGTGGATGACAGAGCTAATGGCTATTTTCATTTAAAACCCTCTTTCATTTGGGAATCTTGTCAAATAACGCTCCTAGTGCAGAGTTAATTTTGCAATCATAAATTTGCTTGTCCTTTGTTCCCCCTTCTATTCTTCTATGCTCTAATATGCATTTTAAGGGAGTTAGGTCCCTGTTAACTACATTTTCCACATTCCTTGGCCAGTTAGCTTCTAGTTAAGTTTCTTCCATTAGAAGAACTCAGGGAAAAAAGGAAGGCAGGAAGACGGGGGAGGGAAGGAAATACTTGGTTATGGTCTCTGTAAACATGTAAAGCTAAATGTTTAATTTTTTTGTTGTTTTTAGTTTTGTGCTTTGCAGTTCTAGTAGCCACAACACAGAACACTTATCTTAGCCTAACTGCCAGTGTTCAGACCCTCTCAAAGTTCACAACACCTTCATAAATTTACCTTTTCTGGTTTCAGCACTGGCTCAGCCCTCCATGATTCTAAGCATTGGTGACCCCATAGCCTGCTATTCTTCCCTCAGCCTTAAGAATGATTATGCAGTTAAAATTTTGAACGTTTCTTTTTTCCTATATTCTGTTTTTTTCGGGCCTTTTCACATCTGTGTAATCAATTACCTGCATTAAATTCTCTACAAGTGGATCTTGACTGACAAAGAGCAATGCAAAAAGAGCAACAATAAGAAAGACTGAAACTAGTGGCACCAGATTTCATTCAAGAAGCAAATTCATATCTAAACTTAATGCCTTATTCATCTATCTATCTATGTGAGATTTGTACAAAGTATACTGGGAAATACAAATGTGCTACAATGTCTGACATTTCTGCATTGTTACTATTCTTAGTAATGACAAAGAGCTTGGTGAGATGCTTCATTGAAGCATGGCTCAATTTCATCTGCATATTTTGCATGATTTTATGGAGAAAGAGTTGAAAATTTCCACACTTTATATCCAATATACCAATGCTAAATTTTGAAGTAAAACATACTGAAAGTAAGTTAAATATTTTCTTGAATATTTATTCAGGTTGAGAGGAGAAATATTTTGATTAACTTTTATTAGTTATTTTACTTTTAATTAACTCTTATTAATATCCAGTAATCAAATTATTAGTATCCAAGTGATTATTAGATACTAATAATTTATATTCTGTTTTATTTTTTTATTTTTTGCTAGAGTTTAAACATCAGGCTTGCTCTCATTCTTCAATCACTTCTCTCTTTACTTATTATTACTTGAGAGAAAAGTATCTTGTTCAGTTTAATCTTAATTCCTGCACCTATCCTTGAATGAAAATTCGTTTTCATTACTTTGGGAAAATGTGTTTCCTGTGTTTTGGGGATTTTTTAGAAACAGTCTCACTCTGTTGCCAGGCTGGAGGGCAGTGACGCGATCTCGGTTCACTGCGACCTCTCCCTTCTGGGTTCAAGTAATTCTCATGCCTCAGCCTCCTGAGTGGGTGGGATTACAGGCACGTGCCACCACACCCAGCTAATTTTTGTATTTTTAGTAGAGACAGAGTTTCATCATGTTGGCCAGGATGGTCTTGATCTCCTGACCTCATGATCCACCCATCTCGGCCTCCCAAACTGCTTGTATTAAAGGTGTGACCCTCCCACATCTGGACTGTTTTTACCTTTCAATTTTGAACTAGTTATTTGCCCTCAATATATAAATATAATACAGTTTATCCCATCTAAATAAAAAGACCGCTGGCAATGATGGTAATGATGAAAATGAGGATGAGATGATTACAAAATAGCCTACCCAGTCCTTTTATCATCCCCCTTTAATTATATTGCTCCCTCCCTCAAGTTAAGCATTTGTTTTATAAGAGCTATTCATACTTGTGTCTCCTTTATTTTATGTCCATGAAATTTGGTTTGCCCTTGGATTTTCACTCTTTATGCTATTTTTTTGTTTTTTGACTTTTATTTTAGGTTCAGGGGTACACGTGCAAGGTTATTATGTGTACCCACATTGCATGTCATTGAGGCTTGGTGTACGATGATCCCATCACCCAGATACGGTAAGCAAACTATCTTTATGCTATTTTAATTTGACATACTGACAAGTTTCTTGTGGAATTATTTTCTTAACCTCATCTGCTGTGGATTCTTTTATTTCATTTCACCTCTGACATTTTCACTATAGTTCCTTCCAGGGCAACTTTTTCTATATTCACACTTAATATTTTTATATTTCCTAACATCTCTCATATTCTCTCCTCACATCTATCTTCTCCATAGGCAATCAATTATAGGTATGTTGAAGATTTTTAAATCTTCATATCCAGACCAGGCTCCTGTATTCCAGATCTGATTATTCAATTGCATGGTGATTATATCTATCTGGTTGCCCTGTGGAAATTCAAATTCTAAATAGCTAATATCTAATTTATCATCATCACTTTAAAATCTGTACCTCCCTTTATGCCCAACTGAGGGTCAAGACCCACCTAGTTGTCCTAATTTGAGATATAGAGTAATCCCTCATTCCTCTCTCTTCACTCTTCACTTAAGCACTATGGAGCCTGAATATTATTAAAATGTCAGTTCTTCCCAGCTTGATCTATTGATTTAACACAATCTGAATCAAAGTCCCAGCAAGTTACTTTCTGTTTATCGACAAACTGATTCTAGAGCTTGTATAAAAAAAAAAAAATTCCAAAATAGTGAACACAAAATTACATTAAAAAAAGAAAGTTGGAAGACTGATGATACCCAATTTTAAGACTTTCGATAAAGGTACAGTAATTAAGACAATGTGGTAATGGCAAAAGAAAGGACAAATATATCTACTGAACCAAATAGCCCAGAAATAGACTCAAATAAATAGGGTCAACTTATTTTTGACAAAGGAGCAAAAGCTATTCAATGGAGAAAAGACAGCCTTTTCAACAAATGGTACAGGAATAACTCGACATCCACATGCAAGGAAACGAACCAAGCCACTGAACTTTATGCCTTTAAAAAAAATTATCTCAAAATGGATCACAGACCTAAATGTCTAAATAAGACTACAAAACTTTTATAAGATAGCTTAGGAAAAAATCTAGGTGATTTTCAGTTTGGCAATGAGCTTTTGTGTTGTCTGTGCATTGTAAAATGTACATGACATAAAAGTTGCCATTTTAACTTTTTTTTTGAGATAGAGTCTTACTCTGTCACTTAGACTGAAGTGCAGTGGCATGATCTCAGCTCACTGCAACCTAGACCTTTCAGGTTCAAGCAATTCTCCAGTCTCAGCCTCCCAAATAGCTGGGACTACAGGCACGCCCCACCACATAGTCTAATTATTTTTTGGTGAACATGGGTTTTCATTGTTTTAGCCAGGCTGGTCTCAAACTCCTGACTTCAAGTGGTCCACCCACCTTGGCCTCCCAAAGTCCAACCAGCCCTATTTTAACTATTTTAAGAGTACAATTTAGTAGCATTAAATATGTTCACATTTTTGTGTTGGCAATTAGTTTTTAGATGCAACACTAAAAGCACAATCCATGAAAGAAAAAATTAGTAAGTTGGTTTTTATTAAAATTAAAAAACCTCTACTCTGAGAAAGAAACTTAAAATTATGGAAAGATAAGCTACAGACTGAGAGAAAATATTTGAAAAACACATATGTAATAAGACTTTTATCCAAGCTATACAATCAATTCTTAAAATGCAACAACAAAAAAAAAATCTAAAATGTGTGAAAAACTCTAAACAGACAACTCACCAAAGTAGACATTCATGTGGGAAATAAGCATATGAAAAGATGCTCAGTGTTATCTGGGCATTACAGAGTTACAAATTAAAACAACAAGACACTACTGCACATTTACTAGAATGGCTAGAATCCAGAACACTGACACCAAATGCTGGAGAGGTTGTGGGGGATACAAGAACTCTCAGTTATTGCTGGTGGGAATGCAAATCTGTACCAGCCACTTTGGAAGACAGTTTGGCAGTTTCTTACAAAGTGAAATATACCCTTAGCAAATGATTCAACATTCATTCTCTGGGCTTTGTCCAGGTGAGTTTAAAAATACTTTTATGTCCATAGAAAAACCTTCACCCAAATGTTTATAGCAGCTTTATTCATAATTGTCAAAACATGGAAGCAACCAATATATCCTTCAATAGTTGGAGATCAACTGTGGTGTATCCAGCCAACAGTATATTATTTAAGAATGAAAAGAAATGAGCTACCAAGCCACAAAAAGACATGAAGGAATCTTACAGTCATATTACTAAGTGAAAGAAGGCCATCTGTAAAGGCTGTATATTATATGATTCCTATATGACAATCTGGAAAAGGGAAAACTATAGAAACAGTAAAAAGATCAGTGGTTGCCTGAAATTAGGGGTGATAGTGGTGGGAGGAGGGGGCAGATGAATGAGAAAAACATAGTAGATATTTAGGGCAGGAAAACTATTCTTACAATTCTGTAACTGTAATGGCAGACATCTATTGTGCATTCTTGTTGCTCTACATTCCATAAAATTGAATATCACAAAGAGTGAAACCTGATGTAAACTATTGACTGTAGTTAATAATGTATCAATTTTGGTTCATTAATTGTAACAAATGTACCACATTAATTCAAGATGTTAATAATGGCAGAAACTTGGGTAGCATTTAAGAAGTTGTGTATATATATATATATATATATAAGTACCCTCTATACTTTCTGTTCAATTTTTCTGTAAACCTAAAATTACTATGAAATGTAAAGTATATTTATTTTTAAAGTCTTTCAGCTGTCACTTATATCTGTCTCCTTAACTTTGCTCATGCTGGCACTCCCTTTGCCCAGACCCACATTTTTCCTTCCCTGCATTGCCGTGATAGCCCTCTACCTAGTCAACTTGCCTTTGGTTCATTGAACTCAAACCCTTTACCACACTGCTTCCCAAATGATGTTTTTAAATTGGAAATTTTACCATGATACTTCCCTGTTTAAACTCTGTGAGGACCCCCATTAGCTCACTAGAAAACCTATCCAGTTTTTCATGAATTAGCATTATTGAACTACTGTAATTAGCTTTCAAATATACTATGCTGTATGGTAGTTTTGTTGTGCTATTTTATTTGCTTGGGACACCCCCTGGTGACTCACCTTTACCTACCACCCCACCTACCATTGAAAATTTTTTGAAACATTATCCTCTCCTGTCCGTGGTCTTATTTTTTTTTTCAAATTATATTTTGGAATCACTGGTTTTCTCATCTGCTGCCACACCAAACTGGTGGGCCCTTCAAGGACGAATGCTGTATATTTTTGTCTTTTTTTATCCCCTTAACTGTATATCCACTTTCATATTACTAGGGCCTAGAATAGAGTTTGGTCCAAATAGTTATAGAATACATTTCATTTTAACATATAAATAAGTTAAAGGTATAGCAGGTGAAATGAATTATGCACTGGTAAGACACGTAAATTCACTGCAGGAGTAGAGTGACAAAATTAAATATTTCATCTGCCAGGAAAGAACAAAACAAAAACTCAACTAAAGGCTAACAAAATAGAAGCTCAGAGGTGCTAATGATTTTTGAAAAAGAGAGCAGAATGATTTAAGATGTGCTTAAAGAAAATTAATTAGGCATTTGAGTAAAGAGAAAATGAAAGAAAGATGTGATGAAGACTAATTTCCAGACTTCAGCAGTAATGCCAGAATGTGGCATGGAGAGTTTGTGAAAGAGAGTTACCAAGAACATGATATCAAAAATGTAGAAGACTGATGAATTTCAATTATCCCTGGTAACTGGGTGCAAAGGGCTGTGTGATGGCCCAAATCTGCCTAAGAGATCAACAGCCAGCATTGGGACAATTGACAGCTTGCAGACACCTTTGCAGAGAAAACCTTTCGTATTGAAATGACAGAGTAAATGTAAAATGAATATCATGATACAAAATTTAATGTAAAGTTTGGACATTCTGGCTATTCTCATAACTCTTCAGGAGAACAAGCAGTACCTTACTATCTCATGGTATTCTCATTATGATCTCAATGTGCTGGTATAACATATAGACAATAAAATACATTGCAAGCATTATGTTTCATTTAAAATAGGTTGGTAAATTAAACAGAACCATGTTGTCAAATCATTTGCCATAATCCAAGTATTTTTCTGGTAATTACACCTAATGCATGACTTATTCTAGGTCTTTTAGTAGATTAAAAAATGTTTCTCCTTTATTGATGTTCTCTTACTAATTATACCCAAACATGATTTACTTCATGCCTATTAATAGATTATAACTATTAGTTGGACTTTTTTTTTCTTCCAATACTAATGACACAGCTCTGCATGAAAACCTGCATTTATTAAATATATTTGTAGTTTAAACGTAACAGAAATTCATGAACTAATTTTCTTTTCTTCCTCTAGTGCTGTCAAGCAATGTATTTCTTCTTTTTAGCCTGAATTTTGTATAGGTTAACCTTTCTAACTTTTGCCCTTTTGCTAACCGCTATTTTTGTGGGCACTCTTCTTGATGTTCAGCTATTTCTTCTCTACTTTTCTCATTTATTTCTTCCTTAATCCCTTGCAATTTGTCTTCTGGCAGGCCTTCTACAGAAATGTTTCTCTAAAAGGTCACCATTAACTTAGATCTTGCCTCAACCAATAGGATCAGTCTCCGTTGCCTTCTGTGGTGTCAGACAGACCATTAAAAGTGTCTGCATTGCTACTGTATTTCCAAATAAGATCACCTTTCCAGAGATGACCTGTGAGATTGTTTAAGGAGAGTCAAATTATTCTGGAATAACAAAAAGTTTCTAAAAGTGAGGCCTTCTTGAGCTAAGGTTTGGAAACTATTCTATAAGATTAAAAGTATGTTTAAGATACTTTTTCTTCCCTCCTCATGTAAGAAGATTACCAGTCATGACCTCCACAACTTCTTCTCTCTGTAGTTGAAAATACCCAGAAGAATCAGTCTCCAAGCCTGTGTTCTTCCCTCTATGTACTTTCTGTCTGAGATAAAAGCCACCTATCACTCTCTAGCAGGTGGAACAAAAGGGAAAACAAAAACAGCTAATTGTATAACTTCATAACTAATGCCCACAAATAGGTAAAAGTAGGAATAGCATCAAACTCTTCTAATCTCAAGTTGGTTTTGGCTATATTTCCTGTATTTCATACAGTAAAACTGTGTTATATTACCAATCAGTTCAGATGTTTCATGACTGCCTTCTCTTTCCTCTGTGGTTCAGCCCCCTCTTTGACTTCCTGGTTGTGACAGTCTTAGAAGATTTCCTTCTCTGGCTTCAGGCATGTGGCCCGTCCTACAAGTTTTTAATATGTATCTCTTCGTTCTAGTCTGGCGGCCTTCTCTGAAGGTCCCTCTATTTCTCTCATCTCAATTCCCCAGCCCACATAGCGCCCACAGGAAATTTATAGATTACCTCCCATGCCAATTATTAATAGTGGAGAAGTTTTAGAAATTGTCTCTGGCTCTCTAAGCTTGTCCTTTTTGTACAGATCATGTCTGAGACATAGGATACAACTCTGTTGTTCTCTCACACTTTCAATGCAATTATAATTCTGTTCCAACCACCCAGATTCATTGGGTAAGGAACAGAATGCACATACTTACACTGTTTCTCTCCAGTTCAAGTTTCAATTATCGTGTTTGACAGTAACGAAAATGCTGGTTTTGTCTGTTCACATGCATCCCCTAATGAATTTATGACTTGTGTCTTTTAAACTCAGAATCCTAAAAAGATGTGAAATTATTATTCTTAGCTATGGATGATTCCTAAGGCACTAGGAGTACCTCCATACAATTGCTAAGAAATGAGTGTTGGCGGCTGAAATAGGAAGGCTGGAAAATATTCATTAATTTATATTTTACAATTCACCCCATCATAGATATCTCACACATATGGAAACTATTACAAATGTATCTATCAACAGTGATTATATAGGTTCATGTAAAAGGATCACTGAACTTATAATTCATCAGTATGTTCTCAAATCACACACATTAAAAGAATAACTATCATTATGCATGACATCAAAAATTATTCTAAATATTAAAAGGATTATAACCACTCCACTATTATAATCCAAAACTTTGTAATGTTAATTATAAATAAAAAATGGTATACTTATTAACTAGTATGTACAATTACCAGGCTAATTTCCAATTGGAATATGTTCTTGAAGAATTCATTTTCTTCACTTCATTTTCCCCTTTAATAATTGTGCCTTTAATAACTGTAATTACATCTCCATATATGTTCCTTTTCTGAGTTACTGTACTGTATTTACAACTCCTGTTAAATATTTTTGTGATTCACGTAGCTGTCAAATCCTTACAGCTCTAAAACCAAACCATTGTCTTACTCTCTCCAACAAACTGCTGTCCTCAGTTTATTCAATGATATAATCTAGCTCCTACTTGAAAACATGGAATATTCTCTGTTCTCCCACTCCAGTTCTTCCTCCATATTAGTTTGGTCTTGTTTTCATATTCTAAAGCATACCACTTACCTATCTCTTTATTCACAGATTTCTCTAACCACCCCCCCCAGTCCAATCTTTTTATACCTTGGGCCTACACTGCTACAAGAACTTTCTACATTGTCTTCCTACCTTGTAGTTCCTTTTGGTGGAAGTAACGGACTTTCTTAAAGAATGGCTTTTTCTAGTTGTATTTCTTTTCATTAACTTTTAATCATATTATCAATTCTTCATTCAGAAATGTAATAGATCTATGTGGATTGATTTTTCTCATCTAACTCTCCAATTTCTCTGTATATAAACCTTTAATCTCTGGCTAGTTTCTAAAAGCATTCATTACAGTATTATCCAGTTTAAAACACAGAGGATCTAGCACATAATACTAAAAGCCATTACTAATTCTGTATTATAAACTCTGGTGCCCAATCTTTTAAAGTATAAAAAAAATAGTATAAAAAACTCCTTTAAATATGTAAAGTTTCACAGACTAGCTCAGGAATATGGCTATGCTTTTAGCACCTATTGACTAGAAAACCAAAACATACAAAATTAAGTGACATATCATAAATATTTGTAATTTTATTTGAATTTATACATCTAACAAGTTTTTCTGAATACCCGTAGATGCTGGGCTCCATGCTACACACTAGGTATAAAACAGGGAATAGTACTGAAATCATTTCTGCCGTTAGGAATTTATATTTCATTTGGAAATGCCTTTAAATAAATGTATGGATCTTCCAGACAGCTGAACACATGAGGGTTCCTGGATGGTGTTGCACCCAGGGAAGCATGGAAGCTCCACAACTCTCCTCGCAGACCACACCCTATACATCTCTTCATCTGTATCTTTTGTAATACCCTTTATAATGAAACACCAAACATAAGCATTCCCCCTAATTCTGTGAACTGCTACCTCAAATTAATTGAATCCAAAGAAGGGGTCATGGAAACCTCAACATGAAGCTGGTTGGTGAGAAGTTTCAGAGGCCTGGCTGGGCTTGGTATTGGTATCTGGGAATGCTGGAGCTATTTCTGGGGACTTTTGAGATCTGTAACTATTTCCAGGTAGACAGTGACAAAACTGAATATGGAGAACACTCAACACATGTCTGCTGCTTGCTGTATGAGAAAAAAGCCCCATACCTTTGGTTACATAAGTCTTCTGTCTTGATGATTGCTGTGGTTGTTTGAGAGTGGAGGAAAACATGGGTCGAGAGAATTTAATCCCTACTCAGTTGGTATCAGTGAAGTTGGATTTGCTAGACTGGCTCAGGCTCAAGAAAACATATGAGCTGGGGGAAAGAATGCATATGGGTAGAAAATAAATAACCTCAAATTCCTTGGTGGCCATGTGGTCATCCATGGTATGAGACAGCAACTGTACATTAGCTCAGTTACTAAAGGTGAGAGCTACCCCCTGGAATTAAAAGATAAATCTGACTCCCAAGGAGTCGGTTCATTGGATGCATAAAGAAATGCAAACTAATAAAAGATGGGAAATATTTAATTCCTTGGTTTATTGTTATCTACAATAACTACAATGAAATTAAAAGAGAGTGCTGGGTCAAGCCTAAAGATTGGACCACAGTCAGATACGGGTCTTTCTGAGCTAGCCTCAGAGACAACTCCACAAGGGCAGAATAATACAGAAACAACAGAAACTACCTCTGAGACCTGTAGTTACCAAGAAGGTAGTAAATGTAGGGGAAGGGCAAAACCAAGTAAGTACTGAAACCAGAAGGTATAGTTTAAGGGAATTGTTCCATTCTTTAGGTTGATATCATCAGCTTCCTGAGAAACCTTTACTAAAATGCACTGTGACTAGTTTGGCAGCAGTGTCTTTGGTTTTCAATGGTGCAGAGTAGAAGAGCATGTTTGTGTCGATGCAGGACACACAGATCACTACTGAACAATCACAGATAGGTATTTGATTCCTGCAGAATCAAATAACAGTTCCAGAAGCATTGTGAAATTTGTGGCCTCCGATTTCCCTCATCAATCTTACAAATATTAATAAAAACATTAGGCTAACTAACAAGAGAAGAGCGAAGGGTAGAGGGGAGAGTCAAAGGACTCATTGTGAGAATGTTGAAAATTTTAAAAGGTTGTTTAAAAATAAGGTAAATAAAACACTGATAGAGGTGAAACTAAGAGGGAAAAAAATGGGTGTCATGAGACTTGTCCCAGCAGAAACAATAAGGTGACATGAAAACTGATACCAAAGAAATATGGAAGATCATCAGAGACTACCATGAACACCTTTATTCACACAAATTAGAAAACGCAGGGGAAATGGATAAATTCCTGGAAACATACAAATTCCCAAGATTGAACCAGGTGGAAATATTAATAGAAATCCCGAACAAACCAATAACGAAGAAGAAAACTGAATCGGTAGTAAAAAAAATCTTCCGACAAAAAAGCCCAGGACCAGATAGATTCACAGCTGAATTTTACCAGATGTACAAAGATGGAGCTGGTGCCAATCTTACTCAAACTATTTCTGAAAAATTGAAGAGGAGAGATCCCTTCCTAACTCATTCTCTGAATTCAGTATAACCCTGATACCAAAATCAGTCAAGGACACAATAGAAAAAAGACAAACACAGGCCAATAATCCTGATGAACACAGATGCAAAAATCCTCCAAAAAATACTAGCAAACTGAATCCATCAGAACATCAAGAAGACAATTTACCATGATAAAGAGGGCTTTATTCCAGGGATGCAAGAATGATTCAGCATATGCAAATCAATAAACATGGTCCATTATATAACAAAAACTAAGAACAAAAACCATATGATTATCTCAATCAGATGCAGAAAAAGCATTCAATAAAATTCAACCTCCCTTGATGATTAAAAACCCTCAACAAACTAGGCATACATAAAACATAATTCAAAATAACAGCCATATATTTCAAACCCATAACCAATGTCATACTGAATGAGGAACAGTTGAAAGCATTTCCTCTAAGAATTAGAACAAGACAAATATGTCCACTCCCATCACCCCTATTTAACATAGTAATGGAAGTCCTAGCCAAAGCAATCAGGGAGGAAAAAGAAATAAAAGGAATCCAAATTGAAAAGAGAAAGTCAAAGTTCTCTATTCACTAATAACATAATCATATACCTAGAAAACACTAAAGACTTCTCTAGAAGACTCTCAGACCTGACTAGCAACTTCAGCAAAGTCTCAAGATACAAAATCAGCATACAAAAATTGGTAGCATTTCTGAACACCAACAGCATTCAAGGTGAAAACCAAATCAAGAACTTGATCCCTTTTACAACAGACATGTGGGCATGCGTGCATACACACACAATACCTAGAAATATATTTAACCAAGGAAATTAAATATATCTACCAGAAGAACTACAAAACACTGATAAAATAAATTATGAGTGACACAAATAAATGAAAAAATACCCAATGTTTATTGATTGGAAAATCAATATCATTAAAATAACCACGTTACCCAAAGCAACCTCTAGATTTAATACAATTTCTGTCAAATTACCAACATCATTTTTCTCAGAATTTGAAAAAACAATTCTCAAGTTCATAACAGAAAAAAAAAAGAACCAGAAAAAAAACAGAACCAAAAAGAAAAAGAAAAACCTGACTTACCAAAGCATTCCTAAGTAAAAACAACAAATCTGAAGACAATGCATTGCATGATTTCAAATTATACTGCAAGGTTATAAATAACCAAACAGTACAGTATTGGTACAAAAATAGACACATAGATCAATGGAATAGAATAGAGAACCCAGAAATAAAGCCCCTATCTACAACCAACTGATCTTTGATAAAGTCAACAAAAATAAACAACTGGGAAAGGACACCCTATTCAATAAATGGTTCTGTGGAAACTGGCTAGCCATATGCAGAAGAATGAAACTGGACACCTATCTCTCACCACATACAAAAATTAATTCGAGATGCATTAAATACCTAAATGTATGTCCTGAAACTATAAAAATATTAGAAGAAAACTTAGGAAATTCTTTACTAGACATTGGCCTAAGGAAATAATATATGACAAAGACTCCAAAGGGCACACATGTAGATAAAGATGGAAAGAATAGACTCCAGGGACTCTAAAAGGAGGGAAAAAGGGAGGGAGATGAGTATTAAAAAATTATCTGTTAGGTATAATACATAACACTTAAATAATATATACACAAAAATCTCATTCCCTACCATTATGCATGTAATATCTATGCACAAACAAGCACCTGTAACCTGAATCTAAAACAAATAAATGAATAAATACATAAATAAATTTGTAATATTATATATAGAGTGTGAAAAGAAACAAATTTTTACATTGCCTTTACATGAGTGACTTATAATCAATTATTTCTGATTTTACATACAATTGTAAAAATCTGTATACTTTTTAGTTTGAATTTTCCATACCTTTTATTAATGTGAGTTAGACTTCTTTATAGTCTTAAAAGTGAAAATAATTAAGATATTTTATTATCATAAGATTTAATTTTATATTTTAAACAGGAGTAGCTGTTTATGCTCATCATTAAAACTATGCTGTATATCAAATAAAGAATATCAATTTGAGAGTATTGTAAAAATAGCAATATTGCCATAAATGAATATGTCTGATAAGTACACAGAATATTCACTTCTGATACTCTCTGTTTGAATGCCAACCTTCTCAAACTGGTGACATGCACACCATGCAAATAGCTCAAAGCTAAACATGCTTCCTGGAGGAACTGTTGTATATGATGAATACAGATTATGGAGTTTTGCCATAGTACCCATGAGGAAATAAAATGCTTTTGAATCAGACTGTGTGCACTAAAACTGCTACATTAAATGATTGCTTTCTGAAATTGCATTGCTTTTTGTATTACATTAATGAATATCAGTTTGAAGAAAAATGATGAAAACAGAAAGTATCATTTCTTTTTGTTTGGTAGTTTTATGTGAATCACATTTGGCTTTCCAACAGAACAGTGGTTAAATACCTATATACCTGTGTATATATACATACACACAGAATACACACACACACATGTAACCTTGAAACTTCCTTTATAATATGCTTTCTTTTTAAATGTTTAAAATTTGTGAGTACATCGTGGGTGTATGTATTTATGGGATATGTGAGGTATTTTGATACAGGCATACAATAGAATACTAATAAAGTTTGAGGAAAAATGATTAAAATAAAATGTATTTATTTCTTTTATGGGTGACAATATGAATCACATTTACATTGTGAATATGTTTGCCATCTGTATGTCTTCTTTTGAAAAATCTCTGTCTAGATCTTTGGCCACTTTTAATCCTATTACTAGATTTTTTTCCTTTTGAGTAGTTTGAACTCTTTATATATTATCATATTTAATCTCTTATCAGCAGGCTAGTTTGTAAATATTTTTTCCCATTCTGTAGGTTATCTCTTCACTTTGTTCAGTGTTTCCTTTGCTGCACAGAAGCCTTTTAACTTGATGTAATCCAATTTGTTCATTTTTGCTTTGGTTACCTGTGCTTTGAGGATAGTACTCAAGAAATTGTTGCCCAATGTCCTGGAGAGATTCTCCAATGATTTATTTTAGTAGTTTCAGAGTTGGATGGCTTAGATTTAATACATTTTGATTTGATTTTTGTAAATGGTAAATGATATGGGTTTAGTTTCATTCCTCTGCATGTGAATATCCAGTTTTCCCCACACCATTTATTGAAGAGACTGTCTTTTCCCCAATGTATGTTGTTGGCCACTATGTAGAAAATGAGTTCACTATAGGAGTATGGATTTATTGTTGGGTTCTCTATTCTGTTCCCTTAGCCTAGATAACATGGCTTCTTGTTTTTTTTTCCCATGGGAAAAACTGTCAATAAAATACTTGTAACTTAAACACTCATTTAATTAATCTGAAATTTCTGAAATACACATTGTTAGCCTCTACCTAGATTCTAGACTAAGAGATTTACCATTTCTTTCAGATGAGCCATATGACCTAATACCTAAAAGACTGAAGCCTCTCCAAGATAAAGGAGGGTAAGAGTCTGGGTATCAACATGATGTCAGTCTTACAGTTAGTTCAGTCCAGACCTAATGTCACCCAGTATTGTCCTGAGCTGCTTCTGTATTGCATCTCTAAGCCTGAACTTTATGAGTTGCTTAATACTTGTAAAATTAAAGTTTGCCTTATTCTTACAAGTTCACCTGGATGAGATGATGGCTTACCTCAAAACCCCAACCCAACCCTTACCGAGAAACTTCCCCAACGTAGAGCTCTAAACACCCCCAAAATTATGGGCATGACTTTTGAACTCTTGATCACCATACACACCTATAAACTGCAACATTTCCATTATGGTGGTTTGATATCCATGAAGCCCACCATCTACTTGAACACTAACTCCTCTTGGTTGTCACTTTTGAATATCATATTTCTTTCACTGAACTGGACCCTTTCCCAGACCCTAGAGATGTATCTACTTCTTAGTGGCTGCTGCTTCCCAGGGAGTAGGTGGATTTTAAACCATGTACCCAAATTGTGAAACGTGGACTTCTATTTTAACGTTTTTGGGAAAATAATTTTTGCTTTACATGATTTTTTCTTCCCCCTTTGTTATATACTTGTATATAGCTGTCCTTAGATCATCCTTTCAAAGAAGAAACAACTGTAGGTTTCAAGTTCTGATATAGTGGTGAGTTGAAAGTTCCACAGGTTTTAGCTCTGTAATCTCACCTCTGTGGGTGTCCTCAAGGATGAAATCATCGCAGCCACAATTAGCCTTTTTATTTTTCTTAAACATACCATTCCCATGCCACTTGTAAGGTGTATATATGATATAAATATTCAAATAGGTACATATATAAATATTCAAATGTATATAATTATACTGCATTATTGAATTATACTTTTCATTTAAGACTTCAGTTCGCTTGTTAAAACCAACCAACTTACTTTTCAGTAAGGAATTTTCATCTTACATCAAGGTATAAAAATAGAAAATTGAGTGGAGTTTAGGCAGGTATTTGAGCTTATAAACAAATAAATGTATATTAAATTATTTATTTTGGCAGTTTACAGTTCAGAGTCATTAATGCAACTTCTTCATCCCCATTTGCAAAGAAAGATGGAATGACAAGTTTTAGATAGCATGAGGCATATGTCATATAGGAGGAGCATGGAGTTTAAAGTTCGAATGGAATTTGAATCTAAAGCTATTTAAGAACTTTCTAACCTTAGCACTGTTTTTCTTTTTGTTGTTGTTTTGTTTTTTAGCTACTCTTCATCTCAGTTTCTTCATTAATAATGGTTGTTATGGGCTGGGCACAGTGGCTCATGCCTATAATCCCAGCACTTTGGGAGGACAACAGAGGCAGATCCCGAGGTCAGGAGTTCAAGACTACCCTGACCAACATGATGAAAACGTGTCTCTACTAAAAATACAAAAATTAGCTGGGTGTGGTGGTGTGTGCCTGTAATCCCAGCTACTCAGGAGGCTGACACAGGAGAATTGCTTGAACATGGGAGGCAGAGGCTGCAGTGAACTGAGATCGCACCACTGTACTCCAGCCTGGGTGACAGAGCAAGACTCCATCTCAAAAGAAAAAAAAAAGTTACAACGCTTTTTGCCTTGCACTGAATTTGGGAGGATAACACTATGATAAAGAACATGGATTCTCAAGCAGAAACTGCCTGGGTTTGAATCCAGGCTCTTTCAACATCCATACTGCTGAAATGGATCTGTGAAAACAAGTTGTGTAGGGCCTTATACAACTTACTTAACTTTTAGTCTCCCCATCTATAAAATCAAAATGTTAATCGTTCCTACCTTAAATAAATTTTATAAAGAATCAAACTAGGTAATATATGTAAAGTGCTTAGGTCTTTATCCAAGCTAGTACACTATAAGCATTTGCTAAAATTATTACGTTATTATATAGCTTCTGAATATGTATTTTACATGCTTAGTAAATGGCAGTTAAGTGATATGGCATAGTAAGCACAACCTTACTGAAGTAGATGATTGTACTACAACAAGATTACAGAAAAAAGTGGGTGATGCATTTGTAGTAAAATAAAATGAATTTCCGGAAGAAGATTCATTATAAAATAAATCAGAGTTTGCATCTTTGTGGGCTTTACAACTCAAGAAAACCTCTTACAAATGTGAGCAAAAAAAAATATTTCTACAGTAACATAATGAATCCTGTGTTATAATTTTTTAATGTTTTGATAGGTACTCCATCACTTTCAAAATACAGACTATTATTATATTTCTATTAATTTCTTGTTAGGTATTATTTGAGTTGATAGCTTTTGTGATTTTTCAATAATAACATTCAAACCATATACTGATTAAACTGCTGGTTGATTATTCTATTTAACAGATAGTCTCCAGCTTGGTTCTTTGCTCTTAAATTATTTAATATTTGTCTTCATTTAAAATGATCTTGTGCCTCTTGGCACTCTTACTCAAAACCACTCCTTGAATCAGCTTTCACCTTTAATTATTTTCTGTGATTTCAATTCCAACTTAATTTGCAGACTCAGAAATTTTATTTCAATGTCTTTATCCAACTCAATTGTGTATATTCCAAACATCCACACTGCTGAAATTGATCTGTGAGCCACATACAAGAAAATTCAGACTTCCTGTGAAATGAGCCAGCAAGAAAAAGTCAAAGAAACAATAGTTCATTCTCAAGTAGTGACAACAGTTCTCAAAGCACTTAAAAGGCAAGTGAGGGCCAGGGATTGCAGAGAGCAAGAGGAGGTGTTGTCTGTCCAGAAATGCAGCTGCACATATCCCATTAATTGTAGTTGGGAATTCAACATGAACCTGAATACAGGATTTAGCCAGAATCAATCTGTGAGGATTTCAGGAAGTTAGCCCTGCAACTGAGAATGACTTTCTGGATAAACAGAGATTAAGGATCAGAAACACTAGGAATAAAATCTAGCGAGGGAATAATTCAACATTACGGGTGTGAGGATGATCTGAGAACAATGTCCACAGGGAAGGTCTATAGCTGATCAAAGTGCCAGTTTAACTGCATAATTTTAACCTTATTTTATTTTGTATAGATGTAGTTCCCTAGAAGGGGCCTATCATTTGGCCACTTACGATAAAAATAAATAAATAAACCTAGTAAAAAACAACATATAATGAAAATTACTTTAAAAAGGTGTGCAATAGAAAGCCTATGTTCAAAAATATCAGTGAGCTAGACAATCTAATTATTTAAAAGACAAATATAAGATTATGACATGTTTTTCAAATTCCATGTGTATCACTTTGAACTGGATTATCATAAAATCAGGAACAGGGAAAAACATCTATTCAAGGAATAATGTGAACAGTAATCACTGCAACTGTATCATCTCCCACCACAATAAGCAGATCACTTTTGAGTTGAAAGCAACCACTAAAAACAACCAAAGAAGGCTCTAAGCAAGGCCAGCAAAGAGGAGCATGTGATAAGAATCACAGTCACACCTGTCTCGGGATCAACTCTTCCACCTCCAGTCCTTGGGCAACTATTTCCTTCATGATTATTCTCTACCTGTTAAACTTTCTCTCAGCCCGTTCTTCCCTAGTGACACTGAAGTTCCACACTCACATTCTGATCCTATTTGTATCATCAGACCTGCCATGCTTCTTCCCAGTGTTCAGTTTTGACACTTGTCTGGTCAAAGCTTAGACTGATCCATTTCTCATCTGCTGAGGTACCCCGATTTTCAAATTCAGTTCTGCAGAGATGCATTGCTGATGAGTCCTACAGACAAGCTTAGGGGAGTGGCAAAGGTTTGACTAAAAATGTTTTTGCATCTATTTTTAAAGAGTTTAAAAACTTGACAGGAAACAAATGTAAATATAAATGTTTTATAGCAAATTTTGACTTGTTTGGATCATCATTTGTTAATTTTTGCAATTATCTGATAATTTAGTTTTATGCTAAACTAATTACAGAGTTTAGTTTAGCATAAATGTATACCTTCATTCCCATTGCACATATACCTTCGTGAATTTATTATTAAAAATATTGATGATTCACATTGATCTGTGTTATATTTTAGACTTGTGCATGACTACATAATCACTAATATAAATGCCAGGCAAGGTTCAGATGTATCATTTCAATGCACACTCTCAGTTTGTTATAATTGTCTCCTGCACAGTTACATAAAATAGAACATTGTCTTAGTTAATGTACTATAACTGATTGCCACAGACTGAGTAATTTATAAACAATAAATTTTTATTTACCACAGTTCTGGAGGCTGGGAAGTTTAAGATCAAGACACTGGCAGTTTGTGTGTCTGGCAAGGGCTGCTCTCAGTTTCTAAGATGGCACTTTGTGACTGCATCCTCCAGAGGAAGAAATATCAAGTCCTCAGTGGTAGAATGGGCAAAAAAGGGCAAGCCTCTCCATCAAATCCCCTTATAAAGGGATTTAATCTCTTTAATGAGGGTGGAGGGCTCATGATTTTATCACTTCCCAAAAGCCATACCTCCTAATAGTATTGAATTGGGGATTAAGTTTCAGCATGAATTTTGGAGGCAACAGAAACATTCAAACCATAGCAAAAACACTGTATCATGAGAACAGCACATTATAAGAGTTTTCATGCTCATATTTTTGGAGTTAATACTTATATTTTAACTTTTGTATTTACTGAAAAAAAATGAAGGCCATGATAGATGTTGCTATGGACTCAACTTTAAAACAAGTATTATTTTCTTCTGTTCCCCTTCAAAGCTTTTCAATCAGTTTTAATTGAATCAAATCCTGACATGTTAAGGCAAACTATTATTTTTAGGTCTATTTCCATATGTAATGACTTTTTAACATGAATATGAATGTTTATCAATACTTGCATAAGCAAAATAAAGAATTTAACTGAAAATTAGTCATCATTTTTGTTTTGAAACAAGTCTACAAACTGAAAAAGAGTATAAACAACTTTTTGGTTTTCATCAGAAAACCTTGGACTTGTGCATGACTACATAATCACTAATCTAAATGCCAGGCAAGGTTCAGATGCTCTTTTCGATTTCAAGAGACAATTTTGTTTTAATTATCTCTTGCACAGTTATATAATATAGAACATTATCTTAGTATATATAGATATACACACATTCCGAGGATAAATATTTAAAAACAAAGTCACAGTACTGCTTCAGGAGAAGGAAGTATGAGAGATAATGATTTATATAGGCATCATTGCACTGGTTCAACAAAGTAAAATATTTGTTACCTGAGATTTTTAGAGCTTTTAGAATGGACATGTGACCTAAATAGCCTAGAATGATATCTGCAATTCAACAGCTTGCAATAAATATTAGCCCTATTCTCATTTTTCTGTCCTCTCAAATGTTTGACAATACTGAAGAGTATTTGTAAGGTCTTTGACTAAAATCTGTCTATTTGTGTATGGAATTATTACCTAAAGATTTTTAACTAGCTAACAGTAGGTCACCTATCCTCGTGGGCTTCTGAGCCTTGTGAACTCAGAGAGAGCTGCCAACCAGTAGTGAAGGAAGCTATCCCACAACAATTTGAGTGGTTTCTCAAAGCTCTAACTCACTTCCAGACAAACGTACGTCTTTTGATCGAATGCCTAAGGTAAAATAGGTTTCAATATCTTAATTAGTAAATGACCAACCTTGGATAATTAGACCTTTCTATACCGGCCAAAAAGGGTCCTCCTCGGGAGACCTGCAAACAATTTGGAAGTTCCTTCAGACACATGAACTTCGGTGTATAGAAATTTGCAGATTGAATTTTCTCTCCTATTCCCAAGAAGGAACGTTTTCTTGGCTGAAGACAGAGTCAAGTTTAGCAGTGTTAGTCCTTAAGATAATCTTATAACAGGGCAATGTCTGTGTATACACACATAAACATAGAAAAAATTTTAGGATAGCAGAACTATTCTGTCTGACACCATAGTGGTCAATTCATGAAACTTTACATTTGTTGACATGCCTAGAACTTTAAAATGCAAAGAGTGAACATTAATGTACACAAATTTTTAAAAAAATCATTTAGAAATTTTGGGGGAATCCCAGCATGGAATGCTGAATTTGACAAAAAAATCTCACTGTGTTACGAATTATGAAACAACTTCACTGAGAAGTGTAGAGGAAAAGGGAAAGGTTATCTAAATAACTTTGGAAACGGGTTTCATCAAGACAAAAGGCACAAGGTACACAGCACCATACTCTAATTGATAAAGTTGTTTCCCATGAAGGTACAGGTAGCAGTTTTAAAAGCATTATTTATGTATACTAGAATTCAACAATTAAGTAAATAACTGGAAGATGGTTAGAGCCAGTTTTCTCAGAGTTGGAGTGGGAGGATACAAATAAGTGAAGGGAGACAGCTGGAACAATCCATGTAGTAATGAGTTAGAGACGGCAATAACAATATGAACTCATTTTTAGCTTCGTATATAAATGGTTACATATATATTTATGAATATATGTATATATATATGATTTAGTATATACATATGGTATTGCCTTGCTCTTTCAGGAAAAAGGGCCTAGAAGCAACACTACCTCAATAACAACGTGTATATCTAGCACCCAGATCTTGGTTTCTAATACTACCCTACAGTAAAAGGATCCAGGACTCTTTAGAAATATGTAAGATGAGCAGAACCATCTTGTACTGTGAGAAGGAAAGAAATGTTCAAAATAATCATTATCACAATAATGGGAATATGTCAAAGGAACTGAGGAGACAATTGAAAAAGTTCCCAATAGCCAAAGCTGGTACACTTTGAGCAAGAAAATAAATCAGTGCACTTTGGGAGGCTGAGGCAAGTGTATCAGGAGGTCAGAAGTTTGAGACCAGCCTTGCTAATATAGTGAAACTCTGTCTCTACTAAAAATACCAAAATTAGCCAGTGTGGTGGCATGTGCCTGTAGTCTCAGCTGCTCAGGATGCTGAGGCAGGAGAATCACTTAACCCCGGGAGGCAGAACTTGCAGTGAGCTGAGATCATGCCACTGCACTCCAGCCTGGGCAACAGAGCGAGACTCTATCTCAAAAAAAAAAAAAAAAAAAAAATCTATGTCAGAGTAAAATTCAAAGTACAAAATAAATGTCCATGATGCTATCATCTGAATGTGTGTTCCCCTAAAATTCGTATGTTGAAATGTTAAGCCTAAAGTGATGGTATTAGAAGGTAGAGACTTTGGGAGGTAATTAGTAACAGAGGTGGAGCTCTCATATTGAGATTAGTGCCCTTAGACAGACTCCAGAAAAATCCTTTGTTTATTCCACCATGTGAGGACACAGCTAGAAGGCACCATCTAATAATCAGGATGAATGCCCTCACCAGACACCAAATCTATTGTCCCCTTGATTTTGGATTTCTCAGTCTCCAAACCAATGGGAAATAAATGTTCATTGTTTATATGGCACTCAATCTATGGTGTTTTGTTATAACAGCCCACACAAACTAAGACACATGAGGTATATTTATTTACAGATGTAAATAAATAAATATATAAATAAATGTAAATAATAGAAAAAACTCCTGTGCATAAAAATTCCCCTTAAGTTATACATCTACTGCCTTCTCAAGGAGGTAAAACATAACTCTGAATAGGCACATGTTCATGGGGACAAGGTGGGAAGAAAATGTCTGAAACTCATAGTATCACTCATTCACTGAAACCCCAGGAGAGAAACCCTCAGCATGAAGTGCCATAGAAAGACATTGAAATCTTGTAGGTGCTTACAGTGAAAGGGAGAATGAGCCACACAAGGGGAAGTGGAAAGATGAAAGTATGTTTTATTTGTACTCTATGTTTTATTTGGGGATGTACTGTCTATCCTTGAAAATTTTAAAATCCCCAGGAATCAAATGCTTATTTGCTTTTGATTATGACCAAGACCACCATATCATGCTTTCATTCCCTTTTGCACATACTTTTAGCTTTACTGAGGCTATTTATTTTCTACTTTTACTGAGAAAACTTGTTTAAATTCCAGTATTCATTCAAAGCTTTGAAAATACTCAACCCAATAAAGTGAGTATTGATCAAATCTGATAGAGAAATACTATAAAATAATCAATATTTTGCCACCTGTTACTGCACATTTGTTTCTGTTGCTGACTTGGCAAGATCTCACTGTATTTAAAAGGAAATTGTTTTTCTCTCTCTCGAAATGATGTGTGATTTACATCTAATTTACATCTAAGTCACTTAATTTGAAAGACGTTACTTTTTTTTCTAACTAGGATTATTATCTTGAGATAATTAGCATCCCTAAACTTGTGAATTTTTAGATATGCTATGGTTTGCTAAAGCCAATCTCTCATGTTATTCAATGATAAAAGCTATCATTAAATTTCCTGATAAGAAATGAAATTTTGAAAGAAGAAAACAGGAAAGACAAATTTAGACAAAGCAATATCTAAGGACGGCTGTTCCACATACTCAATACTTATGTCCAAACATTCCTCAAAATGTGTTACTTGTTGCTTGATTTTGATCACCATTTTATTTTTAATTACATGTACAATTCTCAGCATATTTGCATTTGGTATAGACTGTACCATTGTTTATTAATAGCTTTTTAAATGTTTTCAGTCCCTTTATACTCTCTGTGAGTATATGTATATTTTTACCTGCATGCATGTGTTTGTATGCAGCTTATCAAAACAAATTAAAAATTTCTAAAGACCAGAATGTATGTTTGTATTTTTTGAAGGCAAAAAGGAAGAAAGCCATTGAAAACCTGTATATTTGTATTATTGGTGGCTAGGCAGTCCAAAGTTCTCAAATTTCCAGCTTGTTAATTCTTTCCTCAATAAAGTAAACAATGAGTAATGCTGAATTTCCTATTTTTTTCATATTTATACTCTAATAATCATCATGAGGCTGCTGAATACCTAAAGTGGTCAACAAACTAAAACTATATTTTGGATTAAATTTATTTTATCAAATACATGTTGATTGTTTTCCTTTGTGGTAAACATTTTACTCTTTATTTAGGAGATAAAGAGAAACTAACTAATCATGTGCTGAAAATATATCCCAAATCTCTCTTAGTCTCCCCCTGATACTTTTCATTTCTTCTTACATTTTTTTCTAACATTTAAAAAAATGTTCCTATTTACTCAGGCCACAAAAATTCACTGAACATTACTACATGGCAAGAACCTTCTATGAGGTAAGTGCAGCAATAAACAAAACAGTCAAAAATGGCGTCCCAGTGAAGTTTTTATTCTCTTTCTATTTAAATATTGAGGATGTGATGAGAAACGTTCAGTACGTGGAACATAAATGCTATGTATTATTAATTAGTGATGATGGGAAGAGAAAGCCCAAATGCAATTAGATGTTTGAAACTAAGAATATCCTTTGTGCTTGTTTTCCTATTGTGTTTCACAGTTGTAATAACCAGATCTATTCATTTTGTTGTCTCTACATGCAACTACTTTTAAAGTTTGAGAAAAAAATCTTAGGCTATTTTTTTCTCTTTAAACAATACGAACACATAGATCCTTGGGAGATTCTTCACTTTATATTTCAGTTAGCACCACCTAAAATCCATTCTAAGTCAATGCTGTGTAGCTGAGAATTATTGGGTATAATTTCCAACAAAATCAATAGGTTTAAAGTCTTTCACAAGTAAAGTTAGCAGAAAATACAACACCTGCATTTTTAATATGTACTTGCCACCTGCACATTTTTAGGTAGTATCAAATTAAAATAACATCGACTTGAAAATAAATTGAATTTCATTTTAATTATATTTGAATACTTAAATTTTAATATATTTAGATGTTTTGTTTGATGGTGTTTCTGCTTTTGTGATTGGTGAGTGTGTTTGGGTATGTGTGTGCATGTGTACTGGTATGTATGGGTGAAAAAAAAAAAGGTTTTTCCCTTCCTCTTATGAAGCATTTTTAAGTGTTTGAATTAAATTACCACTCATTTCCACTTTACAGAGGAGGTTATTAAGAAATTTTTAAGACATGATTTGCTGCCAAAGGATTTTATATCTATATATATGTATATATATATATATATATATATATACATATACATGAAATAATTATATACTTAACACATGTGAATCTTTATACCTATTTAGAGAAATGGGAAAAAATTTTTCTCAAAACATAGCTATCTGTATCTGAGCACAGCATATTTTTGGTAACAAATACAATATAATGAAATGCTATGTTTTGTCCCATCAAGAGGATGGTAATTTTAACATTGTAGAAGTCCTTCTTCAAGAATTAGCACTGAGCTGAGAAATAGTTTACCATATAAAAAGCAATAAAAAGTTGTTATTCAGGAAAATCTTTGAAGGCAACAGCATGTAATCTTCATAGAAATTAAACTATATTTAAGCTAGTATGCTATACTTTAGCTTTCCTTAAACTCTCTATAAATAAAAAAGGAAAAAATGCTTATATGATAACACTTTACCCAGGAACACATGGAGAGAAATGAGAGCAAATGGGAATGAGGCAAGGGAAGTGGGATAGCAAATAAAAGAAGAGCCTAGCTGGGCTGACCATGGCTCTGTAGCAGGATGATGGATGACTGTTCCGTCTCACCACTCATTTTTAGAGAGGCTTTATGTAGCTTCTGCACCTTTGAAAAGTCTAGCTAGGGGAAGAAGAAAGAAGAAAACATCAACTAGTTCCTGTTTCATGTTGTTCAATGTTTGCCTCCACAAGGTGTTAACTCCCAGCATGTCCATGTTGTGCAGAGCTGGTCTGAGGCAACAAGGAAGCTCAGAGGTAGGAGACATGGAGCATGACAGGGGGTTTGCTCCCAAACAAGAGTGACATTAGAGGTAGCAGCTGTGACTCTTATATAGGATGCAGGAGTGGTACAAGTTATTACCAGAAACATTCTGGCCAGAGAGCAAGGCAAGGCAAGTGCAAGGACCTGGGGTGATGAATAAACTGAATCCAATCCTTATTACACGAGGCCTTTCCTCATAGATCAGACACACGAATACATTGCTTTGCTCTTTTTTGAAAATTACCTACAAATCATTTTCAAAAGTGAGCAAAAGCATGTCATAAACAAGCAATAGCTTGTAATAGATTTCAAGTGGCTACCATATTCTAGACTTTCTAAGGGTTCCCGATCTCATTCTCATCTCCCATATCCACCCTGTCTTTGTTTTCCATGTTTTCAATAATGGGGATTTATTTATATGTCATTTCCCTTTTAGTGTTTATCTGAGGGTCTAATCTTGTTTTTTGATATTTCCACCTTTCAGTTCGGCCTTATTTCTCATGGTTTAACAGTAATAATCAGGAAATTATAAACTTACTAGAGAATCAGAACAGAACACTGAGAAGAACAATTCTTGTGTCAGCCAAATTGGACTGGATTTGTGATTCTTTCTCCCAGCAACTGTGACCCTGGGCAAACTAATTTTCTTGTAAGATCAAATATGCTATCTTGAGGAGTTATTGTGGAAATTAAATAGATTAGTATATATATTAATTTATAAGCATATATACGTATAAGCTTATATATATAAGCACATAATGACTGCTATTATTTTGTTGAGAGATCTTTATTTCTAGAGATTTTCCAACTGAACATGGACATTTCCTCTATAATCTCTTGAAATTTAGCTTTGGCCAAGAAGAGAGGACTCTGCTCAGCAAATAGAACATATATTTCTTATAGTAGGAAAGTAGAAGAAAGCAATGAAATATTTGGAAAAAGGAAAAAACTGGAAAGTAGAATTGCCAGTTTTATGTATCACATAGAAGACAAACATAAATAAAATACTTGAGAGTCAATGTCCTCTGTCAGTGGGTTCCACATTTTAACAAAATTTTAGTTACGTCTAGTTTAATATGTAAAGTTCAACAGACACTAAAATACAGAATAAAATATATGATATTCTGGTGAATCTATGAATAAAAATCATTTAAATAGACATCAGAACTAGTCAAATTTGCAATGCACTTGTATATTTGAATAACTGTAATATTTACTTAGTATATATTGATGTTGTATTTGTTTATATATTATTAATATTTACGTATTCCTCCTCTTATCTAATTACTCAAATTATTTTAGGTCACTTCTGGGACTTTGAAGCTTTATAACATTTCGTAAACACATTTACTAATTAAAATTTGGACCTTTTTTTAGTAATCAGAAAATATATGATAATTGAGGTTTATGTGATACTACCATTTTGGTCAGCTACAATTTAAATAAGAGCAAATCTTATTTGCTCTATCTAAAAATGCTCAAATCTAAAAATGATCATTGTTTGTCTTCCTCATTTTCATACTTATGTTTTAAAACTTTTAGTTGCATTACCAAAAATGAAAACCATTTGAGCTTCCAAACATACACCAATTTTGACTTGCCACTTCACTGGTACATCTTAAAAACCAGTGAGTGCAGAGTCCTTTGAAAATTGTGCTTCCTTTCATTTCTTTAAATCTATGCTGTGAACACTAAAGAATAATTTGGCATGGATTCAATTTTATACAAAGACATTTTTGTTATAACTGTTTTGTCAAATTACTTACATGTAAGCTTCTAGGAAGAATTAATTTGTTGTAAAAACCATGTTTTAGATCTCATTTTAGCAAATGTTGAAAAAGCATCCCATAAAATTTTGCATCCCATAATTCCAGCATCTGCTGCATGGTTCAGCATCATATAACCTTTGCCAGATATAATTGTTAAATGACTCAATTGTATTTGAAACCAAGGTAGGACAATTTTATCTCAATTTTTTAAAAATTAAAAAGGCCAGATATTCTATCTTATCTCTTTTCCACAAATGTTTGCATTTTTATTTTTAATAGTTATTACATCAATAAATTATTTCCACTAATTAGACACCTTGACTGCATAATTTAGAAATTACAGTATACCTTATAAAGAGCTGTTCAGTAAATGCACTAGCTATAGAGAAGTGAGATATGATTAAAGACATACATTTGTATGTAAATTGTCATTTTCACATGTAAGGGAGCATATGCAAGACCTAAAAATGCTCTATTATAGAATAAATGATGGCTGAACATTACATTTCTGCATCATGAAATGCATAATAAACCATTTTTACAAATTTACTCTTCTGCTATCCCTAGATCCTAAAAGGTTTACAAATATTTTTGTCAGTGCCTGAATCATCTCTTAGGAAACTGCACAGTGAAAGCCTACTGGTTGTAAATTAAATAAATAAATAAATAAAGTCACAGCAGGCAAGCAGAAGAGAAAATGATAACAGACTCTTTCTTAACTGCCTCACCAACTATCTCATATTTAGTCAATAGATTAAGTCATGGAAGATTAAAGCAGAAACTTGCTCAGGGCATGTAGAAAATGCAAAATACTTGATTTGCAAAAATGTGAACTGTAAAAGAGGAAAAATGGGTTGGAAAAGCAATCATGTTTTAAGAATCCCAGAAGAATTTAAATATCACTATTTTTGACGGATTGCCATAGTTGGAAGATAACCCATTAAATCTTATCAGAATAACCAACAGGAGGGCAATCCAAATGATAAAGCCATTCTAATGAAATGCAGACAAAGATTAAAAAGAATTAAAAGTGACAAATAAAATCCATTAGAGAACAGCCTTTAACTACTGTAATCCGAAAACGATTACTCACCTTGTCAATTAACAGCTGTGTGCCTCCTTTGCACGTAGACAAAAAAATCCTGCAAAGTGTCACAGAGACACTTGTAAGGCATACGGAATGAGGTCATTTGAGTGGCAAAAGAGCTTTGATTTTGACCAGCATATTCTAAACTTACAGAACGAATGCTGAACAGGGTTACTTGATTTGGAAAGATTAACCTAAAGAAAGTTCAAGGAAAATGAAATTGTGTATAGAAACAGTCTGTCCCCTTGAAATAAAAAGAACTACCTTACATTTTTTCATAGTCCATATTTGTCTTTCCTTCAATAATATTATTATATAAATGATTATTTATAGAAACTGTCATGCTGGAGGTTTTCACCAAAGTATTTTTACTTACTAGAAGCCAGTAATAAATAACATTTTATTGAATAAGTAAAAATCCCATCTGAACATAATACAAATGTGAAAAACAGAAATCCAATAGTAATTATTTTAGATAACTTATTTGTTTAAAGAAACTCCTGTTTTATATATATATATATTGTAGGTAGTTAAATGTGTGTGTGTGTGTGTGTGTGTGTATATAGCTATTATCTAAACATTTGAAGACATTTGTGGACGTTAAGAAATCAGTTTCAGCAATGCATCCTGCTTAACTGACCTTGTCGATACAAACATCTAAGTCAGATCCAGAAGTATTAATATAAATATCTAGAGTTGCAATACTAATGGAATAAGCTGATTTGCTGGTGTCATTTAAACCAATTTTCCATGCCTACCTCTGTAAACACTTGTCACAGTAGGAAATATTATTAGCAGCCAATACCTGAAAAATCTGGTATAACCTGGTATCCAGTGTGTCTGTGGTGAGAGCTATGATCCGTAGACTTCTGCTTAAGCCTATAGCATGGTTTATACTGTATCATTTAACCTCTCTTTCAGTATCTTGACTTCCTATGATTGGTCCTCCTAGGATTTGAGCTTTCTCTTGAAATTCAATCAGCTTGCTAGGATTCTAAGATTCTGCTTCCCACTCTCACTCCCTGAGACTGGCAACAGATTCTCACTGGCTGTGCAAATCTCCTAGAATCATACTGCTCATATAACTCAGGGCATTGCTACAGTTGAGCTAATCCATCTGCTGTGGATTAGCTCAACTGTAGCAATGATCAAGTTTCTTTGTGTGTCCACCCAGATTCTGATCAGTGATTTGGATAGCTGGACAGCTTACAAGACTTGCCAGACCTACATCCTATCTAGATATCTTTGTCCTATTCCATCTATCTCCAGCTTCTGCCATTTGTTCAACTGTTCTGATGAGGCTTTGTAATTGAACCGAATGAAGGCACAATAATGTGGCTGAAATCACAGTGGTATATTGACTCTGAGCTTCAGGCATCATTAAATGGACCCTATTCAAATCTGCAGTACATTTGGAGCCATTTGGTCATATCTTCTAATCCTTTAGTAGGCAACACAAAGACAAATAGAAGAAATAAGCTCTTTTTCAGGTATAAACTTAATTCATAGGTTATAGCTTTTAATTTCTGAAAACAAAAGTATCTTCAAGGGTTAACTGTCTCAATATGTTTCATTTTTATTATTATGCTTAAGTTATAGAAAATTTTGTGTTTTTTATTGGTTTCAGTTTTTTCCAAAGTGTGTTGGTTTTACTAAGCTTGGAATATTGCTTGAGTATGAGTATTATTCAGACACATATAGTTAGATACATCTTCAAATATATGGGTTTCTGAATATATATTATAAGATTATCAGGAATGTACAATAATAATCAATGCCATTTATTGTTGCCTTAGTCTTTTATTTATTTATAATCCCCCTGAGCCACTAACATTATAGACATTCCCCCAAATGATTAGAAACCCAGAACCAAGAGAGTACATTTGGGAAAAAAGTGGCAGTCAAGGAACAGAAATTACTAACAAATATGATTATAAATATGTATTGTTTCTTACAGAGCTCATGATGCTTCCAAAAGTCCAACTAATTGCACATTCAGAAAAACATTTACTCAAAAAAAAAGTGAACAAAACACAGATTATTATTAAAATACATTTTCTGTTAATAGTAGATATCAGTATTCGAAGTGCCAATAATATATAATTATCTACAAATAAAATATTAAAATAATTGTCAACTACAAGTAATATAGTAGAAAAACAAAAATTATCTTAGGTCACTCATTTCCTTTGCACCTCAGAAGAATTATCATGTTTACATTTATTTAGATCACTAGACATGTCTTCCATTGAATAGTATGGGATTCCCTGAGTACCATGCAAATGAGAGCTGCATTTCAGTTGGTGATTTATTTTCTGTTTAATTACTTAGATCAGCCATAAAAGTTAGTTTAATAAGAAGGAAAGTAATGGTAAGATTTTGAAATCAGGAGTAAGTCCATCCTTACCTCATTTGCTGCCTTGTGATAGACGGCATTTCAAAGAAAAAGACTCATTAGTTTTATTATTTTTAATATATGTGGGTCATGCAACAAGCTGTGTAATACAATCTTCTATTCCTTAGTGTAATTTATATTAAAAGTATTTTGTTTTGATTTTTGGATTTGAATGGAAAATAGAGAATATTTGTATAATGGGTGCTTGTGAGAAAAAGTAATGATAAAAAACACTAAGATAGCAGATAAGAAATGCTTATAACCATGTTTGCCTACTTTATAATTTTGTTTTCAAAAAAGCCTAACCAGGAAATATATGGGGATAAAACTTATTTATTTTTCATTTGAACATCTATTTATATTCAAATTTTAATATAATTTAGGATGACTGTTCAGTTGTCATTTGGCATTTGTTCCCTTTTATCAGCTTAATATTATTATTATTAGTTTGCATTTATTAATAATCTGTAGGAAGTTTTAACCAATGTTCCTCATACAAAGTTGGGTAATATTTTGGGAGGTAAGTGTGGGAAGTTCTTATATTATTAATATAAGCTAAGTTGCAAAACTTATAAGCAGAATGATAAACTGACACTTTCTTCATATCCTATAAAAAATAATTCTTAGAATGGATGAATATTAGAGTTTCTAGGAAACCTGGAACTAACTTAGGAAAATTTATGTAATTGAAAGGAAGTGAAAATGTTCCCTTGGATTTGAAGAAATAATAGTTTCAGAAAAAAGGGATGTTTCAGAGAAGAAACTAAAATACAGAAATTTGAAAATATGGTCACTTGCTTTTCATAGTTCATTGACAAATTGATCTATAACATTCAAATACAACAAGATGAACAATTTGGTCAATAGACATGGGAAAGAGTAAAAGATAAGAGCAATTAGATTTGAAAATAGTGAAGGGGTGTAAGAAAAGTCAATTTTCCAAAGATGTCTATAGTAGAGATTATGTGAATCCCCAGCTGTATCTCAGAATGGTCTTCATTTAATTTGCTTAAATTTTTATGAACTGTTTTTCTCTTTATCTCTTACTCACTTACTTCTATAAGTATTTGAGTTATATATACCATGTATTGTGCTTATTCTTAGCTCATAATGGGGATCCAAACCAGCCTTAGGGAAACTTATAGACCTAGTCTGGATTGGAAGTAAGCAATATTGATCAAGTAACAAAATAATTTACATGTACCCCCAAACCTAAAATCAATAAAAAAAATAAAAAATAAAAAATAAAAAAAAAATAATTGTAAATTTGTTACTCTGAAAAGGACAAGTACACCAAGTTATGAGACACCCAGTAGGGGGGTGGGGGTAGTATATCTAATTGGAGAAGTCCAGAGGTATTTCTGAAGAACACCTCACCCTGTTCAGTTCCTGCCTTGCCTAGTATCTAATTAGACTCAATTCTGCCTTCAATTCTGATCATTATTTTCTATATTCCTGATACTGAATAAGTTTCAAATTTCTAGCCCTGAGTTAAATAGTGTCCCTGAAGAAGGCTGATTTTTTCTCCCAAATTATCAAGGGCAACCTTGGGTCTATTAGATACAGGAGAGCAAAGCCCAACTCAACTCTGTTGCTCCAACGTCCCTTGGTTAACTCTTCTTTATGTCTGAAAGCCTAGCTCTGTAATAGCAACTGTAGATTCTCCTTATCAAATTGTATATATCAAGTAAAAATATTCAGAATGCATCAAACTTTTCACATTTCAGTATGGACCAAATTATCTATTCAATAAATTGTTGATAGATTTCTGTAGATGGATTTTAGTGTATATTTAGGACTTGGACTTTGTTTTTTCCTAAAAATGCAGGGGATCTGTGGGGAATTCCTTATTATGACAAAAAGCATCAAAACACCCTGCTTCAACTTGCTATAAATTTTTCCCAAAATTTATTAAGTGCACTTTTAAATGTCCTTAAAATTTATAGGAATAAGGTAGCTCTTCATGGGAGATGTCACCCTCTATTCCCTGGGATTTCTAGATTGAACATGCAGAGGCAGAATTGAATAGTTCATTATGTTCACCAGTGAAAGGGACTCTTCTTCAAGACAGGCAACCAACTGGAATGTCACTGGATGAGATGCCTTCAATGGATAAAGGGCTCGATTACGAAGAGTCACTTGGATCTCTACGGATCATAACCTTTACTAATCAAAATCATATCAAATATAGAAGAAGAAATGTTTCTTGAACATAAGGAGCTAATTACAGGTTCTCCTACACTCAGAAAGGAAGTATTACTTCCTAAAAGGTATGTTATAAACCTGCATGTTCAGTCTTTGGCATAGTCTAATTGTAACTAGTGCAAAGAGCTCATATAATAACTACTATTTATTTTTTATAATATGTTTTCTACAACAATCCACAAGACAAGCAAATGATATGCTCATTTTTTTTCAGGTGAAACTGAAGCTACTTATTTTTCTCATTCTCTCAAAATCACAATAGTCTTCTTGTAAATCTAATTAACTTTAATAGGACTTCATTGAAATTTCTTCAAAATATATCCAATCTTTCCATTACGTGTCACCACCACCACTTCCCTGGTCCAAGCTACCATCTTTATCCTTGATTATTGCAATGCCTTCTAATTGGTTTCCTTACTTCAGGACAATCTTGCCTTTATTTTCATTCTAAAGGTTGTGTGATTCTAACAACAACAACAATAATAACAACAACAACAAGTAAGTTATCCCATCATGCTGATGCTCAAAGCCTTCACTGGTTTCTCATAACCTCCAAGGTGCCCCATAATTTAGCTCCCTCGTGACTCTGTTTTCATCTTTTCATCCCCTAATACTCTTCATAGTGTACTGGCCACACGAGCCTCTTGCTGCTCCCTGAATATGCCAGGATTGATCTCATCGCAGAGCTGTTGGACATCTATTTCTTTTATTTGGAAAGCTTTTCCCCTGGATATCTGCAGGTCAAGTTTACTCAAAAGTCACCTCTGAGAAGGGTCTTTGTTTGGCACACTATCTAAAATATTAGTCCTCCTATATTACTACTTGCCTCCTATATTGTTTTTGGTTTTTGACTTACACTTATTATGTAAACTTCATATATTTTTCACCCTTTTAATGCCTGTCTGCCCCAACAAGAATGTGAGCCTCATAAAGGCAGATAATTATCAGTGTTATTCACTGCAGTATCTATGTCACCCACAAGAGTATTTTTCAGACAGCATGGGTTTAACATATGTTGAGTAAATGAGTCAAGTTCCCAGGTGATGAAAAATTTACCTAAGGGCTATATGGCTAAGAATGAAGGACTCTGTATTCAAATCAGGTCTTTATTTCATGATGTTTTACTTACTAATTTGTGACACTTGCCAAACTTTCTTATGTTTTACTTTTTACCTGCTAAATATAGAACTGCAAAGAGAATGTCAAAATATAAAATATTTAGCCTAGAGCCTGCCCCTGAATAGAAAAAAAAATGACCATGTAATATTTAATGCTTCAGCTGCAGTTAGAACATCTAATAGTCACTTTCTAGAACTACTTCTATACTCTCATCCCTCATTCCTAAATGCTGCCTTTATATTTTGTGGCCTCTATGAAATTTATTTTTTGCTAAATGGGTACACATATTTTGAGAAATCACTGGGAATTTGATATACTAAAAATTAAAACTGGCAGGTACATTTTGAACTATTCAAAGCTGAAAGAGTTATGGATTTTAAAAATTAGAAATATAAAAGCAGGGAAAAAGAGTAACAGGAACTACAGTTCTCCATCAGAATTGCCATAATAAACAATTGGCCCCATACTCCATCTCCTTTTAATCTCATGAATGAAGTTGGCCGTGATATATCTTACAATATCATGCATTGAATCCAATGATAATTTTTGAATTTTAAAATATTTTAAGGAGTAAGCAGAAGAAAGTAGAAGGGAGTTTAGAAAGACCAATTATATTTCTCAAACTCCCTAATTCCTTCTGCTTAAATTGTCATTTTATTCCCTTACAGAGGAGAAAATAAGACTGAACATGCTTTTGGAGGCAATTGAAAGGTTCTAGGTAGGAAGAAAATATGTGAGAGAGGTAACAAACTGCTAAAAGAAAAAATAAACATTGTATTAGCAAAATGGCAATTATTTTGTATATTGCCTTAACACCTCATTGTGTTTATATGATTGTAAAATATTTAGGTAATATTGCAGGGAAAGAAATCCCTTCCCCTGGTAAAGAACGGTCAGAAAACAAATACAACACATTTTTCTAGCCCAAATGAAAATGAATCTTATTTTCACAGCAATATATTAATTCCAGAGACTCTTGCATACTGGTCTCTAGGGGCTGCATCAAATTAGAAGCTTGACCAACAATTTTCAAAGTTCTTAATTGAGCATTTGTAGTTAGCACATGCTATGCTAAAGGGAGATAAAGCTTAGGATTTGTTTTTCCTAGCACAGAATGTACTGATTAAACTTGACTTCCCTCAGTGCTCAAGTCATTGATGCAATAATATACTGTAATGTGCTGAGCAAGTCTGAAAAAGTTAGTTTACCTTCATGGTAAGATTCACCTTAATAATGGGAAATATTTAGACATGAAGAATTCCAAATTGAGCTCACTCTCCCATTACTAAGTTTGTAAACATTTAATATTAATTGATAAAATTATGTCTTAACTCTCAGTAGCCACAGAACATTTTAATTAGGCTAATGCCTTCAGAGTATTGCTCTTATTAGCCTTATTTATATATTACAGAAACATTTTAATACCAAGTGGTTCTAAGAAAATCTTCAACTGGTTAACCTGAATAAGAGTGAGAATAATAATTCAATTAGATGTCATATGATAAAAATCCTTGTGGTTTCTCTGGAAATATTTTTAAGGTGAATAGCACTTTAGGTATTTTTATTTATACTGATACAGTTAAGTAGTTTTAATTGTTTATTCACTTAATTTCACTTGAATCCCACTGATTAGCTTAAGAAGACAGAACTTTGAAGAAGCTAATATTTATTATTCAAAAATATACAGTCAGGAAGAAGGAACATTTTAAATGTAATTGTAAAGACAGAATTTTTTTAAGTATCTTGAAATCACATTTTTGAATTCAGAACTTTAAAAAAGTTATTTTTTGAACTTGAGCAGAACATAAAGTGCTACAGCATCAGGTACCACATGGTTTCTTATCTTCCTCTTTCTTTGGTTATTTCAGCAATCTTACTCAGGATTAAACCATCTCATTAAATTATCTTTCTCAAAACAATACCTAATCAAAATATAGGTTGCTCTAATTAAGATTGCAATTAAGGCTGTTAAAAAATGTGTAATTTTTGTAAGTGATTTTGTATCTTACAGCTATTAGAAACTTCTACATTTGAAAAAAAGTCAACCTTCTTTCCTCACTTTACTCATTTACTAAGATACTATGACCCATTATTCAACCAATAACCCTTCTTCCAAAAATCTATAATTCTTTAACTGTAAGCTTTTATTCTTTCCCTCCACTTCTGAACTTCTCCAGCTCTAGATGATCCCAAGAACCTGCTTTTCCTGTACCTGCCCTGCAGCAGTTAAGTTTGTTGAAGAACATCACACAATAGGATTGATTACTGACCATGATGACAGGGAAAGCAATATCAAGGGAACATTCTGCATTGGCTGTGTAGATAGCTCTTCATCATCACTATTTCAGATATCCTCCATTCTCTTTCAACTTCAGTCTCCACATATACTCTGAGTCTGCAGATTATGTCACCTAATATTGAAGCCATTAGACAGGGCCATTCTCATTGGCCTATGGCACTATTATACTTGCCTTTGTGGGCCACCCCTGTGTTCTTCTCCCCATATCCCTGAGGCTCAGCAATGCTTTAATTTGTCAATTCCACCTATTCCCAGGGACCCTCTCAACATCCTTCTATCTCTCCTATGTCCATTCACTAATACTGAATTTTACTGATCCTTTCAGTTTGCATGCATGCTTAATTAAGCCTCTATTATTTTTTACAATTGTTATGGTATAACATCACTCTACTAGCTACACTATTTTATACAAAAATTTCTCCTAAGAATCTTTGAATAAAAATTTCAGTAAATGTTACAGTCATATTATCAGAAGTTATTTGGATCTAAGTAGTTGTATTACTTGTCAATATTTTTCTTATGTACCTATGAGAGGTTTATAACTGATTGCATTAGTCCATTTTCATGCTGCTGATAAAGACATACCTGAGACTGGAAAGAAAAAGAGGTTTAATGGACTTACAATTCCACATGGCTGGGGAGGACTCACAATCATGGCAGAAGGCAAGGAGGAGCAAGTCACCTCTTACATGGATGAAGGTAGGCCAAGAGAGAGCTTGTGCAGGGTAACTCCCACTTTTTAAAACCATCAGATCTCGTGAGACTCATTCACTATCATGAGAACAGCACAGAAAAGACCTGCCTGCATAATTCAATCACCTCCCCACTGTGTTCCTCCCGTGACACGAGGGGATTGTGGAAGTTACAATTCAAGATGAGATATGAGTGAGGACACAGCCAAACCATATAATTCCACCCCAAACCCTCCCAAATCCTATGTCTTCACATTTTAAAACCAATAATTCCTTTCCAACAGTTTCCCAAAGTCTTAACTCACTTCAGCATTAATTCAAAAGTCCACAGTACAATGTCTCATCAGAGACAAGGCAAGGCCCTTCCACCTATGAGCCTGTAAAATTGAAAGGAAGTTAATTTCTTCCTAAATACAATGGGGGTACAAGCACTGCGTAAATACAGCTGTTCCAAATGGGAGAATTGGCCAAAACAAAGGGGCTACAGGCAGCATGCAATATTAAGTTTAGCAGGGCAGTCAAATTTTAAAGTTTCAAAATGATCTCCTTTGACATTAGATCATGCTGATGCAAGGGTTGAGTTCTCATGGTTTTGGGCAGCTCTGCTTTTGTGGCTCTAAAGGGTACAGCCTCCCCTCCTGGCTGCTTTCACGGGCTTGTATTGAGTGTCTCTGGCTTTTCCAGGCACATGGTGCAAGCTGTCAGTATAGTATCTTCCATTCTGGGGTCTGGAGGATGGTGACCTTCTTACAATCCACTAGATGGTACCCCAGTAGGAACTCTGTGTGGGGGTTCTGATTCCACATTTCCCTTCCACACTGCCCTAGCAGAGGTTCTCCAAGAGAGCCCCACCCCTGCAGCAAACTTCTGCCTGGACATCCAGGCATTTCCACACATCCTCTGAAATCTAGGCTGAGGTTCTCAAAGCTCAATTATTGACTTCTGTGCACCTACAGGCTCAACATCACATGGAAGATGCCAAGGCTTTGGGCTTGCACCATATGAAACCACAGCCTGAGGTGTACCTGGACCCCTTTTAGTCATGGCTAGAATGGCTGGGACACAGGGCACCAAATCCCTAGACAGCACACAGCACAGGGACCCAGGGTCTGGTCTATGAAATCATTTTTTCCTCCTAGGCCTCTGAGTCTGTGATGGGAGTGGTGATGCCACTGTAAAGACATCTGACATGCCCTGGAGAAATTTTCCTCATTGTCTTGGGGATTAACATTATGCTCCTAATTACTCTGCAAATTTCTGAAGCTGGCTTGAATTTCTCTTTAGAAAATGGGATTTTCTTCTCTATTGCACTGTCAGGCTACAAATTTTCTGAAATTTTAGGCTCTGTTTCCTTTATAAAACTAAATGTGTTTAACAGTACCCAGGTCACCTACTGAATGCTTTGCTGCTTAGAAAGTTCTTACACCAGATACCCTAAATCATCTCTCTCAAGTTCAAAATTCCACAAATCTCTAGGGCAAGGGAAAAACACTTCCTCTCTCTGTTAAAATGTAACAAGAGTCACCTTTGCTCCAGGTCCCAACAAGCTCCACATCTCAATCAGCCTGGAACTTTTTGTTCATATCACAAACATCATTTTTGTCAAAGCCATTTTTTGTCAACACATCTCTAGGAATTTCCAAACTTTTCCACATTTTCCTGTCGTCTTCTGAGCCCTCTAAATGGTTCCAACCTCTGCCTATTACCCAGTTCCAAAGTCACTTCCACATTTTCAGGGATCTTTTCAGCAGCATCCCACTCTACTGGTACCAATTTTCTATATTAGTCCATTTTCATGTTGCTGATAAAGATGTACCAGAGATTAGGAAGAATAAGAGGTTTAATAGACTTATAGTTCCACATGGCATAGGAGGCCTACAATCATCGTGAAAGGCAAGGAGGAACGATTCACACCTTACATGGATGAAGACAGACAAAGAGGGAGCTTGTGCAGGGAATCTCTACTTTTTAAGACCATCAGATCTCATGAGACTCATTTACTATCACAAGAACAGCACAGGGAAGACCTGCCCCATAATTCAGTCACATCTCACTGGGTTCCTCCCATGACACATGGGAATTGTGGGAGTTATAATTCTAGATGATATTTGGGTGGAGGCACAGCCAAATAATATCATTGATTTTTTCACTTGCCCAGAATATGTATTATATTTTCTCCTGGAAAGAGAGGGAAGAATATTTTAATCCAGTTCCATTGACTTTACAAGAAATCCAACTCAAGCTGGCATAAAGCAATTAGATTTATTGGCTCACATAAATGAACACTCCAGGAGGTAGCTTTTGTTTCAGGAATGACTATATCCAGACACTTAACAAATATCATCAGTACTCTACCTTCCCTACTTCTCATCTTTACTTCCCTCAATAATCCACCCCACCCCACCCTCTATAAACTGGAACTTCTCCTGTAGTGGGCTTTGGCAGTCCTACAAATTGAAAAATGCTTTTAATACTATCACAAGCTCTGGGCTGGTGCTAAATGCCTGACTTGTATTATGTGATCATCTTGAAATCACAGGAACTTCTGAGAATGACATCATCTTGAATATTACCTGAACCCCTATTAACAAAGTTAAAAATTTAGAAAAGAGGATTTTCTGATTACAAATAAATGATCAGAAGCTAAACATAGATCAAAAGTATTTGAAGATCTACAGATTATTTTACAGATGAGTTCTACATAACTTCTGAAAAAAAGTTATCTTGATGCTATCAAATATCACATTTGATTATGAATCTAGTAAAACCGGTACCGTAAAATTGAAGGTGGTATAAAACAATACACTAATTTTTTCTTATGATTATAAAAAACTTCTTTAAAAATTAAAAATCTAGCAACATATCAAATGCAAAATTTCAAAATGATCTGATCTAGGAAATATAGCAAAATAAATGGGATAATCAGATAATTATGTCAGTATATTCAGAAAACCTATTAGATTAAAAATAAGCAGCTTTTTCTAATAAAAACTTTAAGTAGAATAAAAATGGAAGTAATTTTTTTCTTCTGAAAATCTACCAGAGTGAGTATATTTTTTTCCACTCAATGCATTTGAAAACCCTTCCCCATGGTAGGGTATACTCATTTTATAAATTCCTACCTTCCCAGAATACAAGGTGACAACTTATTTTCAAATCTGTAATAAAAGGCTATTGTGGAGAACATAAGAAACAATTTCTACCTATTAATTAGAAACTCAGTCGAATGGGTTCTTGGGTTGCCTATGCTGACTGCCAGTGTTCACTAATTTATTTCAGGTAGTGACAACCAACCTTTTAAAAATTCCCGTGAGATATTTTGACAGAAATTACGAGAAAACTTTCTGAAATTTATTATTTTATCAGTTGTTAATAATGGGTCAACAGTCTTTGTTTAAAACTTGTTTCTCCATGATCTTTAATTGAAGGCTAGTAACTGTTTCCTAACTGAATAAGCTCTTTGATAACCTGGCCTGAACTCATTTCATAAATCAAATTGTTTATTACCCAGGTACATTTCTGAGCTCTCAGTTTCCTCTTTATGATATATAGTTTAAGACAAGATAAAACTAAAGGAGCTCACATTTGCAATTCCCAAACAGTAGACTTATTTCTTCATTGTGTATTTTTATTCTCTGAATAGAGTTCAAATAAGAAAAAGCCAAAAAGAACCTCCACAATTCTTCTTAAACAACATATTATTCTGAGTTGTCTTCCTGATTATATTTACATAGTCTCATGTCACTCTCCTGAAGTTCATCCTTATTTGGAGTTTCCTTATTAATTTTGTATAGAATATTTATTCATACTGTTATTTTTATATAACTTATTCATGTACTCCAAGACAGAGTACATGATCTGGTCCCTCTAAGGCAGGAGACCCAAATTTCAGATAAAGCTCAGATTGGATGAGATAGTGCAAGTCCATACTATATCAGATACCCAAATGTTTAAGAGTTATTCAAAGGATAGTTGAAATGTAGTCCAGAGCTTATTCTTTAATTTAAAAAGCATTTGTTGAGTAGTTATACAATCTGCTGGCAAGCAGAAACCAAAGAAGGAAAATAAGACACAGTAGTAATTTCAACTAGTCTTGATTCCTAACGTTTTAAGTGGTAGTGGGCCCATTGATCTAACCATGAGAAAAAAAAAAAATGTTACCCAGGCCTCAGAGAAAGCTGGAATTGAGACTGTGGAAGACATGTGTTCTCCTTCTATCATTTGTGTGGGCTCTCCTCCTTTGCCAAGTGATTTCCTTCTCCCTATGGCAAATTGCATTCTTGCAAAGGCAAGATCATGGAAACTATTTCTTTAAAGCCTCACATCTGTACCTACAGAGACCAGCCAAAACCCAAACCGTCTCTTTCAAGGTCAAATCTGAAGAATGGCCTCCACCAGCCTTGCTTAGGTCAACTTTGCTTTTTCATTTTTATCACTTGCAGCAAGGATTATGGTCTTTGATCCAGTTTGGGATAGGTCACCACCCTAATAAATTGGCCAGAACAAGTGGGATTTGTAAGAAAACTTGTAGAAGTAACAATAAGGATCTCACAATTAGGGTAGGAAAGGAAATATTTATTAGTAGGATGCCATGTCACGTTTTTGGAAGACAAATTAAATGTGTGTTTTGTATGTGGGGGCGGGTGTGCGCATGTGCGCGTGCACAAATACCTACCACATACTTGAACAATCTCTACTTAAAAAGATAATTTCAAATATTTCTGCTCATGGAGACAAAATATGTACATATTTTGTCAAAATTAGCATTTTGAATTGGAATGATAGCAAAATTGACCTGAATTTGAAAATGAGAACACTGTGATTGAATGAGTCCAAAAACAGGCTATAAGTTAGTGATGGAATTGACTGTTTACTGATTACTGCTGTGATTATTTGTTCCGGGGGCACTACTGCTTTCTGATATCATAGTTTCATTTATATATTTTTTGATAATTATGCCTTTGAATTAGTGCCCTATCTCTCAATCACATGAAATGGCCCTGTAAAGACTTTCTTAATTAATTAAAAACACATTTTCTATATTTCTTGAGTGAAATTTTAAAAGAATAAAAATAAATAAAAACACATTTAAGGTAGAGACATAAATTTTAAAATTAACATTTTTGTCAAAGCGTTATTTAGGTACTGAAATTTCCTGATTGAGTCAGTCTTCACAAAACAATACACACAACCCTTGAATTGAATGGGTTCCATATGCATGGGTTGAACCAACCTCAGATCAAAAACATTCAGAACAAGAACAACTATATCTGTATTGAACTTGTACATAGTTTTTTCTTGTCAATACTCCCTAAACAACACAGTATAACAAATATGTACATAGTATTAGTACAAGTAACTTAGGGGTGATTTAAATTGTACAAGAGGATGTGCACAGGTTACATGCAAATGTTACACCATTTTATATGAGAAACTTCAGCATCTGTGAATTTTGGTATCCACAGGAGTCTTGGAACTAATGCCCCACCCCTCCATGGATAGTGAGGGATGACTATATTTTGAAATTTTGATAACTAGGAACGGAGAAATGCTGTTATAAGATAGTACACAGTTTTTCTCTTTCCCTACAATTGAAGACTTGGATGCCCATTAAGGGGTAGCGAGCTCCTTGAGTTTGAGAAAAAAAGTCAATGATCTATTGACCTTATAAAAGTTGCCACTGAACCTGAGTTTAAATCTTACTAAATTCTTACTGTAGGCCAGGCACAGTAGTTAGAATTGTTAGATGTTGCATCTCATTCTGTCTTCACAACAAATCAAGGACATAGATCCTATTATTACCATCAATTTACAGATGAAGAAACCATGCCTTAGAGAACTAAGTTAACTTGCTCTCAGCTCACATAGCTAAGAAGTAACTGAGATGGTATTAGCAGACAGCAGCCTGATTCTAACATTCACCTCATCTCTCCCTAAACCCTCCAGTATTATTACAGTGTTTTGGGAGCCAGATCTGAAGCTTTTATCATGAACTGGGGGCACCTCAAGGTCTAGCCTGGACCCTTTTGTCCCCACTCAAGCTCATTCTTCATGTGTCCCTACCACCTGGATCAATTTTCTGTTTCACAGACTTGCCAAGCTTATTCCCAAGCCAGCACATTTTTCATTTGCTGTTCTCTCAAAAATAAAACAAAAATAAAAGTCTTGATATTTAGGACCACAGTATTTGAAATAATTTCTTTCTGCCACCTACTCCTGGAAGTAAGATTACCTTCTAATATACCTTGCCACTTTACTTCATAACATAGAACAGAGTCTAAAAAATCTTGTCTACTGATTTGTTTGCTATTAACTGTCTGGGTGTTTGGAAACAAACTTTGGCAGTAGGTAACAAGAAACAAATAAAACCTTTATACTCTTTAGACACAATAATTTTGCTTTTCCCTAGGGAAATGCATTTATTAATAAGTTACCATTTATCAAGCACTAAGGCAGGCATCTTACTTTCATGCATATCTGGCATATTTCATTTAACTCTTACATCTTACTTTCATGCATATCTCATTTAACTCTTACTCTAATCCTGCCAGCAGGTATTATTATCTTAATTTTCAGGTGATGATAACCCAAATGCCCATCGATGATAGACTGGACAGGGAAAATGTGGCACATATACACATGGAATACTATGCAGCCATCAAAAATGATGAATTCGTGTCCTTTGTAGGGACATGGATGAACCTGGAAACCAACATTCTCAGCAAACTGACACAAGAACAGAAAATCAAACACCACATGTTCTCAGTCATAGGCGGGTGTTGAACAATGAGAATACATGGACACAGGGAGGGAAACATCACACATTGGGGTCTGTCAGGGGGAGCTAGGGGAGGCACAGCAGGGGGTAGGGAGTTGGGAAGGGATAACATGGGGAGCAATGCCAGATATAGGTGATGGGGAGGAAGGCAGCAAACCACATTGCCATGTATGTACCTATGCAACAATCTTGCATGTTATTCACATGTACCCCAAAACCTAAAATGCAATAAAATGTATATTAAAAAATAATAAAAGAAAATAGAAATAATCTTCCAAGGTCATTCACATATTAAGTGGCCTAAAATGAGTTTATTCAATTCTAGCATCTAGGCTTTTAAGTACTAAATTCTAGCATCTAGGCTTTTACAGTGCTAAATACTGGGGAAAAATTCTTCTAAAAAGATATATAGCAGACTATTTCCAAAAGTATAAATATAGACCATAGTGTATACAGTTCCAAATATAATACAATCACAAAATGAAACATTGTATAGCCATAAAGATAGTGTTAATAAAATATCAGAATAATATTCAAAATGCTTATTTTATATCATAGTTTTAAAAGTACAAAATTTTATATGTGATATAATTACAAAATTGAAATAAACAAATTCTGCATTAAAAAACATTTAAGGGAATGAACCAAATAGTGATTTCATTTGGATGACTGAACTATGCATGACATTTCTTTTTTCTGCTTTTAAAAATTCCCTAATTATCCTTAATAAGCTCATATTAGTTATGTAATGGTGTGTTTTTAATTTCACATACATAATCTCATTTGAGACATTTAGACTTTCATGGTACATGAGTTTTCCTTCTGTGAGGAGGGCCTTGCCCTTTAACACTTTGTGCCTCATCAAACTCCATTTAACTGAACCTCTCTAGGTAAAGAGGCACAATAGATTTCTCTTGTCGTCTTGGTCATAGTAATTATGGCAGGCAGACCTTACATGTTTTCTTCTTTCATAAAGCACAGGCACATTACGAATAAGTAAGCCTGGAGAATCACTCTGCTTTGTCTTTTGCTTACAGGGTACTGATAAGGTCACAGCTGAATTTATTGACACAAAAGAGTACCTGCTTAAGCTTCTTGTTTTCCAATCACAAGCCATGCTCAATGATTCCCAGTCACCATTCTTGAGCACAGAGCTGAAATCAGATATTTCAGAGGCACTGGTCCCTTCCCCTGGAGCACACACTCAGCTCAGTTCTAGCCTTGAAGACTGTTTTTAAAACAGGCTTAGGGAGACCCATGTGTCATCTTCTAAGTACCTCTAGTGTCTTGTCCCTTGCAGTTCAAATTTCCTAGACTAATCTAACACAAATTGAGTCTTTTTTCAATTATGCCTTCTGATAACTTTTGAATTAATCTCTTCATATAGTACTTAACAGAGTCTCATTCACTATGTAGATTTAAAAAGGGCAAATTACAAATTTTAAAACATCCAGGTAGACCTATTATGCTCCAGTACTACAGCATCTCCAGTTTATAACGTTTTTTCTTGCTCTTCCAGTAGTTTGCTCTCTATTTCCAATTTAGAATGCAGTAAATGCCTTGCATAAGAAAGCGTTGTGAAAAATGTCAGGGTAACTTTTTTAAACATCATGTGTTTCTTTTTATTAATACATTAAAAATTGTGATCACATTTACTCTTCTTACAGAAAAATCAGTGAATGAAAATATTTATAAATAGGTAATAACTTCATGCAAATCTTTGGTTTTAAGTGACATTGTTTCTATTTCATAAAACATTCATATAATAAAACATCTTAAAGATGATGTGAAGAAGGGGTAAAATATACTAAAAATGTCAGGCTTCAGTAATATATAAAATATTCTAGACATATGTATTCTTATTATGGAAACTAACAAAACAAATATATTGCTACAACTTTAAGAGGAAAAAGCTCACAATATTTTTCTTATTTACCCAATTCTGTCTTAATAACTTCCCAACACTAATTGTAAAGATCAAATGAACTAGTATAAATAAAATCATCTAGTATGCTCTCTGGTACAAAATAGTTCATATTTAACTCTTATCTACTAACATTTGAGTGCACTGTCACCCACACTGGTGGTGACAATCAATGCATTTTGCATTGATTATCCTGTTTGAATTTTTTAAAAATCTTTTAACATACGCACATTCTAAAAAAAGATAACATAGTTTAGAAATGTGCCTAAACTCACACAGACAGAAAATGGTGAAGCCTGGCTTTGAACTCAAGACTGTGTGACTTCACAGCCCCTGTGGCTAACTACTGCTGTTGACCTGCTTCGCTTTGTAAAAATTTACCAGCTAGAATACACATGCAGCTAATAAGGTAAGGACTATGAATCCCGAGAGAATGTCAGTCTCCCAACCCTTGCTGTTTCAGGAAGAGACAACTTTAGCCAATAATACTAGGAGTGTTGCCATGGATGTTTGCTGTGTCAGCTGGGCTAGGCTAAGCTTAAGAAAGTGAGGACAGAAGGAAGGACAGGCATACACCTTCTTCCAGTTATTCAATCAAACACAAATTGAGGTGCTGCTGTTAAGGAATTTGTACATATATAACGACAGTCTCTCAGGATCTGCCATGAAATGAAGGAGCTTATCCTGGATGGGCCTAAATGAACCAAGTAAGCCCTATGAAGGCCTGGGCTCCTCCTGTTGATAGAGATTCCAGTCAACAACGTGGTCTGCAATTGCTTTCCGTTTCCTGGATCTTCCTAATTACCTGCCCTGTTGATTTCAGACTTGCTTAATCAGCAGCTATACACTATCACACAAGCCAATTCCTTATAATTCATGTTTCTTTATAAGTAGGTAGATTGGTAGATAGATTTGTACTTTATCAGCTTCTTTGATTGAACCCTGCCTGATACAAGTGTTGCCAGTGTTGGATCCCAATTTTGAGGAATGTGAAGCTTATACAGTTTGGTATAGATAAAAGATTTAGATATTTAGGTATTAAATATTTAGGATGATAAAATAATCAGAGAAATAATTATTTTTAAGGAACTGACAAATGCCACAAAAATTAAAATAAGAACATTTGGGAGGCTGAGGCAGGAGAATCGTTTGAACCCAAGAAGCAGAGGTTACAGTGAGCCAAGATTGTGCCCTTCATTGCACTCCAGCCTGGGCAAAAAGAGCAAAACTCTGTCTCAAAAAATCAAATCAAAACAAAATAAAACAAACAAAATAATATAATGTTTTTATTACAAACTGCCTGGCATAGCTTAAAAATAATGTTTTCTCTACAATTTTTGGCTGCATAGTCATTGTTACCCCAGATGACAAATATTTGGGAATATCATTTTATATAAGGAATATTTTCTTAAGAAAGTCCAGTCTGTACTCTAGCATGTTGGATTAAAATCTGGTTTTTAATTAAGATTAATTTTGGCCAGGCATCAATGAAAAACAAATTGTTCACTTACATTTTTAACCTGCTAATGGTTCCCATCATTTTCTACAGACTTGTTTTCAAGGCTCCAGGTATTTTGAGCACTGATGCTCCTCTACTGCCTATATACTTAAGAGTTCCAGGTACCATGGGACATGTTTTTATTGCAATTTAATCCTTGGTCCAGTACTTTCAGGGCACAACGCTGAGTGAGTTAGCACAACAGGCAGTAGGACCACTCCTGGGAATCCATTCCCACACCAGCTATCTAGAAACACCTTAAAAATGCATGCTGTGACTGTGATCAACACATCCTACGAAGAACAAAGCAAATGTGTTCTCAAACCAAATTCTCCTGAATGCCTGAAACTATCCAACAGTACCCAACCTTAGGTAAAGTATGACAACAGAAGTTATTGGAGATGGCCATTATAACTGATTGTGTATGCAATATCTTCTACAAATTGTGAATAAATATACGATCGTGTTGTGGTGGGCAGAATAATGGATCCCCAAGATGTCTGCTTTCCAGTCCTCAGAATTTGCATAATGAAGTCGTAAGTGTCTTTATAAAGGCAGCAGGAGATCAGAGAGACAAAGAGGATCTGAGCATGGAAGGAAAAGGTTGAGATGTTGTGAAGAAGAGGTCACAACCCAGGGAATGCAGACAACCAGTTTCTAGAAGCTGGAAAATGCAAGGAGACAAAAACCCCTCCCCATCCCCCACCAGAAGCCTTGAGAAGAAACACCGCCCTGCCAACACTTTGGTTTTAGGCTTCTGACCTCCAGATCTATAAGATAATAAATTGGTGTTTTAACCCACTGTGTTTGCAGGAATTTGTTACAGCAGTAAGAAGAGACTAATTAATACACAGGTATATAAATTGCTGGGCCCCTTTCAGGGGTTTTAAAGGGGCCCCATACTGGTGAGGGAGTTCTGAAGCCTAAGCTTTATTATTGCATCATCAGAAAACAAAAAGAAAAACAAACACATATAATGCATCCATGCAGAAGCCCCATGGGCTGAGAGATAGGGTGAGAATTACTTTGGCCCAGCTGGAAACATAAGACTCCAATCAATACATTTGTTCAACATACGTTTAAGAAGAAAACTCAATGCTGACACCAGCAGGTTGCCTTCAAGGCTGAGAAGAAGGCAGCCAGTGGCAATACCACTGAACGATTTAGTTCTAGCTGACGGTGCAGGCCTCATTTATCCAAACACATGTCCTAGAGGGCAGCTTCTCTGGCAAGCTCCTATCAGAGGGTCTTTCTCTTGACAGCTGACTCATGGAAGTATTTCTTCTGACCAGAAACAGTACTCTTCCCTGAAAGAAATTCTAGTGACTTTTTTTTCTTTCAAACTGTTTCCAGTAATATTTTAGTGGCTTTTGTGGTCTGGCACCCAGGCAATTTCCCTTTCTTTACTAATTGAATAGATATTAACTGAACACCTACTGTGTAACAGGCTCTACTTTAAGTACCAGGAAACAAAAATAATGTTACAGTCTTGCCTTCAAAGAGATAACAGTCAAAATGAGAAAAAATATCAATATATAAACAAAAATAACAAAATAATATGACAAAGCCATTTTGGAGAGACCAATTGCCAAGGAAGCACAGAGAGGAGCGCTAACTCTTTTTGAGGGGGAGGCTGGGTAGAAAGAAGTCAGGTCAATATTGCTCAGGGCAAGGTTTTTGGGAGTGGTAAAAATGGGGAGTGAGGGGGAGGTAATGCTGTCCAGCAAGAGATGGAAGCAAAAGCAAGGAACTGCTGGAGAAGTAACTACAGGAGTGACTATGAGAGACTTGTACTCCATGTCTAGAAGTTCAAATGTTCTGTAAAGAATGGAGATCCACAGAATGATTCCTAAGTATATGAGTGACAGGACTGTATATTTTTGTTTACTATTTGAGAAAGACATTCTATTGACAGAGTAAAGGATAGATGAGAAGGGCCTTCTTTCTGGAAGTAGTGGTCATCATGGTGGTCCCTCTTTGATATGGTATCAAGTCTGGCTCAAGCACTAGCAGCTGGGAAGACAAGGGTGGTACTTTTGATGAGTATAAGAAGAATAACTGGACCCCCTAGGAACTGGGAGTGATGAATATTTGGAGGAAAGCAAGATAACTGACTTGGGCAAGAGTGTATATATATAGTATACAGAAGAGGAGAAGATTGGGAGAGAGGAAGAAGATAAAGTTAATTTGAGGACATACTGAGTTTAGTTTTCTGTGAGACATTCTGATGATGGAGATGTGCAATAGTAAGACATATTAATAATGACAAGTGTGGTCACTTATATGGCACCATTACTAAGCACTATTATGAGCATTTTATATACATTAACTCTCTTAATTTTTATACAACTGTATGAAATGAAACTGAGTGAAACACAAAGAGGTAAGTAACTCACACAAGGTTACACAGCTGGGATATGACATCTTACTTCATATAGTTGGGTTGGAACTACCTTACTTCAAAATCCCTGCTTTTATCCTCTATAGTGCTGCCTCTCAGAAATGTGTGGGTCCCAGGAGAGGGCATGGACTGTTTCGAATATGCATATATTTCAGAGATATAAAGTGCAGAGGTGGTAGTTGAAACTTTGAATATAAACTTAAATTCACACTCTTTGATGTGTCCTTTCCCTGATATGAATACACACACACATACACACACAGAAACACACATACACAAACACATATACACAAACACACACACATACACATTTTCATGAGGTTTGATCCAGAGTCACAAAAATATACAATTCCAAATACAACTGTATGAAATGAAACTGAGTGAAACACAAAGAGGTAAGTAACTCACACAAGGTTACACAGCTGGGATATGACATCTTACTGCATATAGTTGGGTTGGAACTACCTTACTTCAAAATTTGGCAGGGGAAATTTCTTATATGTTTCACCTGCATTTTCTTCCCTTCTGTGATCTTTAAAACACTGCATTTAGATTTGGCGAGTGGTTGTGATCTACAAATTCTGTAAGTATATGTTGTCCACTTGAAAGTCTAGCTATTGCTCTCCCATTGGAATTGATTTTCTGCTTTCACAGCACCAATAATAATTAGCTTTTAAGCTTTTGTCTTTCACCATTAAGTAGCCTCTTTCACTTAACTTATCACAGCCTTTTTGCAAGGGAACAATGTCACAGTTCTCTTCCATTATGTTGTAAGGAATACAGTAAGAAGAAACAATATTCAGCTTTCCCAATACCAAATCTGTATTAGGGCTCTCCAGAGAGACAGAACTAACAGAACATGTATATAGACATATGATAGTGGACTTATTAGCAGAATTGAGTCATGCAATTATGGTGGCTGATAAGTCCTATGACAGGCTATCTGCAAGCTGAAGGCTGTGGGACAGCGATAGTATGGCTCATTCCAACTCCCAGGGCTTCAGAACCAGGGAAGCCAATGGTGTAACTTTCAGTCAGAGGGCGCTGAAAGCCTGAGGACCCAGGTAACCACTGGGTAAGTCTTGGAGTCTAAAGGTTGGTGAGTCAGTCCAGAGCTCTACAGTCCAAGGCAGCAGAAGAAAATCTCAGAGAGAGACTAATTCACCTTGTGTATTCATTCACTCCAGGCTCTCAGACAATTAGATGGTGCTCTCCAACACTGAGAGCATGTCCCGTCCAGTCCGCTCTGACTCACACACTACTCTCGTCAGGAAACACCCTCACAGACACACCCAAAATAATGCTTTACCAGGTTTTTAGGTATTCCTTAATCCAGCCATGTTGACATCTAAAATTAAATCTCACAAGTTTAGCCCTTGTCAACTTGGTACCCATATATATCTATTTAAGCCGTATTTTATTTCCAAGTAAAAACAATAACATGATATGGTCTGGATGTGTGCCCCTTCTAAATCTCATGTTGAAATGTGATCCCCGGTGCTGGAGGTGGAGACTAGTGGGAGGTACTGAATCATGGTGAATCTCTCATGGATGGCTTAGTGCTATACCGTTGGTGATGAGTGAGTTCTTGCTCAGTTCACTTGGGATCTGGTTGTTTAAGAGTCAAAGATCTCCTCCTTTTCTCTCTCTGGCTTCCACTCTTGCCATGTGACATGCCAACTATCCTTTTGCCTTCCACCATGATTGTAAGCTTCCTGAGGCCTTCACCAGAAGCAGAGGCCCACACCATGCTTCCTGCACAGCCTGCAGAATGTGAGCCAATTAAATCTCTTTTCTTTATAAATTACCCAGCCTCAGGTATTTCTTTATTGCAATGCAAGAACAGACTAACACACAAAGTAGTAATTTCACCTAATGTGATGAAACTAACATGAAGCAATTATCTTGCATACAAATGAAAATGCAATAATCCCTTCCCCAGAATTGGGCTTTCGGGATTTCAATCTTTATATTTAGGATTTTGTTTTTTGGGATTATGCTAGGCACCAGGTTTCATGAGTACAGTCTCAAAACACTTGAATGAGGCAAATGAAATTGACCGAAAGAGAATTATTTAGCCTGAAAGGAAATATTCCAGCTGTACATGATGGCTCACACTATAATCCTAGCACTGTGGGAGGCCAAAGTGGGAGGATCACTTGAGCTCAGGAGTTAGAGAGCACCCTGTGCAACAAAAATGCAAAGATTAGCTGGATGTGGTGGCACAGGCCTGTAGTCTCAGCTACTCTGGAGGCTGAGGTGGGAGGATCACCTGAGCCTGGGAGGTGAAGATTGCAGTAAGCTGAAACTGTACCACTGAACTCCTGATGGACAACAGAATGAGACCCTATCTAAAAAAAAGAAGAAAGAAAGAAAGAAAGCAAATCTCACAAAACACACAAAATCATTTACTGCCATATTTCTGAGGGGTAAATTTGACTTCTCCCAGTGGGAAGTGTCACCCTGTCTTTTTCTCTTCATGTACTGCTGGACCCCCCATTCCTTATTTTGCATCATTAGGGTAAGACTGGTAAAAGTTAAAACCTTAAAAAAGCTTGTTTCTAAATATAGTGTTTATTTAGTAGGAATGTTATAACATGCTACAGAGTACATAGTATATTATAGTTAAAATAATAATCAAAGGTGTGGAAAGTAAAATCCATTATTAATCTTTTTATAGTGATAATATCAATATAAAATTATGCTATACCATAAAATATCTTTCTGAAGCTTGTGCTAAATTTTCTGTTTTATGATCTTTAAACAATTAAGAAGCCATAAAGGTAGAAACCTGATGACAGTAATTATGAAGATGTAACTGAAATCATTAACTTTCACCATACCTAAGCAGTTTCAAAATATCCCCGTATTTCAACACATTATTTGCAGATCTTTAACATAAAGGTTGCTTTTCTAATAAATATAGGGAAAACATCTTACTAACAGTCAATAAAGGCAAATAAGCATCCAGAGGAGTATAATCAAAGTTGATGAAATGGGCTAGGATATTAGTGTCCTTTTGGTATTATTAAACCACTGGCCTGAGAACTGACCTCCCCCCAGAATAGTTCTCTTTTTCTGTGATCGAATATTGATAAATGCCTCACTTATTCTCTTCATTTGCACACTTCATCTGTGTCATTTTCTAGATTAGTTTTTGTAATAATGTACTTCTTTGTCCACCCCTACATTTCTTAATGTTTGAAATTAGTATCTCTTGACCAAGCTCCTCAAAGGTAGGTAATAAACTTCTTCATCTGGGGAGGAAATCAAGAAGGTTTAGACCAAAAATTTAATAGCACAGAATAATAGAACACATCACATCACTTGCTTTTTCTCTAACCCTACTCCACAGTGTTTTCCCCATTCTCATCTGCTTTCAGAAATTAGGCAAAACTTCATTGGCCCTTTACCACTGGGCTCCTTTCTGCCTCTACTCAGCCTCATCTCTTCATCCCTCATACCCCATCTGAATGCCCTATTATTACACTGGACGTTGATAAAGTCAGAAACAATGTAAATTCCACTTAAACTTCTCTGTGCCCAGCAACATGGTTAGAATGGCATAGCTTTGATTAATTAATGAGTTTTTTTAAATAAATGAAGAGGGTTCTTCCTCGCTTTCCTAGTCCTTCAAGGAACCGTAGCCCTCATTCTGAGCTCTAGTCATTGGATGGTCTGTGCAAACTGTTTTTGGCCTCCCTGTCTCTTTAGTCTTAAAACTGCCCCATCCCCAGGGCTGACAAGAGCTGCATTCCACTTTCTGGACAGAAACACAGCTATAATTAAGCATTAATTTGGCTGCACTTTGACCCACTTGCTTGATGCTAAAAGTCAAGCTAGCATTGGTTACTGACCATTTGCACCCCCGTTGTTCCTACAGACAGGATTTCTGACACTAGCGTCATAAGACTGTTTCAGAATTGATTTGCATCCCAATTGTTCCTACAGATAGGATCTCTGACTTTACAATCACAAGGCTTTTGTTTAAGAATCTATCACCTAAGATATTTTTCAAACTCCAAATTCCAGCCACAAGTTCGAGGATCCCCCTCAGAGGAATGGGACCAGCATGAAAACACAGCTTCTTCCTCTCCCTGTCTCATGAATTCCCCCAGCACGCTTCAACCAATTAACGATCTTCACGCTTCGGCCCATGCGAAAACCATTAAAATCCTAACCCCAAATTCTCCTGAGAGATGGATTTGAGGTTTCCTCCCATCTCGTCATTCAGTGATGCTATGATTAAACCTCTTCCTCTGTTGCAACCCAGAGTCTTAGTGTATTGACTTGCTGTGTGCATCAGGCATCCAACATATTCCCATTACAGGCTTTCCCACATTCCTATCTGCTTAGACGTGTGGTGATTTCAGAAATTAGGCAAAACTGGTAAGATCCAACCTTGTTTTGACAGGTTATTATCCTTCCATCCCATTTATTTTCTGGAAAAGTATTATGTTGATTATTTGAAATTTGGTTGATATTGTGCTTTTCCTACAGAAGTTTAGTCCTGTCTATTTCAGTCTCATATCAAAAATACTGCATGAAAAGACATCCCAGGCAGAAGGTATTTTCTTTGCTGTATTCATTTTTATCAGGTCTCCCCCCTGACCTTGTATCTACTTTCCTTGCTACATCATAAGCTCTAAGAAGACACATACTGTGTATTTTCCTCAAACCCAGTTTGCAACTTTGTTAATTTTACCTCTAAACATACATAGTACCTCTCTACTTTTCTCCATATTTAATGTTATCAGCAATGGCACTTCCCTTATGGCTGAGCAACCAGGGTATGTACCCCTGGGCTTCCAGTTTTTCTGGGCCCAATTTTGCCCACTTCTACCTTTATCCTACCCTGCAGGACAAAGAATCTTTGAGGCCGAGGGTTTATACCCTCGAAAGTTCATAACCCCATTTCTCCATCCCTTTTGTTGGGACTCAAAAAGCAATACCCCAAAGACTGGCACTCTGATATGCTGAGAAGCTTTTGAATATGCCTCAGAATCAAGGCCCTCTAACTTTGTCTTGTGTCCCCACTTCCAATTACAGGGAGAGAGTCTCTTTTAAATTTCCTTATCTGACCAAGAAAGCTTCTTCCAAAAGAAATAAATCCTCACCCTAGTGATCTCATTAAATAACCAGGAAAAATCAACCATCTGAGGAGAGACTTGGAGTTATCACCACACCCAGACAGAGTTTTCATCTATTCTTCTAAAAGTAGCACCAAGAAATTACTTGAGGGAATTAATCTGCCTAATTATCCATTTGTTCCTGTGCAGCTCTACCTCTCACTGTTTTTTGGTAATTTTTTTTCCAGCAAATCCCCAGAGCACTAAGGGGAATTTTTCCCTTGCTGCTATACTTTCCAAGTGCAAAGGACCACGGAATTTCTGCCTAAATGACTAGAATGTTCACTTGCATGTGTGAGTGTTTTCAATGGACAAGGGAAGGGAGTGGGGAGTCCTGCCCCCATTCCTATCTGCTTAGAGGTGTAGCTGATTTCAGGAAGTAGGCAAAACTGGTAAGATCAAACCTTGTTGTGACATGTTATTAACCTTCCCTTCCATTTATTTCCCTCCATTTTTCCTATGGAACTAGTTCCACAAATATTACTGATGGACCTAATCATCCCAATACCAGTGCTCATTCTTTTAACCTATACCTAACGCCTTCTCCACACAGCATCCAAACTACAAATCAGATCCTAGTGTTTTGCTATTAGAATAGCCCTTTTACTTCTCATTGAACTTACAAGGGTCCTCAAGGCTTAGAAGACACAGACCTTCACTTTCTACCATTCTTGTCCTCACTTTTCAAGTTCCAGTCACATGGGCCTCTTCTTTGTACTCAGTCTTTCCTCAGAAGGATTCTTCCCTCTGCCACAGATTTCCCCATAACCGAACTTTCTTGATCAAGTCATGCCTCAAAATAAACCTTTTCAAGTAGGTCCTCCATGGCCACCCAATCTAAGTCAACACGTCGCTGTCACCCCCATCACTCCTGAACTCATTATCCTGTTCAAAATAGTAATTATTACTATCTAAATTCTTACATTTGAATGTTTGCTTTATTTTAGTTGTTTTTCTCCTTGCTATAGAAGGGAATAAGTGCATGGTAGTAAAGTTCTTACCCATCATATTTACTGATAAATATCAAAGCCTTGAAGAGGTATTCAAGTAGACATTCAAAATGTAGTTTTAAAGAAAGGAAGGAGAAAAGGAAGAAAATGAGGATGAGAGGGAGGGAGGGGGAAAAAGTATGAGGTCAAGCAGGGTTGGTCTGTGTTGACAGAGACTTAGAAATCCACCTTTTGGAAATCCTCTGACTACCTCCTCTTCTTCCACTCCAAAAATAAATACATAACCTGATCTAGCTATTAAATCTGTCAGTTGAAAGATTGGGACATCTGTAAAAAAGATTTGTTTTTTTCCTAACGTTTTATGTCAGATAACAAAAATGAAAAAAGCTTGACCACCTTTACCATTTCTTGTTTCTCTTTCTTTCCTTACAAAGCCACAATCATTTCCTTAGAAGTGCTATGGTCTGAGAATCTCTGAAATGTTAATCTTTAAGAGAAAATCTATTGTGCCATCATTTAGGTATTAAAAAATGACAGAAATATTTATCAAATAGGCTGTGCCAGGCACTGTTCTGACATCTGTTTTATTTTCCTCTCCAGGAAGTGTTTTATTCTTATATAGTAAGAATATGTAAGGTTTTAAGTTATATATATATATATATATATATATATATATATATAAATATATAAAAATATATGAGAATAAATGATTTTATTCTTGTATAATAAGCATATATAAGGCAGCAATTAATTTCCTAAAAGACAGGGCAAATGCCAGGGAAGAGAATAACATAGCAGGAGAGAACCAGGCTAACTACTTAAGAAAGATTCTATCTATCAAATGAGTCATATCTCCAAGGAGATCAGGCTTAGAATTCTGCAAGAAATTTGGTGAACAATTTTAAGACAAATAACCACATTTTAAGTGGCAGCACAGCTATAGTTGTGAAAATGTAATTGTGCAGGTTAATTGAATAGTAAGTGACAATACTTCAACATAAACAGAACCTATTACCTATATTCTCCCCCATCTATGACAAGAGAAGAGCAATATCCAACATCCAATTATGTCAGAGTTTCTATTTCTGCCTTCAATTTTCATATTACTATTTTCGGTATAAAAAGTTCAGTTCAGATAAGAGGCTTTAAGATTTTTTTCTGAATGAGTAAGAGTATACGATCTGTTATATTTAAGTAGAGAGATGGAGAGAAAGAGAGAGCAAGAAATGCAAGGAAGAAAAGTGATTGAAGGACAAAAGGAAGGAAGAAAAATGGAGAGGAAGAAAATGAAAAGTGATCATATGCAACAGGAAAAACTATGACTATAGCCAAAAACAATAAAAAAATATGATAATGAAAAATAAAATAGTAATATTTATGCAAATTAGTTTACTTTTAATGTTAATATAATTCTTAATATTGGCTTGAGGAGAAGTTCAAAATGAATAGCTCAAGAAAAAATTCACACAAATCTACTTTATTATTCAGTGTAAATTGCCATTATGTATGATTTTCTAGATATTGGAGTCACATGCAGAAATGAAAGCACCTGAGGTAAAGAAAAAGTGACAAGAAACACCACTAAGTACAGCAACGAGACTCAAGTGTCTGTCAAATTAAAAATTATGACTAGGTGCTATAAATACAACAAGAAGGTAAATGCAATAAAAGTGTAGTTTTGACTAACGTGATGTCAGCTATTCATTTGATAGACTAACCTTTGGACAGGTTGATTATAGAAATCACAACCAGAATGTCTTTTACAAAATTCTGTAAGAAATATTCTATTTAATTTTATAAAATCAATATACTGTTATATATTTAATTTTATAAAAACCATAAAACTATTATAATTATACCTAAACTAAATGGTATGTATCAAGAGAAATTTATAATTCTTTTGGAATATGATTTAATATTAAAGCAGAAATCAATGACTCTGTTAAGCACAGTTGATTTTAACTAAGCTGGAGGAATATAGACAATTCTTAGACTAAGTAGGTAACAGAAAAATGTGAAAGACCAAATATCTCTTTCAAACATGGATGACCAAAGGGTAAGTAGCTTCCATACACTCTTAAACTGCAGTGCAAAGAAGTGAGTGTGGGAAACATCAGTTTTCTTAGAAAATCTGAATATCATTATTTCACATGCATGAAAAAGAATGAACTGTGTTAAATGTGAGTATGTTTTGTTGAAGCAGTGCCTGGATAGGAAAGCCATAGTAAGATGGGTTCCTTATGTATGATGTTAGAGTGTTGTTCTTCCTGTCATTAACCAAGGACACAAAATCGGAAACTATATGCCATTCAATGCTTTTGTACCCATAAGATTGCTAGTTTGGTGAAAAAGATCTCAAAATAAAATAATAAATACTTCTTTGATGTGTATTTTTAAATTGTAATGTTCAGTGTAGCAATTTTTAATTTAGTTTCAAAATCTATAACAAAAATTACTTACTATTTTAATTACTTCCTGTTTTACAGTTATTTCATAGATGCAATCTAGCACCATCAATAACTGAGCATAGCTTTGGTTATCCTGTAATATGTTAGCTATCTAGAAACTCAGGATATATACAGAAAAATTATAAAACTGGATGTAAGCAATTAAAAAAAATTAGCTAGGCATGGTGGCACACATCTGTAGTCCCAGCTACTCAGAGGCTGATGTGGCAGGATCACTTGAGCCCAGGAGGGCACTGGAGGCTGCAGTGAGTCATAATCACACCACTGCACTCCAGCCTGGGTGATGGAATGAGAACTTGTCTCAAAAAGAAAAAAAATTAATAAAGTTAATACCTGAAAAGAAAAGGTTTGGAGGGGGAGAGATCTTTAAGTGAAACAAAATGCACAATCCATAAAACAAAGCAGACATGTTTAACAACATAAAAAACCTTTAAGTTGGTAAAATGAAAGATATCGCAAAGTCCAAACACAGACAAAGTCACAGGGGGAAAGAGTTAAAGTATATCTATTAAGAGCTAACACTTCCCCCTCGAAACAGTCCAGTGAGGGAGGTCTTAGTATCCTCTCCATTGTATAAATGAAGAAATTGAACAATAGGGAAGATGAGACACTTCCCCAAAGACACACTGGTAAGAGGTGTGGAAGACAGGATATGAAGGCAGGTAGTCTGACACCAGTCTGTGCTGGCAACCCTGAAAACTGCAACACTTGATGAGTAACAAAGCTCTCCTTTCCAAATTTTACTCTTCAGTTGATAATTTGTAACAAATGCCAATCATTATTTTTGGTCTTTTAATATACATTATCCCCAATTTATATGAAAAACCAACTAGGCAATTGTAAGTTTCCCTATAAGCTGGTGAAAGAAATTTGAGTTTTGACAAATTAATTAACATTCAAAATCACACAACTAGTAAATATTACTACACCACTTTCTTAACTTTACAAAGTCCATGGCAGAGATTACTACAATAATGACATTTACTATTTTTGCAAAATCAGCCATATATATTAAGGCTTATTTGCAGAAAGGAGTGATATGGTAAAGTGACATAATCTGTAACTTGGAGATAATCATGGAAATTTAGCATAATATTAAAACCTTCAAACAAAGGATAAATTTAGCTATTTACAAAAATTATCTGCCCTAAGGAATAGCCAGAAAATAGATGATTGCAAGCAAATGTAAAAATTTAAGTTCTTTAAATTATGCAGGTAACATTACACAAAGCTATTAAAATAAATGAAGAAAAATGGTTGAAATACATAACAATGTATCATAATAACTGGACTGCACCAGTGATCTAATTGATTATATTCTATTTATAGGTATACTTGCATCAGCATCACTCTCTATGGGGTCTAAAGAAATAGTAAATAATAGGGTATCTCCAACAATGTTTAGGGGATTAGAAACTGTATGAGCAGCTATCTCAAACTTTTCAGTTTTTTTTTCCTTTGAATTGGATAAAAAGGAAAATCAAAATCAAAATTTTCAAAATTAGAAACATGTATTCTAAATCACTGGCAATAACAATAACATTATGATTTTAACAAGCCTGAATGTTTTAAGGAAGTATATTTAGTTAGATAACTAACCACACTAATGGCCAACTATCAAGACAGCATTTAAAACAATGAAAGAAGAGAGGCCTTTATTTAGTCCATCAAAACCCCATTGCTCAGACTTTAAGTTATAAACTTTTTGGTTTATAATTTATTTGTGACATTCTGAAATACAGAAAGAATAAACTTATCAAGAGACACAAACGGTCCCATGTCTTTGACCTTCTATTTCTCTTGTAATAAATATAGCAGCGTTTTATTTTACACGGCTTTTTTTTCCCCCGGAGGTATATTAGTCCATTCTCATGCTGCTGTAAAAAACTGCCTGAGACTAGGTAATTTATAAAGGAAAGAGGATTAACTGACTCACAGTTCTACATGGCTGGGGAGGCCTCAGGAAACACAATCATGGTGGAAGGTGAAGCAAAACTTCCTTCTTCACATGAAGGCAGGAAGAAGTGCCGAGTAAAGAAGAAAAATCCCTTGTAAAGCCATCAGATCTCATGAGAACTCACTATCACGGGGAAGAGCATGGGGGTAACAGTCTCCATGATTCAATTACCTCCTACTGGGTCCCTCCCATGACAACAGGGGATTAAGGGAACTACAATTCAAGATGAAATTTGGGTGACTAAACAGAGCCAAACCATATCATTCCACCCTGGTCCATCCAAAATCTCATGTCCTTACATTTCAAAACATAATTGCCCCCTTTCCAACAGTCCCACAATGTCTTAGCTAATACCAGCATTAATCCCAAAGTCCAAGTCCAAAGTATCATCTGAGACAAGGCAAGTTCCATCCACCTAGAAGCCTGTAATATCAAAAGCAAATTAGTTACTTCCTGGATACAATGGGGTTACAGGCATTGGGTAAATACACCAGTTCCAAATGAGACAAATTGGTCAAAACAAAGGAGCTACAGTACCCATGCAAATCTGAAATCTAGTAGGGCAATCATTAAACCTTGAAGTTCCAAAATGATCTCCTTTGACTCCATGTATCACATCCAAGTCATGCTGATGCAAGAGGTGGGCTCCAACCACTTAGGCAGCTCAATCCCTGTGGCTTTGCAGGATATGGTCCCCCTCCAGGATCCCTTCATGGCTGACATTGGGTGTCTGTGGCTTTTCCAGGTACATGGCGCAAGCTGTCAGTGGATCTACCATACTGGGGTCTGGAAAATGGTTGTCCTCTTCTCACAGCTCCACTAGGCAGTGCCCCAGTGGGGACTATGTGGGGGATCAAACCCCACATTTCCCCTCCACACTGCCCCATTAAAGGTTCTCTATGAGGGCTGCACTTCTGCCTGCACATTCAGGCAGTTTCATACATCCTCTGAAATCTAGGTGGAGGTTCCCAAACCTCAGTTCTAGTCTTCTGTGCACCCACAGGTACCCATCACCTCCTGGAAGCTACCGTGACTTGGGGTCTGCACCCTCTGAAGCAATGGCTTGAGATGTACCTTTGTCCCTTGTAACCATGGCTGAGGCTGAATCAGCTGGGACCCAGGATACCATGTCCCAAGGCTGCAGAGAGCAGGGAGGCCCTGGGTCCAGCAGTGCTAACCATTTTTCCTTCATAGGCCACCTGACCTGTGATGGATGGGGCTACCGAGAAGGTCTCTGACATGCCCTGGAAATATTTTCCCCATTGTCTTGCTGATTAACATTTGGCTCCTTATTACTTATGCAAATTTTTGCAGACTGTCGAATTTCTCCCGAGAAAATGGGGTCTTCTTTTCTATCTCATTGTCAGGCTGTAAATTTTCCAAACTTTTATTCTCTGCTTCCTCTTGAACACTTTGCCACTTAGAAATTTATTCTGCCAGATACCCTAACTCATCTAACTGAAGTTCAAAGCTCCTCAGATCTCTAGGGAAGGAACAAAATGCTGCCAGTCTCTTTGCATAGCAAGAGACACTTTTACTCCAGTTCTAAAAAGTTCCTTATCTCCATTTGAGACCACTTCAACCTGGACTTCATTGTCCATATCACTATCAGCATTTTGGTCAAAGCCATTCAACAAGTTCTCTAGGAAGTTCTGAACTTTCCCTCATTTTCCTATTTTCTGAGCCCTCCAAGTCTCTATGAAGTTCCAAACATTCCCATATGTTGTCTTCTTCTGAGCCCCCAAGATGGTTCTAGCCTGTGCTTGTTACCTAGTTCCAAAGTTGCTTCTACATTTCTGGGTATCTTTAAAGCAGCACCCCCACTTTCTGTGATACCCATTTACTGTATTAGTCCATTCTCATGCTGCTATAAAGAACTGTCCAAGACTGGGTAATTTATAAATGAAAGAGGTTTAATAGACTCAGAGTTCCACTGGGCTGGGAAGGCCTCAGGAAACTTATAAGCGTGGTGGAAGAGGAAGCAAATACATCCTTCTTCACATGATGGCAGGAAGAAATGGCAAGCAAAGAGGGAAAAGCCCTTCATAAAACCATCAGATTTCATGAGAACTCACTATCAGGAGAATAGCAGCAGGGGGGGTAACCACTTCCATAATTCAATTAACTCCCAGTAGGTCCTTCCCAGGACACATGGGGATTATGGGAACTACAATTCAAGAGGGGATTCGGGTAGGGACACAAAGACAAACCATATCCAGGGGGAAGGATTATAAATATAAATCAATTTCTCCAGTTAGAAATATGTCTGAATTGATTGGTAGAATCAACTTCCTTCATGTTCAAAGGTAAGGCTCAGTTCTTGGATATCATATCATTCATTCCAGCCATGAGAGATTTTCTTAGTAAACAGGTAGCATCACTAGATGGTATATTTAATTTGTTGTTCATTAATTTATATATGTATGTATGTATGTATTATATATATTATTTTGAGTTTGTGATGCATGTGCAGGTTGTGCAGGTTTGTTACATAGGTAAAATGCCCCATAGTGGTTTGCACACCTATGAAACCATCACCTAGGTATTAAGCCTAGCATGAATCAGCTATTTATCCTCATGTTCTCCCTTCCCCCACTCCCCATTCTACAGGCCCCGGTGTGTGTTCTCCTCTCTGTGCCCATGTATTATCATTATTGAGCTCCCACTTATAAGTGAGAAGGTTTGGTATCCGGTTTTCTGTTCCTGCATTAGTTTGGTGAGGATAATAGCTTCCAGCTCCATCTGTGTCCCTGCAAAGGACATGATCTCATTCCTTTCTATGGCTGCATAGTATTCCATGGTGTATATGTACTACATTTTCTTTATCTAGTCTATCACTGATGGGCATTTGGATTGATTCCATGTCTTTGCTATTGTAAAAAGTGCTTCAATGAAGATACATATGCATGTTTCTTTATAACAGAATGATTTATGTTCATTTGGGTATGTACCCAGTAATGGGATTGTTGGGTCAAATGGTATTTCTGGTTCTAGGTCTTTGAGGAATTGCCACACTGTCTTCCACAATGGTTGACCTAATTTGCATTCTCATCAATAGTGTAAAAGCATTTCTATTTCTCCATAGCCTTGCCAGCATCTGTTGTTTCTTGACTTTTTAATAATCACCATCCTGACTGACATGAGATGGTATCTCAGTGGTATTGATCTGCATTAATGGAAATATTAACAAGAGGTGATAAATTGTTGATAAAACGTATCTGAAATATTTGCTGTGAAAATTGCTATTTCAATTTAATAGTCATAGAGAATAGATTTTTTCCAGTTGAAAAGTCTTAAAAATGTAGTACAATGTGTTAGGAAGAGTTATTATTCAAAATTATTTTTGTTTTAAATTTGAATATTCCTTAGTGAATTTTCAATTGAAATATACTAATTCTTATTTATAATAATTTCTGTAAAACATAATAATGCTCTTTACTGTAAACAAATTTAATGAATTCTGTTAAAGTGACACTTAAGGAAGTTATTCCAAATTAACTGGGAAACATTTTTATAAACTCTTCTTTTTCACTTTATACCTATATAACCTATTTCTGATTTGGTATTTCTTACTGGATGTTGCAAAGGTAAAATATACCTCCCAACTACCCCTTACCCCCAATCTAATTTTCTTTCAAGATTCTTACTCAGTGAATAAAACCATCACCTATCTGTCTGCGTAGACCACTACTTCCTTCTTGCTCATTTTTTCTTTATTAAAAGTTCTTCCCATTTTAACTCATAATTATATCAAATCTATCAGTCCTTCCACACCCTCTGAGGCCATATTAACCTATTCTACCACCACCTCTGTTGCTCTTACTACAGTAGCCAGCTGTCTGGTATTCCAGCAATTATCCTGCACTGTAACCCACAGAGATGCTTCATTTATTCTAGGAATTTTTCAAAACATAAACATGATGATGTCATCTCTGTGCTTTTATGGTTTCCCATTACTCATAAGATAAATATAAACTTTTTAAATGGCATCTAAGAATCTACATGGTACAGCTTCTATAACCTTCTTCTGTTTTACCCTCACCTCTTTTCAACATATTTTACACACCATTCTTCTCACTAGACTCTTTTAAGATGACTGTATTTGTCATTTGACTCCTAGTAAGCTTAGTATAATTGACAACACTATAGAGAAATCTCCTACATTTTCAGCAGAAGTCAAATCCTTCTGTTTTAAAATTTTATAGTGCCAAATCCTTCACATTCTGAGCATGAACAGGACTTATGATTCTATATTTACTTATATGAATATTTGATTTATGTCTGGATCTCACAATAGACTGTAAGCTCAAGCTGTAAGAGACATTGTTTGCTTTTCTCATCATTATATTCCCAGTAGCTGCAAAGTGCTGGTACAAAGCAGTCTCTCACCAAATACTTGTAGAATTATTTCTTTATTGTATAACATGAATACTAGTGGATGCGTGGATGGGTATTTGTGAATTATGACTTTTTTTTTTCCATTGAAGCTTTAATTAGCTAGGCTTTAAGTATGCATATATATATATCATACGTACTTACAAAGTCTGCTCAGTTAAATTAATTATTCTTCAAAAAACTGCATAAACATGTCTTTAATTAGGCAAAATGTTGCTTAGACAAAAGTTTTAAGGAGTCAATCTTTAATAAATGAGTCGTAGATTTGTTAGCAATGGGATGTAAGTATAACTTTTGATTTTTTAATGAAAAAGAAACAACTAAATTACAACAGTGGAGATCTTTTAAGAGGCAAAGCAAAATCATTTTATAAAATTATTCATGTTTCTCAAACCACCACTGGAATTCTGTCTCAGAAAAAAATAATTAAATCTGTTTACATTTATCACATAGTATAGAACAAATTGCAACATGTTGGCATCCCAGTCAGACCTCAATCTTAATCATACTCAGGCCCTTGAAATGAAGTGAACTAGAATTAAGCATTAAGACTTTTTAGAAAAACTGTGTAATATTCAACCCCCTAATACAAGCCAATACAAGAATGTGCTTTTATTGTCAGTTTTACTCATTTCTTTTCTTTCTCTTTTCATGTTTTTTTTTTTTTTCCCCTGAGATGGAGTCTTACTCTGTCACCCAGGCTGGAGTGCAGTAGCGTGATCTAGGCTCACAGCAACCTCTGCCTCCCAGGTTCAAGGAATTCTCCTGCCTCAGCCTCCCGAGTAGCTGGGATTACAGGTGCCCACCACCATGACCAGCTAATTTTTTGTATTTTTAGTAGAGACAGGGTTTCACCATGTTGTCAGGCTGGTCTTCATTTCCTATCCTTGTGATCTTCACCTGCCTTGGTCTCCTAACATGCTGGGATTACAGGTGTGAGCCACCACATTTGACCCAGATTTACTCATTTCTATCTATAGTGATTTGTACTATTTTACTGAGGTATTTTCTTACAACTGACTTGTCATATCTCACATTCTTTTACGTATTTCTCATCACATATACAGAAAGCTTTCTCTCAAAACCAATGATTGTCTCAATTTCTTTCTCTCTGTTGCTGTAATTATCAATGATCCTTTTTCTGTTACCTCCATACTGCTTGTAATGTTTGGCTTCTGTGTCTTATACTTGTGACATTTTGTATCTTTTGAGTGATTTCATTTTTATCTGATTTTATTCCCTAAAGTTTGAGTTAAACATTCAACTACATTTTTCATTTACAAGCAACCACTCTACATTGTCTACTCTGAAAGAACAGGCAAACATTAAGAAAAACAAGGAAAGTCACTGTTCTTGAGCAGTTCACTGCATAATTTCTGAAACAGATCCACCCATTGATATTAATATTATAAGCCAGCCTAAAATACATGTCCTAATAAAGATATAAATAGAATACTGTAGAAGTGAATGGGTGGAAGCTGTGTTTATACCTACAACTCCCAAATTATGTGTTAAGGTGCTCCAAGATGCCACAGCAAACTCTCAGATTATTCTGTTGTATTTGAAATATTTGGAATAACATAGTAACATATGTCAGCCAGTACATGTGAACTACCACTATTAAGTTGCATGGATCTAAGAACTTAAGGTTAACTCTGAACTATTTCTATTGCCCAAGGGAGCTATGGGAAGGTTCCCTAATGTGAATAATCAACAATAACATTACCAGAAATTAGAATCTTAAATCAATATCTCTCATGAATATAGATTTCTAAATCCTGAACAAAATGTTAGCAAATCAAATCCAACAATGTATAAAAAGAATCATACACCATAATCAGGTAGAATATATATCCCAAGTATGGAATCCTAGTTTAGCGTTTGAAGATCAATTAATGTAATCCATCATGTCAACAGGATAAATAAAAAACCACGTGATTTTATTAAAAGATGTACAAACGTGTTTGAACAGAATCTAATACCTATTTACGATAACATCTCCCAGAAAACTACAATGTATTAGTTCGTTTCATGCCACTCATGAAGACATACCTGAAACTGGAAACAAAAAGGTTTAATTGGACTTACAGTTCCACATGGCTAGGGAGGCCTCAGAATCATGGCAGGAGGCAAAAGGAACTTCTTGCATGGCAGCAGCAAGAGAAAATGAGGAAGAAGCAAAAGCAGAATTCCCTGATAAACTCATCAGAGCTCATGAGACTTATTCAAAATAGCAGAAAATAGCACAGGACAGACTGGCCCCCATGATTCATTTACCTCCCTCTGGGTCCCTTTCGCAACAAGTGGGAATTGTGGGAGATACAATTCAAGTTGAGATCTGGGTGGGGGGCACAGTCAAACCATATTGTACAAATAGAGAAAAACTTCCTCCACTAGATAAAGAACATATATAAAAATCTACGGCTAACATCATACTTACTGGCAAGAAATGTGAAGCTTTTCCACTTAAATCATGAAAAAGGCAAGGATGCTCCCTCTCACCACTGATTTGCAACATTTTACTGGAAATGTTACCTACTGCAGTAAGGAAAAAAGAAAGAAAAAGTATACAGATTGGGGAAGAAAAAAAGTTTCTTTGTTTAAAGGGACATGATCATCTAGGTAGAAAATCAGAAAGATTGACAAAAATATGCCTGTAACTAATAAGTGATTTTAGTAAGGTTGCATAAGTCAAGGTTAACATACAAAAGTCAGCAGCTTTCCTATATGCTAGCCATAGACAAGTGTAATTTGAAATTTAAATGACAGCCATTTACATAAGCACACATACAATATGAAATTCATAGTGTATTAGGCTGTTATTACATTGCCATTAGGAATATCTAGAATAGGTAATTTATAAAGAAAAAGAGGTTTAATTGGCTCACTGTGCTATACAGGAAGCATAGCAGCATCTGCTTCTGCAGAGGCTTCAGGAGGCTTAATATCATGGCAGAAGGTGAAGTGGGTGCAAGTGAGCCTCTCACATGGTAGGAGCAGGAACAACAGAGAGAGCTGGAGGGCAAAGTGCCACACACTTTTAAACAACTAGATCTTATGTGAACTCAGAGCCAGAGTTCACTTATCACCAAGGGGATGGCCCAAGCCATTCATGAGGGATCTGCCCCCATGATGCAAACACTTCCCACCAGGCCTCGCCTCCCACACTAAGGGTTATATTTCAACACGATTTGTGTAGGGACAAATATCCAAACTATATCACTTATGTATAAATCTAACAAAATATATAAGGTATATATGAGGAAATATAGAAAAGTCTGATTAAAGGTAACAAAGGAGAACTAAATAAATCAAGAGATAGTCCATGTTCATGGACAGTAAGACTCAATATTGTGAAGATATCAGTTCTCCCAACTTGATCTATAGATGCAATGCAATCTCAAAATTCCAGTAAGTTATATTGTAGATATCATCCAATAGATTCTCAAGTTTATAAAGAGAGAAAAAGACCCAGAACAGTAAATTCAATAGTGAAGAACAAAGTTGGAGGACTGATACTACCTGAAGTCAAACTTTCTATAAAACTATGTAGTAACCAAGGTGGTGGACATCAGTGAAAGAATAGACAAATAGATCAATGGAACAGAATAGAGAGCCCAGAAATAAACCTACATAAATACAGTCAATTGATTGATTAGCAAAGGCAACATAATGGAGCAATGATAGTCATTTTAACAAATTGTGCTGGAACAACTTGACATCTACATGAAAAATATTAATCCAGCCCATTGACTATACTTACCTTTCACAAAAATCAACTCCAAATAAATGGACTTAAATATGAAATGAAAATCTATAAAAACCCTAGAAGATACTATTGGAAAAACTTAAATGACCTTTGTATGGTGATGACTTTTAGATACAACACCAAAGTTATGATCTGTAAAACAAATAATTGATAATTTGGACTTCATTCAAATTAAAAACTTCTGCTCTGCATAATACAATATCAAGAGAATGTGAAGACAAGCCACACACTGGGAGAAAATATTTGCAAAACACATATGATAAGAACTGTTACTCAAAATAAATATAAAGAACCCTTAAAATCCAATAATAAGAAAACTGACAACCTGAATTTTAAAATAAGACATCAGACTTTGACATCTCATTAAAGAAGATATAAAAATATTGAGTAAGCATATGAAAAGACGTTTAACACCATGTCTTTATGGGATTATAAATTAAAAGAACAACGAGGTACCACTACACACCAATTAAAATTGTCAAAATATAGAACACAGAAAAAACCAAATGCCAGTAAGGACACAGACCAATAGGAGCTCTCATTCATTATTAATTGGAATGCAAAATGGTATAGCCACTTTAGAAGACAGTGTGGCAATTTCTTACAAAACTAAACCAACTCTCATCATACTACCCAGCATCTACACTTCTTGGTATTTACACAAATAAACTGAAAATTTATGTCCACATAAAAACCTGCACATAAATGTTTATGGCAGCTTTATTCATACTGGCCAAAAACTTGGAAGCAACCAAGATGTCTTACAGTGGGTAAATGCATAAACAAACCGGAACATCCGGACAATAGAATATCATTCAGTACTAAAAAGAATGTTATTCAGTGTTGAAAAGACATGGAGGAATTTTAAATGCATGTTACTAAATGAAAGAAGCCAGTTCTGAAATGGCAATATACTGTATGATTCCAACTATATGACAGTCTGAAAAGGCAAATCTGTGAAGATAGGAAGATGAGTAGTTGCCAGGGGTTAGGGAGGAAGCAGTGATGAACTGGCAGAGCACAGAGGATTTTTAGAGCAGTGAAACTATTCTGTATACCTCAGTGGTTGATATCAGCATATGTTTGTCTAAATCCATAAAATGTGCAAACCAAGAGTTAACCCTAATGTAAGCTATAAACTTTCAGTGGTAACAATCTATCAATGTATGGTCATCAATTGAAACAAATGTACCACATAACAAATGTACCATATCGATGTGGTCAAAGACATCAATATTGCAGGAGGTTGTGTCTGTGGCAGAGAGAGAAGATGTGTAGGAACTCTATACATTGTGCTCAATTTTACTGTGAACTTAAAAACAGCTCTAAAATAGATTTTATTAGTTTAAAATAAAGTTGCTGAGGGGTGTAGGACCTATGAACCAAAGAACTTTGGGAACCAATAGTTTACACCACTTTATTTCTTCCAGATTTTTATGAGAAATTTTAATTTCATTTAGTCCCTAGCCCTCTATTTTCTTAGTGGTTTTAAATTTTGTTTTATTTGTAGGTTTTCTTTTTAAAACATATTTTTTTTATCATTAAAAATGAGATAATGCTGTTTTGTTAATAGCACCTCAATGACAGTTGGCTCATTACGGGAAGGAAGACTCCTGCTCTGGTGAAATACTTCAGAGCTTCTATCATTTGCTGCTACACAAATTATCCATATTACTCAAACAGAATTTCCGCTTCTGATCTTCATTCTTCTAAGCAAAAATCAATTAATTAAAAATCCATAGAAGTGCATACTGATATACTGTTCCTATTATTTTGTCTGAAGGATTGACAAAATGCAATGATTGCCAACACAGTAACAACCTCCACAGTGAGCAGAATTAATTTTTCAGAATGCTTTGGAACTTTCACAAACTAACATACTATTATATAATCTTTCTAAAAAATATGATCAACCTACTACCACCATTTTAGTAATGATTCCTTAAGTTTATTACCCAAATCATAAAGTAATTCTATCAAGCCACTCCTTTTAAGCTATGAAAAATAGTCTCTACATCCTTAATTTTTTATATTTAGTAAAAAAATATTTACTTATATCAAACATATCATTATCATTTGCAGCCAACATTGTGCATATCTGTTCTTAGTCTTTGTGAATCTTTTCAGGCAGAGGAATTCACGTTTTATTATATATCTATCTGGACACCATTAAATTTACTAAATATTTAACAGGTCTAAAGGCATTTTTTTTTTCGACTAAGTTTTCACTGACACTTTTTTGCATACCAAGAAGGTGTACAATATTTTAGAAATCCGTAACTTTTTCCTTCAAATTTTTTTTAATATATATATTTTTATTGCATTTTAGGTTTTGGGGTACATGTGAAGAATATGCAAGATTGTTGCATAGGTACACACATGGCAGTGTGATTTGCTGCCTTCCTCCCCCATCACCTATATCTGGCATCCCTCCTCATGCCATCCCTCCCCAACTCCCCACCCCTCGCTGTCCCTCCCCTCTTTCCCCCGACAGACTCCAGTGTGTGATGCTCCCCTCCCTGTGTCCATGCATTCTCATTGTTTGACACCCACCTATGAGTATGAGTGAGAATATGCGGTGTTTGATTTTCTGTTCTTGTGTCAGTTTGCTGAGAATGATGGTTGCCAGGTTCATCCATGTTCCTACAAAGGACACTAACTCATCGTTTTTGATGGCTGCATAATATTCCATGGTGTATATGTGCCACATTTTCCCTGTCCAGCCTATCATCGATGGGCATTTGGGTTGTTTCCAGGTCTTTGCTATTGTAACCTGTGCTGCAATGAACATTCGTGTGCATGTGTCCTTATAGTAGAACGATTTATAATCCTTCCTTCAAATTATAATCACTAACTTTCTCTCATACATGTTTAATGAAATATTAATTCAAAGGTTTACCTATAAATTATACAGTGTTAGGTTTCTCATAGTAGTCACTAGATGTTGTGAATCAAAAACACCTGAAAATCTTAAGCATGTAGATCATGGACTCTTGAAACTAGCTTATTTGACCCCAAATAGTGGTAGGTCTGAGAAACCTGCATTTGTTGCAAGATTCATGGGGCTCTCTTTGTGCATAAACTTTAGAAATTATTGAAGAATTAGCATATCATGAGAACCATTCGTCTTGTCTCATCATTCATTCTACAAATACTCAGCAAAATTTAGTACCCTGTTTTCATTTCAGTAGTAAATCAGCATAAAGTCAGTATTAAAATCCAGGCTTCCTAACTGCCAGTTAACTTCTTAGCCAATTAATATGTGTTAAACCAGGCAATATCTGAACTAGCCTCTGAAATACAATGTTGGATAAGATACTAATTTGTCGGAATACAGGAATTTCAGAGGCAAATAAGTAAGTAATCATGCGTGGGATAACAGATACAATGCTGTCATATAAAAAGAGCTACAAAATACACAAAGAAGAGATCAAATAACTCTTAATGAAATGTACACGAGAACAGTTAAAAGTAATTTAAATCACAGATATTTCACCAGGTAGCAAAAGAGAGCAGGTCACTCCAGATGTATAAAGATCTGGAAGCAGGGAGAGTATCATGCTAAGGAATTTGAACTTAATTCTGTGAAATGGGAAAATAATTAGATGTTTAAAAAGACATAATTGGGTCAGTGTTTCTAAAATTTATTCTGACCACAGTTTGGAGGGATTGAAGGGAGTAGAGATAAAGGAAGGAGAACCAGAAGACAATGAAAGCAGAAAGGGCAAGACAAATTCAAGATCTGGATTTGGTTGGATACGGGAGAAGATAAAAATGAGAAAGACCTTCAGGATGTTCTAACTGAACAACTGCTTACAGAATGACACCACTATCTGACATAGAAAAGAGAAAAACAAAAGAGACAATATGTGTGGGGAATTTGGAAGAGGGTGAGACAATGTGATTTTTTTTAAATCTGAGACACCTGTGAGAATATCCTGATGTCTACAGGATACACTCTTTTCCTTTGAATAACTTTGAGATAAAATTCACATCATATACAATTCATAAAGTGAACAAACTAATTGTTCTTAGTATGTTCACAAAGTTGTAAAACAATAATCATAAATTTTAGAATATTTCCATCACATAAAAAAGAAGCTCCATAACCATTAGTAGACATTCCCCATTGCTCTCCCCCACACATCTATGCTGTTCCCCTGCAACTAGTCTCCTGGCATCAGGCAATCACTACATTCTGTCTCTCTATTATTAAATATGCCTATCTAACTGTAATTAGATATTCTTCTCCCCATCCCTTTATATTCCACCAATCACTCCATCCCCTGGTAAATATCACTCTACTCTCTACTTGTATAAGATAAACTATTTTAAGTTCCACATATGAGAGAGAGCATGTAGTACTTGTCTTTCTGTGTCTGGCTTATTTCACATATCATAATGTCTTTTTAGATTCCACATATGAGCGAGATCATGCAGAATCTGTCTTTCTGTGTCTGGCTTATTTCACTTGTCATAATATCATAGTCCATGTTGTTATAAGTAACAGGATTTCATTTTCTATGGCTGAATAGTATTCTATGACTGAACAGTATTCTATGGCTGAATAGTATTCATACATTCTTTACAATATGCTCTTATGATGTTTTCTTTTCTGTTAACTTATTTTAGCTCCTTATATCTCTCAATATAGATTCACTGAAGCTGGTCTTAATAAAGGAGATCTCTGACCCAGTTGGAGGGAGGCTGATGCTCTGAATTTAAACAGCAGTCTTTGCTGTTCTTAAGTGTTTTGTGTTCAGTGAATACCTTCCCTTTAGTCAGTTCAGTAGAGAGAGTGAATCATAATCGCTTTTAACTATAAACTACATAGTGCTTTTAAATATAAACCACAGTACATTTGTTAAATGTGCTGCCATAAAGATTTATGGATTCAAAGTGTGCATTTACAAAAATTAATAGAGAAGTCCTTTGAATGGCTTTCAGTGAGCGTCTTATCAACCATGACATTTTACGGCTGATGCTATATTATGTTTCTCAATAACATTGTTCCAGGAACTTTCATAACTTAATTTACTCTATACCCTACTCAGAAAATATTGAATTTTATTAGAACTCACAAAAATTAGATGTTTGTAATTAAAAGTAGAAATTAGTTTTATTTTGCAAAATTTGAGATAATGAAGATTAATTATGTGCAGCAATATAAAGATTATGGTGTTTAACTATAAAAAATTCACATTGAATTAATTTCTGCTTCAGGTTGCAAATATTTGTGATTAAGTAATGTGACAGAGTCATGAATATCTTCAAACTGACCCTCATCTTATGTCACGAAATTCCATTTTTCCTTGTTTACCCTATTAGTATGCCTCAAAGAACCCTGGCATTAATCAGTGGAAATGTCAGGCAACCATGAGTTGATTTAAAAGTCATTTTTTTTTAAAGGAACATCTCAAGTTTCTGCTTTCAGCATTGTGACTTTGATTTACTGTACAGCTCTCCTTCATTTCCATACTAGTTTTACACATACAATTCCTGCCCAAAGAAGTCAATAAAAAAGGCATATTTTATGAAATGGTATATAGAAATGAATATGAAATTGTATTTCAAAACAGAATAGCTTATTTAAATTGGGCTGCATATATAATATATGCATTATTTCATTATCTGTATTCCAGATTTTAAAAACTACTCCTTTCTCATATCCACAATATAAATGTAGGATACTCAGATATATGAAAAAAAATGTTTTGAACTATTTTTGCCTAGGAAACAGGAGAGGATTAAGCTCATTCAGAAACTCTAGATTTCAAAGTTGTCGCTGATTCACTGGTAGAATCTTGGATAAGATAAAGAATTCTATGGGTGAAACACATTCTTATCCAATCCTTCAGAGCAGGGCTAGCTCTGCATTAGTCCTAAATTATGAGAGCAGAAATTAGGGCTTATTTTATGGTGAAAGCTTTTTACCCTAAGATCTATTCAGAGAGGTTATAACTTAACTATATAAGAAAACAAAGTTTAGATATCATTAAAAAGTCAAACCTTTAAATTTGGCTCATTTCAGTAGTGAAAAAATCTCAGATTTGGTAAATATTTTAGGGCAAATCATTTTCAGTGCCTGAACTAATACTAAGCATGTGTTGTACATGTTATTCAAGTGAGACAACTTTAACCAGTTTTCATATTCTCTATAAAAAACCCTCATGAAACACCTCTAATTGATTTCTTTCATCTCTCAAAGTTATAAGACTTCAAAAAGAACTTTTAGAAATCTTGTAACATTTCCAAATGCATTTTGAAACACTGTTACATTATCTGTCATATTATTGTTAGATGAAATTGAAGTATATAGATATTGAATAACTTGTTGAAAGTTCACAGCAAGTAAATATTAAAGCTGAGACTCAAGCTTCTTCTCTGTACGGTTCCAGAGCTGGAAACTGTTCTTTACCAAATACTTGCTACTACTTACAGTTGAACTGAACTAGAAAAAGTATAACATGTTTCTCAGCCTTCACTGATCTTTTATAACACTTTGACTCCTCTGGTAGGAATACTTTATTTTAAAAATGACTTTGAATCCTTACTTTAAGTCATACATAATGATACTGGTGATGTCTGCAAGACGGTAGAATAAGACTTTGTAGTGCTGATTCCCTACAGAAACATTAATTCAAACAACTTATCTATGAATAAAATACTTTCACAAAAGCTAAGAAATTTAGCTGACAAATGATAGAAACTTGTGGGGCACAGAAATAAGAAAAGACATGTTGTCAAAAGTAGCAAGGACAGTTCACACTACCCATGAAACCCTTCCCACAAGCCTGGACAGCACAGTGTGAAAAGAGTTATCTTCTGCTCGAGGAAAGCAAAGGGAAGTGAATACCTGATGTTACCACAAACTTCAACACCAGTCCTATCCCAGGGAACCCCAGCATTAGGCAAGCCCACATGGTCCCAGAATCTAGGCTTAGCTTGGTGCCAGGCCCGCTCTTAAAAACCAAGGCTCCAGACTCACTCACGTGAGTCCAGATTCCAGAGTCACTTCAGTGCCAGATCAATCCTTGTGGCCCCAGGCTCCAGGCTGGCACTTGCAGACTGAGGCCCCAGTCCAACTCCCCACATACTCAAGCTTAAGACCTGTCCCAGCATCAGGCTGCCTACTGTGGACCCAAGATCTAGATCTACCCTTGTAGTTCCCCAGCATCAGGCCTGCCCACAGAGATATAGGTAGCAGGCCTACCAGAGCAGACCCAGACTCCAGGCCCACTATAGTAAACTGCAGTATCAGGCTGACTCCCACAGACTCAGGACTGGGTCTGTTTCCTTGGAGCCAGATTCCAGGTACATCTCAGAGTCAGGCCAAGCCCCTCCAACTCAGGCTTCAAGCCAGACTCAGTGTGAGGTTAGTCCTCAGGAACCCATGCTTCAGGCCAGCCCCTGCAGACCAAGGTTCCAGGCCACCCACCAAGGACCAAGGCTCCAGTGGTCCCAGGGTCCAGGCCTGCCCCAGGAGATCTTCACAAGACTGGCCCCACAGACCCAGACCCCAGACCCCAGACGCACCTTCATGGTTCCAACCACCAGGCCTATCCCAGAGAACCTCAGCATCAGGATGGTTCCCACAAACTCAGGACATCTCCACAGACCCAGATAACAGTTTCACTTTAACACCAGGCCAGCTTCCACAGACTCAAGCTCTAGGCCTGATCCCAACACGAGGCTGGCACACACAGACCCCACTAGATAAGCTGCACATAATAACTGGAAAGGCTGACTGACGAAGGATGTTCCCTAGTGAAGCCAGTTTATAAAGACTAGAAGATAAGCCCACTTCTTTAAAACACAGACACCAATGCAAGTCCACAGGATTACAAATAATCAAGAAAACACACCACCACCAAAGGAATAAAAGAAATCATCATTAACTGACCCTAAAGAAATGAAGATCTACAAACTGTCTGGCAGATAATTCAAAATTGTCTTAAAGAAGCTCAGTGAGATACCAGAGAACACAGACATATGACTAAACAAAAATAAGAAAACAATATATTAATAAAATGAGAGTTTTAAGAAAGGTATAGAATCCAAAGAAAGAACCAAACAAAAATTCTGGAGCTGAATAACACAATAATTAACCTGAAAAATTCAGCAGATACCTGTAATACCAGACTCAATCAAGTAGAAACAAGAACTAGTGAGTTCAAAGACAGGCCATTTGAAATTACCCAAAAGAACAAAAGAAATAAAGGATGAAAAAGAGTAAAGAAAGCCTATGGGGTTTATGAGATATCATTAAATGAATCAATGTATGCACTACAGAGTCCTACAATGAGCAAAGAAAAAGAATAAAAGTTTATTTAAATAAATAAAAAATATCCAAATCTGGAGAGGAAAATTAATACCCAGATCCACGACGATCAAAAAACCCTAAACAGATTAAACATAAACAGATCATCACCAAGACACATTGTAACAAAATTCTCAAAAGTCAAAGACAAAGATAATTTCTAAAGCAACATGAGAAAAATCAATCTATCACATATGAAAGAAACTCTGTTAGACTATCACTGGATTTCTCAACAGAAGCCATGCACGCCAGGAGAGTATGAGATGATAAATTGAGTGTGCTACAAGAAAAAAAACTGCAATCAAGAAAACGATATCCAGAAAAGCTCTGGAAGACATAGGATAAGAATGCTCTCTCCTTATATTGCAACACAGTACTAAAAGGTCTAGATAGAGCCTACAAGAAAAAAAGACACTTAAATTGAAGAGAAAAAAAAATTATTCTGTTACTAGACAATTATAGAGAACACCTTAAAATTTCCACCAAAAAAAGTGAGAATAAATAAATGCAATAAATTTGCAGAAGACAAATCAACATATATAAATTAGTGGCATCTATCCACTAACAATAAAATATCTGAATAAAATTATTTAAACAATTCCATTTATAATAGCATAAAACAAAATGCTTAGAAATAAATTTAATCAAGAAGGTGAAAGATCTGTACACTAAAAACTAAAGCACAATAATAAAAGAAATTTAAAGAACACAAAAATATTAGAAAGATAACCCATGTTAATTGATTAGAAGAATTAATATTGTTAAATGTCCATACTACCTGAAGCAATCTACAGATATAATACAATCCCTATTAAAACTGTAAAGGCATTTTTCACAGAAACAGGAAGAAAATTTTTATAAGTAGTATAAAACCACAAAGAAACAGCAAACAGTCAAAAAAATCTAAGAAAAAAAGAACACAGCCATAGGAATCACAGTACCTTATTTTAAAATATACTACAAAGCTACCATAATTGAAACGGGATATTGGCAATAAAAAAAAAATAGAAAATCACCATAAAGACCAATGAAACAGAATAAAGAGGCTAAAAATAAGACCTCAGTTTGATGGTCTTCAATAAAAATGCCACAACTACATGGTGGAGATAGGACAGTTTCATTAAGAAATGGTGCTGGGAAATATGGATATCCACTTGCAGAAGAATTAAATTGCACCTTTGTATCACATCATACACAAAAAGCAACTGAAAATGGATTAAAAACTTAAAAGTGAGACTTAAAACTTTAAATGTTCTAGAAGAAAACATGGGGAAATGCTTCTTGACACCGGTCTGGTTATTTGAATATAATCCAAAAGCAAAGGCAATAAAAGCAAAATTAGGTGAATGGGATTATATCAAACTAAATAGCTTCCACACAGCAAAGGTAACAAATCAACACAGTGAAGAGACACCCTACAGAATTAGCAAAAATATTTGCAAACCATACATCTGATAAGGGGTTAATATCCAAAATACACATGGAACTCAAACAATTCAATAGTATGAAAACAAATAACCCAATTAAAAACTGAGCAAAGGATCTGAATAAGCATCTTTTCACATAGCTACTGGCCACCTGTATGTATTCTAGAATACATACAGGTGGCCAGTAGCTATGTGAAAAGATGCTTAACATCACTAATCATTAGGAAAATACACATTAAAACTACAATGAGGTATCACTTCACACCTGTTTTGATGTTTTTGTCAAAAGGATTAACAGTAAGTGTTGGCAAGGATGTGAAAAGAAGGGATATCTCGTACACTGTTGGTAGATATGTAAATTAGCATAGACATTATGAAAAAGAGTATGGAGGTTCCCCAACAAATTAAAACAATTCAGCAATCCCACTTTTGAGAATACACCTAAAGTAAGTAAAATCAGAATGTCAAGGGAATACCTGTACCCCAATGTTTACTGCACCATTATTGATACTAGACAAGATATGGAATCAACGTAAGTGCACCTTGATGGATGAATGAAGAAAATATGCTGTATGTGTGTGTGAGAGAGAGAATATGTGTGTGTACAGAATTAAATACCATTCAGCCTTACAAAGAAGAAAATTCAGTCATTTGAGACAACATGAATGAACCTGGAAGACATTATATTTAAGTGAAATAAGTCAGGCATAGTAAGACAATGCTGCATAATCTTATTCATGTGTGGAATCTAAACAACCTGAACTTATAAAAGTTCATTTGCCACTCAGAATGGCAGATGCCAGGGCTTGGGGTATAGAGGAAGTGGGAGGAGTTGGTCAAAAGTGGGAGGAGTGGTAGAGAAAGTTCCAGTTAGGCAAGATGAACAAGTTCTGGAGGTATAATATATAGCATGGTGATTATACTTAATAATGTATTGTATACTTGAAATTCACAAAAAAAGTAGAACTTAAATATTCTTATCACACATAAAAACTGATAACTATGTGAGATAATTCATACATTAATTAGCTTGACTGTAGTAATCATTTCAAAATGTATATATATATCCATGCATCATGTTGTGCACTATAAACATACAATTTTAATTTGCCAATTATAGGTCAATAAGGCTGGGTAAAAATAAACATATACATGTATAAGTAATACTATAATCTACATGTGTATCCTTAAATTTTAAGTTTATATTTAAATAACTCTTACATATGTTAACAGTTTTTTCTAATGTGACAATGTATACTCTGGTAAAACACAACTAAAAGCAACAATTATGACATTTACTGGACATTCTTAAGCATGTTGGTGGTCTTTACATTCTAAATGATTACTTGATTTCCAATTGGTATTTTAAAAAACCAACTCATTCTGGCAGGCCAACCTGAATACGTTTTCTACTGAAATCTGAGCATTGTCCATAAGACTTACAGGAATTATTTTTTTTTCTTTTTGGTTAGAATGATTTACTGATAACATCCGCCCTTAAATTTTCTTTAGGTTAAAATTGTCTCATTCATGTAATGTGGCAAGTAATTACAAAGATCTAAAGTTCATTTTGCAGGAAAATGTCAGCTATACCCAGAGGCATTTTGGAGATTCACTGATGTGAAAAAGTAGATTTAACATCATAGCAAGAACTAACTTTGATTTCCACATCTTCACAACAGAATGCCAATTCTGACTGTTTATTTTCTGACAATTTAAGCATATACATCTTATCATAGTCACCCAACAATATTGGTCCTTTATTAAACAGAATTCAGCTTGGAAGTGAGTCCAACCAAACACTGGGTACTTCAGATTCCTAGTGATTGGAAGGGAAAGCATAATGTGTCCAGCACCCAAATTCTCCAAGTTTTACTACTGTATTAAATTAGATTCCTAGGAAATCAAGTGTCCACATTATATTGTTTCAGCACCTTGTCATGAGAAACTCTTTTCTAAGTTATACATTAAGACTAAGGTCTCAGTTTCTGTATAGAGTTGGTAAAAGAAAAATCGTTTTATAAAATTCCAATCACTTTTTTTTTTTAAAAACCGCACTTAAATAAGAATCATATTAACCAATTTCTCTTCCATTTCACCCTTATCATAAATGTTTTATTTAAGTTTAGTTACTGGGATAGGAGGAGCAGGAAGAAGGAAACTCCCTTTATAAATTACAATACTTTTGTCATAATACTAACATTATTAATTGCTATTCTTCATTGACATTAAGCATTTGGTCTGTGCACATCAGTTTTCAGGGTCTTATATGTAGTAATAACTGCAATTCTTACAATAGCCTCATGATTAAGGTAATGTTCTTTTCTCTTTTTATGGATATGGTGTAGCCAGGGATAAAGTCAATAATTTGCAAATAACTAATGAGAGGTTAATTCAGAATTTTGTCTGAGGCAGCTTAAGAACTATATATCCCTATACATGACCCATTTTGGTTTTGTTTCCAGGGAATGAAGAGTTAATATTGAATGTTCAATTGCAGTGAACATTGCAGGTACCACATACTGTGTTTTGCTCTATTGCTTTTACGTGGACTTATATTACCTGGACATATACTTGGAATGACTGCAAATATTCCAGTGTATTATTTTTCCCATACGCTAGTGGTCCAATGTACTAACAAAAATACATTTGAATGTTTTTGCTGTTCTTAAAGCAGTATTTTGGAATCTGCCAACCCTTTTTTTTTTTTTTTGGCTCGTTACATTTTTGAAATAGGATCACGCCCGCTAAGCCATGTCTGAAATTCTAATTGAGTGTTAATTGATCAAGAAATTAATCCAGAATAAGAAATATTAATCAAAAGTTTGTCACGCTGTCACTTAAAGTCTTCACTGGAACATACACTTTGCTCCCAGGCTTTAATTCTGAAGATTTATGTATTACTCATTTTTTTTCCAGGATGTGTGAAACATACACAACCAATATCTCCACTATCATCAGAATAAAAAGCCAGTGTAGGTGATTTTTAAAAATACACAGTTTCCTTATTCTAATAACACAATTGGCTCCTGTGACAAAAAATCAGAATTATACCTTGGGGGAACTCTCCAACTATAATAAAATGAAATTAAACTCTTTTCCTTGCTGGTGACAGAAACTACAAAATGAGTTTTTTATTGAATTGCCTGTGATTTTCCTACATACATAACATCCCCTGTGAATGAATAATTATAACAGTAATTATATTTGTTCTTTCTTTTTGGCAGGTGAGTCTTTTCCAAATACTGAGTAATAAAAAATGTGATATCTAGTTTAGAATGCGTTTTGAAAATTCAGGTAAAATCCTGTCTTCTAAAATATCGCTTTCACCATTATATTTCTCTAAAATGTTCATTCACATATAATTTCATTCCTCAAAATGTAATTGTCTATGGTGATATGTGAATGTGCAATGTGCAGTTGTAGAAATTCGTATTGCAGTTTCCTCAGTAGAACATTTAGAGTGAAATAAACTATCATCTCAAAGGTGATCATTAAAAAGTCAGAAAACAACAGATGCTGGAGAGGATGCGAAGAAATAGGAATGCCTTTTCACTGTTAATGGTAGTGTAAATTAGTTGAACCATTGTAGAAGACAGTATGGCAATTCCTCAGGGATCTAGAACCAGAAATACCGTTTGACCCAGCAATCCCATTACTAGATATATATCCAAAGAATTATAAATTGTTCCACTATAAAGACACATGCACACATATATTTATTGCAGCACTGTTCACAATAGCAAAGACTTGGAACCAACCCAAATGCCCATCAATGATAGACTGGATAAAGAAAATGTAGCACATATACATCATGGAATACTATGCAGCTATAAAAAAGGATGAGTTCCTGTCCTTTGCAGGGACATGGATGAAGCTGGAAACCATCATTCTCAGCAAACTAACGCAGGAACAGAAAACCAAGAACCGCATGTTCTCACTCATAAGTTGTAGTTGAACAATGAGAACACATGGACACAGGGAGGGGAACATTACACACTGGAGCCTGTCAGGCAGTGAGGGGGTTAGGGGGAGGAATAGCATTAGGAGACATACCTCATTTAGATAACAATTTGATGGGTGCAGCAAACCACCATGGCACCTGTATACCTGTGAAACAAACCTGCATGTTCTGTACATGTATCTCAGAACTTAAAGTATAATAAAAAGACATAAATAAATACATTTAAAAATACAAAAAAATTCTGTCTAATTATAGGGCAGAGACTTTGTTTTTTTAACCTGTAATCTCCACTCTCCAGGACCTACTATATGCACTATTCAATAAATGCTTATTGAGTGAATTAAATATAAAACAACTTTGAAATTCTTCAGCTGGGATTCAAAGACAAATAAACAGGATAGATACAACTACAGTAAATGAATGTGTAGGAATAGATAAATTATATCACAAAAATTATTTAACACATTGTCATGTTTTCTTTGTGTTTAAAAAAAAGAACAATGAAACATATTGTAAATGTTGATGCTACACTAATAATAAAAGATATAAAAAGATGCAATAAATAATCGTAATTAGTTTTTTAATTAGATAATGATTAATCTTCTAAATAACATAACTGAAAAAAAATGGAGGTACAAGGCTGAAAGACCTTTCACCTATTTATTAATAAACTGTCATTGTTTTCTTCTTTAAATTCTTAAATTTAACTCTAATTAGTTTTTGAAACAATATTTCCTTTCCTATTTATTTAATTATGTCATTCATCAAGAAAGGCATTTTTTTCCTTCGTTGAAAATACAAATATATTTTTTTTTTACAAATTCATGTTTAAGTTTCACATTAAATGGAAAAAGAAATATATTTGTTTTTTAATTAGCATAGAAGGTTTTGCTTGTACACTCTTGGAGGGAATTTAAGTTAGTACATTCATTATGGAAAACTGTGCGTAGGTTCCACAAAATACTAAAAAATAGAATTACTATATGATCCAGCACTCCCACTTTAGAGAATTTATCCAAAAGGTTTGAAAGTAGTTTGTCGAAGAGATGACTGCACTCCTACGATTGTTGCAGCACTATTTACAATAGCCAAGTTACGAAATCAACCTAAGTGTACATCAACAGACGAATGGCTAAACAACATGAAATATATATACATGACTGAATACTCTTCAGCCTTTAAAAAGAAATTCCTTCATTTGTGACAATATGAATATAATTGGAGAGCATTATGCTAAGTGAAATAAGCCAGGTACAGAAAGATAACATGATCTCACTTACATGTGGAATCCTAAACAAAAGAACTCAAAGTATCAGGGAGCAGAATGGTGGTTACCAGAGTTTGGGGAGTGGGAGTGGAAGTGGTGGGGGTGATGGAATGATGATGGTTACAGGATACAAAGCCTCAATTAGACAGGAGGGATATACTTCCTTTTTCCTTTGAGATATATTGTACAATAAGCGACCATAGTCACAAATAATTGATTGTATTTTAAAAAATAACCAGAAGAATGAATTTCAAATGTTTTTAATCACAAACTTGAAAAATATTTGAGGCAATAAATCTGCTAATTAGAATCACTTGGTTATTCAATATTATATTCATAAACTATAACATCACCTTGTATGCCATAAATATATGCAACTATAATTTGTGTATTTCTAATTAAAAATTTATAAAAATAAAGTAAAAGGTTCTGCATTCCCAAGTAGGTTATGTCTGGAAACTCTAACTTCCTATGTGCATACCTTCTACTCTCTGATGTCTCTCTTATTTTCAAACCAACTTTCATCCTCAAGGCTGATCAAGTTGTGAAGCCCCTGTGCCTTCACCATGATGAGGGTATTTACATTGCTCTTAAAACCCAGCTTTATGTACATTTTCATGTTTTTCAATGTGACAGATGTTTAAATGTAAACACCCTTATTGAAGTAAAGATAATCTCGTAGTTTTGAAAATATTCTGAAATGAAGAAAGAAAAGAAAGCAAGTAAACCTATAAGGTCTATCTCATATAAAATTAAAGACTCATTAATCTTATAACTCATTTGTTAGTTTCTGACGTGTAACATTTACTTTAAAATCTAGTCAATTCAAATCTTTTCTAGAAACTTCTAAATATTTATCAAGTCTTTTTCCCCCTTAAGTCATTCTCTCCCCTACCCCACATCCTCCCCCCGACCCCTGACACACACAAAAATGTATTATAAAGAATTTTCGGGACATACATTTCCCACATCTAAAGCCAAAAAAGTTTGAAACCATTTCTGGTCTTCTTCGAAATACTCCTATTACCATGACACAAAACTTAAGGGGAAAAAAATCAACCTTCTGAAAATGCTGCAAAAGATTAATCCTATCGTATTTAGTATCTTGGGATTCATTTCAACTCAAAATAAAATAGCTGTGTGATCTTGAGCTGATACATCATTTACTCTCCAAAAAGGAAAGCTTGCAAACAAATAAGATCACACAGTATTTGCCTCTAAGCCACTGAACAGGTTGTATCAAAAAAAAATAACAAACCTATTGCACAAATATTATAAGAATTTGCCAATATGAAATAATATCTAGCTACGCTAAACAATCCCATTCACTTTATGAATCTCAGCCTCAGAATTACATTGATTTTTGAAAAGATTGCCTATTACCTAAAGATGTAAATTCACCTTCAACAGACTTTCTTATGGAGTAACTGACTGGTCTCTGAAACTGTACATTTTCATGAAATGATATAAATTAATTTGTAAAATAAGGTCATGCTACTATTTTAAAAGACTGCCTCAGTATAGACAAAGTTATAATATGTGTTTGCAAAGAAGAGACTTGGGAATTATTTATTCAAATCTTTCATTATAAATTTGAGGGGAAGAAACCCAGAAGCCTAAATAAAATATTTGCGTTTTCCACATCCTGTAAATTTTAATGGCAGAACAAGGAAAAAAATAGGGTATATGTTTTTACTGCCATTTACACTACTCTGTTGAAAAAGTTGTTCATTATCCATATTAAATCACTTAGAAATTAAGTTCAACAAAATTTTATTTATCTTCTACCTTGTGACAAGTTTTTTGGAGACTAAGAAAGAGAAGAATGTTCCCAGTTCTTAAGTAGCTCAGGGTTTACTGGAGAAGGCAGTTGCACAAACAAATGATTATAAGCATGTGGGAAGACTGCCATAATGAAATACTGTGCATGGTGACACAGGGCCATGCGCAAAGGGTGACTGAGTCTAGATGGGTATAGTCATGGAAAGTTTTACAGGGGAGGAAATGTCTGAGCAGTGTTTTTAACGAAAAACCAGCATTTGCTAAGCAATGAAGGCCAAAGGAAGGGCATTCCAAGAAAAGATCATAACATTTACAAAGGAACATCAGCAGGAAACTAATACTTTCAGAAGCTACCACTATAGCTGCAGCATAACATCGGAGAGAGAAACTACACTTCAATAAAACTGGAGAGGGAGTCAAGTCAGCTCACAAATGGTTCTTATTATGTGCTAAGTGAAACTGCAAGACAAAAGGGAGCAATTGAACAGAAATTATGTGACTGATTTGGGTTTCAGAATATTTCTCATATATTGTGGAAAATAACTTAGGTAAAAGACAAGGGAAATGGAAAACACTGTTTTCTAAAATTTACTTGAGAGATGAGGCTAGACCAAAAAAAATTAAGATATTCGACAGATCAGAATCATAAAACTCAGACCGATGAGTAAGGGAGAAGCAGGCAACATGTAAGAGCAGAATGGAAAGTGATGAGGCTAACACAGGTATTGATAAATCTACATGTTTTCATTATCATAATCAAGTATATATATATATATTAATTAGTAAATCAATATACTCTCTGATCTAGCAATATTATTTAGTATGGGAAGAAATTACTCACTATACCCCAACCCCACTCTTCAACACCAATAGTCATTAATCCAAGGACGTTTATTCCCTTCTGGTCCTTGAAAATATGCTAAATAAAATTGAATAGGCAAATTCAAACTGCTTATGTATTGATGAGGCTTCAGATCACACTAAACTGTTTTCTCGGAGCTTCCTATTGGTCAGTGGCTTTTCAGACAGACTGATCCTGCAATATGGCATCAGTCTGGGAGCCAGGACTTTCTTCAGCCCCTATGCTTTTTTCTGATATGATCACAGTGATTCATCACATCAGAAGACTGTGTTGACTTCCTTCTGCTCCCCCTTCACCCAAAGAACTTAATTAACTCTTTTATAACACAGTCATGACTAATGCTTGCAGCTGGTAACTTAAGCACAACCCTGATATATTTAGTTGTTTTGTTCCCAAAATAAGATGCTTTATATATCAGATTTTTAGGTCAAAATAGAGCCTTTTCTTTTTGTACTGAACTGCTGTTCTCATTAAGTAGACAAATATTACAATATCACTAATATAGTTCCATCTGAAATTCCTAAGCAGAAGCCCCCACTCCAGCTTCTACCACTCAAAATAATTACATTACTGAAAAAATAATCTAATTAAAATGAAAATTATATTTTAGAAAGCAGAAACTTCACTGTTACTGAGGTATTCTGTCTTATTAGATTGACCCACAAAAGGTCGATCTGATGACCTTGAGAATGACAATAATGACCCCACTGGTGAAGTTGGTAATGGTGAGGAGAATAATAACCAAACATCTTCCTCTTTAGTGTAAAATATAGGCAATCATCACAACTCCATGAGTTGAGTACAATTATATTGATTTTACAGATGAACAACTTGAGGCTCAAAGAAATTAAGTAGCTTGCTCAAGATTTCCCAGCTAGAAACTTAGTCTGATCCCAAAGCCTGTATATATGTTTTCCCTTAATCCCATGTTACATCAGGATATTCTTCTTCTGTTAATATTAGCTTCACAGGCCAGGCGCGGTGGCTCATGCCTGTAATCCCAGCACTTTGGCAGGCTGAGGGGGGAAGAATCATTTCAGGTCAGGAGTTCAAAACCAGCCTGGCCAACATGGTGAAACCCCGTCTCAACTGAAAATATAAAAATTAGCTGGGTCTGGTGGTGCATGACTGTAATCCCATCTACTCGGGAGGATGAGGCAGGGTAATCACTTGAGCCCAGGAGGAGGCTGCAGTGAGCCGAGATCTCGCCATTGTACTGCAGCCTCGGCAACAGTGAGACTCTGTCTCAAAAACAAACATACAAACAAACAAACAAATATTAGCTTTTCCAAAATATATTCAGCTATTATCTTATTCATTGTCATTCATTTGTTCAATAAGCACTTATGTGTGCTGGTTCTATGCCAAGCTTGTACTAAGCTCTTGTAAATATAAGGACAACTTTGCTAAGTAATTTGCAGGCTAGTAAATCAATTCCTGTAAATATGTGATAGACATAGAATTAAATATAATAACAATAGCTTAATAATTATGATGATCAATTTTAATTGAGAACTTAAATTGTTCAAGGTACTACTTCAGGTTCTTTATATGTGTGAAGTCATTTAATGCACAAAACAACACTATGAAATAGGCATTGTTATTATTGATCTTTGACAAGGAAGCTGAAGAACAGAGAACATAAGTAATTTACTCAAAGTCACTGTAAAAGGGTCAGCACAAACAAAGCATATTTTTAATCATTTCAGCAAACATATATGGCTTGCCTACTGTATGTCATGCCCTGCTTGATGATTAGAGAAGAACTCATAGGAAATGAGGCACATGAGTCGATTCTTAAAGGATTAAGTTTCTCCACATGAATGAAAAGATGAAGTAGAATAGGGTATTCGAAACCACAAAATGGCACTACAAATGCACTACCACCGTGGTGGTGCACAGTCAGTAAGTTAACTATATCTTCATAGTTTCCAACCTCAACTGGCTTTTGAAGCTGCCCAGCAATCTTGTTTACCTTCCTAGAGCTTTCTCCTGAATGCCAGATTCATGTTTTCCCATCGTCCTGAAAACTCCAAATGCACAACTTTCTTGCTCACTCTTTTCATAGGACTGCTTTCTATTTCACAGAAGCGAATCAATTACCTCAAGTTCCTGCCAATATTGGTTTAAAATTATTGTATAAAATGCTCACTTCAGGGTATTCCTTACTACTTGTAGTATTTATGTTATATACTGATATTTTAAAAATATATCACTATCATAACAAACCACTGTATAATTATGTGCCACTCAAATGTTTCAAAGGTCACATGCCGGATAAACACGACGAGGTCTGGAATCATGGGTTGAGTAAATATGTAAAGAAAGGACTTTATTAGACAAGCAAGAACAAACAAATGCCAGTGGTAAAAGGTTGAAGGATTCACAAACTGACATTCCAGCATGGCGTTCTTTGTCTGCAGAAAAGGCAAACAAGGAGCTGACCAACTGCCTAATTTTATCCACTAGAAGAAGCAGAACACTGAGGGCTTAAGCGCTTACACCGAGTAATATGAGGGCTCTTGGGTTGGAGAGTCATCTGACCAGGTCAGAGATGAAACCAAAATTTGCATCTTCCCTGAATTGATTTCAAGACTGTACGGCCTTCCCATTCAAAAAGTACTGTATTGTCTGAGAAGAGCTTCAATCACGACATTCTTCATTTTCACATTGAAAGCTTACACATAACAGACCCATCTTGGAGAGGTTCTCTCTTCCTATAGATAACCGGGGCGGGGGGGGGATTATCTATAATACCCCCTCCCCAATGATTATAGAGAGATAGCCAGAGAGAGAGAGACAGAGATGGGTGAGACAGAGAGGCGAGAGGTGAGAGAGAAGACCAGTACACATAATATTCTCTATATTGGCCACTAAACTCTCAAAAAAGGGACTGTAGTTTTACTGAATAGAGTTGAAAGTATAAAATGTAATTAGTCTTACATAGGGTGGAAAGAAGTGCTGAGAAATCTAAGGTTATTGCTTTTCTGTGATAAATGCTAAGCCTACAACCTCAACTGCATCTGTATTATTTTTTTATTACAATGGAAAAGTTCTCTTATTTTAAGGCTAGTTCATCTACCATTATGCAGAATCTGTTTACTATTCAACATCCTGAGAGAGCTAGCTTTAAAGACTCTTATTTTTATTTCCTGTTTCTTCCAGAGAAGATGCTCGCTCGCTCTCTGACTCTTCTTTGCAGCATTTAAACATGTCCAACTTTATCATTACCTTGCATGTAAAAATGATTTGCTTTTTATACAACCAAATGGATACTTTTCAGTCAGTGTTTTACTTTCTTTGACCTGTTATTTGAAACTCTCATGTGTATTTTAAAAATCACTTTCTTGCCTTTCCTTTATTTCAACTCTTTATTTCTTATTGGTGTCCCATATATTAATATTTCTCAGGAATTTTATTCTAAGGCCAACTTTTCTTCTCACTCTCTAAATTCTCCTTGGATGTTGTTATCCACTTTCATAGAATATCTTCATGCTAAAGGTTTCTGAATATGAATCAGTAGTTCAGACATTTTTTTCCTAAGAGCCAGACCACCATATTCATCTCCTCACCAAAAACTCCACATGGACGGCCAACCAAATCTTAAAATCATGTCTAAATTTGAACTTCTTTCACTACAGACTTCTCACTTCTCCTGGATTTGCTCTAGTAGCATGTAATACCATCAGGAAACTCATTTGCTAACCCACAAACCAGGACAATATTCTCTCTCATTCTCCTTTTTCCCAAGATCATTTCAGTCTTCAGGTTCTATCATTTGTGCCTCTGAAATATTTATCAAATTTATCCTTTTCTCACCATACCCAGGGTTATACACAGGTCAAGTCACCATTATCTCATAACCACATTTTTGGAATTGTTTCCATTTTGTCTTCCTGCATCTAATGTGGCCTTTCTTCAATTTATCCTCTACAAGGAAATCAAATAACTCTTACAAAAATACAAACATAATCATATTATGCCACTTCACTGTGCACCCCTGTGTAACCTTGTGCCTTAGCAAAACCAAACTATCCCAGCTCTTGTAATATTCCATGCTATCTCTAATACAAACATAATTAAAGATGTGTAACTATAATTGTCCCCTACATGGGCAACCTGGTACCATTCCCTTGACCTATCTAATTATTGAACATTACTGCTAAGCACATCATATCACTTGTTATGGTATATTACTATTGCCTATTTGGTTATATTAATGCCTAGAACATTGTAGTTTTCTAAGAACATATTTCACTTGTCTGCTATTACATTGCCAGTGCTTAGCACAGCACTTGGCACATAACAGGGATTTAAAGAACATTTGTTGAATGAATGGATCATGCATAAGGCTGATATGATTAAAAGTAAACCATGTAATAAGGAGAAGGAAGTTGTGGTTTCAGGCCCAAGGGGTAGACAGGGGCAAGTTAATAGATAAATTTGCTAAGGAATTTGAAATATATATTGCAAGTTTTAGGAAACTTTGGCAGTGAATTTACAATTAAGTCAGTGAATAATAAAATTTGCTTTGCATTTTTAAAAAATTGTCCTTTCAGTAGAGTAAAAAATAGTTTGGACACTAGTTAATTACTACCATGATCCAAGGGCAAGAGGACAAGGAACTGAATCAACATGGAAACAAAAGGATTTAAACAGTGTGATGGATTCAAATAATACATGAAACATAATAACTGAACTTACGGAATATTTTGATCTGAAGATGGGAGAGACAGATAATTCAAATTATTTATGGATTGTTAGGTCTTTTTATTGACAATATGCCAATAACTAAGATTGAGTATATAGATGACAACGGGCAATGTCAGATAATATATAATTAGTTTGTTTTTAAAACCAAGTTCTTCTGGGAAGTTTATAATTTCAGACAAGAAGTTTACTCTAAATAACAGCAGAAAAACATGCATAATCGCTTTTGAATGATTAAATAAAGGGAACTTCATTGTGTGTAATAATATAATTTTTGGAGACATTGCCTTAATTACTTTGTAGCCTCCAAGTTCTTAAGATAGATAGTAGCTTCATAACAAATTATAAGCTAATGACTCCAATTGTAACATCTTACATTTATTTTTAGATTTTAACTAATTACAAATAAAACCTGTCATTAGATTACAGTATTCACCCACTTAAATTCCATGTAAGAGCAAAAATCTGTCTACTGCCACAATTGAGTTAATTTAAAACATCTCTGAGTTCTGCTAGTTCAAACTCAGGTTATGAGAACTTGAAAACCAATAAATGCTTAAGACTAATCATTAGATCACAATTTAAATGTACAATAAGCATTGAAAAGAATATTGGGAAGACTTTATAAGAGGAGTAGTATAAGTGAGCAAATCACATACTGGTCATGTAGGTTGTATGGCTGCATCTGTAGATACGAGTGTAACTAGACACTCGAGCATTCATCTGTCACCATTTCCTACTGGACATAAATGGGGACCATTTTTGTTTGTTTCATTTCTTATATTCTGGGATAATTGTGATTGAGGTAGAACAGTAGTTTCAGAGATTACTCTCCATAAATACTAAATGCGAGAATCTTCAATAACATTTTGCATAAAGAGAAGAATGGGGAGTTGATGGCTGCACAGACTATGCAGGTCCATGGAATGTGGTATCAGCCAGGACTTCTAGATAACCTAAAGGACTGGACACTCTGCTAATTTCACATCATTTTTTTAAGAGTAATATTCTTCTCTGTGAGGACTTTAGAAACTTTTGTAAAAAAAAAAAAAAAAGTAATGGCTTTCTCAGCAACTCTCAGTAAAGAGGTAGTTACAAAGCCTTTTAATGGATATGCCACTAATAAACAGCTAAATGTATACTAGAATAATGATTTTCCAGACTTTGGAGTGGACAGAACCTTAGAGACAGTCTCATTTTATCCCAATGCTAATATGCCAAACAAATATTATCATCTGCATGTGTCATGACATATAAAAGAAAGGGAAACACTAAGTTTGTGAGCTAAAATTATTAAGCGAGTAGGGAGAAGCTAAAGCCCCATAGTAAGTTGACATGAGTTAAGCAATGAACTACACTTTTCTGTTCTCTAAGTATTATCCTGAAAAATTAGTATCTATCTAATATTGCAATGGAAAATACAGAGTGGACTCTATAAGGAGATGAAACCATGGATGCTTTTTCTTAATCACAAATAAATGGTTATTCCTAATCTATTTTTTCATGGGGTCTAAGTTATATCTCATCTAGCCAATGGGACAGTATTAAATATGAGAGTTCTGCAAAATTACAGCTGTTTTGCAGAGAGTTCCTCACTGTTTTAATGTAAAATGTGAAGCATTGAGAAATATAGTCATGGAGTGTAGGAGAACATATGTGATTGGTCAAAGTGCAGCTGTAGACACCTTCTACTTGGCAGGGTGGTGCCCACAATTTGGCACAGTGAGGAATTCTATGTCAGCTTGGTTTCATTGTAATTTAGTACCAGTTTAAAAGTTCCTATTCTATGGGAAAATTGTGACATGAAAAATGAAGGAAGAGTGACATTGTGCTATAGCCAAAAAAACCTTAGGCACATGAGCTCAAGTCTGAAACGAAGGAGCAGCTAAAATGGAAATCAAGAACAGAGAGGAAAGATATTTAATGAAAAAGCATTTTACAGAACATTGCCTCTGCATGGATTTTCTGTTTCTCATTCAGATCTGTATAAATGCTGAACCTTGTGGTTAGGAACAAACGAATTTTTTCTTATCTAGTGATACGGAGAGACTTTAAGACTTTCACAATTCTACATACCAGGTTAAAAAAAAATGCTCAAATATTCTGAAATGGTTAGTAAAGAGGAATTAACCAATTGAAGGACCAAAATGCCATCTATAGTTTAGACATACTTCATGTATCATCTTATTTTATTTCTATACCATCAACAGAGCAAGGTATCTGTGGTATTTTCCATAAAAGTAGGAGAACATTAATCTGTGTCAAGTCATACTGGCCATCATATTGAGTAAACGAGTTCATCTGTTGTCTTAACATGTTTTTACACTAGAAACTTAAATACATGTCTTTAGTTTCTTCAATGGGGTATTGAACAAACAGCCAACTGGGTTAACTGGTGAAATAGACAAAACTATAGAGTAAAACTCATATGATATAGCTAACTGTTGAAAACTGCATTTATAAAATGGATACCTAATGTGGCCACTACCAATCTATTCAAATATTAGAAATAGGATGGTAGAACTGGTAGAATATTACTAATAAATGAAGAAACAAATATTTCTATCAAATTCCTATACTATTTTTTGTGATATATGTTGGTATTTATAGATTTTGAAATCAGAGTTATAGGTCAAGCTAACTTCTCTAAATGTGTTTAATGACAACATTCTATAAAAGTTAATTTATAATGTGCATGTGTATTTATCCATATAATTTTTTCTCCTAATGTATAAGATTTTTCTTATGGATTAACATGCGTTAAGATGGATTACTTAAAATACTCAAGTTCCCTTTTAGTTCTCCCTTCTAGTTTCATTTCTTATCTAGCCAGGGCTGTCTTCTACTTACCTTTATGCCTGGCTTCACTCACATGTGATAGCTCATGTCCTCCTTCTTCAGTGAGCAAAAGGTAGATATTAACAAGAGTTAAGTATTTCTGTGATATCTTGCTCTATTTTAAGAATTATGAAAGCGACACATGAGCTTCCTTTCAAAGAATGAGACTCTTGATGAAGAAAACTTCTTTTTAGGGAGTTACAGAAAACATTGTCCCACAGGCCTCTGTGCCTTTTAGTAATCTTTTAGAGCAAAAGCATACTGACATACTTAAATTACATTTTCATAAGAATTAGAAATTTTAGGAAAATATATAGTAATTGAAAGCAAAACAAAACAACAATAAAAAGTAAGACATACCTTGATAATAAAGAATATCAGGATCATCGCCACCTTTATCAAGGTTCAATTGTTTGTTTACAGATTTTGCTGGGATTTCATATAAACTATACAAAACATACCTATTTAAAAGTTAGTAACATAAAGTCAACAAGATGGCTGACAAGAGGCACATGGCATTTATCCTCCCTACAAAAAAAGAAACAAGGCAAAGACTAAACAGATAGAATTTAACTGGAGTATTGAAGAGAGGGCACCAGAAGACAGCAGGGTAGATGAGAAGCACCTGGGGGGCTCAGAAGTCCAGGGCACTATGGAGGGAATAATGAGCCACGCTGCCTCTGCTAGCCTGTGGTCTGTGATTAGATCAATCTGAAGTCAAGAGACACTTGTTCTTGTGGAAAAAAAGTAAGTGGAGAAACTCCACCAGCCCCCACTGTCACCATAAACACTTGTAAGTCCTTACTACTAGAGAATCCCACAGTCCTTGAAAGCCCTGAGCCCAGGTTAAAGAGCTGGCAGGAATTCACACAGCAGCATTACCACTGATTAGGAGAACAAGGTGTGTACTCCCCCATTCCCTACTGACCCTTTGTATCCCAAGCTGGGGCAGCATGGTACAATCTTAAGACTGGAGCTATTTCCATAGTACATAATGCTCTGGGAGTCAGTAGCCACTTTACCTCCCCAGCACTGGGGCTCTATCTTCATTCCAGCAAACCCACATGGGTGGCTACACTGTCACAACTCTGGCTGCTCAAAACCTCGGTCCAGAATTGGCTGACTCTTGTCCTACACAGCAGGGAAACCAACCACCACTGCAACTGCACCCAGGGCCTGAGAAACAACCTGACAGCCCGCCTCCAGCAGATATGCCACCAGACTTGCCTAGCAGGGGTATACCTGTGCCCAGAGTGTGACAAACAGTCTGGCATGCCCACCATCAGCAGACACACCATCATGTTGGCTGAGTAGATATGTGAACATACCTAGGGCTCGAGAAACAGCCCAGTGGACACACCGTTGAGCCAATCAAGCAACAATAGCCCTGGCCAGAGTAACTGCCCTGCAGCCCCAACCCTAGTGAATCACACCCTCAATTGGCTGATCCATCATGTTCATGTTTACACCCTTGGCCTGAGAGTCCTGTGATCTCACCTCCATCACAGCCACAGCACTGCCACCATATACTCAGCCTAGGCCACTGAGACATTTGAAAATATCACTAAAATGGATTACAGCTGACGAAACTGCTCAAAGACTGCACTACTACATCCACCTAGAACCAAAACCCATGCACCTCACTCAACTGATATTCTAAAGCCATCTATAGAAATAAGCCTTTCTCTATGAACCCAACTCCATAAAATTGGAAAAGATGACTGTTCTACCACATATACAGATATCAATGTAGGGATGCATCAGATATGAAAGAGTAGGGAATTATTACATATCCAAAGGAACACAATAATTTTCTAGTAACAGACAACAATCAACCAAAATACAGATGAAATGCATAAGAAATTCAGTGTGATATAATACAGATAATTAAATGGAGTCAGGAAACAATTCATGATTTGAATAAGAAATTTAGCAAAGAAATAGATATCATGAAAAAGAACCAAAAACACTTATAGCTAAAGAATTCAATGAGTAAAATTTTAAAATATAACATGAATAAAAAACAAAGCCTACAGGATTTATGGGACACTATTAAGCAAACAAATATTCACATTATGGGAATTCCAAAACAGAAAAAGAAGAGAAAAGGTATAGAAAATGTATTAAATGAAATGATAGCTGAAAACTTCCCAAGTCTTGGTAGAGATGTATATTCATGACCAGAAAGCTCAAGGATCACCAAATGGATTTAACCCAAACAGGTCCTCTCTGAGTCAGATTATAGTCTAATTGTCGGAAGTCAAAGGCGAAGAAATAATTCCAAAAATAGGAAGAGAAAAGCATCGAGTCACATATAACAAAATCCCCTTTATCCTAACAGATTTCTCAGAGAAATCTTACAGGTCAGGAGAGACTGGAATGATATATTCAAAATACTAAAACAAAAAGACAAACAAACAATTGAAAGTGAATGCTATACCCAGCAAAGCTATACTTCAGAAATGAAGGAGAAATAAATTATTTTCCTGACAAGGAAAAACTAAAAGAATTTATCACCACTAGATTGGCCTTACAAGAAATGCTTACCAGAGTCCTACCTCTGGAAGCAAAAAGACAATAATTATCATGATGGAAACACATTAAATTATGAAACTCGCTAATATTGCTTATGCACAAAAAGAAAAAGACTCTATCTTTATTCCAGCAAGCTCACATGGGTGGCTGCATTGTCACAACTTATAACTACTAAAAACTGTCAAACTTCAAAAATAAACAATAAGAGAGAAAATATTAAATTAAATAACTAGAAAATAATAAAAAAACAGTTGTAAGTGTTCACCTATCAATAATATATCCTTGGATATAAATTGATTATATTCTCCCAAGGAAAAGATACACATTAGCTCAATAGATAAATAAGACCCAATTATATGCTACTTACACAAAACTCAGCTCACCTGTATAGACACACATATAAAGTGAAGTTATGGAAAATATATTTCACGCAAATAGAAACCAAACAAGAGCAAAAGTAGCTATACTAATATCAGGTAAAACAGACTAAGTCAAAACCTGTAAAAGGAAACAAAAAGGACATTATATAATAAATAAGGAATAAATTCAGTAAGAAGATATAACAATTATATATGTATTCAACATTGAAGGACCCAGATTTATAAGGCAAATACTATCAGATCTAAAGCGACAGTTGTGCCCCAATACAGTAATAGTTAGGAACTTCAACCCACTCACAATTCTCAAAATTAGATAGCTCATCTAGACACAAAATCCACAAAGAAACATCAAAGTACACCGTAGACCAAATGGACCTAATAGATACATTTAACAAAACATTTCAACCAATAGATGAAGAAAACATTCTTTTCATCAGTTTATGGAACATTCTCCACATTTGACCATATGTTATGACACAAAACACATCTCAAACAGTTTTGAAAAATAGAAATAACATCAAGCATGTTTTTTGACCACAAGAGAATAAAACTAAAAAACTATAGCAAGAGGAATATCTGAAAATATGCATACACAAAAATTAAGCAACATATGCCTGAACATCCAATGCATTAAGGAAGAAGTTGAGAACGAACTTTTAAAAATTCTTGAAACAAATGTAAATAGAAACACAGCATTATCAAAACTTACGTAATGCAGCAAAAGCAGCAGTAAGAGGCAAGTTTATAGCAATAAATGCCTGCATCAATAAAGTAGGAAGGCTTCAAATAAACAAACTAACAATGCTCCTTAATAAGGAACTAGAAAACCAAGAACAAAGCAAACCCAAAATTGGTGGAATGAAATGAGAAGGCTCAGAAAAGTAAGACAAACAAAACAGAAAAAAAAAATCAATGAAACAAAATGTCAGTTTTTTGAAAGAAAACAAAATCAACAAGCCATTAGCTACATTAAAAAGAGAGAAGACACAAAGTCAGAAATAAAAACAGGAAACTGCAACTGTTACAACAGAAGTGCAAGAGATGATTAGAGATTCTATGAACAACTGTATCCAACAAATTGAAAAACCTAGAGAAAATGAGCAAATTTCTGGACACATACAACCTACCAAGAGTGAAACAAGAAGAAACAGAAAATCTGAACAGACCAATACTGAGTAACAAGATTGAATCAATAACACAAAATCTTCCAACAAAGTCCAGCTTCACTGCTGAATTCTACCAAAATTTTAGATAATGAATACTAATTGTTCTCAAACTATTCCAAAGATTGAAGGGGAAGGAATTCTTCCAAATCAATTGTGCAATTCCAGCAAAGCTTTCATACCACATGGTAGAAGAGATGAGGGATCACTTTGGGGCCTCTTTTATAAGGGCACTGACATAATTCATAAAATCTCTGCCTTCATGTGCCTAATCACCTTTCAAAGGCCCCACCTTCTCCTATTACCATCACTCTGGGAGTTAGGTTTTCAACATATGAATTTGAGGGAAACAAAAATATTCAGTCCGTTTGACAATGACTAAAATTAGGTTGGGACAAAAGAAGCTCCACTGTGAAAACATACAGTGTTTTCAGTTTGATATGTATTAAAATTCCCCTAAGAAAATATTTATCTTGTGAGAAAATGGAATTATGTAATTGAAACTGAGAAGATGGAAATTGGAGACATATATTTGATTCAAGAATAGAAACAATGAAATAATGATTATGGCTCACATATTGAGAATGATTAGAAATCAAGAGTAAAGGTTTAAAGATAAATGTTTTAGCAAATAGATTAAGAAAGTGATAAAGGAGAAGTCAGAGAACCAAGAAAGTGCTGTGTTGTAGATAAAAAAAGAGAAGTGAATATCAGAATGTCAAAAGTTGTAGAAGAATTCTGAGACCAAAGAATAACCTTTGAAAAAGGAACTTTAGTCCCATGGGAAGCAATGGTGGACCCCAAATCCAGAAATTTAATAACAAAATGGGCAAGTACCGTGTGGAAGCAGGCACAGTCTAGGAGTCTGGCAGGTATGTGACTCTGTATCACAGTGAGAAGGGTAGCTGATCTAGGTAAAAATGTCCAACATGTGAGAAACCTGAACATTTTTGAAGGTAAAAGGAAAATGACATTGGAAAAGAAAAATGAAAATTACTTAAGACTGAGAGGCAAAACGTGGGTTATATTCAAGGAGATGGGAGTGGACAGAAAGTGAGAACACTTTTCCTCTTAGGGTAGGATTCTATGAGCAGTGCTATGAGAGAAAGATGGGAATATAGGGAGGACATCATGCCAGCTGGTCTCAATATTTCCTCTTAGTAGGGGTAAGGTCATCTCATAAAGGTGAGAATGTGGAGAGAGAGAAACTGGAAGCTAATGAGAGAGAATCAAATCTGCCACCAGCTGCATGAACTGTGCTGGAATCAGTGATTGCAAGGCAGGGTGGGAAGAATGTCATGAGCCTCAGGAAAGACCTGATAAGAAATGTGTGGCAATAATATGTGTTTCTTAGGTCATTGAAAGTCTTCGTCTTTCTCAGAATTGATCTGAGACTCAGTAGCATGGGTAGATGTAGTATCCGTGGAGAAAGCAAGGCTCAGCTATGAAATTCTCAGTGAATGGCCAGCATACTGGGAGTTGTTTCTTTTAGATGCTCAGAGATTAACTTTATATGATTTAGAGTAGAGCTTCAATAATCTTTTTTTTTTTGCCTAATTAAAAAATATATAAAATCTGTGATTTATTCTTTTTTTAACTTTAGAGACTGGTTGTCTGATGCAATATATTTGGATGTGTCAAGAAAAACTGTCTAAGATTTGGAAATTAGCAAATGAAATTACTGGGCATCATTTCAACACAGTGGTAGAAGTTGTCTGATAAACTGGGGATTATCTGATTCAATAGGGATGAATAACTTTAACTGATTTTCTATTAACTAGACTATTGCAAAAGTAGAAGTTAGCTTGTACAAAACTGATTATCATGCAAATAATTATTGTTCATAGAAATGCAAATATATAGCATCTGATAAACTGAGATAAAATTGGTTTTCCTTCTCTAGGAAAGTGACATTTTATTACTCTATAGGTTATTAACTAATTTTGCATGTATTACCAAACTTAATCCCACTTACTGGCAGCCTATGTTCTTTAAATTTTTCCTTTGTGCTGGTCCTAACATTTTACTGAATCTCTTACTAATTAATAAGTTAAATAAGAGATCTGACATATATTTATCTCATAGTTTCATGAGTCATGATTTTGCCTTTTGTTTCATGCTGTCGACATAAGACAGTGAATAATTATTTGAATTATTTGCTTGTATAAAGCTTCTTTTTATAAATACTTCGAAGATCTTTATAATTATGTATGTACATATGTATACATACATATATGTGTGTATATATATATACACACAATGATTTATATATATAATACACATATATATACAAAATCATGGATAGCTTCAGATAACATGTTCAAAGTATGACTTCCTTTGAAGTGCTTCCTGAACCTGGAAAATCCAATTCTATACTCACCCTAACATGTGAGCTCAATTAAATAGAAACATAAATTAGCTTAACAACAAGATTTGCTTTGTAAACATTTTGTAAAATGACTCTTACATTTTGAAAAATATAAGAGATGAAGTCTCATTTAGCATAGGTAGTAAGAGATGCCTCCTCTAGATTATTTATAATATCTAATTTTAAAAAAATAATTCCTCATCCATTATATGCAACTTCTTTCACCCAAAGACTGTCAAGCTTTCTTCTCTCTGCAGTGGAGGCTGGGAATAAATTAAAGGAAACTTCAGCATTGAAATCAGAAAGAGGGACCAGATGAGATAGCTGCTGCATACAGGGCTGAAGGTTGTGACCCAGCCCAGAAGCACACAGCAGGAACAGGATGGGACCAACATGCACTTCATCTGCTGGCCAAGCCACCTGCCCCAGTGCAGTACTGACCCTGTCATGAAGAAGGAACACCTTTGTCAGTCCACAAAGAAGTGTTCAATGGCCTGCAATGATACTGTTAGCACCCTAAGAAAATAATAAATGTGATCAGTTAAGAAAAAAAATTAATCTACATTTGTGGAAGACCTCAGGTGAGTTGTACATTTTGGAGAAGCCTCTCCTGAAAATGTGCCTCCTTGTGAAGTCTCTGTTAAGGGTGCTTGCTGGTAAGAGAACTATTTATTAGAACTATGTCTTACCTCTTAAGTGAATATGTACAGATATTCAAAGTAACTTTAAAAACATTAATATGGCCATGGCATCTACCCCACATCAATTGTCCTATACTTCAAATTATTAATATGATAAATATAACTTAATTTTTGTTAAATTTTTTAAAGTTTTACTCCATACAAGATTGCAAATTAGACAAACAAAAAATCATTCTTCACAAGACATGATGTAAATGAGGTTTCAAGACTAATTTGTATAGTGTCACTGCACATTCTTCTGAATGCCTTTACAAGTGTGAATAGATAAAATATGAAGTGTTTTAAAAATGAATTGATCAATTCTTCTATCTATGATAAGAAGCATATTATTATTACCTTTCAAATACAGGGAAATAAGCAGAGGGAATATATTACTCTAACAGATGTTTTTATCTTGCACATTTATTTTATTAAGGCAAATGTTGTTCAAGCTAGGTAGAGCACAGCATATGACATCTATTAGCAGCTCAATAATTGGTTATCTTTTTCTTATTCAGTCTTTTTTTAAATTATACTTTAAGTTCTGGAGTACATGTGCAGATCTTGCATGATTGTTACATAAGTATACACATGCCATGGTGGTTTGCTCCCTCCATCCCCCTGTCATCTACGTTAGATATTTCACCTAATATTGACCCTCCCCAATCTCCCCAACTTCTGCTATCCCTCCTCTAGTCCCACACCCCTAACAGACCCCAATGTGTGATGCTCCCCTCCCTGCGTCCATGTGTTCTCATTGTTCAACACCCACTTATGAGTGAGAACATGCAGTGTTTGGTTTTCTGCTCTTGTGTCAGTTTGCTGAGAATGATGGTTTCCAGATTCATCCATGTCCCTGCAAAGGACATGAACTCTTCCTTTTTTATGGCTGCATAGTATTCCATGGTGTATATATGTCACATTTTCTTAATCCAGTCTATCATAGATGGGCATTTGGGTTGGTTCCAATTCCTTGCAATTGTAAACAGTGCCACAATGAACATATGTGTGCATGTGACTTTATCATAGAACAATTTATAATCCTTTCGATATATACCTAGTAATAGGATTGCTGGGTCAAATGGAATTTCTATTTCAGGTCCTTGAGGAATCACCACACTGTCTTCCACAATGGTTGCTCTAATTTACACACCCACTAACAGTGAAAAAGCATTCCTATTTCTCCACATCCTCTCCATCATATGTTGTCTCCAGATGTTTTAATGATCACCATTCTAATGGCATGAGATGGTATCTCAATATGGTTTTGATTTGCATTTCTCTAATGACCAGTGATGATGAGCATTTTTTCATATGTTTGTTGGTCTCATAAATGTCTTCTTTTGAAAAGTGTCTGCTCATATCCTTTGCCCCCTTGTTGAGGTTTCCTTATAAATCTGTTTTAGTTCTTTGCAGATTCTGAATATTAGCCCTTTGTCAGATGGGTAGCTTGCAAAAATTTTTCCCCATTCTGTTGGTTGCCAGTTCACTTTAATGATAGTTTCCTTTGCTGTGCAGAAGCTCTTAAATTTAATTAGATCCCATTTGTCTATTTTGGCTTTTATTTCCTTTGCTTTTGGTGTCCTAGTCATGAGGTCCTTACCTATGCCTATGTCCTGAATGGTATTGCCTAAGTTTTCTTCTAGAGTTTTTATGGTGTTAGGTCTTATGTTTAAATATTTAATCCATCTGGAGTTAATTTTAGTGTAAGGTGTAAGGAAAGGGTCCAGTTTCAGCTTTCTGCACATGGCTAGCCAGTTTTCCCAACAGCATGCGTTAAACAGGGAATCCTTTTCCCATTGCTTGTTTTTCTCAGGTTTGTCAAAAATCAGATGGTTGTAGATGTGTAGCATTACTTCTGAGGCCTCTGTTCTGTTCCATTGGTCTATATTTCTGTTTTGGTACCAGTAACGTGCTTTTTTGATTACTGTAGCATTGTAATATAGTTTGAAGTCAGGTAGCCTGATACTTCCAGCTTTGTTCTTTTTGCTTAGAATTGTCTTGGCTATGGGAGCTCTTTTTTAGTTCCATATGAAGTTTAAAGTGTTTTTTTTTTTTCCAGTTCTGTGAAGAAGGTCAATGGTAGCTTAATGGGGTTAGCATTTAATATAGAAATTACTTTGGGCAGGATGGCCGTTTTCATAATATTTATTCTTCCTAACTATGAGCATGGAATGTTTTTCCATCTGTTTGTGTCCTCTCTTATTTCCTTGAGCAGTGGTTTAGAGTTCTCCTTGAAGAGGTCCTTCACATTCCTTGTTAGTTGTATTCCTAGTATTTCATTCTCTTTGTAGCAATAGTGAATGGGAGTTCACTCATGGTTTTGCTGTTTGTCTTTTATTGGTGTATAGGAAAGCTTGCAATTTTTGCACTTTGATTTTGTATCCTGAGACTTTGCTGAAGTTGCTTATCATCTAAAGGAGATTTTGGACTGAGACAATGGGGTCTTCTAAATATACAATCATGTCATCTGCCAATACAGACAATTTGACTTCTGCTTTTTCTAACTGAATACCCTTTATTTCTTTTTCTTACCTGAATGCTCTGGCTAGAACTTCTAATACTATGTTGAATAGGAATGGTGAGAGAGGGCACCCTTGTCTGCTAGCTTTTGAGTTTTGTTGACCTTGTACCTCTAGCTCTTTCAATTTTGATGATAGGGTGTCGATTTTAGATCTTTCCTTGCTATTCATGTGGGCATTTGTTGCTATGAATTTCCCTCTAGACTCTGCTTTAAATGTATCCCAGAGATTCCGGTATGTTGTGTCTTTGTTCTCATTGGTTTTGAAGAACATCTTTATTTCTGCCTTCATTTCATTGTTTATCCAGTCAACATTCAAGAGCCGGTTGTTCAGTTTCCATGCAGTTGTGTAGTTTTGAGTGAGTTTCTTAATCCTGAGTTCTAATTTGATTGCACTGTGGTCTGAGAGACTGGTTTTTATGATTTCCATTCTTTTGAATTTGATGAGGAGTGATTTACTTCCAATTATGTAGTCAGTTTTAGTGTAAGTGTGATGTGGTGCTGAGAAGAATGTATATTCTGTGGATTTTGGGTAGAGAGTTCTGCAGATGTCTCTTAGGTCTGCTTGGTCCAGATCTGAGTTCAAGTCCTAGATATCCTTGTTAATTTTCTGTCTCATTGATCTAATATTGACAGTGGAGTGTTAAAGTCTCCCACTATTATTGTGTGGGAGTCTAAGTCTCTTTGTAGGTTGTTAAGAACTTGCTTTATGTAACTGCGTGCTCCTGTACTGGGTGCAAATATAGGATAGTTAGCTTTTCTTGTTGCATTGATCCTTTTACCAGTATGTAATGCCCTTCTTTGTGTCTTTTGATCTTTGTGGGTTTAAAATCTGTTTTATCAGAGACTAGGATTGCAGCCCCTGCTTTTTTTTTTTTTTTTTTTTTTTGCTCTCCATTTGCTTGGTAAATCTTCCTCCATCTCTTTATTTTGAGTCTATATATGTCTTTGCATGTGACATGGGCCTCCTAAATACAGCACACTGATGGGTCTGAACTGTTTATTCAATTTGCCAGTCTGTGTCTTTTGACTGGGGCATTTAGCCCATTTACATTTAAGGTTAATATTGTTATGTGTGAATTCGATCCTGCCATTTTGATACTAGCTGGTTGTTTTGCCTGTTAGTTGATGCAGTTTCTTCATTGTGTCAATGGTCTTTACCATTTGGTACATTTTTGCAGTGGCTGGTACTGATTTCTCCTTTCCATGGTTAGTGCTTCCTTCAGGAGCTTTTGTAAGACAGACCTGGTGGTGACAAAATCTCTCAGCAATTGCTTTTCCATTAAGGATTTTATTTCTTCTTCACTTATGAAGCTTAGTTTGGCTGGATATGAAATTCTGGTTTCAAAGTTCTTTTCTTTAAGGATGATGGATATTGGCCCCCACTCTCTTCTGGCTTGTAGGGTTTCTGCAGAGAGATCCTCTGTGAGTCTGATGGGCTTCCATTTGTGGATGACCCAACCTTTCCCTCTGGCTGCCCTTAGCATTTTTTTCCTTCATTTCAACCCTGGTGAATCTGAGGATTATGTGCCTTGGGGTTGCTCTTTTGAGGAATATCTTTGTGGTGTTCTCTGTATTTCCTGGATTTGAATGTTGGCCTGTCCTGCTAGGTTGGGGAAGTTCTCCTGGATGATATCTTGAAGAGTGTTTTCCAGTTTTGATTCATTCTCCCTGTCACATTCAGGTACACCAATCAAGTGTAGATTAGGTCTTTTCACATAATCCCATATTTCTTGGAGGCTCTGTTCATTTCTTTTGACTCTTTTTTTTCCCAATCTTGCCTTCTCATTTTATTTCATTGAGTTGATCTTCAATCTCTGATATCCTTTCTTCTGCTTGATCATTTCAGCTATTGAAACTTGTGTATGTTTCATGCAGTTCTTGTGCCGTGTTTTTCAGCTCCATCAAGTTGTTTATATTCTTCTCTAAGCTGGTTATTCTGGTTAGCATTTCATCTATCCTTTTTTCAAGGGTTTTAGTTTCTTTGCATTGGGTTAGAACATGTTCCTTTAGCTCAGAGAAGTTTGTTATTATCGACCTTCTGAATCCTGCTTCTGTCAAATTGTCAAACTCATTCTCCATCCAGTTTTGTTCCCTTGCTTTGATCCCTTGATCCCTTGCAGGAGGAGAGGTGTTGTGGTTTTTGTTGATTTCATCCTTTTTGCACTGGTTTCTTTCCATCTTTGTGGATTTATCTATCTTTGGTCTTTGAAGTTGGTGACTTTTGGATGGGGTCTCCGAGTGGATATCCTTTCTGTTTATGTTGAAGCTATTTCTTTCTGTTTCTTAGTTCTCCTTCTAACAGGTCCCTCTGCTGCAGGACTGCTGGAGGTCCACTCCAGACCCTGCTTGCCTTGGAATCACCTTCAGGTGCTGCAGAACAGCAAGGACTGCTGCCTGTTCCTTCCTCTGGTAGCTTTGTCCCAGAAAGTTACCCATCAGATGTCAGCCAGACCTCTCCTATATGTGGTGTCTTTTTTGATATATAGGGGTCAGGGAGCCACTTGAGGAGACAGTTTGTCTCTTATCAGAGCTCAAGTGCTGTGCTGGGAGCTCCATTGCTCCCTTCACCACTGCTAAGCAAGGACATTTAAGTCTGCTGCAGTGGAACCACAATTGCCCCTTTTCCTAAGTGCTCTGTCCCAGGAAGGTGGGGCATCATTTATAAGTCCCTGATGGGCTGCTGCCTTTTTTTTAGAGATGCCCTGCCCAGCAAGGAGGGAGTCTAGTCACAGTCTGCCTGCAGAGGCGTTGCGGAGCTGCCACAGACTCCGCACAGCTGCTCTGTAAACTTCCTTGTGATTTTGTTTACACAGGTAAAGTTAGAACTGCCTTGGTAATGGCAGACTGCCTCAGTGACGGTGGACGCCCTTCCCCTCACCAAGCTCGACTGTCCTGGGTCAATCTCAAACTGCTGTGCTGGCTGCAAAAATTTCAAGTGGCTCCCAGTTTCAGTTTTCTGGTCTTTCAATTTGCTGGTCTTTCAGTGCACCAGCCGCAAAAATCTCAAGCTGGTGGGTTTCAGTTTGCTGGTCTTTGCGGGTGTGGGACCTGCCAAGCCAGATCAGTTGGGTCCCCGCTTTCAGCTCCCTTTTTTTCAAGGGAATGGGTGGCTCTGTGTCACAGGCATTTCAGGTGCCAGCTGAAATGGCTGCCCAGATTTGTGCTGGAAACCTGTGGCACCAGCTAAAATGGCTGCACTGATTTGTCCTGGAAACCCCTGGTGCTTGTTGGCCCAGAGGGAATCTCCTGGTCTGTGGGCTGTAAAGACCTTGGGAGAAGTGCAGTATCTGAACCAGAGTGGACAGAAAAGTCCCCAGTGGCCTCTGTTAGGTAGGAAGGGGTATCCTCTGGCCCACTGCACTTCCTGGGTGAGGCAGCGCCCCACCCTGTTTCTGTTATCCCTCCTTGGGCCACACCTACTGTCCAACCAGTCCCATTCGGATGAACCTGGTACCTCAGTTGGAAATGTGGAGATCACTCGCCTTCTGCGTTGCTCTCAGTGGGAACTGTGCTCCAGAGCTGTTCCTGTTCGGCCATCTTGGTGGAAGTCCAAAAAATTTTTTTTTTCTAATGGAGAAAAAGAGCTGAGATCTCTCTGGAGTATAATCTGAGAGATTAAGAAAGGATTTTGCAGTTAAAAAAAAAAGTCATTATTTTACCTAGAAAAATACTACCCTTGCTTTGAGACCTCTTTGAATGTACAGGTTTTGTTACCAAATTCCATCACAATCATCTATACTGTTGTATGATATATATGTTCTTATAAAAATTGTCTGTTTCCAAAAATGTAATTACAAAAACCATTATTTTTGTGATTGAAAATAGTTAACTGGAGATTGTTCATAGTTGTCCACCTTTCCCATCCTGCCAAACAGAATATCTAGTCCCAATTTCTCCTTTCTTCTGTAAATTAAAGACTAATTATGTCTTATGAAGAACTGCCAGTTATGTTTACATAATAAAGAATCTGGGGCAGAAAAGGAGAAATATCGCTCACAGCTGGTGAAAGAATAAGTTTCTGAGGAGTGTGGAAGGTCTGAAATGTAATGAAACAGGTGAGAAGGGAAGGAGAATTTTATTAGTGTTCTATTTGGAAACACTTTCACTTTTTGAGATGTGCAAGTTAAGACTGAGTTATTGGCTATAACTTTTGATTATTGGATTATGTCATAACTCTGGTATCGGAGTCAACAAGTGGATCTAGGATTTATAAGAGCAGTTTTCATATAACGAGGGGAACATTTTACATCTGCAATAACTAAATAATTTTACCACGATATGAAGTTTCAATAATGAAGAATTTTGTTATCATGAGTAGATTATGTCACCTGAGAATAAAAAATTGGCTCATCAAAATTAGCAGCTACAACCTATTTGTATTTCCATGTATATACACAGTAGTATTGAAAATGTTCTATAACATTTTACCTTGACCTTGTGATTCTGCTTGCAGTAGACTTCATAACTATAAAAGGAACAACAACAAAAAATCTGTGATCTTCTCTGTGATATACATTGCTACGTAGCCTACAAAGCCTCCGAGGCTCCTGACACACAGTGCTTTGTGCCCCATCAGTGGGAGTCTCTGTAAAGAAAATAATGCTCCTTAATTAATAAATAAATAAATATTGTTATATTCACTTTGAGATCTACAATCCCTGATAGAAGAAATGCTTAGCTTTGAAAGAGCTTTTGTGATGCAAATTATGCTACTTCAGAATGCAGTCAAGCCAAAAGGATTAGTAAGAAAAGATTAAGCCAAGGAACCTGTTAAGAATAAAATGAAGGCCACTCAGAATGGTATTTTAATTATCCAACAATGAGTGCTGAAGGCCTAAACAATAATATTGTGTGAATAAAAGAGAACAGAAGAGGAAGTTTTCAGAAATCTGGTACACAAAAAATTGCCAGGAATTAATGATTATACGGAAAAGGCATCTAGAAAAAATGTCCAGAAATGCAAATATTAGTAAGAAAAATAAAGATGGGGACCCCAATGATACATCTTTTTGTTTAAATTAGAAAACTATTTCCATGAACTTCCTTTTTGATATTCCATATCTAAGTATCTGAAAAGAGGACCCTGTAAAATTATGCAAGACTTTTTTTTTTAATAGAGATCACTTATAATTTTGGTTCCAAGTTTTAAAAGAGCAAATAATAGAACCACTAAAAATATTCACTACTGCATAAAGAAGCAAAAACTGATGGAACAATAGTAGTAGTCATGGTTACCTGCATGCTGTCACCACACTATGATTATACAATTCATTCCTATAAATAACACAATTATAGCCTAACGTAATACAACATAATCTTGCGACCAGGGTACAAAAAAAACCCAGAAACTATTTAAATCAACAAGAGCCACAGCTTCATAAAATAAACTCACATTCCCTGTGTAAGTAATTCAACTGTTCGATATGCATCCTCTTAATTTTATGATCATATTTTATATGAATAACTAAATTATTCATGAGATTCCAAAGTTTATAAAGTATTTTCTGAAAAGATATAGCAAAAGTGAGATGAGAAACAAAATATCACCCTTTCTTAAATATGTCTTTCTTATAATAGTAGCTGTTTTAATTATGATGGCTAAGCATTATTTATAGTTTAATTTTCATTGATTTGCTTTTTAAATATATATTTAAATCTCTAACCAGATAATACTAATGCCAAGTCCACCAATCCTTACCCATCATAAAATTAAAATCTGACTTGCTCGAATGTCCTTTTATTGCTTATTCAGTATCACATTTTCACAATATACTGCAAAACTCCTCTTTTTGTTACATACTTTTAAATTTAAATAAAAATTATGCATGAAAATTTGTTTTAAGAATGACTACACAAAACTACTGTTTCTCAAACTATGGTACTCACAGATAGGCTAGATTTTACCACTTTTAAACCTAATTGACATAAAGGCAGAGGAACCATAAAGGGATGGGTTTTCACCTGTATGATTGACGTTGTGGCTATTGAAAGAGAACACTATTTCTAAATCGAATAATTGGATTTACTCTGTGGGTCTGAGGCAGTCTAATGTAAGAGGCAGCATGAGGCATTCAGAAGAGCACTTGGCTTTGAGTCTGAACGTTTAGATTTCATTCTGATTCTGGCATCCATTTAGTCATAATTTCTAGCAAGTCACTTACCTTTTTGGAGCCTTGGTTTCTTCATCAATAAATTGAAAGAGTTGATGCTAAATGGCTCATCCTCATACTAAAATATAATGATTGAAAGTAATAATTCTATATTCTGGATACATCACTCTTCAGTTTCTAGGAACTACAAGTAAAAGGTTTGCCAATATCTCCTCTCTGCTGATGTGTCTCAGCTCTTACGTACATTGGGCAAGTTCCAGATTACAAATTATCCCACTGTGCATTCTGAAGTTAGCAAAATAAAGCATACTCTTCCAAAATATCTACATCTACACAATGTCCAGCAAAACAACTAAGGTATTATTCTGACTCTCCACAGTCACAGGTCTGGGCTAAATCTGCAGTGCCTTAGTCTTGTATTTCACTATGGCATTTTCTCCTCTGGAGAACTATGTTACATTCCTGCCTCCTAAAGAAGCTGATGAGCCTCTGAATAAATCACACAAAATCACACATGTACTACTATAGTCTCAGAAAACCTTTCCAGATATGAAATAATTACTATCACCCTGAAAATAAAACTGAAAGGGATCTAGTGGTACATTAGCTTACCATAACCCTTGCCTCTGAAAACTGGTAAGCATTTTGAAAAAAAAAAAAAGTAAACAGCAGTGTGAAAACAAATGTAACTGGTAACCTTATGCAATAACTCTGCATTTAATTGACATTACAGGCTCCTTTAGAATTATACTGAATACATATTCAAGAAGTGAGTTGACTTCTGTGTCAGAATAGGCTCAAACTGTACTTACATAGAAAGTTTGATCAGTTGATTTTTAACAGTTGAATTCATTAATTCTCTACCTTTCTGTAATATTTTTTCCATTAATGTATTTGGCTCACTTCCCTTTTTTCTCATTCATTTATTGTTTATAGAGCCAGCTTGAAGATACTATTCAACATGAGATAAGAAGACTATAGCTGATTTAGGTCCCTAAATACCATATAATGGCTTTTAAGTCTGTGAAAATTGTCAGTTAGAGGTAAACAACATGATACTAGACAAAATGATTACATTCCACCCACTTCTCTAGTAGTTATAAAAAAGGATGTCACCTTTCATACATAACTTTTGTCATTTACAAAGTATTTCCATGAAAAGTGCTATTTAACTGGCTTGTTACAAATAAATGAAACAATACATGTAAAGTGCTTAAAACAGGACATAAATAGTCAATTTCCAATAATAAGAGAACTAAGAAAAAGGCAAACATGTTATTGTGGAAAAATATGAATTTTAAAGAAAACATCTGGAAATAAATATTTTATTTAGTGACTTATAAAATATATACAGCCAAACTTCATTTATGCTTATCCCTTTATATTTTTTTTGAATTGAATATTACAAAATAAATAAGCTTAATTTAAAATGATAAAGTATTTTTACATACCGGCTCATTAATACTCTTTTCTCCATAAAATGCTATTTTAAATTTCAAATCATTATTTTTTAAGAAAAAATTAACTCTATGAGGCATAAAGCAACAAAAATGCTGATTACAATTAATTTTTCTGTGCACTGAATGAAAGAATTCTTCATTGGAGGAAAAATGACGGTACAGTACAAAATGTCTCATGAAAAGTTCCCTTTAAATATGCATTTGCCCTTGTTCATACTTTTCTCTTTCAGTAGTCCAGCGTATAAGCCCAGTTGAAGGAAATCAGTTTAAAGCTGTAAGTGAAGAATGTTATTCCTCTCAAGTTTTAACATTCTCACTAAATATACTAGTCTTTAGAGTAAAAAACAGCAATTTTATATATTACTGATGTAAGACATTTTAGTATCAATATTATAAAATGTACTTTAGAAATTTAAGTGCTGTATTTAAATATTTTCAGTAAGAAGTAGTCTATGATTCTTTGAAAATAATGTGACAGTCTCTAACATATTACCTTTCAGCTATGCTGTAAAACTCATCAAAATCTCATGATTTCTTCATATTTTGTTATTCCAATAATGTTTTCAGCTATTCTGCAGTAGGTTGAAGAAACTAAGAACATAAGACCTAATGAAGTAAAATTATGGCTAAAATGCTGATAGGAAATGATTGCTCAGGAGAAGAAAATATCTCGCAGGTTTTCACATTGTCCCTTAATGGCCAAACACACTTAAGAAAATCTTAGTATTCTTATTGTAAAAGCCTTGTGCCCTATTTTACTGAAAAATATTTGCAGCTGGCAGAGTTAATGCAGGCTTATTAAGGAGGCCAAAGCACTTTGTGCATTAGGACTCTGCTCTGCACCCCTGCTTTTGGCCCAATTATCCCATATTGTAAGAGGAAGAAATTGTCCCACTCCCACCCCTAACCCATCCCCCAGCTCTCTTAACATTTTAGGTTTCTGTGGCATTACCATCAATTTCTCCAGGGTTTCTCAAAACTCCCATCATAAGGATCACTGGGAAGCTTCTTAAGATCAGATTTACTGACTGCTTTCTCAAGGGATTATGATTTGCTAGATTGTGGCAGGTCTTGGGAATCTACATGTTAACAAGTTGGTAAGATAATTCTCATAATCAGATAAATTTGGAGATAATATCATATCCTCTGTTCTTCTTGTCCTGTAAGGATGATTTCTCACTTGTCTGTTCTATCAATCTATGGAATCTTCTTTCATTTGCACATTTCCATCCAATGTCTTTCTGCTCTCTTCCAACGTCATTTATGCACATTCAGGACTGTCACCTGCATGCATGCTTTCATTTTGTTTGACAAATCCCACTTTCCCCCTTTATTCCTAACCCTCTCAGTTTAAGATATTGTCCCTTAAAGTGATGAGGGTGGTGGATAGGGAGTGAGTAGAGACTAACCAGGATTATATAGATGGGGAGCATATTAAAAATAATAGATGCTTAAAGGAGTACCAGAGGAATATGTAGTTCCAAAGAAAGACAGGAGACAGTAGGGAAATGAGAAGGAATAACATGAGTATACAAAGCAGGATAGAAACACAAGGTGATGGGCAGTGACTCCACATGGAGGGCATAGTGTTCAGTGCCAGATGAGGCCAAAGATGACAAAAAGGCAGACGGTGCTTTCCAGGCACGATAGGCTAACGAGAGTGCTAAGACCTGTGCAGGAACAACTGTCATTCAAGGCACAACGTAAGAGAATTTTCAAAGAGTAAAAAAAGTTACTAGCATTCTGAAAAGGAATAGATCATAAGTATTTGAGAGGATTTAAATCAACTTAGTGGCAAAATGGCATTTCAACTGACTTCCAAAAGATGGGCCGAATTTTGAGTGGTGCAATAGGAGAGGAAGGTGCCTTGGCAGAGAAAACTCCTTAATTAATCAGTGGCTGGATGAGCCAACCTGTGAACAACAGAAATAAATCAAAGCAAAAATTAGTACCACAGATATACCCTACCCTATCACTTTTTCTGGGTAGATGGTTCCTTCAGTTTCTAAGTGGCTGTCCCTGCCAGTAGAAATGACGTTCCTGATGGTAATACAGATGTTGATATCATACAAATGTTTTACTCAAAGAATCCAGAAACACGACGTCACATGTAAGCATTTAAAGGTATCATTATGATTAGAAATAGAACTTTAGGTAATATCCAATAATGATTAAAAATTTTCAACTTCTGTAATAAGAATACTGTTGTTCTATTATAAAACAAAAAATACAACAGTTTAAATAAAACTCCATGTCTTCAGAAGAAACAGTTATAAATTTACTTGAAGCCGTAAGTGAGGATAAGCTAACAAAATAAGACTTGTTAAGTTAGAAGACTTTTGAAATTCAACCACCTTTCTTATTGTCTGGAAGTAATGATAACCTCAAAATGAGGTGACCACGTTAAATAAGTGACAGCAAACCATTTGGAACAGCGGCCCTAATTCACACTTTCATCATTCCAAGTGTGTATCAGTTAAACATATTGCCCTAAAAGCATTATGCAAATATGTCTAAGAAGTAATTCAATTTTTGCATGCTACAGTGTGTCCAGTTTATACACACACACAGTTATACACACTCTCATACACACCATGCACACATACATTTTACCATGTCCATCTGTTGAGTCAGATGGAAGGAAACTCCAGATATGGACATCTTCCAACCTAAATGTCATGGTAGGTAGGGCTTCACTCCTGGCTCAATTTCAGTAATCTTTGTACTTTATATCTCACTAGGTCAAGTTCGTTCAGATTCCTTCTGAAGCTACTTTGCTGTTTTTAGGCAAGTACTTCTGATTCACTGTTTTCTATGTTATTCTGTTTTGTAAATGTTTTGATTCATGTATAAGACAAGGTTCTACACAGCTTTAAAGTAAACAGCATGTGATAACCACTCTTTATATCTAGAACATAGTTGAAACACTTGCCAATTTAACTTGTTCTATTTAAACTGTATTATTTCAGAACCTCACATTCAGAGTTATCATCCAAAACCACAATGTATAGATTCAAGCATGCATGGTATAGACAACGTTAACAGCTGATAACCTCTTGAGAAGGATAGACAACCATAAATATGTTCATTATGATGTGTCAGAGGGGTACTCCAACAGCACTGAATATAAGGAAGAATTGCAATCAAGAGCTGGTAAACAAGAGCATAAGTGAAGAACAATGGAGTAGTCTAGTAGAAATTAATGCAATGTTCTTCTCAAAAGATGAAACATTTAACTTTGTATGGTACAAGTTATTTTAAGCTGAAACATATAACGTAGTGTCACCACTTCTATTCAGAAAATAGAGAATGGAAGCGCAAGGCATTGTCTTTTAAAATGCCTACAATCTGCAGTTAGGGAAAACTTCTTTTATCTCCTATTTTTAAATATTGTATTAGTATGGTATATTTGCAACAAAATTAATGAATCAATACTGATATACAGATTATCTACTGAAGCCCATACTTCATGCAGCTTTCCTTAGATTTTATTTAATTTCTGTTTTTGTTTCAGGATCTCATCTACAATGCCACACTACATTTATTTGTCATGGCTTCTTAGATCCTCAAAGCTCTGATGGTTTCTGAGACTTCCTTGATTTTGATTATCTTCACAGCTTTGAATATCGATCAGGCATTTTGCAGAATGTGCCTCAATTGAAGATTGTCTCACGTTTTTTCTCATGACTAAGCTAGCGTTATCAAGTTTGGGGGAGGAGGAAACAGAGGTAAAAATTCTCATCACAACATAATAAAGGCATATATTAAACATATAATTCATCACTACTAATGTTCAACTTTCTCACTTTGATCTGGTGGTGTTCTTTAGGTTTATCTACTGTGAAGTTACTCTTTCTCACATTTCCATACAGCACTCTTTGGAAGGAAGTCACAAAGCACCTCTCACAATAAAAAGTGAGGAGTTATGTTCTATAATGTAAAGCATAAAACCAGACTCCAGCCAGGAATTAGCGCCTTCAGTCCAACTGGAGGTGAGCATGCTTTGGATTTAGGGAAAGGAGAGCCTAGGGGAAGAAATGCCCAATGGGTGGCTTATTTGTACAAAACCAATCTTGAGTCAGACGCATATATTTATGATAGTGAAATAATATCATGCATCATTTTTATTGGAATTTCTACACCTACTGGGTTTCCCGGAGATGTCCTTGCAATATAATTTGATGAAATTAAAATCTTGTCAATTAGTATATCTATTATACTTATAAGTTTTTAGTTTTCTAATACAGGTTCAACTTTCTACCCACTCTCTCTCATCCTTGACCTACATATTTTTCCACCTGCAAATCAAAGAGCCTTCCTTTTACAGTGCCTCTATCCCTCTCTCATCCCAGTCTCCTCCTGCTAACCAGTGATGTGCATAAGGAGAACAGAGCCATGGCAATAGACAGGCAGGTGATAGGCAAGGACCTCTGAAACTATGAAGCTCTTAAAGGAGCAGTTATCGCTTTATCCATTTGTTTCCCCAGGAAATAAAACAAAGCTAATGACATAATCAACAACAAAATCAAACAATCTAGCCTAGACCATCTGATGTTTCTTCATGTGTGTATTAATCAACTCCAATTTTGGAAGCTGGCCTATAGTCCAGAATTAATATTTATGCTTGATTTCCTCTCTATGCAAAATGGATCCAGAGGAAATTGATGAAGAGAATAAGTTGCTTTTATAAGTTTCTTATACATGACCCAATTAATAAGATAAAAAATAAATAAATGTGATTAAAACCAGGCAAAAGCTAATTTAATGTATGTTGTTGAGAAACTGTAGCATCAAATCTATGAGGAACCAACAAAGTAAGGAAGATGTCTAAACAGAATCACTATTCTTAAAAGATGGCATTAAAGATATGATAGCTTTTATAAAAGACTACTGAAGTGCAAACTTGAGTTGGATATAACCTGAATAAATAGAGTAGTATTAGCTTTGTGGAAGCAACTAGTGACTTAAGTAGCCAAAGGCTACAGAGAGAAAGTTAAAAATCCCTAATCTAAATTTTCTCTAAGAATTGGTCAGTTTTTGGCATTTGTTATCTGGAATCCAATTGATTGTGCTATGAAATGTTGAAAAACACTGTCACTTACATGTTTTAATGGTCAAAGGAACATAAATAAATGCTTATCCATCATCTTTGCATGTTTAATGAGTACAAAATAGCTTTTATAGAAATAAATGGGAAAGCTTTTTTATAAAAACATTGTTGCTCGGTTTTACATAAACACCCTGTGTCATAACATATTTCAACGATTTCTAGAACTGAATGCATTAGGCAGGAGGCAGTTGAATAAAAGAAATTAATGGAGAAGAGTTAGCATATGATGAAAGAATTAAATCACTCTGATATAAAGACATTAACTCAAGCACAGAGAAAATTAAGTATAGGATAATATTATTTGTGATAAAATTTATGTAAGATGAAGAATGAGGCAAAACTTATTTTATGAAAATATTTCATAGAAAAATACTTGTTATAATATCAAGTGAATACATCTGCCTATACATATAAGATGAAAACTGAAAAACCTGCTTAGAAAGTCTAGAATAAACACATCTAATATTATATTGACAGTAAAAGATTTTGGGTGGGAGCCTGTATAAGCACTTGTTTCTTTCAAAATTTTTTTTTTCTGTTTCTTAGAATATACACTGAGCAGTTTTGTAAGAATAAATCAAATAAGTATTTTAAATGAATATAGCAGAGTCTTGATCTAATAATGTCATTGCTTTTCTCAAAACCCTCTTGTGAGAACCTATATTTATGATTATATAATACATAGATTTTTGGCATGTATATGAATTTTCACATATTTTAAATAAGCAAATGCTTAGTTCTGGTTGCTTTGTTAGTCATCACTGTTTGGGAAGTCGTATAGAAAGCTTGGTAGAAAGTAATTGTGAGAGGAGAATTCTAGCATTTGTTTAGTGCAAATAGGAACAATTCGTTTTGGGTCATTGACCTTTTTTCTGTGCATTAAATTATGCAAACCAAGTAATAAACAAAGTATGTATTTCACTAGTTCTTAATTTACTTTATTTCTTCTAACTTTTTTGTGAGCAAATGTCAATGTAGTCTGATCTTCACTTTGCAAAACACTAATCTGCTCCTCAAGGATTTGGTAAACACCGACATAATTTGGCTCAAATTTTCTAGACTTCAGCATTCTCAGAAGAAGGTGGTCCAAGTGATCTTTGGAATAATGAATAAACCAATTATACAAAATACAATGTTATTTCTTTCATACTTTCTTCCTAATGGATATAACAATATTTTAAAGAAAGAAAATCAATATGTTTTCTATATTTTAAAAGCATTAGAATTATATGCCAGATTTCATAATGGATAAAGCATATATATGAAGAATACCAAAAAAGTAAATATCTAAAAACTAGTATTTTAGAAGTAGTTTAGGCATTTTCTTATGTTGTACTGATTTCTTCTTTAAATAAAATATGTGATCTTATAATATCACTCATAATTAAATACAACAAATAAAAGTATTCTTTTACAATAAAAGGTAAAAAAGTATAAATCCGTTTACTAGAATAAAAATATGTGATCTTATATCACTCATAATTACAAATAAAAATATTATTTTACAATAAAAGGTAAAAAAGTATAAATCGGTTTAATAGAATAATCTCCTCACAAGTATCTGTGAACTCTGAGAAGCACTCTTTTAATTATTATAAACAAAAGAGTTATATAAGTCCCAAAAGTTAGGTTTCTGATTTAAAATAAGAAATTGTTATAGGTATATATCTAAAAGTAGTCCACCAAAATTCTGTATCTTAATATCCGGAACTGTGAATATAATGAGACACCACACCTTGATTCTATTACTTTATATGACAAAGAGATTTTGTAGATACAGTTACTAATCAGTTGACTTTGAGTTAATGAAAAGGCAGATTATCCCACTGAGTGTAATCTAGTCACACCAGCCATTTAAAAGTTATTTTCTCTTAAATAAGCTTGAAAGTAGATTTTTTACCAGAGCCTCTATGTAAGCCCAGCCCAGCTGTATCTTATGACACCCTGAGCAGAAAACCCAGTCGAACTCACACTGATTTTTGGACTATAGAACTATGAGATAATAACTGGGTGTTCTTGTTTGCCACTAAATTTGCGGTACAGTGATTTATTAAGCAACCATAATAATGTAATCCAGATGGGTAGCTCATTTAAAACTGCATGGAAATTTAAACAAGCACATGACTCTTTCTCTAGTCCAAGGTATAAAGAAAGAAAGGTAGGAGAAATTGACAGAGAGGATTAGGACTGTGAAACACAAAGTAAAAAGAAAAAAGGAAGTTAATATTTAATAATGGAATGCAAAATAGGACTTTAAACTATTTTAAAACAGCTTTGCTAAAGTGGCAGTGATTTTCTATATCCTTAATATTATTTGGGTTTGATCATTCCTATTTAAAGATAATCTGCTTAAAACCACACTTTTGGAAGACAGACAGATTGAGGATTTTCTAAGATTCTTTAGCAGCAATTAAGCCATTGATGGTTAATTCTCACATTTCACTTTTCCTCTTCATCAGTGTCAACCTCAGGCTTAATCTGAGGCTGGACTCAGAAAGAAGAAGGAGCTGATATGGAAGAAGGAAAACAATAGCCAAGACTTCATGATACCTGAGAATTGTGGAAGAGTGCAGCAAAGGAGGAAAATAAACGTAGAGAAAGAGAAATGCCAATATAGCAATTTTTGCATCATTTTAGAAAATTCTCTCAATGGATTCTGTGTGATCATCCCTATGTTTCAGGCCATGGAGTGAAAAGTCTCGTGGTATTGGCCATGTCATATGTAAACCTCCTAATATGGAATGTTGAGGTACAAGGATCTGGCATGTAGCTTCATTGAACCACTTTTGTTTTCTTGGGTTTGCTGCAGGAAAGAATTCAATGGCAAGCCGGTGGTAAGGTAGAAGGAAACAGCTTTATTAAAATGATAGTGTTATTGTTCCATGACTGCTCCTGCAGAGCAGGGCTACTCCATAGGCAGAGAGTAGCCCCTTGAGCCATTCTTGATTCTCATGTTGTAGTTTGGGTTCCTGGATCCTCTGAGAATCTGGCTGAAGAACATGGCTCAGAAGCTCACCAGAGGAGCTGTTGGGGCAGAGCGAGATACCTAAGCAGCAAGCTCATGGGATGGATCCTCTCCAGAGTGACAGAGTCAAGCCCAGTGGGACATACACATCATCCACTGAATCAGCTCCAGGAACCTCCCAGAGGATCTCTGAAGTCAGCAGCAGTGTTTGTGAACTACACAGGAACCACATCCAGAGGGGCTATGTTCACATTGCAGGCTTGTACCTTCATAATGACAATTTTCCAACAGATTTAAATCAAGGTCTTGAGGCAGGAATACATTTTCAAACATACATAAAGGCATCATGAGGACCAGCAGAGGTACTGGCTTCTGGGCTCTACTAAAATCATGAGGAAAACCAAATCAGTGTTAAAAATTGTTTTAAAAAATTGTTTCCTCTGTACCTAACAGTAGAATCAATACATTTTCAACTCCAGTGTTTTTAAGCAGATGTTCGCATCACCCAGTATAGTATTTCTTAAACTTTCTATTCCTAGAAAATCACTGACTGGTGATACCAGTGCAAAATAACGTTGTGATTTTCTATATCCTTAATATTATTTGGGTTTAATCATTCCTACTCAGGACCAAAGAACAATAGGCTAAAAAAATAAACAAAATTAAAACAGCCAAAATATATTTATCATAGCCATGGCTTAGTTTAGGCAGTGGTATAACAGGGGCTCAAAAATTAAGAACCCATACACATCAAAAATAATACAGATAAATGAATGGATATCAAGATGAGTAGAACCACAGATATATGATAAAACTAATATAATAAAAAATGATAACGGTAAACTATAGAAAATTAGGAGTGCTCACTCTCACTAGAAAATGCTTCACCTTTACTCTGTGCTTCAAAATGTTTATATGAAACTTTTAGAAAAATTAAGATCAAATAGCCTTAGCAGTAATATCTGGAAGACAATACGGTGTAGTGGTGAAAATGTTTTGAACATTAAAGTGAGGAAACTGATCTTCAGAAATTCATTTAATCTGAGACTCCATTTTTTTCTCTGTCAAAATAATAATGCTTATCTCATAGGATGGGTGGAGAATTAAATGAAATAATCTGTAAAAAGAGTTTAACAGTGATGGATATATATTTATCTATAAATCGAGAGAGAGAATTTGTGTGTATGTGTGCAAGTGTTTCTAAAACTAAATTTGAAAAAGGATACAATCCACTTATTTAAAAAAATACCCAAAGATCTAAAATAATTCATAATTCTGTAATTAAAATTAAATCTCATGCTTCCCATGATGTGCTCAAGAAGTACACTATGTTTCTACAGTAGATATTTTTTTAAGCATCAAGGTTTTATTACATTGAAAAATATTTCTATATATTTGTTACATGAAAATTATATGATACAAAATTTCTAGATTCTGAAAGATCTAGAAACATGTATCATCCTAATGTTTTTAAATTACTAACAAGGCGGATAACTAAGTAATATTGGTTATCATTGGCTAGAACCATAATAGATGACTCATATTTTTTTGTTTTTCCCAATTTTCCAAATTTGCTATTACAAACTTTGTTGTCTTCATAATAAAAAAATATACGTAGAAGAGTTAAATAATAGGTAAGTATGTAGATAGATAGATGATAGAAATAATACTGTCATTTATCAAAGGGAAGATTAGAGGAGAGAGAAAAATTAGAAAAATGAAGAAGGTCAATCTTAGGTTTCCTAGTGATTCATTTGGGCTTCAGACTGAAAACATCCATGATGCCTGGTCATTAATTAGTGATTTTTTTATAATGGTTCATGACAGTGCTACTTTGGTTTCTTTTCATAAAAGAGCAATATTATAAGCTATCTTTGAATGTCATGAGGTATCTTTGGGAAAATGGTCAAGGGAAGCATCTGACTATGGTGATGGTAATATTCTAAAATCATCTGGGGAGAAGTAGAGTTCCATTACTTATCAGTATTTGTAGACACTCTAAGCCTGAGCATTCTGGGACCCTTGGTTAGAGCAACGAGAAGTACAGCTTAGGCTATTCCTTGAGAGAAATAGGAGTGTTAGAAGAATGATATAGTTGTTCTATGTCTCTGCTAGATAAGCACTGTAATGCAAAGAGGCCAACATGGCTCAGTGTTTTGTTATCTTACTTATAGGAATAAAGACTGAGGATAAGTCACTCCTACTGTGAACAAAACAAAATCTCCTTTGAAATTGTCTATTGCAATGGTTGCCAACCCTGGAGATAATTTAAAACCTGGTAATAATCCCAGCACTTTGGGAGGACAAGGCAGGTGGATCACTAGGTCAAGAGATTGAGACCATCCTAGCCAACATGGTGAAACCCCGTCTCTACTAAAAATACAAAAATTATCCGGGTATGGTGGCATGCACCTTTAGTCCCAGCTACTCAGGAGGCTGAGGCAGGAGAATTGCTTGAATCTGGGAGGCGGAGGATGCAGTGAGCCGAGATTGTGCCACTGCACTCCAGCCTGGTGACAGAGTCAGACTCCATCTCAAAATAATTAATAATAATAATAATAGTAAATAAAACCCTGGGAAATTTTAATTGAATCAGAATATCTGAGGGTGTGATCTGGGCATTAGTATTTTGCAAATCTTCCCCTGGATATTTTAAAATCATTTAAGGTTGGAACCCACTGACTTAAGAGGAGGTCTAGTCATGTTTACATGGACAGCAAGTAATATAAATCTTTCTTGCATGAATTGGTTTTAAAAGCCTCTTCTCTCTCACTTCTCCAAGTTTCCTTTAGTCTTACTCATATATTAACCTTCCTTCTTCCTATACAGGTATATCATTCCCATCTTCTGCAGTATTAAAAATCACACTTTCAGAGCGGTTTATTAATCAATCAATATCTATACCTCACATTCTTTTGTTATTTTGCAAGAGTACTGGAAGTGGTAATAAAATAATTATTTGTGTTAGACACAATCCCTCTCAAAAGAACAGCTGAGGACCATCTACACTCCTTTTCTGATCTGTGCTCCTCTTGTTATTCTACGAAGCATTTGTGCTATAGTTGTTATTCACAAGTATTGATGCTGTATACATGTCAGTGAATGCATGACGCCCTTTGCCTTTTTCACAGTGGTATATAAACTATATCTTCCCATATCAAGTGCCATGTGAAAGAGCAGTACATCTCTGTCTTGCTGACAAACAAGTCAGCTGATAATGCTGAGAAACCAAGTCTCCACATTTTTAAAAGAGAAAACAGAATTCTGATCTTTCCTTAGTGAGGTTTCATTTTTCTACATACTTCATTTATTTGTATCTGACTCTACATTCTCATGATGTAGAGAGCTCTTTTTCTTTTTATATTTTGTCAGTGGTAAAATGTGTTTTAGTGTTTTCTTACTCATTGGGCTACAAACAAATTTTGTTTAACACACTAATAAGAACATGGATGGAACTAGAGGACATTATGTTCAATGAAATAAGCCAAGCATACAAGGACAAATAGTCCGTGCTCACACTCTTAAATGGGAGCTAAAAAATGACTTTATGGTTGTAGAGAGTAGAATAATGGTTACCAGAGGCTGGGAAGAAAAGTGAGGAGGAGAAGATTAACAAGGTTTGGTTACTGGGTACAAATATACAGTTAGAAAGAATAAGATCCAGCAATCAGTAGCACAGTAAGGCAACTATTGTTAACAATATTTATTGTTTATTTCAAAGTAGCTACAAGAGAAGATTTGGAATGTTCCCAACTCAAATAAATGATAAATGTTTCAGGTGTTGAATATCCCAATTACTCAGACTTACTTGTTACACATTACATCTTGTATTAAATGTAACACACATGTGTATAATTATTATCTAATCCTAAAAATTAAAAACTAAAAAAAGAAATGACGGTTTAACTAGTATTGTTTTAAAAAAAGTGTTTTTATTTTTCCCCTGCCTATACTTCAAAGATATTACTACAGAAATTAAAGTACTTTAAGTTCCTGGGGAAAAAGAAATACGTTCTAATAATAAAATTTAAATACGAAGAGAGAGACGAATGATTCTTTACAAAGAAAGACTAATGATTCTTTACAAAGCTAGACTTGAATGTTTATCATATTCCTATTGCGGAGGGTCCAGAAATGTGTTAGGTTTTTAATCCATGCAAATAGACATAGTTAATTTATTTCTGGTGCTTGGAGTTCAGTTCGGTAGAGAACTCTTGGTTTTAACAGTTTTTCTCACAATGGTGTAATAATACAAATTCTGTACAAACCAAGCCCTAGAGTATGCACTCAGAAATAGCTGAGATCATGCAGATGTTGTGGTTGGGGTATGCTTGAGTGTTGATGAAGGGAGCACAATAAGGAAGAACATTTCATGCAATTGTAATAATCAAGCAGTTGAGGGACAAGTAAGTAGCCATGCTTACAGGAAAAGCAGAAAAAAAAAAAAAGCAGACTATATTACCCAGAGCTATTTGATAGAGAATTTTGAATAACAGACTCCAAAGAAGTAAATGACTCAAGTTATCATTGTTATTTCAAACATTGATTTACTTGGAAATGAGGTGCTGTTAAAAAAAAAAAAAGTTACTATTTGGTGAGTAGTTTAGCTTTGTTCAACTTTGTTCAGCTCTGAGCCCATTCTTGTTTTGTAGGATGAAAGAGGCCTGAGATAGGGTCCCCCAGGTCCAGAACTAGGTTTGGGGATAGGAAAGAAGATACAGAAAGATCTAGAAATAGACTATGATGAGAACAAATGTAGATTTACATCTCGGGTGAGTCAAAGGTGAATGCTAGAGAAGCTACATCAAGTAAAAGGTAAACTAGGCATGAGGCAAAATAAAGGACAGCATTGCATGAGGTCAGAAACAGAGAACAAAGCCCACTACAAGAGAAGGCAAGGTGAAAGAGTACTGAATGTTGTTAGTGTGCTAGGAGTTTATTTTTACCAGATCCAAGTGTATTAGGTAGAGTGAAATGCTCAGCTTCTGTGTTGGCAGGAGTCATGAAGCACTTTGGGAGGACATTCAGTTTTGCTTTTCTGGATAAAAAACTAAACAGTAAAAGCAGGGAAATAGACAAGGCAATTTTTGTGCTATGGGATAGGAAGTAAATTTCATAATTGTTCAAATAAGATGAGTCACAAATCATTAGTCATCGCTAGCTCTGTCTTGCTTTGAAGAGGTTGGAAGTCTGAGAATAAATACAGTAAAGTATGAGAGGAAATAAATTATGCTGGAAAACAATTATTGGAATAGAACTAGAGAAAAGCAGAAGAAATTTAGAGAAGCAGGCAGTCTGTCTTGGCTCTGTTGTTTGAATATTATATTAATGTATTTCATGGCCATCAAAGACTTCATGTTTGCCAGAACTTGCAGATCTCCTGGTAGCATTTTATAAATGAAGGTTCCATCCAGAGAAATAATTAGTTGGAAATAATATTTCCAGTTTATGTGCAAATATTTGAGACATGGGATGAATCCATTTGAAAGACTATGAGAGTTTATTGGTTCCTATTAAAAGAAAGTATATCCTCTCATACTGATATTATCTACATCTGAATTTACTTCTACTTCCATTCAGTTAACCTTGGCAAGTATATAATGAGTTTACCAACGAGGAAGGATCAACAGATGACCCAAGCTGGTTATAGAACACTTGCCTCTTTTCAAAGAGTCGATGGTTACTTTGCCTGTTAAAATCCTCTAGTATATCTGATCCTTGACCTATATACAGGGTATGCTGGTACACATCTTTCCATTAAAGGAGGAGCTAATGGTTTTAGAGCTCAAATTTTTATGGCTTTTTTTCCTTCTTCTATAATGGCAATCTTACTAAGCCAAAGATAAAAGGGTAACTAGCTCAAATAGGTGAGCTGACTGTGAAAGAGTTCCTGCTGTGTGTAATGAACAGAGGCCCTACAAAGGAGAGGTAATCAGGAGCCTCCCCTATCACCCTTGCACCCTTTACACTCTGACCTTGGATCTCAAACAAGCAGTTCTCTCCTAATAGTCCACAGAAAACCAACAAGTAGAGTCCATGGATAAATGAATGTGATAGGGTAGAGCCTTGAAATTTAAAATAAAAACAAATTTATGTTTCATAATTAGATTTTTTAATTCTAATTTACAAGACATTATATCTGTAACCTGGACTGTTAAAACTGAAATTTTCACTGATATTTGTTAGATATAGCACACAAGATACAAGAGCAAATAATAAAGTGGCAAAATAAATGACCAAGGATCAACTTCAGAACACTTCAGGGATCCCTGAGTCAAATGGAGATCAAGATGAACAGTGTCAATCAATAGAAATATAATGGGAACCATATGTGTAATTTTAAATTTTCTAGTAGTCACATTAAAAATAATACAAATTAAAAAGTGAAACTAATTTTAATATGCTTTATTTAACTCAACAATGTTAAAATAGTAGCCTTTCAGCATATAATAAATTTACAAAATCATAAATATGATATTGTCTTTTTGTCATACTGTCTTTTGGAAGTCTGATGTGTATTTTGTACTTACAGCACATCTCAATGCAAAGCATATTTCAAATACTTCATCATAATATGTGACTAGCAGCTGCAGCACTGGACAGTGTAGTATCAACATACAGTGGTTTCAAAGAGTGATTCCCAAACTAGAAGCATCAGCATCACCTCGGAATTTAACTAGAAGTGCAAAATTATTAGGCTCCATCCTAGATACACTGAATTGAAAACTCTGAAGATGGGGCCTAACATTTTGTGTTTTAAAGAGCTGTCCAAATGATTATGATGCCCACTAAAATTTGGGGATCACTAGTCTATAACAGCAAACTTCTCAAATTTTAATGGGCATACATATCACTTGATCTTGTTAAATGTAGAATCTGATTTAATAGATCTCATGCTGGACCAGAGAGTCTTCACTGCTAGCAAGATTCCAGGAATGTGAGGCAGTTGTAGTGCTGAGGGGCTGAGCAATGTGCTCAATCCCAATGGCATCCCCAAGACTGAAAATCACAGACTTGGAATTTGAAAGGGTGTGAGAGAATTTTATAAGGAGGATTTTTGGATTGAGAGCTGCTAGTACCATTTCCTCTCCCATAGCAAGAAAGAATGTTATTTCTTCCACCTAAGGCTTAGTAAGAAGGACTTTATGGGTATCACTGAAAGCATTTGAGCTGTTTCTCTTGGAGTTTAGAGGACATGATGATCTGGAGTCAGATTCCATCCCATGACATCTAGGTATTAAAAGTGATCAAGGTGAGTCACTCTGGCAAGAGGGGCCAAGGTGGGTTGTGCTATTTCTTGGAATATATTATTTCATAAGGTGGGTGATATAGGTTGAATACTGTTCTCCTAAATTTATAAATTGAAGTCCTAATCCTCATTACCTCAGAATGAGGATTGTATTTGATTATAGAGCCTTTACAGGGGGTGTAACTAAGGCAAATTAAGGTCTCACGAGTTGGCTCTAATCTCACATGGCTAGAGTCCTTAGAAAAGATTAGAACAGTGACAATACAGACCTGGGGACAACTATATGAGGGCACAGGAAGAAGGCCCTCTGCATGCCAAGAGAGAGGCCTCATTAAAAAAAACAAACTTCCAATGACCTAATCATAGATTTCTAGTTTCAAGAAACATTGTGAAAGCAAATTTCTGTTGTTTAAGCCACTCGGTTTATGGTAGTTTGTTATGGCAGCCTGAGAAAACAGATAACCATGAAAAATAATACAACTAAGGATGCCTGTGGGTCTCCTGTGGTCCAAATGTAAACTCTACAAGAAAGAAACTCAACCTCAGACTATTAAAGTGCTGACCAAGAAAATATTATTAAAGATGCAAGGTGACTTTACTGCCAGAGCCTGCATTGATTAGATAATAGAAAACTGCTGGCTTGTATGAGTGGCTAGCCAGGGAAAACACCCAGCCTGGTAATGGAGTTGCAGCTGGAGGCCTCACAAGGGTACCCCCAAGTCCCAGATAGCATACACGAGAGAAAGAATCAGCTTGAAAGAAGGCAGAGCAAGAGAACCAAATAGAATCCTCCAGGGATCATCCTCCCCCAGAGTGAAACACAAATTGAGTAACTATCCATACAAGAAAGTTCCTTTATAAGAATCAAAAATGAGGTGAGCAGAGTACCTGGTTTTAACATCATATCAAGGAAAGAGGCACTAAAGAGGGTACAAAAGACAGTCTTGGATTGCCTACCACCTCTCCCCCATCCCCCCAACAGCAACCTCTTGACTCAGAAAGAAAACCTGTAGGCTTGTGGGAGGAGAGCACAGTGCTCATGGGACTTTGCATTAGAATTCAGTGCTGACTCATCACAAGGAAAGCAACCAAGGGCAGGATTCAGGTGGTGCACAGAGAGGAAGCATTTAGACCAGCCTAGCCAGAGGGGGAATCATTCACCCCAACAGTAAGAGTCTAAGTTTTGGCTAGTCCCACCACTGTAGGCTAAAGTTCTCTGGCATTCTACATAAATTTGAAGGTAGTCTAGGCCATGAGGACTGCAGTCCTGGTGCTATGCTGGGCTCAGAGTCAATGGACTTGGGGTGTATGTAAACCAGTGAGAGATCAGCTGGGGCAGTCAAGGGAGTGTGGTGTTACCCTTTCCTCAACTCCAGGCAGTATAGCTCACACCTCAGAGAGAGATTCCTTCCTTCCACTTGAGGCGAGGGGGAGAGCAAGAAGACTTTGTCTTGGAACTTAGATAATAGCTCAAGCACAGTAGAGTAGGGCATCAGGTAGAGTCTTAAGGCTCTCATTTTTGACCCTGGCTCCCAGATATTTCTGGACATACCATGGGTCAGAAGGGAACACACTACCTTGAAGGGAAGTAGTCACTCCTGGCAGAATTTATCGTCTTCTGACCAAGAGCCCCTGAGTATCAATGGTAGCCAGGCAGTATGAGCTGTGGACCTTGGGTAAGACCCATGCCATGTGGCTTTGGTGTGACCCACCACATTCCTACTGTGGTGGCTATGAGAAGAGACTCCTGTTTGAGGAAAGGAGAGGAAAGAGTGGCAAGGATTTTGTCTTATAGCTTGTCCTTACAAGCTGTAAGGAATCTAGCTTGAATCTAGCTAGGAACCTAGCTCAGTTGCAGAACAGAGCACCAAGTAGGCTCCTAAGTTTCCACACGCCAGGCCTTGGATTTCAGATAGCATTTATGGACCTGTCTTGGGCTACAGAGAAGCTCACTGATCTAAAGAGAAGGACAGTAGGTTGGCTGGAATAACCACCTGTAGATTGTAGAGCACTTGGGCCTTGAGCATCAGCAGTAGCCAGGCAGTGGTCAATGTGGGCTCTAGATGAAACCCAGTGCTGAACTGGATTCAAGTCTGACCTAGCACAGTCCCAGTGGTGATGGCCATGGAGGTGCTTGTGTCATCCTTTGCCCACCTTTATGCAGGTCAGCATGAAGAGAGAGACTCTGTCTGAAGGTAAGTAGGAGAATGAAACAAAAGTCTCTGCCAGGAAATGCAGGGAATTCTTCCTGATCTTATCCAAGACCACAAAGATGGCAACTCTAAGAGTTGTCAAGAGTCACAGCATTACTGTTCTTGGAGTTCCTACTAATGCAGATATGGCTGCAGTGACCAAAGACTTAGATCACAACAATCACTTCCCTTTGAATATTTAGAAAATCTTCCTAAGGAGGACAAGTACAAACCAGCCCAGACTGTGATAACTACAATGAATATCTAACTCATCAATGCCCAGACACCAACAAACATCTACAAGTATCAAGCCCATCCAGGAGCACATGAACTCACAAAACAAACTAAATAAGTCACCAGTGACCAACCTGTGACTGACAGAGATATGTGACCTTTCAGACAGAGAATTCAAAATAGCTGTTCTGAAGAAGTTCAACAAAATTGAAGATAATGCAGAGAAGAAACTCAAATGCTACCAGATAAATACAACAAAGAGATTAAAATAAGCTAAAAAGAATCAAGCAGAAATTCTGGAGTTGAAAATGCAACTTACATACTGAGGAATGCATAGGAGTTTCTCAACAACACAAGTGATCAAGCAGATGAAAAAATTAGTGAACTTAAAGACAGGGTATTTAAAAATACCCAATAAGAGGAAAAAGAAAAAAAAGTTTAGAAAAGTGAAGCACACCTACAAGCTCTATAAAATAGCCTCAAAAAGGCAAGTTTAAGAGTTACTGGCCCTAAAGAGGATGTAGAGAGAGAGAGAGATGGAGAATGTTTTTATTCAAAATGATAACAGAGAACTTTCCAAACATAGAGAAAGATACCAATATTCAAGTACAAGAAGGTTACAGAACACCAAGCAGATATAACCAAAGAAGCCTATCTCAAGATCCTTAATAATGAAAATCTCAAAGGTCAGCAATAAAGAAAGGATTCTAAAAACAGCAAAAAAAAAAAAAAAAAAAAAAAAGAAAGAGAGAGAGAGAAAGAAAGGCAGAAAGAAAGAAAGAGAAAGAGAGAGAAAGAAGCAAATAACCTAAAAAGGAACTCCAACATATCTGTCAGCAGGATTTTCTGTGGACACCTTACAGGCCAGGAGAGAGTACATAACATGTTTAAAGTACCAAAGGGAAAAAAACCCCACTTCATCCCACTATAGTATATCTAGTGAATTGTCCTTCAAACATGAAAGAGAAATAAAGACTTTTCCAGAAAAACAAAAGCTGAGGGATTTAACCATCACAGACTTGTCCTACAAGAAATGCTAAAAGAGTACTTCAATCAGAAAGAAAAGGGAATTAGTGAGCAAAAAGAAATCATCTGAAATTACAAAACTTACTGATGATGGAAAATACAAAGAAAAATGAGTGATTTTGTACAACACTGTATTTATGGTATATAAACTACTCACATATTGAGTAGAAAGACTAAAAAATGAACTGATCAAAAATAAGAACTACAATAACTTTTTGAGACATACACATTGTAATAAGACAAACAGAAGCAACAAATGTTTAAAAGCAGAGGGTGAAATTAAAGGGTAAAGTTTTCCTAGTTTTCTCTTTGCATGTATGTTGTTTTTGTTTGTTTGTTTTTGCAGTGTTGTCATTAGTATAAAATAGTGGAATACAAAATGTTATTTGAAAGCCTCATGGTAACTTCAAATTTAAAACCTACAATGGATATAAGGCCAGAAATTAAAAATACCACCACAGAAAATAACCTTCATAAAAAGAAAGATTCAAGGAAGGGAGGAAGGAAGGAAGGAAGGAAGGGAGGACAGTCACAAAACAACCAGAAAGCAACTAACAACAAAATGGCAGTAATAAGTCTTTACTTAATATTAAATATAAATAGACTAACTTTTCCAATTAAATGACATAGAGTGGATGAATGAATTTAAAAAACAAGAGCCAATGATCTGCTGCCTACAAGAAACACACTTCACCTATAAAAACACACATAGACCAAAAATAAAGGGATGGAAAAGATATTCCACGTAAATGGAAATCAAGAGAGAAGTAGGTATGCTTATATTAGAAAAAATAGATTTCAAGACAAAAACTGTAAGAAGAGATTAAGAAGGTCATCATGTATTAATAAAGGTGTCAATTCAGCAAGGGGATATAACAATTGTAAATGTATATTCAATCAAAACTGGAGCACTCAGATACACAAAGCAAATATTAGAGCTCAAGAGAGAGAGAGATTCCAGTACAATAATAACTGTAGAACAACACCTCACTTTCAGCATTGGATAGATCACCCAGGCAGAAAATCAACAAAGAAACATCAGACTTAACGTTACTATACAACAAATAGACCTAATTTACAGAACACTTAACCCAGTGACTACATAAACCAAATTACTCTTTTCAGCACAAGGATCATTCTCAAAGATATGCCATGTGGCAGACAACAGAAAAAGTCTTTAACATTTAAAAATATTAAAATTATAAAAATTGTCTTCTCTGGCCACAATGGAATAAAACTAGAAATCAATGACAAAAGCAACTGTGAAAACTATACAAACACCTGAAAATTAATCAATATGTTCTTGAATGACAAAGAGGTCAATGAAGAAATTAAGAAGAAAGATTTAAAATTTCTTCAAACAAATGAAAATCAAAACACAACATATGAAAAACCTATGTAGTACAGAGAAGTAGTATTAGGAGGAAAGTTTGCAGTAATAAGGGTAAACATAAAAAACAAAAAGAAAACTTTAAATAACCTAATGATACATCTTAAAAAACTAGAAAAGCAAGAGGAAACCAAACCCAAAATTAGTAGAAGAAGAAAAAAAGATCAAATCAGAAATAAATGAAACTGAAATGAAAAAAACAAACTAAAAAGTTGGTTTTTTGAAAGGAAAAACACAATCACCAAAACTCTAGCAAGACTAAGAAAAAAGAAGAGAAGACCCAAATGAAGAAAATCAGAGATAAAATAGACACACTGCTATGGATATTGCAAAAATTCAAAGAATCATTAGAAACTACCATGAGCAACTCTATGCTAATGAATTGAATAAGCTAGAAGAAATGGATAAATTCCTAAACATTGCAATCTACTAAGAGTGAACCATGAAGAAATTCAAAAGTTGAGCAGACCAATAACAAGTAATGAAATAGAAACTGTAATAAAAAGTCTACCATCAAAGCACAGTCCAGGATCTATGGGCTTCATTGTGAAATTTTAACATACATTTAACAAAGAACTAATACTCATGCTACCCAAACTATTCCAAAAAATAAAGGATGAGGGAATATTTCCAAACTCATTCTACAAGGCCAGTATTATCCTGATACAAAAACCAGGCAGAAAAAGAGAAACATCAAAAAAAGAATCTATGGGCCAATATCCCTGATGAACACTGATGCAAAAAATCTTTAGGAAACACTAACAAACTAAATTCAGTAACACATTTAAAATGTCCTTCATCAGGACCAGGTGGGATCTATCTCAGTAATATAAGAATGGTTCAACATACACAAATCAACCAATGTGATACATCTTATCAACAGAATGAAGTATAAAAATCATCATAATTTCAATAGATGCTGAAAAACCATTTGATAAACTTCAACATCTCTTCATGATAAAAACCATCAAAGCCTACATATAGAAGGAACATACCACACACAATAAAAGCCATGTACCATAGACCCACAGCTAGTATCATAGTGAATGGGGAAAACCTGAAAGCCTTTCCCTCTAAGATGTGAAACCTGACAAGTATGCCCATTTTCATCACTGTTATTTAACATATTACTGGAAGCCCTAGCTAAAGCAATCAGACAAGAGAAAGAAATCAAGAGCATCCATACTGGAAAGGAAGAAGCCAAATTACCTAACCCTATTTGCAGATGACATAATCTTATATTTGGAAAAACTAAAAGAGTTCACCAAAAAAACTATTAAAACTGATAAATTCAGTAGAGTTACAGGATACAAAATCAGCATACAAAAACCAGTAGCATTTCCACATGCTAGTGATGAACAGTCTGAAAAAGAAATTTAAAAATAATCTCATTCACAATAAGCACAAATAAAATCAAATATCTAGGAATTAACTCAACCAAAAGATCATCTCTGCAATAAAAAATTAAAACACTGATGCAAGAAACTGAAGAGGACACAAACAATGGAAAAATATTCCATGTTTATAAATTGGAAGAAAAAATATTGGTAAAAATATCAATACTAATAAAAGCAATCAACAAATTCAATTCAATCCCTATCAAAATGCCAATGGACATTCTTCATAGAGAAAAAAAAAATCCTAAAATTTTTATAGAACCACAAAAGACCCAGAATACCCAAAGCCATTCAGAGCAACAAGAACAAAACTGGAGGAACTACATTACCTGACTCTCAAATTATAGGACAGAACTATACTAAATCCAACAGCAAGGTGCTGGCAAAAGTACAGATATATAGATCAACTGAACGGAATAGAGAACCCAGAAATAAACCCACATATCCACTGTGAACTCATTTTCAACAAAGGTGCCAAGAACATACACTGAAGAAAGGGCAGTCTCTTCAATAAACGGGACTGGGAAAACTGGATATGCATATGCAGAAGAATGAACCCCTATCTCTCACCATACACAAAAATCAAATAAATCTGAGTAGTATAACACTATTATACTACTAAAAGGAAACATTGAGGAAATTCTGCAGGACACTGGATTTGGCTGCACACACTGTGGGGTATTACTCAACTTTGTATGCAACCAAAGCAAAAATGGACAAGTACAATCACATCAAATTATAAAGCTTCTGCACAGCAAAGGAAACTATCAATAAAGTGAAGAGACAACCCACAGTATGGGAGAATATACTTGCAAACTATCCATCCAACAAAGGCTTAATAACCAGAATAAATAGGAGTTCAAACAACTCAATGGGAAAAAAAAAATCTCATAGTCTGATTAAGAATGGGCAAATGATCTGAATACAGATCTCTCAAAAGCAGACACACAAATGGCAAATAGGTATATGAAAAGGTGCTCAGTGTCAAGGATCATGAGAGAAATGCAAATTAAAACAACAGTGATATACTATCTCATTCTTGTTAAAATTGCTTCTCCCTAAAAGACAAGCAATAACAAATATTGGTGAGGATGTGGAAAAAAAGGGAACCCTAGTACACTGTTGGTGAGAATGTGACTTAGTATAATCACTATGGAGAACAGAATGGTGGTTCCTCATAAAACTGAAAACAGAACTACCATATGATCTAGCATTCCCACAGCTAGGAATATACCTTAAAGAAAAGGAAATCAGTATATTGAAGAGACATTTGCCCTCCCATGTTTATTGCAGCACTATTCACAACAGCCAAAGTTTGCAGGCAATCTAAGTGTCCATCAACAGACTGAATGGATAAGGAAAATGTGGTACATATGCCCAATGGAGTATTATTCAGCTATTAAAAATTGCCATTCTGTCATCTGCAACAACATGGATAGAACTGGAAGACATTATGTTAAGTGAAATTAGCCAGGCTGGGAAAGACAAACTTCACATATTCTCACCGATTTGGGGTAGCTAAAAATTAAAACAATAGAACTGCTGGAGATGGAGAGTAGAGTAATGGTTACCAGAAGCTGGGGAAAAGTCAGAGGGTGGAAATGGTTAATGGGTACAGAAATATTGTTAGAGAGAATGAATAAGATCTAGTACTTACTAACACAACAGGGTGACTACAGTCAATAGTAATTTATCATGTATCTTGAAATAACAAAGTTTACATGGAATGTTTATAAAACAAAGAAATGATAAACATTTGAGGTGATGGATATCCAGTTTTTCCTGATGTGATTATTACACACTTTATGTCTGTATGAAAATATCTCATGTTCCCTATAAATATGTACACCTACTACGTGCCCATAAAAATTAAAATAATTTAAAAAATTTTAAAGAATCGGCTTGAATTTTTAAAAAAATCTTAAACCTTTTGTTCATAGTAAATAAGATTTAACTTCAGATTTTAAACAGACTATAAAAACATTGATTTTTCAAAATTATTTTTCTAATGACCAGATAATTATATATATTTATCATGTACCACATGTTTTGAAGTATATATACATTAGCAGAATGACTAAATCTAACTGACATATGCTTTACCTTACATGATGATCATTTGTGTTGTAAGAACACTTTACATCCACTTTCTTAACATCTTTCAGTAATACAACATATTGTCAACTGTAGTCATCATGTTGTCCAACTTATTTTAACTATTCTTTAAAGATTTTTATATCTGATATATTTTTATATATATTTATTTATATATTTGTGTTTACCATTTTTCATATTTTCAAGAGACCCAGAGAGTTTTACTGAGAAGCTATCTTGAACACTTTTCTTCACTATCTGCAGTTGGTAGTCAGGGAGAAGGTGACTCTGCCACTTCAGGAATCCCTATATATCCACTATAGGAGGAATGACCATGCAACCTTTATCATATGACTCTGGATTATTGTCAGAAATTAAACATTCAAACTTCAGAACTGGGCTAAGTTTGTGACTTAAACCCAGCGCTTTGTACTTTCTATGGTAATCCTAAACATTTCACTGTTTTCTCATAGGAACAAGAAAAAGAGCCATAGGGAATTTAAAAAAATAGTTGTGTCAATGGGATGATGGCATCTTATGAATTATTATTAAATACAAAGAACATATAATACATAGAGAGCTATACATATTACATTTCTGTTTCTTTTCCTCCAATAAACAAAACACTAGACACAAAGAGAAACCACTGACTATTAGTTAACATTGAACTTTATCACGGTCTCATACGTCAACAAAATACACCTTTCTCCCAAGATCAAGAGAATAGGTCACTGTAGCATGAAAGCATGTGCAGATAATTCACTTTGAAATCAGCTGCTAATGGCATATTTACGTTTTGTAACTTTGAGTCAACAGCCTTTAAAAAAAAATTCTACTTGAAAGTGTTTTAGAAGAGAACATTGTTAGCTAGAAAATTAAAAAGCACAATAAAATATGTTTCTAGGTTTTATTGACACATGTTGGTCTTTGATCAAAACACATCATCCTTCAGTTTGAAAAAAAAAAGACAGAGATTTACAGAAAACATACCAAGATTGGCCTGTTTTCCCTGAACATCTTTCTTGTGGCTTTTGATACCCTGTTATTCTAGGTCCTACAAACTCTGAAGTAAGCAAACTTTGTGTTTTCTATAATACACTAAATCTTATTCACAAGGATACAAGTTTTCTCCACAGAGATGATAGCTTTGTTTCACTTAAGGTACATAATGGATTATTATATGTAAGAAAAACCTTGTACACTATTTTAATGAATATGTAAAAATTGACATCACGCAAAAAAAAAAAAAAAAACACACATAAAAAACCTCCAGTGGTAGTAGAGAGTGGCAGAATTTTCTTAAAAAGAACATTAAGATACCAAGAGTTATTTCAATATTCAATCAATAATTTGCACTAGTAATCTCTTACTGCAGGATATCTATGTGTCATTCACTTTCTTTGGAAAATATGGATATTTACCTCCTAGAAACCATGAAAATAAGAATAGTATCAGAGTGCAGAATCCCATACGAAGGCCTGGTTAATAAAGAAGTTTGTGCAAATTCAGTCTACAAGTCTGTCACTCATAATGCTATATTTACTCCCTGTATTTCTCCTTTCCTTCTTTCCCAAACACATCTTCTATTTTTGACTTAAAGTCTAGTGAGAAGAATACTACTAATGAGAAGAATTATAGAAGCCTTGGAGTTCTGATTTTTTTGTCAGACTCAGCAATCTTCGAATAGTGTAGAGATTATCAATCCTAATCACATATATTTTTAAACAGCAGTAAGTTTCAAAGATGATCAGAATTTCAGTCTGAAAGTAGCCTATTATATCAACACTTTCTTCCATTTCTCAGAAGAATGTTGTATTTTGTGATTAAATTTATGTTTATAAAAAAGCGATAATTAACAGGACTTTTTTTCAATCACACCCCTACACTAATCTTCATTACTACAAAGGCTATGGTAGGCGCATCTAGGACACATTATGTTGGAGCCTGGCAGAGAAAAAGACTGAATGAAATACAGCTTGCTAACTTAGGAAAGCTGGCCATTTAGGAAGACAGTCTGACATGTAAATTCATGTTTATAATAAAATAAGTTGGGTATTACTACCAAGAGATAAATAATAGGCTACTTTAGGACAGGTTGGAACAATAAAAACTGCCCTGGAAAAACTGGAAACAGTTTAAAAGCGTAGACATTTTTAAGCTGGTGGAGAAATGAGACAGTACAGGTAGATTGAAGCACATTTGTGATGTACAAGTCAATGAAAGATGGAGATAAAATACACAATTCAAAATCCATTTTTAGTGAAGCTTTGAGCTCAATGTCATCTCTTAGTAAAGTGCTGGACATGTAATAGCTTCTCAATAACGACTTTATGACGAAATACTTCCAGAGGAACTGGGATAAGGAATTACTGTTTCCTTATCTTGTTTTTATTTCTCAATATATCAACATGTCAAATTTGATCTGCTTAAGAAAAACCTGCAGCTCTAGATCTACAGCTCTGATCAACTGAAAAAGGGGTAAAAGATAAACCAAATGACACAGTAAATGGAGTCCTACTTAATCTCTTCCACTCCAGATCCCTAGAGTATCTCTTTCCTTTAATGAACATTGACCATGTCCTCACATAGTGAATGCACATTCTGCTAGAAGGAAATTCTGGTGCATGCATTTTCTGTTTAAGAATAATAAAAGAGAAATATTTTTAAATTATGTATCTTCATGTGTGAGTGGAATATAGGTGGATGGGGCAAGCACAAACCGGAAAAATTATACCACTAAAAAGAACAATACAATTTTTATCTTAGGTTATAGTTATGTGGCCCATTAGCTGTGAAATTTATCTCCATAGCTTAACATTTTGTAGAACCATAATTCCAAAAGTTAAAGGCCACTGCTTTATTCTGTATGTAATTATTTTGGAGAATTGAAAGGGTGAATGGAACAAGTATGACTTTCATAGTACTCCTTATAAACTATAGAAGACACAATATATCTCAATCAGAGTTTTGCACATTATAATATATATTTATACATTATTGTCAAAAACTGTTTTATCAAGTTTTGTCTTCTCATCACCTGGCAAAAGTACTGGGCACTTATGAAACATTCAATATGGTTGGATTAAGGAATAGACGCCTATATGATGACTTATATAGTATGCAGCGATGACCTTCAAACCAATGATGTATGAAACTTTAGTCATTGACCTAAAGGTCACAATATCAAGCTAATCGAACATTCTAGTGCAGCATTTGGCAAATCTTTGCTGAAAGAGCTATAGAGTAAATAGTTTAGGCTTTTAAGGCCATCTGCTAGCTGTTACAACTACTCAATTGTGCCATTGCTTGAAGTGTGAAAGCAGCCATAGCAGTAAGTAAAGAAATAATAGGCAAGGTTGTGTTCCAACAAAACGTTATTTACAGAAACAGGCAGTGGGCAAGATTTCATCTATGGGCTATAGTTTCCCACCCTGTAACATTTTCTACAATTTTCTTAACAATATAGGTAAGAAGAAAAAGTTTGAAATATCTGATTTATATAAGTAAGAACTGTTTTGATTTTACAAAAGAAAAATTAATATTAGATCTGCAAAAATTATAAAAGAAATCTTAGAATATCTGGTTTACCTATTATAAAATGTTTGGAATATAAAGTTTTTATTTTCCTGTATCATTTGATCAAGAGGCATATATAAAATTATTTTACAATAATGTAGGGGGTTGGGGGAAGGGGGAGCATCAGGATAAATAGCTAATGCATGTGGGGCTTTAATACCTAGGTGATGGGTTGATGGGTGCAGCAAACCACCATGGCACAGGTTTACCTACGTAACAAGCCTGCACATCCTGCCCGTGTATCCCAGAACTTAAAATGAAATAAAATACAATTATTGTACAATAATGTTACTTAAATGTCTACACATTTAAGTAATGTTACTTAAGTAAATGTAGATTTACTACATTAAGTAAATGTAGACATTTAAGTAACATGCAGTCATTGAAAACAGCATGGACTTTGCACCATTAGTGCTTTGGGGAGGAAAGGTGGATGGAGAAGTAAAAAAGGAAGGAAGGAAGGAGAAAAGGGAAATGAAGGGAAAGAGAGAAGGAGCAAAGGAGGAAGAGATCAGTTGAGTGTTACCTCTGCAGGTTTTATAACTGCACTCAGATGTATTTGCCTGTCAAGATTCTCATTTTTGGAAATAATTCTCTTATATGTTCTATTACAGTACCAAGCTAAATAATTTTTAAACCCCTGATATTTACGCAATTTATATAGGTTTCTATCTTGTTTCAAAAATTGGAAGAAAATGACTACCAGTGTGATATAAAGCACAGCTTTAGAAAAAAAAAATCTCCTCGCTCTAAGCAGTCATACATAGAGGAAATAATTTTAGCTAATAAATGCAAAGTGTTTCAGGTACAAAGTACCAGCTGTGAAAATTTATTGGTTGTTTCAGATACGAAAGCATAATTAGTTTGACTTAGAGGCACCACAATTTAATGTTAGAAGTAAACAGTTTGTCCTCCTTTCTTCCTCCCCTCTTGTTTTTCTAGAATTGAGTGGGGGATGGAAAAAAAATTGTCCTCACTCTAATGATAGTAATTGTTGCCTAATGGCAAGCATGCTGTCAAATTAGCCTAAGTGTCCATTTAAAAGCAAACTTTTATGTTGTTTGCTAAACTATTAAGGCTATTAGTTGTAACATGGAATTGATTTATTTTACCCATTGTATTAACCTCATCTCGCATACTCATCAGTTTCTTATATAAGGCAAATAAAATGCACCTTGATGTTTTATAAAACGGAACTGAACATCAAGTCATTCACTTTTAAAAGCTATGCACTGCTATATATAACAAGAGGGTGACTAAGAATGCCAGAATCTTTATTACTATTAACGAAATGAAGCCTCGGTAATAGAGTCTTCATGGAAAGTGAGTTTAATATCACTATATACTAAATGTAATTAGTAGCAAATATGCTTTACTTTGATGAGGTTATGGGTTCTCTGATCTGTAAAACCAAGAGATAAATACTTTCTAACCTGGATAAAGGAAATTGGAGAAACATTAGCTGCTTTAACAAAAGCCCAATTTTCAGTTGACAGAGAAAAAGTAATTATTTTATCTGATAAAGGGTTAATATAAACACAGTCTATATAAGACTGTAATTGTAAACATATAAAATGTGCATTTAATAATAAAAATGTATGTAGAAAAGATGTGTATTCAAAAAATATATATATATTCAAAAATAAAATCTAACCTATGTAATACAGATTGAGGATATACACAGTTTATTGTGAACTACCTGAGGTAGCCCAGTACTTCTTTTCATAACACTTGATTTGGAAGCAGTTTAGTTCTCATCAGTTCAGTTTTAATGCTATAATTAAATATTTTGGTGTAACATTTTCTATTTGAAAAATCTCCTTACAATTTGAAAGCAATGTATGCATCTTATTCTTCCATAAATACATTGATTCATTCATTCATAATCTAGCTCATTTATTCATTTTAGACAACCTGTTCCAGACACTGTGTTCAAGGCACTCACCGTATCAGTCTCAACACAATCTTGTAGGTAAGGAAAGACATGAAAAAACAACAAATTAAAATGTTTAAGGCTAGAAAAATGGATGGATCCATCAGGATAGTAAGAGAGCAACACTTTGCTCTCTTACTGTTTGGAATGCTATTTGGAAAGCATTCCTGAAAAGGGAAGGACAAAAGAATACAAATTAGTAACTAGAGCAAAAATGAGATAATCAGAAAAAGACAATAAATCAGGGTTTTCTGCATGAGGGAAGGTGTAACTTGTGCACTGATTTCTGCCTATCAAAAACCTCCTTGCCACTTTGACAAAAGTTATCGCATAAAAAAGGACAATAGTATTAGTAAATTTCGACATAATGTAAGGTCCCTAGAAATTCAAAATTGCCTTGTTAAATATTAACATGATAAATTTTTAACACCATTTTTGGTAATTATTTCTTGAAAAATTTGGTTAACTTTAACTTTTTACTATTAAAATTTCAGAATATCTAGAAGACTCTCCTGATAAACTTTTTTTTCAAAAGGTTAGACTACAGACACACTATTACTTTTTTCTTTCTTTTTTTTTTTTAAAGCAATCCTGAATTCCCAGACAGTGTTCCATTAAAGTATTAACCAGGCCAAAGACCCTGCTTAGCTTCCAAGATCAGATGAGGGTGTATTTGGTGCGGTATGGCTTTAAACTAAATATTTCCATTAACTCTAATGAAGTTACTCGTAGCAAAGCGTCTCCAGTACTCTGCCATACTCTTCTCTGGCTCCAGCAACACTTTTGGGTGAGGATGGTTAAAAGCAGTAAATTTTCTGGTGTTAATGTTCCCAATTATAATGTCATCTTTACACATTGTTTTTCTGTTGTTTTTTTTTTTGCTTTTTCAATTCCAGTCATCATTTTATGGCTTCCTACCTTCCTATCCTCCTTAAAGTTAAGAATGTGTTCCTTTATGTTAGTCATCAACTGCTCTTTCCTGTCTCCCCCACAGTGTTTTATTATTCTGTTATTAGTAATATGATTGGTTATCTTTGCAATTTAAATCATATTCTTAAATTTCTGCTTATTTCATCAATCTTAGACATTAACATGAAGTAGCCTTTCCCTTGCCCACTGGTGTGGTTTGGCTCTGTGTCCCCACCCAAATCTCATGTCAAAGTGTAATTCCCAATATTGGGGGGAAGGACCTGGTAGGACATGATTGGATCATGGGGGATGGATTTCCCGCCTTGCTGTTCCTGTGATAGTGAGTTCTCACCAAACCTGGTTGTTTAAAAGTGTGTAGCACTTCCCCCTTTGCTCTCTCACTCCTGCCATCATGTGAAGATGTTCTTATTTCCCCTTCACCCTTCTGCAATGACTGTAAGTTTCCTGAGGCTCCTCCAGCCATGCCTGCTGCACAGCTTGTGAAACTGTGAATCAAGTAAACCTCTTTCTCCATAAATTACCCAGTCTTAGGTAGTTCTTTATAGCAATGTGCATCATATTCTTAGTTCACCCCAAATCTATGATCTCCCATATTTCCTTTTATACTATCAAAGACTGCAAGTTTTGTATTTATCTCTGTAAGGCATATGTAAGTAAAATTTAAGGTATTCCAAAGTGACCATTTAAAAGCTTGGTGTTTCTCAGAGTTTGGAGGTCACAGTGGACTGATGTATTATACTTGAAAAAAGTACATAGAATTCTAGATCTTGTAGGTGTCAGGCTTGTCTGAAGTGCAACAAACTGCAATGAAATCAGTACACCTATGGTGGAGCAAAGAGAGGCCCAGACTTACTTGCAACATTACATTTGTCTTGAAATATTAATTCAAAATATTAATAACTAAACTGAGAATGTTTTCTGTGTGTGTGTGTGTGTATGTGTGTGTTTGTGTGTATTTATGTGTGTGTCTATATGACTTTTATTATTTGAAAATGACCCCAAAAGTCATGGAGACTACCCTCAACTTCACCAACAGACAGAAAAAGACTAGCTCCTCAGTATGTGTTTAGAAGGACAGGAAAGGAAATAAATAACTCATCTTCTCTTATTCTACATATTGGTTATAACAATAATACATATGTTAGGGTATAATTATCTAATACAGAAAGGCTGAGCTATCACTCTTCTATATTAATAAATATTAACTGTAAGAAGAGTATGAGAATTTTCAAGAGTTTTTTAAAACTACAGGTCATACTTGGCATCAGTCCAAACCTACCAAATCAATTTCAAGAAGTGAGGCCTGGGCTACTCTTATGGTTTTGATGTGCAGTTATGATTAGTTGCAATAGTTATAGATGAATGTTACAACCATTTTGTCCATTATTACACCTGCTCTTTCCACATCTCACCAAAAAACTGGTTTTATTGCACATATAACTTAAAAAGTATAAGCAATAAAATTATATATAACACTATATTATTTAGGAAAATATTATAATATCTGTATACAAATATAATTCTATTTATTATCATATGATAGTATTCATCAGAAAATTCCTTCAAAACATGGTGGAGAGATGTGGGCTATTGCATGGTTTAGTCAATGCAAAATAATTATGAAAGCGTTTATCTTTTCTCTGGGACTTACGAATTAGATATACGTTAGAATTTCACAATTCCCACATAACAGAAGATAACACAGATATTAAAAGAGTTTTACTTAATTGAGGTGATTTATACTTCGGACTTTATGCCTGCAAAAATTTTTCATCTTAATCACCCATACTTACTACTTCATAGTTGTTTGTCATTCAGGATGATGTACTTTTTAAAGACATTTTAGAAAGGTGAAATGATTCTGGTTGATCGTCATCTTAATCCTTGTTTGCTTAGTGTTGCATAAAGATAAAGGATATGCTATTAGATAACAAAATAATCTTAACAATTAGCAAATACTCTCAATTTATGGAAATTAAAAAAAGAAATGGCAATGTTCACAACGGCTTGTAAGGACAAACTTATGGAATTGTAGGGTGCTCTTAGAATTCAATTTACGTGATTGACATTTCTTTCAAATGCTCCACAATTCATACAGACAGAAACAGATGGGCCATCTGTTTTCAAGTTTCTCATCTCTTTATAGCTCAGACATATTTGTGATAGCCAAACGTAAATGAAAAAATGGCAATCCTCACATAAGCCTCCTCATCACTGATTGTCACCCTTTCAAGGTTAAACTTTCTTGTGGGTGAAGATTTAACTTTCTAAGAGCAAAAAATAGCTTCTAGCCCTATATCCACTCTATGTGTGGACCTACAAAGATTCATGCAAGACTATTTTTATATAACAGGGTTGAGAAATTCCATTGATTCCAGCCTCCAAAGCAAATAGAAAAACAAGAGAAAGAATCTCTTTTATCTATTCTCTCTCAAAGTCCTCTGAACACACGATTTTACTCCATTATAATGCAGGAAAAAAGAAAAAAGTTATTTTGTAAGGAAATAAGGTACTTAGTCAAGGTGAAATTTGTGAAGACACCATGATAGGGTAAAGGAAGAATGAAGATACTGTCTTACCAGGAAAATTATCTTTATTAGTTTTATTGTTTCTACCCTTTAATATTTAACAGTTTAAATGTTTAAGTTATTTCCTGGGTTATTAAAACAAGACTCTATTCAGGTATTGACACTTTATATGTTATAAATCCTCACAACCTATAAAATAAATTTCTCAGACAGCAAAATTTTGCCCAACATTTCTCTCTGAACTATAGTTTATACTTAGGGAAATCATAGAAGTAGATTATTTAACAAGCTTTATACAATTGTTTCTGCTGTATGCAAGATTTCCTTGTACCTGTGACGTTTTACTCTCTTCAAATTTCAGGTGAGCTTCTGAGAGCCTATTTGCTCCCACAGTAGTACAGAAAGCAAAGATGGGAGCTCACAACACTAGTTATTACCATCTTTCCTCCCAACTCCTGGTAACAACTATTCTACTTTCTGTCTTTATGAATTTGACTATTCTAGGTAACTCTCTTAATGGAATCATATAATGTTTCTAATTCTGTGTGCAGCTTATTTCACTTAGCATAATGTCTTCCAGGTTCATCCATATTGTATTCTAGATCAGAATTTCTTTGTAAGATCAAAAACTATTTCACTGTATGTATACACTACATTTTGTTTATTCACGCATCTGTTGATGGTTATTCGCATAATTTCCACATTTTTGTCAATTGTGAAGAATACAGCTATTTGAACACTGGCGTACAAATATGTGTTCAAGTTCTTGCTTTCAGTTATTTGGGGTGTATAGCCGGTGAAATCAAATTGTTGGATCATACGACAATTCTGTTTTCTGAAGAACTGCCATACGTTTTTTCCACAGGAGCTGCACCAGTTTACATTGAGTTAATTTGCGCACAAATGTTTCAATTTTTCCATATCCTTGCCAACATTTGTTATTTTCGGTTTTCTTAGGGATTTTTTTTTTAGTAATAGCCATATTAATAGTTGTAAGGTGGCTTTGATTTGCATTTCCCTACTGATTAATGATGTTGATCATCTTTTCATGAATTTGTTAGCCATTTATCTTTTCTAGAGAAAAGTGTATCCAATACTTTGTCATTTTATTAATTTCCTTTTTTTGTTGTTCATATTAATTTGTAGACGTCATTGATATATTACTCTCTTGTCAGGTACATGATTTGCAAATACCATTTCTCATTCTATAGGTTGCTTTTACCTCTCCTGATAGGATTTTGTGATGTAAGAAAAGTTTTTAATTTTGATGAAATCCAACTCACTCTTTTTTTTTGTCGTTGCCTTTGTCTTTGGTGTCATAGCCAAGAAATTACCAGCAAACCCAGTTATAAAGATCTTGCCCCATGCTTTTTTCTAAGACTTTCATAGTTCTTACACGTTTAGATTTTTCATTCATTTTGAGTTAATTTGTGTTTATGATGTGTGTGTAAGGTATAAGGTACGGGGTTCAACTTCATTTTTTTTGCATGTGGATAGCCATTTTTTCTAGCACCATCTGTTAATAGCACTGTTCTTTTCTCATTGAACAGTTTTGCCATTCTTCTTGAAAATCATTTGATGATATACGTGTGGATTTATTTTTGTACGCTCTGATTCTATTCCATGGATGTATATATCTGTCTTCGTGCCAGTACCAAACTATTTGAATTACTGTACCTTTGTAATATGTTTTAAAATTAGGAAGTATGAGTCTCCAGACTTCCTATTTTTCAAGATTTTTTTGGCTATTCAGTGCCCCTTTCAGAGTCCATATAAATTTTAGGATGATTTTTCTACTCCTGAAAATACATCATTGGGATTTTGGTAGGAATTACACTGAAAATGTAGATTACTTTGGGTAGTATTAACATCTTCATAATATGAAGTTTCCAGTCCATGAAAAGGAAATGCCCTTCCCTCCTTCTTGCTTTTGAGATGGTCTTAGATAGCAGCTTTCTAGTTGAGCTGCATTCATGTAATTCAGAAGCTAAACATGGTAATTGTCTAGAGTTTTTTCTCTGTGATGTTATAAAAATACATTATAAAAATAAAAGTGGCTGTACATACTGGGTGCATACCTTCATAACAGCACTGCACACATTTATGTTACAGAAAAAACTACTAAGCTAATGCTTGGATGAAAAGTTTTCTATTTAAGACTATGGGACATTGATAGACACAACAAAAAACACCATCATCTACAAATAAAATTTGATGTGCATGTATTATCAATGCAGGCTGAGAGCTCTCAATTTTTGTACCTATCCACATATATATATATATATATATATATAGTGTGTGTGTGTGTGTGTGTGTGTGTGTGTGAATATATACACATATGTATGTATATAAAATTATATAATGTATTTCTACAACTACATAATTATAAATTATGTATGTTTGTGTGTATACACATGTTTATAAATCTTAATTATGTAATTATATAAATACATAGTCATAATAGAGTATATATATATATAACATATATACATGAGTTTAACATTCAGAACTTTTTTGTGAAAAGCAGACAATACAAGGTTACTTTGCTAACTATGCACATCTATAAATGAAATAAGTTTTCAAAAACATGGTTTATATATTCTTAGAACCAAATTATTTGGCAGGCTTCCTAAAGCAAGACATTCATTAAGAATGCTTCCTTCTAATTATCAATCAGCAGCCACCCATAAAGAATTATTTTTCTGTGCTTTTTCAAAAATGACCCAAAATGAAGTTGAATGAGGAGTAAGTTTAAATCAGACCACTGTCCATAATACTACTCCTTTCCAGAAACCTGAATAGCAATGTGTGACTGTTACCCTGATACAACTACATATCATCCTCTGGCTGGTGGCTTGCTACATAAACTGCAGAATTAGATGGTATGCTGAGAGGAGAGAAGAGCACTATGATGCTGTGTGAAGAGAAACCACAATTTACCAGTACAGTGTTCTACACAAATTCTATAAGACAACTTCTGGTCCTTAAGGAAGCAAGTGCAGAGATAATCCATTTCAGGTCCATAAAAACCTCAGGACAATGAATTGTCAATACAAGTTTCTTCAATGCAATTAAAGATATTGCAGTCAAATGCCATTTTGACAGTAACACTAGACAGCTTTTACAAGAAAAAGCTTTTCCAGGCAGCAGAGTATATTTTAATCAAATTCTACACTAAAAGCTTATGTACTACAGAGAAAATTCTAAAGTAAAATATAAAAAGGGCCTCTGTTTAAAAAATTTACTGTTTGGTATTCCCTAAGTGAGTATGAAGTCCCCTTTTCATAGGAGATATGTCTCAAACAAGATTGATGAAATGTGGCAGGGCAGCATCAAGGCTTTGGGACGATTAATTTAAAATGCTTTTCCCTTTCATCCTCTGGTGTAAATTGCTGAGCAATCATCATTTTTCTTTACCTTTTGCTTTTGGTGATATAGTTTGTGTCATGCCAGGATCACAGTTCCCTGACATTAATCATGAACCACTGACTTCTCCTTTTCTACCTCATGCCCACAAGGGCAAATTCTGTGAAGAGATATGGATAAACTCAATCTCATGAGCTCTTCTTGAGGAATTTCATTTCAGCTAGGTACTTTACAAACCAGTGCTTGAATTTTTTCTTTTCATTTTAAAAGCTATAAAGTGGTCACTGCTGCATTCAGGGCTCATATTGTTGAAAACTTGAAAAATAGAATAGTCAAGCAGGAAAAAAATCCTAAAGATGTTTCCCTTATGGAGACCTCAAATTCAAGTGCAAGACAGCAATCAATCTTCATTTTGCATCTACACATTCATAAATCACACAACCTAGGAGACTCAATTGGAGAACACAAGCAAACAACCACCATAAAGATTAGTAAATAATGGTTCCACATAAAGAAAATGTTACGATGTCTTTAAAATAATAAGGCACTAAAAATTCTAAAAGTAATTTAAAAATGTATGGATAAAATATTTATACAGCATACAACAAAATCATTTTATTTAGAAAATTTTACTTTAAACTGTAATAATGTGTTTAACTTCATGTTAAAAGCTCTTTGGAATAGAATTGGGTGTTTTTTCATTATTTTATTGTGCCTAAGAGCACATGTGATAGAATCAGGAGTTTTGATTCACGTTCAATTCTTTAATGTCTAAAATATATTTCATACACTAAAAATCTCTGAAGTTCCTACTATGCAGAGGTTTTTATCCTAAATGAATCTTAATTATCCAAGGTTATTTGTCAATGACAAAATCATTGGTAGATTCATAAAGCAAAAAGTCTTTTCATTTGTTTCTGTTTAAACAGAAAACTGACAGCCAATATAATATTTTCTTTTTTTCAATAAATATTTGTTCCAAAAAAACAGCTAAATCATGTCTGATGGAGATGAAAGTCTACTCAGGCACACAAATAATATTGTGTAAGTAATTTTTTAACAATTTTCACAAATCTCATGGAATTCAGAACTATATTTCAGAAAGGAGAAGAGTATTCACATCATAGAAATAGAAAAAACTATTAAAATAATTTCAAACTTAATACGTTAAACAAATAGATCTCTAAGAGAGCTAACAATATTCTATGTAAAATTTTAAATTAGCCCTCACCTAAGAGTCACCTAAGAGAGGACTTTGCCTCATTTCTTATCACTCCTTATTTCTACATTTCTCCTTTGTAGCCTTTCCTTATTCCCTCCTCTCATGGCCAAGTATCTCAGACATCTTTTTCTCCAAGAAGCCTTCTGTAAGCACTACCCCAACCCCAGTCCCGCACACAACGTTTTCCTTTCCAGGCTGGCTAACACCACTGATGCTGCCACATTATTTTTGGTATAACTCAAGTCATACTACATCATAGTTCTGTGTTTACCATTTCTCCATCTGCCAACCAGTAGACTGTGAGCATTTTGATAGGGTGGGGTCTTATTTCTGGTGCTATCTTTCAGAACCTAGCACAGATCACAGCCCATAATCTTTACCTAGTTATTTTAAAAATATATTTTGAAATGTATTAATTCAATAAATAAAAAACTGTAAGAATGAACATGTAACAAAATTTATGTAATAATTTGTATGAAGGAGACATCTGTTTTTTTAAAAAGGGCAACAGATGGTCTCTATTTAAAAAAAAAAAAAAAACTTTAATGACTTTCTTTTGGGTAAATTATTAAATGCCAAAATTTTAATTGCACAGGACAGTACAAGCTAATTTTTGTGTACAAGGAGTTATCAAGAATATTTGTGCCAAAACTTAGAGAAAAGGGAAAATTTCAGCGAGGCTCAGAAGATAACAATAAACTGAGGCCACAGAAGGAGCCTGACCTGTAAGAGGTTTCTTCTGGCATGGGATAGATGAATTTTTCAGTGGTAACTAACATGACATTTTAAGCTGCTGCCCATATGGTACAGTGCTGTAAACCAAATAGCAATGTAAACCATTGCTCCAAATAGTTAATACTTTGACAATAAACAATTATAATGAATTTGTGTCTATAGAGGTGGGAGAAGATATCATCCATGAGTATGCAAACATGGGATAATCTGTGAGGGAAGTCTTACCGATGAAATTCAGTGTAGGGAAGGGGCAACTGGCAGAAATCAGGTATCAGAGGAGGAGCTGAGAAGGAGAAATGACAGCTCTCAGGTATCCTCAAGAAAACAGAATAAAGCCATACTCTTTGAATATTAAAATAAGTTTCCAGGAGGCTAAAAGCTTTCAGGACAGTAAAACTATAGTTATGTGTCTTAAAAACAAATAAACATTTCTAGTCTAAGAAAGTTTTAACATCTTGGAGCTACTTAGCAACTAGCAAAACATCCCCTTAAACAATCTGAACCCACATATATATTAAACTAATAGTTAAGTTGATGTGTAAAATGTAGTAACGAGGTCATGTAACACACTTGAATAGTCCTCTTCTCAAAGTTCTCCTATGAGGGTAAACTTGCCATAAACACTGACAATGATAATAGGAAAAATGTGTACTACATAACAAGAAAGATCTATGAATCTTACCAAATTGAAGGAAAACACTTCAGAGAGGATGACTTGCTATGCAAATGAAAAGCCAAAGTCAGACAACCTCCAGAGTGAGAGAGCTCACAAAGGAGTCAACAAAGCTGAATGTGTCAGACAGGTGAATGATACTCACTACCAAAGGTAATGAACTCTTTTCAATCGCAGATGAAACCATGAGAGAATACTACACCTCTATAGAGGAACAAATATTACACTTTCAGAGATTTAGTTGGAATTATAATTCCTTAGTGGGAAGACAATACGAAAGAAAGAACATGTCCACCTCTCCAGTTTTTAGATTAATGTAGATTTCAATGGATGCCGTAGAATTCCTCCCAACATTATCAGTAGTCTGTATTTATCTTGAGCAAGTGAAGCGTAATGAATAACGTAAGCATCCTACATCATGAGAATCAGCATCTAAAATGCAAAAAATTACTGTTTGATGTGACATTAAATCTGAAATTCTCCAAAGGTAGATTGAAAGTCAAACTGTGTGTCACTTACCTCAATTCAAAGTCAGAAGTATTATAATCACACATATGGTGAGCTACAAGGTGGCAAGCCATTTTAAGAGTGCTAAACGTACTTTATAGTGACTAAAGAGAACAGTATAAGGCAAATGCCAAGACACCAGCCATATGTCATGGTGGTATCGATGGATGGCTCTGTGTGACTCAGCACTAGCTATTACTACTTGCCACAAGTCAAAATTAGTTACATAAATGAGATATATGAAAAGATTTTGGCCTTCTGGTAAAAGATGTAACATGAGCATTGGAATTATTGTTGAATTGTGTATTTGCCATATGCATAAGGAACGTTCATTTTCATGAATAATTTTCAAGGTGATTAACTTTTTGGATATACTTTATGTGTTTGTATCCATTGAATTTATAAAATTTGTATATGAAAGAAATAAAAACATACAAAGAAATTACCACTATCAATTGAATTTCTAAGAAAAATTCTAGATTCAAGTGGGCTCCAATTATTTAGCTGGTGCTTTCCATGGTAAGTATTCACAGTAATGAATACTGTGTACTTAACACTTACTTTTGCTGCTTGGAAATCTGGAATGCAATCACCTGATGTCAGACTCACTGCTGTGAGATGCAACCTGCCATTACAAAATGTGGTCTTCTGACTTTCTATTTCATATTGAGCAAATCTATAACTACAGATATAATAGCACTCTGTGTATATATGCATGTGCATATATGCATTTATATATGTGTGTATATATACATATATACACACAAAATTGTGTGTATATATACATATATACACACAAATATGTGTGTATATATACATATATACACACAAATATATGTGTGTATATATACATATATACACACACATATATGTGCAAAAATTTACTTATATATTTACATAAATGCAGAGACCAGCTATGTATTCTAGAAGTAAATGATCAATTATAATTTCCTTTTATGTTTTATTTTTTTCAGTTAAGATTAAGAGGAAAGTTTAGGGGCCAGAGAAGGAAGAACAATTAAATAACTCAATAAAATAATAGTTTAGAGTTGAATTTAATCCTACATATTTTGTTAAGAAAAAATTTAGTTCAAAATAATACTTTTTTCCTCAAAATTCTCGTCCACCTGAAAGTCAAATTTTTCAATGAGAATAATACACAATTTTGAAAACTTTAGTCATAATTTTCTTTCATAATCCAAGAATATCAGAAAGTATTTTTAATCTACTTATTATAGACCTTGAATATTTCTTTGCTTAATTTTTATGTTTGATAACTTCTGCATGAAAGAAACACGCACACATACAGATTACTTTTCAGATATTATTTGTAAAACGATACTGTATCAGTGTATAATTCTGCTTGAGGTTACCAACATGAATTCACTTTAGACTCTTTATTCTACCTTGAAGTAAGTATGCATTGATTCTAGAAGTATTGTTCAAATAGAAAATCATAATGCAATAGTTGTCAATCCAAGGTTTCTTGAGTATCAAATTAGAAAGCAAGATTTAAGAAAACTCAATAAACACAAGATTTATGTTCTCTTATTATATCACAAAATTGGTTTTCTGGATAACCTCTCATCTTACTAAAGATGTGGGGAACATACAGAGCCAAAGGGGCCACAAGGTTTCTTCTTTAAATGGTCTTCTTTTCTTAAACAGAAAATATTAGTGCTGAGTCACAACTTGAGGAATGGTATGGTGATGTGTTCAAAGTCTAATCACTGAGTGAAATTTCATTCATTTGCAATTCAAAGTGTATCAAAACATTTTTTTCATCAATGAGAGACAGATTGTCAGAACTTATATTTTTAGGCAGTATTCATCAATAAGGAAAGAAAGATAAGTTGCTCTCATTAATGCAGCATGAATAAGTCAAGGCATAGTTTGCTCTATTCTGAAACTGAAGCTTCTGAAATTAGTTTCATGCCACAAAAAAAAAAAGTACATGCAACAAAAGTAAAATAGTGTTATTAGCATTTATACAAAATTTTAGAGAAACATAGAATGTCATGAAGTCTTACCAATATGACTTTCAGAGTATAACATTTTATATTAACATGTTCATAATTAATTCTAGAAGAAAATATACTACATTTAACATTTTTTCTGTGGTCCTTGATACATCGTATTAAAAGACTATATCCAAGTTACAAGTACCCAGTTGAGGGTAAGTTTCTCTACTTTCATACCTAATTTAGCCTAGAAAATTAAAAGTTGACATGGCAGAAATTTCTCTAACAAGATACTATAATTTTCTTTGTTTTTAAATATAAAACTAAAATTCTGAAATATGGAAATAAAAAGTACCATGAACATTATTATTACTATATTACTTTGGTTTTATAAGCAAAGTGCTAACAGCAAAGCCAATGACATAAATAATGTTTTTGAAAATTTATTTTATTTATGTATGTGTGCAATTAACAATGACATAATTTGGTTGATGTAAAAGACACTTAGGACACTTTGATTCCATATCTTGGCAATTGTGAATAGTGGTGCAATAAATATAAGAGTGCACACATCCCTTCGATACACTGATATTCTTTCCTTTGGATAAATACCTAATAATGTGATCACTGGATATATGGTAGTTCCATTTTTAACCTTCTGAGAAATCTCAGTACTGTTTTCCATAATGACTGTACTAATTTACATTCTCACCAACAGGGAATAGGAGTTCTCTCTTCTCCACATCCTCTCCAGCATTTGTTATTTTTTGTCTTTTAGATGATAACCATTCTAAGTGGAGTAAGATGATAGCTCATTGTGGTTTTTATTTGCATTTTCCTGATGATGTGTGATGTTGCTCATATTTTAATCTACCTGTTTGCCGCGTGTGTTTTTTTGAAAAATGTCTTTTCAGATCTTTTGCCCACTTTGAAATTCAATTTTTTTTTTTTTTTTTTTTTTTTTGTCTTTGAGTTGTTTGAGTTTCCTGTATATTCTGGGTATTAGTCCCTTTTGGATGAATAGTTTGCAAATATCTTCTCCCATTCAGCAGGTTGTCTTCTCACTCTCTTGATTGTTTCCTTTGCTGTGCAGAAGGCTTTTAGTTAATATTGTCTCATGTGTTTTTTTTTATTATGCTGTCTGTGTTTTCCAGGTCTTACCCACAAAATCTTGGCCCAGACCAATGTCCTGGAATGTTTCCCTAGTATTTTAACTAGATGAGTCTGAATTCAATTATAAATGTTAATAGTTTAATATACAAAAATAGGCCTTTTTATAAAAGATTTTTAAAATGAAAAGGAAAACAAAATTTAAAAGCTAGTATATAAATCATAATCAGTTGGAATTTGAATTACAGAAAAATTGAGAATATGAGATTGAAATATACACCATGTTCCTAAGACAAAGGCTTTTTTAGCTAGATAGAAGTTTTAATATTCTTCACATTTATTTTATAAATTTGAGGGCTTCTGAATGATATTCAGCTCCAAAAAGACCTTAAAGCCTCTAATATAAATATATATAATACTTTTCTTAAGGAAAAATTTTACCTACTCTTTATAGTAAAAAACAACACGCTTGTTTATATAACCTTTAAAATTTTTTTTTTTCTATTAGGGACTCAAAACTATGAGGTTCTTCAAGGAAAATATATTGCATCAAGTAGTTACATAAATTCATTCAAAAAGTACTTAACACATAGTTACTTAAAGAGGAAAATCTTTTTTTTTTTTTCCTGTTTTTCCTCAAATAGAGATGAGGTCTTACTATGCTACCCAGCTTGCTTAAGAACTCCTGAGCTCAAGAGATCCTCCCGCCTCAGCATCCCAAAGAGCTAGGATGATGATGATGATGATGATGATGATGATGATGATGATGATGATTGTTTTTTACAGAGGTGAGGTTTCTCCATGTTGGTCAGGCTGGTCTTGAATTCCGACCTCAGGTGATCCGCCCACCTCAGCCTCCCAAAGTGCTGGGATTACAGGCATGAGCCACCTCGCCCGGCCAGAGCTAGGATTATATATGTGAGCCACCACTGTCCAAAAATCTCCTTTTCTAAAATGTATTCAAAATCACTTTGTTCTCCAGTCTTCTCTCACTATACTTAATAATTCCTGTTAGACTCATATAATTCTTATCTTGGGAAAGTGTCTTCTAAAATATGCTCACTTTTCAAACTGTAAAGCTAAATAGTGAAAATAGTGACTTTCCCAATGTTAAGAATTTAAACTCCATCTTTGCTCATTAACTTTTCCTAAAAGCAAAGCTGAAATTTCATCAGTGTAGAAAATAATTTCCTTAGAAAAGACAAGTAAATATACCTTACCTGATGACCCCAAAACCACACATTTTAAATGTTGCTCCTTTTTTACTTGGACATTTTTGGAGTACAATGTGATTGATATTTTTGCAAGGCTACAGGTGCATTAAATATCTTGGCTCATGCCAACAGGTATAGAAAAAAAACATGGTTTAGAAAGAGTTCCTCTTATAGCAAGGTAATTGACATCTTTGTGAGATAAAAGTTAACATTTAACTTTTAAGAAAAGAGATACACATCCCCTAAGTTAGCGTAAAGAATTCTATTCATTAAAACAATGAGCAATATGAATACAGTCTCCTGCTGGTGTGTTTCAAGCCTAATTTTTTTGCTGGTCCTCAATTATTTCAAGAGTACCAGTAAACAAAAGAAAGAAAGAATGGTATCTTGAAACAATTCACATTCCTATTTTGGCTAAAATGGCTATAGAGTGAGACAAATTGGTTTTCTCTGATTCTTACTTTGGAAAACAATCAATCTTTATTCACTTTAACAATGCAGTTAAATTGAAGAAAATGAAAGATTAAACAACTGTATTCAAGAATTTCGAACTTTTCTGAAAAATACCTAGTTTTCCTTATGAGTGTTTAAACCATAAGTATTTTATCAGTCAAACTTTCAAGAGGTAGCATGGAAAATATTCAGAGAGGCATACCTTTAAATATTGCAATTTCATTTCAATACATGTACTCTATGGAAATAATCGGAATTTTACTCAAATATGTGTACAAAATTATCCACAGAGGTGACATTCATAATACAGAACAATTGGAATAAAATAAAATAATCAACAGTAAAAGGTTAGTGATTAAAAATATGTTATATCCATATAGTAGAATGTGATCATTAAAAATAATATGTAATATTAAACATGTATTTATATTATGAAGGAATGAAAATGCTCCTTATTTTCTAGGGGGAAGGTAGACAATCTTTTTGTTTTGGGAGATTAGGTCCTCTTTATCTTGACGGACTATAAAGAAGGGCTCTGAAGATTCTATGATCTGGAATTTATCTAATAATCACATTCATGCAAACAGAAAACCAAGCTCCATTATCCAACATTCATTCATTATTTACTTATTAGGCATTGTCTCTTTGCTAAAACTATCTAAACAATGAAGATACAATGATGTATGAAATAACCAGTCTCGATTTTAATGTCACGGTGCTTGAGGGTTGGGGGAACGTGACAGAAAACCAAGACAGACAATAAATACATAAATAAAAAATCAAGACATTTTAAAATAATGTGTCCTATTTTTTAAAATGGGGTCAAAGAAAAAGATAGGTGTTGCTTGGAGGGTTATTTAGAGAGAGCGGTGAAGGAAGATCTATCAGAGAAAGTGACATTAGAGCTGGGGAGTGGTAAAAGTCAGGGAAATGGATATTCAAGATTATGTTAATACAGCCTAAGATCTCTGAACAAGGAATGAGTTTGACATGTCCCAGAGCCAATCAGAAAGAAGGAATGTATGACCATACATGACTGAGCAAATTGGAGAAGGAAAGGACATAAATTTGGAGTGGAATACTGGAATCAAATCACATAGGGCCTTGTTGGTCTTTTTAAGGTTCAAGAGAAGAACAATCATAAAGGAGAGAAAAAATTAGGGAGAAGCTCTGAGTCTAGGGGACTAGAAAAATGATTCAGTCTTGCCACCAGGTCATAGTTGGTATACGGTGGTAGGAAGCGCTTGGACTTCCTACACCAGTGCAGGTCTTTTTCTATAATAGGTTAACAGGATTCCTCCCATTGCCTGCACCAGAGGTACCACTTGCAAATCAATCAGGTACACTGTGACTGGTATTTTGATCATATTCGCCACTGTTCTATGTATCATTCAACGTGTGAGGTGGACTCAACGCAACAAAAATCTAGGAAAAGTGTGTCTGTTTTCATTCTTTAGAAACCCGACTTTTTTGCCACAATGTTCCCAAAGCTGGGAAAAACTAACAGATCAAAAAATCAAAGGTATCTATGGGAATTATAGATTATAGTGTCATTTGTTTGGAGTTTCTTGCTGTAGTGCTTTCCAAGTTTTCTGGCATGAACTGTTTTATTTTTATCATTATGAATAAAAGCTGTTAAAAATCAATCAATAAAAGGAAGGACTTTCACCCTCCCTAACCTGCATTCATATTAGATATAAAAGCCTGAACATGTCATTATCATCAACTATATCAAAGTACTAAAACATAAAAAGATATTTCAACAGATGACACAAAAAATATCACAAATCAAAATTGCACATAAAATGATTTTACTTACAAACCACGTCATTGTAATATGTATTTCCTACTTACCCAACTTGGTCCCATGCACGGTTATTAATAAATTTTTATTTAAAAAATAAAAATGGACACTCATCAGTTTGAGGCCTGAACAGTATTCTATTCCTCTAAAAATTTCAGACAGATTCAAAGAACAGGAAGAAGAATGCATGCATGGATATTAATGATACTAATGACAATATTCAGTGTGAATATGGCACAAGCCCAATCAAATCATACTGCTAGTCACAGCACAGTTAACAAAGTCAGTAGGACTTTACAAGACCCATCAATGTGAGAAGTGAGCTTTACCAAGTCTGCCAAAAAACAGCCACATTTCTCTCCTGTGGACTCAAGGACTCCCCCAAATGACATTTCAGAGCTTGAAATGCCATTGCTTTGTAGCTAAATGAATCTTCTCTTAAGCATTTCCTTTTCAATATATGAATTTCCAGGAATGAGATACCACCCACTACCAGCTGGGTACAGATATAAATAAAGAGAAATTCACCCTTGGATATGAAATCAATTTTTTTTTAGTGTTTATGTATTTTAAACTTGAAGTTTCATCATTTATTGAAAAAAATTATCCTTTTAGAAGTTATTCAGAAATATGTTAAAGAATGCAGGAGTTTCTGACATTTCCATTAATTGATTTTGTTTTGTTTTAAAGTTTGCATTCAGTGCAGATGGTGAGTGTCTGGTCATTTTGCTCATCTCCATGAGCCAGTCTCCTGTGCCTGTGTATATATAATTTATAGAAATCTATGTTTTCCCCCAAAATCTTTTGTAATAAAGACTTTTGAATGTAAAAGTACTTTTCTTGAACGTAAAAGTAATTTTTGCCACAGAAAGTAAGTACATCTTGAAACTTTAAAGGTTTTGGAGACATTATTAAGTAGAAGATACTATTGCTATCATTACAGAATCAATTACAGAAAACAATAGACATTAAATATGTGTGTGTATGTGTGTGTGTGTGCATACACAAAATATATTTCCCTTTGAAGAAGTAACCCAAAGTTAACAGGTAAAATTCAAATTCAGTTTCTATTCCAAATCAAATTTAGCATGATTATTGACCAATGGTTCTGTATTAATAAAAATGTTGAAACAATGTCCACAAGTACATACCCATCAGATTTTCTTTGATTTTTTTATTTGGAAATGTTTGTAAGAAGACAGAGAAAGCATTAAAGATGGAATAGCAGAGACTAAGCACTGACAGAGGAAAGAAGCATCATCCTTCTGACGTATACTGCTAGACAACTCAGACCCACTGAGGTTTTCTCCCATTCTAGAGTCCTTTAAATATTGGAGAAATTGCACAAATTCCTACAAAGTAGAAAAATTCAAGTATGTTTATGGGATTGGTGGGATTTAAAGAACACTGGTAATCTCATAAAACAACCCTGTTCTAATTGTTTAGAAATATTTTCAAAGGTACATTATGTAACAGTAACTCGAGTAGAAGCAGAGCCACAAAAAACATAGGTCACTTTTCTTTCTTCTTCAGACACTGCAGGTTCAATGGGAATTTTCCACATATCTGTAAAGCACTAGCAATTCAAAAAGTATATATGGAGTATTTGCTGCATGCATGAGCCATATCTAGCATTTGTCTCTCATTTTACAGCTTAAAATATGATTTTACATACATAATCTAATTTTAACCTTACATCAAACGTAAGGACTCAAATATGGCTAGTGATTTCTTAAAACCTGCAAAGGCATTAAGGGAAAAATATATATTTTCTATACACATATGATTCTCCTACTTCTTTGAACCTCTGTTTGTATACGAAGACTTACAAAATAGCATAGAGGCTTAAAACGAGAAGAAGATGGGCATTAATTTTCCAGTGTTCTGCAGAGTTACAGTCTACATCAGCCACTGGGAGGAAATAAAGAATCTGCCTGTTTTCATGAATTAAAAGTTATGTGATTGTTACTTGATCTCTCAATCCAAGAATGAGGTAATAAATAAATAGAAAATATGCTAAACATTTAACTTAAAAGAGACTCTGGTTAGCTATCTTACTGAATTGTCTAGTTTTTGAAATGCCTTATTAAAAACTACTTAATGGCAGAGACAGTTTAGATACTTAAATGGACAATCTAATTAAATTAATTACAATGCAATTAAACTGATAAACAATTTAAAAAGATAAACAAACAAAAATTAGACAAACAACACAGAAATATTTCTACTGCTACATAGGCAATGTAAGTCTTTTCATTGGAGAAAAAAGATATTTATTCACTTACGAGATGATTGTTAATGTAGAAAATTCTAAGGTATCTATCAGAGATTTACCAGGACTAACCGGAGAGTTCAGCAATGTTGCAGGATACATGGTTAATACACAAAAATAAATTGCATATCTATATCAGTCATGCTTTGCTTAATAACAGGGATACATCTGAGAAATCCAGTGTTAGGCAAATTTGCTATTGTGTGAACATGATAGTGTGTACTGACACAAATATAGATGATATAACCTACTACACTCTACATGATATAGTCTACTGCTCCTAGGCTATAAACCTGTACAGCATGTTACTGTACTGAATACTTGCAGGCAATTGCAGCATAATGGTAAATATGTATCCAAACATAGGAAAGGAACAGTAAAAATACCATATTATAATCTTACAGGACCATTTTCATATGTGGTTGAAACAACATGCAGAAAATAAATTTTAAAGCTGAAACTGGACCCCATTCCTTAAACCTTATACAAAAGTTAAGATATACTAAAGACTTAAATGTAAAACCTAAAACCATAAAAACCCTAAAAGAAAACCTAGGCAATATCATTCAGTACATAGGCATGGGCAAAGACTTCAGACTAAAACACCAAAAGCAATGGCAACAAAAGCCAAAATTGGCAAATGGGATCTAATTAAAGAACTTCTGCATAGTAAAACAACCTATCATCAGAGTGAACAGGCAACCTAGAGAATGGGAGAATATTTATACAAACTATCCATCTGACAAAGGGCTAATATTCAGAATCTACAAGGAACTTAAATTTATAAGAAAAAAAACAGCCCCATCTTTTATGTATACATTACAGGCATAGTCCAAAGGTAATTTTATACAATATATTTAATACTTTTGTAAATGAAACAACATTTGCGTTAAGCACTAATTGTAGTATTTTCTACTTGAGTCATGTCATCACTTAAAAAGTTTCAGATTTTGGAGTATTTCAGATTTCCACTTTTTCAATTAAAATTAGAGATGCTTAACCTGTATTTGCATATAACTAATACACATCCTTTTGTGTATTTTAAATCACTCTATGTTACTTTTATCACATAACACAATGTAGTACTATATAAATATATATTTTTAACAATAAAAAGGATAACACTAAAAATAGTACTTATATAAACATAAGTACTTATATAAATATACTTGTATATAGATATAAGTACTATTTTTGTGTTATTATCCTTTTTATTATATCATTATTTTTAATGTGTTTTTCTGAATATTTTCCATATGCACTTGGTTGAATATCCAGATGCAGAATCCATGGCTACATATGTATGTGTATATAATAAAACTTGTATCCAGAATATAAATATTAATCTTGCAACTCAATTATAAAATTTAAAAATACAATAAAAATAGGCAAAATATTTGGACACTTTATAAACAAAGATACAAAAGTGAAACAAATTATACTAAATATCATTAGTTAATTGAAATGCAAACAAAAATTGCATTGTGATACCTTTACATACCTATTAGGATGGCAAAAATGAGTTTTTTAATGGTAATTTCAAGTCCTAACAAAAATATGGAACAACCTGAACTCTCTCAGACTGCTGGGAAAGCAACATGATATAGCCACTTTGGAAAACATTCTGAGATATCAATATAACGTTAAACATTTACTCACCAAAATCCTGTAAATATCTCCTGGATTTTTATTCAATATAAAGGAAAATATATTTCTACATACAAATTTATTTGTAAATATTTATAGCAGTTTTATGCATAATGATCACAAACTGAACATAATCTAAATGTGTAAGAAACTGTAAATGAATAAATTTTTATACAGCCACACATTGCTATACTATTTAGTTATAAAAAGGAACTGATACATACGATAACATGAATGAATCTCAAAAGCATATGCTAAGTGATAAAGACAAATACAGAAAGGTACATAGCCCTTTAAGTTTTCTTTTTAAAGAAAATGTGCCTTCCATTTATATCACATTCTAGAAAATTCAAAGTTATAGGTGAGGAAATCAGATCTGAGCTTTCCAGGGGCTAAATGTGGGGGAGGAGAATGAAAACACAAAGCCACAAGGCAACTTTTTGGGGTGATGAGAATATTCCATATTTTCATTGTAGTTGTAGTTACATTGTTTACATTTATTAGAACTCATTGAAATGTACTCTATAAAGGATGAGTATTACTTTGAATTATCTCAATAAACTAAACTAAGCAAGCGAACAAAGGCTATACTTCTGTTTCCCTATAAAAGTGAAGACTTCAAGGCAGAGGAAGTTAAACTCAAATTTTTTTAGTATAAATTTAACTTACTGCTGTATGGCTTGAGATTTTACATAATTGGAAATTACAAAGAAAAATATTACAACCTAAGAAAGCACTTGCTAACAGAGAAGTCCAAACAGAGTCTATCATATGGAAAGGATATTGTGGTGTTTCCTCCAATACCTATGCTGGTAATCATGCTCCTATAGTTTACACACCACTACTTTCAAGGCCTGGAGGTGGGTGAAGGGGGATGCCACTGTGTAATGAGCTCCAGTGGAGACTGTTTCCAACTTCAATTATTAATTTGTAAAATTTTCTTGGTAAAGTAGGAAACAGAACTCTTATTTCAGAAAAAAATGGAAGAGCTTCCTTCATCTAATACCTTTCCTGTAACAATAAAAATTTACTAAGTCCTGATAAATTATTTTTGACTTTCTGTATTTACAAAAGCTAAATTAAAACAGAGAGAAAGAAGGTTTTCCTCTCATTAATTTGTTCTATTATAATTACTAGGGGTTTTCTGATTGTGGTTTGCAGCTGGCAAGCATAACAATGGTAGAATACATCAGCATGCATGACAAGTCACACCCATACATTTAAGTATGCAACTGTTTTTCTGCTCTTTGGGAAAGAATGCATTAATAAACCTTATTGCATTTAAATGCTACATGACTGCAAATCAATACAGGTTAATATTGCTCCTATAAATGAGGTCTGCTATATTCAGTGCCATAAGACACTCAGTGGTGAATATAAAAGAGGCAGTGATACTATCACTTAAAGAAGAATGGAAATGTTTAAGAAATAAATGCCAAGAAGAACCAACACACATAATTTATGAAGTCCCAGGACTAGAAAAGATTTGTAATTTCACGTGATGGTAACACTTGGTCTAACCTAAATACTATCGGTATTTTTAAGTGTAATAGATGATCATTTATTCATGCATTTATTCAAAATGATCAACTAAGCACCTAGAATATGCCAGGCTTTTTTTCAAGCTCAGTAAACTGACACAAGAACAGAAAACCAACCGCCACATGTTCTCACTCATAAATGGGTGTTGAACAATGAGAACACATGGACACAGGGAGGGGAACATCACACACTGGGGCCTGTCGGGGGGTGGGGGGTGCAGGGGAGGGATGGCAGGGGATGGGGGTACTGGGGAGGGATAACATTAAGAGAAATACCTAATGTAGATGATGGGGGGATGGATGCAGCAAACCACCATGGCACATATATATCTATGTAACAAACCTGCATGATCTACACTTGTACCTCAGAACATAAAGTATAATAATACAAAAACATATGTCAATGAATAGAATACCTTACAACAATTCAATGCAACACACACACACACACACAACACACACACACACACACACACACACACACATCAAATAAAAGCAAACACTTAGGTTGGGCGCGGTGGCTCACGCCTGTAATCCCAGTACTTTGGGAGGCCGAAGTGGGCGGATCATGAGGTCAAGAGATTGAGACCATCCTGGTCAACACGGTGAAACCCAGTCTCTACTAAAAATTAAAAAAAAAAAATAGCTGGGCGTGGTGGTACGCGCCTGTAGTCCCAGCTACTCGGGAGTCTGAGGCAGGAGAATTGCTTGAACCCGGGCAGCGGAGGTTGCAGTGAGCCGAGGTCGCGCCACCGCACTCCAGCCTGGCGCCTGGTGAGGGAGTGAGAATCTGTCTCAAAAAAAAAAAAAAAAAAAAAAGCAAACACTTACGCCAAAACATAATCTCCCTTCACTGTATTCCACTCTACTTCAATCTATTTCACTCACTCTCTTCATTTATACATATTAAGTCAACCCATAAAATTTAAAGGAAACTTCTAAATATTCTTATACATATTATGAAAACTATCATAGCACTATTGGTTAACTTGTGTAGTGATTTACTGAGCACCAACTGTATGACACAATGTTGCCTGCGATGGAGCAATGAAGATGAATGGAGTCTAATTAGAAGGTAGAAGCACATAGATCCTTTGAAAAATCTTGATGAATTTGGGGATTTTTAAATACAAAACCACAGAGAGTCTAGGATATGAATTAAGAGTATATTAATACAAGTAACTATGAGTAGATATGTATTTCACGGAAATTTGTAGATTTTCTTAAGATTATTTCAGTTTTCTTGGTAAAGTGGGAAACAGAACTCCTACTTCAGAAAAAATTAAAGAGCTTTCTTTAAGCTAAGCACAACTAAAAATCTTAGATAGTATATACAAAATAAACAAGGAAATTCTAAGGGCCTTCAGGGCCCAAGGACTAACATGAGGACAAGTTACATCGGATTTCCTTTTGCCTTGTACATCCCTGAATTGAAATTGACAACCCAGAAATGTCAATGGGCACAAACACAAAAAGCTGTATCAAAGATCTTGGTCCTCTCTAGCCGAAGGACCAAGAAAGAAGCTGGCTACCATGGCAGAAAGAACCACTCCACTTCAGCCAAAATCAGAGAAAACAACTGTAGCACCATCCACAGTCACATCATCAAATTGTTACTGAAACATGAGGGGTTTGGTCTAGGTACTGCTACTGCCTGCACGGAAAGCCAGTCACTGAGATGTTGAGTATTGCGGAGGAAATAGGCTCCTCCGTAATACTCAGCATCAGGTGCTACAGCTGAGGAGATGGGAGGTCAGTCTCAAATCCATCTCCCTAACTGTCTAAAACTAGGGGTCTATATAGCAGGCAAGCAATAAAACAATGTGTAAGAAAACAGGAAACTTGGCAGGGGCAAAGAAGCAATCACAGTAAATGAAGGGTCTGGCATCTGATGTGGTGATCTGGTTTCAGTTCTTTGATGCTTTTTGTGAGAGGAAGAACTGAGGAAGGAACTCAAATAAAACAAATGTAACTTTCAAATTTTAACAGCAGAGTGTCCATTTCTATGTTTATCCAAATGCAACTGTGTATAAGACACTTAGTCTGGTTTCAAATGGCCAAGTGAGGAGCACTAGCTATCTACCCTCTGAAGTCAATAACAAAGCACCCAACCCTTCAGTTATGTTGGTATCAAAAAAAAAAAAAAAAAGCAAAGGAAAAAAAGGCTAAAAACATTCTAGTTTAAAAAAAATTGATTTTGCTTCTCTAAATAACAGAAATGCAAAGGAAGAGACAAAAATATAGTTTAAAAAAAAAAAAGCCAAGTAGGAAATCCAGACTTTCATCACCTTTACCACCACCATTCCCTCTTCCTGGTGTGGGTAGAGAAGGAAGCATGGACTTCCATTTCCGCAAAGCAGTAAAGAAGGAAAGAGGTATCCATTCCTCCCCACTCCTGCCAGAACAATATTAGAGGGAGCCTAGTTGGAAGCCAGAACTCCAGTTCCTGACTGGCAATAATGAGGATCCCCCATCCTAGGAGTCAATGGAAGCCATGTAAGAAACCTGGAATTCTACTCCCACGTAGAATTAACAAGGTGGTCACTTCCCCATCTCCTTCTAGGGTAGGGTCAGAGAAAAGCAATCAGAATACAAGGTTCAAATGTGAGCCAAACTCTCATAATACTCAAAATGACTAGATTTCATTGGAAAATATCAATTTTCATAGCAAGAACCAAGAATATCTCAAAGTAAATGAAAATGGGAAATCAGTAGATGACGACATTGAGATGATGAAGATGTTAATCTTTCAAAATTTTAAATCTGTCATAAAAAATGCCTCAACAAGCAATTATGAGTATGCTTGCAACAAACGAAAAAGTAGAAAGTTTCGGCAGAGAAATAAAATATACAAAGAGAAATCAAATCAAAAATTTAAAACGTAAAATAATCAAAATAAAAAACTCAATGTGTGGGCTCAATAGCAGAATAAGGAGGACAGAAAAAGAGTCAGTGAACTGAAACAACAATAGAAATTACTTAATACCAAAGCTGAACAACAGAGAGAAAATAGGTTGAGGAAAACAAACCAATGTCAGAGACCTGAGGGAGTATAATTAAAAAAAAAAAAAAGGCTGAACATTTATGTAATCAGTGTTCTGGACAGAAATGAAAAAATGTGCAGGGAAATGAAAAGATATTCAAAATAATGAATGAGGCTGGGCATGGTGGCTCAATCCTGTAATCCCAGCACTTTGGGAGGCTGAGGCAGGCAGATCACTTGAGGTCAAGAGTTTAAGACGAGACTGGCCAACATAGTGAAACCCTGTCTCTACTAAAAACACAAAAAATTAGTTGGACGTGGTGGCACATGCCTGTAATCCCTGCTACTCAGGAGGCTGAGGCAGGAGAATCACTTGAATTCAGGAGGTGGAGGTTGCAGTGAGCTGAGATTGCGCCACTGCACTCATGCCTGAGTGACAAACCAAGACTCCATCTCAAAAATAATAATAATAATAATAATAGATGAAAATTTCCCAATTTTGAGAAAGACATAAAGCTACAGATTCAAGAAGCTGAATAAATCCAAACAAGTTAAACACCAAAACACATCATAGTCAAAATTTGAAAACTAAAAACAGAAAACAATCTTGGAAGCAGCAAGAGGAAAATAATACATTACAAGAGAAAAACAATTCGAATGACAGTGAATTTCTCATCAGACAACTATAAAGATAGCATTAGAGTTTTCAAGAGCTGAAGGAAGATCACTGTCTCCTTTGTATGGGATACTTCTCTATCCCATACCAAACATGTCCTTCAGGAATTAAGGGTTAAGAAGACATTTTAAGATGAAGGAAAACTAAGAGAATTTGTTTACAGTAGACCTGTAACAGGTAACAGAGGAAGCAAGCTGAAAAAGAAAAAAAAATAAAAGTAGATGTTCAGAGAGTAAGTGACACTCTGAGTATGTCTGGAAGTGGCATTCTGTACATATATTTTTAGAAAAAGAAAACCTCTGCTTGGTCATAGTATGTTTTTTGCTTATTGTTAAATATAATTGTGTGGATGTTCACATATATTGTTGGATTTAACAAGGTAATTTTTATTTAGATTTAATATTTTATCAAAAATGGAGGTTTTTAAAAATTTCTCAAATTGTCATTAATCTGCTTCTTATATCAAGATTAAGGTAGGTAGTTTCATAAATGGAATTGAAGACGTTTCTTTTCTACGTTGGAACAAGTTTTTATGATAATAAAGTATTATGTATCTATATAACAATTCATTCTCCTTAATGCTTATAGAACTAGCAAGCTTTTTTATTTCTTCATGAGTCAATTCTTATGAGTAATTTCGTGTAATTTTTGCCTAGTCAAAATGAATTTTCCATAGTTTTAAAAATTTTATTTTTAATTGACAAACATATTTATGAGGTACAATGTGATATATTGATATGTTTACATTGCAAAATGATTAGCAAGCTAATTAACATATCACGTTATCAATTTTTTAATGTGAAGACATTTAAAATCTAATCTTTAATAAATTTTGAAACATATAATAAGTACTACTGAATCTGTAGTTATGTTGCCTGTTTCACACCTAAATTGTTTTTCTCTCTTTTTGAGGGAAGAGAGAAAAACGCAAAACTTATGGAGTTTCGTACTGTCACACAAACATCTATCTCTTTTCGTGGGTGATATCCCAGTTTTTCCTATGTTATTAGTCTCTTGATATGCTCTACTTTTTAATAGATTTTTTTAAACAGTTTTAGGTTCACAGCAAAATTGAATCCCACACAGGTATAGCCTTTCCCACTGTAACACACCAGAGTGGTACAGTTATTACAACCTTCATTCACACAACATTATCATCTAAAGTCCACAATTTATATTAGAGTTCACTCCTGGTATTGTATATTTTATGGATTTTGAGAAATGTATAATGACATGTACCTACCATTACATATTATACAAAACAGATCCATTTTCCTAAAAATTGTCTGTGCTCTGTCTATTCATCTTTCTCCCCCTAATCCGTATCAACCACTGATCTTTTTTACTGTCTCCGTAGTTTTGCCTTTTCAAGAGGGTCATATAGTTGGAATTACACAACATGTAGTCTTTTCAAATTGGCTTCTTTGATTTAGTAATATACAGTTAAGTTTCCACCATGTCTTTTTATTACTTGATAGTTCATTTTCTTTTAGCACTGAATAATATTTCCTTACCTAACTGCATTACAGTTTATTTATCCAATCACCAAAGGACATCTTGGTTACTCACAAGTTTTAGCAATCATGAATAAAGCTGTTATAAACATCTGTGCCCCAGAGTTCTGTGTAGACATAAGTTTTCAACTTCTTTGGGTAAATACCAAGGAGTCCAACTGATGAAATGTATGATAAGAGCACACTTAGTTTTATAAGAAACTGCCAAAATGTTTCCTAAAGTCACTGTACCATTTTGGATTCCCACTAGCAAAGAATGAGACTTCCTATTGTTCCACATTTTTGGCTGCTTTTCATATTGTCAGTGTTTTACATTTTTGCTAATATTAAATAGCTGTAATTATTTCAATTTGCAAATCCCTAGTAACATGATGTTGAGCATCTTTTCATATGCTTATTTGCCATCTGAATATCTTATTTGGAAAGAGGTCTGTTCATTTTTTTTAAACCCATTTTTTAATCAGGTTATTTTCTTACCATCGAATTTTAAGAGTTCATTACATATTGTAGATAACAGTTCTTTATCAGATTTGTCCTTTGTAAATATTTTCTTCCAGTCTATAGTTTGTCTTCTAACGTGTTGAGATACATTCTATTATTATTATTTTTAAAATCAGGTCCCACTTTGTTGCCCAGGCTGGCATGCAGTGGCATGATCATGGCTCACCGCAGTCTCTTCCTCCCTGGCTCAAGCAGTCCTCTCACCTGACCCTCCAGAGTAGCTGGGACTACAAGTGCACTCCACCATGCGTGGCTAATTTTTAAGTTTTGTAGAGACACGGTCTTTCTATGTTGCCCAGGCTGATCTCAAGCTCCTGGACTCAAGCAATACTCCTGCCTCGTCCTCAAACTGTTAGGGTTATAGGTGTGAGCCACCACACCTGGCCATTCTATTTTTAATTATTTGTTTCCATTAATTTCTGCTTTTAGATTATTTATTTATTAAGGTTAATTTTGGCCTTTTGAATCTTTCTAGTTCAATACTTATCCAATTTTTATTCTTACTCCTTTATAAAAATCACATTTAAGACCGTACATTTTTTCCATAAAATTAGCTTATCTTCCTTCTATAAGTTTTGGTTTTATTATTTTAAAGTTTTAAACATTTAATAATTACAATTATACTTTTTAATTTGATTCTTGGATTATTTGGAAGGATGTTTCTTAGTGTTTGAATGTATCTGATATTTGCTCTCCTCATGACTTTTTTCTAAGTTCATTACATTTAGATCTGAGCATGTTTAGTTCAGCCTTTGGTATTTTTGAACAAGTACATAAAATTTTTGAGAACACTTAAAAAGAATAGAGAGAAGAATTCTGTCAAAATATGGATTAAGATTTTTTAATTTAGTTTTTAATTTTCTGTATTCTTACTTTTGTCTGATAATATAGTTTTGACAGAAGTACTATAATACCTTCCCCTCTGACTGTAGACTTATCAATCTAAACTTGTAATTCTTGTACATCTTTATCACATATTTTGGGATTATAATGCAAAATACATTCAAGAGTGTTATATGTTCCTGAAGAAATGTGCTATTAATTCATACTGGCCCACTTTAGCAATGTCTTTTGCTTGCAAGTTTTATTTATTTATTTATTTATTTGTTAGATTACTACAGGTTTAACAACTTTTTTTTAATTATTATTTTCCTATTTCAATCTTTTCTTTTTATCTTTTCTGCATCATGTTTTAAATGGTGTATATGTGGATTTATTAAATACCCCAGTAGTGGGATTGATGGACTGAATGGTAATTCTACATTTAGTTCTTTAAGGAATTGCCATGCACTTTTTCATGGTGGTTGTACTAGTTTACATTCCCACCAGCAATGTAAAGGTGTTCACTTTTCACTACATCCACGTCAACATCTATTGATTTTTAACTTTTTAATTATGACCACTTTTACAAGAGTAAGGTGGTATCTCATTGTGGTTTTAATTTGTATTTCCCTAATAACTGGTGATGTTTAACACTTTTTTCATGTTTGTTGTTTATCCTGCTGAGAATTGTCTATTCATGTACTTTACCTACTGTTTGATGGGACTATTTATTTATTTTTTGCTGATTTGTTTGAGTTCCTTGTAGATTTTGGATATTATTCCTTTGTTGGATGCATAGCTTGTGAATATTTTCTCCTACTCTGTGGGATATCTGTATACCCTGCTGATTATTTCTTTTGCTATGCAGAACTTTTTTTATTAGGTCCCACTTATTTATTTTTGTTTTTGTTGCATTTGCTTTTGTAGTCTTAGTTATGAATTCTTTGCTTAAGCCAATGTCTTGAAGACTTTTTTTTTTAATATTATCTTCCAGAGTTTTTGATTTCAGGTCTTAGATTTAAGTCTTTCATCCAATATTGAGTTGATGTTTGTATAAACTGAGAGATGAACCATTTTCACTTTTCTACATGTGTCTTGCCAGTTTTCCCAGCTCCATTTGTTGAATAGAGTGTCCTTTCCCCAAATTATGTTTTTGAATGCTTTGTTGAAGATCAGTTTGCTGAATTTGGCTTATTTCTGGGTTCTCTATTCTGTTCTATTGGTTTACACGTCTATTTTTATAACAGCACCATGTCATTTTGGTAACTCCAGCTGTGTAGTATAGTTTGAAGTTGGGTAATGTGATGCCTCCAGATTTGTTCTTTTTGCTTAGTATTGTTTCGGCTATGTGGACTCTTTCTTTGCTTCATATGAATTTTAGGATTGTTTCCATAGTTCTGTGAAGAATTATGATGGTATTTTGATGGGAATTGCTTTAATTTGTAGGTTGATTTTGGCACTATGTTCATTTTCACAATATTGATTCTAATTATCCATGAGAACGGGATGTGCTTTTATTTGTCTGTGTCATCTATGATTTCTTTCAGCAGTGGTTTGTTGTTTTCATTGTAGAGATCTGTTACCACCTTGGTTAAGTATATTCGTAAGTTTGTTTGTTTCGTTGGTTTTGTAGCTGCTGTAAAATGGACTGGGTTCTTGATTTGATACTCAGCTTGGTCATTGTTGGTGCAGTGCTACCTATTTGTGTACATTAATTTTGTATCTTGAAATTTTACTGAGTTTATCAGACATAGGACTTTTGGGGGTGAATCTTTAGAGTTTTCTAAGGATGCAATTATATCTTTGGTGAATAGCAACGTTTCACTTCCACTTTTCAAATTTGGATGCCCTTTATTTCTTTCTCTTTTCTGATTGTTCTGCCTAGGACTTCCAGTACTATGTTGAATCGAAGTGCTAAAAGTGTGCATCATTGTTTGTTCCAATTCTCAAGGGAAATGCTTTCAACTTCTCTTGATTCCATATGATGCTGGCTGTGGGTTTGTCATATATGGCTTTTATTACGTTGAGATAAGTTTCTGCTATGTCTATTTTGTTGAGGTTTTTCTTATTATAAAGGAATATTAAATTTTATCAAATGCTTCTTCTGCACCTGTTGAGATAATCATATGGTTTTTAATTCTCTTTATGTGATGTATCACATTTATGTCATGTGTATATTAAAGCATTCCTGTATCCCTGGCATAAAACTCACTTGATCATAGTGTATTGTCATTTTGATATGCTGTTTAATTTGGTTAGCTAATATTTTGTTGAGGATTTTTGCATCTATGTTCATCAGGAATATTGGTCTATAATTTTTGTTGTTGTTATGTCCTTTCACGGTTTTGGTATTAGGATGATACTAGATTCATATAAAAATTTAAGGAGCATTCCCTCCCTTTTAGAATCATTTCAGTAGTAATGATGCCAATTCTTCTTTGAATGTCTCATAGAATTCATCTGTGAATCCAGTTAGTTCTGGACTTTTTTGGAGGCATTTTTTTAAATGATTACTGATTCAATCTCACTGCTTGTTATTGGTCAGTTTAGGGTTTCTATTTCTTCCTGATACAATCTAGGAGGGTTGTATATTTCCAGGAATTTACCAATATCCTCTAGATTTAATAGTGTGTGTGCCTAAAGGTGTTCATAGTGGCCTTGAATGATCTTTGGAATTTCTATGGTATTGGTTTTAAAATCTTCAGTTTCATTTCTAATTGAGCTCATTTGGATCTCGCATCTTCTTTTCTTGATTAATCTCACTAATGGTCTATCGATTTTGTTTATCTTTTCAAAGAATCAGCTTTTTTTTTCATTTATGTTTTGTATTTTTATTTTGTTTCCATTTCATTCATTTCTGCTCTCATCTTCGTGATTTCTTTTCTTCTGCTAGGTTTGGATTTAGTTTGTTCTTGTTTCTCCGGTTCCTTGAGGTGTGACATTAGGTTGTCTATTGTACTCTTTCAGACTTTTTGGTATAGGCATTTAATGGTGTGAACTAGGAAATAAGTATTCTTATGTGCAATGGCAGAGGGATGCTGAGAGGGGTCTGAATGCACAGACCTTGCCAGGTTTCCCTCAGCTTAAAACTCTTAGCTCATACCCCTTTTTGTCTGTGACTTTCCACTCTTCATCAAACTTAATATAAAAGCACTCAAGTTTAACTATTTCTTCATTTCTTTATGAAGCCTCCTGTGTCATATTAACCTATATTAGATGCATTTACATGCTTTTCTCTTGCTAATATGTCTTTTGTTACAGAGGCCTCTGCCAAGAACTTAGAAGGGCAGACAGAAAATATTTTTTCCTCTCCTATATACCCTTTTGCTTCTGGGAAACAACAATAGTACTAGCATTAAATTACAGCTTCTAATAGCCTAATTTTGTTTTTTTATTAACAAGTTTCTATTGATCAAGTGTGGACAAGTGTTTTGAAATTTTTTTAAAAAACATTGAATCACTTTTCTTATAATTCACTCGCTAATTAATTCAACAGACATTTATCATTTACTAGATTCCAGGCAAGGTGATAGGTCCAGAGAATACTATGATAAGCAAAATCTGACTGGACTCATTTTATGGAACATACAATCAAATGGAGGAGGCAGATAATCATATAATAACACAAGGAAACAAAAAACTGAAGTCAGACCTATGAAGATGTTTATGCCAGATTACACTCGGGAGATATGTCCATTATCCCTTATCAGTTTTTCTTAATGAGGAAAATAAATATAAATAGACAACTAATGTAGCATTTAAAGATTTGTGAAATTTATTTCCATGATGGAGACGCAGCCTTCCTTTGCATTCCACCTGTATCCTTACGTAAATAATGCTAATGCTATAAGCAACTTTTGCATTTTAGTTAAACTGACCTTCATGAATTCAGAAAACAATAACAGCAATCCCAATTTTACAGACAGATGCATAAAACCTTTGCATTGAAACACTGAACTTGCTTCAAATATGAATACCAATTATTTGCTTCTCTGAGTTATCCTGCATGAATTAACTATGGATTTGATATTTTGGTATTTGTTCTTAAATTTAGATCATTTAAATTAAAATTACAATTATTTATGAAAAGTTTTAAGCCTATGACAAAGAAGTATCTTTCTCAGGTAAGTTTATACTGTGTATGCAACTTTTTTAAGAACATCAATAAAACGGACTCTCTGAGACAAAACATGCACATCAAATTCCCCTGAGCCAGTGATAAAGTAGATAGGTATGCAGAAACTACTGAATTATAAATGTTATGATTCAATTCTGAAGCTACTGACCAAAAAGAGAAGGCTAATGTAATGGTCAGTGATGGCTGGGCTATAATATGTACTGATTACAGGAAGCACATTTCCTTGCAGGGAAAAAATCATTTGATAGCTCTCTTTATTTTAGCACTTGCAGTAGTATCACAGTTGTATCTACAAAATAAAAAAAAATCTGTATGATTCTGCATGTTGGTAAGAGTAAGATTTTATAATTCTTAATTGACAAATTTAATGAATTCCATCAAAAGTGTTCCTTTCCCTGGTGAACGCTGTCTTGAACAATCCATGTAAAGTCAGCATTCTAGGCCATTACCTCTCCTTCTCTTTCTTATCAACTACTACAAAACATGCTATCTTAATTCACTCATGCAGACACATCCAGTAAGTCTCTTTAATGGCAATGAAAGTTCAATATACGAATATAAACATAATTTAAGATACATAATTTGAAGCACTTTTTAAATATAGTCTGGGACATTTTTTGGAAATATATGTCTAGAATTATATTCAGATATTTGCTCAACTAGGAAATATTGCTGATGCGTATTTCTTGCTAACTTTCTCTCTGCTTTAAAGATGATGAAGTAGGTTGCCTTTTAAATTGTTAGAGGTTTAGTTGGCTGTTTGTGATGACACAGGAACATTTTTCATTTCTCTGCACATCACAGGCCAAATGTCAATATTGCTCATATCTTTAACTGTTGCAACTATATCCTGACAGATAATCAAATTAACTTCTCTTTCCACCATGTTTTTAAAGGAGATTTAAAACAGGAGACATTTGTAACACAATATCAAAATAGAAACTAAAAAATGTATATAGGTAATATTATAGGTGCCTAAAACTGTAATTCATCTCCTAGTGAATTCTGAAAACTAAACATTTGCTTAATGAACTCTTCAATAAATTCTCTAAAAATTAATTTAACATGTAAATTTAAGACTATGTAGATACTCCACAATCACACTGAATAGAACCGAAACCTACATTTGGGACCACCTTTCTTTAAAAATAACCTAAATTTTCAAGATACATTTTTTTTTTTAATTTGGAGAAAAAATACTGAGTCATTAAAAACTTTAAATTGTTGTGAAGACACAATATACTAATGATCAGTTTATGATACGTACAAATAAGTTGAATTTTTTATAAACTAAATCTGTACGAAAAGACATCACAAAATTGCCATACCTTACAATTATTTTTAAAATTACCATTACACTAACGATACTATTGCAAGAGGATTTCTTGTATCATTTTCCAAACAGAAATTTTTTTGTTCTTCTTCAAAAACTAACAGTCTTTTGTCAGAGAGATTAGGAAATGTTTACAGCAAACCAATACTATTACTAGAGAAGAGTGAAAATTTTAAGAATATGTAGAGAAAGTGAGAGATTCCTTGAGGAAGTCTTGGATATCAAGTGTCTTTACACAAATTGCACAAGATGTGACATGAAGCTGACAAGAAAGAAAAGGTTTACTAATCCATAACATTATTGGAAGACAGAGGTGATAACTGTATAAAGATTTGTTGATAATCAATATTCACATTTTATCTCAAAACTCCATTAATTAACAAGTTCTGGTAAGTGTATAAGTTTTAGGCATTTCTTAACCCACGAGCTAATTTTATTTTTTTTCAGAACATTACGGATATAGTAGAAAAGTAAGATTCACTAAGATTTTTTGACTGGCCTTTCTGTTGCCTCTTACCCCAATTCAGTATACTCATCCCCAGTCTCTCTCCCCATTTTTCATAGTAATTGGAGGCTTGGGAGTTAAATTTCTATTGATGGCTACAAGAAATCTTTCAGCCAGAGATTTGTATATGATAAAGAGACATTAAGAGCTCATTACTGTATTCAAGTTGAAACTAGAAGTCAGAAAATATTCTGAGGATTGATTATATTAGAACTTGAACCAAAAAACAAACTTGCATCACTAAATTTTTCCTTTGGTTATGTTCTTTATTTATTAAGCCACAATGACAAGGACTCAATTAAATATACTGTCCAAAATAAGTGTCATATATAAGCCAGCTAAAAAGAATTAGCTAGAAGATTTGGCAATGATTAGTCAATGATAATAATTAGGAAAACAATAATGGTAGTGATAACGGAGCTGTAAACAAAAAGCAAGATACTTTAATGTTACAAGCAGTGTTTTCTTATTCATAATTGGATATTATAGAACACTTTTCTTCTACAAATTTCAGAGTGATTTATGATTTAAGAATAAGGCCAGGAATCATGCCAATTTTAATTTGAAGGGCAGAGGGAAGAGAGAGAGTACTTCAGAGATTACCTTGTTCTCTAAAGGCATTTCTGTCACTTTTGCTTCTTTTTAAGGGAAACACCCCTGGATCTCTTCAGAAATCAAAACACAAACTAAAAATAGAACATTCTAAAAATGTATGCCAGATGTATCATATCTAGGGCTTTTCTCACCCCAGGGTATTTGCCAACTCCCACTTGACACTTCCCAAATATTTTTAGCACTTCAAAGTCTCTTACTTATTGCTTGCACAGCTGGTAGCTAAAAATACTTAAACTGTATAATGCTACTTTGTAAGTCAGGGTTTGTTCTTTCAAGTATTATTTATTCTGAATAAGTTTTCCTAATTAGAGCTCAGGTGGAAGCAAGAGAAACACATAGGGTCGGGAATCCAAGCAGTTCTCAATACATGGCTCAGAGTGGAAAACTGGAGGATAAGAAGTCATGCTCTAAACAGAAATAAAGTCAGGAGTGGATTATTTTAGGACACACTTGTGACCTTTTAAATCTAAAGGAGAATACCAAAAGTTACAAGTTAGCCCTGTAAATCTGAAAGAAGAGGTTGATATGACCAGCTCCTGGAAGACTGGTCAACAAAATGCTAACCAGGCTGTCTGTAGCAGCCAGAGTAGACCAAGAAACTTGGAGATATACAAATGGGCAATGACTCACATTGATGAGGTTTGGTAGGAGATAGTGGGGGATAGAGTGATGGATAAACTGGAGTTCAGGGACAAAAAATGCAGGCTCCTAGAAGGCTGGTCCACACATTAATTCAGTTTTAAGAATTAAGCATACATGGCAAAAAAAAAAAAAGGAATGTATGGTAATTTAAGGACAAGGTAGGAATACAGTTTATGTTACTGTAGGTGACAAGATATGAGGATATAATCGTGAAATCATTAAGAGTACAAAAGTTAGGGAAATAAGGGTGACTGAAAAGAAGTGTTGATCACTTGAGGGAAGGGACTAGAAATCAATTATTAAAAACTCTTAACACCTAGATCAGAGTGAGAACAAGATAGAGGAAGAACATGCCATTCTTCCAATTACCGCTTTTAATAAGGGCATTTTGAAAGTCTCCTCTATGACTTAACCATATACACTTTATAGATTCCAAAAAACGTGTCTGTTAATTTTGGCACTGCTTTCATTATCAAGGAACACGTGGGAATACAGGAACTTTTCCAACAAGATCATGAAGGACCCTTCTTCTCACTTCTTGACAGAGAGAAAGAGCGCTCGTGTGCAAGAGAGAAAGTAAGAAAAATTCTGCTGAATCAATGTCAATTAACTTGAATCCTATAACAATACTTATCTTAAGGACAGGTATAAGGCAATTTTCAGGCTGCCTGTAAGATGAGCACCATATAAGTTCGAGGATCCAAGCTGTTCTCTATACATGCTCAGATTACAACTCAGACTGAGCATGATATCTTAGGCCTTCAATAAGTGATACTCCTTTTCATGTGCCTGAAAGTATTAGATAAAAATGCCTATCATATCAAACCACAATACTGTTTGCTATTTCAAGTGTTAGTCATTTGTGCTTTTACTAGGATGAGACTGTTTTCTCAGAAATGCATCTGATTATCTGAAGCACTTTTGAAAAACATCTTTATTTATATATCTAATTTAATCAAAGTAGTTAACAGCATTTTATTCTAAAATGACCTTCTTCCAATGATTGCTTTTAATAGGGCCATTTTGAAAGTCTCCTCTGGTGACTTACTGTATATACTTTATAGATTCTAAAAAAAAACACGTCTGTTAATTATGGCACTGCTTTCATGATCCAGCCACACTTGGGAATACAGGAGCATTTCCAAGAAAATAATGAAGGACCCCTCTTTCACTAAGCCCCTAAAATGTATGAGCTGCCACTCACTTTTTAATTCTTTTGAGGAGCTCTGCACCTGTGCCACAAACTACAGAGCAGCCCCCAGCAGACATCTAAGTGTGGTCTATAATTCATTTTAAAATGAGACAAAACATTTAGTAAAAAATAAAAAGTCTATACAATTGCTAGTTGCTGTTATCTTAGATTGGCTTTAAGGGTAATTCTGAAACAAGACTTAGGAAAATCACCCAGCAACTGGCATCATGTATGTTTCAATGTTGGGTAGCGGAAAAGATGGATTAGAAAATGCTAGCTAAGAAAATTGGAATGTGAGTTTACTCCCCTCCGACTTTCATATGGGGCTTTGCATATGATGTGGAGAGTTCCTTTTAATTAATTATTTCTTTCTTTACTTATTTTGAGATAGGGTCTCACTGTGTTACCCAGGCTGGAGTGCTTTGGCACAATCTCGGCTCACTGCAACCTCCACCACCTCCTGGGTTCAAGTGATTCTCCCACATCAGCCTCCTCAGTGGCTGGGACTACAGGCACACACTACTATGCCCAGCTAATTTTTTTTTTTTTGTAGTTTTTGTTGAGGTGGGGTTTCACCATGTCGGCCAGGCTGCTTTCACACTCCTGACCTCCAATAATCCACCTGCCTCAGCCTCTCAAAGTGTTGGATTACAGGTGTGGGCCACCGCACCGCACCTGGCCTCCTTTGATTTTAAATAATATGCAGAATTAAATATGTCTGCCTAGGGTTTCCCAGATCTTTGTGACTAAAATCATAGATGAATTCTACCTTTTTCCATAAGCCATTCCTGCATTAAAAGGTTTATCAGATGTTTCAGCCTAACATCCAGAATGCAGTTAGGAATTCTAAATTGTCACATATTTCCAGTCACAGTATTTCCTATCTGCTGCCTTCCTTGATGATGTGGTCTAGAACAAGATTACTGTTTTACATTTTTGACCTAGAAAATCAATTTTTGGGGACCTAACTCCAGTCTATGGGCAGGTCTCCCAACATTCTGCCTAGATTTTCCTCCCTGTGCCTTCTACATATTGTCCTGAGTAGGGAGCATGTCACAATTCTGAAGATCACCTAGCATCATAAACTTGTCACTTTCTCTAATTTTAGATTTTCCCACTTTTGAGCTTCCTCTTCTGCCATGCTTTCCTTTGCCTGCTGGATCAACATCTTTGCCATTGACACCAGACTATTCTTAGCTAACTTCCACCATCCTTTCTATTCTCCATGTTCAGTGGCATGCCTGCTCCTACAAAGCCGGCTGCTGCAGCCAGATAGAATTCCTCAGCTTCTTGTAGAAGGGCTTCTAGCAATGACTTTGTTCTCTTTTCTGTTATCACTGACTTTTAAGATCCTAGCATTCTTCATATTCAAGCTGTCAACAGGTTTATCCTCTCCCAAAGCTTCTCTCCATGGCTTGCAGATGACCACATTCTCTGTGTCCTCGCACTCTTTCCACTGCACACATGCATCTTTAGTGTCCCTTTTTGTAAACCCAAATTTCCTGTTTTTGTAAGAACACTAGTTAGGTTAAATTAGAAACTACTGTAATGGCTTCATATTAATTTAGTCACCTATTTAGAGCTCTTATCTTCAAAATGGTTACTTCTGAGGTACTGGGGTTAGGACTTTGACGTATTAATTTTTGGGGAACAAGATTCTGCCCACAACAGGTAGAAAGCAGTCGTCGCCTCAGCAGTGGCACAGGGCCCTAGATTGGGATTTGTAAGTGTTAGAGTAAGTGATGTGTAAGTGGTGATAGCCTCAGCAGACAGTGGCTGGGGTACTTATGCTCAGCTCTAAGATCTAATTACTGCCAAACATTTTACGATGTGAGACTAAGAACTAGTAAATAATGAAGCATCCACTGAGATATTTGAGAATACTGCGCAGTGCCTGTGCCCACATTACTACAAAGATTTGGAAAAGAAAATGCCCTAACCAAATGCACAGGCATAATGAAGTCCTAGGCCAGAAGTTTTAATACAAGCTATTCAAGAGATTTCAGTGATTTTTAGATTAACAAAATTGGGATATCATCCATAAAAAAAAAACCCCAAATTATTTATTCATCAAATCTAAATATGTTTTTACTGTGTGCTAGGCAGACTTTAAATGTTGGGGTGTGGAGGGGCACTAAGTGAACAAAACAGACATTCCTGTTGTCACGGAGATTGCATAGCAGAAGTGATAGCACATGGGAGATATATAATACACAGTGATGAGAAATACTACTTCTATGAGTAAAAATATAGAATGAGGAGTTACAACAGTGTTATTTTAGTCTTGAATGAAATGAGTGAGCCGTGTAAATTTCTTGTGGAAGAGCTTTCCCAGGTTGAGGGCTTAATACAAAGGCTTGTCTTGTTTGACAATTACTCAGGAAATGAGAGTGGCTGGAAGGAAATGCAGGGGCTACAGAGGTAAAGGTATAATATAGGAGAGGTAGCTAGTCCCCTACCACAAAGACTTAGAGGGAAAAGTATTTGTCACACATTTGACAGATACATGAGTAATGTCTCATAAAAGAGCATGAATACATTGATAAAAAAAGTACAAACTAAGGTAAAAGAAGAGGCAAATCAGACACAGGGAAACCTAATAGATCAAAGGAAGCAAAAATATATGCTCAAGGTATCATGCAGACGAAGAATTACAACTATAAATAATAATTAGATATGATAGTTTCTTTTTTACCAATCAGATTAGTCAAAAAGAAAAAGGAAAATAAAATAAAAGTAGTAACAGCATTTAGAATGGCAAGAAGATACATAAATTACAAATCTCACCTATGATTGGTGGGAATGTAAATTACCACAGCCATTTATGAAGGTAATACAGTAATTAAAAAAAAAAATACATATGCCTCATGACCCAGAATCTCCATTGTTGGAGCTCTACCCTGGAGAAAAAGGTATACCAGTTGGAAATGTGTTTATTGAAGCATATTTATAGTAGCAAAGTCAAAACAAATCTAGAAACAACACAAATTTGAAGGATCATATAAACTATATTACATTCAATTTACAAAATGCTATGTGGCTGTTTAAAATAATGTTTTAATTATTTCTATTGACCTGGAGGAGTATAATTGTATCTTAAAAACAGAAAGCAAACTTATCTACAATGACCTTATTTTTGTAAAATAAACTTAAAGACACTTCTATTTTATATATGTCTATACATATTTCTATATGTTTATGAGCACAGAGTAAGGTGTAGTAAGATATATATCAAGTTGACAATATATGTTACCTCAGGAAAAATGAGGAAGATGATAGAATCAATCACTGTTACTTTTAACTAAAAGAAAAACATATATTTGAGAGACATTTTCACTGAATCGTATCCTTTCAGAGATTTAAGAAGGCAAATGTGTCAACCATATTTTTGTCACCATAGCACCATATAACTAGGTTGAACATTTCAACGAACTGGTCATTCTGAACAAGTTGAATCGGTTACTTTGTCTTTGATAAATGCAGCCTTAATTATATACAATTTTTAATTGGATGATGAACATGATAGATTTATTTTCCATTTACCTAGAGAAGGAAAAAATTAGAAGACAATTGTCTAGAAGTGACCTGAATCTGATTTTTAAGTGAAACTCACCAATAAGCAGATTTTAACACAGAAAATGACTTAATGGCATCTTGGTCCACTGGTGGGAAGTCATTATAAGAGAGTTCTATGGCAAAGGCTCTAGAACCAGTACTACCGAGGAGCTCTTATATACCATCAAGTTCAGCAAGGAACACTCACTCTTTCTCATTTCCCTTTATGCTGTGGGTCAGCTCATGCCACACACAATGCCACACCAGAAAGCCTGCAGCCATCCTATCTTTGCTTCCAGATGCCATTAATGAGATCCTAATATACTATACCTAATAATTAAATAAGAATATGAGGAGAGACAGGAAAAATATGGACTATATAGGGCTTTGTTATGAGTTATTTTCTCTTCAGTAATCACTTAAACAATGAGCAGAATTGGACGTGTTTTATTCCCTTTATTGATACTCAAATACATTTTTCTAATTTTAGAGATGTAAGAGGAATAACGCATCTTTCTAATTTATTGAAAGGCTATATATTGAAATCATTATCCTCAAAAATGAAGTCATAATTGAAAAAATAACCCCTAAGCGCAGCATCTGTTGGCCATTTTAATTAATCATTACTATTATGAAAATCAAAATTACATAATATGTTGATTGCTGTCACACTGGTAAATAGCACATTATACATTCCTTACAAACTGTGATATATTTATCCATGAGGCTAATTATAATATATATATATATATATATATATATAGTAATTTGCTTTTAGTTACATTTAAAGTAAGTGCCATTTTGTATGAGTTGACAACAATTAGCTTTGGTACATAAATATCCTTTAATACATAAATGTCTATACATATGAATTATAGAGACATCTTAACTCTCTCAGAATTTCATCAAAATAATTTTAAGAATGCAACAGTTTAGTAAAAATTAATCTGACTAATTCATATAAATTAAAAATTCAAAGGTAAACTTTAGTTCAAAATGTGAGTTCTGATGACCACAAAATAAAATTAAAGGAACAGAGGATGTCTCTTAGCTGAAATCTCATAAAAACAAAGATTTTTTAATTATTACTTTGAATTTGGAAATATGACAGTTCTCAGCAAAACTGCTGATAACTTTTTTCAGTGTTAAAAGATGACAGTGATAAAATGAATCACAAATGCACATCTCACGCTTTACTTTGGATATTAACTTTAACAAAATATAGACAGTAACAGAATGGGAATAAAAGACAGTTTGAGAAAATTCTGAACCTAAAAATTCTGAACAGAATCAAATACTGTTGATCCTGAATTTGCGCCATAATCTCGACTCATTTCTTTGTCACTACCAACTGTTCCCAGAAAGTACCATCTAAGCATGTATTCTGAAATAAGGTTAGAAGAATCAATTTTAAATAAAATCTCTTTTCTTTATGATATATTACAATTTCAAACTTAAAATTCTTCTTTATTCAGTAACAGACAGTTATGTATCAGTAGAAATTATCCCCAAGCAATTTTTTTAATGTTGATACAATGAAAATAGAGATTTATTTTCAAATTATTTCCTGTCATCTTGCTACACCATGTTTATTCCTAAACGTATACTTTATTCCCTGGGAAAGAAAGACTTTAGAAGACAGTCTCTTATCTATTTTTCGACCTATTATTGGGGACACTAATGAGAAAGAAAGAAAGCAGGTTAACCTAGTCTCATCCTCTAGTAAACATGCTAGTAATTATCCTCCTGGAAAACAAATGAATTAAGAATCCTAATGCATAAAAATGATTTATTAGGTAGTTCATGGTTTATGATTTCTCAATTTTTTCTAGGAAACAAATGTAGGGTCTATGAATGTGTGAAACACGGTTCCCTATAAATGTGAAGAGAGTGATATAATTACCTGTGCATACAACAGAAATGTTTTATAATTTGAAATACTCCCTTCTGGGTGAGGTAACTCACACACTTCTCAGAGGAACCTCTTCTACTACACTTGGCCAAAAATGTGAAAGGACGGACGGACCTTGGGAACTCCTTTTGGAGTCCCAGATCCCTATTTAATTGTGTCTCTCAACTGCTTGCATCTTTGAAATTATTAGTAAACCTTGATACTTCACCATCCAGTTCTTTGTCTTAACTCACTCCTCTCCTTCCACCAACTTTGCATTCTCCCATGTCTCTCTGCTACTTTACCCATCTACCAGTCTCAAGTCCCACTTTTTCACAGTTCCATCATCCTTTCACTTCATAAACACCCTTCTCTGAAATACCATAATCTTAAGATTACTGAGCTAAAATGAATCTTGGAAATAATCTAAATTAGTGCATTCATTTTTTCAGCAAGGGTTTTGTTTTTTAGAAAAACTACATGAACTACAATGATGATATCTAGTTCAGATCTTTTCCATGATATCACAACTCTTGCTATCCACACTGACAATAGACAATTCATTCTCCGTTGACATGGGCTGTGATGCAAATACATATCTCATGTCTTTAGGTTATGAAGTCTTTGCAGATAGGAATGATATCTAATTTTACTTCAATTATTTTTAATTATATATTTACATTGTAATGCTGAGTAAATATATGCATGGATGAATGAATTTCTGTATCTATAAAATGAGTTTTTTACTGATGTTCTAGATATTTAAATCATCAAAATCTCCTAGTGTTTTCCTTAAAATTTCAATTTTCCAGTACTTTCCATTCCAACCACCTTTTCCTATGTGTCACACTCTCTTCTGCTAAGTAGATTCAGATTTTGTAGATTTGTAATGAAGCCTGGGACTCTTTTTTTTAATATAATACAGGATGATAAACTAGGATATGGTGATGATAAACCAGGTTTAAGAGCAAATGAATTAGATGGTTCAAGAAGCTGCTTTCTTTTTATTATTATTATACTTTAAGTTGTGGGGTACATGTGCAGAACATGCAGGTTTGTTACACAGGTAAAACCGTGCCACGGTGGTTTGCTGCATCCATCACCCTGTCATCCACATTATGTATTTCTCCTAATGCTAACCCTCCCCTAGCTCCCCACCCCCACAACAGGCCCCGGTGTGTGATGTTCCTCTCCCCCGTGTTCATGAGTTCTCATTGTTCAACACCCACTTATGATTGAGAACATGCAGTGTTTGGTTTTCTGTTCTTGTGTCAGTTTGCTGATAATGATGTTTTCTAAATCTAAATTTGAAATTTGTCTAATACATTATGGAAGAAATTATTCACAAATATAGGGGTTTATTCTACTTTACATGTATTTGTACAATGCATTTTACTTTTGAGGATATCCAAGTAAATTAGTATAAGCAAATTTGATTATAAATAAAATCTTGGATGACCACATACATAGGATCTAGGTTAGAAACACTGTCCTCATATGATAGATTTGCTGTAAAATTTGTAACAAAGGATGCAATAAAAACTTTAATTATGTATTATTGAGGGAAATGATTTTTTTTTCTAGAGTGTGGAGTCACATTTTTTGTCCCTTTCAGTTAATGTATGGCATTGGGTGTAATTTATCTCTGGCATATGTGAGCATATGGAGTATACTTCCTATAAGAATGTTGTTGATAGTTTATTAAAATTATACTTTATTTCTTATTAGGTACCTAAGAAAAATATTTCTCATGTTTCAGAATCTCAGGATAACTGGTTTTGTCTAATGGATACAGTTAAATAATCAATTCAGTGTCTTACATTGTTTCCTAGAGAAATAAAGCTGAGAGTCAAATTTTAGACTAACCTCCAGCAAAAGTAGCTACTCTCGTAAGAACATGTTTTAACATGCACTTGGTTTACTAACTTCACTCCTTGCTTCCTTTAAATTCTTGTAACTACATTTCTATCCCCCATAGATTTCTTCATGTAGTTGCCTTTTCTTGTGTAGTTGACATAGTTTTGCAAACTGACTTGAATCTTTTTAGAAATGTATAGAGATAAATAAACATATAGTTACAAAAATACACTTATTGTGACAGTCTATTGGATATTATACCTCAAAATAAACTTTTGGTACAGTTGTCTCAATGAACTGCAATCTAGCTCATTTGTCATTCTGCCCTCCCCAAACACATCAGAAGCTTGTAGGCAGTGAGATGCTACACCTATCTTGAAAACCACCAAGTGATTGTTAGAAGTAACGTTGTTAGTAGTAACATGGTTTCTAATGTGATTTCCATTATGCAAAATTAATACTGTACTGTAAGCCAGGAGTTAACTTCCTTTGAATAACTATACAGTTTTATAGATGATAATCTCTAAATTATCAAGCTATTATGAAGGAGAGTTCTGATTTACGTTCTTTAAAATAGTCCTATATTTTAAAGAGTTTTTTTTTAACCTTGTGAATGAAATTCCAGGACATGGATGGTTGTATTTTAGTGATGAGAAGTAATGCTATCCTTTACTATACTTGAATTGTATTTAGCCAAAGTTCCTCTTTGTACATCTGTCAAGCCTCCCTCATAATATACAGGCTCAGAACTCTTGGATGTTTTCTGTTTTGAACTGCTTTGAAGGATAGACCTTCACCTCTTGTGACTTCTGTACTTAACACATGTCTGAGTACAAATTCAACTACTTTTCTTCTCTACTGAACTGTGTAATGATTAGGCTATAAGAGGTCATGACTGACATTTAGAATCAGGCCTCTCAGAACTTAGGCTGTTAATCAGAATTATTACAGTATGGAAATCTGTTACCTCTGCAGTTTAACTAATGCTACGATAGCAATGTGTCTGGATCATAGATTCTGAGTCAGCCTAAGAAAATTATACATGACCACAGGAAACACTGTACTAAACCCACTTTAATCAGTTTGCAAATAAGGAATCACAGAAAAGAAAATATACTTATTAGCCAAAACAACAGGTCAAAAAATATCTTATTTTCCTGACATGTATAGGCTTAAAATAATTCTAAACTTTGTTTTAATGGAGAGTGCTTCCTCTAGAAGAGACCAAATGAATGTTAAAATGTCTTACTTTAAGAAGACTGTCCCTCTCAACGTTCAGGCTCCTTTATCATCATGCCTTTATTTGAGAACACAACATTCTCTTCTGGTTAACAATTGAACTAACTTCTATTTTCTCATGAATCATTAAAATTTCTTTTTCCTATTTATTCTAATGAATGAATTGGTTTCATATTACTCATCAATTCAATCACAAATATTTTAAGATGTTTTAGTTTCACTACACTTCTTTGTAAGTATGGCTTAAGGCATCATCAGCAGTTTACATGAATAAGCTTCAGCTCTATCCAAGGCTCCCCAAGCAGAGAAAAAAAGCATCTAGAAATATAGTTTATAATGATGTCTCCTCAGTTATATTTAAACATATAGCTTTAATATGAAATTAACATATCCAGAAATAAAAAATATATGATTGATATTTAAAAGCTGAGCAGTATAAGCACTCCTTCCACCAAAGAAAAAAAAAGTAACGATTTTTCTGTGCCACGTCAACTGAAAATTGCCCATCATTCTATTTCTTGTTTTTGTTGATGAAGTACACATATTCCTTTGATGTGTTTCATTTGATCCTCACTCTGCATGTAAGAAATATAGTCAGAGGATTTACTACAAACATATGTGTATACACCCAAGCCCACAGGGAAACACTAAGTCATTTTCTTATAGAATCAGGAAGAATCTATTGTCTCCCCTCATTCTGCAACCCCACTCTTAGGCCTTGGACACTGATGCCAGGGAATATTACACTGAAATAAACATTCATCTCAGTTTTCCAATATGTGTATAACAAGTCTAAGTTGCATTCTGAAAACTGCTAAAATTGTACCATTATTTATATTACTTTTGGCTATGTAGAGACATGAGTGACAACATACAATTCATATTCCATTATGAGATTTTAAACCTTATGTACAATTTTATTATCTTATAAACACTTACTACAAATGTTTAAAATTAAAGTTTAATTCAAGTGAAACAAGACACTCTCAACAGATAGAGCGGTAAACTCATGCAAAATATCATTAAATTTAATGAAGTAGATGTCCCTTGAACCAGCCAGCAATGCTCCTGAATTTTGACTTGACAAGCAAGATATCTAAAGTTCCCAACCATAACTTAACTGAACCAAAAAATTACAAATACAATAGCTTGCATAATTCAAATAGTGCCAATAATTCTAACACATTACACATCTTTAACAGCACATGCCAATGGACTGTTATGTTTCCTTTAAAGGATTTATTGAACCATGAATACTAGAACTAAGGCTCACTAACTGGTTATCTTGTCTTTTTGGTACTACGTGGGCACTGCTGCTGATGGTTTAGTTTGCTGAGTTATTAATTCTCTAAATGAAGAGAACCTCCATTATCTTTCCATGAGAGATTATTTTCTTTTATTACTCAAGCTTCATTACCAAGGTAGTTTTTGCTGATAATAATGCCCACATATTTCTTATCTTATTTTTATTTCTAGATAAATTTCAAATCACTAATTTCTTTCCTTAAATAGTACTTTCCCATCTTTCAGATACTGACTGATATTGAACTCTTAGTCATTTCCTGATCTATCTATGTATTCTGAGTAATTCTCATCCTGAAATATTTTCTGGCTTTTCTTCAATTTGCCCACGGCTTTCTTCTTCTACTAAAATAGAATGAAAACAAACATCAGGGGATATTGTCACTAGAATAATGTGGCAATGAACAACCCATCCCCAATTTATGTATTATAATATCAAAATTTAGTCCTTAGCTCTTACATTTAGCCTGGCAATCTTGTTGTAATTTGTAAAATTACCAGAAAAATATCTTATAATCACCATTTTACTCGGAAAATAGTTGAGTGTTATGAGGGCCATATAATGGATACCTCTCTATTCTGAGAATAGCATCTCAGTCCCCCGATTCCAAAGACACACTTAAAAGAGTAAGCTGTTGAATCACTCTTATTTCTACTTGAGTCAATAGTATACCAGATCAAAATATTATACATGACTATAGAAGGCTCATAACTGAAATGTTCAACTGTATTTTGCACAGAATTACCATATTCTTCATTAGTTTCAACATGAACTGTAGCCTTGACAAAAATCTTAACATTTAACATGTTCCAGCCACAACAATGACACTATTGCATTCAACATGGTTCAACCATTTAAATATTGTTATTATTACTTTTTTTTTTTTTTTGAGATGGAGTCTCGCTCTGTCCCCCAGGGTAGAGTGCAACAGCATGATCTCAGCTCACTGCATCCTCTACCTCCCGGGTTCTAGCGATTCTCCTGCCTCAGCCTCCCAAGGAGCTGGGATTATAGGCGCCCACCATATCTGGCTAATTTTTGTAGTTTTAGTACAGATGGGGTTTCACCATGTTGGTCAGGCTGGTCTCGAACTCCTGACCTCAGGTGATCCACCCACCTTGGCCTACCAAAGTGCTGGGATTACAGGCGTGAGCCATTGCACCTGGCCCAATATTCTTTTTTTAAAAATACATTATATTTCAGCTAATTTTGAAGCTTCTAGAACTGCATATTTCAACAAATCATCTTTCATGAAAAACACTAAACAAAGTATTATTAACACACGTAAGTACATATAAAACCTTAAGACCAATGATATTCCTCTCAAAACCAATTTTCTTAAATTTCAGGTAGATACTTGGGATTTACAATACAATATATATTTGAAAATATAGAGTATTCCATTTCTTAATATAACATCCTAAAGTGTTACTATAGGACTGTATAATATTTCAATTCTATTATGATAGAAATAAAAGCCACAGAAAAATTTGATATAATCTAAACTGTATATATTAAGTAAGCATTCTGCTGTATTTCAAAATAGCAAAAAAAGAAGTAATGAGCAATCTATGATGTTTACATCTTATTTTATAGTGTCTAAGATATAATTGTCATCAATCATTAATTCATTAATCAATCTAAGGCTTCTAAGATGCATGGTATCCGCTGAACAGTTGACTAGCAATACAATACAGTGGGCAATTATGGTCAGTTGGAACTTCTCATTACCAATATTGTTATGAAAGATTATAATATACAATAATCTCAGAAAATACCTTAAAATCATTATTTTATTTAAAAAATAATTCTTTGTTAGGGAGTTAATGGTTCTCATTCATTTTTCTTAAGTGAGTTTATATAAATCTGAGCTCTCCATATATTCATCCAATATTTAATATAACCCACATATAAAAAATGTGGGATCTATCTCTACAAATTAATTTTGAAACTAAATAATGGAAAATGTAAATAGCCTTCCATATTCTTTCTCACAATGTCAAAGGGTCTTTGAAGCCAACATTACTCAAGAATTTCTTGCAAGAGCTTTCATTTTAAGTGGTCAATTTATTTTTTAAGCCCACAGATATATTTTGCTTTCTTTGCAGAAAAAAGTTTAATGTGATTTATAATCATAAATGTATTCACTCAAAATACGTATTATAGGAGCCATTTGAATTTTCATTACTATGAATGAACCAAACCTTTTGAAGTATAGGGAACACACTCCTTCATAACATGTTTAAATATGCCATTTTAAATAAATTATATAATATTGTTACACTATCCTTATTTTTATGATAAAACTATAATTTCAACAAATATCTATTTAATTTTTAGTAATGAATCTTAACATTAAATAACTTTATTCCCATTCTTCCAATTCTTCCCCTGTTTCTAATATAACACAAAATATATATAACAATATAAATTTTTTCTAGAATATGTTTTCGGGATCATGTGGCTAAGTTCTGTCTATTGAAAATAATCCAGTGTCCATTAACCTACACTTAGAGTACAACTTCTGCAAAATCTTTTACATATATGGTAACTCTAAAGCAAAAAAAAAACTGGTTTTGAAAATTAAATAATTCATAAATATATACCTAATACAATTTTCTTCTATTAATTTTCATCTATTTATAAACGTATAGGCCATCACACCCATTAATTCATCTATTTAATGTGCTCATAATATGTAATTATTTTTAATTTTCTAGTTAAGCTGGAATAGAATCTATTGGGAATACCTTGTAAGAGCATTTTATAAATTAATCCCAAATAGTTTTAATATGTCACTGATTCTGTTTGTGAAAATATGTACCATTGGAATTTAGAATTCACAAGCCAACAACATTATTAATCAGGAAAGGCAAAATCTATTTTAGGCAGTGTGTGGTGTAAGTACATGTTATCTGAAAAATGTTTGCGTTGTCAGAAAATTGTGCTTTTAAAATAAAATCAGTGGTAGAAGAAACTCCCATTAAAGATAAGCAATTATTTTCTCTTAAAATTTGATTGTTATCAAAATGGTGCTCAGTTACCTAAAAGTATACACACAATATTTCTAAAACAAAAATAAATTTTTATTTAAATTAATAAATAAAAATTACTCATTAAAAAAGGGTAAAGAGTAGTAATGTGCTATCTTCTACTTAAGTTTTTAAAAAATAGATTTGGTTAAATCTGAGCCACTCATAAATTAGGTTCCAAATTAGAAACATCTTAAATTTTAACTTAGATGAAGGTAATATTTTGTTCTACAAAATCTTCAGATTTATATTTTCTCCCTCAACTTAAATTGCTTAATAAACACAACAATGACCTATAAACCAAAATAAATATCCTGTTTACATTAAAATGAATCTGTTTGTCAACAATGTCCTTTGAAATAATTAACTTCTACATTTAATTTTCAAAATGTACTGTTTCTATTTTTTATTTATCAGTTATTGTCAGGAGTTTCTATTTAACATAATTATTGAAACATATACTGTATTAGTGAATTGTGCAAGGAAACCAAAATTGAACATTTTCTGGCCATTATTTGAGAGCAGGATTCTACTAGTTACTATATTGGTGGTTCAGCAGGCAGAGGAGTTGCTGAAATATATGAAGGAATGATCAGGCACTGCTGGCTAGCGGTAAAAAAACTGGCATTCCACTTCAAGTGGTGGTCATTTGTCCTCAGGAAAGAAACTCTCTTCAGGTCATGTGTTTTTCATTTTTTAACTAAAGGGAGAGTATTAGCAGGGGCAATCGTGAAAGACAAACCAAATGAAGGAGCAGGAAAGAGCATGCCAAACACGAACCCTTTCAGTAAGTAAAAAAAAGTCCTATAAAATCCTTTCTGTAAGCCATTTTAGATTACCTTTTACTGGGCTAAATTCAAGACAAATTTTCCACGACAGAAGATTCATTTGCATTTCCAAACTTCTTTTTAATTTGTCAGTGTTCACTACCTGGTGTGCTGATTTTGAAGGTGAACTGATAAAAGAGAACTTGCAAAGAGGTAGATGAGCAGAGCATCTGTCCACAAACCCACCTATACTCCAGCAGCCCTGTAGAAGCAGGACTTTCTCTCAGAATCCAGACCTCAACTACAATCGGTGCTTTTGGTTCAGTTTCCATTTTTGGAGAAGTCTACAAGTTTCCCATGGCAACTTTGCTCAGTTAACTCTATTTACAGCCTGCCACTTTAGCAATTCTTATAATGTCATTGCCTCTTAGCAATCCTCAGGCATTCACAAAAGTCAAGTTGGGCATCTTGAAAAACAAGTTATCTTTTGCTATTTTTGCTAGAAATAATTACCATTTTGATAGGGAGCTAAATTATTTCATCAGCAAATTCACTTGTGTCATGTAGAGGAGAGGATAACACAGTGTTTAAGAGTACATATGATGCTTAAAAATGCATCAGATTCCAGCCAGATGAGGTGGTTTATGCCTATAATCCCAAAAATTTGGGAGGCAGAGGCAGGTGGATCACCTGAGGCCAGGAGTTCGAGACCAGCCTGGCCAACATGGTGAAACCCCGTCCCTACTAAAAATACAAAACATTAGCTGGGCATGGTGATGGGTGACTATAATCCCCGCTACTCCAGAGGTTGAGGCAGAACAATAGCTTGAACCCAGGAGGCGGATGTTGCAATGAGCCGAGATTGCAGCACTGCACGCCAGCTTGGGCAACAGAAGTGAAACTCCACTTCCGAAAAGAAAAAAAAAAAATGTATCGGACTCTAACCTCCTTGCGAATAGAAAAGATACTGCTAATTGTGCCATCTCCAGAGAAACTGGCAGAAATAGTGAATTTAAGTAATAAAGTTTTCTAAATATACTACATCTGTTTTCTCTATAAAAAGAGATGTAACATGCTTAACTATTTCAATGATTTCATTAGCGAATTATATTCCAGTTTTAATGGTAGAAATCATACAGTAAAATGAACATTAAATCAATGAGAATATATGCTATCAAGACATTGAGATAATCCCACTAGATAGCACTCTTTGCCAGTCTTTGAACCCACTTCTTTTGTGTAAATAAAGGAGTAATACTGGCTTTGTTGACCAGGAAGCTACCTATGTTGACATTTTGAACATTATTAATGTTTTGAAAACATAAAAAACAATCTAAATGCAACAGGTTGCTTCTAAAAGAAAGCCTCCTGTCAATACTACTCTTTCCTTTTCTAGTTTTCTTTAGTTGTTCCATCTAACACTCCTATTATAATTTTTGATGGATTTAATCAATCACAAATCAATATTAATGCACACAGCATTTGGAATCATCATTTCAAATACAATTTGCTTTTAAAAACAAAGTAAAAAAATCTACATTGTAAAGATATGGAAAAATATTTAAAAATACTCTTGGTTTTCAATATACTTAAAACCATATAAGGCTTTTATGTGAAAATTTGACGAACAAAAATGAAGAGCGGAATTATACATTTGTTTTAAAAACACACAAAATTTCATGGGAAATAAAAACTTTGGAGATAAATAAGCTTGGCCTTTTTCTCATTCTATACACAAAAATTTACCTAAGATGAACACAGACAAAATGTGAAATTCAAAATCATACAGCTCTCAGAAGAATGCATAAAATATTTATGGCCATAGTGTCAGAATTGACACTAACTATACAAGAAAGAAATTAATAAATTGTACTTCATCAAAATTAAAAACTGTTGCTCACCAACAAACAATATTAAGAATCCTAAGAATTTAAGCAAATGAATAGGCATGCCACATATTAGAAAAAAATCTATTTTCTATACCTATCTGACAAAAAATTATATCCTGATTACATAATATACTCTTAAGAATCAATAATGAAAAGACAAGCAACCCAACTGAAAATAGACCAAAGTCTTGTAGAGAAAATTTACAAAAGACTTCATTGGGTAAGAAAGACTAGCAACAAGTGTTGATGATGATATAAAGTAAAAGGAACTCCCATATACTTCTGATTAGAGTGCCAAATAGCACAATTACTTTGGAGAATTGTTTCTGTGGTTGCTTATACCAATTAACACACACAAACCATTTTCTCATTGGAAACATTACAAAGCATTATAAATGTGTGACAAGAAAATGGGGTAAGTAATTATTGTATATTTATAGGCTAACATAGTGCTTGGAAATAGAGGAACAAAGTAAAAATATAAGCATGAACTTCAAAAACATGTCACTTAAAGCACAGGAGATATATACATTTATATATAATGCAATTCCATAAATATAAGTAACCAGAAAAACTGATCTATAACAATAAAATTCTGAAAAAGTATATCAACTAGACAAGGGCACAAAAGATCTTTCTGGGTGATGAAAATGTTCTAATCTTGCTGTGGATGTAGTTATATGGCTGTGTATAATTGATAAAACTCATAAAACTGAACACTTAAGATTTTTGTTTTATTTTATATATAAATTACTCAATTAAAAATAACAAAACAAAAAACTTGCCCCAACAGAATAAATAATTGCTGAGTGATCCAGAAAGAGATATCACTGTGTGCTGGTGGTACAGCCTTACAATATATTAGATGAAAAAAAAGTTTTAAAAATATGTAAATTATATAAAAATAATGTTTGTGCAAATATAAATATATAAGCACAATATAAATATATATAAATTATATATAATAATACATATTATAAATACCTATATAATGATATATACATTTGTACTGGGCCTTAAAGAAGGACTAGAATTTGAATGGTAGAGTGTAGGCAAAAATGTTTATTCCAAAAGGCAAGAGAAGTAAGAAACATTCACATACTACAAAGCTTTTCATGTCATAAAAAGCCAAAGGCATCATTTTATTGTTGATTAAGGTAAAATCCTACTTAGGGTATGATTCTGAACCTTTCTGCAAATGTTCTTTCACACTTACATAAATTTTTATATGCTATGCTCTTGTGACCACTTTAACCTCCCCTGCCTTCAGATAAACTGTTACCCTAACATTGTTTCACTGTTTCTTTAATACCAAATCATTCATAAGCTTCTTCAAGACCCGAATGAAAATCACAATTACATTCTCTAAGTTTTCTCTGATTATTTCACCACCCTCACTTCATAACACAAATGCCAATTAACCTACTGCCTCTATTCTAAAGTTACTTCAATGATACAATTATTTCTCTTAAATTTGAAACTTTTAAACTTTTGTGACATCTACATACTCTGGCATACAGAAAGCCTTGCTGAAAGAATATTGTGAGTGTTACAACTGCTGATAACATTACTAGATGTACAGATGCAGCTCTCATTTTGCAGAACTTCTTCCCTTAGGATTCTTCAATCACACTTGCATTGGATCTAGTCTCCATAAATATTGAGCAGAAGGGAGGATTATACAACAGTCTGCTTAAGGTAGAGAGCAGATGAAACATACTCTCACCTAAATGTGGAGAAGGAACGTGCAAAGATTCACAGCTTGAGTGTCTTAAATTGTAAAATAGATCCAAGAACAGTTTATCTACATTGAATGAGCAGCTGCTATTTACCAGCCACTGAATGGGGCCCTCTAGATAATTTTTCATGCTTTTAAGACATTGTAAGATTATGTGATTGTTAAACTATTTATTAAAGTAAATATGACAGTTCATAGAATTAAAGCAGTTTTTTCTAATCTAATAGACATTCAATTACCTTAGAGAAATAAGGCATTCCAAATGAGTTTCTGCTTCCCTTTGAAGCAATTTAAATTGGGAGACCTTTGCTTCAGACTCTCTGAAATACTTTAGACATTATTCAGTTTATTAGTGCTGTCTGAAATTACTCTCAGAAAGAGAGAACATTTTTAGTGACCTAGTATTTTTGTTTGGTATTTTTTGTTTTGTTAATTCACAATGGTGAGAGAGAAACCTGAAGTGCAGGTTAAGCTTGCTGTGTTCTAAGAGACCCTAAGGCTATCTCCCACAGTCTATCTGTATCTACCTACTCACTCTTTGCCCTCGTTGTTTTTAAGTCTAGTGATTGTTTTTATAATAGTTATAATGTATCTGATGATAATATATACATGTTTAATGTTCTAAATTAGAAATAAGCAAATATACCTTCAAACCATTGTCTATGTTGACAACAAACGCATTAAAACTGCATTAAAGAGGCAATTATTTACAAAAAGACAGCTAATAGAAATATGAAATATATAGGTAAAACCAAATTTGCAGTAGGCGTAAAGGTAACTAGGACGCTTATGCAGTCTTGCAATATCAACAGGTCAGGAAGTAAATAGCAATCAAGCCAAACTGATTGCTAGGGAAATAAATTAAAAAAAAAAACCTGTAAATGAAATTCAAGTGAAGGAACTAACTAGGATGCATAACAAATATCAATCAAACTAAATTGATTGCTAGGGAAAAAGAGCATTAACACGGCAATCAAGAAAACTCCAAGCCTGTGCAACATAAAATCTCCTGAATTAGAGAAAGTTGAACAAGCAAATTGGTGAACAACTTGAGTTAATAACAAAACATGAGCTAACTCTAGCATTGGAATATTTACTAGGAAATAAAATGAAGTCTGCTCTGTAATTTTAGAAGAAAAATTAAGAGGAAGATTAAAAAAAAAAAAAAACTATATAAAGTCCTACCCTGCCATCCTCTGCTTTTTCAGTGCTTATTGAAGCAAAATGAAACACACTCTAGTAACACAGCTCTTTCATCCTTATACATTACCATCAGGTTGAAAGATAATTAGCAATTGGAATACAGGCACCTACAGGTGTCAAAGAAAGAGTATTCTTTACCCTTGTTAATCTTCTCATGTAGATGAGGAAAAACAGTTTTTTCTGAGATGAAAATGTTTTAAATTATGATGATCTTCCTAATAAAAAGCAAAAGCTACAACTGAAGAACATACAGGGAGGGAACAATTTGGTTTGGGGTTCTGTAACTCTTCCGAGAATGCCTGCATTTAGTATGCACCAATGCCTGCCATAGGCTTACTCATTAATTAGGTTGAATTGTAATTTCTTAAAAATAAAGATTGATTTTGTTTTTATCTATCTTCACTGAGTAGTGAGCTTTTTCAGGTCAAGATACTTACCATAAAAAAAGTTTGAATTTCTCATATCTGCAGTGGTATATAACTCTAGAAATATTCCAGATAATGACATAATTCAACATAATCATTTCTTAGAAAAAATAAATTGAAGTATTCAAATAAAAGCAAACTTGCATCTAATCAAACTGCAAGAGTGGACAGTAGAAGACACAACAGATTACTGATTTCCAAGCTGGTATTATTCTCATGACATTATGCTACCTTGAATGAATGATAAACAATCTTTGAAAATAGTCACGTGACACTTGCAGTAAGCAAAAATGTTCCCCTTTTGTAAAATGTCTTCTCTAAAGCCAATTGGGAGTGGGGGTGTTTGAAAGTATTACTAAGTGAGCATTAAAAGAAAAAAGTTATTCAAAATTTAAAAAAAAAAAAAAACCTGGGAAGATTCTCTCACGTTCTTGGAAATTTTCTTTGAAAATGATGCATGAATATGTAAACGAAGGTAGAATTACTTTTGGTCAGTGTGAAACCCATTCTCAACATTTATTCCTAATAAAAAATGTGCTTGCCTAAGTTTAATTTTATTGTTTTAGTCATCTGCAAAAGAAAAGCTATGATATATGTTATTTTTTCAAATTATATGCCAATTATTTTTTCTGGGAATAACTATCATTCATTCAAAAATCAGGTCCAAACAAGTAGAAAAACAACCAGAGAATAACACATATATCCATTATGTTTTAGTTACAAAAAAGGTCTTTAAAGATATGGTCTGTGTAATATATCTTAAAGATCTCAGAATAATACATTAATCAAGCAATAAATTCAAATGTTTAGAGATCAAGAATATAAGTTTCCTGCTAGATTGTAATTACTTTATCATCTGCGATTACGTCTAATATATCTTTTTTACCTTCCCAACCCTTAGAGTGCATTTGGTAAATGCTGTTGATTAACTGACTAAGGAATCTCAGCAAAAATGCTTGTTCCCAGGCTTCTCATTCATAGCAAAGTTGTTTTTGCACGCAGTCCCAGTCAATTTAGTCAAATAGTCAATACAGCCTTTAAAAATTAAAGTTAAACCAGCTCTTTTACTGAACAACCTGATTTTTCTGACTGAATGAATTAAGTCAGTTGGCATGGATTTATTTAGTAGGTGATTAAAATTAATCCTCTTAGCAAATATAAGAGTTTGGTGGAAGACAATTGGAAGTTAAAATTCAAACACATGGAATTTGATTCCATATTTTGTAAAAATGTGCTACAGCTAATGGTTTAGAACATGATGAAGCCATGCTCCCTCATTTTAAATATTGCGTCTACCACTTACAAAGTTAAAGGCCCCAAACCTTGGGCTGCTCAATTAATTTGTCTGTGCTTCAGTTTTATCATCTACAAAATGGTCATAGTAATAGTACCTCACTGGTAGAATTATCATAAGGGATTAAATTAGTTCATGGCATATAACAATTCTACAGCAACGTTAACTTCTGTTGTTATTCTTCTTAGTAGTAGTAGTAGCAGTCATGTATTTAATTATACAAAAACTAAATTACTTTTAAAATCACACAACTACAAAATCAAGTCTACATAACAATCTGCTAGCAAGATAATGACATGATCAAAGTCACATATTAATATTAACCCTGAATTTAAATGAGCTAAACACACCAGTTAAAAAACAGAGTGAAGAACTGAATAAAAAAGACAAGACTCAACTTTGTGCTATCTTCAAGAGGCCCAGCTCACATATAACAACACAAACAGGCTTCTCTAAACAATTATTATGTTTAAAACTGCATTTAAGAGGCAATTATTTATTTAAAAAAAAGCAAATAACAGAATCATGAAATATGTAGGTAAAACCAAATTTGTAATGGACATGAAAGTAAAGATCTACCATGCAAACGGAAAACAAAAAACAGCAGGAGTCACTATTCTTACATCAGAGAAAACAGACTCTAAACCAATAACAATTAAGAAGGACAAACAAAGCCATTACGTAATGATAAAGGGTACAATTCAACAAGAAGACTTAATTATTCTAAATACAAATAAATCCAACATTGGAGTACTCAGATTTATAAAACAAATTCTTATTGACCTGTGAAAAGACTTAAACAGCCATACAATAATAGCGGGAAACTTTAACACACTGTTAACAGCATTATACACATCGTTGAGGCAGAAAACTAGCAAATAAACTCTGGACTTAAACTCAACACCTGACCAATTAGAACTACTAGACATCTACAGAACACTCCTCCCAACAACCAGAATATACATTATTTTCATCTGCACATGGAACATATTCTAAGATTGACCACATGCTTGGTAATAAACCGTATCTCAATAAATTCAACAGAATATAACTCATACCAAGCACACTCTCAGACCATAGTATAAAAATAGAAATCAAAATCAAGAGGATCTCCCAAAATTACATAAACACATGGAAATTAAACAACTTGCCCCTGAATAACTCCTGGGTGAACATTATAATTAATGCAGAAATATAAAAATATTTTGAAATTAATGAAAATAGGAACACAATCTACCAAAATCTCTGGGCAGTGCTAAGAGGAAATTTTTAGTGCTAACTGCCTTCATCAAGAAGTTAGAAAGATGTCAAATTAACAACTGAAATTTGCACCTAAAGGAACCTAGAAAAAAAGAACAAACCAATCTCAGGGCTAAGAAATAACTAAAAGTGGAGAATAAGTGAACAATATTGAGATGCAAAAATTCATAAAAAAGATCAATAAAATCAAGAGTTAGTTCTTCAAAAGAATAAAAATGTCTGATAGACTGCCAGCTAGATTAACAAAGAGAAAAAAAACAGATCCAAATAAGTATAATCAGAAATGACAAACATTACAACTGATTCCACAGAAATACAAAAGATCTTCAGACTACTACAAATCATTCTAGTTGCAACAAATTAGAATATCTAGAGAAAATGGATAAATTCCAGGAAAAACACAGTCTCCCAGATTTAATCAGTAAGAAATTGAAACCCTGAATAGACAAATACTGTGTTCTGAAATTGAATCAGTAATTTAAAAAACCTATCGACCCCCGCCACCCCCAAAAAAAGCCTGAATTCAGATGGATTAACAGCTGAATTCTACCAGATGTACAAAAAGGAACTGGTACCAATCCTACTGAAACTACTCTAAATTGTCAAGGAGGAAGAGCTTATTCCTAACTCATTCTACGAAGCCAGCATCAGCCAGTACCAAAATCTGGCAGAGAGACACACTAAAAAATGAAAATTTCAGGCCAACATCCTGATGAAAGTACACGCAAAAATTCTTATCAAAATACTAGCTGTGGCCAGGCGTGGCAGCTCATGCCTGTAATCCTAGCATTTTGGGATGTCAAGGTGGGGGGGATCACCTGAGGTCACCAGTTCAAGACCAGCCTGGCCAACATAGTGAAACCCCGTCTCTATAAAAACTACAAAAAATTAGCTAGACATGGTGGCACGTGCCTGTAATCCCAACCATTTGAGGCCAAGTTTGCAATAAGCTGAGATGTGCCACTGCACTCCAGCCTGGGTGACAGAGTAACACTCCATCTCACAAAAAAAAAAAAAAAAAAAAGAAAAGAAAGAAAAAAAGAAAAGAAAAGAAAAAAGCTAGCAAAGTGTATTCAACAGCACATCAAAAAGTTAATTCACCACAATCAAGTAGCCTTTATCTCTGGGATGCAAAGTTGGTTCTACATATGCAAAATAAATAACTGCGATTCAGTACATACAGAGAATTAAAAGCAAAAAACATGTGATTATCTAAATAGGCACAGAAAAAGCATTTGATAAAATTCAACATCCCTTCATGATAAAAGCCCTTAACAGACTAGGTGTCAAATGAACATGACTCAAAATAACATGAGCCATCTATGACAAACTCACAGCCAACATCATACTAAAGGGGCAAAAGTTGGAAAACATTTCCCTTGAGAACGGGAACAAGACAAGGATGCCCACTCTCACCACTCCTATTCAACACAGGACTGCAAGTCCTTGCCAGAGCAGTAAGTTAAGAGAAAGAAATAAAAGGCATCCAAACAGGAAAAGAACATGTCAAACTATCTCTTTTCACTGATAAAATAATTCTATATATGGAAAACCCTAAAAACTCCCAAAGACTTCTAAAACTGATAGATCACTTTTATAAAGTTTCAGGATACAAAATCAATATATAAAAATCAGTAGCATTTCTACATACCAATAATATCCAGACTGACAGTTAAATTAAGAACACAATCCCATTTACAACAGCAAAAAGTAAAACGAAATACTTGAAATACAGCTAGACAAAAAATGAAAGATCTCCACAAAGGGAACTACAAAACATTGCTGAAAGAAATCAGAGATGACACAAATAAATTAAAAACATTCCATGCTCATGGATTGGAAGAACAAATACAATTAAAATTGCCATACAATCCAAAGCAATTTACAGATTCAAAGCTATTTCTATCAAACTATCAATGTCATTTTTCACAGAGTTAAAAAAATATAGTTTAAAATTCATGTGGAACCAAAAAGGGCATGAATAGCCAAAGTAATCCTAAGCAACGTATTATAACACAGCTGGAAGCATCACACTATCCAACTTCAAACTATGACATAAGGCTACAGGAATCAAAACAGCATGGTACTGTTACAAAAATGAACACATAGACCAGTGGAACAGAATACAAAATTCACAAATAAATACATACACCTACAACTATCTGATCTTTGAGAAGGCTGACAAAAATTTGCAATGGGGAAAGGATTCCCTTTCAATAAATGGTGCTGGGATACCTGACTAGCCAAATGCAGAAGAATGAAACTGGACCCCTATCTTTTACCATATACAAAAATTAACTCAAGATGGATTAAATAGTTAAATGTGAGACCTCAAACTATAAGTATCCTAGAAGAAAAGCTAGGAAATATCCTTCTTGACATCAGCCATGGCAAAGAACGTTTGGCTAAGCTCCAAAAGCAAATATATTGACAAGTGGGACATAGTTAAGCTCTTTGGCTGAGCTTCTGCACAACAAAAGCAACTACCAACAGAGTAAACAGAAAACCTATAGAATGTTAGAAAATATTAAACTATGCATCAAAAAAGATCTAATATCCAGAGACTATAAGAAGCTTAAATCAACAACCAAAAACCAAACAACTAATTAAAAAAGAGCGAAGGGCATGAACAGATACTTCTCAAAAGAAGACATGCAAGTGGTCAAGTAACATGAAAAAATTATCAGCATCACTAATCATCAGAGAAATGCAAATCAAAACAACAATGAGATGCCATCTCACACTAGTCACAATGGCTACTATTAAAAAGTCGAAAAAGATGCTGATGAAGTTATGGAGAAAAGGGTACACTGTTGTGGAGAATGGAAAGTAGTTTGGCCACTGTGAAAAGCAGTTTGGAGATTTCTCAAAGGACTTACAACAGAACTACCATTCAACACAGCAATCCCATTACTGGGTAGTTAGCCAAATGAAAATAGACTGTTTCACCAAAAAAACACATGCATGTGCATGTTCATCACAGTTCTATTCACAATAACAAAGATATGGAATCAACCTAGGTGCCCATCAATGGTGGACTGGATAAAGAAAATGTGGTACAGATACACTATGAAAGACTACTATGCAGCCATTAAAAAGAATGAAACCATGTCCTATGCACCAACATGGATGGAACTGGAGGCCATAATCCTCAGAATTAATGCACGAACAGAAAAGCAACTAACGCATTTTAAGATGGAATCAATAAACACTGGAGGCTATTAGATGAGGGAGGAAGGGAGAAGGGTCATGGGTTGAAAACCTATGTATTGGGTACTATGTTTATAACTTGTTTGACAGAATCCATACCCAAAACCTCAGCATAATGCAGTATATTCATATAACAAACCTGCAGACATACTCTCATATCTAAAATAAAAGTTGAAATTTTAAAAAATAATAAATAAATCACCAACTGGTATTTTACATTTGAAATAGAAAATTTGCATAGTTTTATTTGTGCTGAAAATAGCAAATGCCATCTTGGAATTTACGGCATTCGTTTCTTATTTTTACTGAATCTCAGAAATAGATACATATTCATATTTTAAAATAATGTAGGCACACTTTTATGCATTTAAATAAACTTTCATTTATAACAGTGTATTCAAATATGTTTTACTTTTAGAATTGATTATATTTAAAGTAGAAAGAGTGGGAAATTACATTTTCTCTTATAAACACAGATTTTGAAATTTAAGCTACTGCAAAAAAATTAATCTTTCTCTCTTTAATGGACTCAACACATTAACTTTTGCTCAATATGAAAATGTCTCTTTTTAATGTATTTGTTCAGGAAAGAAAAAGTGTTATATACTCACTGATGCTCACTTGCTCCTGCTCCTATAAAGAGAGTTTTGGGCATTCAGAATCAGTAGCCTCTGTTTCCCCAAATAAATTAACCAATTATCCTTTTATTGTACTTATGTAATTAAATTATAAGGTGAAAAAATGTACTAGAAAGAGAAATGGAAGTAATAGCTCTAAGGTATTAATTTGAATGCTTTGGGAAGTCTCTACAGAGGTGAGCTGCTGAAAAATAGGTGTGCATAAGACAACTATGAAATGTTTTGGGAATTAATAAAAACTTAAAGTTATGTCTTAAAATTGCTTCTAATAGTCATTTATCCCACTCTAAAAAAACTAAAATGAAAACTTATACAATGAAATGAAAACTTATACAATGAATGAAAACTTACACAAAATGAAAACCTATACAATGTCTGAGGGATGTGCCTTAGCCAAGAAAGTCTTTGTGAGTCCCCAAAACTCCAAAGAAAGGGTATAGAGTTTACAGCTAAATCAAAAGAATGATGAATGTAATAATACCTATGCAATTATGACTAAAGTTAGAATATCTAAGTTTTGCGTATGTCATTTTTTTAATGATCCCCTGCTTTGGTGGCTTAGATGATTCTGTGTTCGGATCACATTTTATAAGAGGCTTCCTCTAGTACTGCAATAAGGAGGTAGGCTCAAAATAAGTTATTTTAGGTCTTAATATCATACCAAGCCTTCTTTTATTGGAATAGATGGACAAAGCTTATCAAAATAAAACATAACTCTAACTGTTCATTATAATTATTCCAACAATAGTAAATATTATGTGTGCATTCAAATTCTAAATCTTTTCAGCTTAACTCAGTATGTGTTGTGAGGCCAATTTATTTAAGGCCACTAGTTTCTAGCTTCATTTTCTAAAAATTTGTCTTTGGATCAAATCTAACCAAAACACACACACACACACACACACACACACACACACACACACACACACACACTCTCTCTCTCTCTCTCTCTCTCTCTCTCTCTCTCTCTCTCTCTCTCTCATATAACCACTTTAAGACCACATAAATATCTAGATGGGTGATGAGAGAGGAAAATAATTATCAACAGAATTGCAAAAACCTTCTTCTAGTTAAGCCTAAAACCATGTACAAGGAGAATGAAATGCAAATAGTAAAGTTGTTTTTACTATTTCTAATTTACAAGCTTGGTTTATGCTGATAATGGACATTTCATGGAATAAGAAACAAACACTCATCCTAAGATGTGAATTTTATAGAAACATCATCTAAAAGTCCTTGAAAATTCTCAGTAATTAAATGAGATGAGAAGATGAATTTTTAATATACTGAATGGAAAAGGATTCTTTTAAAGTCTTGAATTTAGATAACTACATCTCAGACTCATAAGCAGAATTAATGTCTTACATGTTCACTTTTATTTTAGATTGAAATGCTAACTTTAAAAGAATATTGGAAAGGGAAAAATGCTGAGCTCTAGTTCTAATGAATTATATGGAAAACAGCTCACTCACATTTCATTTTTTCTGTTGAAGAAAAAAGTCCATTTTCACTGTGATTATAACTTTTACATACCAAGATCAGTCTGGATGATGGCTAAAAAAGCCACTAATAACTTGAAAAGGCAAACTAAAATAGAGTATATTGAAAATAGGAGGTCACAACTTCTAGAAGTATTTACCATTAAATTACTTTTTGAGGATTCTGTATGTAGTATGGGTATTTTCAATATAATAGTTTACCTTTGTTTGCCTTGAACATAAGCAAAAAGCAGAGCAATTCTATATAAAGTTCTTCTCTGTGGGTCAATTCAATAACACAACTAATCTTCTTTGCACTGTAATTTATTTCCATTAACTTAATTGGAAAGAAAGAAAAATATGATTACCATCTAAAGTACAAAAGACATTGCATAAATACATTTTATATCATTCTATTATAGGAATTATTAGTTTATATTGTAAATATTTGTTCAAGTATCTGTCTCAACAAACATGGGAGTATATTGCACACTCCTCAGTAACAGATATTTTTTTCTTTTTCTCCAACACTGATCACAGTGCCTGGTAAACACTAGATGCTTAACCAATGCTTTTGGAATGACCAAATTTAATTGAAATTTATTGTTGAAAATTTAATAGATCAAAATGGAAAAATACTGTCTATTTGGAGTAGTCTTTAATCTCAAACTATTTCTTAACTTTCTGGCTTATGTAAAATTTTTAATATATTTTGTTCTACATACTTTTTTAAAGTAAGGAAAATCTAATAGGAATGCAATATCCAAAGTTTTATTCATTTCCATTTAAATATGTTTTTAAGGTGTCTGAATATTCATCAGGTGTAACGACTGCCGATTTAAAAAAAATCCTAGAATCAAATAAAACAACCTAAAGAAAAATGCACACTAAACTAAAGGTAAGGAAAGTTATCAAGTTACCTGAATATTCATTATTGTTGGATCATATCATGGATCAATTTGCACATGCCTCTGAGTTACTAAACACATTGGTTTTAATATTACTCAAAGGCCTCTGTTTATACTGAACTCTTAAAAGTATTATCCTATATGTTTTAAGTTTATACTCTCATGGTGATTGAGTGAATATAATATTTTTAGCATATGGATGATCCTTATGTATTTAAGGGAACCATAAAAATATAGAATAGGTGAACTAGAATACCATCCTAATTCTTTCACCTATTTTTTCACCAAATATTTATAGAATTCCTACTGCATGTCAAGCCTTTTCTAGATGATACAGCATTGAACAAAACAGAGCTTACTTAATGTTTACCTTGTAGTAAGAGCAGACAGGAAAGTATTAAATACTGTTGAAAAACAACTATATTAAATACTGTTAAATATTAAATGAATACTGTTGAGAAAAAATAAAACAAAGGAGTTTTAAAATTTATTTAATATTACTTGTTCAGCAATGGCTTCACTGAATTAAGACAGGAAAGAGATGAAAACCTTAGCCATGGAGACAGATGAGGGAAGTGTATTTCAGAGAGATGAGACAGTAGGAGGCAGAAGCGGACCTGGTTTGTTCCGAGAACTCCAGAAAAACCAAAATGGCAGAAGCAGAATGAAGGAAGAAGTTTAGTTGGAAAATGACCTCAAAGAGACAACAAAGGCCAGACTAAGAAGGTCTGGCAAAATATTGTAAGAATTTGTGCTTTACTCCCAGAGAACTAGGAAGCACTGAAGAGAAGTGACATAACTGGACACATTTTTAAAGGATCACTGTGCTTCCCTATGAATAGACTATAGTAGGGCAAACAGCAAAGAAAGAGTTCATACACTGTAGTTGTTAGCACTTTGAATAGAAATTTTTTTTATCACATGTAATTTTTTGTCATACATGATGTGTCTTGTCACATGAAATATTCTTATATCAAAATCCTTTGGGATGTAATATGATAATTGTAACCTTCCATTTTTAGAATTTAGATTACATATGTATTTAATTAATGGCATGGCATATTTATTTTTATAGATTAATTGAACTCTATTAAATTTATCTCAAAGACATAGTACCTGCAATGCCCACGAATTTTCTCTACTCTGCCTCAGTTTTTTCTCTTAATCATATCTTCTCCCAAAAGTACTCAACCTTCTTATGTTCTTGCTACTTTGCTTTAGAGCTTGGGTCTCACAAAGTCATTTGATGTATTTATTTAATCTGAGGAGTGACTGCTGTGACTCAACATACCTCTTCGAAGGACATTTATTTTATTTAAACCAGAGACAAAGTCCATTTGTGACATAAGAAAAAGCATATGTAGTTGTCAGGAACTGTGTTAAGGAAAACTGCCTGTGTTTCAAAGGCAGGAATTTCCCAGTGCCATACCTCCATCCACACCCCCGTCCAGGGACCAGAGGGATTTCAAATATGAAGTTCTTTGCCTAACTTTCCAGGTGAGCTTCTTTTGTTCAGAAAGCCCACCAAAGCCCTGGGAGGAGGGGCTCTGTTGTGGGCCCAAGCAACAAATCTGGGATCAATGTCAAAGATCAATCACTCCAGAGGAAGTCTGAAATAATTCCTCTCATTGGACAGGAACTTGAATGAGGAGGGAATAACTTCAGGGTTAAAACTCCCCTGCTCCCTTACCTATACTGATTTTCCTCTCTGGGATCCCCTCCCACAACAGCGTGGGAGCTGTCTCTCCCTCTCTCCCTATGGGATATGCCCTTCAGATTCCCCTCCCACAGCAGTGTGGGAGCTCTCTTTCTTTTTCTCTCTCTCTCTGTCTGCCTAATAAATCGCTTTCTGCTAAACTCTTTGGGTCCAATATTTACTTGAACAGTAAGCTCACCTCGCTGCCAGGGCCCTTTTTCCTTTCCTGGGGTAAGTGAGCCCAAGAAACTGTGGACAGATACCTGGTTAGATCTTTGGCAAGCAAGGGGAGGGAGCTGAGCCCCCGTCGTCCCACCGCCCAGTTACAGTTGCAGCAGGCAGAATGGAATGGATGTTTTGACTGAATCAAAGAAACATGAGGATATAGCCTAACAAAAGAATATATTTTTCTATATCTTTAAAAAAAATTTCCTAGCAATCCCAGACATCAGTGCCTTCTCTGTATACATATCCTTATAGTTACATGGTATTATGTTGAACAGAAGTAAAGTGGCTCTGTCCCTACAGTCAGGAGAAGAGATACTAGGCTGTAAGGGGCTAGTTTGCATTTTTTAAGACATTATAAAATTATGTGATTGCCAAGTGGCATGTTGTCTGATAGTAAACTTCACTCAATGCTTGCCCAAATCTGTACAGCTCAGAAAAGGAAGGGTTAAAATGTTAACTAGCAATAAGAGAAATGTACTCTTCCTGCTCTTATTTAGTTACAATATTTAATAGGATTCCAATCAGCTTGCAAAAAAATGTTTTACAGGAATAAAAATATGTAGTTAAAAGTTAGCACCTGATTGAGACCGCTATAGAGGACCCATATTATGTAAGTAACATTTAATTAAGGCATTCCATTATCCAGATTTACCTGATTGGGTTCCATTATTAGATTATGCTAGTGGTAACTTATGAGCCCATTCAAACATGCCAACAAAGATCCAGTAAAACTCTCTCAAGAGAAGGAGAGGCTCACATTTCTGAGAGCCTGGCATGCCAAGTGATTTACATATGCATAGAATCCCTGCATCAAAACAACAAGCTGAATATTTTTAACCTCCCTTTACCTATGAGATGAGTGCATTTCAAAGCTAATTAACACTTAACATTGCATGGCTAGATCTAGTTTCAGCTCTCTCATTTAATGCCTGGACACTTTCCTCTGCACTTCAAGGAGAGTCAGTTTGCAGAAGAGCTTCTAGAATCCCATATACAGTTTAAGCAGACATTGCCCAAATACTTTGAATTTTTAAGTGAAATGTCCTTCTTCATTTTCTGCCTTCTATCACTCAGCTTTTATCTTCTTTTTACTTTCCCCTAGTCCACTCCACACTTCCCATGCCTTTTTCATTTTCTTCCTTACACGAAATTGTCTTTTCCTTTTCACTTTCTCTTGACCCATTTTCTTCCGACATCTTCTACAGATAAGTAAGACAATTTAGGTTTAAGTGTGCAAAGTGTGTAAACTGTCTTTTAACTGTGTTAACATCCTCAGCTAATGAGAGCAAACGTCTCGAAGAGCCAGAGATATTAGTAAGCCCACAGGACCCAGAAGACCTTTTCCAATTTCTGTTCTCTCTACTCCCTCCACTTATTCATAATGTTTACCTTCTCTCTCTTCTCACAGGAACTATTCTGTCTTGCAGATTTCTCTAATCTTCATTTTTAAGAAAACTTTTAAATTATTTACTGGTAAGATATCTACTTATTTTTCAGATAGACGTTCATATTAGTTATAATTTACTAATTCTTAAATGGGCTAAAAGAGCCATTACAAGTAAATGCCCATGAAAGGAGAAAATCATTAAATATCATTTGCTCATTTATTTATTGCATTTGTTTATTTATTTATTTTTGAAACAGGGTCTTGCTCTGCCATCCAGGCTACAGTGCAGTGCTGCAAACACAGTCACTGCAGTCTCAACCTCCCAAGCTCAAGTGATCCTACCTTAGCCTCCCAAGTAGCTGGGACTCATCAAATTCCTTGATGGAGAAGAATTTTTATCTGTTAACTAGCAAGTGAGCTCAGTTATTAGACCACATGCGTGATTAAGTGAGACTATATCTCTCCTATATAAAATCAAGTCATAAGGACTGAAACATGTATGTACAATCAATGAAGTTTCACAAAAATAAATGATTTAATAAAATTAATTTTGAGAATGAGTAACGTAAGTACTAATTTTTTTAATATATGGGCACTAGCATAGTCTTAGCTGAAACAGAAAAACACAATTAACATATATTATAGGCCTAATATCATTTAATTCTTTTTAATTTACTTTTCATTAAATGAACAGATTATAAAAGGGAGAAACAACTGCCTTCTAGTCAGTTTCTTAAAACACTGACTGGCAAGGTGCAATATTTTCATCAGAAAGTCTGTGCTGTTATTTTTTTAAACTATAGTCTATCACCTACTAGTTACAAAATCAATTTACTGGCTCTTGACATGTATTTTAAATTATTTAAACGGCATATTTTCTAGATGGTAGTTAAATAATAATTTTATATTGTTTGGCTTGATTTTATTATACATACATGTTAAATATTACATGAAAGTTGTCTTAATTAAAAAGTGCATATATTTTACGTATGCATGTAGGTGTATGTATAACTTCTAATATAAAATATATTCTTACTGGGAACCTTAGATAAAAAATTGAACAGTTCCACATATTATGTACTAAATGTGTAATAAACTTTATATAATTTCTTATAGAATAATGTCCAATGATTCTTTGTCACTTGCCACAAAATCACCAAATGACAGATAGTACTAAATTTGGATGGGAAAGAGTAAGGTAGGAATTAAAAAAGGATTGAAATATGTTGTTAAGCTAATATGTGTAAGAACGTAAGTGACAGTAGATTCTCTTTGGTCATGCATGTTAACTAGTACATTCTTTTGGGGTTTTGTTCGTGGAAATAGATAGAATTAAACCAATAAAATTAGACATACTTCAGAGGTTTGTGTTTACAAGAAAGAGTGAGAGAGAGTGGAGTTTGGGAAGTACTCTGGACAGGACAGTATTTAGGACCGTATAGGGAAGGGCTGCACTGAGCCTTGAGTATCTACACTCCATGGCCTATCATTTCTTCTCTGACACAGCAGTGATCAACATACATAAACCAGGTGCTCATAGATCCACATGCATTTCACTGTCCTACTTGTCCACACTCCTGTGTCATGAAATCCCTGGGCTGAGAGACGGTTCATTCTCTAGGTGGTTTCTGTCTGCTAGTTTGTGTTGCTAGTGACTGTGGCCACAATCTGTCACTCTCCCTGCTTCCTTCTGCTACCTGAGACCTATCCAGCCTTCCTAGAAGGTGTGATGTGGGTAAACACTTTTTTCTATGTCAGATAAGCTTCTCCACGTCCCTCTTATAGTGCCACTAAGAGAACTGATTTTTGTCTACCTGTTCATCTCCAAGAATATTAATTTATTCTTGCAAGCTTTGATTCAACACACACATTTTTTGAAAGCCTAAAATGTCCAAACCACGTAAAAAGTGCTAGGAAGAGAAAGATGCACTTACAATTCTAACACGAAATGTTAAGATATATGATAGTGACCTAACAACTCTACTTGGAACATTAAAATATGACTTCACTGAAGCAAGGGGCATAGGGAAGGTACAGAAATTTAATAACATGTGAGCAGAGAATTAGGACCAATGTGATCAGAAAAATTAAGAAGCAGAGGCACAGATGATGCTCACACCATTGGTTCCATTCTCCAGGTACACTACTGAACTGACCAAATACCATCGTGTTTTTATAGGTTCTTTCTAGCCATTTACCTCAAATAAGGCTGAAATATCCAAACCACATATTCGCCACATTCACATTTGCATTTTTATTTGTCATTCTGTTATTTGCATTTTTATTTGCCATGACTTGTCTTCAGGTTTGATTATCTAGCATGTGACTTATCCAGTCAGTTCTTTACTTCTGGTTTATTTCTCATCACTGCCAGCCATTTGGCCACTTTTTCTTTTCTGTCTATGAACACTTCAAACACAAAGGTGAGCAAGAAAGTTGAGACAGAGAAACTATAAAATATGTTATTTCTAATTATATAATTTGCTATTTATTTATTCCTCAGTTAAAAATTCTAGTGGAGAAGGAATTACTACAAGCGTAAAGTTGAAATAGAATTTGGTCTTACTTGAATTTTTCATTTAAAAATAATTTCTTATCTTGATTCCTGTGGGCAATGAAAATGTTAATACATATATTTTTCTATTGATTGTCTCAACTAAGCCTACTCAACATGGAATAACCTATTTTTAATTTTTTGTACACATTCACTAATATTAGCATGAATGACTTTAACAGTCTTTCTTATTCAAGTCACTAATATTCAAATAGCTTATAGTTTTTGTTTGTTGAGAGGGAACCTTGCTCTGTCGCTCAGGCTGGGGTGCAATGGCACAATCTCAGCTCACTGCAACCTCCACCTCCCAGGTTCTAGTGATTTTTCTGCCTCCGTCTCCCGAGTACCTGGGATTACAGGCATGCACCACCATGCCCAGCTAATTTTTGTATTTTTAGTAGAGACAGGTTTCACCATGTTGGCCAGGCTGGTCTTGAACTCCTGACCCTGTGATCTGCCCACCTTGACCTCTCAAAGTGCTGGGATTACAGGCTTGAGCCACTGTGCCCAGCCTCAAATAGCTTATGTTTTTGTAGCAAAACAAAACTTCCTATCTCAGATCATTTGAGTTTATAATGAGATGTGTTTCATAAGAGAGACAAAACTAAATTAGTGCCATATTTACTCCAAAGATATGTTTACTTTGACTTATTTTTGATGAATTAACTTGAATTAATTGCTTTCTTATTGAAGAATATAACAAGTTATTTTAAAATCTGTATATTTTCAATTGGATGAATAAAAAACTCAGTAAGAAAGACAATTTGGGTTATTTCTCATAAGACCTTTTATAGTATAGTAAGTCTACTCAGGATGCATCTTTGTCAATTCACAATCTTATTGCTGTATCATATAAATTTATAAAATTTTAAATCTCTATACATAAAGCAAGTATGCTAGCCAATCTTGTTCTAATATTTTAAACATATATCTCTTTGTAATCTCATCAGAAATTCAAACTTTCAACCTGCAATGTTAAGCATACACTTAGAACATGTTTACTGTTTCATTGTAGTATTCATAACATTTGAATTTTGAGAAACACTAATTCACAATGTTTTGTCACATAAAACTCAGTGTTCCATCCTGAATGCATTTTAATCCACATATGAAAGCCATATGTTAATTATATCTCATAAAATATGTAAATTAGCAATGTAGAAAGAAAGGACTTGCATTTTCCTTCTTAAAAGTAGATTTTTGTTAGTATATACATACTTTAGACAAATGGATTTTATGGACATAGAAGGAGATATGGGTATCTGAGGATGATGGTACTGGGAACTAACAGTAGAAAGTTAGGTTGTAGCCCCTTTCTGGAGGACCTCATCTTAAACTGATTGAAACAAGTTGAAATTGATCCCAGAAGTAATGAGAAATTACAAAGGGCTTCCAAACAAAAAAAGCAAATAATCCATTATGTTTGTTCTGAGAACTGTTAAAGTGTGGGTAGACAAAAAACAGGAAAGTCTGGAGGCAAGATGATTGGCTAGGTGCTGAGGCAATGTCTCAAGTGAGAGGTGATGCAGGCTTCAATGAAGAATATGACAGTGAAGACAGATCAGAGCTGGGTGATGTAGTGACAAGGTGAAACAGAATGCCCGATGAGGCTCAGTTTTACAAACCTCGTCACCTATTTATTATCCATATTTAGAAACATATGTAACCTTAGAGCAGATTTTTCTCAGGAGATTTTGTAAAAGGTGACTAGTCACTGTCCCCAGAAAATTCTGATAGGATCATTTATTTGGCTTATTTTAGCTGTTCTTCTCCAATACCTCTTTAACTTTTTTTTTCCCCTCATACTTCTTATGTTCTTGGTGTGCATAAGAAGTGTAAGAAAAAAAGATATCTTATATAAAGAATGCTGAATTTCCCTGAATAAAACCTTGAACATCTTAGGAATGAAGTGTTGATCTATTTTATACCGATCAAATATCAGAAGCTCTGGCACTGTGGACCAGCATGGAATCTAAAGAAAGGAAAAGGCACCAAAATGGAACTCACCAAAACTTGGGGGATGGGGATGTGGACCTGCATTGTTTACTTGAATTCAGAACTGGAACTTAAGAGTTGGTGCTGGCTGGCTCTAGAGAAGACAAGGGTTAAGACTATAATCATTCAGGACCCACTATTCTGTTCTTTGTGGGCGGTTCTAGGTAACAGTGGCTGAGCATGATGATGTGAACCAGTGAAGCTATCATCCTGGAGCAGGAGCCCACAGGCACGTGTGACTTGCATTGGGACTAGACCAACAATAGCATCACTGGAGTGCAAACAAGCACCCCAGGCCTCTCTTCAACAGCAACAATGACGGCAGGGAGGCCACTAGTATTTGAAAGCAAAAGTAAACTGAATCCCACTGAAGAAAATTCTCTTCAACAGTTTCAAGGGGAACGTAAGACCTGAAGATTGAGATGTTGGAAATACTGTTAATAACAGCGGGAGGGGCCTCTAGACTGTGGGAGAGAGAAGCGAGGGAGAGGGGCGACCATATAAATGAGATATGATAACTATATTTGGATTCCAAGTGAAGAATTTTACACGTGAACAATTAGATTTCTAACACGTGTGTACAGCAGAAGGGGAAGCCGTGGATAACAAAGTATCTAGTAGGAGGTTAGAAGAGAAGATGAGGTGCAGAGAATATAAGATGATGAAGCCATAAGAATGGAGAATATAGGAAGGAGGTGGGGGTAGCTTGAGAGTTTGGATAATAAATTCAATTTTGAACATTTCTGGTTTAAAGACCTTCAGGCTATTTCAGTAGATATGAAGGTATGTTGCTAAAAAATTATTTTGACAATAATGCAGGTTAAATACTGTTATTTACCTATTTTGTTCATGAATCTGAGGCAAAAAGAAAAAGTACTATTCTTCCCCCAAGCTGTTAACTAACTTTACCCAACAAGTGGTAAAGTAGAATTCCAATAGAGACAGCGTAACTCCAGACCACTGCATTAATCTGGCAGTGTTAGAGCTGAAAGAGTATAGGCTTCAGAGGAAGAGAGATTTTGATTTAAATCTCAGCTTTGCCGCTCACCAGAGAAGAGAAGCTGAATACAAATACATTCCTTAATTTAGCTGAGACTTTAATTATCTATAAAAGAGAAATCCGAGTTCCAATCTAGAGAGTTCTGGAGAGGTTTCATGATATAATGTGTTAGTTTCTTCTTGTCCTATAACAAATTACCAGTTAGTGTTATGAAACAGCACATATTTAATCCCCTACATTTCTGGAATTCATAAGTCCAAAATTAAGGTGTCAGCAAGACTGTTCCTTCTGGAGACTTTAGGAGAGAATTGGCTACCTGGTCTTTTCCAGCCTGTAGAAGCCACCCACATGCCTGCATTCTGGTCCCCCTCCATGGTCTTCAAGGCGCATCACTTTAACCTCTGATTTCACTGTGACATCTTTTGCTGACTCCCGTTCCTCCTGCACCTCTCTTATAAGAAGCCATGTGATTATTTGGGCCTATTTAGATAACCCAGGATGATCTCCCCATTTTAAGGTCCTTAACTTAACCTTCTCTGCAAAGTTCCTTATGCTACATAAGGTAACACATGCACAAGTTCTTGGGGGTTAATACATGGATAGCTTCAGTGGTGGCATTAGTCAGTCTATCACAGTTTATGTACAGTAAGAGTAAGAATATCAACAACAGCAATAAGTTTATTAAACATCTCTCTTGATTATCAATTATCCATGCACAGTCCTTGAGAAGAACTGGAAAGCAGTCAATGTGTGATTAACTCATGAATTATAGCTATTATTATCACTATGAGCATTATTATTCACTTTCATGAGAAAAATTAATATGCATAATTCTCATAACATATCCTTTCAAATGCCTTGCCAAATAAATTTCTCACTTCTGAAAGATGACTTTTCTATCTTTCTTCTTATAAAGGCACTGGGTACAACATGTAATTGCAATGTCATACTCCATCTTCAATTCCAAATCAATTATAGCTTAGCCTTCCAATTATTTCTTTGGCCAAATGATTGAGCATTACCTCCCAGAAAAACCTCTCTGATAAAGTTATCTCTTAGAAATTCTTCCATTTCTGGATCACATATTCTTAGGCAATTGTTACTTTATAAATAATTGGGAAATCTACATACAGAATCATACATGAAGTATACATGAATGTAAAAATAAAAAATAAAAATGCAAACATCACCCACTTTATAAAATATTGGTAATCTTTTTGAAGGCTCCATGTGTCTTATTCCCTTCACTCCCCCCTGCCAGAAGTAAGCAATATCCCAAATTTTGGTTTCATTATTCCTTTTATTTTCTGTGCAAATGAGATTTTCATTTTAAAATAGTTTACATTCACAAAACAGTTCTAGAGGCAGTACAGAGTTCCTCTCACTTCTCATCCATTTCTCCATATTACTAGCATCTTACATTCTGTGATATTTGACACAGCTAAAGAATCTCTCATGATAAATTACTATGAACTGAACTCTATGCTGCATTTGGATTTCTTCAGAAGTTTTTCACATGGTTACAATAGGGTAGTGGATTTTGGAGACAAATATCAGAGAGATAATTATTCTCAGCACATCATATTAAAGGTACATGTTGTCAACATGACTTTATCACTAATCACCTGCCTAAGGTAGTAATTGTTAGGTTTCTCCACAGAACAATTACTGCCTCTTTCCCAGTCCACTACTCTAATCTTTGAAATTAAATCACAATGTGTAGTTGGCACATAAACAGTTATAATCCACTGTCTTGATGGAATGGTGTCTACATAATTTATTTGAAGTTCTACATGAAAACTTGTCTATTTCCTCATCTGTTTAATTATTCAATAATGTATTTATATCAGTACAAACTCATAGATATTTATTTTACACTTTTGGTTATAATCCAATATGGTTTATTCTGTTGCACAACTCATTCCAGATTTCACTATTGGAAACTCTTTCAATAGTCTTCTGAGTCCTTTTCATAAACCTTCATAAGTTTTCTCTACTGGGCACATCCTTACTTTCTGGTATCACAAGACAAGACAGGATAGCTTTATCTTCTATATACCCTGCCTATAACCACACATTTCTCTAAAGAACTCTAGTTTCTTTTGTTGGAGAATGGTATTAGAAACCAAGATCTTGGTGCTAGATGTACTAATTGCTAATGGGGTATCATTGCTTCTAGGCCTTCTCAAGGGACAGCACTAGGAAATACATGTTGGAACACTAATTCACATGCATTCTAGAACCTAACTATAAATATTGCTATGTAGATCAGTATCTAATTAAGCTAAACATGAAGTCATATTGATATAAATACGCCATGTAGATATTAAATATGCTATGTAGCATATAAATATTGCTATGTAGATCTATCAGTATCTAATTAAGCTAAACATGAAGTCATCCAACTCTTACCTAATATGACAAGGTTTATTCTAGCCTTCCTCCTTGCTTTTGTGTAATTCCCACTTCAACAGTAAGAAGCTTGGCTTCTACTGTCTGCCGTCCATTTAATTATTTGTTCCATTTCCATGTACAAGTATACAGGTTTCATAATTGTTAACTTTCTAATGTGAAAACCAACATTATCAACTAGAACATGGTAGTTACATACAGTTTATTTTGGCTTTACTCTCGACGATCTCCATTCACTTCCAAAATTACTTAGGTCAGTTTAAAAGAAAAGCAAAACAAAATAAAAAAATTTATACCCCCTCAGTGAGATTGCTAATATATTTTTAATATATTTTTGTCATTTTGCATTTTATTAGGCATACCCTGACTTCTTAATCTAATTGTATACATTAATGCTTACTGTTTGTATTATACAGTTCTAGAAGTTTTTTAAAATGCATAGGGTTATGTATTCACTAGTTCAGTATTATACAGGATAGTTTAACTACCCTAAAAAATCCCCAGTTTTTCATATATTTAACTCTCCCCCTCTCCCAAAACCTCTGATCTATTTTTATCTCCATAATTTTATCTTTCCTAGAATTTCATATCATAAGAATAATGCAGTATATATCCCATTTAGACTGGCTTCTTTCATGTAGCAATATGCATTTAAGTTTCTTCCATGTCTTTTAAGGCTTGATAGCTCATTTCTTTATATCATTGAATAATATTATATGGATTTACTACAATTTTTCATTTACCTACTGAAAGGTATCTTGGCTGCCTCCATTCTTTGATAAATAAAATTGTTATATGTTATTTTTTCCTTAGCATTTTCGAACTAAAATATGCCATTAATAACGTGATTGGGCCAGGCGCAGTGACTCATGCCTGTAATCACAGCACTTTGGTAGGCCTAGGCAAGTGGATCACTTGAGGTCAGGAGTTTGAGACCAGCCTGACCAACATGATGAAACCCCACATCTACTAAAAATACAAAATTAGCCAGGCATGGTGGCTCATGCTTGCAGTCTTAGCCACTTTAAAGGCTAAGTCAGAACACTTGAACCCGAGTGACGGAGGTTGCGGTGAGGCGAGATCGCATCATTGCACTCCAGCCTGGGCAACAAGAGCAAAACTCAGTCTCAAATTAAAAAAAAAAATGTGATTGCTTGATTGCTGGGGTTTTAAATTTAACTCACTGAAGCCCACAACTGGAAATTCACCGTAATGTTTAATCTAAAATTAACTATTTTCCAATACTTACGAAGGGTCGGTTTGGAGAATAGATAGACTGGGTGGTATTATTATTTCAGAGACATGCAAATAATTTATCTAATTTTCCATGATGTTTCCTTATTTTAAAGAAAATCATTAGAATGCTTCATCCCTTTTCCACATTAAGTTAACTTCTAATAATGTCCCCCAATGAATGTTAATTTCAAGTTATCTGATGGACATTGAGAATAAAAGTTTAGAAAAAGCCATGTAATTACTGTTTCCTCTGTTTTATAAAGTTATTGGAAGCTATTGTCTGTTATATCTTTCAAAACGTCTCTTCAAATTGTGACACACAGCTTTTCGAGTTAAATGCAGGGAAGTGCTGCTATCTGAGTGTTATTATGTTTCCTTATGTTTATTACCTTTGGCAGCCACTTTTAAGTCAAAATCTATTAAGTTCAACATTCTATTTTAATAAGTACTATTTGTGTAAGTTTTAGTATGATAATTTACTTTCTACTGTATGGTTTTTGATATTTTACCCATAGTTTAATAATTCTATAGTTTATATACTGTATTTTTCAAAACTTAAAGGAGGCAGGGTATGTATTTACTAAATACATACATCTCCATATTTTAAAAATAATTTTAAAGGGTTTATATAAATAATGGGTTCATATTTCAAAAATAAAATTTTAAATGCATATAATAAAGCAATATGGATGAGAGATGCTCAGGTGAGCATGTCCCAAAATGATAGATGACATTTTTTTTTTTTTTTTGAGACAGAGTCTTGCTCTGCTGCTCAGGCTGGAGTGCAGTAGTGGCGTGATCTTGGCTCACTGCAGCCTCTGCCTCCCAGGTTCAAACAATTCTCTGCCTCAGCCTCCCAGATGAAATATTTTTGAAATCCTTTTTAAATTCTTGCTTAGGTGGTGAGAAAGCAACTATATTCCTTGGAGGTCAGAAACTATAATAAAATAGTAATCCATATGTGCTTACCATATCAAATGCTGAAACTGGCATTTACCCTGGAGGTATCTTTTGATAGCTGTTGACCTAGATTTGGCATATAATGACCAAAGTGCTTGAGGGATATAAAGCAAAACCTGGAACCTCAGCAAATAGGTTAAATTTAAAACCAACATTAAAACCCTATATAAGCCCCCACAAAAGGCAACACATTCTGCAAATAAACTAGGTTAAAAAAATTGCTCTGATAAGAGAGACAATGGGAAAAGAATTAAAAATTTCCTCTAAGAACTTCTGACTGTAATTCTACATTTAAACAAGTTTAGAGTTGTAAGTAACAATACCAATATAGTTCAAAATAACTGAACTAAAATCTGAAAGTTCAAATCTGAAATTCTCTTTTAATTGATCCCAAATTAGTGTTCCCACTAACGTGTGTTTCCAGAAACAAAGTGATTAGGAGATGAAAGGAACAGAAGTTTAACAGAGAGAAAACATTCTGGAGGAAGATGAAAGGGAGAAGTTAATATTGAAAGACAATAATGGCTAGGACTTTTCCAGAATTGATTAATGATGTAAATTTACCTTTTTAGGAATCTCAAAGAACACCAAGGACACATTTTTTTAAAAGTCTGCAATGAGGCAAATGGTACTGAAACTGCAGAAATTACAAAAGGAATCAAAGTGTAAAGATATTCTATACAAAAAACTGACACTTAAAATGACAATGACTTTTCAACAACAAGGGAAGCCAGCAGGCATTACAGAGAAGGAAAAAACTAGTTTATGAAGCCAGAAAGATACTCCCCAAAAACTATTTTCTAAAAGTTAGAGAGAAAATTAAGATATTTAGAGACAGACACAAACTCTTCATAAATAAATCTAAAAATCTAATATTCCCTAAAGCATCACGTAACTTCTATACTTTAAGAATAAAGAAAAATATCTGAGAAGGAAGTCCTATAATGCTGGAAATAACAGATCATAGAAATTAGAAAACGTGTAAATCTAAATAAACACTAACTGTATTAAACAATAATGATGCCTAATTTGTAGCATCGAAATTAATATACAGAAATATATTTCTGGATAGTAAAGGCATTTATGTTAACAGTAGGTAGCTAAAGATAATGCATGCCAGGGATCTTTGGCTTACAAGAAAGATGTTAAAAATATTGCATAACTTTAGGCTTTTAGATGTTAAATTTGCACATGAAAATATTTGGGGTAAACACTAAAGACAGAAAATGATTGAATTCTGTAAGACTAGTAGAGAGGAAGAAATAAAATAGAAAGGGGGAGTAAAGCCTCAACTTGACAAACACAGGCCAAAAGTTAAAAAAAAAACTACTTAGAAAAGTCAGGACAAATACAAAGTAAAAAGTGAGATACAGAATTGTTCTCAACTAAATTTATAATTCAATAGAGGTAAAGGCAATAAATATTTTAAGTAAAAAAGATTATCAGATTGGATTATAATGAATTACATGATAGTCTAATAGACATGTAATGCATAAAGACATGTAAGGTTTGAATAATAGGGTGAAAAACTATATAAAAGGTAAACAAAATAAAAATGGGTGTAGCTATTATTACTGGACAAAATAGACTTTAGTTAAAATATTTGTTAGAAATAAATACATAGCGATTAAAATTTCCATTCACTGGAAAGAGAGAACAATACCAAAAGTATATATCCTAAAAATTTAGTCTCAACATACTTAAAGCAAAAATAGGTATAGCTACCATCAGTACAAGAAGACAGACTTAATGAAAGTTATCAAGGTCATTATATATAAGGCTGACATGGAAAACTCAATTATGTTTCTGTATCATTCATTCACTTAAATATTTATTGAGGGTCTCTTACATGTCACACATTGTTGTGTGTAGTAGGGGTATATCAGTAAGCAACACAAACAATTAACCCTGTCTTCAAAAATATTGAGGAGGACTTAAAAAAATAATAAAAAAAAACAAGAAAATATGTATGTCAGTTGATGAGAACTGAAAAAAGCTAAACAAGGCACTATTTATCAGGGAATCAATCTAACACGTGCATGACTTGTATGAAAAATGTTATGTGTTATGAATAAGTGAAAAATTGGAATCAACTCAAATGTTATTTATAATAAAATGAATAAACTGTGTTACATTTTAGACAGTGAGATAATATACAGAAGTCAAAATTAAGAACATACAGTAACATGCATCCACCGATATGACTAGTAAAACATTTTTAAGCAAAAATGTCACCATACAATGTAGTTCCATTTACAAAATTTTGGGAAAAAAAGCAACTAAACAATAAATTGCTAATACATCCTATGTGGTAAAACTGCACAGAAACCTACCACACTCCTATTAGAGGTACTAAAATCCAATTTGACAATATAAATTACTGGTAAAAATGTGGAGCAACAAGAACGCTCATTCATGGATAGTGAGAAGACTATGTTCAGCTTTACAACATGCATGTATTAGATTTATTCCCAGATAAATAGTGCGTTGTTTAACTTTTTTCAGTTATCATCAACTAACATACATATTTGTCTTGTTATTTTTTTATCCTCCTCAACATTTTTTAAGACAGGTTTAATTGTTCGTGTTGTTTACTGATACACCCTTACTACCCACAACAATGTGTTACATGTAAGAGACCCTCAATAAATGTTTAAGTGAATGAATGATATAGAAACATAATTGAGTTTTCCATGTCATACTTATATATGATGACCTTGATAACTTTCATTGCAAAGCTGAACATAGTCTTACCATATAATACAGGTCTCATGCTCCTAGGCGTGTACTCAATTGATACTCAAACTTCTATCTATGTAAAAACCTGCAAACAAATTCTTACAGGAGATTTATCCATTGAAAAATGGTTTGATCACTTTATTTAATATCATATATACAAAGAATTTCAAAATATAAAGTTAAAATTGAAGAAACAATACTAAAAGTATTTGAGAGAAAATACAGTAATTATGAAGAATACCTTTGGACTTATGTGGAGGTGTTACTATGTTGTGTTCCATAAAAATTATAGATTTCAACTGTCTTCCTATAAATTTCTGAAAGTATTCCTAGTTCAGAAATGTATTATACAATAATGTATTGTCAGTATAATTTTATGTTCCAATTTTGCTAAAGGACTCCTTACTCAATAAATGATACTGGGTTACTAGGCTAGCCATATGCAGAAGAATGAACCTAGACCCCTATCTCTCACAATATACAAAAATTAACTGAAGATGGATGAAAGATATAAATGTCAGACCTCAAATTATAAAAATCCTAGAAAAGCTAGGAAACACCTTTCTAAACATTGCCCCTGGGAAAGAATTTATGACTGTCCTCAAATGGAATTGCGACAAAAACAAAAATTGCCAGGTGGGACTAAATTACATTCAAGACCTTCTTCACAGCAAAAGAAACAATCAACAGAGTAAACAGTTAACCTACAGAATGGCCTTAAACATTCCCCAACTATGCAAGTGAAATAGGTCTAATATCGAGAATATCTACTGTTGGTGGGAATATAAATTAGTTTAGCCATTGTTACGGAGATTTCTCAAGGAACTGAAAACAGAACTACCACTTGACCCAGCAATCTCATTACTGGGTATATACCCTCCCCAAAAATAAATCATTCTACAAGAAAGACACATGTACTTCTATGTTCATTGCAGCGCTATTCACAATAACAAAGACATGGAATAAACCTCGGTGCCTATCAGTGGTGGACTAGGGAAAATGTGGCTCATATACACCATGGAATATTATGCAGCCATCAAAAACGATGAGTTTGTGTCCTTTGTAGGAACATGGATGAACCTGGAAAACATTATTCTCAGCAAACTGACACAAGAACAGAAAATCAAACACCGCATATTCTCACTTATAGGTGGGTGTTGAACAATGAGAACACATGGACATGGAGGGTAGCATCACACACTGGGGTCTGTCAGGGGAAAAAGGGGAGGGACAGTGAGGGGTGGGGAGTTGGGGAGAGATAGCATGTGGAGAAATGCCAGATATAGGTGATGGGGAGGAAGGCAGCAAATCACACTGCCATGTGTGTACCTATGCAACAATCTTGCATGTTCTTCACATGTACCCCAAAACCTAAAATGCAATAAAAAATATATATATTAAAAAAAAAGAAAATGTGCTATGTATACACCATGGAAGAATACTATGCCATCATAAAAAAGAATGAAACCATGTCCTTTGCAGCAACGTACATTCAACTGGAGACTATTATCCTAAGCAACATGCAGGAACAGCAAAGCAAATACTACATGTTCTTACTTATAAGTGGGAGTTAAACAATGAGCACACATGAGAATAAAGATGGAAACAATAGACACTGGGGACTACTACAGGCACAAGAGAGGGAGGGGGCAAGGGCTGAAAAATTATTAGGTACTCTGCTCACTTCACCTGGGTGATGCAATCAATTGTACCCCAAACTTCAGCATTATGCAATATAGCAATACACCCATGTAACAAACTGGTAAGTGTCTCATGACTCTAAAACGAAAGTTGAAGTTTAAAAAAAAGAACAAAAACACAGGGTCAGGTATTACAATCCTATGTCTCTAAAATACCAAAATACATAAGTAAAACAGTGTAACATGATCAAAACAATGAAATTTTCCCTTTGTAAAACATTCATACAGTTATAGTAATAAAAAATGTCAGTTTTTCCATATTGTATGACGGATAATCTTTTTTTTTCTACTTGAAATAAAATGTTTCAGGTATGTTAACTGCTCTACAGTTTTTGGCATTAATCATCATTCAGAGCTAAATTATGGATACAGTATCTGTAAATATAGAAAGCCAACTGTAACAGTATCATAAATATGTAAATCATTGGCAATGCTAACTAACTTTATCAATTAATAGATGATTATAAAACTAATTTTTTTTTTTTTGAGACGGAGTCTTTCTCTGTTGCCCTGGCTGTGGTGCAGTGGCATAGTCTCTGCTCACTGCAACCTCAAACTCTTGGGTTCAAGTGACTCTCCTGCCTCAGCCTCCCAAGTAGCTGGGATTACAGGCACCCACTACCACACCTGGCTAATTTTTTGTATTTTTAGTAGAGGTGGGGTTTCATCATATTAGCCAGGCTTTAAACTGCTGACCTTTAAACTCCTGACCTCCTTTCATCATATTAGCCAGTTTTAAACTCCTGACCTTGTGATCTGCCTGCCTCAGCCTCCCAAAGCTCTGGGATTACAGGCGTGAGTGACTCCACCTGGCCCATAAAACTAATTTTTTTTAATTATTATTTAGATATAATGATGTCTGTCTACAGGAACTTATTAAAGTAAAACAGAATAGATTTATATAACTGTGACTATAGAGCCAGTAAAACAAGTGACAATATGTATACTAGCACTGAAATTTTCAATAAGATATATATTTTTGGAATAACAAGTCTCAGATATATATATACATTCCTGTGTTTTTTAAAGAATATGCATAAATAAGCATATGTAAAATTTATCAAAGCCACGTGTGTGTGTGTTTGTGGAGACTGGGTAGGATCGTGGTAGTGAGGAAAAAGTGTACGAAGATATGCATGGGGTGAATATAAATCTACATTTTTTGTTTTTTTACAATGAACTCAGGCAGAGCTTATATTAATAGTTTTTAAAACATAAGCTGGGCATCATATAATTAAGATCAAGATTCACAAGTAGGATATGTGGAAAGTGCTTATGTTTCTTAAAAAGTGTTTTACAATGGAACAGAATAGAGAGCTCGGAAATAAGGTCGTACACCTACTACCATCTGATCTTCGACAAAGCTAACAAGAACAAGGAATAGGGAAAAGAATTCCTGTTCAATAAACAGTGCTGGGATAACTGGTTAGCCATATGCAGAAGATTAAAGCTGGATCACTTCCTTACACCATATGCAAAAATGAAATCAAGATGCATTAAAGACTTAAATGTAAAACCCAAAACTAAAAAATCTCTAGAAGACAACCTAGGCAATACCATCCTGGACACAGGAATAGGCAAAGATTTCATGACAGACACCAAAAGCAATCACAGCAGAAGCAAAAATTGACAAGTGTGCTCTAACTAAACTTAAGAATTTCTGCACAGCAAAAGAAACTATCAAAATACCAGATATAGGTGATGAGGGGGATAAAGGCAGCAAACAACCTTGCCACGTATGTACCTATGCAACAGTCCTGCATGATCTGCACATGTACCCCAGAACCTAAAGTACAGTAAAAAAATGTAAATTTAAATTTAAAAAAATAATAAAAAGAGTAAACAGGCAACCTACAGACTGTGAGAAAATATTTGCAAAGTATGCATTAAAAGAAGATCTAATATCCAGCATCTATAGGAAACTTGAACAAATTTATAAGAGGACAACAAACAACCCCATTAAAAAGTGGGCAGAAGACTTGAACAGACACTTTTCAAAAGAAGACATACATGCAGCTAAGAAACATATGAAAGAAAGCTCAGTATGACTGATCATTAGGAAAATGCAAATCAAAACCACAATGAGATACTGCCTTACACCTGTCAGAATGACTATTAAAAAAATGGCTATAAAAAGTGAAAAAAATAACAGATGCTGGCAAGGTTGCAGAGAGAAGGGAATAGTTACACACTGTAAGTGTTAGTGTAATTCAGTTCAACCATTGTGGAAAGCAGCATGACGAGTCTTCAAGAGCTAAAAGCAGAACTACCATTCAACCCAATCCCATTACTAGGTATAAACCCAGAGGAATAAAAATCATTCTACCATAAAGATACATGCACACCAATGTTCACTGCAGCACTATTCACAATAGCAGAGACATGGAATCAACCTATAAATGCCTATAAATGATGAATTGGATTAAAAAATGTGGTATATATACATCATGGAATATTATGCAGCCATAAAAAAGAATGAGATCTTGTCTTTTGTAGGAAAACAGATGTAGCTGATGGCTATTATCCTTAGCCTACTAATGCAAGAACAGAAAACCAAATACCACATGTTCTCACTTACACATGGAAGCTAAATGATGAGAATTTATGAACACACAGAAAGAAACAGCAGACACTGGGGTGTACTTGACAGTGGACACTCCGAAGAGAGAGAGAAGTAGAAAAGATAACTACTGAGTATTGGGCTTAATACCTGGGTAATGAAATAATCTTTACAATAAACTCTTGTGACATCAGTTTACCTATGTAACAAACCTTCACCTTTTGTTTAAAAAAAAATTTTTGTTTTCTGAAGTGGTTTAATGATGGTGCTGCCTATTATAGGGAAGAAACAACAACTAGGAATTCCATGGAATGAACAGCTCAGACGTGGAGGCTAGAACTAGTGGAGACCATGTTCACTTGTGGACAAGAGATATTGGAGTGAGATGGACTCATTAGTTGGTATATGTGCTGACCTTCTGGGGTTTCTTCATTTTAGTGTCTAGGTGGGAAGTGGAATGGAAATAGTAGGCAGAGTTTTGTATTTTGTCTGGTGGTATAATATTATGGCAGAAAGCAGGAAAGGAGCAAGTCACACCTTACATGGATGGTAGCAAGCAAAAAGAGAGCTTTTACAGAGCAACTGCTGTTTTGAAAACCATCAGATCTCATGAGACACATTCACTAATACAAGAACAGCAGAGGAAAGACCCACCCCCCACAATTCAACTATCTGCCACCGGGTCCTTCCCACAACATGTGGGAATTACGGGATACACCAGATGAGATTTAGGTGGGGACACAGAGCCAAACCATATCAGTAGTTCAAGGCAAAATTTGTTCAACTACCAAAGAAAAACAATTCCTGTTAACCCCCGAGTTTTCACAGGGAAGACAACAGCTAATATCCATGGTAACTTATCAAATGGCTTAGAGTGCCAAGTGTCTGTTAGCAAGCAGGGCCTCTGAGTAACATCAACACCTATGTGCATCTACAAATAGCCTTTCCCTCAGAGCAGGAAATCTGTATAGGAAAAATATTCCTAATCCATCTACCATCACCACAAAACCTTCCAAATTTCAGCTAAAATTTTGGAATGTATATTATAACTGCTTCTTTATTTGCATTAACGATCCTATAAATATGTTCCATTGTTTTGGACTAATTCACCTCCTAAATTATTTTCATATCTTATGGTGAAATGTAAGATAAATATTTGTGGGTAATGGAAAACTAACAAAGTGCCTCAAATTCCTGAAAGGACCAGATAGATACAAAAGCATTAAATTCAGACTTCCCATTTAAATATTTTCTGCAGTGATAAATTTCAGAGCAGAAGGTTGACTTGAAAATTTGATAAAGAACATTTGCTTTTCTTAATGATCTGAGTGCTAATATAATTAATAATGCATTATTTTATTGCATACAATGAATTTTCAATTTCATTATAATGTTTTATCAGGTATAAATAGATGCACACAAGACGGCTTTTATATATTACAGATTTAACAATGAAATGAAGATAGTCTCATTAAGTAATGTTAAGAAAACTTACGAAAAGTAAAAACCTAATTTTTGACAGATGCAGGAAGGAGATATAATTCCTAATAGACTTTTTTTCAAACATTTTCATATCTAGTATATTCTAATTGCCCATAGTTGTTCTTTGCACATCTGCATTTTTAATATGGTCCAACTTAAGAAAAATAGAATATTACAGGGGAAAACATAAATTCTCTAATAGAAAATGATATACAATTGTACTGAATTATCTGATATGGTCCTCTTTCTAGTCAGATTTTAGCAATATTATATTGTTTAGCCAAAATCAGATCAATATCTCACTGAAAAGGCAGTAGCAATAGAGAAAACTCGATATTGTTTTATAAGAAGAGATAAATTAGCACAGTAAATGCAAGCTAGTGATCTCATTTAGAGATTTGGATTCTAAACCATGAACATTTCAATACTCAGGGAAAAACAAAAGACATTTTTATCCAAAATAAAAATTCCTGCTCTGAGGAAGATAGCAGATAATGTAATATGATGCCCAACTATTTTCACTTTGGTGATAGAATATTTAGTACATAAACATAAACTGAACTTTACTCAAAAGTAAGAATAATCCAATACAAGGTGACTAGAACTCCAATGCTGCATTTCAAGTAGCCATACAAATTATATATGCATTGAAATGCTTCCTCTTTTGCATTGGTTGATGGCAGGATTTAGTGTAGTAATTTACTCAGGAGCACTTTCAGCTCAAAGTGGAATTATTAGCAGCCTTCTAGAAGGGAAATATGTGCACCCTGATTCAATGAATAAGACTAATAAACATAATTGTAGACTGCCACTATGGTGACTTCCACTCAAAGGCACAAGAATTCTGGTTAAAATTCATTTCATAATGAAATAAAAAATATCATATAAAGATGTTCATTATAAAAGATTTTCTCACAAGTTTTAATTTTTTTAAGACTACAGAATATGAAAAATGTTAAACTACAATGCAGTTTCCTAGGTAAATGATATTGGGTAAGTCAGTTATTACATATCAACCTCATGTCTCCATCTCTCATATAGATATAATATAAATTGCTATTTCAAATATGAAATTTGTATAAAATGCCAGGCTGCTTGTCTAAAATATAACAGTTCCTCAACATACAAACAGGAAACCACTGGAGGAGAATCAGGGTCAATTTGGTATATATAGTGCCAAAGATTTTCTTATATACTCTAAGACAAAAAGCCAAAAGTTAGATATGTAGAAGATAAATAGAGATGATAAATATAGATGATAAATAGATATATATAAGGCAAAATAAATATATAAGAAGCAAAAGATAACCTACTTAAGTCAGGCATGTAACAATGACCAAGATACATGCACTTTTCAAGTCTCTAATACACTCAGGAAATTAAACAGTATCTTCTGTATTTAAAATACATATAAGTAACGACTTATGTAAAGCCTAGAAATCATTATTGTATAATACTCTGCATTAATAACATTTATCAATACATTGACTTTGCTCTCCTTGATTTTTAAAGGAGGTAAAGAATATGGAGAGTGCTCAGAAAAAAAAAGATAAAATTATAGAAATATAAAATAATACTCTAAGGGAAGAGTTCAAGTAGCTGGTATTATTTTGTTTGTTTAAGAAAAAGTGAGATTAGACATCTGTTTTTACTAGGATTTGAATTAAACTAGATGATTTCTTGAGATCCAGTCTTCTTTTTCTGTCATCTATAATGCCACTGTCTTCTAAAATAAACATATAAAAAGATACAGAAATAGATGTAGTTTGATAAGTGATACGTAATCAGTAATCAACACTAGCTTCAAGTATGTTAAATATGATGTAAACACACACATTCAGTGTTTCTGAGCTTATAGAACAGAGACACACAAATCATAATTGCCTCGTGATTTTTAAAATACAGATTCCTATTTCTTCTAGACCTGCCAAATCAAAATTTTTGGTGGTAGAATTTGATAATCTGTGGGTTTAATAAGCACACAATTTGATTTGTATGCATACTGAAGTTGAGGAGAACTGTTGACTTAGAAGAAGATGTTTGCTCCTGTATATTTTGCTGACTTTCAAAGCCACCATAGCAGTCATCTTCACTTAGGCTAGGCTGAAAAGGGGAAAAGAGCTTGGACAAGGGTGTTGAGTAAGGTTTTATGAGTCAGGACTGATAATTGTCTTCCACTCACTTTCCATTGTCTACAGCTCAGTTATATGGCCATGCCTTGTGTAACAATATCCGGTAAGTCTAGTCTAGTCTAGTATGCACCAAGAGAAAACAGCAACTCCCTTCCTAATTTTAAACACATGGAAGACAAAGAAAAAAAAAAGATTGCTTTTCACTGTTTGTCAAAGTGTGGTCCATGCAGTCTCTGGAGATCCCTCCCTGACAAAATCAAAATCTCTGGCAGTGGGACCTATAAATAATTATTTTAAAAAATTTCCTTATGAGATTCCTAGACATCCTGAGATTGGAGAAAGATGGCTGGCAAATGCTTCTTTTGTGTGATATCCTCTACCATGTTTAACCCAGAGGGAATGTTCTTTTAAATTTTTTCTTCTATTTTTGTAGAAAGCATAGTCATTCATACATGAGGCCAACAAAGATATGCAAAAATGCTCATCATCACTGATTAGAGAAATGCAAATCAAAATCACATTGAGATAGTACCTCACACCAGTTAGAATGGTGATCATTAAAACATCTGGAAACAACAGATTCTGGAGAGGATGGGGAGAAATAGGAACACTTTTACACTGTTGGTGGGAGTGTAAACTAGTTCAACCATTGTGGAAGACAGTGTGGCACCTCCTCAAGGACCTAGAAATAGAAATTCCATTTGACCCAGCAATCCCATTACTGGGTATATGCCCAAAGGATCATAAATTGTTCTATTATAAAGACACATGCACACGTATGTTCATAGCAACACTGTTTACAATAGCAAAGACCTGGAACCAACCCAAATGCCCATTGACGATAGACTGGACAAGGAAAATGTGGCACATATACACCATGGAGTACTATGCAGCAATAAAAAATGATGACTTTGTGTCCTTTGTAGGGACATGGATGAATGTGGAAACCATCATTCTCAGCAAACTGACACAAGAACAGAAAATCAAACACCACATGTTCTCACTGATAGGCGGGTGTTGAACAATGAGAACACATGGACACAGGGAGGGAAGCATCACACACTGGGGTCTGTTTGGGGGGGCCAATGGAGGGACAGCAGGGGGGTGGGGAGGTCAGGGGGGAGTAACATGGGGAGAAATGCCAAACCTAGGTGACGGGGGGATGGAGGCAGCAAACCACATTGCCATGTATGTACCTATGCAACAATCCTGCACATGTATCCCAGAACCTAAAGTATAATAAAAATAATAAAAAGAAAGCATGGTCATTTAAAAAATTATTTGGAAGACTTTTTTAAAATTTTAGATTCAGGGGGTATATGTGCAGGTTTGTTAAATAGGGATATTACATGACACTGAAGTTTGGAATATGAATGCTCCTGTCACCCAGGTGTCGAGCACAGTATTCAATAGGTAGTTTTTCACCCCTTGTCCTCTTCCTCCTTCCCCACTGTAATAGTCCCCAGAATGTATTGTTTCTCCTTTTACGTCCATGTGTAGTACTCAGTGTTTAGCTCCCACTTATAAGTGAGAATATGCAATATTTGTTTTTCTGTGCCTGCATTAATTCACTTAGATTTATAGTCTCCAGCTGCATTAATGTTGCCACAAAGGACATGATTTCATTCTTTTCCAGGGTGCCTATGTGCCACATTTCCTTTATACAATCAACCAATGATGGGCACTTAGGTTGATACCATGTCTTTGTTATTGTGAATAGTACTGCAGTGAACATACAAGTGCACATGTTTTTTTGGTAGAACAATTTATTTTCCTTTGGATATACACCCATTAATAAGATAGCTGGGTCAAATGACAGCTCTGTTTTAAGCACTTGGAGAAATCTCCACGCTGCTTTCCGAAGTGGCAAAACTTACATTCTGACCAGCAGTGTATAAGCATCCTCTTTCTCAACAGCCTCACCAACATTTGTTATATTTTGACTATTTAGTCACAGCCATTCTAACTGGTGTGAGATGGTATTTCATTGTGGTTTCAATTTTCATTTTTCTGATGATGATGTTGAGCATTTAAAAAATATATTATTAGCCACTAGTATGTCTTCTTTTGAAAAATGTCTGCTCATGTCCTTTAGGCATACATGTTTCAATGAAGAACTACGCCAGTGTTAATTCTCAAAATGAAGCCCTTCTGCACACAGTCTTAAACACCAAGGAAGAAAATGTGCTCATGAGCTGGTGCTGAGTATTGGAGCTTTTACTGTGTTTTCTCCAACAGAGGCAATGACCTGGGTGAAAGAGAAACAGACTAAGAGTTACAGCTTTGTTTGTTTTATTGAGACAAAAATAATGGTGTCTATATTTGCTATTTTTTCTACTAAAGAGCTCTACTCAAACAAATGTTAATATTATGCTCTGAAGAATGATTATGTGAACCTTTATTTCTAAGATAAGACATATCAGTTGTTCATGTACTTGGTTATTTGCGGTTGGTAGCTAAATGCTACTTACAGTTTCCACAATATAAGTTATACATAGCAATCTGGTAGTCTCAGTGATCTCTTACCAATACCGACATCTTCCAAAAACAAGCTATAAATATATAGTGGAAAACTGAAAATCTATTATAATATTTTTAGCAAAAGAAACAAGTTTACTGATTTTTTCTCTGTTTTGTTCTAATATGAAGTGCCCTACAGCTGCATTTCCCAAACAATAGGATGGATTTATAAGAAAAGCATCTGTAGCCTAAGCCATTTTAAATTATTTTCATAATAATTAGTGAATATTCTGATACGTGTTCAGATGTCTTGGATGTAAGAACTTTATTTATGAAGCAGTAAAATAGTTATAACACAAAGACTGTTGATTATTCTGTTCTTATGAAATCTCTGCATTCTTATTTAAAGAACCAGGCTAAATTTAAATTCTAACAAATCAAAACCACATTGATGAAGAATCTACTATAGGCCGAGCACCAAGAAAAAAAAATTTACAGAATCACTGTTATCATGGTCCTAACTCAGCAATATAATCTCAGAGTATTTTTATGAGTACAGACTGAAATTCTTCTTCAGAGATACAAGTTTCAGTTGTCCAAAAAATATTATGTGGAAGGCAAAAGAAAGTTGTATGAAAATTAGCTTTATAAATTTTCTCTCCAAATACAATCCATTCATTTCTTTTTATAAATAACTTATAGTCCATTAAGAATCATAAACCTTCTATCATAATTTTTAATATCTCCACAATTTAACAATTATAAAGATATGCTTTATATTTAAAACACTATTTGATAGAGAGATCAATATATTATGAGTAAAATTTTAGTATCATTTTACTATGAGTTAAAGTTATGAGATCCTAGACAATGATAATATAAATCTTTAACTAAATACTGTTTATTTGCTTCTATTAATCTACCTCACTAAAAGCCTTAATGTTTAAGGAATTTTCTATTAGAATAATATTCACTAGTCATTAAATTAAAATAATAGATGTTAGAATGGTACAAGTATTCAAACATGAAAGGAAGACAAAAGAAGCAAAATTAATAATCAGCATACTGAAAATGGAAAGTCATCAACTTTTAGTCAACATCCTCAATTGCTTTTTAAAAAATTTAATTAAAATTTTCTTCCTTGGTTTGACTCACTGTACATAAATTGTTCCTGCCCAGTGTCTTTCCTCAGTTTACTTTATCACATTGGTAAATTCTACTGCATAGTATTTTAAATGTTGCAATGACAAAACCAAAAGAACATTAAGTTTAAAAAAAATTAAAATAACAAGGCAATTTTTCATAGTGTTTAAAATATATAATAAACTGTAATTTTTTTTACTTACAAGACATTTTTATGTGTATCAATAAGATACACATAAATATGTATCATTAAGAAAATGACAATCCAACAGACGCTGGACAAAAGATTATAACCATGGTGTTCCGGGAAAAACCAGAAATTAGATAATCTACAGAATAAACTATTTCTCAACCTACTGTAATCTGTTTTCAATTTGTCTTCTGCTTTGCCAAAACCAAGATCTCCACTTTGTTAACTCCAGTAAATATTTTTATGGCATTCTTCAAATTCTCAGCAAAAGCCAAAACTGGTTATGAACTACAGATTCTGTATAATTCAGATTAGAAACTATACAACTCAGTCTCTTTTTAGCAAATTTTTCCTTAACTCTGCTAGCAAAACACCGTATTTTTTGAAGTTCCAAATTATCTTTTATACCAGTGCTCTGGGAACTAATTCCATAAGACTGCCACAGAACAATTTATTTGTTAAATATTCCTCTCCCCCACATTATCTTTTTGACAGTCTCACTGTGTTGCCCAGGCTGGAGTACAGCGGCACGATCTTGCCTCACTGCAATCTCTACCTCAAGCAATTCTCCTGCCTCAGCCTCCTGAGCAGCTGGGATTACAGGTGCCTGAAACCACACCAGGCTAGCTTTTGCATTTTTTTGTAGAAACAGAGTTTCACCATGTTTCCCAGGCTGGTCTCTAACTCCTGAACTCAAGCAATCCGCCAGCTTCAGCTTCCCAAGTGCTGGGACTACAGGCATGAGCCACCACGCCTGCCCTTAAGTGGCTTTTAACTCTGCCTACTCTTCAGACTTGGGAAGCTTTAAAAATTGAATTTCCACAGAGTTGGGTCCAGAAAGATTTTTAAACCTCTCCTAATGTTCTTAATGTGAAGCCTGATTTCGAATTTACTGACCCTGGTAAACTCTTCTATGCATGTGACTTCAATTCCTGTGTGTTCACTGACTCTCTTCGGATGTACATGTATATGTTTGTATACACACACATATGATCTCCCACACACATCCTCACATAAACTCCATTCTTCTTGAACCTTCATACTTTTTTACATTACCTATGCTTCCCACTAAGTGTTACAGACAACTTTTTCTCTAACTGCCCTCCATGAAATTTTGATAAAATAATATACCACATAAATGTTTATGTACTATATGCCTTTCTATAATTTGTGCTTAAAAAGTAATTTTTCTTTTTACTCCCCAACAACTGATTTTTATGCCCTTTGGTGGCAATATCATTCCTGTTAAGGATGCATGGGTAAAACATATTATAGGCACTTTAAATTGTACACATCCAGAACAGAAGTCATTAACTGTGCTCAAATGAGGTCTTTTCCACAGCTGTTTATATCAGTAATTGGCACTTACATTCAATCTACAAAGAAGGCTTCTTTGTAATCTCCTGCATCCTGAATCCTATTTCAAACCACTTGGTCTTTTCTATACTGTTTTTTGAATACCTCAGGAATCTGTGGACATTTCTTCTGCTCCCTTTGCATCATGAACCTAATATTGGCAGAGTGGCCTGTGATCCTGATATACTGAAGCATGAGTAGAATGAGGACTAGAGGAGTGGAAGGATAAGCTATCTGGGCATAACTGCATTTGTTAAGACATGGGGACAGGAATTTAAATAGTATATTTAGAAGATGGTATAGGCAGCAAATTAATTGAAAGCCACTAAGTGAAGTCAATAAAGTTAGATACACTGAAAGTTTTACAAAGGCAAACTGATTTATTTATCTCATTACGATTTTACTAATTTATCTATATTAGATGCATTTGTATTAATTAAAAGCAGCTTTTGGCAAAAAAGTACATTATTATCCAAAATGGCCAATTTCTTCATAATTATTTCAAGTATTATTGTTTTCATTATCAAAAATATATTTTTATCAAAATGTGTAAAATTCAGGATAGCATAGGTAATTAAAGAAATGCAAAAGAAATCTAGCTTTTATTTAACAAATAAGTTTGAATATCCGCCACACTCTTCTAAGCATTTTACATATTGATTTACATGTTGATTACATAACTCTCGATTCTCATACCATCCTCATCCCTTATGATACTTATTTTACAGATGAGAACACTGAGTAACCTATATTCTATAAAATTAAAATTGAGTTGTTAAGACGTATATCCATGAGGTAGTAAGTTGCAAGGCAAGGCCTCAAAATATCAAATTTTAGAAAATGTGATATAAATAATAAATTTTAAAAGGAAATAGGGTAATCTTTGGTGTTATCTAATGGAAAAGGTTAAGACCAGAGTCTGGTTTTAAATCTGAGTTGAACTCTGACAGGAGGATGAAACCCTAAAGTCATGCAAAAAGTACTGATGGGATTGTAACCCATTTCAAATTACCACACTGGAAGAATTTCAAACCCAAATGAGGTTAATGAGTTATCTTAAGTTAGAGGTATTATCTAAACTGATTTTTTATTTCCGTTAAAATGTATCATGTTGACTAATTTAACAATATACTTAATCCCAAAATTTTACTTGCAATGGCCAATGATTATTTAACCCCATCTCTTTTACAATAGTATTTTTCAATATTTTCTGTCATATTCTGTTGTTTCACCTCTCAAATAATGAGGAATATTCTCAAAAGCTCTATTTTTGTATGGAAGAAGTATACATTACTTATGAAATGAAACAAATGACATATTATCACACAACTTTTCATTTAATTCTAATGCAATACAATTTATAGAAATATTGGCTCTATTATAAGTGAACGTAAAAGATAATATCTTTCATGAAAATAATAATAGCAGTAACAGCAAACATTTATTTAATGTTTTCAATATGCCAGGAATTTTTCCCCCTGGTATAAATTCAGTATCACATTTAATCTTCCACTCACTCTATGAGGTAGACACTATTATTATGTTTATTTTATAAAGAATGAAACTGAGGAGGGAAGCTACGTAACTAGGCCATAATCACAGGCTAATTAATAGACAAGACAGGATTTTATCACAGATACTTCTAAACTCCCAAAGAGATTTTAACCACTGGTTTACATTCGTTTTATACCCATTTAATCCCTAAAATAAGAGGGATTGGAGTTATAATACCCTCATAAACATATGTATTACAAATTTCATCTATTTTAATATAAATCAATCAATTATTTTACAATTAGTTGTTTCCAAATTGCTTCTTTCTAATCTTACCTATACTTACAAATTCATGAGTCGGCTAATGTTTACCTCAAGGTTCTAATACTGCGGTAGAGTGAGAGATGGAAATGTTCTACTTTTTAGTTCTTATCAGTCAATATTTACACAGACTTGATCAGTCATTTTGCTTTTTAAAATTCTGTTTTCCCTGGTGGCACACACCTGTAATCCCAGCTAGTCAGGAGGCTGAAGCAGGAGAATTGCTTGAACCTGGGAGGTAGAGGTTTCAGTGAGCCGAGAAAGCACCACTGCACTCCAACCTGGGCGACAGAGCAACACTCTGTCTCAAAAAAAATTTTAAAAAAAAGAAAGAAATTATATTTTCCCAAATATTCTCTATGTAATTTCCTGTACTACCTCAGATGATGTTTTTAAGGTAAAGCTCATTGTCATGTTTGTTTTTATTATTTAATTCATATTTCTAACATTTCACTTTAATCAACATCTATCCCATATCTCATTTAAAATACTTTTTAAGTGGTGTATTTTTTATTAGCATTTTTAGGTCATTTACATTCTCTTATAAAGGTTTTAATAGAGCTGAAGTACAATATTGACAACTCCTGGAAACTAACCTATCAGCTAGACATTGCTTTTAATTAAGAAGATGAAAGCATAGCCCATGTTTTCAAGGTGTTTATAGCTTTTTACAGGACAGTTGATTAAAACACATGAACTTAATAGCAAACAATATGAGATAGAATTATTCTAAATGCAACAAGAGAGTAAAGAAGTCAAGGAGTTGGTGGATTATAACAGACCTGGTGGTCAGAGAACTCATTGATAGATAAGGTAAAGTTTGGCCAGGGATCTCCAGAAGTATCTAGGATTTGGTCACTGAATAAATGACAGACAGATATTTTGATCAAAGGGATAATTGTATATAAAGGAACAGATGCTGGAGTAAGCATGATAGTTTTATTTAAAGAACTCTAAACTCAGACTTACAGCAGTGCATTCAAAAAGAGCAGCAAAAATTAATTCAACTAACTTAAACACATTCATATCAAAGAATTCAGAAGAGCAAGTTAGATTTCATGTGATAGGAAAGAGTCACTTAAGGAATTTGTTCAAGAGAAATCACTGATCTGAGAGGTCTGCAAAGACTGGGTGAAGTCCAAGAAGTTGCTAGGGTAAGCAAAAACTGATCCGTCTTCCTAGACTGGGAAAGAAGGAAAAGTGATAGACTTGAGAGAAAGTAAAGAGGGGATATAATTTTATTAGCCAAAATGCAAATCAATTCCTCCCAGAAGAGTATGCAAGCAGCATGACAGGAATATCATGAATTTTATTTTTTCTTTTAGGGACGCGTCTTGCTCTGTCACTCAGGCTGGAACGAAGTGGCACAATCATAGCTCACTGCAACCTCAAACCCCTAGGTTAAAGCCATTTTCCCGCCTTGGCCTCTCAAAGTGTTCAGATTACAGGCGTGATCTATGGATTTTAAAGCACCAGTTCAATTTTGCACATTCATTATTTATCTGTGTAATACTGAACAGTGCTTAAATTCCCTGAATCCCAATTAAATATGTTTGCCTAGTATAGTGTTTCAATAAATGATAGTTAAGCAAAATTTTCAGTTAAGTTGCCCTGAGACACTTAATAATCCATTTTTGTCTAAGTTTTAAAAATTTTTAATTGTGTTTGAATTCAAAACACAGTTCACCATAGAAATCTGTTATATACATTTGGAAAACCATAAAATTTCCTACATATTGGGTTTTCACTTTTTTTGTTTGTTTTTTATTTAAGTCGGAATTTTGCTCTTGTTGCCCAGGATGGAGTGCAATGACACAATCTTGGCTCACTGCAACCTCCACCTCCCAGGTTCAAGCAATTCTCCTGCCTCAGCCTCCCAAGTAGTTGGAATTACAGGCATGCACCACCACGCCTGGCTAATTTTTGTATTTTTTTTTTTTAAGTAGAGATGAGGTTTCTCCATGTTAGTCAGGCAGGTCTCGAACTCTTGACTTCAGGTGATCCGCCCATCTTGGCCTCCCAAAGTGCTGGGATTATAGGCATGAGCCACCACACCCAGCACAGATTTTACTTTTATAATTATCTTCAACAATTGGAAAAATGCTAAAATAGCATCGTATTGTATACTGAAGTTCAAATTATATTTTATTTATCTTTGTGTTTCTTTATAATATTTACATTTTGCTCAGGGCCACTAAAGCATAATTATTCTCTTGATCTCATTTAATCACCTCAGTAATTAAATGTATATAATTAGTATATATTTTCAACTATACAATTCATACATTTTATATTATCTTTTCATTGTTATTAATAATTGAAAAATTTAAAAAGCACTTTCCTCTACTGTTTTCAGGTTTTTGTAGTGCCTTTTCTTACTAAGATAAATTGCACTTTTACCTTTTTATTATAATAACAATGTGCTCCCTCCTCTTTACCCTTAATTGTACTGAACTTAGGAGCCTTCTCATATGTCTGCATAGTTTACAGTTCAGATTCCCTAACAGATAGTGTAGTTTGTTGAAGTTCACAGGGATGGTTCAGATCACCATACTTGATCTCATGTAATCACCTCAGTATGAATTAAAGATAGCATGTTTTATTTTCACCTATCTGCAGAAGACAATTCAACATATCAATCATTTATTCCTTAATGGTTCTTGAGCTTAATAAAAAATCAGTATATGTTATTCCCCCTTTCTTGCAAAATTCAGAGTTATCAATCATTCAATAGAAAAATTCTTTGAATATAGAACTTAATATGAGGAACAAATAATATTAAATTATATTACTGAATCTTATTAACACAGTTAATATCTTTCCTTATGACAAACATATTAGATATTAATATCTAATTGCCATCAATAGTATGAACAGAAAAGTGTTTCAAATAAATAGAGTAAAAGTCTAGAAATAATATCCTAGTTTAAAGTACATTATTCAAGAATATTTTATGTATCTAGACAATGTCTTTTTTTGCAATGTGTAACTGTTTAGATGAGGGTCATAAAAATGACTCGAGCACTTGCATTTTTAAAAAAGTATGTCAGGATTGACTCCCTTTGGCATCTTTTCTCACCGTTTGCTGTAGTATAGGGCTCAGAGCACTAAAAATCTGCTTTTTCAAGACTTCCTTGCAGTTACAGCTCTGAAAGTGATTTAGGTCCTGACAATCATTTGTCATTAAAAAACAATCATTTATTTGAATGTGAATTGAGATTGAGAGGGAAGCTGTGGCTTCTAGGAATTCATTGTCAGCTGATGAATTCTAATGAGATAGTGCAGCAGTTTCCTGATCTTGGAATCTCATCTAAGACCACAAGGAAGGTGTTGTTTTCCAATCACCCAGCTTTCTAATGGTGACAGTTGGCAGCATCTCTGGAGGGCCTGTTCTACAGTGGAATTCAACTACTGAGTTCAAAGATAGCTGTAAATTTGACCCAATGTGTTTTCCCAGAGCCTGCCCTTCAATATTTCCAACTATTTTATAATTGTGTATTTCCCTATATTTAAGCCATTTCTTCTTAAAATTGCTAGGCTGGTTTTAGTAACTTAGCTATGGCTAACCTCTGGCTGATACATTTTCTAAATACAAGAGAAACCTAGGTAAGAAGCCTTGGCTGGCCCTGCACTTGCTTGTCCGCTTTGGGAAGGCATGAGGAGATTTTGCCTCCGCTACCACACTGCCTCAGTCTCTAATCAATAATACCTTCAAGTCTACCTTTAGATTAAACATGCAACTCCAGGGGTCTTTTATCTTTGAAACATACCCCCACACGTATTCTCATATTCAAACGTATATTTAAAGGAGGCTAAAACCTAACATTGCCACAATTAAAACTCAGAAATTGAACTTAAAGTACAAATTTTGGTATATATTTGGTTAAAAGATATTTGTTTTAGCTTATGATTAGGTAACTAAATGATAAATATTGCTATTTATTTCCCTTATCTGATGGAGTGAGAAAGGATATTTTAAAAACAAAATTTTCTAACATCTGAAGGAAGAGAAAGTAAACAGGGGGTGGGAAATGTCAAAAAGTGTCATCAAGATCAAAGGAGGACTAACTTATTTTTGCCCAGATAAGACACCATTTATTTTAAAAGTAATAGGTTATTGCTGAGAGCTGAAGGACTGACAGATGGGCCCCATGATAGGTATACCTGGTGGGTAATAAAAAGGACTTGAAGAAAGATGAAAGGGAATCAAAAATAAATGCCATGTTTTATAGGTGTGGCTGATGCTAGCCCTATTCTCCAAAGAATTACGCTGAAAAGCTTTTAAAAATATTTGTAAGCCTTATATTAAAGAATGACTGTATTACTAAGATAACATATAAGATGAAAGCATATGATTTATAAAAATATCTTGCCTCTGTAGTATGTGATGGGTTTGAACTTTAAAAAACAGCAGATTAAATATGTGGATATAAGAAAGCATCTTCAATAGGTGATTCTTCAATAGGTGATTCTTCTCTCTCTACTAAAAATAAACAGGCTGGACTTGTGATATACCTAGACTTGAATCATTAAAATGCGATTCCCTTCTCTTTCTCCCACAAGGAACTGACACCTAAGAAAGCTTTTGAGTCTTTTTCAAACTAGCATTTCAAAGCTGCTTTGCTGGCTGAAAACTGGATTCGACTTAGCAGATTCAACTACTGAGTTCAAAGATAGCTGTAAATTTGACCCAGTATGTTTTCCTGTATTTAGAAATGTTGTAAAGCATCTGAGATTAATGGGAAACATGAATAAAAAGGTCTTGAGTCCTGGAAACATGAATAAAGGCAGGAAGCCAATTGAAGCCGGCAGTGGTTGCCCACAGTGTGACTTAAATAAATTGCCAAGAACATTAAGCTGATGGGTGGAATAGAGTTTGTTATGTGTGGATGGAAGTATGTGCCTGAATGTTTAAAATCACTTCTACAACCCCTCTTGTGATCTCAAAAGAAGTAAAAATTATTTCCTCCTATTTGGAGAACAAAGGAACAATAATAGTTGGAGTAGAAACAATGAGAAAATAACAGACTACATATTATACTCAAAATACCTTTAGTCTGTCCTAACAGCAGATTCCTGTTCTTTAGTAATGAATATACAAAGTCAAGTTGGTTCATGAGCTGATCAATGAGCAGCAAGGAGGACTAGAGAAAGTAATTCTAGTTACAGCATCCAAACGAGGGATAGAGGGAAGGGGAAGGTAAGTACAGTCAGGATATGAGTAAACGGAAGTCATTTACCAAAGCTGTGTACTACCTTCAACACTGAAATACAGAGGAACTTGATGTTCCAAAACAGCTTGTCATTGCAGCATTTGTTGCTTAAAAAGAAAGAAAAGCATAATACACACATACATGTATACATACACAGAATTATGAATATTACACATTTATATACATATATATGTGATTATTGTAACAGACATTATGTATTAGTATAACCAGCAGTTAACATTGAGCGGTCTAGTATCAGATGATCTACTTTCAGCCACTCTACCACTTGTCACGTGGCTTGGCACAAGTTACTTAATTTCTCTATACTTCAGTTACATTAACTGTGAAGTCGCTATAATAATGGCAACTGTCTCATATCGTTATTTTAGTATTAAATGAGATTTTTTTCTAGACATACAGAGGAACTCAATAAAATGTGCTTTTTATTGTTATTGTCATTACTAACATTATATTCAACATATTGTTAGAAAATTGCATGGTCGCAAGTAAGCAAGGTGTCAACTTGACTGTGTTAAGAGATACCAAGAAAACTGGCACAACATTATTTCTAGATGTGTCTTTGAGAGTGTTTCCCTGGGAGATTGGCATATGAGTCTGTAGACTGAGTGAGGAAAATCTCCCCCTTATTGTGAGTGTGCACTATCCATTTAGCAACGAGTCCAGATGAACAAAGAGGCAGAGAAAGTGAAAATTCGTTTACTCTTTCTTGTATCTGGGACACTGTTTTTCTCCTGCCCCTGGATATTAAGACTCCAGGTTCTCTGGTCCTTGGACTCTGTGGCTTATGCCAGCAGCCTCCTGGGTTCTCAGGTTTTCACCCACAAACTGAGTTATATACCACAGGCTTCCCTGTTTCTAAGGCTTTCAGCCTTAGACAGCAAGGCAACTGGCTTCCCTGGTTCTTCAGCTTGCAAATAGCCTATTGTCTATCATGAGACTTCTCAGTCACCTTAATACTGTAAGCCAATTTCCCTAAAATAAATCGCTTCTCTCATATGTATCTCCTATCAGTCTGTCTCTCTGGAGAACCCTAATACAGCAAGTTTACTCTTAATGATGTCAAGGGTTTTCCTTTACTTAGTCTTTTTAAACCAGCCATTCTTTTCTCCTATTTCATACATACTCATCATTCCACCAATGAGAGCCTATGGTGTGCATATGGCCACAGGGCAATGTGCACAGTTCTGTTGTGACCATCCTATAATGCATTCTATGAAGTTCTACTTTCACAGAAACACTTGGTGCACTCTTGTAACCTCAATGACCAGGCTTGACTGTAACCAATTCTAGGGTCATTATCAGAAGCCAACCATTTTGGTATTAAGTCATAAACTTAAGACTTGTTTTTAAAGGAAAGTCTAAGCTAAATACGGGTATTTCCATGATCTATCAAAGTTCAACAAATCACCCAAAACTTTGTGGATTAGAACAATTATTTATTATTTTTTTCGTGGTTTGTGGGTTAGATGAGCCGAGCTGAGAGGTTGTTCTGTTTCAGGTCGTATCGGCTGGAATTACTCATTTGGGTGCATTTTACTTGGCTGCAGACCTGGGCAGAAAAGCTCAAAAAGTTTCATGTCAGATTTCGCGCGTGTGCGTGCGTCTGTCTGTGTGTGTGTGTGTGTGTGTGTGTGTGTGTGTGTGTGTGTGTGTCCTCCTTCCCTTACATGACATGACTAGGTTGGTCATACTCAACAATACCACATAGTAGTATTAGGAAGACATACCACTTCTATTGCAGCTGAGTGCCCCTTTTAACTCCCTTTCAGACACTTCTTTCCCATTCTGTTAACCAAGACAAGTTACAAACCCAGCCTGAATTTAAGGGGAAGAGAATAAACACCACCTTCTGATGAAAAAGAAACAAAGTTACAAAGGAAAGGAAATAATTGATCATGGCCATCTTGAAAGACTCTATCACAGATAATCACTGCTTTAGCATATTTTCATAATATTAAATTACAATTAAGTCAAGAGTTTATTAATTATAAGGTGAAATTTTATGTGTCATTTTCTGGCCTTTTTTTCCAGGTTAAAAGTGAATAAGAGAAAACGATCTTCTTCTGGTCAGTAGCTTATTCTAGTAGTCCTAGAGTTTTGCTTAGCCAATATTTATTTACTATTCATTGTGGACAAGACATTGAACACAAATCGATACAAAAAGATAAATTTAAGAGAGAATTCAGTCTCACAATATTTTTTGGAAGAACGTATAAAATACACCATATTAAACCAATGTGATAAATACCACGATTCAGGGAAAGGCAGGATGCCATTTTAACTAAGGTGGGGCACGATATTTAGACTAGGTTGGGAAAAGGGTCAGCAAAGATTTTCTAGCATAGATGCCATTTGGCCCGAGTTACAAAGAGACAAAGAAGTAGAAAACGTCACAACAGGCATATATGACAGCAGGATCAAAGAGATGAGAGCCATGTAAGAGCACAGCAGATATAAAACCCTAAGGGGGCTGGCCCTCCATGATGTGCCAAGGGTAAGGTATAGAGAGATGGAACAGAAGTTTTGGCAGAAAGGAGAGAGAAAAATAAGAGGAAATTAAAAAGTGAATTTGGAGGTCACAGAAGTTTGTTTCTTGTTTTCGTCTTATTTATGTATGTATGTATATATTTATTTTAGTTTCTTGAAGAAGCAGGGTCTTGCTGTGTCACCCAGGGTGGAGTGCAGTGGCACAATCACAGCTCACTGCAGCCTCAACCTCCTGGGCACAAGCATTTCTCCCATCTCAGCCTCAGAAGTAGCTGGGACCACAGGTGCGCACTACCACGCCCAGCTAATTTTTTTACTTTTGTAGGGTCTCCCTATGTTGCCCAGGCTGATCTAGAACACCTAGGCCCAAGTGGTCCTCCTGCCTCAGCCTCCAAAAGTGCTGAGATAATGGGTGAAAACCACTATAACTGGTCTATGTATATTTTTAGGGTGAGTTAAAATTTTTTTTTTTTTTAAGACAGAGTTTCACTCATTGCCCAGGCTGGAGCACAATGGCGCGATCTCTGCTCACCACAACCTCCGCCTCCTGGGTTCAAGTGATTCTCCTGCCTCAGCCTCCTAGTAGCTGAGATTACAGACATTTGCCACCATGCCCAGCTAATTTTACACTTTTAGTAGAGACGGAGTCTCTCCATGTTGATCAGGCTGTTCTCAAACTCCCAATCTCAGGTGATCCGCCCACCTTGGCCTCCCAAAGTGCTGGGATTACAGGCATGTACCAATACACCCAGCCAAGTTAAACATTTTTATGGGTGGAGAAGAAGATCCTGGAAGAAAATCAAGTTTGCAGATTTAATTAGTCACTTCTTATGCACTTTCTCAGAGCAAATGAACTTTGCCTGCCATCGCAGGTCCTTGGCCAGTTGCTCCACCACAGCTGCCACTGCCACCACTGACCCAGTGTGGGCCCCTGTGGACCCACCGCCTGAGACCAACACTGAATCTCCAGTTCTTCCCATTGCTCTTGGTCTCAGATGAAGTACAGGCAAGAGATGTTACTTCTCCAGAGGGTACCTGTGATGCCAGTGTATCCAGAGGAGTTAACATCAATACATTGACTAATAACAGAAAACTGGAGGACAATGAAGGCAGCAGATAAATTCCCTCTCCATCGTGCCTCTGATGAATACTCCTCCAGGGGTGGATTTTCCAAACACCCATCTAAAGACAGCTCATATGGCAAAGCAACTAGTTGATCCCTGAGAGCCAGCTGTGTAACATCATCTCATGCTGGTTTCCCATCCTGCCTGGCATCACTTCCCACTTGCCTAGCCCTGAGATTGCACATCTCAATAACCACATTACCATTTAAGGTTCCTTGTCTCAAGTTCTGTTTTCCAGAAACTTTGAACAAGACAAAAATCGAAGTCATAGCAGAGATAAGACATGTGTATATTAATTGTCTCATTCATTGCAACAAAACTGTATTGCATGCTTAAGAGCTTATTACACTAGGCATTTAGAACACGTAATTGAATCAAAAATATTCCCTACTCTCAAGACATTGTTAGAAATGAGAGTTATAAAACAAACAAATACAAGAAAGTGTTCTGCATGTTAAGAAGAATTATAAAGGCAGTAGCACTGAATTACAAAAAGCAAGCAGTCATTCTACCTAAGATGAATGCAGGGGACTGTTTCTGTGGTGGAGATGGGCAGGAAGCAGGAGAGAAGACATAAAATTCTTCCCAAAAGAATTACCTGCTGAGCAGAATTTTAAAGTGTGATTTTGTACAATAAGCTTCAGCGATAAAGGAGACAGAGCCCCACCCTATGGACACTTGCAGTCTAACTGGAGGAGACAGGCAAGTGATGGCCACTTTTAATTAAATCTGCCTCACTGGTCTTCCTCTTCCAACTTCCAAGCTTGTTCCTGCCTCCAGACAGACATTTTCACTGGCCTTTCCCTTTTCTTGAAAGTTCCGCTGCCTGATCCTCCTATGACTGGCATTCTCTGAGCAATAAAATCACAGCTCAATTATCAATGCCTCAGAAAGCCTTACTTGACATTCACTCTAAATAGCCCACTTGTCCCTCTCTACCTTGTGCTACTTTTTACCAAATCACCTTGTTTTACTTCATCTACAGAAACTTTGTGTGAAATTCAGCTTTTAAGGTATTTATTTCATTTTTTCAACCACGAAACCGTGAGCTCTGACAAAACAAAACAAAACAGGACTTCTTTGTCTTACATAACTCCATTTACATGTAACATGGACATAAGACCAAGACCATGAAACTTCAGTGTCTGGAACATAGTAAATGTTCAATAAATACCTCTTAAATGAGCGAATATAATTATATTAAAATGGCAAAAACAAATACAGATTGATATTCAAGCTATGAATGGGCACGGCACCCAACAAGGACAACCCAGCTTTTTCTGCAGAACAAGGAAAATGTTTGCAGAGGACGGAACATTTGGACTTACATCGGGATAAATAAGTATTAAGGAAGCCAAGAGGTAGGGTTCAGGGGGCAGGAGTATCAGAACATTACAGGGAGAGGAAACAGCATGTGAAAAGCCATGAGAAAGAAGCCATAGGATGCACTCCAGGATTTGAAAACAGGCAAGTTTTGCCATAGCACAATGAACAAGCAGAAAGTAGTACAAGATGAAGCTAGAAGGAAAGGCATAGATTAGATCACTGAAGGGCCTTGTAGACATGTTATAGGCTTTTATCATCATGGCCACTAATAGATACTATGAGGGGAAGTGACAGGATTAGACTTGCCATTCCAAAATATTACTTTACCTGCAGTGAGATGTGGGGTGATAAGCAGAGACCACTGCGTTGGTACAGGTGTGAAATGGTGGGTTCTCAGAATTAGACAGGAATGGAAACAAAGTAAAAAGCAGAGTGCAGGATAGTGAATAGTGTAATTAGCATGGAGCAGGAAAAGCCAAAAAAGAATTACAGTGTAAACATCCATAAATCAAAACAACAAAACCTAGGTTCATAGTTGGCACCTACTGAGTATAAGAGTGTGGGTTAGGCCAGTATATAACAATACCATTTTCTGACTGGGAAATTACTATCTTGTCTTAGTCAACATCATGCAAAAATTACACAGTGATCATGTATTTCATAAAAATAATACAGGTAATGTTACAAGTAATCTATGAAGGGGTGACTTTAGGACCCATGCAACAAATTTTCAACCTGAACATTCTATTACTTTCAATTTCTGTGTACCTACAGTGTTAGCTACAGCTCATAACACTGATTTCCATGTCCCTTGGGTTTAATTTTCCATTCTGTCTTCTTGTGTACTCCATCATTATTCCTAGGACTGTCATTTACCTTGCCATAAATACTCAGATGCTCTATAATCAGTGTAATTATTGTACTATCGGCTAAACGGTGAGCTTTTGAAGGATAGGGGCTATAGCATTTGCATTCCTGGTGCCAGGCGTGGTACCTTGAAAGTATGAGGGTTTTTCCCCCCAAATCTATGAAGATCCAAGGAGACTGAATAGGCCTGAAGTAGATTTTATATTATCAAAGAAAGTTTAAAATATGGGCTGCATAATTTTATACATGTCCTTTAGTCTACTTATTTGAAAGTACAGAATTCAACCCAAAAGTTCTATTAAACTATATGTTATTTAGTAAAACATCCCGTTTCTCAGCCATGCCAGATGGTAGTTTGCTGTAGAAGTGATGTTGCTAGTGAGGTGGGCAGATGGGAGATGAAGTGATTGACAGGTGTTCTTAGCATTGGGTCCCCTCCCCTAAAACATCATTCATTTCCCTTGCTTTTCCTCCATCCCACTTGGCTGCATCTTTTTCTTGTCGAATAATTCTAATCTTATGCTACTGAAAAATACGCAAGGGTCATTAAGACAGCTGCTGGAACACTCAGCATTTCTCCCATCTCCAAAATGGTTATTTAAAGTATATTCTATGTATCTCAGATTCTTATAAGAATAAGATATATTTTATTTGAAAGTACCCTGAAAATGTAAAGAATAAGTGAAAACCTACAATGGAAGAAATGTTATTACACTGTACTGGAGACAGTGGGTATCAAAGGTTTTGGGAACCACAGTAGAAAATTTGACAGGTATCACTGAGAGATCAATAAAATCCACACAAAGAAAAATATGTAGTAGCTTCCCACCTCTGCTGAGGATAAAGTGTGAAATCCTAAGCACCCTATATTAAATGCCTTACTTTATCAGTTAGATATAGTAACTGGTATTTGTACTATTCACTTTCAGCCTCCAGGTCCTTCCAGAACATGTCTTAAGGTCCTTCCTCAGCAGCTTTGCTGGCAAGGTTGTTTCCTTCCTGTGCATTGCTGGCTACTTTCAGAAACCTCCTGGCTTTATCTTTTTAATTCCATGGAAATGTTAAGGGAGTTGGTGAAAAAATTTAATAATGTCTAGTACATGACTAGTGCTTAAAATGGTAGCCATTAATGTTATGAGCCCATTAAAAAAATTACAATACTTCTCCTTTAGTAGACTGGGATCCTCATAATGGAAAAGACCATATCTCACTCATCTGTATGTTCCCTAGCACTTAAAAATATATCTGGAACACTCTGGTAGATTAATATATATCTATTGAAGGAAAAGAAACTGTAAATGAGGTAAGGGCTAACAGTTTAAACCAAGGCAGTCAGCATCCTGGGCAGAAATTAAGCATAATTGACTAGTGTAATTCTGTAATAGACTTTGCCCAACTTTTTTTTAATAACTTAATCAATGTTCTGGTGCTATTTTTTTAACTAGCATTTGAAGATGCCAAATACAGACCAAAACTTTTTCTGGAGGTGCATTGTTTTAAACAAATTAATTATTCATATTCGTTTATATCTCACATTGGTTAATGTAGTACCTAACTCATTTCCTTCATTCGTGTCTTTCTATTTGTATGTGTCAAGTTCCTTCTTTTCTTCCTCTGCCTCATTTTCCTTTTGTTAGCAATTCTTTATCAAAACAATCCAATTATCTCAGACACAGGACTGTATTTATGAAACACAAATTCTCATAATAAAATAATCCTACGGATAAACAATTCACATGAAACTTGAGTAACTTGCTTTGATCCAATTAAAGAGATTATTTATTTTTGAATATTAAGAGTAAAAACTTACTGAAGCCAGAAATGTCCAAACATAATTTTGCTACCCACCAGGAAATATATAAAAATATTCAAATAAATCCCACTTTAATTCACTTATTGTATCAACAATAAATACATCACCTGTAACACTTTGAAGGAATGATAAAATATATTCCCATGTCAAGCAAACAACTGAAAAATTAAAATATTAAATCTGCTAAATGATACATGTCTAAACTATAAACATAAGTCTTCACCCATTTTTTATTTGTTCAAAGAAAAAGGTGTCAAATATACTATTGTCCTCTAGAATATTTTATATTGTAATAATCTGAGCAAGAGCCTTTTCTTTTCCTATCAGCTCAAATCTGGTAAGTTTTGATTTTCCAAATATAACAAAGCAGAGTTCTTAATTATATTTGAACTCACTGTAACCAGATTTTAAAAGAAATACAGACACAAGAGAACACTATATTGAAGTTTAGATATAAAACATCAAATATTAATCTTTTTATATTTTAAAAATATTTATAAAATATTGATTTTTCTTAATAGAGAAATGTATACAGTTATATGATAACTTTATTCTTTTTGAGGTACATTAGGAAATTTATGTTAATTTTTTTAATGAATATATTTCAGGAATTATCTTTTTGACTAAAAGCACATTTTTAAATTATTTCTGAATACTCAAATATCTGTTATATTAGTTTAAATACTAGATATTAGTTTATATCTAAATAACCCTATATTTCCATATGTATGCTCATGAACCCAGAGGAATGTTTACTTGAGGAAACATTTAGTTGCACGTAGTTGCTAGGGAAAGCATTTCTGTCCTAATGGACCTGATTTTTTTACAAATTATCTTTTAAATAGTCAGGTTTAAATTGTCAGATCAAAACCAGAAAACATTATGACTGTACATCATGGTACTAAGTTGTTATTCAAACTAATGAAAGAGAGAATTAAAGATAATAGTATATTCTTATTCTCCAAGTAAAATTTGGCTAAATCATGACTCACAAAACTCACATAAATCATGACCCACAAAAAAGTAGATTGAATTAACTGTTATTTTTAAATGTCTCATAAAATTACCATTTAGAGAAAAGCTTTTGCCCTTTTATTAAACTGGCTTATATCAGTTTCTGTAAAACAGATGAAAAAATGGCCTAATCCAATTTTCCTGCTAAACTCATTGATTTTGCTGTCATTAGTCATATGTTTTAAGTAAGTATTATAGACAAAACACTACCCCCAAATATTATCCATCCAGAAACACCACAAACACATGCATGTGCACACTCACCCACAGCTCCTGAAATAAGCAAAAATTCCCCATTCTTATTCATTTGATTGGTGAGGAGTGTTGCCTGAAAATAAACTCAATAAAACCTAACTGCTCATTAGACAAAGGTCCAATAATAAGCCAAATATACACTTAAAAGTCAGTATTAATATTTAATGCATTCATAATGCTGTTCATTTATATATCCATTCCTAGACATTCAGGGAATGTTCATAAGCCTCCTCGTTAATAATCCTCCATCTCAAGCTGTTTTATTTCCTAAAATCACTGTTGAAAATATGTCTACCTTATAGGTATAGAACCAGAAAAACAAAACAGCCAGAAAATATTGGCATCATTAAGTTCACAGTTGTTGTCACTGTGTTTCCTCAAATGCATAATGCTAACAATTATTTTCAAAATCATTATTCCGGGAAATAACTCTGTTTCTCCATGCTACAACGTCTCCAACAGTCTTTCAAATGATATATTACTAATCTCAATTTTAGTATAAATATCATTCATTATGGCCTTTCTGTCTGTGATTTTTTTTTTATCATGTCTGTACTGGCCTCAAAGTGCCCCAGTGTGTTCACTGTGCTCCACCACTTCAGAGATCCTATGGTGGCACATCACCTGGCAGCGTTTATTTACTGGTTTCCTATTCTCATCAACTATAAACATTCATCAAATTCTATTGCATGGCCCATTCTCTCTGTCCCTCTCTGATTATCACCAACTGTATAAAAGTAATGGCTTTAATTGCACACGAAGAATTATAACCCCATCTTACCCTTTGACTTCAACTAATATTCGTGCTTATTTTCATGTTTTTTGTTACTAAAGTTACTTTCTGTCCTTTCAATAAGTGATAAAAATAGATCATATTTTAACTCCTACTGCTACAAGAGGCTTTATATTGGTGAAAGAACCTTGAAGAAGGGAAACTGAGTAAGACCCATCAAGAAAAAGTCAGAGGTTAGTGTAATATGAGGAGGAGGAGGTATTTAGACATTTTTGCTATTTATGAATTAGAGAAATTATACGTCAGGAGGAATAGATAATTACAGGTAAAGAAATGCAGGCTGGGCGCCACAGCGCTCATCTGTAATCCCAACCCTTTGGGAGGCTGAGGTGGGCAGATCACCTGAAGTCAGGAGTTTGAGAACAGCCAGGCCAACTTGGCAAAACCCCGTCTCTATTAAAAATACAAAAATTGGCCAGGCCTGGTGGCACAAGCCTGTAATCCCAGCTACTAAGCGGGCTGAAGCATGAAATCACTTGAACCTTGGGGGTGGAGGTTGCAATAAGCCAAGATTACACCACTGTACTTGAGCCAAGATTATGCCACTGTACTCCAGCCTGGGCAAGAGAGTGAGATTTCATATCAAAAAATAAATAAACAAATATTAGCTATTATTATTATGTTGAAAGACTCATAAAATATGGAAATCACTACCAAGATATTAAAATGTTAAGTCCTACATTTAGTTTAAAAATAAAAAATAGTTGAATAAAGCATTAAATATATTATTAACTATGCACTCTAAATATTTTCTTTATGGAATTTGTGGCTTATAAAAAATTTGCCAAATCTAATTGTAAAAAGTCTTCAAAATATGTTAATCCTATCATTAGCACCAATAAACACATTTATTAAGTCCTCAAGCATATTTTAATCTCTGATTTTTATAACTAAATAGCACAATCTATTTTCAAGAAGGTTATACTATCTTAATATCTATGGTTCTGTGCATACACATCTTTATGAAGACTATTATACATTGGTGAAATTTTTAGCCAAAATTTAAATTTAAAATTTGGAGAAACTTGATACTTCAGTGAAAATACACACACACACACACACACACACACACACACACACATATATATATACACACACACAGTATTTGGGGGACTAACTTTCTATCTTTGGGAGTTATATATGGTATTTTAATATGATATAATGTCACATACTTAAAATTAAGCATTTTAGAGATATTGACTGCTGAGCACAAAAAATCTTTGAATAGAATGTGAAAAATCAATGTTAACATAATCCAGCTATCTTTCAATGACCACGTTTTTGAAACTGGCATCTCTGCATTTCCCAGAATAAATTCACTTTACCAAGAACTCTTGGAGAGCAGTGCCAATTTTACTTAAGATTTTATAGAGCATTGACATCACATAACCCTCAACACAAAACTAAATACATCCTTTACATGTCTCTTCTGCCAGCTCCTCTAACTCTGCTTCCAATTGTGCTTTTCCTTATTCACCCTTCAGCTATTAGAAAATCTAACACTGCTTGAGGGCGACTACTTTAGCTAGTCCCAGAATATGATTGTCTGATTGATGAAACACTTTTTTTTTAATTCCAGAAGGAAGTAAAACAAGTTATCTTTTCTCCAGATGATCGAATCTTTTAACAGAGACGCCAGTTCACAGAATATGGCTAAAAACACACATGTGCAAATACCTATCTAATGTTGCCTTTAATTCCTCCTGAGTTTCAGATAGAGAAGAGTGCGGGGTATAGCTTCTTATCACTTTAAGCAGGGTAGGGTCACTCCTCTGGTACAGAAATGGGTTGGAGGAGAGGAAAACCATTGTTTGATGATCAGACATGGGTCCTCAAACAGTTGAATCTCTTCTATTTCAGCAAGAAAAGAGAGCAGTTTTTATCAGTGTAGAGAAGAGGCAGTTGGTAATGGGATAAAGTACATAACCTTGGGAGTCTCGAAACTCCATCATTTGCTACCTGTGTGAATTTGCAGTTACCTAAGTGCTTCAGTTTTCTCATCTGTAAAAAAAAAAAAAAAAAAAAAAATGCAAGCATCATCCTCAAAGGGATTATTTGATGTGTTATGAGTATTGATGTCTCGTACACTGCTTAAATCATATTGGAATGGAGTAAACACTCATTAAATGTTAACCATTATTATCAGATATTTTCTTGGATTCCATCATGAACATGGCATAAGTCATGTCTTGGAGAGTCAGCCAGTGGCCGCTTTTCCTCATAGGGTCATTTTTAATCTGAGTCTTATTGAGAATGGCCAGGTAACAAGGGTTGGGAAGCAGAATTACAATGTGATTGTTGGGTACTCATAAATCAGGCTATCTGAGCAATAGGAATGTATTTAGCCTTCTAAGGCCTTCATCAGTATCGGTAAAAAAAAATTCCCTGAAGTTGTCTTAAAACACATGAGTAAAATATCCTCAAAAGAATGCACAAGAAACTGTCTATTGGTTGCTTCTTGGATGGGAAGCTAAGTCAAAGAGAGACAGTGGGAGATAACATTTTTATTGTACTCCCTGCTTTGAGATTTTGGTGCCTACCCAGAAAATAAATTAAAAATAAATTAATTAAAATGTTTAAAACATAACTAGAAGTTGATCACATACTTATTTTTACATAGCTTAGTTGCCTAAATTGAAAGTGCTACACTCAATTTGCTTGCATCCATTGATTTTTATAGCTAAGGTCAAGGACTTTAACTCATCTCAGACCACTGGCTTTCAAACTATTCTGACCATGACTCATAGTAAGAAATATATTTTACATTGCAGCTAGGACATACATGTTAGTTGGAAGCTAGGGATCAAATACGACTTGACTGGTCCTCTGATATTATTACATCATGATGTATGCTCTGGGGGTGTCAGGCTTCAACTTTGCCCTGTCTGCAGGCACAATCAGATGCCGAATTGTGTTTTTGACTTTTGCATTCTCTCTTTAAGACAAAGTTTTAAAAACTTATCTTTTCACCTTGGGATTCCTTTCTTCCATGGTATCTACCATAATAAAACTAATAAAACTCCTTGCCCTCTTTTCACCTGCACCATATTCCAGTTAGACTTGAAGAAGCTATCAACGGAAAACAAGAGATGTTCCTTTTTCAGAGCAGACATTTGCATCTCTGAAGTATTTCATATCACATGGTACTCAATCCAAAGAGTTGCATAGGAACAATCTCCTGGGAACATTGCCTCTCTTGTTATACTCTCCTTCCATCTATATTTTAACATAACCGCATTTCTAGCCTATCTCTTAGAGACTAGTATGCTGACAATTTAAATGGATGCAAAGGAGCTTGTTCTTTCTCCACATACTTGAAGGTAGAAGAAAAATATCTAAGTATGCATTTTTTCTATTATTTACCTTTGCCTCATTTGTTCAGATTTCATAGAGTTGAATATGCTCTGAAAAGTATGAGAAAGTATGTTACTCCAGATTTTAGTTCGTTTTTCTCAGTGCTAACCAGGTTTTAGGCAGATGAGACAAAGTTATGCAGAAGTTACCTAGTGGCTTTTGAGTACAAAACTAGTACGTAGCCTAGTCCCTTAGCCTCTCTAAGGTACCAGGCAAAGTGATAAAAAATGCAATGGAATAGCAAGGTAACAGGTCACTTATGGGATCCAGACAAGGCCAGTCTGTAGGAGTTCTGTGCCTTCTCACAGTCCACATATTCAGCGGAGCTTCACAGTAATTAATGTTAGCATAAAACAACTATTACCATTGTTTTATGTTATGTTTTTATCTTTCTAAACTATTTGTGCCTTTACTTTTAAAGTGGGTTTTCTATGGTCAGCATGTAGTTGGTTCTTCTTTTTTTAATCTCACCTGACATTGTCCACTTACGGTATTTTTAAATAATTGTATTTAATGTGGTAACAGATCAGATTAAAACTATAACTAACTATAATTAGTTTTAAATCTACTATCACGCTATATTTTTTCAGTTCTTTCTATGTTTTTTTTTCCCTTTTCACACTTTTTCTACTTTTTGGATTGAATATTTGTTTAAAAATTCCATTTTATCTTCTTAGCTACAATTCTTTGTTGTGTTATTTTAATGAATGATTTAAGCTTTACAGCATACATCCTTAATTCAACAGTTTGTCATCAAGTAATGTTATACCACTTCACATATAACAACGAAGTATGCATCCATTTCTCCCTTACCAAATTTTTATCACTGTTTTTTACACATTTCAGTGTTATAAATTCCATGATGCATTATTATTGCTGTTGCTTTAAATAGCTGACTATTTATAAAGAGATTTAAATAATAAGAAAAAACTCTTTATATTTACCCATGTAGTTACTGCTCCATACTCTTCATTCCTTTGTGCAGAACCAGATTTCCATGTGGTAATGTTTTGCTTCTGCTTAAGAATTCCTTCAACATTTCTTATAATGTAGGTCTGCTAGTGTTAAACTCATTTAGCCTTTGTCTGAAAATAAGTCTTTATTTCATCTCTGTTTTTAAATGGTATTTCTGATAGATGAAGAATTCTAGATTATGGTTTGTTTTGGTATTTTAAAAATGTTACTCCACTGTCTTTTAGCTTGCATTGCTTCCAAATAAATCTGCTGTCCTTGGTATCTTTGTCCATCTCTTCCAAAATGTACCTTTTTCCCTTTGGCTGCTTTTAAGATGTTAGCACTTATTTTATGCAATTTGATCGCACTGTGCTTTGGTGTGCTTTTCTTTATGTTTTCTATGTTTGTTGTTGAGGTTCTTAGATCTGCAGATTTATAGCTTTTATAAAGTTTAGAAAATATTCAGCTATTATTTATTGAAATATTTTTATGCCCTACCCCTTCTTCAGGTACTTTATTTAGACACATATTAGGATACCTGAAGTTGTTTCACAACTGACCAACAATCTACTTACCTTTCTTTTCCAGGCTTTTTTCTGTACGTTTCACATCATATATTTTCTACTGCTGTTTCCAAGTTCACTAATATTTTCTTCTGCAATGCTTAATCTTCTGTTCATCTCAACCAGTGTATTTTTCATCTCAGACATTGAAATTTTTCATTTTTTGAAATTTGATTTGAATCTTTTTAACAATCTTGCATAACTATATTTAGCATATTCAACCTTTCCTCTAGGTTTCTAAACATATGGAATACAGTTACTGTAAATGTTTTAATGCCATTTTACTAATTCCATCATTTGTGTCATTCATGAATTAGTTTTGATTGATTTTTGCTGTTTTATTTTTACTTTTTTGTATACTTGGCAATTTTTGTTTGACTGCCATTCATCGTAAATGTTTAACTTATTGGGTAATAAGTATGTTTTTATAAACATTCTTGATCTTTGCCCTATAGTATGTTTATATTTCTTAGAAAATGTTTGGTCATTTCGGATCTTGCTATTAAGTTTCTTAGGCATTTCATCTAGGGTAAATTTACCCCCATTTTACCCCACTGGGGCAAAGAGTTCTGAGAACTGTCCCTGTAAATTACAAGGTTTTTCACTCTGATTGATGGAAATAGGACTATTCCCAGACGTTTCCGCTAATCCTTTTGGGTGTTTTTTCCACAAGTCTCAGATGATTTTCACATACACATGCACTGATCAGAACTCTACTGAATAATCGCAGGAGACTGTCTGTAGATTTTAGGTCTCTATGTGTCTCTCTCTTCTCTGGTACCGTATTCTGCAAACTTTAGACACCTTGTATTCCCTGGACAACCAGCTCTATCTCCTTAACTCCGAAAAACAGCCAGGCTCTACCTGGGTTCTGTCTCCCAGCGTTGTGCCTGGAAACTTTATCCAGGAAGTAAACTGAAGCACTTACATGACATAAGGCTCACCATGTTTGTTTTTACCTCACAGGGATCTTTGCCCTCTTTTCCTGATGTAAAATACCTTGAGAATTATTGTTTCCCATATTTTGACTTAAAAAACTTATTTCAAGTAGGAAGATAAATCTAGTCTATTATCTGATATAGAATTTCCTCCTATGGTTTGAATCATTTAATCTATCCTGGGCTTGTGGCAAAAAAAAAAAAAAATTTGCATTTATTTACACTCAGGTAATTTGCTGGTGCATTCTTATACTTATAATGAAAGGCAGATGGAGGTCAAATTTTTTTCTCTAGGTCTAAATACAAGGAGAACTTAACTCCATAAGTTTAAAATAAGCTTGCCTTATTGCAATTATTTTTTTAAATTATCATACATTAAGGTGAGGCTTGAATAGAAATATCCTTTTATACACACTAAAGAAAAGCTTAAATTTTAAGAAATAACTTTTAACTAGCTGGGCATGCTGGCAGGCACCTGTAATCCCAGTTACTCAGGAGGCTGAGATATGAGAATCACTTGAACTTAGGAGGCAGAGGTTGCAGTGAGCCAATATCATGCCACTGCACTCCAGCCTGGGCAACAGAGTGAGACCCTGTCTCAAAAAATAAATAAATAAATAAAAATAAAAATAAAAAATAACTTTTAATGCAGCAGTTTATACATTTATTATTCAGTTATTCTTACCTTGTTACTCATTATTTATGATAAAAATACAAAATGTTGGATTAAGCCCACTCTTCTCATTTTTCTTAATCTTTACTTCCATACAAAATAAAAATAAATATTTTATTTTGAATAGACAAGACACTTTTCTTCTACTCAGTTTTGATCTGAACTTTATTAGAATACTCTGTTCAATCTGAATCATGGTAAATGAAGTGAGATATGAAAAAACAAAATTGGAGAGAATACAAAGGCAAGAGCAAAATAAATCACTGGAGTGTTGGAATGTGCCCGATGAGAGAAGGCTAAAGGACTAAGTGTACATACCCAAGAAAATTGAAAGGAAACTTAATAGCACGTTTCATGTATATAAAGGAATATTTTATGGGGGAGCAGTGAGCAGCTATTTTGTTTGTAAATGGAGGGCAAAACTTCAATAGTTTCCTAGCTGATCACCCTGTCACATGCCTCATTTTCTTCATGCTATGATCTATCTAACACAGGGTAGGAAAAGCAGTATCACTCAAAGGCCATTTTCATCCATCTCTCTCCTGTTCGGCAACTTACAAGGACTTTTTCCAACCCACTGCATCAAATCTAAACTTCCAACTACCACTATCCAAATCTCTTTGTCAAGTAATGTTAAACCTTCCTACCTCATGACTCAGTGCCTCCCATACTAGTTCCTCCATTTGTGCCACCATTTTTTTATGACACAATTCTTGACCTTTTTTTGTCCCTGAGACTTTTTCCCACGTTTTACTCATCTATACACCCCTCTTAATCCTTTCTTCTAATCAAGTCCATAATCTCTGAAATCAGTTACTAACCTTGTTTTTTGGAAAAAAAAAAAAAAAAACAGAAAATGCATTTTCATATGAAAATCTCGATCTTAATATACTTTACAAACATTTTGGCCTTCACAGTTTCGTCAGGTTTTGTATCTGCAAATAGGTTTCTTCACTGAGACTGATGAACTCACTGCACAACTCTAGGAAAAAACTAGGTGCACTGTAACCTCTGTGGGTGCACTCCTTAGCTGTGCCATTCACACCTATGCAGTTGTATGTGTGGACCTGCATCTTTCCTTTTATTTCTTCATCACTGTAATACTCATGCTGCTCATTTGCTCCTGAAGCAGGTGTTCAAAGCCATCCCACCTCCTCCTTCTGCCCCCATAATGTGGACACTCTGCCTGTTCACATTCATCTCTTTTTATCACCTAAGCTTTCATGCTCTAGCCCAGCATTTTTCAACCTTGGTATTACTGACATTTTGGCCTAGGTAATTCTTTTTTGTGGAGGATGTCCTGTTTATACTATAGAATGTTTTAGCAGCATCCCTGGATTCTCCCTGTTGGATGCTGTAGTACTGTTCCCCCACTCCCTTTGTGAAAGCCGAAAATGTCTCCAGCCATTGCCAAATTTCCCTGTAGGGGCAAAATCACTTCTGATTGGAAACCATTGGAAACCATTGCTCTAGCCATATACCAAATTAGTAATAATTCACCAAATGCTATATGCTGATTCATGTCTATGCCTTTTTCAGGATGGTTCCTCCTCCCTTTTATATTATTCCTATATATGCAAACTTAAAGAACTTGTATCCATATTAGAAAACAAACCAACTTAGAATCAAAGCAACTACTAAAAATAATCACAACAATAACAACCATGAGAGTTTAGGTGTCATTACTGCAGGAAGCATATCTAAGTCCCTAGACAGAATTTCTTTTTCTCTTCTCCCTGCTAAGTACATTTAGATTTTGTGTATTTCCCCACTGCTGCACTCACCACATTTTATCATATTTTATTAAAATCCATCTCAACTAATACAAACATTGTGAAGAAAATATAAGCCCCAGCCATCCCTGTACCCCACACCTAGATAACTTTAATTGAAGAAAATATTTAATATAACCTATTACACTGATGCTCCTGATCAAACAACCTATGTATACATTATTCCGTTTATTAATATTTTTATTTTATATTTTAATAATTCAGGGGTTTTTAAAATTAAGCTTAAAAATTGGTAGCTAAAGAAATGGTTTAAAAATTAAGCTTCTAAAGCTAAATATCTGTTTTTTGAAGAAGAAACCTCTTATTCAAGGAAGAAATACTTTAATTTCTTAACAAGGCATTGGAAACAGTTTTTGCTAAACAGTTTGATAGAATACTAACATAGTTGAGAAAAATGTTATACTCACAAAATGAGACTGAAATCTATCAGAGTGAACACAATTTTGCTGAAGAGTTTTCTATGCTTTGCTTTTTCACTTCATTGATCTATATTAATATTTTTTCTTGTATTTTCTAAAAGATAGTTAATTTTGCTAAATTTAATAAACAATTTACACTGAGAGTACTTTCAAGTATTCCAGATGCCATGTCAAATTAAAAACAGTTTGCAAAACATCAAAGGATTGTTTTTCATTTCTTTGCTGCCATTTTCTATTTTCTTCTTAGTTTTTGGAACAATGATTGCTGCATATCCTTAAGTAATTATTAGTGTGTGTCTACACATTTATATATATGCATGTGTATACATGTATAATTATATAACAAATGTATGTGTGTATATATACACTAATATATACATATAAACTAACTTTATATACATATATACATACATACGGTAGTCTCACATATAGACATATATATATGGTAGTCTCACATATAGACATATATATGTTTTTTGTTTTTCATATTCCCTCTGAAAAAAAATGTGATACCAAGAAAGAAATAAGCCTCCATTTTTCCTATTCCTCCCTGGGCCTCAGGAAAGAAGCATTGTGTGTGAACAGTCGAGTTCCAATCCCAGGTTATTTTTTCCCTGGTCATCTCTGACTGTGCCAGGCCTCAAGGCATCTAGAATGAACGTGTGGATAAATGTTTACTTGTACACTCTGACTAGCACATCCCTGGTGGCACTGAGGAGATAGCAAATAACATTTGTCCTAAGGTATTTCTTATCCCCCCACTTTTGGTTCCTTCCTGTTTTTTGTAGGGGTTCTATAAACTTCCAGAAAGCTAGAGATTGTCTGGTTTCTCCTTGGAATTGTGTTTTCACGAATTTTTATTTTGGCAGATAGTTTTCTTCTACTCAGCTCAATAAGCTTATCTATTATCTACTAGTGACTCTGTGGGTGGTTTTACAGATGTGAAATGTATTAGACTCTGCTCCAGTAAATCATATTGAAAATAATGTTTATTTGAAAATGTAGAACAGTAAGAGATTTACTGGACATCAAGAGTTATGGCATTATTAAGTTAATGTCATTGTGGATAAATTAAATTTTCAACTTAATGCAAAATGTTATGCCAGTGTCAGCATATCTTTGACCACCAGTTCCTTTCTGCACTGGAAGCTGGTGATATTCCAAATTCAGAGACTTAAATAAGATTTCAGACTTCTGTGTTGATGACTTCTCTCTTCCCCCACCCTTTTCTTTCTTTTCTTCTCTTTCCCAGTTTTGCAGAAGGCTTACAATATTTTTTAGCCATTAAACAAATATCTATTGTTTTTAATAACCTAAGAACTGACTAACAGATGACAAGGACATGCCACCCAACTTTGAGGGCCTCTCACTTTAGGGAGGAAAACAATTACACCAAATTGCAAACTGGAAAGTTATTCTAATAAGACAGAAGAGAGGATCAGGGAAGATTTTAGAGATGAGGTGACTTGTATTCTGCTTTTGAAAGATAATTAAGATTTTTTTCAGTGGAAGTGAGAACCTGTCTCAAAAACAAAAACAAAAAAAACAGCAAAAAAAAAAAAAAAAAAAAAAAAGATTTTTCCTGGCAGAAAAAGAGGGAAGAACACTAGCAAGAGAACAAAAAAATCCTGAGCAAAAGTCAACAGCTTGAAATAGTCACTTCCATTTGAAAAATGATAGAAACATTTTACAGACCATGCCTGTGGGTTACACTTACAAACTATACCTGGTTGCCCATTGACCCTTATTTGATGAGAAGGAATCCCTTATCAGGATTTCCAGATTCTTCTCCAGGGGAAATATCATCTAGATGATTCTCAGTCTCCTATACCATATACTAAGATCCAGATGGACAAGATGTGGCACATTTTGTATAGTGTGTGTTGTTATTGTGTGTGTGTGTACTTGTGCATATGTGTGTGCTTTTACTATTCAGTTTATACTTTTCTACCTTTTAAACAAAATGTTACACAGAATCAGAGGTTTAAAACATAATAGATGAAAACAGAACTGATTTGGCTAAGGCAAGAGCTATTGCTATATGCTTTTCCATTGAACTGCCCTTGCCTTACTAAAGCATCAATGTCTCCCTGCCTGTTTTCCAGAAGCAAATATTGTTCTACATGGCATTACAAAGGAATAAGATACTAAGTTCTTTAAGAATAAACCCACATAAAAGGATTTCTATGATGATTTTGCTTTAAGGAGAGAACTTCCAGCTCACAGATCCACAAACATTAAGAGCAGTTTCACATTTTAAAGAAGTTTACTCGAGAGACAAAATGGTCTGCAACAATTAAGGATTATTTAACTCCCCATATCTTCTATTATAAGTCTCAAAATTATGTGTTAAATGCAGGGAAATATAAGAATACAGTATTAATATTAGAGAGATTGGCATGAAATTAAAAATTTAAAATGTCCACCATCCAGTTGCATTTTTCACAGCAAGATTCAGGTGGAGAAGGGAAAAGCACATATCTACCATGAAGGAATCAGGCTGCAGCCACCTGAATTTCCAGATCACTCTTAGCAAAAGCAGTAATGGGACAACTGGACATTGGATGCATCAGATGGAATGTAGCAGGTTTACAAAATCACTTATGAAGAATTATTTCCAAAATACTATAGTATGAATTTAACCAAGCTGCTAAATCTAACTTCTTGTTTATCAATAATACAGGGAATAGAGAAACAGTTTGGATGATACTATGAGGCAAAAGAAGCAATTAGACAAATGGGTGGCACTTTCTCTTCAACAAGTCAATGTCACAAAAAAAGAGGGGTGACAGTGATACAGATACCAGAGAAACATACCAACTAAAAATAATGCCTTATTAATTGGATCTTGGTTTAAACAAATTAACTTTAAAATACATTTGTGGTTAATTAGTGAAACTGAAATATGCAAAGGATATTAGACAATATTAAGGAAATTTGGTTAACTTTTTTGGGTACAATAATGACACTCTTTTTTGTTATCATAATAGGAAAAATGTTAAGTTGATAAAAATATTTAGGTTTGAGATATCCTATCTGTAATTTAAGTTAAAATAATTCAGCAAAAAGGTAATAGAAGCAAGTGTGGCAAAATAATATTTGTTGATTCTATGTAATGGGTTTATGGGAGTCATGTAAGGATTTATACATTTTCCATGTGTTTGAACATTTTTATATGAAAAAAACAAGATTTTTAAATCTTTATAAACAATTAGAAGTTCACCGGGGACTCTTAAAAGACTGTTTTCTTTTTTTCTAGATAGATGAATGGTATCAATAGGAATATTTTTGTATAAAATGTTTATAAATGAGCTTAAGGTATTACAATTGCCATTGTGATTTAGAAGATTCAATACGTTTGACATTGTCTTCATTTGTTATTTTTTATTCTACTCATTCAAAAATTATTTTTAGTGGCATCATAAAACATTCTCAGTAAATTAATGGATTTTTTTGATGCCCATAGATCTACTCACTTAAGTTACCAAAACCATTTGAGTTTCAATTTCTTTGTCTATAAAATGAGAATATTAACAAATTCCTCACAATTATATGAAGAATAAATGAGGTAATAAATAAACAGTGCTACAATTCAACAATAACTAAGTGAATGATGGAACTGTTGTAAATAGGGGTACCACGAACACCAATAATACAATTTTAAATGGTCCCTTACTAGAGTATTTTCAAAAAGGCACTTTCTGCTACAAAGCATTCCTCAGTATTTGTTTGTAACAGTCCTTCTATTTAAGAATCACAGCAAAGTTTATTGCACATGTCAAATTATTTATTTAAAAAATTAAAAGTCTAACTTTTCCTATAATTTAAGGATTATATAAATTATTATTGTGAGCATACTTTAATTAGAGGTTTTCTGTACTGTAGAATCGTGATTATTCTCATTAGTGAGCAAGTAAAATAAAAATTATAAACTGCCCAAAAGTTTTGAGGATCAATCTGAAAAAAAAATTTTATTATATTTAAGAGGGTACCAGGTGGGTTTCTCTAACAAGCTTGGGTTCCGCATTATACCATTTGTACAAAAGAGTGAAATTATTTCTTAAATCCTTAGTTCTTTTGAAGCAGCAGAGCCCAGTAAATCTCTGAACCATTCCTTCTAAGGAAAACTGCATGCTGTTGAAAAGTCTTAATTTCCAGAAACATTCGATTTCAGAAACAGACTACCTAATTAAACAGATTATGTGCAGGGAGATCAGGTGGCAACCTTCCTTAATTGATATTTAATAATTCTGTAGCTCTAGTGCTGCCATTTGTGAAGCTACAATTAAAGGCACAGTGTTTCCATTTACATTCTTCATTTTCTGACCTGTTCATAAATGTCTGTTGCAGGCTGAAGCCCACAGTGCAAGGTTTTTATTAATAATGGATTTGAGATATAACTGTGACATGATTTATGTTCCCCTAACAGAGTTGGCAGTGTTTTACTTCACAGGAGAGCTGGTTTCTGGAATCTCACTTCCCAACAAATGACAATGGCTGAAGCAGAATGAGTGGGAACTAATCAAATGGAGCCAACTTATTTGGCTAGTTCAATTAATTTGTACAATTGATGAGGACATAACAAGATAATTAGTCTTGCTATTCACAGGTCATTAAGACAAGACAACCTTAGAGAAAATCAGATAGGAAAAAATACAAACTTTTATTTGATTTTCCCCATGCTAAAAATATAAAAATTGAGATGGATTTGGAATAGAAAATGACTATTTTACTTAAATGTTTGTATTGAATCATTTAATGAAGAAGTGTAATCAGAATGCAGAGTATCGCTGAGATGACAGCATATCTCAATCAATGAAATATCTGGACTAATAATCTTACATGTTATCTAGACATGTCTAGTAGGCAATTGATTAATTCTGCATTACGTAAGTGTTTGATTACCTTTTCCTGAGAAATATAATATGCCCAAAATAGCAGCAAAATTCTACTCAATATAATTTAGGCTAAGAAAATTCAGAAGTCAATACAGAATTCAGTGATGCTTATAACGTTTACTGTGAATGCCTGGAGTTAGCCAAACTGTGAGATTTGAGGGCACAGTCCCCAAGACTGCCCTTACTTCTGACACCAACCAAAAGCTCAGGAGGGAGGGGTCCCCAAACCAACCTCAGGTGGAGTAATTTTCTGGAAGGATTCACAGAACTTTCTGAAAGCTTTTGTACTTATGGTTACTGTGCATTACAGAGAAAGGACAGAAACTTAAATCAGCCAAAGGAAGAGCTACATAAAGCAGAGTCTAGGAAGTTTCCAAACAAAAATTTCCATTGTCCGCTCCCAGTGGAGTCAGGACATACTATCTTCCCAGCATTGATGTGCAACAATATGGACAGATTCCCACTAAGAAAGCTCACCCAAGTTTCTATGTCTATAGTTTTTATTGTGGCTTTATTATGTAGGCATACTTAATTGACTGATTGCCCATTGGTTGGACTCAGTCTCCAGATCAACTGATACAACGTGACCAAAAGTCCTCACCCTAAGTCACATTGTTGGTTCTCTGACACTAACAGTTCACACTCTAAGACTATGAGGTATGGCTGGTATCACCCTAGGATCCAGTGTAAATTCAGATCCAGAGGCATCCTAAACAATGACATTTCTATTATGTATGATGTAAACAACATCCCAAAAGTCTAGGACAAAGGCCAGATGTTTCTTTGGACGGGCCAAATTCTGTGCTACACAATGAATATTAACAATCATTTTATATATAAGTGTGGAGTTAAAGAAGATAGATAAGATTTAAGCATACCAGAATATCTCTAGTTTTACACATGTGATTATTTTCACTAGGACAGTACAATAATCTACTATTAAATATTCTATTCTCTAGCAGTCAATGAGTATTTTGTTTATGTATTTTGATGTAAAACACTTCCAAATGTGGGACTTATGAAAGCATTTCAATCTCAAGTCATTTTATTTTATAATCAGTCAATTTTGTTTATATATTAAAGTGTACTCTGAGCTGTTTTCTCACTCATTAAGAAAGCTTTTCATCACACCCCATAACCCTTTATCCTACACCCCAAACACAAATACTACAATGCTAAGTACCGGTTTTCCTACGTCCCAGTCTAGTGGCTTATTAGTTAATGTCTTCAATCTCATCTCAGTTTAAAACTATCCCTGAAAAGTTAATTTAATCTGACAGAAAATAGGTTAATGGTTAATGTCTTACAAATGCAGCTGAGTTAAATATTTTGAGAATCTTGATTACAGAATTTGATAGGTTTTTAACACAACTACTAATATCCTCAATTTTAAAAAGAATTACTCAAAATAATACTTTTAATATTAAGATTATCCACTGCTATTCTGAAGTAAACAACACAGCCTTCTTATTTTACAGATAATTGTTGCATAAACAAGACTAGATATTATTACTCTTCCAAAAGAACTTCCCTTTAAGAACATATTTATCCAGATGGGAAATACTCATTAGCAGAGGACACAGTAACAGGAAATAATAAGCTGCCAATCAAGTAAATTACCTTCATGATGATCATTACAAAGGAAATTCTTCAGATGAACAACTGATTGAAGGAGGACGAGGTCAGAGCATAGCTTTGCCATGGATAGGGACAAAAAAAAAAAAAAAATGCTTGTGTCTGTAAATGGCTGCAGAACTCTGCTTCTGTGCCAGAACTTTGTACTAGTCTGTTGGAATATTTTTCTCTGAAATGTGCCTTCTCAGTGGATATTAATTTGTATTGTACTTTTTATAGTATTATGTAAAATTCTTTGGCATCTACTATGAAGGGACTATCATCAAGAACCAGAGCTTTCAGAAACCTGGAGAACAGTTTCTTTGCAAACTCTCTTCTAATGGAAAAGTGCTAGTACCCAAGGAGCCAAACTAAAAACAGTCCCAATTAACAGAAGGTGAGATGTTATATGTTGAATGCTTACTATATGCCATGTGCTATGTATACATTGTTAGATTTAGTCCTCCTGACTATCTGCGATATATAAATTACTATGCCTATTTTTGTTTTTAGATGAAGAAATGAGATACACAAGGGTTAAAGAACCTGTTCTGGGTTAAACTGCTAACATGGCTGGTAAAGGATTCAAGCTTCACTTTAGATGATTCCAAAGACTGTGTTATTCCCCATACTCCTGTCACAACTGTTGCAGAATCACAGGATCTAATATTGAAAATAAGCTTATAGATGGATTTAATTATTTCAATTTCAATCTAATTATTATAATTTCTTGAAGCTAAGAAAGTCAAAATTGTTTGCTTTCAAAAGATAAGATGATCAGCCTGGCCTCAAACCTCCGATTTGCCACCTACTAGCTGTGCAACACGGAGCATATCACTCTACTTTCTGGACAGCAGTATTCCTCCGAAGGAAACTAGAAGGCATGCCTTATGTTACACCTAAGGTATAACATATATACCAGTTTATGGGTTTGTTATCTGACTAAATATAAAAAGGTATATAAAGTCCTTAGCATATTACCTAATATTAAGGTCTGAACAACCTAGCAGCTTCTCAAGGTGCCAAATATAAGGGACTCCATCACTAAGAATTGATCAGAGATATGATGCTAGGAACACAGGTTTTTCTATAACTCTTTAAATAGCAGGTAAACATAAACTGGACTCAATCCTGCTGAAAAATGAGTGAGGATAAGCCAACCCTATATTAATCTATTGGCTCAACTATTTTATAAAGCTAACAAATTGAGAGTTGCAGTTATGACAACTCTAAAACCATGCAGCTATCAGGCACTGAAGATGGAAAATATACTTAGCTGAAATTGCACCAGGTCTGGTTACATGTATTAATAACTGAAATTATGAATCAAGGGTTACAAGTTCTCATTCTACTTAAAAGAGTTTGGAGGTTACATTAGTGACCACCTAACACTATCTAGTTATTATAACAAGAATAGTATTTACTGGGAGGCCCTCCATGCTAAGAGCAGGTTTCTAAGACTTGTATGTATTAGTTCAAGGAACTTACAAAAGTTCTTTACAAGGTAGGTTCTATTTCTCTCAGTTTTCAATATTAAGAAACAAAGGCACAAAAAGTTCACAGGGTTTGACCATGGCCCTACAATGTCAAATCAAGGAAATCTGAGCCCTTGTTCTTATCACTATAACATACTCTCTAAATTAGAAAAAACTAAAAAATGTGTAATAAAAGATATTTAGTATATTAAAACCTGCTTAATTGTATCAGTAACAAATCTATTTTCAGCTTTAAAAATACGCAAACACTTTTTACTTATAGAAAACTACTTTCAAGCCCCTTCCAAATAAGCCTTGTGCATCTTCCCAAAACAGATTCAAACCAATTTCAAATTATATTGAAATTAGCTTGGGTGGGGAAGGTGTGCTGGTTGTCTGCAGCTTTAAAAAATTCACAGAAAATCAAACACCACATGTTCTCACTCAGAGGTGGGTGTTGAACAATGAGAACACATGGACACAGGGAGGGTAGCATCACAGACTGGGATCTGTTGGTGGGGGCCAGGGGAGGCACAGCGGAGGGATGGGGAAGTTCGGGAGGAATAACATGGGGAGAAATGCCAGATATAGGTGACGGGGGAATGGAAGCAACAAACCACATTGCCATGTATGTACCTATGCAACAATCCTGCATGATATGCACATGTACCCCAGAACCTAAAGTACAATTAAAAAAAAATTTGGTATGTATTTTAAGATATACAAAATATAATGATTAATATTTGATATTTTAAGTTAGCAAATTATTAGTAATGTACTGACTGAAATAACTTTAAGCACAAGCAAATGATTATGATAACTGTATTTATGGCATAGGAGTGCACTAGACAATTTTCACTTATGTTTTTCTGAGCAGGAATAGTACATGTTCCTGTGGAAATGCATCACCATCAGATTTTACAGAATGCGTATGCCAGATTGTTCAACTGGGGAAACACAGAGCTCCACCCAACAAGTATACAAGTCATTAGGTTCCACATACTCTAATGGATAAAATAAAAATATAAAGGGATTAGAAAAAGGAGTTCCTTCAAGTGCATACACAGTATGTGTAATTTTCAATATTAAAACAAAAGATTAACATATCTATAGAACAAAAAGAGTAGAAACAAAATTTTAAAAGGCAACAAATGGAGAAAAATTGGCAATATGTTTGACAAACTTGTGAATATATTTCACATATAAAAAGCTCTTAGGAATCAGTAAGAAACTATCATTTCAAGTACAAATGGTCAAAGAGCATGGTCAGTCTGTCATAAGAATATCTAATAAATATGATTAAGAAAAATTTGAATTCCTGTTAATCAGAGAATTAGAGGCATCTTTCAAATAAGATAATTTTTTTTTTTAAATCTCTCATTATAGTTTTGGGTAAAGGTTCAAGAATTATCCATTTTTAAAGGTTGTTCAAACTGGAAACATCTTTCAATTCTTCTTTTTTTGGCAAAAATGTGACCAAAGCTTTAAATATGTGCCCAGTCTTTGACCAAACAATTTGACTTCTTAAAATTTATCTTTAGGAAATGAACAGAAATGTAGTCATAACTCGTTAGGATGTTAATCAAATGCATCATTTATAAGGCGCTATTTGGAAACAACCTACATATTTAATAATCATGGATGGCTTAAATAAATATGCCAACATTTTACCACAGAATGCAATGCAGCTCTTTAAGATATCATGTGTGTAAGACCTATTAAGTCTTAGGATGTAAGGAGAAATTGCAAGAATAGGCAAATCCTTAGCAATAGAAAGTAGGTTGGCCTTTACATAAAGCTGGAGAATTTGGGAAGGAAATAGTGACTGCTAATGACTACAAAGTTTTTTTGTTTCCAGGAAAGAAGTGACAATAATATTCTAAAATTAAGTGTGGTGATGGTTGCACAACTCTGAATATACCAGGTGACATTCAAGTATGCACTTTAGACATGTGTATTACATGGCATATGAACTGTATTTTAATACAGCTGTGTTTTTTTGGTATTTTAATCAAAAGACAACTGACAAAACAAAATATTTGCAACATATATCACAAATAAAGACCTAATATTCCAAATTCTTACAGAATTGTTAAAATTTGAGAAAAAGAGTATGAAAACCATATAGAAAAGTGGGCAAATACATGAACAAGTAATTCACATTAAAGAGATAAAAACTGTAATTAAACTTATGAAAAGATATTAACTTATTCACCATAAAAGAAATGCAAAGTAAAGCTACATTGAAGATAACATTTCAAAGAAATACACACACAAAAGGAGCATATATAAAAACTGGCAAAATCTAAATAAGGGCTATATTGTAGACCAATAATGTCATACCAATGTTAATTTCCTATTTCTGATTACTGTATTCTGGTTGCGTAAAACGTTATCATTGGAAGAAGCTGAGCACAGGGTACAATGAAAAAATACTATTCTCACAACTTTTATATGAGTCTAAAATTAATTCAAAATAAAAGTTTGAAAAAAGATGTAAGGATGTGTTAACATTTTGAGCATAAAAAGAAAGTTATAAAAATGTATGCATATAGAATCCCAATGTGTTGAAAAACATGGGTTTCGAATAAAATAAAAAAATAGAATGAAAAACTATCTTTATGTGGTGGGTTTTAAAGTGATTTGTATTTGTGTTATATGAGCAGTAGGTGGATATTTCTGTATTTTTCTAAATTTCTAACTTGTACATGTTAACAACTTTTGAATGAACTTGAATAACTTTTCATCCTTGTTATGGATTGCTTTCTATTCTGGCTAATTTGATCAGCATAAACACTTTAATTACATAATTTGAGTTCCCTAATGCCCTTTGGCAACACAAGCCCCAGTGTAATTCTTTTTAGTAATCAAGTATGATGTGGTTTGTATGAAAGCCTTCAGAAGCATCTGCAGTATTTTCTTTTTCCCTCTTATTCTCATTTGAGCACACTCCTTAGACAAATCATGCCAGGGCCACAACATGGCAAAATCTCAGTAGAAACACAAGAAATTGTAAAATTATAAACCAAGGGATAAAATAGCAGCTTACCTAGCTTTCTTCAAACAACTGAAATAAATGGTTTAGAGATGTATTTAATATGTGAAACATTTAGATTCAAGGTAAAGAAATAAAGATGGCTATAATCAACAACGTAATTGATAATACATTAGTAAAATAACATTCAGAGTAAAATATTATAGCACATTTATGATTAAAATAATTTCCTTTTTATTTTCATCTCATAGAGGATTTTATATAAAACAATAAATGTTTCTTTTTAGCATTTTTACAAACACACGATTGTTTCCAGGCTACACAAGCTCTTTGGGGAGCACATAAATACAAATCACGTAAGTCACTAACACAACACACTTCCAACTTCTCTTTAATTTTTTTCTCCTAAATTGTGAAGAATATCCAGGCTTTATTATGAGACTTTCTTCAATTTCCTTAGAAAAAAAATATTTAAAAATTTTTAATTAATTACAAAGTTTAATGTCAAATTACGGCTAAAACAATTTTTCTCACTTTCCTTTTAATAGGATCACATTAGTTTAATAGCTGCTCCTTCAACTTTCTTCTTTAGTATGACTCTATTGAAAAGTAAAAATACTGCTATAAAATAAAGATGCTTTGGAATTCACCCAAGCCTAATATTCTGTAAAGTTACCATCCAACTAAGGCCCATGAGAAAGACCTTAGCATAAATTGAATTTATATATAAAAGCTCCAATTAGACCCCTGTTGAAGTCATTATCATTAGGTTTTCAATTGTGCCTAGCCACTAAAATAGTTGTTCTTACTGTGTACAATAAATGAGAAGCAACATTGAATCATAACATTTTCAAACTGGAAGGCACTTTAGAGATTAGCTATTTCAAACTGCAGTTTGCAGATGAGAAAAAGGAGTTGCATCGCGGTTAAGTGACTTGCTTAGGAGCAGTTTTCAAAACTGAAATTTGTTATGAGTAAGATATGCTATGTGAGTTAAAAGATTTTGAAATATTGTGGAATATTTTCTCTAATCAAATAATATCAGTTGTAGAAAATGTTTTAAAAGTACTAAAATCATTGAATTTATTCATAATGCCTGAGATTACAATGTTTTTCAGACAATTCTGTATCATTCACTTCTAAGTATTTTCTTTTTCAACATAATTTGTTTATTACTTCAAGTGCATACATCATTAAACCTTTTAGTAATCTTGAATCATCTGTGTTACGGGAAATCTTCCAATTTTATTAAAATGCAAACTGACTTATTCACAGAAGATTTGCTGGCTTTGCAGTCAAAACCAACTTCACAAAAAGGAAATATATAAATAAAATAGGAACTGTTTGTTCTATACTGCTCCATCTTAGAAGAGGCAGGAATCACCCAGACCAGAGCTGATATAAACAGGAAACTGAGTCATGCAAAATTTGATGGATTTTGGATGAGACATAGGAAGAGTTTAAGTGAGCAGCAGCATCATATAGGTACAGATGGAACTGAGCAAAATTTTCTGAACAGATTTATAAATTAAAAGCTTAAAGTGTTGGGAAAGGTGTGAGAAGTCATCCAGACTAAATCTCCTTTATTAAAAATAAGAAAAATAAGGCCCAGCAAGAAAAAGTGACTTACTTGGCCTTTGTATTGGTCAGAGGATACATGGATGCTGAAGGCCAGGTGTTCTGGAATCTGTTAGATTACTTTGACCTCTCTCTACCATGGAGACAAGAGGACATAGGTATTTGTGGGATAGTGTACATGTGAAGCCGGGGACAGAGTAGCAGGCTAGGGAGCATCCAGGCTGCAATCTGAGAGTGCAGCTGGGGTCTCAGAGTGTCTGGTTGGTATGCCTGGTTCTCCATAGACTAGATGTTCAGAGACTGGTGACCTATGGTCTTTGGACTCTGTAAATTAAAGTCATTTCTTTCTCTAGCAAAATTTTCATGGTTAGTTGATTTTTGGAGATGATTGACAGAGAGTCCATAATACATAAGCTGTGGAATTACCACTACCACTCCCAGGACCTCTAGCTTTGCTGATAAAGTAGCTGATATTTTTGAGCAACATGATTCTGGAAAATGAGATAAATAAATCCACTTACACTATATAATCATCTCCCACAGGATCCCACTCAGCTCCTTCCACACTCCCCAATGTAGCCTTCCATCCAATTCTTTGAAATGGTGCTGCCTTTGAATACAGAACCACATGGGGACAAAAATGTCCCAGAAAATCTCTAATAAGTCATTGCCTTTGTTTAGGTTTGGAAGTTTCTAAGGCCCTTGTCAAAGCCAGGATCATTTGAATTTTCCCTTAGTGGCACGGTAAATATGATAAAGATCGCCTTCTCCATTAAGAACTTTTATAACCCACTAGTTATTTATTCTAAACTACCTTCCTCAACCTGTTTAATCATTACTGCTGATAGTAAGTCTCTGGATCGTATTATTTGTCTGCCTACTCCACACCTCTAAAGGCTAAGACAAACTTAACTTTAATTCTGGGATAGGGTTCCAATCTCTGGAATGTATCAGATGCAATATTGAAATAAAGGACAGAGCCAGAAAGCCCATGATAACACAGTGATGAGTTTTATTCACCATCAAGTTTATGGAAGATTGTGAAGAAACAGACGGTAGGGCCAGGAATAGGTCAAGAAGTGATATTTAAAAACAAAATTGACTTGAAGGTGCTAGATAAAGTTAAGTTGCTACCTATGTTGGTTTAGTAGCCCTCTGTGTTAGCCTGTTCTCACATTGCTACGAAGAAATACCTGAGACAGGGTAATTTATAAAAGAAAGAGGTTTAATTGACTCACAGTTCTGCATGGCTGGGGAAGCCTCAGGAAACTTACAATCATGATGGATGGAAAAGCAAACATGTTCTTCACATAGAAGCAGCAAGCAGAAATGCAGAGGAAGTTGGGGGGGATGCCCCTTACAAAACCATCAAATATCATGAGAGCTCACTCGTCATCACAAGAACAGCATGAGGGTAACTGCTCCCATGATTCAATTATTTCCCTTAGGGTCCTTCCCAAGATATGTGGAGATTATGGGATTATAATCCAAGATGAGATTTGGGTGGGGAGACAAAGGCAAACCCAGTCACCATCACATACCAAATGCTTAGCATTCTCAGTTCTTTTGTCTTTTCAAATGCTCTCAGAAAAATGGAGATTGCAGAGAAGGCTAAACCAGACCAGAGTATTTTGACCTCTCTGCACTGTGGAGACCAGAGGACACAGGCTATTATACTTGTGAGGTCAGGGATAGAGCAGCAGGCCAGGGAGCATCTAAGCTGCAATCTGTGCATTTGGTCTCTTCTGCAGCTGCTCCACTTTCCTTTCTCTCTGGGCATTCAGGCTGCTGCTCATTCTTTCTGCCATGGCCACATAGGACCTCTTGCCTTCTGTGGCCTCTGCAGACCTTATGTGTCCATCAGTAATTTTCTTTTTTACTGACCTTTTCTTCCTTTTACTCTCATTGTTCTCTCAAGCCAGTAAGCAAACACCTTCCTTTTCTAGTGTTCAGCCATCAGTGACTGTATCCCTAGACCCCAATAGCAGAAGCTGTCCTGGTCCAAGTAGTGTTTTACAGTTTGCCACATGCTCAGGGACTGAGAAGGGTGTAGCCAATTGTCCTCAGCTCACTACACTGGAAACCACTGCCATTCCCAACTCAAATATCTTACCTGCTGCCTTCCTGCCTATCATCTGTGCCCTGATTCTGAGCCTGGCACCCCCTACAAAACCCCTAACATTCTATTATTCTAGTGGCCTTTATCTATTAGAAAACCCTTTACGCCATCTTGAATTGTGGCATCAGGAGATAATTTGTCAAACACCTTTGACAGTATAATACATCTGAATCTCAAGCACATGTAAGGTTCATTTTCTTGAATTCTCAAGAATCACTGTCCAGGCTGTTTATAACTGTGCAACGGCCATCATGGAGATGGCTGAGCATTTTGTATTTTAACTATTTTGCTCACCAGTATATGTATGCACTATGATTTCATTGACTGTATTTGTATATTTATATATTTATTGCATTTTTATACCTAGACTTACATAGAAAATTCTAAGTGTATCCTGTCATCTCCTACACAATTCTTTCTACCAAGTAAATGCTTCATTAGAGGATTCTTGATTACTCAAAATAATGAACAAAACAAATGATGAGACTAAATCAAAATGGAAAATAATTTAAATTATTTGCTTACTTTATTTGTATTTACAAGTGACCATGAACAAAGTTATTCTGGAATCTATGCCACTACAAGATTGTAGTGCTGCTGTCAAGTCCTGTTGAATTGTACCATTTTCCACCTCATTTCTCTGCAGGATTACCTTTTTTTTTCTCTCTGCACTACTGATCAAGAGAATCAGTTTTACAATTGAGGAAAACCATCAGGCTAAATAGAATTTTGTTCAATTGTTCTTATGCTAAGGTTCACTATCTTTCTGCCCATACTTTCCCAGGCTGAAAGAAGTAATTAAACATTTTAGGATAAAAGGTTTTCCCTTTCAATACTAACTGGCCTGTGGGCTGCATTTAGTGATAACTGTAAACAGGAATAACAATAATGTTAATAAACTTTAAGCAGAGAAAATGATGCAATAAACAAGAAACCAAGATTAGTTGTATTTAAACTATCCTGAGGTTAATCAAGGTTGAGTATCCATTCTTTTATTTCCCATAAAAATAACGCTGGCTTTGGTTTTCACCGAAAAAATTCATCATACAACCAAGGCTATTTCACAAGTTTCAACCAGCACTAATAAAAGATCTTTTCTATACAGTTACATTGCCTTAAGAACTATGATTAGAAAATCACTGTGGTAAAAAGAAAATGAGTAAATACAATATAATTAGTTGGTCCTACAGTCCCACAATCTTTCTAAACAGTGCTGCAGTTTAATTTGTACAGGAGTCAATGACACTTTATACTAACACCATACCATAGAGAACATTTTGGATTTCCACTTTAATTACTGCATTACAATGACAGAATAGAGTGTTTCCAAAAGCCAATGGTGTTCCAATATTCCTCATACTTTCTGCTTCTATCTAAAGTAAAAAGTGCTTCAGAGAGAGCACAAATAGAATAATCTGCAGCAAACTAAAATCAGTACTAGAATAGTAGTAAAAATGCTGCATATGTAATAAGATGAATTATATTACATGAGCTAAATAGTAACTGACTTTTCTCAACTAGCCAAAACAGTTACTTTTAAAACTGTAGTGGTTTTGAGTTTTATAATTAGTTAGAAATTATATTTTGAAAGAAAAAAAAGTTGACATTTTTCTAAAATAATGACTTTGGTATTTCTCCTTCAGAAGTGCAGTGAGGAGATGGTTATAAGTTTATAATTCCATAATTTATGCAAGTTTACAATAACCTTACATGTGGTCCAAGGATATTATTTAAAGATACTATATTCAATATTATATCCTCCTCATTTCCAAGGTTCTGCATATACAAAAAACACATTTTAAAATTTAAAGTATATCTGTGTTGGAAATATTATGAACACCATTTGTGATTACTGGCAACACACAGAAAAACAACTGAAAATATCCAGTAGAGTCACATATAGATTCATTATATCTATCTGATAATTTATTTCTTTTATTTGAAATAGGATTTAGGTAAATATAAACTGCACTCTTGAATTAACGTGAGCACTTAGCGATGTCCCCTAGACTTGGACTTGATGGAGATTTGACTTATCCAGGAGCTATTGTGACCAGGGAATCATGGTGTATTCATTTTTTTCTTTTTAATACACTCAGATGAAAAAGGTGATTCCTGACGTTTACACAATAGATACATTTGTATATCATAAGTCATGCCCTAAACCACCTTCTGTGGGCCAAATTCAAAATTTTATGCCAGAATTGATTAAGAGTGATTTAGAGATACCCATGGAGGTTTGAGTAAGGGAAAGAAAGTCAGCACTCATGGGGTAGCCGTGACATTGTTCATTTTTAGGCCATTATTTGTAGCAGCACCAGCCAAGCCAAAAAACAAAATGCTTTCTGACAATTCTCACCGCAGCATATTCACAGTCTTTTCTCCTCTACTTCTCTCTCTTCCATGCTGAGGGGTCCCATGCAGATTCCTAAGACTCTTGGACACCTATCACTTCCTACATTGTCACCATCACTGCCAGCATCCCCTTATCCACCTTAATCTGCCAGTATCCCCTTATCCAAATTAATCTCCTCTTTCTCTCCAAACCCTTCCTTCCTCCTCAATTGCAGGCTGTGAGAACAGCAATAAGAAAATGCAACTTGCAGTGGTGCTATAGAAGACAGCTAGAGAGTTCCCAGAGGTGGCCACCACATAAGTATGGGATACCCCACTCACTTTTCCCTTCACCATGCCCTAGAACACTACAAGCATCTAGTCCAAGTGATTTAATGACTGCAAGCCACCCAGCATTCAGATCCCCATGGAAAGGATCAGACAAAAGCAATGTTCCTGTGAGAGAGGGAGGCTCATGGCTTGACTTCTCTTTTTCCCAGGAGAGAACGGGCAGGCAATTGCCTCTTCTGCTGCACCCACTGCAACACCTGAACACTAGGAGGCAAACCCACTGCCAGCCGGAATGACGCGCTAAGAGACAGTATTCCTTGATAGCTTTCCAAAAGTGAAATACTGTACCCATACCATAAAAAATTCTATTGTATTTTTTCAGACATTTAACTTTTCAACCATATTTTTATATGTTTTATATCATGACGTATGGGCTGGCTATATCCAACAGCAACAACTTATGAATCTATAAGCTCTCCTTAGAATTCTTAAATTGCTTTGTAATTTAAAACATTCTCCCATTTCAGCAGGACTTTCCGAAAAAGCAGTGGAAAAAATATATATTCTTTATGTATTACCTTGTTTTTTCAGGGGACGACATTTGAGTAGAGCTTTCATTAGAACTTAAATGACATTAAGTTCAACAAATTGATTAAAAATATTTATAGTGTGTTTAAAAGTTACCTTTAAGAAGCTTCACAGGACAAACTATACTTCCTGAGCAAAACCTTACAGTTTTATGACCTTCCCAAAACATATGAGTCAGTTCCTTTGAGAAATCTATAAATGCCAGGCTTTCAAGCAGTACAATCATGATTTCTTTTAGTTTTCAGAATAATTTTGCTAAATTTTTGAAAAAGAATGGTACTGTTAAGTTCATATATATTTTATAACAACTTTCTACCTAGAAACTCATGTTCTGTATATGATTATTGAGGGGCAAATTTTTTAATGGTCTTCTTTTCTTTGTGGATTTTTAAAACTTATGATAAAAGTATATAGATGAAACACATTTGTGTCCCTAGGACAAGTCAGTAAAAGGAAACTTACAAGGTGAGTATAGGTCTTGTAAGAGAGAAGGCAGAAAGAAGTTGTTGAGATCTATCATGAAAGTATCTGCCCCAAAATGCTTCAGGTACCCCACTCTTCACTAGAACCAACAATAAATCAAGGAGACATAGAAAACGTGGACATACTGTGGGCACAGTGGCTCATGTCTGTAATTCTAGCACTTTGGGAGGCTGAGGTGGGCTGATCACTTGAGGTCAGGAGTTTGAGACCAGCCTCGCCAACATGGTGAAACTTTGTCTCTACTCAAAATACAAGAAAAAAAAATTAGCTGGGTGTGGAGGCATGCACTTGTGGTCCTAGTTACTTGAGAGGCTGAGACAGGAGAACTGCTTGAACCTAGGAACTAGAGGTTGCAGTGAGCCACAACCCCACCAGTGCACTCCAGCCTAGGTGACAGAAAGAGACTTTGTCTCAAAAAAAAAGAAAAAATAAATTAAAATGTGGACATACTTTCACAGGGTATCACAATGAGCACTGAAGGGAATATAGTCAATCACTCTACTATCTCCTGCTGCTGTTTATTTAAATAATCTGTATTTTTATAAAAATTGACATTGAATGCTATATGAGGAGCCTAAAATGTTCTAATTATATCAACCTCGTTGGCTCTGACATACATCTAAAGAAACGGACACAGTAGTGCCAACATCAAGAATCATGACCAGCAATTCCATCTAATGTTGTGATAGACCTGACAGTTCATCGAGTGATTTTACGAGCAGCACTTTAGGGTAGATACACACATAGGATTAGCACTCCCAGTTTACAGGTAATAATATCCAAGCTCTGAGGCAACACACAGCTTTCTGACATTAATGAGACAGCAGAAAGTCACTTGCGGCTTTCTGACTACAAGTCTAGGTTTATTTTTTCTATATCCTACACTACGTAAGCCCGTCAAAATGAACTCAAATAATCAAATCTCCTGTTGGAATTTACCAATGCATGCATTTTCTACATTATTATCTCATCATTCCCCATCATACAAAATATTTGTTTATAGAAAGAAAGAGAAGTAAAATTTGCTTGTCACTCACTACATGGTAGGTAGGACATTTTAATGACTTTCATAGGTATCATAACAATATATTAAAATTTACTATCTTTCATTAATATATATTTTTCTAAGAAAAAAATGGACATAATTACTATTATCCCTTCTGCTTCTAAAACTTTTGTCTATATATTTATTTAATTAGGATAATCTGTAATTTATCAGCAACAATTTTATGCAAGCTTATTTTTGGTGAAGAAAATCTAACCTACAGATTTTTTCCAAGTGTAATGACATTTTTATGACTACTAAGTTTAATAGCTCATAAAGTTGATATAATGTTATGCTTCATGGACATTTAGTAAAACATTTATTCATTTATTATAGATTTCGCCTTTTTAAAAATAGGTTCCAGGGAAAATTTTCCTTTCCTCATCTCAAACTTTTTCTCTTACAGCCACTGAAAAATCTATATCCCCTACCACTCCGCTCCAGTGCCTGATAAATAAAGTGGCCTGGGCACAGTGCCAGGCACTTTACAGACCTTATCTGACAAAATTATCTGTCCAGTAAAAAAAGAATGCTGGGCTTCAGACTATAGGTTACAATAGCAAACCCCCACAAAAATCTATAAAGAGAGGGACAATATCCTAGGGAATTCCTATCACACCGGTAATTTCAGTGTTCCTCTATTTGAGTAACAGTTTAGTTCAGGTGGAGAAATTGTGTGAAAGATATAGGATACATGGAAAAAAATGGATAAAATCCTTTTATCCTGTTTAAAATTGTTGCTGGCAATCATAGTCAAGTATGGACTTCATCTGATAAAAATGTACCATTATATTGGTTTAATAGTTGTGTCAAATTTGTCATACCAATGGAAGATCTCAGGTATAGCGGGTGAAGGGTATACCAGAACTCTCTGAACAATCATTTGCAAGCCTTCTGTAAACTTGAAGCTATTCTAGAAAAATATATTTTTATAAGTCAAATGTAAATAAAAATGTTTAAAATAGAGAGCAAGTCACTAATAATCTTTCCTGTATCCTCTCCCTTTCCTTCCATTCTCTTCATGGATAATTCAGTCACAACACCGTTAGGTGGGGTAGCGCTAACTGCCTATGGAGACAGCAGCCTGTTACGGGATGGTGGAATTTAAGCAAGGTGAATGAAGCATCCACACAGGAAGAAGGCACAGCAAAGGGGATTCGGAACCCAGTATAGTAGGTAGGGCATCTGCATGTGAGTGCAGCTTGGCATAGGGTCACAGTCTGAGCAGGGTGATGAGGGCATTCATGCAGGAGGAAGGCTCAATGAGGAATATTAAATGTGAAGTTGGGTGAGGAGGATATCCTGCCAAAAGGAGGAGTTACCTGGTGTGAAATAATAGTCTGAACAGGATATGAAGAGCATTCACCAGCAAGAGGCCTGGTACCAGGTGACAGAGACCAAGAAGGGTGAAAAGAGTGTCCACACTTTGAGAAAGAATGACCAAAATGGGATTTCGGAGCTTGACAAAGGGAAAAAGGGCTATGTCAATGGGTGTCCTACAGTGCGCTGACAGAGCATGAGCAGGATAAAGACCATGATCATGCAGTGGGACAGGAAGGCAGTTTGTCATGGGAAGACAAAGCCCAAAAGAGCAGGCAGGTACACATGTGCAAGAGGAAAGCCAAGTGCGGTGTATGGGAACCTAAGAAGGCTGAAAAAGTGTTATCTGGTGGGTGGCAATGGACAGTGAAGGAGTCAGAAAGGTGTCAGAGCCTGAGAAGTTGAAGGAGGATATTGGCAAGGAGGGGGCAACCTTGTGTGGGATGTCAGGACGTGATCAAGTGAGGAAAGGTGCCCACAAGGGGGAAGGAACAGCAACAATGTGAGACTGGTTACATACAAGGGACATTATACATAATAATATATATATATATTCAGATAATAATATATCTAACACACACACACACATACATATATATATATATATATATGTATGTATCCTAATAATAACATAGCCTGACACTAATTTTAACTTACATTCTAATAAGGAAAACTTGACTTGAAAAACTGTACTGGGTTTCAGGTATTTAACACAATAAATTGTATTCTATGCCTAGCTTTTGTCCAAGTTGTTTTGTTATACTGAATTTCTACAGAATCATATGGGTAGCATAGATAAGAGATTACAATTAAATAATAAAATAACATTATATTTATATAGAGAATATAAACATATATAATTTATTTTATGATATATATAACATTTAGAATATTTTATTGTAATTTTTATCTATGTCATAGATACATATATGTGAGAATATATAAGAATATACATACACATATATGTATATGTATAATAACATATATATGTAATATATATACATACACATATATTTATAAGAATATATATATATTATTTTTAAACCAAGAAATTTACAAGAAAAGATTAAACCTCAGAAATCATTCCACTAAAACCTCAGGATGAAAAACAGGGTCCTGTACAAAATTTTTCTTGTGTGTCATTTACAAACTTCACATTTTTTGTTTTTGTTTTTGTTTTTTCAACATGAAGAAAAGTAAGGGGAAACAAAAGTAAAAAATGCAAGTTTTTCTATAGGAAATGAAGGAGAAGAAATGAACTTTTATTGGTAACAGAGATTACATTAGGCACTTAATATTACCATATTTTGCTTTACACAACAACTTTAAGTAGACATTGACATCTATTCCCATTTTTAAAATTAGAAAATTTTTAATAGATTTCATTCAAAGCTTACTGATCCAATTATAACAAAATATAGAAGCCACATTTAAACACTAAATTGTCTTTACATGAAATCCATCTTTTCAATTAACTAAGTTGCTTCAACTGAGTCTCATCATAATCTATGAATAGAAAAAGCACTATCGTCATTAACCTTTCTGTGTGTGTGTGTGTGTGTGCGTGTGTGTGTGTGTGAAGGGAGGTAAGAGACAGTGACTGGTTTATGTGGTTTTATGCATAGAAAGATTATACATCAAACCTTGGTGATGGAATGGAAATAAACTTGCTCTTTAACAGAGTCATGTAAGAATTACAGTAACACATTATTCCCAAGAGTCTACATTCCTTCATGCATTATTCAGTCTGGTTAAATAATAGCCAGATGTATACATTTTTAAAGCTGTTTGATCTTTGGATAAATGTATAAAAGCATATATACCGTTCTTTTACCAGAAATATGAAAAGTCTTATTCACCTAACAAAACGTTTTCCAGATATAGCATCTACTGACATGATAACTAGCCAATAGGAGTATATAACACATTAAAGCCAGAAAGCAAGTACTATTAATGTCAATTCTGCATACATTTCTCTCAAATCAGAATCTTCACACTTCCAGAAATGTCTTATCTTTGTTTCTTCCTGAGTACTGTTTACCTGATGGTGCATTGGCTATGCGTGTCAAGAATTCACTACAAAATCTAGTGAGTGCAAATTCACCATTTTTCTTCAGCAGTTAAAAATCCAAGTAATTATGCATGAATTCTTAAGGGTCTTAGAGTAGTCAAGTGTATAACAACTATATAACTAATTTAGCATCTTTAGTAGATAAAAGATACCCTGCAGATAAGAATAAAACATAAGTTTATGTGGATCTTGAAAATATTTCCAACTTACAGTTTAAACAGGAAAGGATATGACTTCAAACATTGTCCTAAGTTTCTAGTATTTAACACACTTCTTTTCTATGTCTAACTTTTATCCAAGAAACATTTTGTTATGCTAAATTGTAATAGAATAATATGAATAGCATACATTGGTAGAGAGAAAAGAGTTTATATCAAAAACATGAAGACATTGACGCCATGTAAAAACAACTACAGTAAGAAACAGTCTAGATAAGAAAATATAGTAAAATAACACTTAAAATATTTAGCAAACTGCACATAGAAAATTAAATATGTTTTTAAAACTCTACATAAGATTTATGGGAAACTTTTTTAGTTTAAAACTGAAATATAATTGACATTTCATGTAATTTGCTATTTTTTAATTGTGGCAAATTAAAATTTACCATTTTAATTATTTTTAAGTTTACAGTTCAATGGTGTGAGGTATATTCAAATGTCCAGAACTGTTTTATTTTGAAAAATAGAAATTGTATATCCATTAAAATACTCCCTATTTTCCCATCTCCTTGGTCCCTAGTAACCACCATTCTACTTTCTGTTTCTAGGAATTTGACTAATTTAGATACCTCATATAAGTGGACTCCAACCAAATACAAACAGTATTTGGTTATCTGTGTTTGTGACTGGCTTATTTCACTTGGCATAATGTCCTCAAGGTTCATTCGTGTTGTAGAATGTGACAGGGTTTTCTTAAGACTGAATAATATTCCATTGTGTATATGTATATCTACATACATATACACACATAAACACATATATCAACACACCCCACGTTTTTTAATCCATTCATTCATCAATATACAGTTGTGTTGCTTCCACTTCTTAGCTAATAATGTTGCTATAAACATGGATGGTCAAATATCTCTTGGAGACCCTACTTTTGATTATTTTGGCTACATATCTAGAAGTGGGATTGTTGAATCACCCGATAAATCTCTTTTTGTGTTCTGAGAAACCTTTATACAATTTTCCATGGTGGTTGCACCATTTCACAATCCCACCAACAGTGTACAAGCATTCCAATGTTTCCACATCTTGTCAACACTTGTCATTTTCCTTTAATAGTAGCCATCATAATGGGTGTTAAGTGCACACTTATTTTAAATATGGGTAATGGACACTATATTACCAGAAATATTAAAGAAAAAATTAAAGGCCTTTTAGACTGGATAAAGGTAAATTTCTTTTGGAATGGATGAAGGACAATCTTCCTTGGATTCACAGGGATGGATTATTGGCTGGTGCCCAAGTACTCAACTATTATACCATGAAATCTACATTGGCTGTGTTAAGAAAGGCTATACCACTCCTATACGATTTTAATTACTCAGGTAGAGGCCACTATAACAACAGCAGCGAGAAAAGAAGGGGAATTCCCAGTGTATATGAGAATGTATCTACAAAAGGTATTACATGGTATATGATCATCAAAAAATTCTCAAATTGGTATTTTTTTGAATTTTAAGTTCTGGGGTACATGGGCAGGGTGTGCAGGTTTGTTACAGAGCTAAATGTGTGCCATGGTGGCTTGCTGTACCTATCAACCCATCACCTAAGTATTAAGCCCAGCATATATTAGCTATTTTTTCTGATACTCTCCCCTCCCCTGTCCCACAGGCCCCGGTGTGTGATATTCCCCTTCCTGTGTCTATATGTTCTCATTGTTCAGCTCCTACTTATGAGTGAGAACATGCAGTGTTTGGTTTTTTGTTCCTGTGTTAGTTTGCTCAGGATAATGGCTTCCAGTTCCATCTATGCTCCTGCAAAGAACATGATCTCATTCCTTTTTATAGCTGCATAATATTCCGTGCTGTATATGTACCATCCATTCTTTATCCAATCTATCATTGATGGGCATCTGGGTTGATTCCATATATTTGCTATTGTGAATAGCGTTGCAATGAACATCCCATACATGTACCTTCATAATAGAATAATATATATTCCTTTGGGTATATACCCAGTAATGGGACTGCTAGGTCAAACGGTATTTATGGTTCTAGGTCTTTGAGGAATCACCACACTGTCTTCCACAATGGTGGAACTAATTTACATGCTCACCAACAGTGTAAAAGCATTTCTATCTCTCCACACCATCTGTTGTTGACTTTTTAATAACTGCCATTCTGACTAGTGTAAGATTGTATCTCATTGTAGTTTTAATTTGCATTTTCAAATGATCAGTAATGTTGAGCTTTTTTGCATGCTTGTTGGCTGCATTGGTATTTCTGACAACCCCAGTGCAACACTTTGATGTAATGGCAAAGTCTTTGCTAGGTTCAGTCAGAATTAACATAAGAGCACATCACATCTTAAATTCAACTGTTTCTGATAACAAAACTAGTATCTGTTTAGCTTAATTTAAAAAAAAAACATTTCTGAGATGTGGCATTCTAATTTTGGTGGGTTTCTCAGTGTATTCTATCAAGGGTTTAACTAAGAAGCAACTCCTGGGCATTAACTGGTTCATCTTTCTGTAGGATGACTTGAAAATAAGTGTCAAACACTTACAAAATACATAATCATTTTGCCACATATTTTACATCTGAAATTACTTAAATTGTAAACGAATGAACTTAAATTAAAATTCAAAGATGTTCATAGACTGTCGCTTATTTTAACAAAAAAGTAGGCAATTTAAAATGAAGATTAGAAGATTGTTTTAAAAAGTGCATTTGTGCGTTGGAATTTATGCAGCCATTAAACATAAAGCTATTGCTTTATGGTTTATGCTTTAATACTTTGTAATGCTTTTTTTTGTGAAACAGGGTCTCACCCTGTTGCCCAGTCTAGAGTGCAGTGGAACAATCACAGCTTACTGAAGCTTTTATCTTCTTGGGCTCAGGTGAGCCTCTCACCTCAGTCTCTGGAGTAGCTGGGACTACAGGCATGCAGCACCACACATGGCTAAATTTTGGGGGGGGATTTTTGTAGAGATGAGGTTTTGCCATGTTGTCGAGGTTGGTCTTGAACTCCTGGGCTCAAGCAATCTACCTGCCTTGGCCTCCTAAAGTGTTGGATTACAGGCATGAACCACCAGGCTTAGCTCTTTTTTATGCTTTTTATATACTTTACCTTGTCTTTAAATATATTTTAACGTACTTTTGGTTCTTATTTACATTTTACTCATAATAATAGGAATTCATAATATGTTACAAAGTGGTAAAAGCAAGGTTGAAAACCGTAATTATAATACAAGGCAGAAAAAAAGCATGACTGTGTTGACTGAGTGTGTGCAACATCATCAAGGACACATGTTAACTAGAACTCATTATTAAATATTTCAAACTAAACACATCTATATGCAATTGCAAATACAGAGGAGCATCACAGAATACGGGTAGCAGTTAATTTATCTGGATTATGAGATGTGAGTATCATCTTCTTGTTGCCTATGTTTGTTTTCTACATTTTCTGTAAGAAATGTCTATTACCTGTGCCATACAAAACAATAAAGGAGTGGAAACTTGGCATGAATACATGAGAGCAATTCCTCAGCCTTGTCTATAGCTACTTGGCCTTTGGTCTTAAAAAGGTCAGGCTGGTTACTGCTATTGAAGATGGCCACCTTCCACTGCTAAGAGAAGCAACTGTGCTGAAAGGCTGGGAACGCTTGGGGCAGGAGGCTTTTGCTCTTAACTATGTGTGTTGACTTCTATCTCCTCACGTTCTGATAAGGGAGAAGACTAATCAATACTGTCAATAAAAAGTGTTTCTGTGTCCTTGAGAGAACTTTTTATGCATAAAAAATTTCATCGATTTACTTTGGTTTTAAAGGTTAATTATTAAACTTGTCAAATTAGCAAATTCAAAAACCTGACTTACCCTTAAGTTTTTAGCATCAATTTACAAATTGTCAGTCTAGTATATTTTAATAGTACCTTATAAGAGGATTTCAACTGATCATTGGCCCAATTTTTAAAAATTCTTCCATTAAAGACAATTCCTTTAAAATTGCCTGGCTGACAAATATTTCAGAAGATAGGTAGACAGGTAGGTAGGTAGGTAGGTAGATAAAATGACAGATGGCAGTAATAGATTCTATATACATACATAAAATCTTAAATGTTTCAATGCTATATAAAACTTGGTAAGATTTCAATTTAAAATAACAGATCTAAATCAATTACTCAGTTATGCATTTTAAGATGGAATTAAAAAGCTAACCTGTTACTTAGTAAGGTAGATTCTGTTTCACATTAGAAATCCTTAAAATACCAAGTGTGTACAGATCTTTTGTTAATAAAAAAATGTTGCTGCCAAATTTAGTTATTTTCGATATTTCTACTGCAAATTATAAATCTTCCAGGGTTAAGAGAATTGTATCTAAGAAGGAAATAATGATATCATACAGTTTTGAGGTTACCTTCTGAGCCAAATGAAGATCTATACTGATCTGGAATTTCAACCCAGTTGCTGACTGTATTTTGTCAGTGCCACCAAGGGTCACTTTGAGCCCTACACATAGTCTACAAAAGGGACTTAACAACTTACCAATGGTTGAGTTCATAACTCTCATAAGCCACACAGCGCTTATTCACACTCTTACCTAATTCCTAAGTTAAGGTTGACTTTCATCCTGCTATCACTACCACTTAATTAAATCTAATATGTTGAGTCACTGCTCCATTCCACTCTGAATTCTTTTTAGATTCTTTTCCAGTAGGAGCAAAATTTCATTGTATTTTACATATTTTTCACAGTTTTTAATCACAATGTCTAATGTCTACTGACAAATGTTTGTATATCCACATATATTCTGGATACATAATGCAAGAGTAAGAAGGTGGTTAAATCTCAGTACATTGTTCAGTTTGGAGATAAGGAAATCTCACTCCCTTCTTGCTACTCCACCCTCTACCCCAGACAAGGTGGTAACATAATACTTACTGACAACGCCTAGGAAAGAAGACCTACGTTAAAAAAAATATCCAGACTACTTCTCTGGTTTACTTTTCAGAAGAGAGAAAGTGAGTACATATTTGAGTGTAGGTCTGACTGCCGGGCCTTCAGTGTGGTGTTATTTGAGGTTCACTGCGTTAGAGCCACCATGCTGCTCTTCACCCTATAGCTCACACTAACAGCACCCAGACAGTTTACAGCTTAGTGAAGACTTTTCCACTTCAGTTGTAGGAACTCCTTTGACCAGAGAATAGCAAATAAGAAAAATTGCTGCCTTATATTTAGACCACCTTGTTTACACCTTCCTGAGGACAGGAAGGTAAAACAGACTTAATTATGCACATTATTTTATTTTAAAAACAATTATTTACTGATTCTCAATCCCAAAATACTGTTGAAAATCTATAAAGCTGTCTATAATCTTACAGAAGAGTTACAGCATGAGACCTTTTGTAATGTATAGTTCTCACCAACATAGGAGTGCTCTTGTTTTATCTATGCCATGAATAAAATGACACTGGCACCCAGCACCAGGATTATCACCCACTTACTCAGAAAATAATGATTAATTTAAGATAAATAGATACTGGCTTCAGACACGCTGATTATATTTCCCAGATATTGCTGCAGCAACATTCTCTCCTCTCAGAGGTTATAAAGTATTCAGAGCAATCATTCTTTTCTACTCACGTAACACAAAGCATTCAAGATTTAATCTAGCTCTTCTGTATGGTATGGTTGAATTTTATTTGACTTTGCCATCACCCTACCCATACAAAATTCTTTCTCTTTTAGTTTTTTATAGCAAACTTGTTTTTGTTCCCTTTATTGTTCACCATTATAGTTCATTATAGAAAAAAAATTGCTTAACTGTAAAACAGTAAAATTATACCAATTAAAACAAATTTGAAAGTCAAAATAGAAAACAGCAATCACAGCCTGAAACTGTTTTAAAAGTTTGCAGAGCATGACTATGCTTTAGCTTTCCCTTAAAATATTTCATTTTTTCTAAAGATTGGCTTTCTAAAATATAGGTTAAAAGTGTAAAGCCATCTTCAGTCAAAAAATATAATAATTTTTTAGTTTTTAAGTCACCAAGAAAATAGTTTTTTGAAGGCAGAGAAGATATGCACTAGGGCAGAGACCTGCACTTGAATCACAATATAAAAACATGACCATGAAGAATTTTGCTCTCTTTATGAGGCATAGGTCTTGGAGAATAACCTTATAAAAAATGTAAAACTAGCCTGGTTCTCAGATAGATCACTGGAGGCAAATTTCTAACAACAAAGATGAGTCACTGAACACAAGTCACACCATTGGCCTTAACCTCTAGAAACTCATTAAATATCACCTCCCTGGACCCTGTGAGTCTGGGATCCAAAACGGGCCTTCAGTTTGGTCAAGAGTCAAAGCTTAAAAGTATGGTTCCTTTCTACTATGATGCTGGCTTATTACTGAAAAGTTTTAGGAACTTTTCAACAACAACAACAACAACAACACACACACACACACACTCAAATGAGATAGACATTAAATATGGGTCCATGGTAGTAGATACAATATTTTGAGAAGTAGGTGAGAGATTTAACCCATGTAACAGTGACTAGGCAAGGCTATTTCTCTACCTTATATTAAGAGTTGACAATTTTAAGGACTGAGTAATCCAAATAATTTTAATATTTGACTCTGAAACTAATTATATGATTTTTATAATTTTACATTTATAGTTATGCTTTTATTCACCTTATAAGATTAATGGTTAGATTTTTCTGGGTATACCACAACTGAACAGTGGAAGGGATATAGCCAATTGAAAATTAAAATGTTCAAATAGAAAATACACAGAAATTATAATGATTTCTACTAGCTAAATCAATGGGTTAGAAATAAAGTTCTTATAGTTAGATCAGCCACTATCTTACAAAATGTGGCACTTAAAACCTCCTGAGGTAGGAAAAAAAAAAACACAAAGCCATTATCCAGATTTCAGCACACAAGGAACACAGAGCCCAAAAGAGCTTTGCCTAGGAACTCTCTTGGAACATGTACCCCTACTGAAATGGTCTCCATGAGGCCAACAATGGCACAAATGTAGGTACGAGGTACCTCACTGAGACAAAGAATTATAATGATGGGTGAGACATGGACCAGGGAGGCATTCATGATGATGACGGAGGACAGGTGCCTATACTTCCCTTATCACTGAGATCTTACTCTAGATCCCTGTGAACGCGCTGTCCCTATGGAAGCAGGCACCATCCCAACTGTGCTCTACTTCATCAACCTATTATATTTTCACAAAATAGACTTCATAAAAAGTGATCATACCTCATGTTCACATACATTAAAACTTTGACACATGAGTCTCTCAATTGTCGCAACTGCTAATGTTGGTAGATTCAGTTTCTAAAGAAATGTGGCGTTATCTTGAGTTAAAATGGGCAAAGGGCTTTAAATTTAATGGATGCTGGAAAAGTTTCAGGATAATAAAGGTTTGCTGGATAAATTAAAGCAAATCTGTCTAGGCATCTAAGACAGAGCTAATCTTTAAAAATATTTTATTATTTTATTTTCACTGTACTGTTGCTCTAGTTACATGGAATACAAACGATATGTTATTCAGACTTGGAGCACCACACACTGGGGTCTGTTGGTGGGGACTAGGGGAGGGACAGCAGGGGGTAAGGAGGTTGGGGGAGGGAAAACATGAGGAAAAATGCCAGATACAGGTGACAGGGGGGGATGGAGGCAGCAAACCACATTGCCATGTATGTACCTATGCAACAATCCTGCATGATCTGCACATGTACCCCAGAACCTAAAGTGCAATAAAATATATATTTTTAAAATTACAAAAATTTGTATAGGCAAACCATTTTCTTAAAGTTGATGAACAAATGTCAAAACCTTATTTTTTATATCCTTTATAATCTTGTCCCAATCCACTTAACAAAGCTTGGTTAGATCTCAGTGAAAATTATATTCTAGAGTTTTTTCTTCTCCCTGACATGAGGGCTAACTTAGTGTGGTACAGAATTTCAAGCAAATGAGGTGTACCAGCAGTATGACAATTTTAACATATTTTGAGGAAAACAAACAAAAATGAATATACAAACTTGCTGCTGCTTAGACCACTGTAGCTTCTAGGACCCAATTTCTTTTACTGATTTAAAAACAAAACAGAAAAAAAAAGTTTGTGCCTGAACAAAGAAATTGGGATCCTGTATTAGTTCATTTTTAAACTGTTACAAAGACACTACCTGAAACTGGGTAATTTATAAACCAAAGAGGCTTAATTGACTCACAGTTCCGCATGGCTGAGGAGGCTCAGGAAACTTAGAATCACGGCAGAAGGTGAAGAGGAAGCAAGATTTCTTCTTCACAGGCGGCAGGAGGGATAGAGTACAGGAGATACCGCCATTTTTAAAGCCATCAGATTTCCCGACAACTCCCTCGCTATCACGAGAGCAGCATGAGGGCAACTGCCCCATTATCCAATCACCTCCCACCAGATCCCTATAATTCGAGATGAGATTTGGGTGGGGCCATACAGCCAAATCACATCAGATCCCAATTTTATTTTTAAATATATATAATTTTGTATATTATACTATTTGTTTCAGTGAATAACTATTTTTTCTTCTCTTGAAATATTCTTCAAAATTAATTTCAAGGGCATCAAAGTAGTTGTTCATTAATACATATATTCATTATTTACAAAGTTCTCTTTTTTCTATAAAAACCATCTTTATATTTCAAATGTTTGTCAGTAATTTTACTTCTTTTTTAAAATTTGTTCCTAACTTAGCCTCAACTTGAACCTCATAATTTGTTTATTTACCACAGGATCTAGAAGAGGCATTACTTAATCAAAGAGTTTATTTTTAAGCTTATGATTTACATTTTAAATTTTGGTTTTTAGCAAAGTTGAACCAATTTACTGTTAAACTGGCAGAAGATAAGAGAGCTCACTTGCCAACTGCAGAGTTCTTAAAAGGGCTCTGGGTGCCTCTAGCATTTCTCATCTCCAATTCCTCTGCACTTCACAGACAACTTCCTAAACACAGTTACGATTACAGGCACTCGAGAAATTCTCGTGATTCTCTTATTATCCACAGAGTAAAATTCAAACCTCTGAGCACGCTATCAAAGTTCTCCACAAACTGGTTCCAACTTAGTTTTTTCTTCTTTCCCTCTCCTCCCCACCACTCACCCTCTAGCAGTTCCACTCCTGGCTACACTTACAATCACCTGGAGAGGTTGTAACAAACATATACACCTGGGTGCCGTTCCAGATTAATTAAGTAAGACTGGGAACTGGCTTTTTGGGTGATCGGTGCATCAGAATCTCAGAAATCACCACTAAAGAACTTACTCATGTAACCAAACACCATCTGTTCCCCATAAACCTATGGAACTAAAAATAAGTAAAAATAAATAAAAAATTCTCCACCAGAGTATTCTGATAGATAGCCAGGGTTGGAATCACTGTGAGTTAGCCTCTTCTTTCTTATAGCATGGTATGTAGAGAGACTGGGAGACTTGTCAAAAATGCAAAATCGTGGGTCTCATTTTAAGCATATTAACTCAGACATTAGAGGCCTGGAAACCAGGAATCTTCGGTGTAACAAATTTGCCAGTTCTACGATTTGAGGAGTAGGGCTTTAGCGAGAACAGACTATTTCCATTTTCTTAATGATGTGCTGCACTTCCTATCTTTAACATATGCCCTCTCCCCTTCATGCTTTAAGTTTACAAAGTCTGTTTTTCACCCTCCCTGAGACTTATCTTTGCCCCGCCACACCTTGCACACACACACACACACACACACACACACACAAATCATATATATATTTTTAATTCCCAGCTTAAATGTTCATTCTTCCAGCCAGGTTTAAATGTTTCTGAATTTTGTGCTTTCATTGTTCATTGTTTATGTCTTTGTACTCCTGTATACACCTGTCCAGCCCCGAACTGAACATAATCATGGGGATCTTAAGATCCACAAACAGAATTAAATTTTTCATGTGCAGATAGAATATCTGATTCACAAGAATATTTCCATAGTGTCTGGCAAGTTTTTCTACAAATAGTAGATAGATGAAAAATATGTTAAATGTTATAATCAAATAACTAAATCTTCCGAGGCTGCGCTCTCCTTGCTGATTAACTACCAAACACTGTTCCATAATACTTTTGGTGAACAGATGCAGTGCAAGAGAAAGTAGTATAGTTTGGGGTTTTCTTTTTTTCTGGAGGAGAAGGGTCTTTCTAAATAAATATTCAAATACCTAGTGATTTGCTAACTAAGCTCGCTCAGATTTGCTTTGCTAAATCAAGTATATTTTTGTCTACTCAATAGTTAATTATATGTGCTCTTAGTGAAAGGCTCTACCCAAGTTGTCAACCACTTATTTAGATGATTAGTTCTCTTTGATCATTTTGATATGTTAAGACATAGATAAAGGGAAAGAAAATGATTTAGAGTGTTTTGTTTCTCTAGTACATGAGCACAGGTGAGAGTTTAAAGTCTGACATTCCAAAGGGAAATCAAGTTTAGCAAATTCACAAACTCACATTTTAAAAGAATGAATTGGAGACCAATTTATGATGCTATCTCTCAACCCTCTGTCTCTCTGAAGGCCATGCTGAAATGAGAACTCTTTTACTAGGGTTTCTAAAAAAACTCCAAAGTTAGCCTTTCTAAATTGGTGCTTCTAAAGCACTAAATATCATTTGCATGGTATTTATTGTTTTTCCCTGCTCTGTCTCAAGAACATCTCAGATTCCTGTACACTTTATTACTCCCACCTGACTCTAAGCTCCTGAAATTAGGGAGCAGGTATTTTTCAGACTTACATTTCTTACAGTGCCTAATGATATTGCCTGGCACACCAAAGGCATCAATAAATCTGAGATAAATGAGTAAATAGTAACAGTAGATAAATGTTGCTGAATCCTAGCTAGAATGTAGAAGTTTTTCTTTAAATTTGCTTTATCCAAACCATAAGCTATCTTTCACTTCCAGAGGAATCATGTTATAGACAAGGGGAAGAATGACACTGTGATCATGGATAGGAATAGGAGATAATTTCCTCCTCTTTACCCAGGTAGACAGAATATGGAGGCTGCCGAGAGAAGATTTTAATTGTGTGCAAAATACTTAACTACTCTATATTGTAGTTTCCTCCTCTATAAATTGTAGAAAAGTTTCTATCTACTGTATAGGGTTACTGTTAAGAGTAGCTTGCTTAGTTACTGCATGTGAAAGTATCTAGTTCATGACACATGGTAAATAATAAATGGTGTTTAATTGTTTTAATCCTTTCTGTCTGGCTTACAGCAATGAAAAGGACATGATAAGTTTGTTTATTCAGAAGCATTTGGTTCTGAAAAATGAAACCAGGGCATAAAGTATATCAGTAATAGTAAGGTATACTGTTGGACACCAGTTAAAAGTATATGCTATGTATCAATGTGAGATAAGTTGAATTACAAAGGTAGATAAGTAAAATAATTGAAAAAAGACTTGGCATTCTAAGCATCTATTAAGGTTATGTGACTTATCAGTTGTTTGAACTTGAACTTGGATAGCTATTATAAACAGATCCCTCTGGGTAGAATAACACAAATGATTCTTTATCCAGATACATAGACACACAGAGAAGAGTCCTCTTGAGTCACCATCTGAGGGTAAATAACTTGCTAATAGTTGGCACATAAGGATTGTGGCACCTGGGCACTTACATGCTGAATGTCCATTGAGCAGAGAGTGTGCAGTTCTAATTACACATGACAATCAAAAACTGTCTGAATTGTATATTGCTTCTATTTCTATCTAGTCAGAGCTTACTCTTGACAGTTCAGAGTGTGATTGATGAATGACAAGAAAATAAGTTAAGTTGACTTTAAACCTTTCAGATAGCCATGTGACAATGAAGCTAAAATTTGGAGGAAGCAACCCAATAGCAACAAAATAAAAATGTTTTGAAAATGGAAAATTACACTGGGAAGATGGAATAAAGCTGTCAAACTATCCATGGTGATAAAAATTATTGCTTCTGAATGTATTGGTTTCAATCACACATCGTCTCTACTCGCCTTTTTTGACTTATAGAAATGATAGTTTGTATGTTTTTCAAGATAACAACAATTAGGCTTTGTTAAGATATTATCATTCTTTTGAAGAAAAAATAGCTTAGTTGATTTTTTATAGAGTTTATATATTTGTCATGATGAAATATCTTCTATTAGGTTTATACTGGAGAAATCTAGATATATGAAATAAAAGGAAAACAAAAAGCACACATGGTGGGAAAAGATTACCATTAAGCTTCTTTTGATAGGAGCAAAAAGTAGAAAGACATGTGATTATCAGAGAGATCAAAATGTGGAGTTATGATTTAGAAGAAGGGGGAAGCCATCAAAATTGTGATGCTCATGAAAATAGAAATCTTAAAAAAGAGATTTGGAAAAAGCAGTGCATAGTAACCAGACCTGGAGGAGAGTAAGCAAAGTGAGATGATAAAACTAGCAGAACTATGAAATAGCTTTTATTATTTATTCTGAGATTCAGGGAATCCAAGAAGGTGGTGGGAATCTGACCAGGTGAGTTAAAAATATTGTTCAAAATTTTATAGTACATCACTCTCATTTTCTGTGGCAATGGATTCTTTATATTTTGAGAACATAATTATAATAAAAAATATGTAAATGAAGTCAACAGAAAGTTGAGGTGAAACAGCACATCCTGGGGTTAGCCTTATCTTGGGGGATAGTTCTTGACCATGTTTGGGAAGAAATTGGGCTGTCAGTAAGGAACAGTTTCATGAAGAGGAAGACTCTTACCTGTGTATAAAAGACTAGTTTGAGTTTGGACCCTGAAAAGGGGCTCCTGGGTGGCAGTGCCTCAAAAATTCTCCTACTGACTTCGATCAGTAGTAGCTGTGTTAGGTAACAAATCACACTGTTGCATGTCCCCATGTTCTCTCTTGCTTAATCCATCAATGGAAATTGGAAATAAATGCTAGAAGTCACTCTGGACTTGGTGAAGGCACAAGCTTTGCCTCCTAGCACTTTACAGAGGGGAAGTAAGTAGGGAGGACTTTGTAAAATCAGTATCTTTTTAACTTTATAAAGTAGATGTATCATAATGGCTTATGGTTTCACACTTTTAGCTGAATTTGTCTCTACTGTGGGTAGAGACCCTTATAATCCAAATAAAGAAGTAGGACTATGAAAGAGGTAGTGTAAATCAAGAACCCTAAGGCACATTAAAGTGAGTAAAAAGACTTAGTACAGAATAGAATTGGAGTATATAACTTAGAAGAAACATGAAATAAGACCAAGGATTTTGGCCTGGACACTGAGAGGAAAAAAAGTGTTAATTTAGAAAGAAGTGGGGTATTTGTAAAGGGAAACATATTTAATAAGGAAACTGATTGTTTAAATGTTTTCATTTTAAATTTGAAAAGACACAGTTACATTCAAGGAGAGAAGAGTTGTGAATAAGTGACTGGAGATAATAATTTGAGAATTTTCTGTGCAAAAATAATCTGGAATGGGAACTCTGTTCTTTCTCAACCTCAATTAACTAGTTGTGTCTACCTTGAGCCTCAGATTGAAAAAGATTTTTAGTCTACAGCTAAGCTCAGCAGGAAAGCCCCGTGATCAATTATCAATATCAATCATGCAATCTAGTGGCAAGAGTGACATTAATGATCACTTACCTGCCCTCACAAGGGAGACATGTAGATGGTGCTGAGCTAACTAGGCAAAAAAGTAGAGTGAGAGATCCATCCACATCATGAGTGTTGAGCCTCCGTATTTTCCAGAGTTGGGTATGAGAAGGTATTATTGGGTTAGAACACATAAAGAGATTTGGAAGGAAATCCAAGAAAGTGCAGTATCATAGAAACCAGGAGAGGAGAGGAGGACATAACAAAGGCTGTGGTCAACATGGACATATTCTTCCAGCAAAGCTGTACGAAGAATGAGAGACAGATAATACCTAGACTGGACAATGACATGATTTGGCACCAGGTCTTACATCTTGGTAAAAATTGCATTGCTTCAGGAAGTGACAAAGTGAATCACAGTGAGGAAGCATAGACCATTTTTATGTATTACACAATTAAAGAATTATTAAGTCACCTCTCTGCCTCCATTTGTTTGGATAATTTATTATTGTATTGTCATTAAAATCAGATCATTAGTTTGGATAATACAGACCTCAGGGGGAAAAAAATTACTCTTAGGTTTAACTGTTAAAAATTGAATAAACGTGTTTTCTAAACTTGTTGTTTAAAACTATTGTTTAGAACTCATGTGGAGGCAACTTTAAGAGATGGATCTCTTAAGAGAGAAGTTTAAGAGGTGCATCTCTGAAATTGACATTAAGTAAGCCAGATCTTACTATAGAAATGTCTTATCATATATTCACCATTACATAGATTCAGATATGTGTTCTTATATTCTTCAGTTAGTGTCTAAGTAGAACAGGGGCGTTCTACAACCATACTTTTTATTTATCAAAATGAAAAAGATGTCCAGATTCTCACCATCTGTCTGACTTACAAATGCACCTGACTAAAAATAAACCATTCGGGAATAAGCCATTCACACTTCCTCTGCAGTGACTGAAGTGTTTGTTGAGCTATCCGTATTAAATTAAGAAACTTGGTGCTCTGGTCCTTTAATGGCGGTGACATTCTGACTCACAGATGCCCTAGGGAAGTCAGAACACCGGACAGCTGAGAACACCAGCGGACTGGCAGTTGGGAGCCTGATGGAGGACAAGAAGGGCCTCGAGGACAGGTACATGACAGAAGCACAGGAAAAAAGAAAAAAAGAAAAATGGCAAGTTGACCTGGAAAAAAAAATGGGGAGATTTGTAAGAGAGTAAGTTAAAGTAGCAGAATACTTTTATGTAGCCCTTACAACAAGAAGGAAAAAAAAAATAAAAGGGAAATAAAGAATCATTTCTGAGATTTGTTGATAGGAGAAAAACCAAAGAATCCAAACTTTTCACCTGAAATGTTTACTGTTATTATCCAAGCAGCATTATTAACTAGTAGTGTCCTGACTAAAGATTACATAAGCTAATTAGGACTTAGAAAGCCATGGATTTTTAAAAAGATGTTATAGACCAGTTAAATTTATAAAAGAAGTTGGAAGAATTAACATAAAAATACCATTTTTTAAAATTTGGCTTATAAAGAACAATGTATAATCATCATTACATGACATTTACAAAGTTTTTCCTAGGATTTGATTTAGCTCTTTCATTGCAAACTTCAAAAAAAAATCTGTGGTTTGAGTCTTGCTTTAACATTATCTTTCATTTCAAAGACTTTGTTTCCTGATAAAACTGGTAAAAGATTAGGATTTTGCTAGTCAGTAACATTTGACAAACTGTGATTTATTCTTTTTTCTTTTTTTTTGTCAGAAGAAATAAAAACAAGAGTTCATCACTAAAGAGGTAGCCTGACAGCGTAAATATCATGATTAGCTAAAAACTGGAATCATCTGGAAAAATAAATAAGACTCATCATGTCCTTTTCCGTCCATAACCAGAAGGGTAGCAAAAGGCCTTTGCCACTGGAGCCTCTTCTTTTGCCCCAAGTTCCACGTAGCAATTACCTGCACTTTCAAGAGGAGAAACAACGACTACACCTAAAGAAATTCCTTCTTCATAGGATGTTTCTAGTGGCCAAGATACAAGCAAATGTAGATAAAAAAGATATTGCTGACTACTATGAGCAAGTGTTTCAGTCAGTTTTGAAACATCATCTAGGAGAAGCAGTGACAGGATTACTGCTCCTATATCCCACTTCCATTCTGCATATCCTTGAGTCCTCCAGTGGCACTCTCTACCAAGTTCTTTTAGATTACATTGGCCGTGAAAAAGATGAAACAAAATTTTTTATTCAAAAAATGAAAATTATAGTCATTTCTCATAACATCCCAACTAGGCTTTTTATGCAATGGCATGTTTCAGTGATAAAAGTGCCAGTTATGTATCTCAATGATGTGACACAATCACAGACCCTAAAGAGGTCATCACAGAGTTTCTCACACAAACTCATAAACTCTCAATTCACCTTTGTAAGACTATTAAAGTGGGCACTAAAGGACCAGGTGATAACTTACACCAAGCTGCAGCTGACCTACTCCTCCCAGAACAAATCATAAAGTGCCTGTGCAAATCCGAAGAATTCATGGACCCAGCAACATTTATAAACATGTATAATAGACCCATACACATCACTCTGGATTCTGAGGTGGTGTGGCCTGCTCCTTCACCTTTCTAGGATTGAGAGGGATAACGTGCTCATGTCTCTTAAGGAATTTGTACTACTTAAATAGAAAGAAAACATTTTTAAAGTTACTTGTCTCTTTTAAAAGAAAAGAAACAGAACATTGCAATATACACAAAGGTAATATAATAATCTTTACAGAGTATGTTCAGCTAAACTTTTAAAATGTATCTATTCATTGCAATATTAAGTTCAATACATTATTTTAATAGGTAGATGGGTTTAATAAGTTTATCATAAGTTCTCAAATGTCAACATCATTTTCATGAAATGACACTTTTTAGAAGAAAACTATGCATGAGTATGCATGAAAAAAGACAAATGGAATTCAGATTATCATTCAATCACTCAACCGTTAATGAATAGTCACTATGTAGTATGACTGTACGTAGCAGAAGTACAGTATTCTGAGGGTACAAAATTGAGAAGAAAGATCCCACTCTTGAGTTCCTTGCAATCTAAGTTAGAGGCAAGTACATGTAGAAGTAGTTATGGTAGGATATATAATATAATATAGTGTAATATAATATATTATCATAGTAGCAGTATATAGGAAGGGGTTTGACAGCACAAGTGAAGGGATAATCATTGTATAATTCCTGCCTTCAGAAAGCAAAATCTAATTATTGAAAATATTTCCAAAGCTCACATATTCTGGACTATATAATCAAGAATATTGAGACCATTATAAAGCTACAGAAAACAATAGCAATTTGGAATGACAAGAAAATACATTATCAGATGGCATTGTGCTACCCCATGCAACATCATTTATTGAACATCCCTTTATGTTACAGACATTTGCCAGGCACTAAGGGATATGGCAGAGTACACAGAAAACATTATCTGCCCACTATTAAAAGTTACTTCTGAATGATTTTATGTAAAATAAGCAGTCTGGTTATTTTCTCAATTCACTTTCTAAAAGCAACTAATTATATACAATTTCTATGTGACCAACTTCAAGTTGATCCCTTCTTTTATCCAGATGAATATTTTTTGCATTGTTTAAAAGTTTTTAGCTTGTTTAAGCAATTAATTGACATCAATATTTTGAATGCTGCAATGATATTTGTCCTAAATCACCTTAATATCTTTTGGAACAGATTTTGTATTTAGTGGAGAAAATATTTATCATTATAGTTTTATTTTTTATTATTTATTTCATTTTTAGTATCTTTGGGGAAAAACCCATCTCAGTGTGCACCTCAAATTTTTCATTTGCAGAAAATTTTGTTCTGCATATGAAACTGCTGACCAAATTTTATGTAACAAACAAAATATATATAACAAACAAAAATGATATGCATCATTATTACAAAAAAGAATCAAATGTTAGGAAAGACCATTCTTTTTCCAAATTTTGTAATATATCATTAATTAGAATGATATTTTTCACTTTTAGCTGAACTTGAAGTTTCTTTCAAGTTAGTAACAGAAAAAAATGTTTTAGATAAAATGAGAATTCTTCTAGCTAAGAAAGAGTATGTAACTTTCAAAAGTTATATCAATTTAGGAAAAAAACACTTAATATTAGTAAGCAATATGCTCTCTACTTTTTGAACTGTGAAAAAGACACAGGGGCCCAACAGCAGTAAATGATTAGTGATAAAACTACTAGAAATGTAAGTAAATATTTTCCCAGCAAAAAAGGAATAGAGAAAACATTTATCAAAGATACAAGCTTTGGTCTAGGATTAGAATGAATATGAAAAGTGGTTTGGGAGGTTGAAGACCAGCGTATATAACAGAATAAGCAGAGAAAGGAAGGAGAAAATGAATAAGAAATGTTTACTGACTCAGATAGAACTTCTTTAGCAGGGTGAATTTTGTTTGGAAACAATATTTTCTGAAGTTAGCTAGTGAATAGAAGTTCAGAGTTTTTGATAAAAATTATATATTTATAAACAAGAATATATGGCATATTTTATTTCCTAAAAATGGTTACTGCAATGTATCCAATCCCACATGCCCTTCTTACAACATGAGCTTGATATTTCTCCCATTGTGTAGTGGCTTCTAACTCTCTTCCCTTGAATGCAGGCAAACCTCCTCTGTAACTGTCTCAACCGATAAAATACAAAAGAAGTGATTCCATGTGATCTTGAAGGCTAGGTCATAAAAATGCTATGCACTTTGCCTTGCTCACTTTAATGCTAGCTCCTGGAATCCAAACACTATGCTGTGAGCAATCCAGCGATTTCAGACAACAACCAAGCTGAGGTCGCAGCCAACAGCCCTCATCATCCACTAGACATGTGAGTGAGTGAGACATCAGGTGATGCCAGACCCCAGGCTTCCAGTTAACCTGGGAAGCCAGTTCAGCTGACACTGTGTAGAGAAAAGATGAGCTGTTTTCACTGAGTCCTGCCCAACTTAGAGTTCTGTGAACGTTAGTGATTATTGTTAACTTCAGCCACTAAGGTTTGGGTGAATGATTATACAGCAGTATGGAACAATAATATATATGTGATGGGAAAACAACATATATGTATATAAACTCTTTGTGTCATGTATTATTCATTAACATATGTACTAAAATTTATTGGCTATCTACTGGTAAAAATGTACTAGTAGACCAATCACTGTGCTTGTCACTGTATGTACAAGTAGCAACAAGATGTGTATTCACCACACTGCCTGGCATAGATTTTTAATGGGTCTATAATACTTTCTGGTGTCAGAAATGCCAGTAGAAACCTAATTCACTAAGCCAAAAAGAGAATTATTAACAATCTTAATCATTTTTGGAAGAAGTTATAGAATCTCTCTCAAGGATAATATTGCTTGTTTACTTAGTATATCATAATTCTAAAGAATTCATAAAGCCTCAACTATGAAAATAACTGGAAAATAAACATAATGTGGCTAGAAATAATTCCGGTTACTTATTTAGTTACTTGTTCATTTTTGTGAACACAGTAGAATGAATGTATTCAAATAAATGTATCCCATATAGGAGTCACTTTGGGAAGATTTATATTTGTCCTGTAAACAACACCATTGCTGAAAACATTTTGTGGCCATATGGCAGTTGGATAAAGGAGGTTTATAAATCAAAGGGAGCTTAAATATTTTACTTACATCTAATTTTTGATCTCCAAATTATTGTTATACTCCAACTTAATTAGTAACTTTAAGATTTGATCTCCATTCATAAATTTTTTTTAAAATTTATACTCTCAAGGACAGATCTGCTATCACAGAACATACTAAAAAGAGTGTGAAAATGCTTCTAAGAGGAAGCACAAATTGTTTTCAGTAACAAATGAGTTATTGAGATACTTATATAGGTCACTAATACAATGTATTTAAATCGGACTCATTTAGCTGTGTATATTTGGGTATATTTGATAAAATCTAGAAAACTTATATTTATACCTTACAAATTTAGTTTAACAAAATCCAAAAATGTGAACTTTTAAGCCTTAGTATTACTCATAAGGTAATTCTTAAATCAATGAAAGTTATAATAGGATGAAGATACACGCACATGTATGTTCATTGCAGCCCTATTCACAATAACAAAGACATGGAATCAGCCCAAATGCCCATCAATGATAGACTAGGTGAAGAAAATGTGCTACATATATGCCATGGAATACTATAAATATATACTATAAGTAAAAATGAAAAAGATCATGTCTTTTGCAGGAACATGGATGGAACTGGAGGCCATTATCCTTAGCAAATTAACACAGGAACAGAAAACTTAATACCCATGTTCTCACTTATAAGTGGGAGCTGAACAATGAGAACACATAGACATAGGGAGGGAAACAACACACACTGGGGCTTGTCAGGGGTGCAAGGAGAGGGAGAGCATCAGGATAAATAACTAATGCATGTGGGGCTTGATACCTAGAGGAGGGGAAGACAGGTGCAGCAAACCACCATGGCATACATTTACCTATGTAATAAACCTTCACGTCCTGTACATGTACCCAGAACTTAAAATAAAATTTAAAAGAAATAAAGTTATAGTTGCCTTACAATAAAACTTTAAATAAGAGTACAGAACTTAACCCTAACAGAAAAAAATAATATTTAACAGTGTGAACATATATTTAATATTCATATAGCAATGAACATTACTCATATAAAGCCAATGATCATATAACATTCAAATGGTGTGTCCAGCAGCATTCTAATTCTTTTCATTTTATATGGATACTTGACAACAGACTGCCCTGTTGATGATCCTATGCTTGTTTTGGAGTTGACATTCGGAAAGGTTATTGATTTCTTGAAGAACAACTTAAATATTATTTGAAAGGAAAAACTCTTCCAGGGTGAATTCTAACATTCTACTATTATCACTTTAATAAAAAAGCATCTGGATCCCTTTCTGGAGCCTTACTGCTTAATACAAATAGAATTTTACATCCAGTGACTGTATCATAACTCTACGAACACAAAACCACATTTCACTCAAGTTAAACCTATCACTAGCAGTAGAATATCCCCAACTTCCACAAGAAAGTGGAAGTGAAACAGCCTGTCACCAACCTCCCATAGCCAAGTACTTTCAAATCATTTTATATTGTATTAAGTAATTTAATACAGAATTAAAGTTCTCCCCCTTGTGGCCAGTTACTTAAATTTCCTGATTATCTGTGGACAAGATGTATGCAGTAAATACAGTGCACAGATTTTAACAGCATACAGAGAGAACCCAAAAAGTAACTTTCAAATATCTATTTGACTCTTCTTATTCCACAGGTAAAGATTCTGAGACCTAAACATTAGGGTGTTTTGCCAGTGGTAAAGGAAGTATAGCAGTATACTGGTAAAACAATGTAACAGCAGTAACTCATTAATAAAAGCAAGATAACAGTATTCTCCCATTTAGGGCCTTGTGATCATTACCTTCACCACGTTAATTATGCAAACCCTTATTCCTCTATGAGTAAGCAACTTTAAGCAAATTATACCTGTCTACTCACCTTATCTCAGTAGTTTAGAATTTTTAATTGTTACAGGCAGTTTATATCTGAGAAAAATTTTATATTAGCTGGCCTAATGTTGAGTTGCTATATAAAAAAACTAATTATTATTACCATTCTCTGTCTTTTCTTATTTTTTTTGAAAGACAAAGTTCAATACCTTTTATTTTGGTTATTTGTTTTGTTGTTAATTTCTAACAATGGTTAGGCTTTGGATTCATTAAAATACTTTTGCTGGTATATTTCTGTATAGGCAGAAACCTAAAAGAGATTTTCCATATAATTTAGACCAAATATATTTTATTTAAGCATAGTAGCTATAAATTTCAAATTAAAAAGAAATCGTTTTAACTGAATGTGAATATTTATAGAATCAGTTCACCTGTAATTTCAGTTGAAAAGATCCCCAAAGAGGATAGGAAGAGAATAATAGTATTGTCGAGGCATTCTTCTCTTTCCCTGATCACCCTAGTTGCATGCTTCTCTAATCCATTCTAATTCATGCCATGACCTCAACTACCACCTAAGAGATAATTACTACAAATACATATTTATATCTTCATTAATTCATTTAACAAATATGTATTGTACAGCTATGTTGTTTGCATTGCTGCCTAGGCCCTGAAGATACAATGATAAAAAAGACAAGGCCCCTGTTTGCAGTGAGCATGTACTCTAGAAGAGGATACAAAAACAAACAAACAGAGAAAACTATTTCAGATGGTTTCGTGTACTGTGAAAAACGTTATAATGTTGATGTGACTAATGGGTGTGGTTTACATTTGTGGTCAGTGAAGACTTCTCAAACTGAGACCTGAGTGAAAAGAGGTGGCATGGTAATGGTCAGAACATTCTACATGGCAGAACAATAAGTGCAAAGGCACCGGGGGAGGAACGAGCTTGGTGTGTTGAAGGATAGAATACCAGAGTGACCAGAGTACCGGAACCAAGAGGGGAATGAGGTTGGTGAGAGTGGCCAGGTATACACTATGCAGGGCCTTGTGGCTGTGATTATGGGGTATGGACTTAATTCTACGTGTTTTCTTCACTACGGCACCAAATCCCACCTGGGCTCCAGTCCTCACCGAGGACTTTCTCAGGAAGTCCCACTGGAGCCCTACAGGCATCTCCATCTCCACATGCGCTGGATGAATGTGTCATTCCCTGCCACCACTATTCCTTCAACCTACCCCTCCCCATATCTTCCTTGTGGCTATAAAATGAACCACTCTTCAAACAGCTGCTGAGTCAGAAATTCAAAAATTATCCTAGATTCCGGTCTTTCTTTTTATTATTGACAGCCAATCAATCCAATCCGCATCTATTTTCCACAGTATTCACATTGTTTGATCTTGTTTCTGTGCCCTGCTTAGGGATTTTCCTCACTCCAATTCCCTTTTCCTACTCTCTCTTCTCAGTCTATATCATGTTTCTATCAAACATAAAGGCAGTATAGCGTAAGGTTTAATCAAGAGAGCCACTCTGGTGTCAAAGTGCTGAATTGAAACCAGGTTCTACAACTTTGTAGAAGGGTAATTTGTTTCTTCACCTTTCTGTACCTCAGTTTCCTCATCTGCATAATGAGAGTGATAGCAGGATCTACATTTTATGATTAGTTATTGATGTTAACCCACGAAACAATGGTGTAAACATCCCATCATACAGTGACATCTTTGAAGAAGAATGTTAAAATACTTCATTACAGAATTCACAGTTTGAAACAGTTAAATTCACTACAATATAACCATGCAAACCTCATCTTTTAAGTAATATTCTCAGATTCATCTTTCACATATATATGTAAACTCCTAGTAATAAGGCCTTTAAACTCAATGGGAAGGAACATCTTTAAACAATTGTGCATAAACACTTATTCACAGAGTTCACTATTTGGTTAACAGTTAAATTCACAGTAATTTGAGTATAGTCAGCACTCAATGAATATTATTCCCCTGATTAAAATTCTTCAATGGGTTCCATTTCACATCAGGAAAAAAAGCAAAATTCTATAATAAATTCTGCAAAGCTTTGATTCTCGATCTGTGCTTACTTTGAAACCCAGACTCACCTTATGGTTTTCTCTTCTTTCTTCTCCTTTCTCATTCTCCTTTCTCACACTTTGTTCTCTAACAATTCCATATTATTTCCATGCTCTTTGACTTCATCACCCTTCCTCACTTCTCTTAGCAAAATTCTGCTTATCAATCAAATTATATCCTCTGTGAAGACTGGCAAACTCAAAAAACGTTTTTCCGTCCTCACTGTACATGGTACTCAACTACATTCTAGCAGTTCTGCTGCCATGCTGCTGTTTGTGTGCACACTTATCTTCTTGCCAGCAACTTGTAAACAATTGCCATGGCCTTTTATTTTCATTTGTATCTTTAGTGCCTTGTCACAAAAATGAATCACTTAAAATATCTGTAAAAACTAACCCATGGCTGGGCGTGATGGCTCACGCCTGTAATCCCAGCACTTTGGGAGGCCAAGGTGGGCGGATCACCTGAGGTCAGGAGTTCAAGACCAGCCTGGCCAACATGGAGAAACCCCCTCTCTACTAAAAATACAAAAATTAGCCATGTATTGTGGTGGTTGTCTATAATCCCTGCTACTCAGGAGGCTGAGGAAAAAGAATCGCTTGAACCCAAGAGCCAGAGGTTGCAGAGAGCCAAGATCATGCCATTGCACTGCAGCCTGGGTGACAGAGAGGGAGTCCTTCAGGAAAAAAAAAAAAAAACTAATCCATAAGATTAATTTTATTTTTATCAAAAGTGTTATGCAATCTCATAAACAGGCCATTATCAATATTTCTGTTATATAAATGGAAATCCAACAATTTTTATTCAAATTGTCAAAAAGAAAATTGTTCTTTCCTGGTTAGATAACTCTAGTATTGATATATTTAGATGAGGTATAGGTCATATAAATTATATTAAATCTTATTCTTTGTTGAAATAGATAGGTGCTAACAGTATTTTCTGATATAAGTGAGCAACTTCTAGGAAAGAAAATAAAAGCAATTTGATAAATTAAAATAAATTAAACTAAGGAGGAATTATCCCAAAGATTATTCTTAGCCTGAAATCTCCTACATCTCCTCTTAATCTCATATCTGCATTCAGTAAGAGAAAAATAAATCAGCAGTGGTTATTGAGCTTAATTTCTTCCCTTAGTCAAATAAAAGTCATTCAAACATTAATCCAAGAATTATTTATTGATTGCCCACTATATGCACAGTCATATGCTAGGGACTATGGAAGACACAAGCACATAAAAGGCTCTCTATAGCCTCCCCCAAATTCACGGGTATAGTGTCTACTCTATTTGCAATGAAAATTTAGGTGCCAAAGTGTCCTTTGTTACTAAATTGAAATACCTTGTCCACTATTTCTTTTAATTGGTACTGGGAGTATATGACAAATATTACATTTTATTCTCTCTCTGCATTTAGTTATTCAGCAAGGATGAACTGAAAAATGGTGTCAGGCACTTTGCCAGGCATCAGCAGGGGTGCAATCATAACCAAAATAAGATAATTTCTACCTTAGAGAGCACACAGGATCGTTCTCCCTCCACCCCAGACACATAAAAGGAAATAAAATAATTATAATAATTGTTGTCATCCTGGATGTACAAGTTACAATGGTTTCCTGACTTCACCTAATTTAGAGCATCAGGGGATGCCTCTGAGAGAACAAAGATACAGGGATTTCTGAAAGTTAAATAGAAGTGAGCCAAATAAAAGACAAGGAGTAGGAGGGGAGTGTTCCTGGCACAAGAGATTTTATATACGTGTCTATATATGTATGTATTCTAGCAGAGAGATTTTCTAAAATCTGAAGGCAAGAAGATCCATATTGTGTTAGAAGAACTGAAAGAATTTCTACAAGGCAGGGCCTCAAGTACAAAGAGGAGTCATGAGAGATGAGGCTGGATAGCAAGGCATGGGACCAGATAATGCAAATATTTAAAGTGACATAAAGAACTATCATGACCTCATCTTAATAGAAATGAAAAGCAGTTTTATCAGAGAAATACTATGGTTAGATATGCATTACAGAAGGACCACTTTGAATTGTGGGAAACAGATCGGATGAGAACAAGGTAACTAGACTGCATAGATACACCTTAAGGGAAGAAGCTATTACAACAAGGAAAGAGATAATGGAAGTATGTACAAAGGCAGACTCCTATAATGTCCTGTAATGAAGAGAAAGAGGTGGAAAGACTCAAGAGAGGTGTTGGTATCCACACAATATCATGGTATTTGTCTGAAAGTAAACAGTGTGAATAAGAGGAAAGAGTCAAGGATGAAGTACTAGGCAGGTGAAGAAGCCATTCCCTAATATCAAGAATATGGGAGGTGCAGCAGTTTGGGTTTTGCAGGGAGTGAGATGAGGTTTGTCATTTTGAACATGCTGAATTTGAGGTGTCTGAGAATCATCAACATTATACTACCCAACACAAAGTTTGATATATTTCCCTGAAGCTCCTAGGTAGATCTGATAAGAACATGAAGATCTGGAAATCAATTTCTAGATAATGACTGAGACTTCAGGAACGGTGCTATCTATTACCCACACAAATATATAGAATAAGCAGAGAAGAAAGCCTCATTCTAAACTCTGAGAAATGCTTATGGCAAAAAAATAAAATAAAAATAAAAACAGAAAAACAGAAAAAGAGCGACCTACAAAGAAATCTAAGATGACATAATTTAAATTGCCCAGAAGCAGAAAAAGAAAAGCAGAAAAAGAAAAGAACATGCCCTAAAGAGGAGAATACTCAACAACATCAAGTTCTGCCTCAAAGTCGAGAAAGAAAGAAATGTAAAAGCAAGTTTAATAACAAGAAGGTCATTGGTGACTTGGAGAGAGTGACCTATGCAAGGTAGTAGAGGCAGAAGCAGGATTCAGGAGGTTGGTGGGCGAGAGTCTGGTGAGGAAATAGAATAAATACAGACAGTATTTCCAAAAGCTTGGCCATTGGCAGTGAATGTGCAGATTATATTTAAAAATATAAAGGTCACTTTCAGGATTCTAAAGTTTTTAGTAAAAGGAAGATCACCTCTTTATTCTGGTTTCCAGGAAGTTTGTTTCTGTCCTTTCATGTGAGATACAATGTCCAGTCGTGGCCCCAGGGGGAAAGGGCTCTATCCGGTTTTGAATGGCAGTGTATAGTAATCTTGGACTTTAAAGGTCCCCGAATGACTATGTACACAGCGCAGCAACAGAATGGTTTCTTCTAAGTAAACATTTGTTTAGATAAATAATTGCACTAATCTCTAGAAGAAACCTAGCTGTGCAGAAAGTGAGTTTAGAATATGTGTGAGCTCTAATGTTACAGCTTAAGCCTTGGGCTAACCCACTGCTATTTCCGTGGTCAAACTTTTACAGGTAATTGCAGATTATCTCATGTGTTCTATACACTTTATGGATCAACCACATTGTATTTATAAATTTTGCTCTGAAATTTGGCCCTTATCCAGGTCACTTTTTTTTGCCCCGTTAGGGCATGCTAGCAAATTACAAATTATAATCAAATCTCAATTTTCCAAACTAATGACTTTAAAGAACAATAATGCATGATCCAAAATGATGGTGAATTAATGAACCATTTATCTCTGTAATGTATATTCATTAATGTATATTCATTAAATTCATAATGTATATTCATTAAACTTGGCTATAAATACATCTTATATGACATTCATAACAAAATGATAAAGCATTTCAACCAAAATGACGCAAAGGGCCTTGGAAATTTTTCCAACTTCTCTGTTCCCATTTCCTACTACATTCTACTGAGTATATCACTTTCATGTTGCGGTAACTTCTTAAAATAAACTAACATATCATCTTTTTTAGGCCAGAAGAGGCAATGAAGTTCAATCTACTCTTCGAACCATTCTCATGTTTCTCTTTCCAAGTTTCTCTGAACATTTGTACTCATAAAGTGAAGACAGTAGCACAACAAATCCATTTACCCGTCACTCACCTTGACAATGATCAGCATCTCTTTTCAAAATGTACTATTTGTTTATGAAATGTGACTATCACATCTCTAAGACATTATGTGCGAAGACATCACACTAAGGGAGCTTTTAATACTGTCCATTCCAGCCCAGTGTCTCAGTGAGGAAAATGAATCATGTAGAGATGCGCCCAAAGCCACAGTGCTATCGATAGGAGTGTGGAAGCCAGATGCAGTTCCCATCGTTCTCATTCTCCCTGTGAAATCAGGACTACACTTCTACTGACTTATTTTTGGTACAGAATTTTTCCCCCAAATCCAAATATTACTGTTACATTCTACAGTTTTACAAGGCACAAACGACATGCAGAAACTTGAAGCACTTATAAGTCTGCCACTTTAGCCACGTGGCTACTGGGTTGAATTTTTGGGGTGAGGGAGCTGAATGACAGACTGTAAGAGACAAAGTTTTGAATTTTTTTTTTAACCAGGATATCTATGAATGTACTCAATATTGTCTTTTAATGGGATGATTTCCACTGTTTCTATACTCCTTTTACCATATAAAGGGAAGGTAATTATCAGTTTGACATTTGTACTTTTGGCCTTTTCATGAAAGTGCCAGTGTTTCTGTACCTGAAGAAATGTTTGGGGATCTCACGTAATTAAGTTGAGATAAGTATGATGTTTCCCCCAAGAGTCCTCTTGTACACAAATGCTTCTTTGTGGGATAATTCTTAGGAAGAGCACTCACCCATGCCTGCTGCTAAAGATGCTTACACAGAGTACTGTACCATTTTCAGAGGAGCTGGAAAACCACAGCCAAGCTACTTCTACTCACAGAAGCACCGTTTCTTATCTCTCACACTACCTTGTTCTTCCTGCTAATATTAACCAAGTGATGGTTGCATAAACATAAGTAGTTTACAAATGACAATAAGGCAATGTTTTCCCACTATGTGTTCAAGAGAAGCACCAAAATATCTCTTTGATGAAGAAGACTTCCAGTTGATTAATGGAAATAAAATACTTGTATAAATAGAATTACATACTGTACTTATTTGAAATATAATTATAGAGAGATGGAGATATTAGTGTGTATAGATACACATGAATATATGTACATATATGTGTATATATAACTATATTAAACTAAATAAACCAATTAAGATTCATAAAATGCCTCCCAATCAAGTGGAAGAACAGCGATTTAATTATCAGTGTTTAACGGTGCTGTACAAAAAAGGCTTTGTGTAAATAATGCAGATCATTTCTATTAATTATATCCTCCCTGCCCCTCCTCTGATCTCCTTCGGATAGAGCCGCACATGGACTTTTCTCAGAGTGTCTCTTTCCATAGCTCCCTGGGTAGAATAGAGATGTGTTACCCTGTTACCATCTCCTCTCCAACCCAATCCCTTTTTCTCTCCTCTCTTGCTCTATTAACACACACACACACACACACACACACACACACACACACACACACACACAAAAGCCGGAATAGTCACTACTTACAAATGAATGTAGAAAGCCCATTTGTAAGGCGGCAAATTACGAAGCTAAAGTAAGAAGCAGAGATGAGATATTTGGAAATCGACAATAAACAGTCACCTCAGCTCCCAATTTCCTTTCCCATCCTGGCCAGGGCCTGGAGACATTTTCTACCCCTAAGTCTACTCAATCAATTAATTCTTTTTTTGCTTAAGTCACTTAAAGTGTTGCAAGGTTTTTAGTCTCTTGAAGGAAATAAGAGCCTGAATAACCCGAGGATTTTTCAAAGCAACCTAGTCACACATAGCAGAAAGAATCCTAGGTTTCCCATTTGAAGATCTGTGTTCAAATCTCAGATTTTCTACTAGCTAACGATGACCTTGAGTAGGTTGTTTAGCCTCTGGGCCTCAGTTTTGTTGCCTATAAATTGAATGAACACATAAATATTAAATAAAATAAATGATATAAGAAAATAATCAGCAACTTCATAAATGCTTGTTGAATTAAGCCACGTTTGGCATATCGTCTGCTGGTTCATGCTTTCATAATGCAGTTACGATGATCAGCTTTGTGACAAGGACATAAAAGGGTTTGAATTCTGACCAGCAGCCCTGGGAGACCTCAGGAATGTCAGGCCAATTAGTCAAGCTGCTGATCTGTAATGTCTCTGCAACAAGGAGTAAGTAGGCTGAGGATATTCTAGAATATGTCTTAGCAAGACAAAGCCTAGGGTAAGTCCTTAAGCAGGCTCTGCTGCTGCTCTTAATATCCTCAGGAAGAATATGAGCTACACTTCGATAAATGCTTAAAAACCAATTCAGATAACCACACCCTGATCATTTAATTAACTTTTATTAGTATGCATTATGGAAACCCTACTTATATTCTTCAATCATAATGTGAATATCAGAAAATTACTCAACTATTTCAATTAAATGGCTTAATATACATATGAAGGATTTTTTATTATTATTTTAAAGAACTCAAATTCTAAGATTAAAAAAGACTTGTGTCGGTTTTATGGGGTTTTGTTTCCATTACGTGTTTCTAACAAGAAATTGGTTGCTTAACTATATGTGCCTAAAAGGACGAGATAATAATACTACTGTGCCTTGTTACCTGATGTGTAAATTAGCTTTTAATATTCATACCTATGAACAGAATTAGTATATGATAAAATAAGTAAAAGTGCATAATGATAAGGGAAGCAAAATACATATTTTTATTTTTTTCCTATGAAGAAAGCTAACTTAGGGCTTTCAAATTATATCATTATTTGCAGTTTACATGAGGTAATATTATTGAAAAATATGTGCTTCACTTTTGAATTGTTGCACACTTTTGGTGTCTTTGGGTTCTCAGAAAGTGTCTTTATAGTTTTTTGTAATTGTCAGTTAGAGTCTTTCCCATTAGGCCACGTGCAATGGCTTATGCCTGTAATCTGAGCATTTTGGGAGGCTGAAGTGGGAGGATCACTTTAGCCCAGGATGTTTGAGACCAGTGTGGGCAATATGGTGAGAACCCTTCTCTACAAACAATAAAAAGATTAGAAAGGCATGGTGGTGCACCTCAGGAGGCTGAGGTGGGAGGATCACTTGAGTCCTGGAAGGTCAAGGCTGCAGTGAGCCATGATCATGCCACCGGAACTCCCTCCTGGGTGACAGAGTAAGATCCTCTCTCAAAAAAAAAAAAAAAAAAAAAAAGACAAAGAGTCTTTACCATTAATTTCTTACTAAAAAGTCTGAATATCAGTTAATTATACATACATATTAACTGCCAAAGATATGAATATTTCTGTAATTTTTAGTTTTTTGAGGAACCTCCAAACTGTTCTTCTTAGTGAGTGTACTAATTTACATTCCCACCAACAGTATACAAGAGTTCCCTTTTCTCCACATCCTCACCAGCATCTGGTATCCCCTGTCTTTTGGATATAAGCCCTTTTAGCTGGGGTGAGATGATATCTCACTGTAATTTTGGTTTGCATTTCTCTGATGATCAGTGATGTTGCACAACTTTTCATATGTTTTATCTTTTAATTTCATTGATTATGTATATACACAAATTTTACTTTCATTTAATATTTACATTTTGACCCACTCTAACCAACTGAGATTGGATGAATGAATGAACAATTGGACAGTTTATTGAGTATCTTCTAAGCCATAGACCCTGCAGCACCTTAGGGCTGCCATCTACTTGGATAAAGAAGACACCGATCGTACTGTTGGGGGAATCAAAGAAAGGAGAACAGTTACGTGAACCAACCATTTAAATGCCATTATTTTGTAATAAAAGAATGTAAAAATTGTCATGGTGGCACAGAGAGGGAACAATAGTCAATTATCAGAGAAGTGGTTTCACATTTGAGCCTTGTAATTTGAAAGCCCTGGAAAGAAGCCCCAGCACTCTGCCACACAATAGTAGTGAAATGTGAAGTTAAAGTTTGAGTGTTTCATCTAATCTGCAAAATGAAAGATAACAGTGTCTCCAGCTTAAGGTTGTGTGAAGGATTAAATATGACAACATGTGAAAGGCTGACTTCAGCACTGTACGTCTGGCGAGTGCTTCCTACATGTTACTCTGATTGTGAACTGGGCACTAGGGAGATACTTAGTCACCAGGGAAGCTTCACAGAGTATATTCACAGGAGTCACTAATGGAAAAAGGAGAGAACAGACAGTGAGCAAGCCATAAGACCTTCCTCATCCTCTAGCCTCAGTTTTATAAATCCAGGGATTATTGAAGAGTTGACATTGGCTCAATAATTTCATAATGTTAATAGACAAAAATAACTCATGGAATACTTGTTTAAAATGCATAGCCCAAGACCCACTCTGGTCATTCTGATTCATTAAGTCTAGTGTGAGGGCCTAAAGTCTTCCATTTAACCCCATTTAAATAACGGATGGAGATGAGCCCTAAAGCCATTCTACCTTGATTTTATTAAAATTAAATTGCCATATTTGACATGTAATTTAGCAGTCTCTTTTGTCATCTTTATATGTCAGAATCAGGGGAAAAGTGACACACATACATAAAACATACTTACTTTGATTACTTTTAAGTAATACAAATTGTCCTCTCTCTAGAATACTCAGAAACTTTAAAACCCCAATTTTTGAAAACAGAACAGGGGAGCCATGAGCAGAAAGACCAGAAATGGACATTTATCACAGATTTATTTGTTGAATGTGCACTTTCCATGCTAGTCTGTAAATTCCATTGGAGCAGACAACATAGATACCTTACGCACATCAGCTGCTCCACCAGCTAGCACAATGCTAGGCACCATTAATCAAGAAGTACTTTCAGGGTAATGCCTGCATTCCCTGGCAAGATATAGGAGTGGTAAGAGAAGTGCAGGACAGGAATAGATTGGAGATATATTTAGGAATGAAAATTAGCAGATTTACCAATCTGATGCGGGACTATAGAAAAATGTTCTCAAGCTTCAAGCCTAAGTTGCTAGATGAAGGCAGTGGCCCCAACCAAGGGAGAAGCACATTTGGTGGAGTAATTTTGTTTTAAAGATTAAATGTTTGAGATTTCTAAGGGAAACAATAGCCAGTGAATAACTACAGATGTATATGAGTCTAAAATTCTGAGAAATAGTAAGCAGAATAATGACTTTCATAGATTTTCACAATCAGGACCTGTGAGTGTTGTCTTGCATGTCAAACAGACTTTGTAGATGTGATTAAAACTAAAGACCTTTAAATGGGAAGAGTATCCTGGCTTATCCAAGTGGGCCCAATCTAATCATCAGTTCTTTAAAGTCAAGAGTTTTTCTCACTGCAGAGAGTCACAAAGATGGCAGCATGAAAGGAACGTGCAAGCTTCAAAATGGAAATAGGCTATAATGAGACAAAGCATGCAGGCAACGTCTATCTAGAAGCTGGGGAAAAAAAAAACATGAAAATGGATTATCTTTTATAGCCTCTAAAAATCAAGGCAACTTTACCTATAACTTGATTTTAGCCCAGTGGCAATGACCCACAGAATAGCAAAATAATAAATGTATGTGATGTCTTTTCACTAAGTTTGTGGTAGTTCATTACAGTAGCAGTAGGAAATGAATACATGAGGTGTGAGTTGAGCATAAATATTTGTACCCATTCTTCAAATTTCTGTATAACATATATATATATATTCATAAAATAACTTCCTTCATTAATTAATGCCCCTTTCTCTTAGTTCTCTTAGTTTCTGAAATCTTTTTTGTTGTTGTTTTAAGACAGAGGCTCATTCTGTCACCCAGGCTGGAGTGCAGTGGTGTGATCTCAGCTCACTGCAACCTCTGCTTCCAGGTCTCAAGCTATTCTCATCCCTCAGCCTCCTGAATAGCTGGGATTACAGGCACATGCCACCACGCCCAGCTAATATTGTATTTTTAGTAGAGATGGGTTTAGGCTAGGCTGATCTCAAACTCCTGACCTTAAGTGATCCACCCACCTTGGCCTCCCAAAGCACTGGGATTACAGGTGTGAGCCACCACACCCAGCCAGTTTCTGCAATCTTACATTAAATGGTCTAAATGCAGTGCTGAATATTTGTCTGATAGTAATCAGTTCTGTTCTGACTCCTACTCCTTTCCTCTGGGACAGCATGCCTGCAAACTCCTGGTTTGGAGCCTGGAAAGTACCTATCCCAGATCCCCTTGCCAGCTGGTTTCTGGTTGGGTCTGCCAAAAGAAAGCACTGAGAGTGGAAGTTAGGAGAAGGAAAGAAGCCATGATTAATTTTCTTCTGTTTCTGTGTCCACCTGCCCTAGCATCTTAGCACTCATGAGTTTGGGTTGTGGCAGAAGCAGCACCAGCCCAATGCTTGCCTCTCTGAAATAGCAGCATCATTATGGCAGCAGCCACTGGTTGTAGGTACCAGTCGCTCACCTTGTCAGCGAGTCCAGTAGCACCAGCAGGACTTTGAGCTCAAGATGCCTGAAAAGCAGAGGTCAGGTGGTTTCAGAAGCAGCAGCAGCACTCCCAGGGTACATGCTTGTAAGGTCCACGTAATACCATTTATACCACTTTCCCCTTTGCCCTTCCAGCTCTAGGGGCAATAGTGATTTCCTGCAGTTACTAATCTCTGGGTAATAGCAACTAACTCCTTTCTCTCTCAGGCTTTTTAACACATTGGTAAACAATTTATTGTATTGGATTCCCTCTGTTTTAAAAGCCGAGAATGATTTCTGTTATCATGACTACACACTGATACAAATGTTTTTGCACTAATATTTCCTTATTTTAAATAAAAAAAGTAAATCCAGGGGTGAGGGTAGGGATTATGGGTACTCACTGGGGTTCATTACAATCTCTAAAGACAGTAAGAGACATTTAAACAGTAATGAGGTTGGATGCTTACCAGCACAGAGACAGTAGTTTTAGATTAAATATCTATCCCTATGGAAAAGAGGAAAAAAGAACCCTTCCACATGGCAGCAAGTTCATGAAAACAACTTACCACTCAATTTTCTCTTACAAACAACAACAACAAAAAAAAAACCAAGAGAAATAGAAAAGTCACTTCAAATGTATCATTATCCTGAATTAAAGCTGTACCAGGAAAGTAGGGCACACTGAACATTTTTATTATGAGAGTTGTGAAAACACTGGGCTGCTATTTGCAAGAGTTCTGCTCAACATAATGCTAACTGGCCCCCATGCCTGCACTTCTCTTCCTAAGAAAAACCAACTACCGTAAAATGCAATCTGATAGGGTAATCCAGAAGAGCAACAATTTCAACAATTTGATATAAAAATGTTAAGTTCCCATTCACTACTGAAAACATTTTAAGGGGTCATGGAAACCTGTTTTTGACAGAACAAGCCAACTGTGATCAAAGTACTCATCAGCTCCTTTCGTTGTACACTTACTATGTGCAAGACCCCATGGTAAGCCCTTAACATTCATTAGCTCATTCACTGCCTGCAAAGGCCCTATAAGACAAGTAACACCATAAGTGAACAACCTGAGCCTCATAATGGTGAAATAGTCGCACAGTTGGTCAGAGCTGGATTGGAAGGTCAAACCAGCTCAGTCCAACTCTAAAATCAATATCTTTAAGCACTTCTCTGTACTTAGTACAAGAAGGGAAAATTTCCTTAAAATTGGAGGGGTAGGATGCAGAAATGCAAGGCAACTTATACCACAAAGTCCTACATATATCACAATTTTTCTTTTCAAATTTAAATAAATATAGAAGGATATCACCTTTGTCACCAAGCAACACTGGAAAGGACTCATCTTTTAGTGGCCATAGAGGCTTTTCAGAATTGAGGAGAGTTGCCTCGTCTGTTGACTCCTTCTTATAAGGAAAGAAGAACTGAAAATTAACTTTATAGAGCTATACACAGGGGTGTATCCTGAACTTACTGCACATGTAACTAAATTAATGATGATTCAACTTTGGAACTCCTATTTTCTGTTTTATAAATTATTTCTGATTTTTGTTTGAAACAAGAACAACAACAAAAAAGTCATGGTTGCCCATCTCATTTGCCACAACTGAGAAGTAAGTAGAAGATATCCTCTTGAGATCACAGAGTGATCATGTTTAGTTCTGTAGTTGGATTAAAGACCATATGTCTATATACTCTAGATGATTTCCTTATTCCCTTGTTACATGGCCTACAAGGTCCTGCATGGTTAGCCCTCAGCTATCAGCTTTGGCTTTCTTGTTGCCCCTTGGCCTCTGAGCTGACCTCCAAAGAGTTGTTCTTGGGTCCTGACTCAGGGCTGTATGCCAAGATAACCCCTCTTCATTCTTCATGTCTCAGATTAGGCATCATTTACTCTGGGAAGCTTTACCCAGTTCTAGGACTAGGTAGGGTCACCCTGTTATATCCCTCTTTAGCATCAGTTACTTATCTTCACAAGAATTTTAAATTCTTATAAATTTATATATAGGGTATTATGAAATAAAAGTCTGTTTGTTGCCTATCTTCCTTCCTTGTCTTCGACTCCACTAACACAAACAGCATGCGCGTTGTGTTGACTTCACTATCACCAGTACCTGAAACAGTGCCCAGTATGTAGTAAGGACCCCAAAATATTTGTGAAAACTTAATATCTAAATTCCACCAGCTTCAAGGCATAGCCATAATCTCCTTGAGAATTGTTCACTGGGAACCTTGGTGACAGGGTCTTCCATACAGAGCAGCACAGAGCTTTCCTTTAATTCCTCATTTTTCTATTAGGAGCTTCCTTTTTGTGGTCTCCACAATCTAGAGGGCCCTAAACCTACCCCACCAAAGCAGAACATTATAATAAAATTCATCTTCAGCTCTAATTATTCTCCTCAGTGGTCTCCCCTCTTTTCTTTCAGAGACTCAACACCTGAGGTATTAGGTTAAGAGAATTGTTTCCAGATCCTTTATTCACATTGAAGAGTAAATACTTGGTGGGATGAATAGATATCTCTAATGTATATTTGCATTAGCAGCAGCTAAATTGAAATGTTTGGCATCGGCCACTAGGAACAGAGAATTCTCCATGGATTAGAAACAGAAGCTTCACAATGGATAGGGGCCAACTGTGCCTGTCTTATAGGTAGATCCCTAGGCAAAAAGAGGTACGCAGGCCCTCACACTGGACCAGGTCCAGTCTAGTTCTCTAATGCTTTCTCTCCTCTCATTCTTACATCTAGAACATCCAGAACATCCCCTCAGCTCTCAGCTGATCACGCTTTTGGTACTGGCCCATAGGCTGCACCCCACAATCAGACCAAGAGGATTAACAGGGACCCTTCAACTGCTGTAATCCCCTTGGTCACTTGTAGGTAGCTCAAGTTTCAAAAGAAAAAAAAAATCTTAAGAAATCCATATGAAGGAAAAAACAAAAGAGCAAAATTAAAAAGTCTCCAGATAAAAATTTAGAATTGTATAGATCTAAATTAATTTTAAACTCTGACCTAAGTATTTTGTACATTGGCCAACTGACCTGAGACAACAGAGATAACTATCTCAGTTCATCCATTTCAGATTCCCCTTATCTCACATTTTTCTTTTTGTTTTATCCAAAGGAGTTTGGTCACTGATACAGTTTGGATATTTGTCCCCACCCAAATCTCATGTTGAATTGTAATCTACAGTGCTGGAAGTGGGGTTTGGTGAGCGGTGTTCAGATCACGGGGGTGGATCCCTCATAGCTTGGTGTGTCTTCAGGACATAAGTTCTCATGAGATTTGGTCATTTAAAAGAGAGTGGCATCTCCCTCACTTCCCTTTCTTGCTCCTGCTTTGGCCATCTGACATGCCAGCTCCCACTTTACCTTCCACCATGATTGTAAGCTTCCTAAAACCTCCCCAGAAGCAAAAAAGGTGCCAGCATTTTGTTTTCTGTAAAGCCTGCAGAACCATAAGCCAATTAAATCAGTTTTCTTTATACATTACCCAGTCTCATGTATTTCTTTGTAGTAATACAAGAACGACCTAATATAGTCATTTATTAAAGTAGTGTTACTTCCCCAATATTATTTGGTTTATGGAAAATGCATCTTCTCTTCCCACAGTGTGATTTATCTTTCAGTTTTGTTACATGGCCAGCAAGTGTCTGACAGATAGTATACCCTTAAAAAATACCTGTAGAATATATGATTGATTGACTGACTGACTGAATGAATGAATGACTTTGACTCTCCAATTGAAATATTTTTATTTTGAATTCTAGAACTCTTTGGCCTCTTCCAGATGATCCTTCTATGTCAAGGTTTTGCCACACATACTGGCCAATCCCCACTTCACTGTTTAAAGTGGGCCTCCCCTCCTCCTTGAACACTTAGCTCAGGGGAAAGTTTCTTGTGCTTCCTTGAATTTATCCTTCCTGAGGGCTGAGCTCCCAAAGTCACTTTAACATTTTTCATAAAAACTGCAGACAGAATGAAACTAACATATAATCAAAACTTCGAGATGGAATTAATTGGCAGTGTATCAGATAGCTAATTTAATTACTCCAAGTAAGATGTATGAATTTTAACCATGTTTTAGAAACAGCAGCTGCTTCCCTTTCATGATTCATCTAAGTTATTCAAATCAACATATTCAGGGCTTATGCCAACGCACCTTTCCTGCCCAGATACAGAGGAAAAGGAAGAACTTTTCCTTGAAATCATCAAGACTTTCCTCCCACCTTTAAATGAAGTCATTCTGCTTATGTCTCTTTTGTCTGGCTCCTAGAATTTCCTTTGAACAAAGGATATCATAGCTTTAAAAGTAAAACAACCAACACCTGAAATACAATGGTCAAACATTCGTGAGTTGTTTCCAAATAGGGGAGTAAGAAATTTTGAGTTTGAAGTTACTTCCTTGCCTCATCAAACACAGCACTTATCAAGATCAGAAATTAAATCCTAGGGCTAGCCTTATATTCATGACTTCATGAAGAATTTAGAATTTCATGAACCTAAATTTGTCTTACAATCAGATCACATGTTGTATTCCAGTTACTAAGTATTTGGTCTACTTCTAAGAACTTCAGACTCAGTGATGCTTATGTACTATATAAATCCACCCAAGGCCACTCCTTATGAATATTTTAGGCCAATTATAATTTCTCTTTAACTATGCTTTTTCACCTGCTCTATTCCTTGTGGAAGAATGGTTTGCTCTATCATTTTCGAGGGTGGAATGCACCCTGACAATCATAGAGATTTAAACAGAGTATGATTTACGAAAACAACAACAAAAATCCACAGTAAAATGACCTACTATTGGAAGAAACACATAAAGAAGATGTATTTCTTTTTATTACTCTTCATTTATAACACAATTTCACAAATCTTCTTTCAATGATAGGAGAGAAAATCATCAGTGGTGGTCACCAAAGATTCTCCCAGGAATATTACACAGAATTCCTAAACGTATAATATGTAGTATATGAATGTTGAAAAAAACATTGAATGTGGTTTAAAATATATGATTAATTATTTAAATCTATTTAAATTCATTTAAATCAGCATTGTTTGGGCTTTAGCTACAATATTTTTGGGAATTACCTTGTTTCCATAGTGACAAAAACTTGTATTTTACCTTCAGACATGCTTATGAAAGTATAACAACTTTTGTAATAAAGTTTACATATTATTTGCACATAAACTTCATTTTTGTGAGAAGTCCAAGCTGCAGCTTTTCTTTCCTTAATCATTTATTGTTGTCTTGCCACTAAACACATAATTCACATCTCCTCTCAAATAATGAAAACTCAACAAAGGGCCTTTCCTAGCCACTTGCAAAAGAGTTCTAATTCTACATGATGATCAGATCTTTGAATATCGACATGTAATATTAAGGAAAAGATAATGAAATACTTCATAGATGTCGCCCTTCATATAATCTGTGTGTTTTGTTAGCATAAATCCATTCATTTTTGCCTAATCAGTATTCTCTTATTTATTTCTTTTAAATGGTTAGTAAGTTTGCTTTGGCTAGTCAAAATGAAAGAGAAAAGTGAAGCAACAGAGACATTGTCCAGTTACCTATTCACACCCAGAAATGAGGGCTTCTTTCAATAGTTTGCTGTCAGTTGAGCTGCAAATATGTGCATTATTTACTAAAGTTCCTTTTAATATTAATTTTTAAAATAAAGCCTCCAGGGCCTGTACTGTTCTCTGTCTACATTTGTAGCATCAAAAAGCTGTACACATATGATTCGTGACAATTTATGTATTATTTTATTCTTTAACACAAAAGTTAAAAAATAACTTTCCATTTATATGCCACTATGTCTAGTATGGAATTTTTTTTAATTTTATGAAATTATAGGTATTACTTCAATTCATACATCACATCTTATTTAAAATGAATATTATTTTTCCCCTAGGAATTCACAAAATTCCTAGGGGAAAAATAGCATTCAATGGAAGACTAAAAAACTAAAAGAGAAAGACTTAAGATATGTCTTTAAAATGATTTGATTTTTCTGTTTACCCTCTGGTCTTGAACTCTTGACCTCGGGTGATCCACCCACCTCAGCCTCCCAAAGTGCTAGGATTACAGGCGTGAGCCACTGCGCCCGGCTCTGTTTACCCTCTGGATACAGGATGTAGACGGTATGAAAGGGAAACATCTGGGTAGTAAAATACGTAATATTTAAAAATGTGAACAGTATTTTTCTTAACATATGATAGTGTTGTACTGAGTTTACCACCTTATCAAGAATATAAGAACCATTAGTATATTATATCTCAAACCTACACGACATCAAAATATGTAGTAAAGCATTTTGAGCTGCATAAATTTCAATTTATAAGGAAATAATGCAAGTGATATACATGGCATAGAATGTTCTTTGTTCTCACAAATGTTTCAGTTCTTTTTATGTCTTAACAGTGAAATTTACCAGCTGTTTCTGACTATTTAAAGGGATACTATGTTTAACAGGAAGCTCTTCTTGTTTCCCTACACTCTTGCCTCAAAAAGGCACACTGAAGTCCAGTGAGTAAAACAAAGAAGGAGGAAGGGGCATTTGGGTAGAGACAGGAGACCAGACATTAATTCATTAGTCTCACAGGAGAAGTCACCTTGATAAGCAGAGAACTCCTGCACCACTGGAAATATTCACCCATGTTAAGGTTAAGTGTGGTTGAACTACCAGACCTACTGGCTTAATGCAACATCAATTTATTATCTTAGGTGAGAAGATCCACTGGGCACAAATCAAGATGTTAGTAAGTCCTCTAGGTGAGGAGCTCCACTGGGCACAAGATGTTAGTAAGGATGTGAATTTTCCTGAGGCCCTATGAGAGAATCCATTTACCTGCCCTTTCCAGATTCAAGAAGTCACTTGCATTCCTTGGCTTGTGGCTTCTTCCTCTAACTTCAGAGCCAGAAGCGTAACATCCCCCAAAGCTTTCTCTCTGACATCCATACCTCCCTCTTATGACCCTTGTGATTACGTTGGACCCCATTGTGTGATCCAGAATAATCGTCTCAACCTCTTTAACTCAATAATAACTAGAAAGTCCCTTTTGCCATGTAATATACTGGATTTGTGGGTTTTGGGGATTAGAATATAAACATCTTGGGGAGATCACTAATCTGCTTACCATAGTGATATATTTAAAATACAGAATGGTAGGTAAACCTAGATTGCTAAGAACCCTTAGCAATCTAGGATCATTTCTTTGCCGATGTTTATATTCTATAAATAAGGCAAAGAAATTAACTATGTATTAACAACTGATAAAATGTTTATTTGTATTAAGAAAGTGACCATACAAAAATATAGATTATCTTCACTCCTAAGAGTATTACTATCTTTCTGTATGTCCACCCTAGATGACTAAATATTTTGGATAAAATTTATTGTTTAGAAGAAGGCCAAGTTTCTCTTATAGAGTATGGCCCTGACTGGTCTGAGAAGGGACAAGTGCTAACAAAATCTGGAAATTGGAGATTCTTAACAATTATGCAACAACCACCCTGCGGCTTTTCCAGGGTGTTGCTATCTCAAAGGCTGCAATGGTCACTGGTCAGGGAATTATTGTTTCTCTTTCAAAAAAAGAAAAAGATTAAAAAACATGATTTTTCCTCCTTATTATGTATCTAGTGTAAACTCCTAAATAGGAAAGGAATGATCAAGTTCCTAACTTGCAATTCATTTCTCAGAAACTATTAAATACCTGCCAATGAAAAAATATGACTTAACTAACTCATGTACAAATTACATCAATTTATATATACCAGTCTTCAGGTTCTTGTGACCTTCAGCAAAAGATGTTCTGAAATGCTATATAGAATAAAACACTCTGCAATTTGGATTAATAGGAGGTACTAAATTATACCTAAAGCAATTGACCAAACGATCCTGCTAGATCTTAAAGTGAGAAACATTGCCATGAAAACAGTGACCACTTAATCCACTAGTAGAACCATCTGCATTCTAAAAAAATCTAACTGGGGAAAAACTTCTCTATGAAGAAATATTCTTTGTGGACCTACCACCAGGACCAAAGGGAACATATTTATACCAATTAAATTTCCATTGAAATCTATTTATTTTCTATTGAAATCATTAAATTAACTAAGACAAGGAAAATTAAACTTGTCTTAGTTTGATAAGACTTGCTGGAAGTTTTCCTCCACTCCAACATCAGGTGTATTTATGCATGCACACATATCAACGCACACAATCTGAGTAATATTCATTGTTAATGTTTACTGAACACTCAATGAATGTCAAGCACTAACACCATATTAGGAACCATCGTTCCCCATTTTGAAGAAGTTAAAACTGAAGTTAAGAGAAGTTATAAAATTCCTGCCAATGGCAAAACTAGAATTTGAAAATAGGCCCTTTAACTCCAGGGCCTTCATTTTTGATCCTCATGTAATATTGTCCTTCTATCAGTGGCCAAAAGTAATAACCAAACAGAGAAATATATTTAGGTATAATATATCACAGAAACTGAAAACATAAAAATCAATATTTGTAAGTTTGGTTTGTTTGTTTTTTGAGACAGAGTCTCACTCTGTTGCCCAGGCTGGAATGCAGTGGCATGATCTTGGCTCACTGCAACCTCTCCCTCCTGGGTTCAAGCAGTTCTTCTGCCTCAGCCTCCTGAGTAGCTGGGATTACAGGCACATGCTAACATGCCAAGCTAATTTTTTGTGTTTTTAGTAGAGATGGTTTTTGCCATCTTGCCCAGACTGTTCTCAAACTCCTGAGCCCAGGCAATGCACCTGCCTCGACCTCACAAAGTGCTAGGATTATAGGCATGAGCCACTGTGCTCAGACCAATATTTGTAAGTTAATGTTCTTAATCCCTAAACACATACTTAAGATTTCCTTAAATTTCACTAATTTCAAAATAAATACATACCTAAACTGTAGAGCTAGCCCCAATTTTCTGGAGACTTCTTGAGGCAAAGTTGCATAAGAGGTATTCACAGCAATTTGTTAAGTTTAAGTGGTTCTTAAATCATAAGATAAGCATTAAAGTCAATGATGGGATGACTTTATGCACCTACACTTAAAATACCACTCAAAGATTTCGAATGTTTTTAGATAGCATGAATGCAACTAATATGGCCACCTCCATGCCTCTTCATTTTATATGGAAATTTTCAATATTCCTAATACCAGCTACACTGTTGTCAAAGATATCAGTGGCAATGTCCTGAATGATGAAGACTCTTATAATACATTGTTCATCATTCATTTTTAGTCACATGTCCATTGATTCATTCAACAGATATTTATTGAGTAAATAAAGCAGAAGCTTTGCAGACATAAGGATGACAGCAGACTTACCCCAAGGATTCAGTGGATATGATGGCAATTGATGGATGTAATGGCAGGCTATAAGGGATGCACTTGACCTGTAAAAGGAAACTCAGGACTGAACTCCTTAGTTAAGACTGTAAGAACGTATAAGATATGGCCCAACAAATGAAGGGTAACTTTTTTCTTTTATTGCAGAGGAATGGCAGAAAGGTCTGCAAACATGTCATCATCAAGAACTCTTCGTATAACTGGAAAATAGTATAATCATATGGAATAATAAACAATGAAAGCTAAAAATGTAGCTACAGGCTGGGTCATGCACCTACACTTAAAATACCACTCCAAGATTTTGAACATTTTTAGATAGTGTGAATGCAATTAATATGGCCACCTGCATGCCTCTTCATTTTATATTCAGATGAAGCAAATCAACAGGACAAGTCTAACTTAAGGCATGCCTCCATCCTCTGTCATTTAAAAAAGAGGGCTTATGATTATTTTTGTTTAAGAATAAGGCATTTATTTCATTCACAAAAAAGAAAATGCATATAGCCTTTGCTTGCCAAGGAAGACATTAGAGAATATAATTATTCACAACAAAATAAAGAACTGGAAGGGACATACATGAGTGGAAAGCGGGGGAACTGACTGTATTTGTCTGGTGCTGAGGAGTACACAAGGCAAGCGAAGTGCTGAGTAATAGCTGTGGGAAGAAGGGCAGGGGAAGAACACTGGTAGGTGGGTTTTAAATGGAGATATGGGGAAAGCTGTAAATTCTGAACTAAAGATGAAAGTTATGTGTGAATGGTGAACAGGGGAAGAAACTTAAAAGGTTGGATGAAAGAGTGTACAAAATAGAGTAGTTCTTACCATTTGTGAGAGCTAGTATCTCTGGAGTTAGAAGTATATGCCAACATTTATGTGTGAGCCAAAAAAAGATATTGAAAAACTTGATAATTATGTGAATGAAATGAATAAGGATTGATGGCAATAAGAATAGAGAGGAAGAAGATTGTTTAAGAAAAGAAAAAGCTGGCAATATCCGCTTCAAAATAAGCTATATTCTGCCTCTTACACCCACACAAAAGTGAAATAAAATTTGCCAAAAGGAAATTGCCAATTGTCAAAGAAAAGAGAAAACTGGCAGTCCTAATTATACTTGCTAGAAATGAACAAACTGAATAATCTCTATGAATCATTCTCATTGCTGTCCAGTACAAAATCCTGCGTAGCATCCTTAATTTGGATATTCAATATTTTATTATTGATTTGCCACCCCAACTTGTTTTCACAGATCTAAGTCATCTGAAAGAAACTTTATACATTAAAATAGCAAAATATAAATGTAAAAATAATGAGAGCCATCGGAAACAAAATCAGAGCTGGACTAGGAACAGCAGATGAGCCGAGATGGGTATATCATTTTGCTGTTAAGGCCAACATCAATCCCTATCACTTTGCTAAGCCACAGATTTGTCTATTCCAGCCAAAGAAGAAAAGAAAATGATGCAACTATACAGTTCTCCTTTTCCGTTAAAAGAAAAATATATTATCAGTTCTTTGGAAGTACATGTTTGGAATTTAGACATCAAATTTGAATCAAATAACAGATTATTTGAATACATGTTGTCTGAGAGCCAGCTCAGGAAAATTAGTATCACTAGTGAATATTTTAAAAAGCAAATCAAAATCCCCTTTTCAGTTTTATTTTATTTATTTATTTATTTCTGAAACAAGGTTGCCCTCTGTTGCCTGGGCTGGAGTGCAGTGGTCTTACTATGGTTCACTCAGCCTCCAGCTCCTGGGCTCAAGTGATCTTCCTTCCTCAGCCTTCCAAGTGGCTATGACTATGGGCATGAGCCACCACACCCAGCTAATTTTTTTTTTTCTTTTTGGTAGAAATGGGGTCTTGCTTTGCTGCCCAAGCTGGTCTAGAATACCTGGCTTCAAGTTCTGGCTTCAAGGGACCCTCACACCTCAGCCTCCCAAAGTGCTGGGATTACAGGTTCTTCTCCCTTTTGAACACCATAATATTCTTTTGTACTTTTTGTCTTCAATAAGTTTAGGGTGTCTTAGCTACAGCTGAAAATGCTGTCTAAGGTAGGAAATAATTCATCTTTTCAGAATTTCCTTCCAAGTTTAGTAAATACTTCCAAAGCAAGAGAGACTACATAACTTGGGAATTAGTATATTGCTATTATCACTATAACTTTACTTTTCTTGGAAACATATCAAATATTTAATTTCTCTCTCCAGATCTTTTTCTCTAAGTAAACCTGATTTGCAAAATCTATCTACAAAAGGCTTTTCCAGCTGTCATTTTATAAGGGTTACTTGAATTTTTGTGAAAAACTACATTTGTTACAACCCAAAGGCATTTTCAAGCGAAGCAGCATTTTTATTTCAATTTTTATTAAAATTATTTTCTACAAAATATGTTCATATATACCAAAGAATTATGACAATGTATATTTTGAACAAACCAACTTCACATTGAAATGCGCTTGATAGTTATTTGAAATATATATTATTTTTCTTGCTCTTTGCTTCCAACACAGCCTTAAACCAACTGACATTTCAAGCTCTGTTATTACTTAACACATACAAATACGTATTTTAGAACATACGAGTTATATAGCAAAAATTTCACAGTACAACTAACATTACGTTTTCTTTTAAGTCACAAATAGTTCTATGTTAAATGCCATGCACATTTAGCCTACACATGATACCAACATGTTCATTTTTATTTTAGTTCCAAATTATGGAGCAGAAACCTAAAATAGAGAGTTCATCTTAGTCATATAGCTAAAAGAAACTAATCAAGAGATCTGAGCCCTCGAATTTTAATTATGAAATAAACGTAGTATTACCTAATAAAAGCCACAAATTATAGCACTCAAATCTATTTTAGTCTTCTGACTATGAAAACTTTCCTAAGTCAAATAAACACCAATTTGTTTAGGCTCTGGAAACTACCAACCAGCATAGGTGCTAATCACAAAGTTCTTGAAATCAGTTAGAGGAAAGACGAAAGGATCAGAAAGGCAATGAGAAGAAAATAGGTTTGTTTCTATAATATTTGACATAAAAAAGAAAACATGTATTATGAGAATTGTAACTAAGTCATCTTTATTGAAAACCTCTGAAAGTTTCAACATGAAAGGCAGTATTATGTATTCACAAATTCAGGAAGTGGATGCAGGTGACTTCTCTACAGGAGGGTAGGTCTTCATAATTATATTTGGCACTTAAAAAGTGCATCACTTTGAGAGCATTTTTGAATGTCTTTAACATGTATTTATTAAGCACAAATGAAAATATACACAATCGGATATAATACGCGTGAGAAAAAAAGGACAAGGGTTTAACTTCACTCATTTCCTCATTTAAGAATTTCTCTGGATGGATCCACCCTCAAGGTAGTTCATCTCTTCTAGAACTTCTTTCATTTGTAGATATACATTTGTAATTTATGAACGGGATTTTGTGGAAAATTTTTGGTCTAATTAAAATTCTTGTTTATTTCTATCCCACCTCTATTAGGCAATTTAATCAGATATATAAATTGACATCAAATAAAAAAATCCACCAAACCTGATTTTTTGCTTTAATGACAATTCTCAAAATTTCCTTTATACCCAATGCATTAAGACAATGGGCATTCCCAGAAAAAGATATTTCTTGATGTCTAACTATGGTGCTCCCAGGAATAAGCCCTTCTTAAGAAATATAAGCTTATCTAAACTTCAAAAGAGTAATAATAAGCTAAATGTGTAACACAGATAAAATATATGCCTACCATTATTATTAACTTGTAATCAATAGGTATCCAGAATGATAGTCTCACTATTAACCACACCACATTCAAATCTAAACTTGAGATGTTATTTTAGATTACGTAACTATAGAATCAAGTCAAATATATTTTTCTTGTTACATAGAAGATATTTGTTTTATTGAATTCAAACATAGTGATAGAAGTTCATGAACACAGAATTCATCTATAGACTGTTTTCTCAATTAATAGTTTAATTATTGATTATTATGATATTAAAGTTAATTATTAAGTTCAACAGCCACCTTTTCAGAGCAGCACATGTGGGCTGGCTTACTGGGTCCCCTAAGTGCTCCCAATTATTAAAACAAAGTTTTACCATTAATATAATTGATTATAGAAGACTGTATAATATAATATATAAATAACTTCTTTAGCTTGAGTACAGATAGCAATGTGTATCTATCTATAATATGTATATGTGTATCTCATACTGATTTTTAAAGTCATCATGCAGTCAAATTATTTTAGAGTTTAGATAGATAGAGTAGGGGATAAGTATCATAAATTGTGGTAGAATTTAGAAAATGCAGATTTTCTAAAAATAGACTTTTGCCATTAAGCACCATAAAATACTCTCTCATTTTCTTTTCTTTTACTTTCCTTAATATATCCCTGGATTTAGAGTAGTATAAACTATTTATAATCAATTATTCACATTTTAATTAGGTTTAAAAAGCAGTATGCTATTTTTTCACACAGAGTCTCTAAAAAGAAGAGAGATGCAATAGATAAAAGACATTTCCATGTTTTCACTCTGAAGACAGAAGCTGAATTTCACTCTGGGATTTTCAGTTTACTGATCTGCAAAAATTGTTTGGAAGTAAAATGCTTTATTTCTCACATAACTCATTAAGAGTTTATTATAACAATCCCATATAATGATTCAACATGTTTTCTAAATGAAATTCTTTGAAATAAATATAATCACTTTTTTACTTTTAGCTTAATATTATATGTTCAGATTTTACAGACATGTGATTTGAACATAAATGTACACAACTACTTTACCTATATAATTAAATAATTATGGCTATAGGAAGAAGGTGAAATGTTTTATCCATATCATCCAGGTATATTTATAACAGAACTACAAAAGAAGAAATTCTTATTATGTCAAAAAGGGATTGTAGCTCTCTCCTTTCTATAGCAGAGTTAGAAAGCAGTCTTAACCAATAATTGTTTTATTAAATATTAAGACCATGTTCTACATGTAAACAGCTCTAATGAAACAGAAAAAAATGTGGAACAAAATTAATAGGAAAAACACATGGATTAAAAGGGTGAGGACCAAAGTTGAAGTACTAGAAAACTTAGTGAAAGTTAAGTCAACTAAGAGTACCCCTATCCTAAATAAACTGAGTTTCAGTGAGTGGAAATAATTACAGTAATTGATGTAGAGGTCAATTTTAGGTCATTCCTGACACTAAACTTGGAAAAAATAATAATGTCAGAGTAACTATGTTTTTTTTTTAAATACGTGAATATATTTTATAGATCTCTGAGTTTAACATTTATACTAAAGAAAAAAAATCAATAAAGTTATGTCAACCTGAAAATAACAGGGGAATGTGTATTACTGAATTTAAAAATCATCTATAACTATAGTTTACAGTTTCATACTTGCAACTAATTAATAATGAAGACAAACCCACATTTATCCTAGATTAGGAAAGTTTTCAAATGCTTGAGAGTCTAAGGTCCAGAAGGTAGTGATCCATTTCAACTTAGGGAGAAAGACTAAGTGTTATGTAATGGGAAGAGGACCTCGACTTGCTGAAAGACTGACTCATCTCAACAACCTGCCAATGACAGAGAATGAATAAACACAAATTTTCACACACTGCCCAGCTCACGTGAGAAACTATTCAAATTTTGAAAAAGCCATGCAAATTCCATAATAAAATGTAAAAGAAGGCCAAGTAAATCAAATAGTTTTGAGAAAGTACATATACTATCTAATTTAGATGTTTTTAAATGATGCACATGCAATTTAAGTACATCCAAGTGTGTAAATATTGGAGGGAATCTTCCAGCAAGTCAAATTGTAAATCCTAGATAACAAAGTAGATGAACTTGTACTGTAGTAAAAACCAGTCCAGCAGCAAATAAAAATAGCGCCCTGTGGGTGGAGAGGACCTGGTGAACCCTGGTCAACCCGCACAACCATGTGGTCAATGGGCTGTCTTCTCTCATCCACATTCACACATCCAGTCTCTATAGGGTCAGTCAGGCTCGTGGGGGATGAGTGACAAAAGTGGGAGAGAAAGGACACTTTTCAACCATGCAACAGAAATTCCTCTGCAAGCCCTAGAGATTTGGGAAGATGAACACCACAGTCTAACCAACTTGAATGGAAAGAACTAGACTGTGTAAGATTATGAAGCAATTCTCCCTTTATATTGAGAAGTCTTAAGGCACAAACACTACAAAGCACTACCCAATTTAGTTTTCCATAACCAAAAGGAGGGTAAGGGAGACAGGCATGGAGATTATCAAAGTGTTGGAAAATAATACCAATGAGAAAGGTGGAACATTCTAGGTTTTCTAGATGAAATGGGCTTAAAGAGGAATTTGAAGGATTTAAGTTTGCTGTAAGAAAGATTCTCTTGGCACTGTGAGTTGTTGTTAAACATTAAAGTGGTTTGCTGAGACTGCAGAAATGCCAATTCTGAGAATCTTTAAAAATGGGAAAGATTCAGACCTGCTACTTAGAGGGACCAAATGTGAGCTTTATTCATCTAGAACTCTCCAAGTGCCTGCTAATCCTGTGAGTTTAATTGTTAAGTACATATATAAAAAGTGTTTTCCATGTAACAGCTCTGACTCAACACTGTATACAGTAGTTGAGGGGAGCAGTTGCAACAACCCACTTTTTATAGTTCATAAAACATGTAAAGGAATAGTTTGTCATGAGGAATCCTAGTGATATCTCTGGGCACCTGTACTTTCTGACTTTAGATTTCTCACGCAAATTACATATAGCATTTATTAATAATCAAAGGTTTTTATAATATGTTGCAGTTTTGAATTTCATGCCAATGAAGCATTAAACCATGATGAAAAGTATCAAACATAAAAAAATTAAAATTGGACAATTTCAGCTTTTCCTCTCGATATCATATAGTCTTACATACTGTTTTTTATATTAAACTATGAAAGTTGGTCTTTAAGTTTGGATATGTAGTCACTAGTAGTCCAAAACTAATATACATATAAATTACACACACATACACACACACATGCACATTCACACATATTTTCTTGAAACACATTTGGAATCTTAAAACATTAGTTTATAGTATGTATCAAGAAATGAATTAATAATGTACTTAAGTCATATAATTTGGACAAAATTATTTTATAAAAGAATGTGAATAAATTGAATAGTTTACTAAGTTAAATAGCAATCATTCTAATTGCATGTTAATATATTTGTATATTATAGTCAACTATCCAACTCAGATTTCCATAAAGAATTCTTTTGCTTCCCGTTAAAGAATGTGCATATTAAGCATTAGATATAACCAAGTTTTCACGCCCTATACCTTTCCTTTTGCAACATTATTAAACTAATCTCAACTGATGACTTCACAAAAGCACATTATAACGTGCCACTCAAACTTTCTACACTGCCCAAATCAGCAGATTCATAAGTTGACATAGCACAGAGGAGCTACCTTCAGTGCCCTGTAGTTAGCTGCATTCAGTAAATATTTACATTCATAGCACTATAGATCCTACTGACTGGATTGAAAATACACATGTAAATACACACCCCTCTCTGTGTCACAGTCTGTCAATGAATTGTATAAACGGACACGATGTACCTCCATACCTATGGATAAGGTTTACGTTTTAGATGTCCATCACCTACTCATTGTATCAGGATACTATGTCTCAATATCTTTTGGTGTTAATTTGGAACATTTGTGTATGTGTGTGTGCGCGCGCACATTACCGGAGAGGGAGATCCGTTCTTGCAGAGGGGTCCTCTGAAGACTCCTTTAATGCCCCGGTAGTGTCCATTGCTGAGATGTCTCGAACTGATGACCAGGTAACAAGCCATGTGGGTCCGGGCGGAGGCGCAGTCTGAACTCCTCACCAGGCGACCAGCCGTGGAGAGCGGGCGGGTTTCTCAGCAGCAACAGCGACTGCCACCTCCCGAGAAGAAGCGGCCAGCAGGACGCGAGGGAGGCAGCGCGTCCCTGCTCCGCGCCCCGTGCGGGGCTCCTGCTGCCGACAGCTGCTGCTCTGACAGAGGCGGCGGCGGCGAAAGCACAGAGCACGGAGGGGACTCGGCGAGCCAGTCCACATGCTGCTCTGACGAGGTGGCTGCTCAGCTGCGGGCCAGCGATATATTTATTTAAGGACAACTTCCAGGGTCTGCCAGGGAATCAGGAATTCCCCCGCCCCTTTCCTCCCACCCCTACCTTCGCGCCTGGCGCCGGCCCTGAAGGATGCTCAGGCGCGGGTCCCCATGGTCCGGCCGGGGGCGTCCTGGGCTGCGGGCTGCCGCGCCGGGATCCAGCAGCCGCCGCCGCCGCCGCCTGTGCGGGGAGAGTGGCGGGGAGTCCTTGGGAGCGCCAAAGCGCTGCCCCTGCTGCAGCCGGGAGAGGGCGGAGGAGGGACGGGCGGGCCGGGGTGAAGACAGGGAGTTGGGGACCCGACGACCTGTGCTTGGGGAGAGCAGTTAGCGCCGCTGCTGGGAGCCGTGGGCTCGGGTTATCCGGGAGCACCCATGTGCTGGGCGGGAGGCTAGGAGGTGACAGGTGCCGCAGCGGCCGTTGGGGGGGGGCTCCCAGGGCTGCAGGACCCGCCTCTCCTGCCCCCGGCCTCAGCCGCGCAGCGCCCCACCCCCGTTCATCCGCCCTATCTCTCAGCCAACTTTCTACTGTGTTTGGGAGTCACCTGGGAGGACTGGGAAGGCAATGGTGGAGGAGATGGGCAGGAGCAGAGCGTTTCCTTTACTCTTGCGTTGCCTGCTGGCCTTCAGCATTTCTTCAGCGCTCTGGCTGACGGCGGCATTGACAGAAGCAACAGCTCCTCAGCCGGCTGCAAGAACGAGCTGTACAGCCACAAATAGGGCAGACAGATTAGATGCGCCATGGTAGTGAACGCACGGACGAGGAAAGTTTTGGACAGAAAACTTATATAAGGTATAGAAACGAAACGTGCATACGTATACGTGCATGTACATGCACGTACCCAGTTATATTCACTTACAAACCTTTCTGTATCTTTAACGAGGCACATATTTTTAGTCTGTGTAAGACCTCTGTGTTTTCAAAACCCCCAACAATCACCCCCTCAGAAGTGGCTTTTAACGAACGTTATCTCGTTTACCGTAATTTAAGCCACCAGGGAGTGAGCTGCAGTGAGAATAAAAAGACCTGTGCAGAAATGTGCTCTGAAAAAAGAAGATAGCCCTCCCACCTCCCAGGGTTTGGAGATAGCCTGCGTTTTCCTCCACCCGGCGGTTGCTTAATGGGGTTCTGCAACCCGTCTCCGCCTCAGCCCTGTCTGTGCCTGGGAGAAGGTCAAGGTTCACCTCCTCTCAGGCTGTTGCTTCAGCGCTGGAATTGAAAGGTTACGGCCAATGCTCCCAGTACTCTCCCCAGTATTCTCGTCTCCTGTCTCCCACAATGCCCCATTCGCATCTCAGTTGACATTGAGAACCTCTCACAAAAGCAGAAACAGGTAAAAAAAAAAAAAACTAAAAACGAACTAACTGTTAATTTCATTTTTCCTATTTTGGCAATTCATAAAACTCTTAAGCAAAAAAGGAACAAAAAAAGAATATAATTAGAGCTTTTGTAACTACCCAATAAAAGCTTGACTTTTTGTTTACATCATTACAATGGCTTAATATCCTTAATATTTTATTAATACATAGATGTACTTCTCATTTTAAAGGATTTTAAAGGTTTTAGATAATGTTTTAAATTATTTGCAAAGCTTCTCAGTATGTAAGGTAAAAATGCCAATTCCTTGCAAACCTTCAGAACAAAAATTACTGAAACTGAGATAGTGCAATGTCAACCTTGTAGGAATTGTTTATTTTTAAATAAACTGCTGTTAAGTATTTTTAAAACAAAAATAAATTTATAGAGCATTGACAGTAGATGCAACAGGTCTGTCTTCTATGGATATATTTAACATCACATCAATGGCGTGTTTAACAATGTACTGTTTATTCAACTTAGACCTGTAAGATGTTTCTTGAAGCTGAAAACAAGTAATATTACTCATGTATAGACCTTAGATATAATTTATAAAAAGAAAACAATGTATTTGCAAATAGCAAAACTTCAATAATAGGTAAAATCTTGACCAAAAAATGAATAAAGTAGAATTTTTAAAGAAGATAGTGTGGCTCAGTTGATAGCTACTATTTTACTGTGGATAAATGTAGGTAGCAAACAGCACTGAGGATCAAGGCATAAGCATCCTAGAATGGATTAGAAAGATGAACGATGTCACTTCTGTAAATAACAGCCCAAGGATAATATGTCTTCTTCATTGAGCAAATATACTTCCTAATACTGCTTATTTTTAAGAAACAGCCTTATTTTTATAAAATGAAAGGATAAGAGTAATCAAAATATAAAATTCAAAAACACTATTCTGTTTATATCTTATTCAAAGTATTTATTAGCTATTCTGACATTTTTGTTCATTAGACCATTCTCCTGTGTCTATGTGAGTTTTTCCCAGGGGAAACAAAGTCATCACTTTTTATAGTAATGTTTCAAAGACTATTGTAATTTTGCTGAATTTCTTCAAAGTTTTTAAATTTTGAAGTCTTTTTTCTTTAGAAATGGATAATACAGAATTTGTTGATTTGCCATATTTTAAATGTTATGAGTCTCCTTTGCTTTCTAATTTTTGCCACTCATCTTAAAATATGGAGGAAAAAAATGGCACATTTGTCACATTTAGCTAGTTTTAAGAATAATTCCAAAAACAGACAGAAAATGAAAACAACTGCCTTCTTTTCCTTGCCAGATTGTGACTGATATCTATCAGTGTGGTGTCATCATATTTAACAAATCCCCACCTTTGCTGGCATATGTTTTAGATGTGGCTCACAAAATGTAAATAAAAGAAAGATGTGTATATTTATTTATATAGTTGCTGTAGATACCAAGTTGCTCAGTTGTATTAACTTTTCTCTCTATTAAAACATGCTTTCTTTCCAACTCCAGTAATTAAAAATTTTCAGTGAAAAGTGAAAGAGAATTTGAAATGTGTCTATGCTAAGTGAGTTTTAGACATGAGTCAAATTCTATTACAACAAACATTATGAAAAGCAAATATCATGTGCCATTTTTCAAGGTCCATTTATTTAAAGCAATATTTTATCTGATGAGTCCTCATTCCATGGAAGGGGATGTGAATGGCAAAGGGCATGGACTTCAGCCTGTATCCAATTTGATATTTCCATTTATTTCCAGATTCACAGCTGTGTCATAGATGATTGACACAGTGAGAAGTCCTCTCTTCCATTACCTTTATCAACATATCTTAAATACACCCCACACCTGTATATCCCCTGCCTCCACCTTAGTCCACACCAGTATTATCTCCTGCTTGGACCATTGTAATATTCTCCTAACCAGTCTTCCTGCCTCCAATGTTGCCTCCCTATACATCTTATTCTTTATATTCAAAGTCCGTAGTGGTATTTATTTTAATATATTATATCCTAGTACTTCCCTATTTAACCATCTAATGATTTCATATCAGAATAAAATCTGAACTATACTCTCCTTTAAAAGTCCTGTTTGATCACGTCCCTGTCTGCCTCTTTCTTCTGTCTTCCACTCCCCCTGTGCTCCTCACGGTGTTCCTGAGGCCCATGTAGCTTGTTTCCACTGCAGTCTCTTTTCCACCTCTTCTTTGTACTAGAAATGCTGTTATCTGCATGTCACAAAGGAAACATCTTCTTGTCCTTCAGGTCAGATGTAAAGGTTGTCTCTTCAGAGAGGCCCTTCCTTCTGACCACTCAAGCTAATGGAGCTACTTAGAATCTGGAACTTTTTGTTGTTAAATATTTAATTGACTTCATTTTTTAGAGTAATTTTAGGTTTGTAGAAAAATTGAACCGAAAGTACAGAGAGATCCCATATATCCCCTTACCGCCCCAGCACACAGGTTTTTCTGTTATTAACATCTTGCATTTGTGTAGTACATTGTTAAACTGAAGACCCAATGTTGATATAATATTATGAATTAAAGTTTATGGTTTACATTAGGGTTCACTCTTTGTGTTGCAGAGTCTACAGGCTTTGACAAATATAAAACAACACGTATTGACCATTACAGTATCATACAGGATAGTTTCACAGCACTAACATTCCCTGTGCTCCATCTGTTCATCCTCCCTTGTCTCCCTCTGAATCCCTGGCAACCACTAATCTTTTTATTCTTTCCTTAATTTTACCTGTTCAAGAATGTTGTGTAGGTGGAATTATACAATAGATATTCTGTTAGACTGACCCCTTTCATTCAGCAATAGACATTCACGTTTCCTCCATATCTTTTTAGTGAATTGATGTTAATTTTTGTTAATGAATAATATTCCACTATGTTAAGGGTTGAATTCTGCACCCCCCACCCAAAATGGCAAAGTCCTAATCACCTGTGAATGTTACCTTATTTGGGAATAAAGTTTTTGCAGATGATCAAGTTGAGGTGATGTCATTGGGATGGACCCTAACCCAATATGACCCTTGTCTTATACCAAAAAAAAAAAAAAAGTTTGGGGAGGCATTTGAAAGCAGAGACAGAGGCACAAAGAGAATGCCATGTGAAGATTGTAGTCACTATGCCATTAGCTAATGCCATGAACCTAAGAATGGCAGAAGATTGCTAGACTCCTACTCCATCAGATGTTAGGAAAGAGGCAAGGAACAAATTATCCTTCATGGCCCTCAGAAGAAACCTACCCTGCCAATACCTTGATTCCAGACTTCTAGCCTCCAGAATTGTGTACGGTTAATTTCTGTTGTTTAACCATCCAATTTGTGATACTTTTTTAGAGCATCCCTAAGAAACTAATGCACCACAGATTATCTATTTATCTACTGATGAATATTTTGGTCACTTCAAAGTTATGGCAATTATGAATAAAGCTGCTATAAAAATTCATATGCCAGTTTTTGTATGGACATAAGTTTTCAACTTATTTGGCCAAATACTAAGAAATACAGTTGCTGAATCTTATGTTTAGTTTTGTAAAATATTGTCAAATTCTCTTCCAGTGTGGCTGTGCCATATTGCAATCACACCAATAGGGAATGAGAATTTCTTTTGTTCCATGTGCTCACCAACATTTATTGTTGTGAATGTTTTAGATTTTAGCCATTTAAATGGATATCTAATAGCATTTCACTGTTGTTTTAACTTACAATTTCTTAATGACATATGATGTTGAACATCTCTTTATATGCTTATTTGCCATCTATATATCTTTTTTGCTCAGTTATCTGCTCACATCATTTGCCCATTTTTAATTAAGTTGTTTGTTTCATTGTTGTTAACTTTTAAGAGTTCTTATATTTTAGATACCAATCCTTTATCAGATATGTTTTGTAATTATTTTCTCCAAGTCCATGGTTTATCTTTTCGTTCTTTCAACTGTGTCTTTTGCAGAGCAGATGTTTTTAATTTAACTTCAACATGTCATTTTTTTTGTTTCATGGATCATGCTTTCAGTGTTCTATTTAAAAAGTTATTACCAAATCCAAAGCCAACTAGATTTTCCTCTATATTTTCTTCTAGGGTCTTACAGTTTTGCCTTTAAATGTAAAGGGCAGAATCTGTTATCCTTTTTGAGTTAATTTTTATGAATGTGGAAGATCTGTGTCTAGATTCTTTTTTATTTTATTTTTTCATGTTGATCCAGTACCATTTGTTGAAAAGAACTATACTTTCTCAACTAAACCGCCTTTGCTCTTTTGTCCAAGATCAATGGACTGCATTTGTGTGAACTATTTCTGGGGTCTATTCAATTCAGTTGATGTATTTGTCTATTCTTTCACCAATATCATACTGTCTTGATTTCTACAAAAACTTATTTAGCAGCTTAAACTATTCTATATTTTAATATTTTGCTTGCACATTCATATATTGATTTATTATTTTTGAATTACAAGTCTATGAAAGCAGAGAACTTTTATGTCCACTTCTATGGTTCTAAAATCTAAAGCAATACTGGATACCTTGCAAGTGCAGTTCTTAATTGAAATTTACATAGTGAATGAAAAAGTGTTTTCAGTTTTAACCTCATAAGAGAGATACATTATTTTCCTTTGTGTGTGTACACATGTGTGTATATACATATATACATATGACAAATTCTGAAATTTAGTTATGATATTTTTGACTTTTTACATTTGCATCCTATGAAACATCTAATCAAATTCTACTGATCTACTATTTAAACTCTATTTAAGCTAATTCCACTACTATTAAATTCTCATTTTCTCTGTTTAAAATCTCAGCTTCTCCTCCCAGATATGATGCTTTATATCTTGCCACTTGAAAAATGAATTACTGTAGAAACTATGCATTCAATTACATTAAAGTTCTTGTTACTTGATAGCCAGAGATTTGGCATTCTTAAGTATGTATCATCCAAAAGGGACCTTCATTGTCCCTTAAACTATTGAAACTGTCAGGCAAAAAACTGGTTAGTAGAGCTCATAAATTTTAAAAAGGGAGATATTAGAGCAGACTCTCACACTAGGCACCAACAGAACTGGGCTGGTATTATGAACCTGTGAAGTAGGTTGGCATAGGAAGCAACAGGGACCATAGCAGGCATTTCATGTGGGTAGCTACTATGCAGCCTAAGGTATATGAGATCTCAACCAAAATGTTGCAGGATTCTCCTACTACTTTAAGAGAAATTAAGAATCCAGATTTTTATATAAAGCCTTCTAATATTTAAATACTGGTAGCTAACAGAGTATTTTTTTTAATACTGTGGTTTTTCTTTTAATCACAAATGAAAAAGCAAACTGCACTAGGAGAACATACAGACTATATAGAGAAACAATAAAGAATTTATGTCTTGAATAAAAGAACTTATATCTTAAATATAAATATAAAGAACTCCTACAAATCAAAATAAGGAAAAAATATTTAAAAAGAAGAGAGGAACTTCAAAGGCATTTCACCAAAGAGGCATTTCACCAAATTTAGTGTTTCAAAGATATTGAAACACTAAATATGAAACATAACAAAAGATGCTCAATATATTTTTTATCAGAGAAATGCAGATTTAAAAACCAACAACAAATCTCTACCCACACTTCAGCATGATTAAAATTAAAAAGACCAAAGTACAAAATGATGACCAAGATCTGGAATTACTCACATTGCTGATGAGAGTTTAAACTGGAAAAACATGCTGTATGAAAGATCTTTTGAAGTTAGTCCTCGTATCTAAAACTCTGTATCCCTTGACCAACATCTCACCAACTGCCCACCACCACCACCATTCCAGCCTCTGTTCACCACTATTCTACTCTCTATTTTTATGTCAATTTAAATAAAATAAGATTAAGAATAAAGTTTTGAAAATAAACTGAAATCTTTCTAGTTCTCTTTTCTCAATAAATTAATTTATATTATAGAAAAAAATACATAATTTGGGAAAACTCATTTGGGAAACTGCTTGGTGATATCTAGTAAAGCTAAACTTTTATTGTCTATTCTATGACCAGCAATCTTTTTTCTAGATAAACATAAAGGAGTGTTTATATCCACCGAGAGCGCACCCAGGAATATTTACAGCTGCCTTATTCCTAGTAGCCAAAACTTGGAACAATGCAAGTGTCCATGATCAAGAGGGGGGGATAAATAAAATGTAATATATCCATCAAGGAAATATTACACAGCAATACAAAATAATACATGCTTGCAATGTTCATCTCTTAACACATGTTAATATCATAGATATAAAAATGAGCAAAAGAATTGAGACACAAATGGCTACAGATTTCATTTATATGCAATTCAAGAACAGACAAAAATAACTTATGGTGATGGAAGGCAAGACAGCTGTTGTTTCTTGGGTGGGGTATATTGACTAGGAAGAGACAGAGGCATATTGACTAGAAAGATACATAAGAAAGTGTTCTTGAGTGTTGCCAATGCTCTGTATGTTTATCTTGGTGTGTGTGTGTGTGTGTGTGTGTGTGTGTGTGTGTGTGTGTGTATAAAAACTCTTTGGTATACTGAAGAGTCAATAAGATACCAAGATACACCCAATAGAATGGCTACAATTAAAGAGACTAACACTACCAAGTTTGGCAGGATGACAAATAATTTAAACTTTCATATAGCAGGTACTGATATTAGTGCAAGTATTCTAGAAAACTGTTGACAACATCTCCTAGACCTGAGTACTCACATACACTATGACCCAGCAATTCCAGGCCATGTGTGTATGCAGGTAATCACCAAAATACACATACAAGAATGTTTATTGAAGAAGTATTCATAGAAACCTCAAAATCGAAACAATCCAAATGTTCTTCAAACATAGCATGTATAAAAACTCTGATATATTCATATAGCAAAATATTAGATAACAATAAAAGCAGGTAACTGCTACACAAAAGAATGAATTTCATTAACATCAAGTTGAACAAAACAAACCAGGCACAAAGAAGTATATAATGTATGATTCCATTAACATAAATTTGAAAAAGGTAAAAACTAATCCATGGTATTAGAAATCAGGTTAGTTATTTCCTTTAGTGGATGGTAAAGGAAGGGAAATAAAAGTGAAGTATGGGGGCAAATATTATTCATGATATGATTTACTTATTTCCTTAACATATGTTACAAATCAATTTTTAAAGTGTATTTTAAAATTTAACCTCATTTTAAAGATAAAATAACTAGGGCCTAGGGAACCTTAACAATATACTTCAAGTCACTCAAGCTTGAGAATAGAGTTGTTCTTCCACTACCTGACTCTCTGTTGTTTGTTTTGTTTTATTTCCTTATGACCAACCTAAGTTTATGTTTCGCAACTGCCTAATGTCTAACTCAGTTTAGGTTACAAATAGAACTAAGAAAGGAAGGAAGGAGAGAAAGAAAGAGAGGGAAAGAGGAAGGGATAGAGAAAAAAGAGAAAGCATTTTTTAACAGCATTTTAAAAATCCTTAAGATAGTGATGTGTACTCCTGAAATGAACCCAACAGGGATAAAAAGCGGAGTGAGAGTGACTGAAGAGTTCTGAGGTCCCCCAAGCAAAAGGTGCAATGTTTTCAGTACTGCCTCCTAGCAAATCAAGTAACAAAGACAGGGATGATGATTTAATCAACGTCAAGAAAAGAATTTAAGATGAAGTTTCCACAGACTTAGATTCAATTACTTATTTTGCAAAAGCATATCAGTTAAGTCAGACAGCTAAAGTTGTACAGTGATAGCTGAGAACGCATGGCAAATGATAAGAAACAAAACTGATTTCATGAGTTTATATGCTATGAAATTTAAAAAGGAAAGTTTCAGTTCAACAATTTGGATTCATTAAGCTTACATCATCGAGAAGCCATTGATACTGACTTATGTTGCTCTGAGTCATCAAGAGAAAGACATTTTCTTCTCACATTAATTTATGGATTTACACCAACCAGATAAGACCTAACTATAAATTTCCAATAGAAGAGCACCCAATCCCATTCCACATGCCTCCCTCTCCTCAAAGAAGTGTTCCATAAGCACAGGAGGTAGACATAGACTTCAGATGGCAGAATTATAAAGAAAGAAAAACAGGAGTCCCTGCTGTTTATACAGTTCTTCTGTGTTCTCATTTCACTGTTTCCAAAGTTATGGTGCCAGCTTGACAAAACCATGGAGAGAGAAAAGGGCCTAGCTTCCAGAAAATGCCAAGCAATATGTTCACCACTGTGTCTGCTGGCTCAGAGAATCCCAGTGACGTCTGGAAAAATGGAGCTGTCATTCACTGTGGTTTGGACCCTCTTCTGCTTTTCCTGAACCCTTCCCATGTCATATTCAAGGCAAGGAACCATTCAGTTAAAGAACAAAGTGAATTTTCCAAATTTACCATTTCTGATTTCCAGATGACACACTTATTTTAAAATACAATCTAATTGAATATACTTTTCACATTTAAAATAAATCTCAGTATACTGGGGCTATTACACAATCTGTTCTTATTACCTTGTAGATAATACAAGACATAAAGGTTCCTAAGACCAGAGGCCAGAAAATTTAGTTTTTTGTCTTTCCCTCAATTCCACACACTACATTGAAGAAAAAGAAAATATACCAACTTTCATCAAGCTTAACATCCTCCTGAGGAAAAATCACAAGCATAGATGCTTTATTAAATTAGAGATATGTGAACCAAAGCTAATGCATAATTCTGGGTTGGATCCGAGATGCCTTTTAAATCAATAAAAAAAAATGGGGAATAATTGGAGAAATTTGAATTAGAATTATATTAGATGTATTTTATCAAGTTTAAATATTTTAGATGGCCTTGAGGACATGCAGGAGAATTTTCTTAAGAGATGCAAGCTGAAGTATTTTGGAATACTTGTAATTTATTTTCAAATGATTCAGAAGAAAAATGTGTCTGATTGTGTGTGTGTGAGAGAGAGAGACAGAGAGAATATATACAGAAAGAGACAAAGCAAATGGTATAAAATGTTAATAATCACTGAATACAGGTGAAGGGAATAAAAGTACTTACTATATTATTTATTGTTTGTCAGTGGAAGGAAATATGAGACCACATAAAAAAGCTTGCAGTTGTAACAGCATTTACATTAACTTATTAATACATTTTCTAAAACAGAGAAAATTGCAAGAGTTGCAGCCTAAAACCTAAAGTCATGTGATCAGAAAAATAAAACAATTCACACATGCCAGTATTCCCCCTAAATGATTTCCCTTTTTGAACTTTAAGGGCAAGAAAGTATACATAAAAAAGAAGAAAACCCCCAAAATATCAGAGGATTGTAATCTCTTAGATAAAGGAAATTGTAACATAAGGGTGTCTTGAAAATAGTATTTGGTTACAGACAGGACAAGCTATATAATTTTAAGGGCCCAGTGAAAAATAAAAATGAGGGTATTTTTGTTCAAATATTATTAAGAATTTCCAGAAAACAATACAGAACACTGAAGTGTGGGTCCCCTCAGAGTGTGGATTCCTGTGCAACCACATTGGCGGCATGCCCACAAAGTCCGCCCTTATTACAAGTAAAAATACTGAATATGCCACAGTTCTCTTCCCATAATTATAAAAAATCCATAGTCACTCAACCAAAATAAAGACTGTATTGAACCACTGTACCTATGTTGAGAACCAAAGTTGAAATAAATGAGCTCTATAATATGCTCATTCCACATACAAGTTCTATAATTTTAGTAATACTATTTTGAGTTAATAGTATTTACTATACTATCTTTTGTATCCTAAATATAAACTCAAATATTAACTATTCATATCACATGACCCAAGGCTTTTATATTTTATATATGGAAGACTCATAAGAACATTTATGCTGTCAGCCACATAAAACTTTGTGTGAGTTGTAAAATGGATTTGATTTTCTCAAAAGGATTCACCCTTTCAAAGTAAAGAAACTGAGATTGTAATCTAGCAATTTAATAACAACGTAACATGAATTTTTACTGTGTTTAGTTTCATATACTCAATTACTTATAGATGAACTGGTTTGTAATGTTTGCATTTGTCTTGTCAGATTGTGCTGAACTGGTAATTTGTTTCATGACCTTGTGTAGTTTCTAGAAAGAAGTGGAACTCTTTGAGCCTTTGTCCAAGAAAACTCAAGCCTGGAGTAAACAAACTGATAAACACTGGCTAATAAGTTCATCTTATTACTAGTTCACATAGTCGTTTTATGTCAAAAAATCGCGATGAATCATTTTTTAATGTTGAAATGCTTACCCTGTGAAGTGCTATTTTATGGGGACAATTTTTCATCTTCTTCTACCTGGTAAAATTATTTCCTTAGTTATCATTAATCATGCTTCATGCAAATCAACTGCACAGGAAAATCACCAACACAAAAACATCCTAATGAAAATTTAAATATTTAATTATTTTGCAAAATATTTTCATTATGAATTAGATTATATTGGTTATGTCACAACATCTAATTAACTTCCAGATATAAATGTAGTTCCATTCCTCCAAAACAAAGCCGTATTTCCTGACTTCTTGCAATATAGAACATTTCCCTTTAACTCTTGAGCTTTGTGAGATAATTTATCTAGTGTTTTAGGTCGCTAGACTCCCATGTTAAAGGCAGAATATAAAACCCATGCAATTTTGCGGGATGATAGGCTAACATCCGGTGATATTTCAAGTAAGGCAGAATTCCTACAAAATACCTGTATATTTGAATTTAAAAACGAAAAATAGTCCCTGATATAGTACAGTAATATTTATTTTCATTTTATTTTAACCAATAAATAATCACATATTTCTTAGTTTCCATTTAAAAATACCTGTTTTAGTATGCAAAATGTTCCTTGAATATTTTATGATTCTTCTATAATGCAAATATTGACTACTGACTAATATTTTTCAAAAGTTACTCTCACATAAGTTGCTCTGTGGGGTTGGCACACTACCCGTAAAAATAGTCCTTAATTATTTTCTTGCCATTTCACAAAACTTTTTTAAAATGCAAACGATAATAGGAAAGATTTTTTTTAATGTTTAATAGCATACTGTGAAGTGGGGCTGCCAACTCTGCCAAATATCAAGTCACATTTTAAAACAGTGATAATCAAAACAGCATGCTATTAGAACAAAAATAAGTGTGACAATAAATAGAAATTAGTGAAAATGCCTGAACAAAACTATATAACAACATTTTTTAGATATAGGCAACAGAGAAGGACTATTAATAAATAAATATTAATTAGCAATCTGTGGAAATTGACCTTATGTCAATCTAAATTCCTTAAAGATTACTGAATTAAGCAAAAACAAATCATAGGAAATTTAAATAGATAAAGATCACTAGAAGGATGACCCACCTGCAATCAAAACACAATTTATTCAAATTAAACCCCCCAAAAATAAGTAGACAAATATAATTTACATTAAATGAATTTACACCTATTTAGGAACTCATAAACTTCAATATTGAGACAGATGCAATGTAATTAAACTAATCTTGAGGTAGAATTTTATTACTTTTGTATTGAAAATACTGATATTATTATCAAAATAGAATGATAATGAACTTGGGCAAAACTAGCTTACTCTTATACTCTGATGAAACTATTTTCATATAACCCTTATAAAAGGCAAACTGCAGTCTGTATGAAGACTAGATTTATTTCCACTATTTCTCTGAATACCCACATTTCTGGGAAATTTACGTAAGAAAATAATTTAGCCACAGAGAAATCAATATGTATAAATATAACAAAAAATTAGAAATATATATAAGGATTAATGATGGAAGTATGCTTAAATTAATAATTTTGCAATCATTACAGCCTTATTTGCATCCATTACAGCCTTAACAATCTCCCTTAACATTTTTTAGGAAAATTGGCAACATATAATGAATACAACGTTCATGTTGAAGAATAAATGTAAGACAATCTCTAGAAAGTGTTGCCAGACTTTTTCTAATAAATATTAAAATTGGTAACATTTTATTCTAAGATTGTCATTATAATCTTGGTTAAGAAGCAGTAGAGATAGCATTAGTACTTAGGCTTTGAGAATTTCATTTTACAATATGTTTCAAAACTTACAAAAACAAGTATATTCATTCACAGAACAGGCTGCAGTACTTTTTAAACACCACAAAATATGCAATAATTCAAAAGCAATAGAAGTTTATTTTTTAGTCAACTAGCTCCTGAGATGGGGTTATAATCAAAACTATAAATAAATGTAGATACAAATACAGGTACAGATTCATACAAACATGAAGATACAATTAAATTAAAAAATACAGAGGCCAGGCATGGTGGCTCACGCCTATAATCCCAGCACTTTGGGAGGCCAAGACAGGTGGATCACAAGGTAAGGAGATGGAGATCATCCTGGCCAACATGGTGCAACCCTGTCTCTACTAAAAATACAAAAATTAGCTGAGTGTGGTATCGCGTGTCTGTAATCCCAGCTACTCGGGAGGTTGAGGCAGGAGAATCACTTGAACCTGAAAGGCAGAGATTGCAGTGAGCCAAGATTGCACCACTGCACTTGAGCCTGGCAACAGAGCAAAACTCCAACTCAAGAAAAAAACAAAAAAAAAAGTAAAAAACAGATTATGTGTCTCCAGATTGGTTTTCTTTTTTAAAGGAACTTCAGGTAATTCATTTTTCTTTTGGTTTATTTGTATTTTCCACAACAACTAATAATTTCTTAAATCATTAAGATTAAAAATTAAAAAGTGATAAAATATATGTTAAAACATTGAAAAAGCTTATTATACTATGCTGATTAAACACAATCTGCAATTGTAAGTACACCATGATTACAAGTATGTATTTATACATTCGCATGTATTTATACACATATATACACAAAGATTATAAAGGCATTTGTATAAATATGTAGTTAAGTTTTTGATATTACAATTATTTTTCCATATTTTAAAATATTAGGTCCTTTTACAAATTTTTAAAGAAAAATCGTTAAAACGAGAAGAAAAACATTCTTTTAAATCTAACTGTAATTTTCTCTAAGAACTGGGCTGCAGAATTATTCTGAGGAACAGAAATACTGTTTTTATTTTTATTTTATTTTTTTTATTGTACTTTAGGTTCTGGGATACATGTGCAGATCATGCAGAATCATTGCATAGCTACATATATGTCTAGGTGGTTTGCTGCCTCCATCCGCCTATCACCTATATCTGGCATTTCTCCCCTTGTTAACCCTTCCCAAACTCCCCCACACCCCTCTGTCCCTCCCCTAGTTCCCCCCCAACAACAGACTCCAGTGTGTGATGCTCCCCCTCCCTGTGTCCATGTGTTCTCACTGTTCAACACCTGCCTATAGGTGAGAACATATGGTGTTCGGTTTTCATGTAGTGGGTTGAATGATGGCTCCTCAAAAGGTATATCTAAATCCTAATTCCCAGAACCCGTGAATGTGACCTTACTTGGATAAGGGATCTTTGTAGATACAATTAAATTAGGGGTCTTGGCATGAGATCATCCTGATACCAGAGTGGGCCCTGAATGCAATGAAGTGTACTTGTAAGAGAAAGGAAAAGATAGGCGGAAGAAAGGCCACATGAATACGGAAGCAGTAATCAGTGATGCAGCCACACGCTGAGGAGAATCAAGAAATGCCTGGAGCCACAAGAAGCTGGAAAGAGGCAGAAAAATGAACATGCTCTAGACCCTCTGAAAAGAGCATGATCTTGCTGACAATTTGACTTTAGATTTCTGGCCTCCAAAACTGTGAAAAATAAATTTCTGTTGCTTTAAGCCACCCAGTTTGTAGTAAGTTGTTAGGGCAGCCATGGGAAACTAACACAGAATGGTTATACAAAATGAAATGAATTACTCTCCACAATAAAGTATTAAGAATATAAAATATTTTCTGGTCACTGAAGAGTAAGCGTGAAGGTCCCTGAATGGGGAGGAGAGGTGTGGGAAACAGTCACTAGAAAAAAAATAATCTGGCACAAATTGGCAAGCAGGACCAAGGAGGGTCTGGCCAAGAAGCTGTGAAACTAACTCAGTTTCACTTGTACATATTCTCTTCTCTCCATCTTTTCTCCCTCATTCTTCAGTAAAAGTTTGTTCTTAAAAGAACAGTGCTTTAGAGATTGAATAACAAGCATCTGTGTTTCATGCTGGGGAGAGACAGGATGGAGAAGAGTAAACAATGTTGAAAAGGCTAGAAACAGAGAAGGAGAGCAGAAATGGGCAGTGAGCAAAAGCAAACATCTTAAAGGATTTGCAGGAGGCAGGGGATGGGGTTTCAACAAATGCATTTGGATAATTAAGGAAAGGGGGGACTCCAAAGAATACTGGACTTGACCACACACAAGTAATAGAGGTTTGGATTGAATTACAGGAGAGGTCAGTTTTACCCAAAGTAAAATTCCAAGTTCCTTTTAAGATCAGCTATGTAGGGCCACATTTATGACCTTTTGTTTTCTCTTCTTCTTCCATCTCTTCCATGTTACGATACAGATTTTTATTACCGTGATATAAGATTGGAATAGCCAAGTTAAACTCCAGGAACTTGCTATCCCACCCCAGGGTTGTTAATGAAAACAAACTATTGAAACAGAGATCATGAGGACTCAAAGTTAGAAAAAAAAATAATTAACGCAACAGTCTTTAAACATCAACAAGGTTTGTCTTTTTGTGCCTGGCTAATTTCACTTAACATAATGACCTCCAGTTTCATCCCTGTTGTTGCAAATGACTGAAGGATAGTTATCAGAGGCCGGAGACAGTAGTAGAGGGCTGAGAGGAAAGTGGGAATGGTTAATGGGTACAAAAAAATAGAATGAATTAATAAGTCCTAGTATTTGATAGCACAACAGAGTGACTCTAGTCAATAATAATTTCATTGTGTATTTTTAAATAACTGAAGGAGTATAATTGGATTGTTTGTAACACAAAGGATACATACTTAAGGAGATGAATACCCCATTTATTTTGATGTGATTATTACTCTTTGCATGCCTGTATCAAAACAGCTCATGTATCCCATAAATATTTACACATACTATGTACCCATGAAAATTAAAAATAAAATATTACAACATTTAAAAATATCAACAAGGGTGAACAAAAGGAGAGCGATGCAAGCAGGAAAGGAAGACAAGCTGGTGAAAATGGTCATAAGGGTGAAAAGATAGGAAGATAAAATAAAATAGTGATGAGTATGTTTCAATCTAATTAATAATGAGGTCAGAAAAAGGTGAAAGAAATGGGGAAAGAATTTAGCACGAAATTCAGGTAGAAAAAAGCTTTAAATGCAGAACCCAATATCACCACGACAAGGCAGATTATATTAAACCTGAGTGCATTTAGAGCATTTATAAAATCATTTCAAATTTCTGGCTTTTAATGACAGGTGTAATCAATTTAAATTTAAATTTAAATGACGATTTTCAAAGATCATAAAATTTTAGAGTCAACAAGGATTTATTACTCTGTGGGAGAAGGTAGAAATTTGGAAATGCATTAATTCTCCTATGACATTTGGATTTGTTACAAAGCCAGTTGTTTTGTAAATAACTTCATGACCTAAAAGAGCTCATTTATTTTTCAAAGTGAATATTCACTCTAAGGGAGCATGTTTCATAAAAGAAGGCTCCAGTTCAGGTTTTGTGAAGAAAGGCTAATGATGAAACAGCACTTTAACGCTTCTATTTTGAATAAATTATTAGCCTTTTCCAGTTCCAACATTAATTTTGTTATTTATGTGAATTAATATAAACTCTAAAGAAACACTAACGTTATTAAATTTGAAAAATGTGGCTTCGGAAAACTTATAGTCATCCATTTTAGTTTTATGGGAAAGAAGTTCTCAAAAAGATGAAATGTGAAGGTGATGAATATGTAATAATGTTTTCATACACTTGCCAATTTAATGTGTTTGCATAAATATTTAATACATCAATCTTTTCAAGAAGAACATGTTCTGCATTTCAATGTGTCTTTTCATTTTCATTAGATTGGCCTATTTCTAAAGTCCCCAGAGAAGACTATTATTTGGTGGACATTTCCAAAACAGTGATCAAACCTTCTTATTCTGTGAGTGCATAAGAAAATGTAATTTTTATTTGAACTGCATGCAGTATCATTATTATACACATGTGTACATGATTTATAAAATTAAAATCTGCTTTAGTTGATTTGGCATTACATAAAATTATGAAAAACACAATTTGGATCAAATATTAAGAATGAAGCAAGTATGTTGAAAGTAATTTAAATTGCAGTCAAAGTAGAAATGTCTGTGGCTAATTCCTGACATTACAACTATGTCCAGGTTTGAGGTACTTGCATAAAATATGTAAACTTTTATCTTGAAATTTAGTTTAACTCTATTAAATTGTTCTCATTTTAAGGTTCTGTTCAGCTAAACACAATTCTTTATGAAACTGCTCTCTTTAAATCTCATTCAAATTTAATTACTTTTCCAATATGCCTTCTCAGGTCATAAATATGACTGATTACTGCATACATAGTTCTTCTCAATGACACCTTAAATCTGTTAGTCTGTCTTGTTATGTTTCATAGGCTGGTCGAAAACTCCTAGCCTCAAGCAATTCTCCTGCTTGGGCCTTCCAAAGTTTCTTTCCTTACATGTACTCTTTGAGGTGATATTTTACATACATGTGTTTGCTGCATTAGAAAAACTATGTTATTTACCTCTGATGTTACTATTCTTGTCTCATTGTTCTCCATACATCTTTTACTGGTGTACATATTTTGAAACAATATTCAAAAATTTTAAAAACAAAACTGTTGACCAGGAATCAACTACTGAGGACCTGCCTAGGACTTATCAAGCTTAAGAGGCAGTACTCTTTCAGCTTCCAACTTACCTGCAAGTCCTCAAGGTCTAGCAAGGCATAGTCGACCTTCCCAGGACTCTGTACAAGCAGGTTAGCATGACTTTCCCCAGCAGGGAAATCCCAAGTACACAAGAGCTAATCCCCTCTGAAAATGGCAGAGAATATGTGCTGTCTCTTTGGACAGACAGGTGATTGGGAGTTGGAGTTGATAAACATTCAGGCTGTCATTTTCTTCAGAATCCCCTGGCAAAATTCTTAAGTTAGTAGTTGTAAAATTTGAAGACATGAGCACTTCAGGTGTAGAACATAAGCTCTTCTGGGGATGAAGCGTTTTGTCTAGTTTACTATTCCTCTGTGGTTAGAAAAAGGGTCCTCCTGCATGCTAAGTGCTCAATAGTTAACTGTAAAATAAATCCATCAGTGGAGGACAATAATTTTAAAAGGAAAAACACGACCAGTTTTTCAATGTTTCATTTACAAAATTGAATAATGAAATGAACTGCTCAATGAATGAAGCACATCAGAATTGGACAGGCCTAACCACAGAGCACATTTAGCAAAACTCTGGGGAACTGCTCTTCTCTGACAATATGCTACCAAACAACAATCTCCTATTCCCTTATACTCTTACAGCCTTGGTTTTCCATCACTGTAGTTAATATATTTTCAATGTGAAATTAGAAGAAAACATAAAATATGGAGGTTTCTCAAAAAAATAAATAAATAAAAATCTGGAGACAACAGATGCTGGAGAGGATGTGGAGAAATAGGAACACTTTTACACTGTTGGTGGGAGTGAAAATTAGTGCAACCATTGTGGAAGACAGTGTGGCAATTAGTCAAGGACCTAGAAATAGAAATACCATTTGACCCAGCAATCCCATTACTGGGTATATACCCAAAGAATTATAAATTGTTCTGTTATAAAGACACATGCACACATATGTTCACTGCGGCACTGTTTACAATAGCAAAGACCTGGAACCAACACAAATGTCCATCAACAATAGACTGGATAAAGAAAATGTGGCACATATACACCATGGAATACTACACAGCCATAAAAAACGATGGGTTAGTGTCCTTCATAGGGACATGGATCAATCTGGAAACCATCATTCTCAGCAAATTGACACAAGAACAGAAAATCAAACACTGCATGGTATCACTCATAGGCGGGTGTTGAACAATTAGAACACGTGGACACAGGGGAGGGGGAGCATCACACACTGTGGTCAGTTGTGGCGGACTAGAGGAGGGATGGGGAGTGGGGAGGGAGGGGGAGGGAGTAACGTGGGTAGAAATACCAGATATAGCGTGATGGGGGGGAGGAAGGCAGCAAACCACCTTGCCATGTATGTACCTATGCAACAATCCTGCATGATCTGCACATGTACCTCAGAACCTAAAATACAATAAAAAAAAAAAATAGAAGTAGAATTACCACTATTGTATGATCCAGCAACCCTACTTCTGAATATCCATCCAAAAGCATTGGAAAGGATCTTGAAGAGATATCTGCAGCCCCATCAATATTCACAATAGCCAAGATATAGAAACAATCCAAATGTCTATAAACACATTAATGGATAATTGTAATCTCAACTTTTATTTTAGATTCAGGGATACACGTGCAGGTTTGTTATGTGGGTGTACTGTGTGATACTGAGGTTTGGGGTATAAATGATTGCTCAGGTAATAAGCATAGTACTCAACCCTTAGCCTTCTCCCCTCCCTCCCAATTCTAGAAACTCCCAGTGTCTATTGTTGCCATATTTATATCTATAAATACTCAATGTTTAGCTGCCACTTATAAGGGAAAAGATGTGGCATTTAGTTTTCTGTCCCTGTGTTAATTTCCTTAGGATAATGACTTCCAGCTACATCCATGTTGCTGCAAAGGACATGATTTTGTTCTTTTTTATGGCTACTTAGTAATTCATGGTGTATATGTACTACATTGTCTTCATTCATTCCACCAATGATGGGGACCTAGGTTGCTTTCATGTCTTTACTATTGGGAAAGTGGTGTGATAAATGTATGAGTGCACGTGTCATTTTAGTAGAAAAATTTACTTTCCTTTGGATATATAACCAGTAATGGGACTGCTGGGTCAGATGGTAATTCTGTTGTAAGTTTTTTGAGAAATCTCCAAATTGCTTTCCATGGTGGTGGAACTAATTTACATTTCCACCAACAGTATATAAGCATTCCCTTTTCTCCATAGCCTGGCCAGCACCTTTATTTTGAATTTTTGATAGTAGCCATTCTAACTGGTGTGAGATGTTATCTCACTGTGATTTTGAAATGCATTTCTCTGATGATCAGTGATGTTGGGCATGTTTTATATGTTTATTGGCCACTTGCCAATCTTCTTTTGGGAAGTGTTTGTTTATGTCTATTGCCCAATTTTTAATGGGATTGTTTTTTGCTTGTTCAATTGCTTAAGCTCCATACAGACTCTGGATATTGGTTCTTTGTTGATGCATAGTTTGTGAATATTTTCTCTCAGTCTTTAGGGTATACTTTTACTCTGTTAATAGTTTCTTTTGCTGTGCAGGAGCTCTTGAGTTTAATTAGGTTTCATTTGTCAGTTTTAATTTTTATTACAATTGCTTTTGAGGACTTAGTCATAAATTATTTCTCAAGGCACATGTATAGAATGATGTTTACTAGGTGTTTTTCTAGGATTCTTGTAGTTTGAGGTCTTACATTTAAATCTTTAATCCATCTCAGGTTAATGTTTGTATGTGATGAAAGGCAAAGGTCCACTTTTGTTCTTTTGCTTATGGTCTTTATTGCAACTACTGAATTCTGCTATACGGTAAAAGGAGCCTTAGACAATGTATAGAAGAATGAGTGCAGCTGTATTTTAATAAAACTATTTACAAAAACAGGCAGCTGTCCAGAATAAGGCCATGGGTTACAGTTTGCCAAATCCTATATCATAACACATAAAAATTCAAAATATAACAATATTTTCTATTATACCTTCACATTTGAAATACTTGGGGCTACCCCTAATTTACTACTTATCCATATTTTCTCTCCCTCCTTCCTTTCCTTTGTCTCCAAATCTCCTTCTCTCTCCTTCTGTTCTAATCTCAACAACTCTGTCTCTATCTCTCTCTCTCTCTCTTCCTCACTCTATTCCCAAGAACTATGAGAACAACCTACCCCAGCAAGGAGAAGTATTTTATGGCTGATGTTGTTTAAATTGCCAGCTTACCATCATAATAAAAAGAAGACTGACCTTTAGTTGGCTTTATTATGCGTTGAAATTCTATATCACTTTTCTTGCCTGTATTGCCTGAACTCAAGGCAGGGACTGCTCCCACCATTGATCCTCTGTTGTTTACCACTGTCCTTTTGTTTCTTAAACCGAAAATGTAACTGCATATGTTGTAATTTTTAAAAGATAATAATAATATTCTAAAACTATTGTGTAGAGGTACCTGGACACATGACAATTTATTTAATGAATCCTATTAATGAACATTTTGTGCTATTTCCAATGTCCTTTACTAAATACACATGAACACTTATCTTTGCACATTTGTGAAAGTGTTTTGTTTGGATAAATTCTTATAACTAAATCAATGACACACTTAAAATTTTAATAAATACTGCCACATTGCTTTTCAAAAATTCTGTCAATTTAAACACTACCTGGGACTGAATGATAGTGTCTTTTCTCTACACTCTCTAAAGAATACAATTATATTCTTAATTTTTGCCAAATCATTCATCCCAGAATAACATTTTATTCAAATGACACTTCTTTTCATAAATCATCAACCATTTCTATTGTTTTTCCTTTGAAAATTTTCTTCATTATATAATGGTGCATGATTTGGGTTCAGGTGGAGTGAATATGCACAAAGGCAGACTTCCAAACACATAACGTTTACTATAGTCAGGTAGAGTCTTTTAAAATTGCATAGCTTGTTAAGTTGGATGAGTCTTGTCTGAGGTTGATTATTTAGTCTCTTTAGTTGAAGACTTTCAGATATTTCTGTCCACACAAAAATCTCTCATGGGATCATCAGCAAATTATTTGTATTTTTGTCAATAAGAAATAATTCTAAATATTTATGTTTGAAGTGTAGTGCCAATCATTTCATTTTAATTTGAATATATTTTCTGAAGACATATCTCATCCCCAGGAAACTATATGTCTCTTATTTAGGAGTGTCAATGGGGTAGATTTATCCACAATCACCCATACTATTTAATAATAAAATTAACAATTTCTAATCTAACTTCCTACATATATCATTTAGCCTATGTATTTCACGTCTCTATTTCCCTCACATACCTTTATTCAATCCATCAAAATGGATTTTGAATTCATCATAGACTATTGCCTATTATTACTGATTTCTATAAAAAACTTGAAATACATGAGATATGTTTTCTTAAAAAAATATATTTTGTTTGAGATGACAATGTTAGGGAATATAATAATGTTGAAACCATTTTGAATATTAATTGTTATAGGGAAAATATTTAAGATGTTTAAGTTTTAAAGTATCATCTAAACAAGATATGTGCACCCAGCCTTCCTATTTTTTGACAGGGGTGCAGCCCTCATCCTCCCTTCCTTCCATGGATCCTCCGCCACCTTAGTCTCTAACTACCACTGAACCCTCTCCCCTCGAAATGCAAAACTTTATTTCTCTCTATATTCCTTTCCAATTCCAGTTTAAGGAATCAGAATTTAAGAGTAATTATTATCCTAAGTACTATATCAAAAAGGACAACATTTTACACTAGAATGTTTTATCTGACTGTATTATACCAACTGGGCAAAATTTTTATACACAAATACTGTACTCTGTATTCTCCCCTGTTAGAATGAATGAACTTAATTTTCTTATCTAAACTCAGGTGTCCCTGAGTGTGCATGACACATGCACTATTCACTGGATACCATGTACTTATTGTCTACTCAGAGATACAACTCCTGAATTTGTCCCCTTTCGTTCTCTCTTCCCTAGAACTGTTTTCTGTACTAGTCTCCTCTTTATCTATGTTCACTCCCTAAGAGATCTCATATAAACTTATAACTACAAATAATGTCAATCTCCTGAAAAATTGCTAACTTGCATCTCCAAGCCAAATCTGACTCGTGAACTCTAAATTAATGTGTTCAAATTGTTTTCTTAAGATCTGCAGCTAGGCAACTAAGAGGCAACTTAGTTGCCTCTTTAACCTATTTAAAACTGACTCTTGGCCAGGCACCGTGGCTCACGCCTGTAATTCTAGCACTTTGGTAGACAGAAGTGGGTGGATCACGAGGTAAAGAGATCAAGACTATCCTGGCCAAAATGGTGAAACCCCATCTCTACTAAAAATACAAAAATTAGCTGGGTGTGGTGGTGCGCATCTGTAGTCCCAGCTACTTGGGAGGCTGAGGCAGGAGAATCGCTTGAACCTGGGAAGCAGAGGTTGCAGTGAGCCAAGATCACACCATTGCACTCCAGCCAGATGACAGAACAAGACCCAGTCTCAAAACAAAACAAAACAAGAAAACTGACTCTTGATCTCTCCCATATTTTCCCTCTCATAGTGTCATATCAGTAAATCACAATTCCTTTTTTTCTAATTGCTGAGATCAAAACATTTGTAGACATAACTTAATTCTTGCTTTTCCTCATAACTACATACAACTAACTGCAAATACTCTCACCTTTTTCTTCAAATATCCAGAATCTAATAGTTCAGATAATCTAATTCTAATTACCCCCATAGCTACTACTCTAGTCTAAGCTACTGCCATGATCCACTTCAACTATCTGGGCTGTTTCTTTTACCTTTCTTTCAATGTAGTGTGTGATACATTAACCATAGTTTTATTTTTAAAACAAAATTCAGATGATGTCATGTTTGCTTTAAAACCTTCAATGGCTTTCTAGCATCCTCTGAGTGAAAACCAAAGTACGAGACCCTACATGATCTAGACAAATAAAATCTCTTTCTGATCTCATCTCTCACCACCTCCTCCTTGTTCATTACTAGCCACAGCAACAAATTTGCTATTGCCCAGAACACATCTAGCCCTCTCTCATCTCAGGAGTTTGTATTTCCTTTGCCTCTCCTTTCTTATATAGATAACTTTGCAGGCATCTCCACTTTCTTCAATTTTGCTGTCATAGAGGCCTGATATGAAACATGATATAAGCATTAATATTAATTATATTAATAAAAGTGTTAATATTAATACAATATAATATTAATAAAGACTAGGGCATCCATAATAGCAAATGCATATATGGGTAACTAGATAAACATAGCTTCAATGTATAACTGAAATCTAGTTGATTACAAAACAGAATATCTTCCAAGTAACTGTGAAAGATAAATACTAATAACTAACACTTAATAACTATTATTCTTTTGGACTGTGTTCTGTGTGTATAGTGCATATTAATTCACTTAATCATCAAAATAGCCCTAGGGAGCAGGTAATACTATTCTCATTTTACAGATGAGACTCTGAGGCAAGACAGGTTAAATAACTTGCCCCATTTCACATAAGTAGTAAGTAAGAGCTATGACTTAAATCTAAATAATGGCTCTAAAATTGTGCCCTTGATCATCATACTCCAAACTATCTTCATAATATAAAGTTTTTTAATAAAGTAGAATTTCCTTAGAAAAAAATTTAAGAGGCCTGAATACATTGTAAAGTAAGATTACAAAAGTAAAGATAACTGTGCTAGGCATAATTTTAAGATGTTCCCATTGTTCCCACCTCTCAGTGGGCACCTCTGTATAAACCCCTCCATTGAGGGCTGGCAAGCTTTGCGAATGGGATGGGATAGTCTCGTCCATGATTAGGGTATGATACCCGGCATAGCTGACCTTAATAAAGGCAGATTATCCTCAGTGGGCGTAACCTAGCTAGGTGAGCTCTGTTCATAAAGAAGAGTTTCAAATTTGAGAATGGGTGTTTGATATGCAAGAAGTTCCCCAAAGCTAGCTTTGAAGAGGAAGAGGGCCATAGAGCAAGGGACCTAGAGGACCTTTAAGAGACAAGAGCGACACCTTGGCAGTTACACATTAAGGAACTGAGCTCTGCCAACAATGTGAATGAGTTTGGAGGAGCACCCTGATCTTCAAAGGAAACCACAGCCAGCTCAACAAGTGAACAGAGAATTCAGTCACTCCATTCCTGACCTTATCACCTACATAACAGTGCCATTATGTGTAATTTGTTACTCAGTGGCTGAAAACTGTACAACAGGAATCTCAGTTATATCAATGAATTTGATGCATTTAAATTTATTTAAAAATTGATTTATCTGATTTGGTTCAAAGATTAAAGAAATAGGAGGAGGAGGTGGAGCAAGATGTCTGGATAGAAGATTCCACCAATCATTCTCCCCACAGGAACATCAAATTGAACAACTACCTACACAAAAAAGTACCTTTATGAGAACCAAAAATCAGGTGATTGATCGCAGTACCCAGTTTTGACTTCATATCACCAAAAAAGGCACTGAAGAGGTTAGCAAAGACAGTCTTGAATTGCTGACGTTACCCCTCCCCCTCTCCCCTGGCAGCAGCCATGTGGTGCAGAGAGAGAATCTGTGCCCTTAGGGGAGGGAGAGTCTAGAGATTATGGGACTTTGCCTTGAAACTTAGTGCTGCCCTGTCAGGGTGGAAAGCAACACCAGGCAGAACTCAGCTTGTGCCCACAGAGTAAGCATTTAGAACAGCCTGGTAAGAGGGGAATCACCCATCCCAGCAATAGGAACCTGACTTCTCAGCAAGCCTTGCCACCACAGGGAAAGTGCTCTTGAATCCAAAATAAACTTGAGAGGCAGTCTAGGCCAGAAAGACTGCAATTCCTGGGCAAGTCCTGGTACTGTGCTCGACTTGAAGCCAGTGAACTTGGGGGGGGCACATGACCCTGTGAAACACCAGCTGGGGTGGCCAAAGAAGTGCTTGCATCACCCTTCCCCTAACCCCAGGGAAGCAGCTCAGAGCTCTGAGAGAGACTCCTTCCCACTGCTTGAGGAAAGGAGAGGAAACAGTAAAGGGGACTTTGTCTTGCAACTTAGATATCAGCTTAGCCACAGTAGAAGAGGGCTCCAGGCAAAGTCCTGAGGCTCCCATTCCAGACCCTTGCTCCTGGACAACATTTGCAGACACACCCTGGGACAGAAGGGAACCCTCTGCCTTGAAGAGAAGGATCCAGTCCTGGCAGGATTAGTCACCTCATAACTGGAGAGCCCTTGGACTCTAAATAATCAGCAGTAGTAACCAGGCAATACTCACCATGGGCCTTGGGTGAGACTGGAGATGTGCTAGCTCCAGGTATGAACCAGCACAACCCCAGCTATGGTGAATATGTGGAGATACTTTTTCTGCTTGAGAAAAACAGAAGGAAGAGTAAAAGGGACTTTGTCTTGCAGCTTAGGTACCCAGTGCAGCCACAGTGGTGTAAGGCATCAAGCAGATTCTTGGGGTCCCCAATTCCAGGTCTTGGCTCTTGCATGGCATTTTTGGACCTGCCCTGAGTCAGAGGGGGAACCCACTTTTCTGAAGAGAGAGTCCCAGGCAGAGAAGCATTCACTAAAAGCTGGCTGACAAGTGAACATCAGTGATAGCTGGGCAGTTTTTGCCACAGGCTTTAGGGGTTAGTGGCCATGGGGAGAGATTCCTTAGCTTGTGGAAATGGGAGGGAAGCATCACAAGAAATTTATCTTGAGTCTTTTATGGCAGCTGAGCCACAGTAGATTAGAGCAGCAGGTAGATCCCTAAGGTTTCCAACCCCAGACACTAGCTCCAAGATGGCACTCCCAGACCCGTGTAGAGAGAGACTCCATTTGTTTGGGAGAAAGTAAGAAAAGAAAGCAAAACTCTCTGCCTGGTAATCCAGAGAATTCTTCCACATCTTATCCCCCTTCGCTTTTCCCCCTTCCCCCCTTCCCCCTTCCCCCTGGAGTCTATAAGAACCACAGTGTTACTGGGCTTAGGGGTGCTCCCTCATGCAAATATGGCTGCAATGACAAAAAACTTAGGTCACAACACCCAGGTTCCTAGAAATACCTGGAGAGTCTTGCCATGAAGGATGGTTACAAACAAGCCCAGACTGCAATAAGGAACCATCTGAACATATAAAACTCACTGGCAATAGTAAGTACAGAGAAAAATGCAGAATATTATAACATGGTAATTTTAGTAATATTATAAACAGAATATTATAATACAGTAATTGTAGTGTGTAAACTACTTATATCTTGAGTAAAAATACTAAAATATTAGCCTATCAAAAAAATAACTACAGCAATTCTTCAATACATACTAAGTATAATAAAATATAAATACAAACAATAAAGTTTTTTTAAAAGCAGCAGAACCAAGTTAAAGTGTAGAGTTTTTATTAGTTGTCTCTTTGCTTGTTTTTAGTTTGTTTATATGTTCATGCAATCATTGTTACCATCAGTATAAAATAATGGTTTATAAGATATTACTTGCAAACCGCATGGTAACTTCAAATAAAAAATCAGACAACAGATGCAAAAAAGAAGTAAAAAGCAAAAAATTAAAATATACAGCTAGAGCAGATCACCTTCACTAAAAGAAAGACGGGAAGGAATGAGTGAAGGAAAAGCAGACCACAAAGCAATCAAAAAACAAATTGCAAAATGGCAAGAATAAGTCCTTACTTATCAATAACAATATTGAATGTAAATGGACTAAACTCTCCTATCAAAAGTCATGGAATCAATGAATGGATACAAACACAAGACCTAACAATTTGTTGCCTAAAAAAACACACTCCACCTATAAAGATAGACAGAGACTGAAAATAATGGAATGGAAAAAGATATTCTATGCCAAGGGAAAACAATAAATGAGCTGTAGAAGCTATATTTATATCAGACAAATAGATTTAAAACAATATAAGAGAAGACAAAGAAAGTCATTATATAATGACAAAGGAATTATTTCAGCCAGAGGACATAGCAATTATAAATATATATGCATCCAACAGTGGAAAACCCAGATGTATAAAGCAAATATTGTTAGAGCTAAAGAGGGAGATAGATCTCAATACAATAATAGCTGGAAATTTCAACACTTCACTTATGGCATTACACAGATCATCCAGACAGAAAATAAACAAGAAAATATCAGACTTAGTCTGCACTATAGGTCAAATGGACCTAATAGATATTTACAGAACATTTCATCAACACCTGCAGAGCACACATGCTTTGCCTCAGTACATGGATCATTCTCAAGGATAAATCATATGTTAGGGCACAAACTAAGTCTTAAAAACTTCAAAAAAAAAATTGAAATTATATCCAATATCTTCTCTGACTGCAATGGAATAAAACCTGAAAACAAAAACAAGAGGAATTTTGGAAATTATACAAACACATGGACGTTAAACAATATGCTCCTGAATGACCAGTGGGTCAATGAAGAAATTAAGAAGGAAATTGAAAATTTTCTTAAAACCAATGATATTGGAAACACAACACACCAAAACCTATGAGATACAGCAAAGGCAGTAGTAAGAGGAAAGTTTATAACTAAAATGCTTATATCAGAAAAGAAGAATAACTTCAAATAAACCAACTAACCATGCACCTTAAAGAACTAGAAAAGCAAAAGCAATCCAAACCAAAAATTAGTAAAGAAATAATAAAAATCAGAGTAGAAATAAATGAATTTGAAATGAAGAAAAAAATACAAAAGATCAATGAAACGTGAAGTTGTTTTCTTAAAAAAATTAAAACTGACAAACTTTTAGGTAGAATAAAGAAAGACAGAAGATCAAAATAAAATCGAGATGAAAAAGGAGATATTATAATAGAACTGATGCTGCAGAAATTCAAAGGATCATTAGAGGCTTCTATGAGCAACTACATCCCAATAAATTGGAAAATCTAGGAGAAATGGATAATTTCCTAGACATATACAACCTACAAAGATTGAACTATGAAGAAATCCAAAAACTGAATGGACTAATAACAAGATCAAACCCATAATAAAAAGTTTCACAGGAGAGAAAAGCCCAGGATCTGATGGCTTCACTGAAAAATTTTATCAAGCATTTATAAAATAAAGGAGGGAATACTCCATAACTCACTTGATGAGTCCAGTATTACCCAAATATCAAAACCAAACGAAGAACATCAAACAAATTTTTAAAAACTAATTCTAGGTGAATATTGGCACAAAAATCCTCAACAAAATATTTTCAAGCCAAATTCAAAAATACATTATAAAGATCATTCATTGTGACCAAGTGGGATTTATACCAGGATGCAAGGATGGTTCAACATATGTAAATTAATCAAGGTGATACAGCATATCAATGGAATGAAGGACAAAAACCATATGATCATTTCAATTGATGCTGAAAATTATTTGATAAGATTCAACATCCCTTCAGGATGAAAACCCTAAAAAATTTGGCTATAGCAGGAACATACACTAACACAATAAAATCCATACACAACAGACCCATAACTAGTATCATACTGAGTAGGGAAAAACTGAAAGCCTCTCCTCTAAGATCTGGAACCTGACAAGGATGCCCACTTTCATCACTGTTATTTAACATAGTTCTGGAAGTCCTAGCTAGAGCAATCAGACAAGAGAAAGAAACAAAGGGTATCCAAATTGGAAAGGAAGACATAAAATTATTCTTGTTTGCAAATGATATACTCTTATATCAAAACACTATGAGAGCTGATAACAAATTCAGTAAAGTTGCAGAATAAAAACCAACATACACAAATCAGTAGCATGTCAGTAGTCAACAACAAACAAGATGAAAAAGAAATCAAGAAAGTAATCCTATTTACAAATAAAATAAAATAGCTGGGAATTAACTAAAGAAGTGAAAAATATCTACAATGAAAACTATAAAACACTGATAAAAGAAATTGAACATGACACCATGTTCATGGATTAAAAGAATCAATATTGTCAAAATGTTCATACTATCCAAAGCCATCTACAGACTCAATACAATCCCTATTAAAATACCAATTACATTATTCATGGATATAAGAAAAAAATCCTAAAATTTATGTGGAACCACAGAAACCCAGAATAGTCAAAGTTATCTTGAGCAAAAAGCAAAGCAAAACAAAAAACAAAACTGGAGGAATCACATTACCTGTCCTGAAATTATTCTATATAGCTACAGTAACCAAAACAACATGGTATTAATGTAAAAACAGCATATTACTATCCAACAGAATGGATAATGTTCACTGTAGATGTGTGGATTTGTTTCTGGGTTCTCTTTTCTGTTCCAATGGTCTTTTAACGTATTTTTGAATTTGGTTTGCAAATATTTTGTTGAGGATTTTTGTGCCAGTATTCATCTAGAAGTAGAAACAAATCCATCATCTACAGTGAACCCAGAAACAAATCTATCATCTACAGTGAACTCATTTTTGACAAAAATGCCAAGAACATACACTAGGGAAATGACAGTCTCTTAAATAAATGACGCTGGGAAAACTGGATATCCATACGCAGAAAAATGAAACTAGACCCCTGTCTCTCAACATATACAAAAATCAAAATAGATTAAAGACCTAAATAAAAGACCTCAAGCTATGAAACTACTAAAAGAAAACATTAAGGAATCTCTCCATTATATTGGACTGGGCAAAGACTTGTTGAGTAATTATGGTTACAGGCAACCAAAGCAAAAATGGATAAATAGGATCACATCAATTTGAAAAGCTTCTGTACTACAAAGGAAACAGTCAGCAAAGTGATGAGACAACTCACAGAGTGGGAGAAAATATATGCAAACTATCCATCTGACAAAGGATAAATAACCAGAATATATGAGTTCAAACAACTTACAGGAAAAAAGATTTAAATATCTGATCAAAAAGGGACAAAATATTTGAATATACATTTCTTTAAAAAATAATATAAAAATGCCAAACAGGCATAGGAAAATGTGCTCTGCATTGTTGATCACCAGAAAAATGCAAATCAAAACTACAGTAAGATACCATCTCACCCCAATTAAAATGCCTTACCCAAAAAGCAAGCAATAAAAAACGCTGGAGAGCATATGGAGAAAAGTGAACCCTTGTACACTGTTGGTTCAAACCCTGTAAGTAAATTAGTCCAACCATTATGGAGAATAGTTCGGAGGTTCCTCATAAAAACTAAAAATAGAGCTACCATATAATCCAGACATCTCAATCATATCCCAAAGAAAGAAAATCAGTATATCGAAGAGAAATCTTCACTCTCATGTTTACTGCAAAACTATTCATAATAGTGAAGATTTCAGAGTAACTCAAGTATCCATCAACAGATGAATGGATAAAGAAAATGTGGTACATATTAACAATGAAACCTTCCAAACGAATGAGATTCTGTCATTTGCAAAAACATGGATGGAGTTGGAGATCATTATATTAAATGCAATAAGCCAGGCACAGAAAGACATAGAATGTTCTCATTTATTTGTGGAAGGCAAAAATTAAAACAATTGAATTCATGGTAACAGAGTAGACTGATAGTTACCTAAGGCTGTGAAGGTTAATTGTGGGAGAGAGAAATGGGGATGGTTAATGGGCACAAAAATATAGCTAGATAAAATAAATAAGGTTTAATATTTTTTTCTAGGTGTGTCTGTGAGAGTGTTCCCATAGGAGATTAGTATTTGAACTAGTAGAATGAGTAAAGAATATCACTCTAGCCCATGCGAGCAGGCATTATCTGATTTATTAAGGATGTGTGTAGAACAAAAAGGCAGAAAAAATTATTCTGCCTAATCTGAGACATCTATTTTCTCTTGCCCTTGGACTTCAGTGCTTGCCCCTGGTTCTCAGGCTTTTGGACTCAGATCAGCTCTAACACCATCACCAACCTCAACTACATTCTCCTCAGACCAAATTACTCCACTTGCTTTCCTGGTTCTCTAGCTTGCAGACAGCAGATTGTGGGACTTCCATAACAATATGAGCCAACCCCAGTAATAAATCTGCTCTTATATATCTCTCTGTATATCCTGTTGGTTCTTTTTTTTTCTGGAGAACCCCAGCTGACACAAATTTTAACAGCCATTCACTTCTATGACATAAATAATATGTGTGTGTACTTGCTAAAGAACTAACACCATAAAAACCCTAGAAGAACTCCTAGGCAACACCATTCAGGACATAGGCACAGGTAAGGACTTCATGACTAAAACACCAAAAGCAATGGCAACAAAAGCCAAAATAGACAAATGGGATCCAATTAAACTTAAGAGTTTCTGCATAGCAAAAGAAACTATCATTAGAGTGAACCAGTAACCAACAAAATGGGAAAAAATATTTGCAATCTACCCATCTGACAAAGTGCTAATATCCAGAATCTACAAAGAACTAAAGCAGATTTACAAGAAAAAAACAAACAAATCTATTCAAAAGTGGGCAAAGGATATGAACAGACACTTTTCAAAAGAAGACGTATATGCGGCCAACAAATATATGAAAAAATGCTCATCAACATTGGTCATTAGAGAAATGCAAATCAAAACCACATGAGATACCATCTCACGCCAGTTAGAATGGTGATCATTAAAAAATCTGGAGACAACAGATGCTGGAGAGGATGTGGAGAAATAGGAACACATTTACACTGTTGATGGGAGTGTAAATTAGTTCAACCATTGTGGAAGACAGTGTGGCAATTTCTCAAGGACCTAGAAATAGAAATTCCATTTGACCCCAAATCCCATTACTGGGTATATATCCAAAGGATTATAAATCGTTCTACTATAAGGACACATGCACACGAATGTTCATTGCAGCAGAGTTTACAATAGTAAAGACCTGGAACCAACCCAAATGCCCATTGATGATAGACTGGACAGGGAAAATGTGGCACATATACACCGTGGAATATTATGCAGCCATCAAAAACAATGAGCTTGTGTCCTTTATAGGGACATGGATGAACCTGAAAACCATCATTCTGAGAAAACTGACACAAGAACAGAAAATCAAACACCACATATTCTCACTCATAGGTGGATGTTGAACAATGAGAACACATGGACACAGGGAGGGGAGGATCACACACTGGGGTCTGTCGGGGGAAAATAGAGGAGGGACAGCAGAGGGTGGGGAGTTGGGGAAAGATAGCATGGGGAGAAATGCCAGATATAGTTGATGGCGAGGAAGGCAGCAAATCACACTGCCATGTGTGTACTTATGCAACAATCTTGCATGTTCTTCACATGTACCCCAAAACCTAAAATGCCAAAAAAAAAAAAAATCTGGAGACAACAGATGCTGATGAGGATGTGGAGAAATAGGAATACTTTTACACTGTTGGTGGGAGTGTCAATTAGTTCATCCATTATGGAAGACAGTGTGGCAATTCCTCAAGGATCTAGAAATAGAAATTCCATTTGACCCAGCAATCCCATTACTGGATATATACCCAAAGGATTATAAATCGTTCTATTACAAAGACACATCCACATGTATGTTCATTGCAGCACTGTTTACAATTGTAAAGACCTGGAACCAACCCAAATGCCCATCAATGACAGACTGGACAAAGAAAACGTGGCACATATACCCATGGAATACTATGCAGCCAAAAAAAAAAATGACGAGTTTGTGTCCTTTGTAGAGATAGGGGGGTTGAATCTAGAAACCATCATTATCAGTAAACTAACACAAGAACAGAAAACCAAACACTGCATATTTTCACTCATAAGCAGGTGATGAACAATGAGAACACTTGGGCACAGGGAAGGGAACAACACTCACAGGGCTAGATGGGGAAGGGGGCATAGAGGGGAGGGGAAAGGAGGGACAGTGGGGGAGGGCAGGGAGGATGGGGAAGGATAACACCAGGAGAAATGCCTGATGTAGGTGATGGCGGTGGGGTGGGGGGAATGGAGATAGCAAACCACCATGGCATGTATGTACCTATGCAACAATCCTGCAGGATGCACGATGTGCACATGTATGCCAGAGCCCAAAGTACATTTTTTTGAAAAAGCATCAAATTATTGTTATATTTTGATTTAATTGGAGACTTTTAACTGGGTGATCTATATCTATAACTGACTAGCCCAGAAATTGGTACCAGTATCTTCATATTTTCTACTACAGCTAGCATGGTACCTAACGTATGGTACTAGTCAGCAAATCTGTTGGTTTTATTTCAAATAATCTGCTTTATCCATAATAATTCCTGTAGAAAAAATGTCTTGGGTTAAAAAAGACAATTCTGGTCCCTAACCAACATCTGAAGACATGAATGTTATTAAAATAGGCTCATTTTCTTTTTTAAACCAGTTTGTTTCCCACCTAGATTAATTCATTAATCACAAAGAGAATCTCTGAACTTCACATATATTACCATACATCATAAAACATGCTTGTAATTAAAAATAAGAAGTCATATTAAATAAGAAAGTACATGATGATGTTTTCTTCAGGAATATTAGTCTGACCTTATAAAAACGGCACATGAATATGCTTATTTCCTGGAATTAACATATTCTATTATGGTTAGCGAATATTTCTATCCAGAATTTTTTTGAGCCTAATGCGGAAGTCAAAAATGATTATGTCTTTGTGTTTGACAGTGAGGTTAGCATTAACTGATAAATGTCATGTGTCAGTAATCTTTAAATAAATATGAGCAAAGAAAGATTGCCAATTTATCAGAAATACAAACAAACTTTAGGTTACAGAGTTTTAGCAGGTCCTTAAAACTGATAAACCGCCAGTGAGAGGCAAACCATGCTTCTCTGAATTTTATCTCTCAAATAAGAAAGGAGAATAAAGAAATTAGTAATCCTCAGAAGTGAATTATTAGGAGCCAAATCTATGGCCCAAAGGACTAAGATGTATACATAAACAATGGCATACCTATCTAATAATGGTTTTGATCATAACTATCAACTATAATTTATTATCCTCTGTAAATTAGGGTGCTCTGTAAATTAATTCATCTAAAATAGCCTGTAGGAAATGGTTCATAGATTAGTTTTCTGATTCATCATGACAGCTGAATGTTCTGTATCTATTCTTGACTTTCATAGAGAGAATTTTTAAATCTTTCTGATTGGATGGTCTCTTGGCAAAAAGGAAGAAGGAGTTAAATATGTACAATTGTGGCTTAATCCGACAAAAGAAAAGACTGCTCCTATAACTACCTCGTGCAAATAAACCTTTTACAAAACTATTCTCCATCCTTTTAAAGTTTCCCTTTTAAATGTAGATAAAATTGGGCTAGAACTGTGAAGTTAAATATTTGAAAGTATGTGTGTGTATATATATGTATATATAATGTATATGTATAATAAACCTATCTAAATATGACTCAGTCTTAGGAAAATTAAAACATCGTTATGTATCTTTTATTTAATCATCTTTATTCTAATCTCTTTAATATCCTTTGTCTTTAGAATCTTTATTAGAACTGATTTTGCAAAAGTAATCTTTTAAGACTAAGCACTGGCAATGGTGAGAGTCAAGTGAGCCATTCAGTACTAGTAAAATGTTTAATTCCCAAAGATTCTACAACATTAATTTTCATGAAAAGACATAAAATATATGGTAGCATATAAATTCTGCCTTCTTTTATGCACATTGTGTGTTCTAATTATAACAATCTAATTTATAAACAATACATGCTGTGGTTCTGACAGTGAGATTGTGATGAAACACAGTACAAATTTTAATTACATACAGTTCTAATACAGTGAGCACTGCTGCATTTCTGTCATCTTTGAAATGGTAACAGAATGAAAAAAAAAGTTTTTTGAAATATGAGCATGAAGGTAATGAGATCAATAAATGTCAGCTAGAAAAAGTAATCACAACTCCTGAGACTCACTGACCTTTCTACAAATTCCAGAAGTAATAGAGTAGCTGGGGATGAGGAATTCTTTAACAAAGAGAAACTTATACAATTATATGAAGAAAGGGAAGTAGAGATTGTTCTAAGACATCAAAAACACTGCCTATAAAGGTAATTTTGACACAATAATTTATTCCCTTGATTTTTCTTCTATGATTACCACCAACATAGATCACAAATCTTTGGTCTTCAGAGAAACAAAATTCCCATTGAAGCCTTTTGAATACTGAAAAAATTGCTTTATAAACTTTTAGATTCCTTCATAATGTTTAGCATCCTAATAGAGTGTGATAATACACTTAGTTAATTTAAATGCCCAAAATGAAAAATATTCTGGTTTGATACTTGTGAAATCACTCTATCAGTATTTGAGTATAATTTGGAAAAATTCAATTTTGGAAAGTGTCTAAAGGAATCTTTGGAAAGATTTAATTATCATAAAATAGTTCATATTTGAAAATAAAATGAAATTATGATATTGTAAAACTCTAAGTTATGTTATTAAAATATTTTTAAAGCCCATAACATTTCAGACAGTACTGCAAAATAAGGTTTCCAGTAAGGTTAAGATTCTACAGGACCAAAAGGGACTAGAATGGGGTGCATTTTCAGTTTTTATGGCTTTTCCGCTATGGGCAAAACTGAAGTTGGAACCACAAAATTTGCTAAAATTTCAACAGAAAAAGCCACAGTCTTTCTATTCTAAAAGTCAGATAAAAGTTCAAGTAATTTATAGATATTAATGAATAAGGGAGGAATCGGGGGAAATGAAAAGGCAAAGATTTCAGCCCCAAATTCTCCTTGGAAATTCTGTCCATGTATTTGACCCCTCAAACTACAAATGAACTAGGCAAACTCAGAGCAGTACAGGTTAAAGATGAAAAAACTGAACCGAGATCTGAGCTGCCAGTTAAGAGGCAGAGTTTGTAATTTGACTCCAACCAAATTAATTACATAGCAAAACAAACTATCAGCATACTTCAGAGAAATACAGCAAAATTCAGTCTCTACAATATAATATTCATAATGCCCCAAACACAAGTAACTGACACATGAAGAATCAGAAATGTCTAGCCTAGCCTAGATCAAGAGAAAATGCAATCAACTAAGACATATCATAAGAAAAATCAAGTAGCAAAATTATCAGAAAAGGATTTTAAAAGATTGTCATAATTATTCTCAATAAAAATATGATCAGAATGAGAAATAATTTTTAAAAATAATCTTGGAGAAGAATTAAAAAGCTATTTTTAAACTCCAAATACAAATTTTAGAACTGAAAAGGACAATATCTGAGATTTCTTAAATTGAATTTACTTAAAAACAGAATGGAGATGATGGGAAAATCAATGAGCCTTAAAATGGATCAATACAAGTTACCTAATATCAATACAGAACAAAAATGATAGATAAAAGGTGAACAGTAACTCAGGGAACTTTTGGACAAAAGCAACAGTGCTAACAAAAATAATTGTAGTTCCAGAAGAAGAGTATTTTTTAATGTTTATTTATTTATTTAGAGACAAAGTCTCAGTCACTCAAGCTGGAGTGCAGTAGCGCAATCTCGGTTCACTGCAACCTCCTCCTCCCTGGCTCAAGCCATTTTCCTGGCTCAACCTTCCAAGTAGCTGGGATTACAGGTGCCCGCCACCACACCTAGCTAATTTTTGTATTTTTAGTAGAAACAGGATTTCACTATGTTGGCCAGGCTGGTCTTGAATTATTGACCTCAGGTGATCCGCCCACCTTGGCCTCCCAAAGTTCTGGGATTACAGGTGTGAGCCACTGCGCCTGGCCAGAAGTAATTTTTTAAAGGCGCAAAAATATTTGAACAAATAGTGACTAAGATGTTCCCAAATTTGGCAAAAATATAAATAAATGTACATATTCAATAAGCTCAGTGAACTCCAAGCAGAATAAATATGAATGGAACAATCCTAAACACACCACAGTCAAATTTCTGAGTGATAAAATCATGAAAGCAGTCAGAGAAAAATGATAAGGAAACAACAACTTGAATGGCCAATAACTCTTCATCAGAAACTGCTAAGTCCAAAAAATAGTGGAAAAGTATCACCTGAAGTGCTGAAACTAAAAAATAAAAAATAAAAAATCCTATATTCAGTGAAAATATTCTTTAAGAATAAAAGTAAAACTATTTTATTCTAAAAGTAAAACTAAGAAAATTCCTTGTCAATGGAAATTCACTACTATAACAAATTAGGTGGAAAGCAGTTTTGAAATTTCTCAAAGAACTTAAAAGAACTACCAATTGAACCAGCAATCCCATTACTGGGTATATAAAATATAAATCATTCTACCAAAGACAATAGGTGCTCATATGTTTATCACAGCATCATTCACAATAGCAAAGACATGGAAGCAACTTAGGTGCCCATCAACAGTGCATTGGATTTTAAATATGTGGTACATATAACACTAAGAAATACTACACAGCCACAACAAAGAATGAAATCATGTCCTTTGGAGCAACATGGATGCAGCTGGAGGTTATTATCCTAAATGAATTAGTGAAGAAACAAAAAAATTGCATGTTCTCACTTACAAGTGGTAGCTAAACATTGGGTACACATGAACATAAAGATGGGAACAATAGACACTGAGGACTACTAGAGTAGGGGAAGGGCCAAAATCTACCTATTGGGTATTATGCTGACTACCTGGGTGAAGGGATCATTCATATACCAAATCTCACAATCACATAATATACCCATGTAACAAACCTGCACATGTACCACCTGAATCTAAAATAAAAGTAGAAAATATTTTTAAAAGTCTCAAACTGGATTCAAAAGTAAATGCCAATGTATGTCATTTACAAAAAACTATACATTTAAAACTAATGGCCCAGAAATAACAAAAATAAGAAATATGAATGGAGAAAAATAAAAATAAATGATAAAGGGAGTTCCACAGGCTGAAGATAAACCATATAAAAACCTAGGTCTGTAAGAAGAAATAAAATGCCTTAAAAATGATTTTATAAAAAGTGGGGAGGCAAATGTAAAAATCTGAATTTTCTTTTAATTTCATTAAAATCCATAAGACCTTTTAAAGAAAATGTTGCAGTATCATCCTGTGGGGTTGTAAAATATATGTAAATGTAATAAATATAACTGCCTAGCATAGAGCATTATAGGAAGAAGAATGAGATCTATATAGTTGCAAGTTTACTGCACACTACATTAAGTGACAAGTACTGTTTCTAAGTAGGTGCATAAGATAATTTGTAAAGAAAGCACAATAAAGAGTACAAGAGATATAGCTACAAAGTCAATTGTTACATTAAAATCATATGCAAAAATTACTGAAGTAATCCAAGAGATGGCAGGAAAAGAAGAACAAAGGAATAAAAACAGATGGGACAAACAGAACCAAATTAAAAAAATGGTACAGAAGCCTAAAGTCAATCCTTTTAGCAATAAGAGACACATTTTAGTATAAAAAATGCAACTAGGTTGAAGGTAAATGCATTGTAAAAGATCATGCAAACAGTAAGGGTAAGAAAGCTTGTGTAGTTATATAAATATTAGAAAAAATAGACCACAAGCTAGAGTATCACCAGCGATAAAGTGCTACATTTCCTTACAATGGGCAGGTCAATTCATCAGGAAGACATAGTAATCATAAATATGTATGTGCCTAATAAAAGAGCTTCAAAATACATGAAGTCAAAAAAAGAGACAAAACTCAAAAGAGAAATATATGATTCTACAAACATAATAATTTTACCACCCCTCTCTCAGCAACTGATAGTATAATAAAACTGAATTCATAGTCTGAAAAACACTATCAACCACTTTAACATAATTTTTGTTTACAGATTACACCTAATCTACCCTGCAAAGTTTACATTCTTTTTAAGTGTATATAGACTATTCATTCAGATGAACTCTATTCTGTGCCATTGTAAAAGGTCTCAGATTTTGCAAAATGATTGCATTAGTCTGTTCTCACACTACTAATAAAGACATACCCAAGACTGGGTAATTTATAAAGGAAAGAGGTTTAATTGACTCACAGTTTCACATTGCTGGGGAGGCCTCACAATCATGGTAGAAGGCAAAAGAGGAGCAAAGTCACATCTTACATGGCAGCAGACAAGAGAGCATGTGCAGAGAAACTCCCCTTTATAAAATCATCAGAACTTGTGATACTTATTCACTATCACAAGAACAACATAGGAAAGACACACCACCACGATTCAATTACCACCCTCTGGGTCCCTCCCATGACATGTGGGAATTATGGGAGCTACAATTCAAGATGAGATTTGGGTGGGGACACAGCCAAACCATATCAATGATGAGTTATTGAAGTGGCAGTCAAGACACTTGAATGCAGCCACTCACCAGCTGATTGACCTTGGGAAGTTCACATTATCACTCTGAAAAGTAGTTTATTAATCTTACAGACAAAAATACTATCTATAAGCGAGGTTTATTTTGAGGAGTGGAAGATAATAAAACTTGAAAGACCCAAAATAGTGTCTAGTACCCAAATGGGATTTAAGAAATTTTTATTACCTTTTTTTGGACGCGAATTTTTACTGTTTTTATCAGTGCCTAAATGCAGGTGAGAAATGAACACTTAATAAACAGTAAGTAGTATGATAAGCAGAAAATATTGGTCATCTTTAATAGTATTATTAAGGAAGCAGTGTGGCCCTTTGCATCTATTCCTCAGCTAAAATTCCAACTCAAAAGGGAATTTTCTCAAGAAAAGTGTCTTCCTGTGTATCAAAAGCCAGTTCAAGAGCATACATTCAAGATCAAATGAAAGCTGCGGAGACTGACAGATAGAAGTCAATGCTGGGATTAACAGACAAACCAGGCAGCCAGCATTCTGTACAGCATATTAGCAAAAAACAAAATTGCTGCAGAAGTTACCTAAGTTACATTATTAGAGTCAAGTTTGATTACTTGTTGATATAAAGACTGAAAATTTGGGGCAACTAATAATACAAATAATGACTATCCCAGTATCAAAATGTGATACAAAAATGACATGGGATACATATAAGTGGAATGAAGAGAACAGAATAACACAAGATGTGCCATCTAAAAACAAAATGAGTTTACTGCCCTGGGAGTACTATATTTAAAAGACAAGAAGATAACTAGGTATTGGTGTCAGAAATCATTCTATTATATTCATAGCTTTTATGTATGTTTACATATGTATCATGAATACTAAAAATATATAGTTTTATTCGTAAATATATGCTCATTCCCAATTACTATTTTTAGTCTGCTATTAAAGGCCCAAGATAGAAAATCCAGCCTACTATGGATATATCTGGATATATGGCTCTGGCAAAAATCTAGATCCTTAAGACAGTAGATAGCAGTCTGATACTCAGAGTGGTTAGGAACAGAATAGAGCATCTTCACAATGTGTCTTTCTTTCTAGGGGTGCTACATATGCCAACTGCATTTTCTGAAAAGGATATTGCTAACACAAGGCTATATGCTCCTATTCCAGAGTCATGTCTGATATTTCCTACTTGAGTAAAATTACGAAAATTTACCATTAATGACAAGACACTGAGGATTACACATAAACCAAAATTTCCTCATGTTTCCAGAAACTTAAAAGTTTTTATAAGGCAATCTTTACTTTGCTATATAAAAGATAATTACCTGACATACATGCAGCCTCTGAAAGACCTCAGGAAAGAAACACATGCATCAGCTTGTCATACTTTGATTTTTTGATAGATTAAATTTCATTCCCAATGGTTTGCAAAATGGTGAGCATATTATAACCTGCTATATAAGTGTAAAATAATATTAGCTTCAGCAATAACTCAGGCTTTACCTATGACTTTTTATATATATATATATATTTTTTATTGCATTTTAGGTTTTGGGGTACATGTGAAGAACATGCAAGGTTGTTGCGTAGGTACACACATGGCAGTGTGATTTGCTGCCTTCCTCCCCATCAACTATATCTGGCATTTCTCCCCATGCTATATCTCCCCAACTCCCCACCCCCCGTTGTCCCTCCCCTTTCCCCCCCCCCGACGAGCTACCTTAATTATGATGGATGACACAGGTATCGAAGTCCTAGGAATTTACCTATGACTTTGCAAGAAATCAAGCCCATGACAAATTTTTCATGAATCAGAGTTACTTATTCATTTAGAAAATTACAATTCTTCCATAAATAATTTTACTATGCATATATATTATTAATGATTTAACTCCTGGTAGTTACACAAGTTAAAGTGAATATTCATCAGCAAAAAATTCATTTCTGTTATTCATGCCTGTTTTGTATATCTCCCATATGTCAGCACCAAATTGCCCCTAAAAATAGTCAGTGTATTTACATTTAATATACATATAGGCCATCATGATTTGCCTACACATATAGGCCAATTTGACCACACTGACTATTTTTAATATGGATACACCATGGAATATTACATAATATTCCATGTGTAATATTCCATATGTAAATTACATATACGGCATGGAATATTACACAGCCTTAAAAAAGGATATCATATTCTTTGCAGCAAAATGAACGAAGCTGGAGGCTATTACTCTAAGCAAATTAATTCAGAAACAGAAAACCAAATATCTCATGATCTCACTTATAAGTATGAGCTAAACATTGAGCACACATGGACATAAACATGGGAACAATAGACACTGCAGACTTTGGTGGGCTCGCTGGGGGGAAGGCATCGAAAAGCTGCCTACTGGGTGACAGAATCCATACACCAAACTTCAGCATCATACAATATACCCATGAACAAACCTACACATATACCCCCTATATCTAAAATAACAGATGAAATTTTTGAAAAATACAAAAATGTTTTAGAAATATTAATGGAAGGCAAAAGAACCATAATGTGTTGCCATTCACCTGCTGAGTGGTAAATCAAAGAGGATTGTCCTAAATGTGGGAAATGTGAGAAAATTTATATTTCTGCTTGAGCTTAAACATCCACAAAAATCACTTGATCTGACTGACATAGCTGCTAAAAGTGTCCTATATGTGGCACCTATAGACCACACTGACAAGAGGAAAGCATAGAGAGGGTAATTGTGTTTGAGTGTAAATATCAGGCAGCTTGAAGGGCAGAGTCAGCACGTTGTTAATAAGGGACTCCACAGGTAAGAGTAACATTCACTAAGTGGAGAGCTAGATTATAGGTCACTCACTGAGCATGTTAGACAGATCTGCAGGAAGTGCCATTAGCTGGGATATTTTTGTATAGAACAGCAAAGTATGTGCATAGATAAAATACCATGGAGTTTTATAATTGCCATTTATGATTTGGTGGAAGAAACTGAAGAAGGGTTAAATGACTTGTCCAATTTCACACAGCAAGGCAGTTATAAAGCTAAAACCACAACCCATGGAAGAGAAAATTTTCAGCTTTCAAATACCTGAAATGTATCTGATGTTGTATATAATAGTTGTCTCATGCTGAGCTGCCATATTCTTATCATGTTACAGAAAAAGAAAAAAAAGCACACCAGATGCATTACAGCCTTAGGATTTCTTTAAGAGTATCACCACTGAAAATATATATTTCAGCAATAAAGAAGGCATTTTTCTCCCATGTTCCCACTGCTTTTGTTTTGAAAAAAAAGAAGTCATACAATTTTACCATAGATGAGTCCTTAAATGAAGAAAAACGCACACATTTTCCTTACACGCTTTAGTTCAAGTGGCATTAGGTATATAAGTACTAAAAAATACAGTTTTTGCATACTCTCCAGTAAGTGCTCTCTTAATAGTTGCTTGAGAAAAGGCTTAATATAGCATTTTATACTTCAAAAATGAAAATAATGTGGTTTTTTTTTTTAGAAAGTCAACCAATAGTCTTTTGTCTATAATTAAAATGGTCAAACCACTAGATTTATAACTGGATTATACTACTCTAATGCTCTAAGTTCACCTTTTTTATGTTGCTTTAATTCACCACATTTTTAAAATAAGGTAGCCAAAAGGAATCTGATTAGAAAACAGAAGGAAAAGGCCGGGCGCAGTGGCTCATGCCTATAATCCCAGCACTTTGGGAGGCCGAGGCAGGCAGAGGTCAGGAATTCGAGACCACCTTGGCCAACATGGTAAAACCCCATCTCTACTAAAAATACAAAAAATTAGCTGAGTGTGGTGGCGCATGCCTGTAGACCCAGCTACTCACTTCAACCTTGGAGGATCACTTGAACCTGGGAGGCAGAGGTTGCAATGAGCCGAGATTGCACCACTGCACTCTAGCCTGGGTGACAGAGCAAGACTATGTCTCAAAAATAAAAAAAAAAAAAGGAAAAATTATAAATTGTAGTAGTAGCATTGTCTTAAATTATTATATTACTTTAGGCATAAAATCAGGAGTATATGCCCATTGCCTCCATCTACCAGCCACAATATTTATGATTGCTATCCTTTAATGCAGTATTTGGTACAGCATCCCATTACAGCACTTTCTCTTTTACTTAGTATCTTGATGAAAATTATTTGCAATTTTTCATCCTCTCTGTTGTAGTAAATACCAATATTTTATCAACAGGCAAAATGGAAATGCATTAACTTTTTTAAAAAAATCATTTTCATTAAAGTAAATAATAGAAGCATGCATTGTTGTTGTATATGAGTATCCACTTAAAACATCTTTAGTTATCAGCAATTATTTATTATATATAGATATTTATGATATCCATCTTGAATATGTAACATAGATCCTCAAAAGTTGGTCATTGACTTGGTATCTCTAAAATCATATTTCGATCATAAGAAATAATTGGCCAGATATAATGGCTCAGGTCTGCAATCCCAGTATTTTGAGAGGCCAAGGTAGAATTATCACTCAAAGCCAGCAGTTCTAGACCAACCTGGACAACACAGTGAGATCCAGTCTCTAAAACAATTTTTATATTAATTGGGTGTGGCAGTATAAGCTCATAGTTCTAGCCACTCAGGAAGCTGAGGTAGGGAGATCCCTTGAGCCCAGGAGTTTCAGGAGCTATGATTGTGCCACTGCACTTCAGCCCAGGCAACATACTGAGACCCTCTCTTTAAAGATAATAATAAAAATAATAATCGATGAGTAATTACCTATGTACATATTATAAATAGCACATAGAAACATGCTTAACATTTACAAACCATTAGCAGTAAACTTTGGTGTACTAAGAAATTAAAATAAGACAGGTTGATGCACATTGCTGTTTCTTGGGTCTCTAGCAGATATTTCTTTATTGTAGTTAAGTAAATGCTATTTATGACTGATCCATGTGGTATACTATATATACTTTCCCATTCTTACACAAAATATTATTTTTATTTTTTTATCTTTTTTAATTTATTTATTTTACTTTAGGTGCATACTATATTTTTTATGTAATTATTATTTTTCATCCCTAAAAAATATCACAGTTATATAAATCTTTATTCAATATATCCCAACACATCAGGAATCCTAACAATTCCATCTTCACAGGGACATCTCTTCCAGACACCTCTTACTTGCTTAGCCTGGTCGAATTGCTCTCTAGTTATCTTAAACACATTCTCCTTTGCTGTTATCCTAGGAATTCTCTTACCTTTCCCTTATACTAAATGTTCCATTTCCTAGATCCCATATATTCTCTTTTTCTTGGTTTACTCCCTGCTTTGGGGAAGCATACACTTCAGTAGTTTCCTAGGAAAGGATGGAGGTAAGATTTTTTTCCACATCTTGTGTGTCTGAAAATATTTTTATGTTTACATTTGATTAGTAGTACAGAATTCTAGATTGGAAATCATTTCCACTGGGCGATGCCAATACTGCCTTCTAACTTTCAGTACTACTAAGAAGCCTAATATCATTCTTATTATTGATCTTTTAAAGGAAATTTTATTTTTTTGTTTTTATTTTTGTTTTTCCCCCTCTCTGGAAACTTGTACAATCTCCTCGGGGCTCAGGTATTCTTGCTTTGGCCTATGTTTTATCAATGGTCCTTAGCTCATGTTCTGCCTGTTTTGGCCTGCTCAAATTGTTTGTGTACTTAAGGGAGAAGTCAAAGGGGTTCATTCATATTTTAAACATAACATTAAAAAAAAAAGCAGTGGTCTCAGAAGCAATATTTCCTGATTAGAGATCTAATAAGTATTTGTACCAGCTCTCCTAACCATTAAAACCAGGTCATATTCTTTATTGGTCCACCTCTTACTGGGTTGTTACCTTGGGAGTAGGGACTTCATTTTCATTGGCTCATTTAATTTAAGATGCAATCAGAGAATAGTGGTCTATTTGTTTGTAACTGAATATTTCATTATGCCTAAAGACATTAAGCTTAATAATATTAGAAACTAGTATTTTATTTAGATGGCCAGGTCACAGTAGAAAATAAAAACTTATCTTTTAGTCATTATAATCACCATATGCTGATGATGACTTTCAATGCTACTTTTCCCAAAGAGAAATATTTTTAAAAATACTTTTAAAAGAAAACTCAGAGTAAAATTATAAAAGAAGGTCACACAGATCTTTATCCTTTATACCATCCTTTCCTCAATTATATCTCCAAAATTATATATTTTATACAGCTTTCAGAAGCTATGACAATTCACTTAATGCTCAGGATAATGAATTAGAAGAAAAGCTAGAGATTTCTTTGAGATTCAGTATACTTTATTATCTTGATTACAATGTTCTTCTAAAAATTTCAGACGAGGTTTGTAATGCATCTTAGAACTTTTCATCCATTGTTGTCTCTACTATCTAGCACAATTTAAAGATATTAAACCATTTTATCTCTGTATATATTATCAAGGTGCCTTCCTGGGGCAAAACAGTAAACTTCACTCTCCAAGTTCTTAGCAGATTTTTCTATGTACTTGATTTTCCTTTGCTTCAGGACATGTTTATGTTCATGAAGCAACAATAAGAAAGTCACTTTTAGAAACTTTTCTAGTTATCCAAAAGAAAGCGTTTGTTTGTTGTTTTTTTTTAAAAAAAAAAAAAGGTGAACAGGTACTAGATAGTAGGCACTATAGTAGTCATCTTCATTTGTCTATCTCATAATATTTAATTCTTACTTGACTATTGCATAGTAAATATTCATACCCACTTTTAAAAATGTTTTGAAAACTGAAGCTCAGAGGGAATAATTTTCTTCACCTTCCAAAGTTATAAGTGGCAACATCAAAATTTGCAAGCAAGTTTTCTTCTAACTGAAAAACCTGTTTTTCCAATTTTGATGAGTAGGTTTACATAGAAACTGATGATGTTTGCTTGTCTACCAGGAATAAAACATTCAAGAGTTTAAAACATTTTTTCTCTAAGGAGAAAAAGTATAAGCTTTAAAAAGATTACTTTTAAAAACTTCACAATTATTAAAATTTAGAAAAGTCTTTAATATGTTAAAAGGCTAGATAGATCACTTTCATGATAGACAGCATTTCTTCTTCAGCTTCTGCTTCTGAAACCAGTAGATCAAGTAATTCAAATAAGACCCTGGCTAAAGATCCAGATTGAAAATATCATCTGTCTCCATACATTCTAATGAAATGAAAATATAGACATAACGATCAGGAATATGCTTGTGGAGTGTCACTAGTATGTCAAGAAGTTCAACAAATTTTTGGAAGATGGAAAGATAATTTGAGCATTTCTTGATAAAAACAGGAGAGAGAGAATACACTGTATAAGAACTACAAAGCCAACGTTGCCCAATCTGTTCATGGAAACCTAAAAGCAGCAGGCATAATGGAGGCTAGGAGTGAGATAGGGGTTTGAAAATAGCAAAATTAACTGAAGACATGTGTGCAGAAAAACTGGAGTAGATGTCCCTCCATTCTTTCTCATTTCAACTCAGACATAGGCATCAGGCTTTTATCTGAGCCTGATACCAATCCTAATGGCTCCTCTCTAAAGAAATTATCAGGAAAACTACTGCAAATGTTTCTCTGATAATTCTTTATTCTCCCCATTCTGACATTTAAGTCTCTGTAGCCTGATTTCCAGTTCCCTACCTTCTCACTGTGTCTGTCTGATGTCAGTACTGAAACAAAAACAACTATGGGTTTTCTTTAGAGCAACTCAAGATTAAATAAAGGAAATTGGGTGATTATAAAATCAATGGAAGTGATAGAGCAGCAGGATCTACAATTCCCTTTCAGAAATTATTTTCAGAGCAGTACAGAACTGTTTCATAAGAGCAATTTCTACTTCTGTAACAAGCAGAACTATGGAAACTATGGAGCTCATGAACTCACAGATCAAAACACAGGACTCAGTAAAGAGTGCCTGCCTACACTCTGACAAACAGAAAGCTGGAGATTGGAGATTGGAACATTCCTGCAGAGATACATCTCTGACACCTTTATTGCCAGCAGAAAAGAACAAAAAGACAGCAGGAAGGTGGTTTTTTTCTCTCTTCTGCTTTACAAATATGAGACAATTGTATCTAATTCACAGAATCTACTTTGCTCCCAAAATCATGGCTGTTGTGGAGTCTAGGGAATATGTAGTTGTTAGATTTTCAGCCAGTGCTAAATAAATCAATAAATAAGACTTACTAGAAAGAAGTGAATCCTCATGCTGAGAACAATCAGACTACATCCACCAACCTCTGACTAAGAAAAAGAAAAATCATGCACTGGCACTTCCATGCCTCATTCCATAGAGAGCTCCTAGTCAGAACACCAATTAAGGCAGAGACCTAAAAGAAAAACACACCTATTTACATAATAGCAAAGAACCCCCCAAACTACCCACTCACCTCTTCACCTAATCGTCATTCCAACCAAGGATCATTAAGTATCCGAAAAGAAGCTTTGCACAGTGGCAGGATCGTAGCCAATGAGGTTTATCCGAGGCACAGTTATTGCTAATTGAAAACTTTTCCCAATACCCCACCACGACGACTTGCAATATAAGTCGGCACTGGCAATTTTTGACAATCTCTATGGAGACTGATAATTGTAAAAAAAGAAAAGAAAAGAAAAGAAAGGAAAGGAAAGAAAATAATCAAATCATGAAAGAGAATAATGACCAAAATAAGAAAATAGAAAATTTAACATCAGAGAAAAACAGATCACTAGGGAAGCAGAAGAGAAATTTCCGATATGATCGGAAAGATCAAAACAAAGCTAGGATTCTTGAGAAAAGTATCAACTAGAGTATGTGAACACATTGTTAGGGATTTATTTTAATATTGCTAAAATGAAAAAGCAATAGTATATTTTAAAGTGTAGGAAAGAAAGTGTGGCAGAAAATGTGAATAAGAAGAGACAGATAAAAGAACATTCCAGAGGATACAGCCTCCAAAGAGTAGGAGTTTCAGAAAAATGGAGCATCCTCAAATGCAGCAGACCTGGAGAGTATCTAATCCAGACTGGAGCAAGAAATACAAGAATAGAAGGAAAAAATTCTGGGAGAAGGGTAATTTTACATGCTAGTATTATGATGCAAAGGGTATAAAGATGCTAGAAACGTTTCTCCTAGGAGCAACTCAAGTATGGTGACATTGTTCCTATAGAAAAGAAATCTAATCCTAGCACATTATTTTACAATAAAGAAACAGCATAAATACTGTTCACTTGCTCTTAAAGAGTCGACCTAAAATCATGTACCTTTTAAATATTGGTTCAAAGGTATAAAATATTATCTATGCCAAATTAAAAAACTACAGGGTGAGTCCAGGCCACAGTCCTCAGCTGACAACTCAGCAGATGCTATTTAGCTGCCAGAACCTCTGAGATAGTAGTCTTAAACCATTGGTTTCCAAAGTTTCATTTATTTGAACAGTTTGTAGCCATTATTACATTTGATCCTGAGACACAAGGGAGGAAAAGCATGGTTGTGGTTTCAGAAATGAAATATAAATGTCAACAAATTTAATAATATTAAAAGTAAAGCTACGGAAGATATATTGGGAAGCAGAAGGCAGAGAAAGGTAAAGGAAAAAGAGGTACATGGGAGTCTTTATTCCATGAGTTGGTGGGCAAATGATGCTGTTAGTAGTTAATGGCACATACAATTTTTTTTAAAATGATGTAAACATAGCATTTGCATTAGAGAAGAGATCAATAGACAAATTAAAAATAATAATTAAGCCATAAATATTTGAGAGCAAAAGGGAAAAAGCTAAGCCAAATTCTCATGTCTCACAGGAGTCAATAAATGTTTATTAAATACTTTCCCTGTGCCAGGCAGTATTCAGGCACTCAGGATGAAATAATGCACATAAAAGAAGAAGCGGAAAACCGATGCTTAAAATGCATCTCATTGTTGTTCACTGTATTTGTCCATTTTCATATTGCTGATAAAGACATACTTGAGACTGGGCAACTTACAATTACAATGAAAAGAAGGTTTAATGGAGAACTCACAGTTCCACGTGGCTGGGGAAGCCTCACAATCATGGCAGAAGACAAGAAGGAGCAAGTCACATCTTACGTGGATGGCAGCAGGCAAAGAGAGAGCTTGTGCAGGGAAACTCTGCCTTACAAAGCCATCAAATCTCATGAGAGCCATTCACTATCACAAGAATAGCATAGGAAAGACCTGCCCCCACGATTCAATCATCTCCTACCAGGTCCCTCTCATAACACATTGGAATTATGGGATATACAAGATGAGATTTGAGTAGGGACACAGAACCAAACCATTTCATTCACCCTCTCTCTTTTGCCTAGAATGTTTTATCATTTTGATTTTCTGGTAAACTTTCATTCCTCCAACATAAACTCATGCTTACAAGCACGGAATCTGATCATTACTGAAGAAATAGAGGTAAAGATACGTAATCTAGTACATAAGGACTAACCACTAGAAAATATCAAAACAGAAATCATAGAATAAGGTTGGTTATGGGTGCTAACACTGGTAATTGAGAAATGTAGATAAGAAGACTATTCCTTTTTCTGAAATGTTCTTTCTGTTATCTGATAGGTCACTATGGTGGGAATGGATGTGTGACACCTTCAGCAACAAACTTGTTGCCCTGGCTGCTAGAAGTGCTGTTGACAGACTGCCTTTGGCTGCCAGTCTCTTCAGGAATTGTGTAAGATGCAGAAATCCATTTCTCCCGAAGTAAAGCAGCATTTCAGGCAGCTCACATTTAATGACAAACTGATGCTGACGATGGGCTTAGCCATCTCAACCAAACTTGAAACAGATGACTCTTAAGTTCCATTCTAGCTCCTGAGAACTCTTTGGGGTCAGCAAACATTGTCATTGGACCTGTGTCATAGCCTGACTTCTCCATTTCTGCTTTCTCCCATTCCTTTGCAAATGGTTCATCCCACAATTTTTCACTTACCAAATTGTTAATTCCACAATTACCACAATTCTCTCACTAACAGTAAATATTGCTTGCAAGTATTCCATTGATTAATATAAGTTTAAATGCTAGAAAGAGTCAGTGATGATTTATTCAATGTTATACAGAACAGAAGAATAGACAGTAAAACAAACAATTCATGTGGCAATAAAATTCACTTTCACTTTTTATTGATGTAAGTTCCTCTTTATTTTATTCCACTTTGTTGTTTTCTTAATTTTATATGTTTGCCAAGGATGGATAGCTTTCTACTCAATATCTAGCCCTGAGCATAAAATGTTATGTTGCTTTTGCATATACACAAAATATTGCTAGTTGTTTATTGCTGTTTCCTTTCTAGTGTACAGACACTTCAGTCTCATCAACACTCATATCATGGCAAGACAGTGTCACTGACTAGCCAAAAAAAACACATTTCTATTGATTTCTGTGCATGTTTGTTACTTTCTCACCAAATGACACTAAATTCTATACGTTTACCTTATTAAAAAGATAATGATTTCCAGTATGCAAATATCATAATAAATAATGGTAATTTTATCGGTGTGAAAAATGGTAAAAAGCCATTAATTTTTAATACTGACGTATGTCAACAGAGATAATTGCTTGATTTTATTATCTAGGTAACAGCTTACTTTTATTTTTAGAAATGCTGTCAATAAATGCAGTAATTTCTGTGACTTTACTCTTCAAAGATCTTGCTTAAAATACTTAAAGTATATGCGTCTAAAGCAGAGTCTAGCTCCATCATTTATATATCTCTGATTGTTGAATATTTTGTATAAGGCAAATGGTCAATATATTTTTAAAGAATGTATAAATAAATGAATGAATGAATGAGCTTGCTTCATACAATATTTTATTCAGAAAACTTTATTCATTTAATATTGTATACTGACCTCTTTATATCTTTCCAGTCATGTTCTAAGTTCTGTATATGTCAGTTTCCTTATGGCCCCTGGGCACTCCAAGTCTCCACTTTTCATTTATTAAATTCACAAGTATTTATTAAATACCTATTTTGTGCCAAGCAGCATGCCAGATGCTGAGGATATAATAATGTACATGAAGTGGAAAAACGGATGCTTTAAATGCTTTTTATTGTTTGTCACCCTCTCTTTTCCACCTGGGATGCTTCATTACTTTTATTTTCTAACAAATATCTATTTCTCCAAAATAAAGTCATGTGTAAGGGCATAGAGTCAGACTGCCAGTGTTCAAATCCTGGCTCTGCAGTTACTAGTTATATAACTTTGCATAAGTTTCTTAGCCTGCGAATTTTCCATTTTCTCATATTTAGAATGTTATCTAAATCATACAGTTGATGTCAGAATTAAGTGATTAAAATGTATGTAAAAGCCTCAGCTTAGTGCCTGGTACATACTTATTCAATAATCGTTAGCTATTATTCCAGCATCACTATGCCCTGCTGTTATAAAAACAGTTAAATCCTGACAACAAATTCCAAATATAACAGCTGCCACCAAAATAGAGCGACTTTAGAATATCAAAAAAGCCCTTTTATGGCCATACTGCCCAAAGTAATTTATAGATTCAATGCTATACCCATCAAGATACCAATGACCTTCTTCACAGAAGTGGACAAAACCACCTTTAACTTCATATGAAACCAAAAGAGAGCCCACATAGCCAAGTCAATTCTAAGCAAAAAGAACAAAGCTGGAGGCATCACGCTACCTGACTTCAAACTATACCACAAGGCTACAGTAATCAAAACAGCATGGTACTGATACCAAAACAGAGATATAGACCAAAATAGAACAGAGGCCACACATCTACAATCATCTGATCTTTGACAAATCTGACAAAAACAAGCAATGGGGAAAGGAGTCCCTGTTTAATAAATGGTTTTGGGAAAACTGGCTAGCAATGTGCAGAAAGCAGAAACTGGACCCTTTCCTGACACCTTACACTAAAATTAACTCCAGATGGATTAAAGATGTAAACATAAGACCTAACACCATAAAAACCTTAGAAGAAAACCTAGGCAAAACCATTCAGGATATAGGCATAGGCAAGGACTTCATGACTAAAAAATCAAAAAGCATTGGCAACAAAAGCCAAAATAGACAAATGGGATATAATTAAACTCCAGAGCTTCTGCACAGCAAAAGAAACCAAGATTAGAGTGAACTGGCAACCAACAGAATGGGATAAAATTTTTGCAATCTACCTATCTGACAAAGGACTTATATCCAAAATCTACAAGGAACTAAAACAGATTTACAAGAAAAAAACAAGCAAACCCATTCAAAAGTGAGCAAAGGACATGAGCAGACATTTTTCAAAAGAAGACATATATGAGGCCAACAAACATATGAAAAAGTGTTCATCATCACTGGCCATTAGAGAAATGCAAATCAAAACCATATTGAGATACCATCTCACACCAGTTAGAATGGTGATCATTAAAAAATCTGGAAACAACAGATGCTGGAGAGGATGTGGAGAAATAGGAACACTTTTACACTGTTGGTGGGAGTGTAAATTAGTTCAACCATTGTGGAACACAGTGTGGTGATTACTCAAGGACCTACAAATAGAAATTCCATTTGACCCAGTAATCCCATTACTGAGTATATATCCAAAGGATAGTAAATCATTCTATTATAAGGACACATGCACACATATGTTCATTGCAGCACTGTTCACAATAGCAAAGACCTGGAACCAATACAAATTCCCATCGATGATAGACTGGACAGGGAAAATGTGGCACATATACACCATGGAATACTATGTAGCCATAAAAAATGATGAGTTCATGTCCTTTGCAGGGACATGGATGAACCTGGAAATCATCATTCTCAGCAAACTGACACAAGAACAGAAAATCAAACACCACATGTTCTCACTCAAAGGTGGGTGTTGAATAATAAGAACACATGGACACAGGGAGGGGAGTATCACACACTGAGGTCTGTGGTGGGGGGGGGAATAGAGGAGGGACAGTGGGGGGGTAGGGAGTTGGGGAGGGATAACATGGGGAGAAATGCCAGATATAGGTGATGAGGGTGGAAGCAGCAAACTACATTGCCATGTATGTACCTATGCAACAATCCTGCATGTTCTTTACATGTACCCTAGAACATAAAATGCAATTAAAAAAAAATATATATATATATATATATGCCCTTTCATTCGCTATTTTTAAGAGAAAATTTAAAGGTTTGATTAAAAATAAAATATTGTCCATGTTGTTGCATGTTGCAGAATTTCCTTCTTTTTAAAGGTTACATAATATTCAATTGTATGTATAAATTATGCTTTCTTTATACATTTATCTGTTAATAAACATTTAGGTTATTTCCTTGAGTACATTACGCTAAGTGAAGTAAGCCAGTTACAGGAAGACAAATACTGCATGATCCCACTTATATGAAATAACTAAGATACTTAAATTGTTAGAATTTAAGTATTCCACTCTTTAGAATTAGAAAGCGTTAATTCCACTCTTTAGAATTACAGTGGAATGTTGGTTACTAGGGGCTGGAGGAGGGGAAATTAAGGAGTTACTCATCAACGGTCATAAAATTTCAGTCAATAAAGATAAATAAGAAGTGAAGCAAAATGGCAGAATAGAAGACTCCACTGATCGTTCCTCCAGCAAGGACACAAACTTAACAGCTATCTACATAGAAAAAACACCATTATAAGAACCAAAAATCCAGTGAGCACTCATAGTACCTAGTTTTAACTTCATATTCGCTAAAAGAGGCACTGAAAGAGATAGAAAAAAACGTCCTGAATCACCAATGCCACCCCACTCCTACCCTGGCAGTGGTGGCTTGGTGCAGAGGGCATCTCTGAGTGCTCAGGGAGGGAGAGCACAGCAAATGTGAGGCACTGAACTCAGTGCTGTTCTGTTAAAGCAGAAAGAAAAACCTGACCTAATCAGCTAATATCCACCCAGACAGGGAGCAAAAAACAGCCCTAGCCAGAGTAGAATCAAAGATCCCAGTGGTCAGAACTTAAGTATCTGCAAACCTTGCCACCAAGGGCTACAGTACTCTGAACCTCCAAGTAAATTTGAAAGGCAATCTACGCCATAATGACTGTAACTCTTAGGCAAGTCCTGGTGTTGAACTGGGCCCATAGACATTAGACTGAGGGGGCAGGCAACATACTGAGACACAAGCTGGGGCAGTCAAGGGAGTGCTGGCATCACCCCCCCCCCCGTAACCTCAGGCAGCACAGCCCGCAACTCCAAAACAGATCCCTTCCCTCTGCATGAAGAGAGGAAAGTGAAGAGTTGGGAGGACTTTGCCTTGCACGTTGGATACCAGCTCAGCCACAACAGGATAGGGTCAGAGTTGTGAGGCCCCCATTTCAGGCCCTAGCTCCAGACATTTCTAGACACACCCTGGCCAGATGGGAATCTACCTCCTTGAAGGAAAGGACCCAGTCTTGATAGCATTCATCACCCGCTAACTAAAGAGCCATTGGGCCCTAAATAACTAGTAGTGATACCCAGGGGTTACATCAAGGGCCTATGGTGAACCTCTGAGACTTGCTGGCTTCAGGTAATACTCAGCACATTACCAGCTGTGGTGATAATGGGGCAAAATCCCTTGTGCTTGACATTAGGAGAGGTAAAAGTAAAGGAGACTTTGTATTGTACCGTAGTTAACAGCATGACCACAGTGAAGCAGAGCACTAAGCAGGCTCTTGGGGTTCTCAACCCAAGGACTTGATTCTTGGATGGCATTTCTGTACCTGCCTTGGGGTGAGTCCCAGGCCAGAAAGAATTCACCACAAGCTAACTTAAGAACCCATGGGCCTTAAGGAAACCTTGACTGTTAGTCTGGCAGTACTCCTCACGGCCTACGGTGGTGGTAGCAACAAGATGAAGCTCTCTGTCTTTGGAAATGGAAGGCAAGAGTGGGAAGGGCTGCATCTTGTGGTTTGAGTGCAAGCTGAGCCCAATACAATAGAACACCAGGTAGTCTTTTAACATTCTAGACTCTAGTCCTTGACTCCCGGATGGCACCTCTGGACCCAGCTGGAGCCTGGGGCACCTCACCATCCTGAAAGGAAGAACACAGATCTGGCTGGTTTTGCTACCTGCTGATTGTAGAGCCCCAGAGTCTTGAGTGAACACAAGCAGTAGCCAGGAGTGGTTATGGCAGGCCTTGCATGAGACCCAGTGCTGTGATGGCTTCAGGTCTGACCCAGAGAAGTCATAGTGTTGGTGGCCACAGGGGTGCTTGTGTTACTCCATTCCAAACTTTAGATGGCTCAGGACCAAGAGAGAGACCCTGTTTTTTTGGGAAAAAGTAAGGGAAGAAAACAAGAACCTCTGCTTGGTAATCCAGAGAATTCTCCCAGATGTTGTCAAAGATTATCAAGGCAGTACCTCTACAAGTCTGCAAGAACCACAGTGTGTTATTGGGTTTTGTGTGCCCCGCACAAAATAAAGACAGCTTAGATCACAACACCTTAGTCCTTTCAAATATCTGGAAAACCTTCCCAAGAAGGACAGCTATGAATAAGCCCAGCCAGTGAACCCTATAATAAATACCTAACTCTTCAATGTCCAGACACTGAAGAACATCTACTAGCATAAATACCACACAGGAAAGCATGACCTCACCAGATGAACTGAATACAGCACTAGGAACCAATTGTGAAGAAACAAAGATATGAAAACTTTCAGACAGAGAATTCAAAATAGCTATTTCAAGGAAACTAAAAGAAATTCAAGATAACCCAGAGAAAGAATTTAGAATTCTAGCAGATAAATTTAACAAAGGGATTGAAATAATTTTTTAAAAATTAAGCTGAAATTCTTGAGCTGAAAAAATGCCAGAGACATACTAAACTGTTCATCGAAGTCCTTTAGTAGTGGAATTAATTAAGCAGAAGAAAGAATTAGTGAACTTGAAGACAGCCTGTTTGAAAATACAGTCAGAGGAAACAAAAGAAGAAAGAATAAACAAAGAATGAAGCACAGCTAAAGGATATAGAAAATAGGCACCAAAGGACAAATCTGAGTTGCTGGGCATAAAGAGGAGGAAGAAAAAGAGATAAAGGTAGAAAGTTTATTCAAAAAGATAGTAACAGATAACTTCCCAAACCTAGAGAAAGATATTAATATCCAACACAAGAAGGTTATAGAACACCAAGCAGATTTAACCCAAATGCTACCTCAAGGCATTTAATAATCAAACTCCCAAAGGTCAAGGATAAAGGCAGGATCCTAAAAGCAGCAAAAGAAAAGAAGCAAATAACATACAACAGAGTTCCAATACATCTGACAGCAGGCTTTTTGGTTGAAATCTTACAGGCTAGGAGAGAGTGGCATGGCATATTTAAAGTGCTTAAGGAAAAAAAAAAATCTACCCTAGAATAGTATATCTGGTGAAAATATCCTTCAAACATGAAGGAGAAATAAAGACTTTCCCAGACAAATAAAAGCTGAGGGTTTTCAGCAATACCAGACCTATCCTACAGGAAATATTAAAGAGGATACTTCAATCAGAAAGAAAAGGACATAAATGAGCAATAAATAATCATCTGAAAGTACAAAACCAGCAATAAATAATCACCTGAAGGTACAAAACTCACTGGTAATAGTACTTAGTAAAACACATTACATTGTAACACATAACTGTGGCATGTAAACTACTCTTATTCTAAGTAGAAAGAGTAAACAATGAGCCAATCAAAAATAATATCTACAACAGCTTTTCCAGACATAGTCAGTACAATAAGATATAAATAGAAACAACAAAAAGTTAAAAAGTGGGGAGATGAAGACAGTACTTTTATCAGTTTTATTTTAGCTTGTTTGTTTGTTTATGCAAATAGTAGTAAGTTGTTATCAGTTTAAATAATGAGTTACAAGATAGGATTTGCAAGCCTCATGGTAACATCAAGCCAGAAAACACACAATGGATACACAAAAAAATAAAAAGCAAGGAACGAAATTATATCACCTGAGAAAATCACCTTCACTAGAGGAAACCAGGAAGGAAAGAAAGGTGGGAGATGAGATGACAAAACAACCAGAAAACAATCACAAAATGGAAAAAACAAATCACAAAGTAAGGACTTACTTATCAATAATAACATTGAATGTAAATGGACTTAACTCTTCAATCAAAAACAGAGTGGCCAAATGGATGAAAAAGCAAGACTCAATAATCTCTTGCCTACAAGAAACACACTTCACTTATAAAGGCACACATACTGAATATAAAGAGAGGGAAAAATATTCTATTTCAGTGGAGGCCAAAAAAGAGCAGGAGTAGCTATAATTATATCAGACAAAATAAATGTCAAGACAAAAATTATAAGAAGAAACAAAGAAGGTCACTATATCATGATAAAAAGGTGAATTCAGAAACAGGATATAATAATTTTGAACATATATGCTCCCAACACTGGAGCATCCACATATAAAAAGATGCTCCTTTTTATAGAGCTAAAGAGAGAGATAAGTCATAACACAATAATAGCTGGTGACTTCCACACCCCATTTTCAGCCTTGGACAGAAAATTTTTAAAAAAGAAGAGTCAGACTAAATCTGCATTATAGATCAAATTGGTATAATAGATATTACACAACATTTCATCCAAGAACTGCAGAATTCATGTTCTTTTCCTACACACATGGATCATTCTCAGTATAGAGCATACGTTAGGTCACAAAACAAGTCTTAAAAAATTCAAAGTTGAAATAATATCAAACATCTTCTCTGACCACCGTGCAATAAAACTAGAAATTAATAACAAGAGGAATTTTGGAAACTACACAAATACATGGAAATTAAACAAGATGCTACTGAATGACCAGTGGGCCAATGAAGAAATAAGGAAGGAAATTTAAAAATTTATTGAAACAAATTATAATGGAAACACAACATACCAAAATCTATGGAATACAGCAAAGGCAGTACTAATAGGAAAGTTTATAGTTATAAGTTCCAACATCATGAAAGAGAAAAAACTTCAAGTAAACAATCTAATGATGCATTTTAAAGAATTAAAAAAGCAAGAATGAATGAAATAAAAAATTAGAAGAAAATAAGTAATAAAGATCAGAGAAGATGAAACAAAAAGTTGGGGGCCTTTTTCTTGAAAAGTTAAACAAATTTGACAAACCTTTAGCTAGACAGAGAAAAATAAAGAAAATCCAAATAAACAAAATCAGAAATGATAAAGGAAACATTAAAATTGATATTACAGAAATTCAAACCATCATTAGTGGCTACTGTGAGCAACTACATGACAATAAATTGAAAAATCTAGACAAAGTAGACAAACTCCTAGATACAGACAACCTACTAAGATTGAAACACGAAGAAATCCAAAATCTGAACAGACCAATAACAAGTAATGAGATCAAACCCATAATAAAAAGTCTCCTAGTAAAGAAAAGTCTGGAACCCAATGGCTTCACTACTGAATTTTACCAGCCATTTAAAGAATGAAAACCAATTCTACTAAAACTATCCCAAACAATAGAGGAGAAGGGAATACTTCCAAACTAATGTTACAAAGCCAGACAAAGACAAAGACCCATGGGAAAAAAAAAAAGAGAGAAAGAAAAAGAAAGAAAATGACAGGCCAATATCTCTGATAAGTATTGATGCAAAAATCCTCAAAAGAATACTAGCAAACAAAATTTAACAATACATTAGAAAGATCATTCATCATGACCAAGTGGGATTTATCCCAGGAATTCAAGGATGGTTCAGCATATGTAAATCAATCAATGTGATACATCATATCTACAGAATGAAGGATAAAAAGCATATAATCATTTCAATTGATGCTGAAAAATCATTTGATAAAATTCAACATCCCCTCAGGATAAAAACCCTAAAAAACTGAGAATGGAAGGAACATATATAACATACATGATAGAAGCCATGTATGACAGACCTACATGGGCATCTTTGTCTTGTTCCAGATCTTAGTTTCCTAGCTGTAAGGGGAAAAATTGAAAGCCATTTCCCTAAGACATGGAACAAGACAAGAATGCCCAGGGTCACCAGTTATTAAACATAGTACTGGAAGTTCTAGCTGGTGCAACCAGACAAGAGAAAGATATAAAGGATATCAAAATTGGAAAGGAAGACATCAAATTATTCTTGTTTGCAGATGATAGATATTATATTTAGAAAAACGTTAAAGACTCCACCAAAAAACTATTAGAAGTGGTAAATTCTGTAAAGTTGCAGGATACAAAATCAATATACAAAATCAATAGTATTTCTATATGCCAACAGTGAACAATGTGAAAAAGAAATGTAAAAAGTAATCCCATTAAGATATTCACATATAAAATTACATACCTAGAAATTAAACAAAGAAGTAAAAGATCTCTACAACGAAAACCATAAAATATTTATGCAAGAAATTGAAGATGACACCAAAAACATGGATATTCCATGTTCTTTTATTAGAAAATCAATGTTGTTCAAACGTCCATACTACCTTGATCAAGAGCAAGGGATCAGCAGGTTTGATTTCTTCTCAGGCCCCTCTCATTGGCTTGCAGATGGCTTCCTTCTCACTAAGTATTCACTTGGACATCTCTCTATGAGTGCATTTCTGTTATTTCTCTGTATGTTCAAATTTTCTCTTCTGATAAGGGCACCTCTATCATATTGGATTATTGTCCAGCCCAGACTTCATTTTAACCTTAAACACCTCCTAAAAGGCTTTATATCCAAATATGGCTACACACTATATTTCTAGGGGTAAAGACTTACATAAATTTGTTGGGGGACATAAGTAAGCCAATAACACCTTTTCTGGAGTCACAGATGCACAGAGATTGGTTAAGTACAACAAGCTTTAGTAACGTTTAGATTCAAGAACTCCACTGGAAAAGAGGCAAAAGGATCCTTAGCCAAATGAGAGATATAAGGGAACAATATCTGACCACTGCAGAATAATTTGGCACACATCAAAAATACAGAGGAGGCGGACTGATCTGTAGATTTAGTTTGATTTTACATGGGAAAGAAGAATAGAATTTCTTTCAGTGGATCTCAGAAGGTGTAACTGCAGGGCACAGAATAAGTACATGCTTTAATGTCTCCTTGTCTGAAGAGTGGTCATTAGAACAAGCCAGTCTGCATTTTCTTAAATTATACTTTAGGTTCTGGGGTACATGTGCAGATCATGCAGGATTATTGCATTGATACATACATGGTAAGGTGGTTTGCCGCCTTCATCCCCCCCATCACCTATTTCTGGTATTTTTCCCCCACATTATCCCTCCCCCACTCTCCCCCATTCCCCACTGTTCCTCCCCTAGCCACCCCCCCAGCTGACCACAGTGAGTGATGCTCCCCCTCCCTTGCATCCACATGTTCTCATTTTTCAACATCTGCCTATGAGTGAAAACATGCAGTGTTTGGTTTTCTGTTCTTGTGTCAGTTTGCTGAGAACGATGGTTTCCAGATTCATTCATGTTCCTATGAAGGACACAAATTCATCGTTTTTTATGGCTGTGTAGTATTCCATGGTGTATGTGTGCCACAATGTCTTTATCCAATCTATTGCTGATGGACATTTGGGTTGGTTCTAAGTCTTCACTAATGTAAACATGCTGTGATGAACATATGTGTGCATGTGTCTTCATAATAGAACAATTTATAATTCTTTGGGCATATACTCCGTAATAGGATTGGTTCTATTTCTAGGTGCTTGAGAAATTGCCACACTGTCTTCCACAATGGTTGCACGAACTTACAGTCCCACCAGCAGTGTCAAAGTTTTCCTATTTCTCCACATCCTCTCCAGCATCTGTTGTCTCCTGATTTTTTAATGATAGCCATTCTAACTGGCATGAGATGGTATAACAATGTAGTTGTGATTTGCATTTCTCTAATAACCAGTGATGATGAGCATTTTCATATGTTTGTTGGCCTCATATATCTCTTCTTTTGAAAAGGGTCTGTTTATATCCTTTGCCCACTTTTAAATGGGTTTGTTTGTTTTTTTCTTGTAAATCTGTTTTAGTTCTTTGTAGATTCTGTATATTAGCTCTTTGTCAGATGGGTAGATTGCAAAAATTTTTCCCATTCCCGTACCAGAATTGGAATATTGCTGGTTGACTCTAATGATTGTTTCTTTTGCTATGCAGAAGCTCTGGAGATCCCATTTGTCTATTTTGGCTTTTATTGCTATTGCTTTTGGTGTTTTAGCCATGAAGTACTTGCCTATGCCTATGTCCTGAATGGTTTTGCCTAGGTTTTCTTCTAGTGTTTTATGGTGTTAGGTCTTATGTTTAGATGTTTAATCCATCTGGAGTTAATTTTAGGGTAAGGTGTCAGGAAGAGGTCCAGTTTCTGCTTTCTGCATATTGCTAGCTAGTTTTTCCAAAACCATTTATTAAACAGGGGGATCCTTCCCCCCATTGCTTGTTTTTGTTAGGTTTGTCAAAGATCAGATGATTGTAGATGTGTGGCATTGCTTCTGAGGCCTCTGTTCTGTTCCATGGGTCTATGTCTCTATTTGGGTGCCAGTACCATGCTGTTTTGATTACTGTAGCCTTGTGGCATAGTTTGAAGTCAGGTAGCGTGAGGCCTCCAGCTTTGTTCTTTTTGCTTAGGACTGTTTTGGCTATGTGGGTTCTCTTTTGGTTCCATATGAAGTTTGAAGTGGTTTTTTTCCAGTTCTGTGAAGAAGGTCATTGGTAGCTTGATGGGGATAGTTTTGAATCTATAAATTACTTTGGGCAGTATGGCCATTTTCACTATATTGATTCTTCCCAATGATGAGCATGGAATGTTTTTCCATCTGTTTGTGTCCTCTCTTATTTCTTTGAGCAGTGGCTTGTAGTTCTCCTTGAAGAGACTCTTTACATCCTTTGTTAATTGTATTCCTAGTATTTTATTCTCTTTGTAGCAATTGTGAATGGGAGTTCACTCATGATTTGGCTCTCTGTTTGTCTGTTATTGGTGTGTAGAAATGCTTGTGATTTTTGCATTGATTTTGTATCCTGAGACTTTGCTGAAGTTGCTTATCAGTTTAAGGAGATTTTGGGCTGAGATGATGAGGTCTTCTAAGTATACCATCATGTCGTCTGCAAATAGAGACAATTTGACTTCCTCTTTTCCAGTTGAATATCCTTTATTTCTTTTTCTTGCCTAATTGCTCTGGATAGAACTTCCAATACTATATTGAATAGTAGTGGTGAGAGGGGCATCCTTGTCTAGTGCAGATTTCGAAGGGAATGCTTCCAGTTTTTGCCTATTCAGTATGATATTTGGTCTGGGTTTGTGATAAATAGCTTTTGATATTTTGTGATATGTTCCATCGATACCAAGTTCATTGAAAGCTTTTAGCATAAAGGGCTGCTGAATTTTGTTGAAGGTCTTCTCTGCATCTATTGAGATAACCATGTGGTTTTTGTCTTTTGTGCTGTTTATGTGATGGATTACGTTTATAGACTTGTGTATGTTGAACTAGCCTTGCATCCCTGGGATGAAGCCTACTGGATCATGATGAATAAGCTTTTTGATTTGTTGTTGCATTTGGTTTGCCAGTATTTTCTGAAGATTTTTGCATCTATGTTCATCATGGATATTGGCCTTAAGTTTTCTTTTTTAGTTGAGTCTCTTCTGGGTTTTGGTATCAGGATGATGTTGGTCTCATAAAATGAGTTGGGGAGGATTCCCTCTTTTTGGATTGTTTGGAATAGTTTCAGAAAGAATGGTACCAGCTCCTCTTTGTACATCTGGTAGAATTCAGCTGTTAACCCATCTGGACCTGGACTTTTTTTGGCTGCTAGGCTATTAATTGCTGCCTCAACTTCAGCCATTGTTATTGGTCTATTCAGGGTTTCAACTTCTTCCTGGTTTAGGCTTCAGAGAGTGCAAGCATCTCGGAATTTATCCATTTCTTCCAGGTTTACTGGTTTGTGTGCATAGAGTTCTTTGTAGTAAACTCTGATGGTAGTTTGTATTTCTGTGGAATCGGTGGTGATGTCCCCTTTATTGATTTTTTATTGCATCTATTTCTGTTTTCTTTTTTATTAGTCTGACCAGTGGTCTATCTATTTTGTTGATCTTTTCAAAAAACCAGCTCTTGGATTTGTTGATTTTTTTAAGTGTTTTTTGTGTCTCTATCTCCTTCAGTTCTGCTCTGATCTTAGTTATTTCTTGTCTTCTGCTGGCTTTTGAGTTTTGTTGACTTTGTACCTCTAGCTCTTTCAATTTTGATGATAGGGTGTCGATTTTAGATATTTCCTTGCTATTCATGTGGGCATTTATTGCTATGAATTTTCCTCTAGACATTGCCTTAAATGTATCCCAGAGATTCTGGTACATTGTGTCTTCGTTATCATTGCTTTTGAAGAATATCTTTATTTCTGCCTTCATTTCATTGTTTATCCAGTCGACATTCAGGAGCCAGTTGTTCAGTTTCCATGAAGTTGTGCAGTTTTGAGTGAGTTTCTTAATTCTGATTTCTAATTTGATTGCACTGTGGTCTGAGACACTGTTTGTTATGATTTCCATTCTTTTGCATTTGCTGAGGAGTGATTTACTGCCAATTATGTGGTCGATTTTACAGCAAGTGTGATGTGGTGCTGAGAAGAATGTATATTCTGTGGATTTGGTGTTGAGGGTTTTGTAAATGTCTGTTAAGTTTGCTCGGTCCAGATCTGCATTCAAGTCCCCGGATTTCCTTGTTGATTTTCTGTCTCATTGAGCTGTCTAATATTGAAAGTGGAGTGTTAAAGTCTCCCACTATAATTGTGTGGGAGTCTAAGTCTCTTTGTAGGTCATTAAGAACTTGCTTTATGTATCTGGGTGCTCCTGTATTGGGTACATATATATTCAGAATAGTTAGCTCTTCTTGTTGTATTGATTCTTTTACCATTATGTAATGTCCTTCTTTGTCTCTTTTGATTTTTGTTGGTTTAAAGTCCATTTTATCAGAGACTAGGATTGCCACCCTTGCTTTTCTTTGCTCTCCATTTGCTTGGTAAATCTTCATCCATCCCTTTATTTTGAGTCTATGTGTGTCTTTGCACATGAGATGGGTCTCCTGAATACAGCACACCAATGGTTCTTGTCTTTTTATCCAATTTTCCAGCCTGTCTCTTTTGATTGGGGCATTTAGTCCATTTACATTTAATGTTAATATCATTATATGTGAATTTGATCCAGCCATTTTGTTACTGGTTGGTTGTTTTGCCCTTTGGTTGGCGTAATTTCTTTATTGCTTCATTGGTCTTTACCATTTCATTCTTTTTTGCAGTGACTGGAACTGGTTTTTCCTTTCTGTGTTTAGTGCTTCCTTCAGGAGCTCTTGTAGGGCAGGTCTGGTAGTGATGAAATCTCTCAACAATTGCTTGTCTGTAAAGGATTGTATTTCTCCTTCACTTATGAAGCTTAGTTTGGCTGAATATGACATTCTCGGTTGAAAGTTCTTTTCTTTAAGGATGTTGAATATTGGCCTCTACTCTCTTCAGGATTTTAGGGTTTCTACTGAGAGATCCACTGTGAGTCTGATGGGCTTCCCTTTGTGTGTGACTGGACCTCTCTCTCTGGCTGCCCTTAGCATTTTTTCCTTCGTTTCAAACCTGGTGAATCTCACAATTATGTGCCTTGGGGTTGCTTTTCTAGAGGAGTATTGTGGTGTTCTCTGTATTTCCTGTATTTGAATTTTGGCCTGCCTTGGTTGGGGAAGTTCTCCTGGATAATATCTTGAAGGGTGTTTTTCTAGCTTGGATTCATTCTCCTCATCATCTTCTGGTACACCAATCAAGCATAGATTAGGTCTTTTCAAATAATCCCGTATTTCTTGGAGGTTTGTTCATTTCTTTTCATTCTTTTTTCTCTTCTCTTGCCTTCGCATTTTATTTCATTGAGTTAATCTTCAATCTTTGATACCCTTTCTTTTGCTTGATCTATTCAGCTATTGAAACTTGTATATGCTTCATGAAGTTCTTGTGTTGTGTTTTTCAGCTCCATCAAGTCATTTATGTTCTTCTCTAAGCTGGTTATTCTAGTTAGCATTTTGTCAAGGTTTTTAGTTTCTTTGCATTGAGTTAGAACATTTTCCTTTAATTCAGAGAAGTTTGTTATTACCAACCTTCTGAAACCTGCTTCTGTCAGTTCATCAAATTCATTCTCCATCCTGCTTTGTTCCCTTGCTGATGAGGAGTTGTGATCTTGTGATCAGGGGAGAGGCCTTCTGGGTTTTGATGTTTTCATCCTTTTTGGACTGGTTTCTTCCCATCTTGTTGGATTTATATAGGTTTGATCTTAGGTAGCTGTCTGGGGAGGCAGCCTTTCCTTTGTCTACCTGCAGAGGGGCTGCTGGGCTGCCACAGATTCAGTGGAGCTGCTGCACGTTTTTCCTGTGTCTTATATTTACTCAGGAAAATTAGGCCGGCTTCTGCATTGCAGCTGCCCATCCCCCCCACCGAGCTTGTTCATTCCTGGTCACTCTCTAACTGATGTTCTGGGTGTGAAACTCTGAAGTAAGAGTTTTTTAGCCTGCTAGGCTTTGTGGGGGGAGACCTGTTTTGCCATATGATCTGTTACCCTGCTTTCAGTTCCCCTTCTTCTGGGGGGTGGGTAGCTTTGTCCCGCTGGCTTTTTGGCTTTCTCGGCATCAGCCAGTGCTTCCACCTAGATCTATGCTGGCAGCCCCAGCACTGGCTGAAGTTACTGTTCTGCCCTGTTCAAGCAGCTCGCTGAGGATTTTCAGCCCAGTGAAGATCTCCTGTTCTGTGGGTTGTAGAGGGCTTGGGTGGAGCACTGTATCCGAACTGAAGTCCCAGACGGGGGAGACCCCTGGTCCTCCAGTCCATTGCCCACACCTTATGGGTGGGGCAGTGCCCTGCCTTGCTTCAACTTGCCCTATTTGGTTTGTACCCTCTGTCCAACCAGACCCACAAAATGGACCTGGTACCTCATTTGGATTTGTGAAAACCACTCAGCTTCTGCATCTCTCTCGCTAGAGCTGCCTCTTATTCAGTCATCTTGGGAGCCAATCCAGCAGTCTGCATCTTACAGGTCAGCTATGTGGAACACTGATTCCTTTCCAGAGCAGTCAAGCAACAGAGAAGAGGCGGCCTAATAATATTTCCCGTGTCTATGGACTCAGGGTCTATGAATACCCAGGCAAAATAAATATGTCAATACTTTAAAAATGTCTACATCCCTAAGAGTTCATATTTACGTAAGTGTCAGATCAAGTGTGACTATCAAGTACTATTTTCTGAAACAATCTTAGGCATCTGTAAAAGGTATGTTGCTCCACAGAAGCTCTAATATGTAATGGTTAAAACACTGGATACGAAATCAGTGGCTTGTACCCAGTTCTGACACTTTCTAGCCTGGTGAGTGAGCAAGTTCGTTAACATTTGCATCTCAACACACTCATGTTTAAAGTGAGATAATACTATTCTTACAGCATTGGGATATTTGAGGATTACTTCAGTTAAGATACATAAAATGCTAAGAATATTGTGTTATTACCAAGAAATTCTGAGTGAATCACACAACTTCATAGAAGAAAGCAAAGTTCCAAAATATGCCTTGCCAGATTTAAAAAATGAAAATACAGACTTCCCAGTTAAATTTTATTAACAGGTAAACAATAATTTTTAGTATAAATATATCCCAAATATTTTACGTACATTTATACTAAAAATTTATCCATTGTTTATCTTGAAATTCAGATTGGGCATCCTGTATTTTATTTGGCAACTGTAAAAAAACATTTGGAATGATATTGAAAGAATATCAGAGAGCAATACCTTAAATGTCATCTGTGTTTCATAAACACATATCTAACAACTATAATAACTGGATGAGTTGGTAGACTCAAGGACTACAATGTGGAGAACCTTTACTGAAATGCAAGCAGTCAAATTGACTTTGGGCATTAGAAGAAATGGGAGCTACTTAAGATTTGAGTAGAAAAATGAATTACCAAACCTCATGAAAGTGGCAACAGAGTTATAATTTCAGTTCTCTACCAGAATTTATGGCCTATAGAAGATATTTGACAAAAGTTTGATGTATGAAAAATTAGTGGATGATTAAACAAATGAATAGACAATGAACAAATAAATATGTAAATGGAACAACTATTTAAGAATGGTAAATTACAAATGATAAGGTATATGAAAGGAATCACAGGTTCAGGGAAATAAACTAGGAATGGCTTGTGGTAATCTAATTATAGGGAATGAGAAACAACCTAGAATAAATGAAGTTGAAATGGAGAGGAGAGAGAAAATCCTAAAAACATGTCAAGACAAAAGTCACAGGATAGGAGGACTGTGCACAAACTAATATTACCATCATTCAGCTGTGAATACTCCTTAGAAATGGCTAGGTTTGGTATCCTTAGACTTTCTACAAAACATAGTCTGGAGTGAATCACTTCAAGTGAATCCATAAAGTCTTTTCATTTTACAGAATCTGGGTAGACTGTACTACAATCAAAAGACGAAAGAGAAGGAGGAAGATGAGGAGGAGTAAAATGAAAAGTTTCTGCTATTGTTTCTTCTTCCTTTTTTTTTTTTTTTGAAAGCACAAAAGAAGAGAGCTAACTCACAATCTAAAGTAAATATTAGACAAATGAAGAATCACATTGTCTCCGAGAGGATTTCTAAAAGTAAAAGGATATGTATGAAAGTGTTTGAGAGTCTCAATATAAAAAACTTCATCTAAGATTGTTCCAGTATCTTGAGTTCTACATACAACAGAACACTTTCAAACACTCTTTCCTCTTGAACATAATACAAAATAACAATATAATTCAGCCTATTCAAAATGGCAAATCAAAAAAAACCTTATCTCCCAACAGGTACACAAGTAGTGCTTAGTATTATTGCTCTACCATCTCAATTGCAGATGCATGAACCAACAAAGGAATAAAAAGAAATGAGGTAAGTCATAAGATTTATTCATATAAATGAAGTATGTCTTTAATAAGTACAGAGAGTGTTGAATTTTCCAAATTAGTCAGAAATATGTGTAACTTTTCCTTAAACTTTATAACCATAGATAATCTGCAGTCGGGATAATTTTTATTTTTATTCAAAATAAGTATTATTGTTAATAAAATTGAATCAGAACTCAAGAAGTAAGTGCAATCATTTATTTTTTTAAACATTTGATGGTTTTGGCACATCATAAAACAATTTTGTAGGTATTGTTCGATAATTTTCAAACTCATTTATTTCAAAAGAAATATAATCATGTTTTTGTGATATAATTAACCTTAGCTCAAATTTTTGAACCCTTATTGATCTCATTAACATGTTTTTTTTCTATAACTCAAAGGGGAACAAAATCTTTTCCAAAAATCTCCAAAACAATCATAGAGTTGAACTTTGAAATTTTCTTTATGGAAGTTCTAAAAGGAAAACAGTTTGCTTAATATCACACATTTAGTTGGATGATATAAAGCAATGATGTTAACAATGCTAAAATGATCAGGCTTTTCATTCACTTTCATTCTCCTTAAGGTTTTGCCAAAAAACAATATTGTTCTCTCACTGCCTTATAATTAGAAATCTGGTCTCATATTTTCTGGATAGTCTATAATCCAGCACTTGAAGAATGTAATTGCAATAAGGTTAGAACAGAATTAGAGCGGAGAGCCAAATGCAGATATCAACAAGAAAGTATACCACTACTTATTCTCCTTCAAAATTCAGAACAAATTGAAAGTTTCTATTAAGGACATGAAAGTTTCAAACTCAGCCTCTATTCTATGATAAAATTGAATATTGGATATTAATATCAACCTATCCACTTTTTTTTAAATTGTACTTTAGGTTCTTGGGTACATGTGCAGATCATGCAGGATTGTTGCATAGGTATACACATGGTGATGTGGTTTGCTGCCTCCATCCCCCCATCACCTATTTCTGACATTTCTCCCCATGTTATCCCTCCCTGACCTCCCCACCCCCACCGCTGTCCCTCCCTTGGCACCCCCAACAGACTCCAGTGTGTGATGCTCCCCTCCCTGTGTCCATGTGTTCTCATTGTTCAACACCCACCTTTGAGTGAGAACATGCAGTGTTTGATTTTCTGTTCTTGTGTCAGTTTACAAGAACTGACCTGATGGTTTCCAGGTTCATCCATGTCCCTACAAAGGACACGAACTCATCATTTTTTATGGCTGCATAGTATTCCATGGTGCATATGTGCCACATTTTCCTTGTCCAGTCTATCATCAATGGGCATTTGGGTTGGTTCCAGATCTTTGCTATTGTGAATAGTGCTGCAATGAACATATTTGTGCATGTGTCTTTATAATAGAATGATTTATAATCCTTTGGGTGTATACCTAGTAATGGTATTGCTGGGTCAAATGGAATTTCTATTTGTAGGTCCTTGAGGAAGCACCACACCATCTTCAACAATGGCTGAACTAGTCTATACTTCCACCAACAGTGTAAAAGTGTTCCTATTTCTCCACATCCTCTCCAGCATCTGTTGTCTCCAGATTTTTTAATGATCACCATTCTAATTGGCATGAGGTGGTATCTCAATGTGGTTTTGATTTGCATTTCTCTAATAATCAGTGATGATGAGCATTTTTTCATATATTTGTTGGCCTCATATATGTCTTCTTTTGAAAAGTGTCTGTTCATATCCTTCACCCACTTTTGGATGGGTTTGTTTGTTTTTTCTTGTAAATCTGTTTAGCACTTTAACAATGTTCAAAGTTAACAGCTAAGAATCAAAATAATACAAATTTTTTTCAGATCCTTACTCTTGTTACAATCTTAACACTTAATTGGAATTCACCAAATGTTTAGTTCCCCTAAAAATGATTGATAATGTTGTTACAAGTGATTTATAAGGTAATATTAGCAATAAGCCAAATGTTATTCATTCATGCAATATTCATTGAACTATATAAATAAGTGTATAATTATATTAAGTATATTAATATCATCATATCAATTAACATACTAGCATTATATTAAGTATGGTACACAAATAAATTTCTAAAATGGCTTCAAGAAGATTTTGACATAGGAAATATTGTTAGAAGTACACACATGATGGTGGTCATAGCCACCATTCTATGAGTGCAGACGCTATGTACTTACTTCTATGAAGTATAGCTCTTTGCCTGTAATAAAGTAAGAATTTGTTACCTAAATTAACATGTATTCCCAAATTAAACAACTTACCTTCTAATAGAAAGATGAGGTTCCTCAACCCAAATGCCCATCAATGATAGACTGAACAAAGAAAATGTGGTACATATTCACCATGGAATACTATGCAGCCATAAAAAGCAATGAGTTCGTGTCCTTTGTAGGGACATGGATGAATCTGGAAACCATGATTCTCAGCAAACTGACACAAGAACAGAAAGCCAAACACCGCATATTCACACTCATAGGTGGGTGTTGAACAATGAGAACATGTGGACTCAGAGAGAGGAGCATCACACACTGGGGGGCAGTTGGAGGAGGGGAGGGGAGGTTCAGGAGGGATTGGGGAGGGAGGGAAGGGTGAGGAGGGATAACATGGAGAGAAATGCCAGATATACTATATACCTAAAGTTAAATAAATAAATATAAATAAAATAAAAGATAATGTTAAAAAAATTAAAAAAGAAAAAAAGAAAAGAAAGATGAGGTTCCTATGATGTTAAGGGCAAACATGCTAGGCCATGAGAAAAAAATAAATAAATGAGACATCTTAATCTGGGAAATATATATACAATATTCAACACTACCTTAGATCAGAATCATAAACCTGGCTTCAAGTCAGTATAGAATCTATCAGGGCAAGAACCTAATATCTAAATAGCAATAATCCAAGATAGAACATAATTAAACACCATAAAAAAGGACCAGAGTATGAGATGAGAGTTCAAAGAAGGAAGAGAAGATATCCAGCTGAATAATCTCACATAATCCATTGAAGAGAAAGTATTTGAGTTGTGTGTTGGAAGTATCTGGTAGGATTAGTACCCATGGAGCTGAGAAGAATATTCTACTTAGAGAAAACATCATAAGCAAAGTTGCAGGAGTGAAAATTCCTGAAACATATAAAATATCCAGAGAATAGTACCATTGGTAAAACATGCTGTATATGAAGGGCAACCCTGAGTGATAATATTGAGAGAATGGTGAGAGCATGTGGGAAAATACAACTTCCCTGGATTTTTCAGTGCTTCTGTAAAAGAAAAAAAAAAATCGAGCCACCTGAGATACATAAATGTATAAAACATAAAAATAATGTTTGTTTTCCCTTTCCCTAGAAACATTTAACTATCCACATACTATGAGGATTAGATCTGTAGTCATTTGTGAGTTAATCATGCTGATCCAAGAGTATGATAAAACCTCTCTCTCCTAAAGGAAGAATTGGTTATAGCCTGGATTAGGCCCTTAGATTAAGCAACCAAGATGTCAAGAAGACTGTATTCTTAGGAATTTATATTTTAAAAGAAATGAAGTCCAAACCTTGGGGATATCTGCAGGACATAAAAGACTTAGGGCTTACTTACCATAGACACTAGGGCTTACTTGTTCCTTTGGAAAGGTATATTTACATATCAAAAAGAATAAGTGCAATCCAGGATCCTATCTATCCCTATTTCAGAAGGGAACAGTGACAGCCGATAAATCCAATGTTGTTTCTGTTACCATCTCTTCTCTACCAGTGAAACTTAACCACTTGCCTTGAAAGTTTTCATTAGAACTCATCATGTTGCCTATAGGTCTAGGCCTGGGGAACCAATGCAGCAATGTTACTGTTGATGTGGTTGTGATTATCAATACAGAATGCTTTTCTCTTCCCAAGTGTTTGGAATGTTTCAATTAAAAAGAATTTTCCAAAAATGGTGCCAGGCTTCTTTTAAATGGTGTTATTTAAATATGAAGTTCATATTCTGATAGATTACCCAAGGTTACTGAGTAGAGATTTACCTAAGTTCTTGCTTGTCATTATCTGCTTTCCTGCAGTCTTGCTTGGTTCTGGAGGGACAGTTTGGTTGAATATCAAATACTTAATTCACACTATTTTTTCTCCTTGAGCATTTTTTAAAGTGCTGCTTTGAAATTTGATTATCAAAAGACTGATGCCAATCCAATATATCTGTTCTTGAAAGTTATGTATTTGTCTATTTAGGCCTTAAGGTTTTCTTTTAACTCTGAAACCTAATGGTTATTAGAATATGTCTTAAAGTTTATCAGTCTGAGTTAATGATAAACTACATTTTCTTATCAAGTGTGTTTTCCCAATATGCTCTTCTAAGTTTTAGGTTCCAACTTTTTATTAAATGTCTGGGAAGTTTTCTGTGATTATAATTTCAAATATTAGTAATTTTCCCATGTTTTCATTAATATTTTCTAATGTCTAATGTCCTAAATTAGACATTAGACATTAGAAAATATTTGCTTTTCATTCTTTGTTTTGTTCAGGGATTGCAATAATACAAGTATTACTCCTTCTCTTTCTTTGTATCATATTCACTGCTTCACTCATTTTTATTCTCACAATTATTTTTCTGTTTTTCTTCAATGCTCCTTATTTAGTTGTTTTAAATCAGCTCTCTCATGGGCATCTTAAAATTCATTCTTCATTTCTATGTTAATTTTTTCATTTAATTCCATTTATTTTTGAGTCAATCAATTTCCTCTTAATTTTTACTGGTTGTGTCCATTTCTGGTTTTAGATTTTGAATTTCTAATTTGGATAATTTTTTTTCATTTCTTAATTTATTTGTGAGACTATCTTATTTAATTTATAGTGTTTACTTGGAGTTTTCTTCTGCTTCATGGTTGTTATTGTGAGGGAAAATTTCCTCAGTTAATATGTGTTAAATTTTGTGTTCAGATTTCTTTCAACAGCTCATTTTGAATCTGTTGATCCTCTCTTGCCTATTTTTTTATGTGTGGTATTTCAGTGTTTTACAAGACTTTTAATTTAATGATATCCTTGCCTCACAGTATTTCAAAACTCAAAAAATTTAATGGTTTTGTTTGTTTGCTTTCATAATGGGCAGTGGGATTGTGAATTATCTACTTTTGTGTTCCCCTTTTGTCTTGAAGTGTTCAAAAATCTCTTTCATTTTCTTCACTCTGCCATTGCCCAGAGGTGCCTCCTTTATGGTTTCTTTCTCCTTCAAAGAAGGTATGTTTTAAATTTTGATTCTTTAAATTGTGAAACTCTTAAATAACTTCTCTGTGGCCCATGTTCTGACTTACCTGGCACTATATTAGTATTTTTAGGTAAGAATGGACTTAGTTTTTCTGGCAGAGATTTTAAACTTTATGCCTCATTGTTTATTTCTTTATCCCTTTCCTGTAGTTTTTCTAGGTCTGTATTTTCTTTCCAGAAATGTCTTGTGGTGGGGTTGAAGTAGGACAACAGTGTAAGAAACAACACACTAAAACGTCTTACAGCTATTTAGAATGTAGGCATTCTCTGCATGCAATTTATGCCTTGGAAGTAGTTTATTTCCATAATTTAATGTGTTCCTTTTATGTTCTATATTATTAATATATAGAAAATGTTGGAATGAAATACTGAAGACAAGAACATAGGCAAAAGCTAACATTGTGTTTGTACATAATTATGACTTTAACCTATCAATATACTTATATTTAAAATGTGGTTTTCAGGCTGTGTGCAGTGGCACTCACCTGTAATCTCAGCACTCTGGGAGGCTGGGACCAACATGTCACTTGAGGTCAGGAGTTCAAGACCTGCCTGGCCAACATGGTGAAACTCCATTTTTACTAAAAATACAAAAATCAGCAGGGCGTGGTGGTAGGTGCTTATAATCCCAGCTACTTGAGAGGCTGAGGCAGGAGAATTGCTTGAACCCAGGAGGCAGAAGTTACAGTGAATTGAGATCATATCACTGCACTCCAGCCTCAACAACAGAAAGAGGCTCCACCTCAAAAACAAAAAATAAAATAAAATAAAAGGTGTTTTTTGTAGACAGACTATAGTTAGGTGTTGCTTTTAAAACACATTATGACAATCTCTGTATTTTTATTAATTTTTAGATCATTTACATTTAATACAATTTTAATATGGCAGGGTTAAAATCCATTATATTGTTTGTTGTTCTATGCTTGCTTCATATATTCTTTGTTCACTTTTTTCTTTTTACTGCCTGCTTTTGTATTAATTGAATGTTTGTTATGATGCCATTTAATTTTTACTACTGTCTTATTAATAATACTTCATTGTAAAAACAGTTGCATTAAAGTTTACAATTTATATCTTGGCTTTATCACAATCTTTCTTTAAATATAAATAATGTTAGAACCTTACAATTATATCCTTTCAATTCTTACCTCAAATTCATTGTACTATTATGCATTTTATTTCACCTGTATCACAATACACTGTTTTTTGGTTTTAAATATTTAAACAATTTAGAGATACTGAAAATTACGGAAAATGTTTATATTCATTTTTACCACTTCTAGAGCTCTTTAGTTTTGTGGGTAAATTCAAGTTTGTATCTGGTCTCATAATTCTTTTGCCTGAAAAACCTCCTTGATCATATCTTGTAGCCTTGGTCCATTGTCAACATTGGCAACAAATGCACTTATCTGTTGGTTTTTTTTCTGAAAGGCAAATCTTCATTTAGTCTTTACTTTTGAAAGATATTTTCACTGTGAATAGAATTCTAGGTTTTATTTTTCTTTTGATACTTTAAAGATGCCACTTCATCACCTTTCTGAATTGTGCAGTTTTTGACAATAACTCTGCTACAATTCTTATCTTTTATTCTTTCTGTGTAGTGTTTCTTTTTCCCTAGCTGCCTTTAGTGATTCTGCTTTATCTTTGCTCTTCAGCTGTTTCAGCTGTTATAAATCCGGCATTGTGAAAAATTACAGAGAACTCTTTGCAGATAAGTTTCTACATAATATTTACTATAAAATATGTGTCCGTATTTGAAATAACTTTTAGTAAGTACATTGCATCTCTGAGAATAAAATTGATTAATTTAGAAATAATATGAAGATTTTCATAGCTATGTTGGCATTTTCACTTAACAATATTAAGAATTAAGTATCCCTTTTGAGTTTAGGACACTTTTAAATTTGTCTCAGCTCAAAGATACAATCTAATAAGAGACTGTACACTATACTAAAACACTCTAATAACAAGGAATGATTTTAAATATTCTAGAAAGTCATGTATGCAAAAGAAATGTAAAAAGAACTAAACCGTATATTGAGAACAAAAAATAAACAATTTTCATTAGAAAGTATTCATTTTATTATCACATATGACTACTCTTTGTAGGATGATTTATAACATGCTAGAACAACAGTACTTATATCATTATCTCTAACCTCATATTTCAGAATTGTAGATAGTGTAGTTGTGATTTCAGGGTCTTACAATGTCCTGATATTGAGTTTTCTTTTTTTTATTAACTTCTCTAACACAACTGAATCTTCTTTAAGTGGGAACAAAGTTTTCCTTTCCACAGAGCTAAAAATAATTTTTAAGTCCTAAATTTTAAGAGAGGAAATACAACTGAACATCCATTTTAATATGTGATCTTGAAAAATTTGTTGACAAATTGAGGGTTTATGTTGTGATTTCTTTTTAAATCAAGAATACAATGTAGTTCTAGGCACCTGAAATTAAGATAGGGAAATAAAGATCAGAATAGGTTATAAAAGCATAATGAGTAGAAAGACAGGGAGCACCCTGAGAAAAGCTGAACTACAAAGAATTTTGCTTGGCATTAGTTTTGATTTTTGGTATCACTAAAAAAGACTTCGGAAATTAGAGATGTATTTATTTCATTAATAGCCTCAAACCTAATTTTATATACAAAAATAAAGTTTTTTTTATATTTAACTAAGAAACACCATATGCTTTCTAAAACACAACTTAATAAAAGGCTATATGTATTTGCTAGAGTTACCATAACAAAAATACTACAAACTGAGTGGCTTACACAACAGAAATGGATTATTTTACAGTTCTGGGGACTAGAAGTGTGAGATCAAGAAGTCAGCAGGATTCGTTCCTTCTGAGGGCTTCTGGTGGTGGACTGGCAATCCTTAGCATCCCCAGTCTCTGTCTATCCTCACATGGCACTTTCCCTATATACTTGTCTGTATCCAAATTGTCCCGTTTTTTTGTAAGAACTGTGGTCGTATTGAATTAGGAGCACGTCTTACTAGTATATGCTTATCCAAACTTAACTAATTATATCTTCAAAACCCTATTTCCAAATAGGTTTACATTCTGAGATACTGGGATTAGAGCTGAAACATATGAACCCATAACAAAACTATTTCTGTTTTCATATTTAGAACAGTTTTCTTCAGGTTTTACCAAATACATTACTTGCAGGATGATTGCTAACTGATGGATGTAAATTTGTTTTTGCATCCATGAGTTAGCAGTTTTAGTTCTTTATTAACCACAAATTAAACCTAGGATTACATTCTGTTATATTTTAGCTTTGAAAATATTTAAATTCCAAAATTAAGGGATCAACTTGATTCTTAAATCTTATAAAAATTTGCTGATTTGCACTCATGATTTTGGAGATATGATGATAAGGCTTAAGGTTTAGCTTTACCTAAAATATATTCTCATCAAAGACATATACAGCTAACCAGGCATCCTGAGTTAAAAATAAATATTAAGTACACATAACTAATTTTAAATTGTAATATAAATATTAATTTAACATAAATATCAAATAAACCATAGTACATGGAATTAAACTGAATTAGTATTAAATTCTGATAAATTGTTATTTGAATGAATACTAATTAAATAATACATATTATAAATCAATATTAAGAAATTATTTGATTTTCTACATTGCCTATAAGTATCTGGAAAGGGAACCTGAGAATCAATAGGATTCGCTCGGTTTTCACCAAATAATGGGTGAAAAACTTAGGCAGAAATGTCCAAATTGCATTCTCTTGTCAAGGAGGAGTGAAGCTGTACCATGTAAAGGTCTGTTCTGTCTTGGTAATCTGTAATATGTATTTATCCAGGCCACTGTTTCTTAAGTAAAAAGTCAGGATGCAAATTATTCATCGTATGTTCTCCTATCTCAAAAGTGTCATATGTGTGCAAGGGTTAGTTATGAAATGCCTCCCCCTCTAAAACTGGTTGGTTATATATATGGGAATAGCAAAAGTAAGAAAGGATATGATGGAGTCCCTTGGCCACCTGACCATTTACATTATAATTGAATGCCATTGCTTTTTATCTGTGTTTGAAACAAGCGTAAAACTTGTACAGACAAAACGTGTGGCCTCTTGGAAACTCAGCTTACTCAATTGTAGCAACCCTGTTTACTCAGCTGTAGATGTAACATGCTTGCCTTGTATTCCCTTTTAGTCTCACTGAACCCCCATGCATTGTTTCTCCATTGGAATTCTGTGCTTATCAGGCATAGTATATTACATGCAAATGAAGATGCAAGGAATTCTGAACATGTTATATTTCTGGTATCTCCTTTGCTTATGCATATATGCTCTATTACTCCATAGCTTTTCTTGTACAAATCATAAGTTCATGCATGAGTGTCATGTGGAAAATTTTAAAAATTAAAATTCCACTATGGAGAATAGTTTGGAGGTTCTTCAAAAAACTAAAAATAGGGATACTATAGAATCCAGCAATCCCATTGCTAGGTATACACACACACACACACACAAAAAAAAGGAAGTCAGGGTATCAAACAGATATCTACACTCCCATGTTTATTTCAGCACTATTCACAATACCAAAGATTTGGAAGCAATCTAAGTATCCATCAAGAGAAGAATGGATAAAGAAAATGTGGCACATATATACAATAGAGTACTATTCATTCACATAAAAGAATGAGATCCTGTCATTGGCAACAACATGGACAGAACTGGAGGGCCAGTTGTTAGGTTAAGTGAAATAAGCCAGGCACAGAAAGACAAACATGACATGTTCTCACTTATTTTGTGGGAACTAAAAAGTAAAACAGTTGAACTCATGGAGATAAAGAGCAGAAATGTTGGCTACCAAAAGCTGGGAAGGGTAGTAGAGGATAGGAGAAAAGTGAGGATAGTTAATGGGTACAAAAATAGTTACAAAGAATGCAGTCAATAATAATTTAATTGTACATTTTAAAATAACTAAAAGAGTATAATTGGACTATCTATAATGCAAAGGATAACGGCTTAAGGTGATGGACCCCATTTACCCTGATGTGATTATTATACACTGTATGACTGTATCAAAATGTCCCATATATCCCATATTCATGTACCTACTGTATACCCACAGAATTTAAAATTAAGAAAATTAAAAAGAAAAAATAGAAGTTAATTTTTTTTAAATAACAAGTTCAACTCCATCTCAAAAAAAATAAAGAAGGAAAGAAAGAAAGAAAAGAAAAAAATTTCAAGATGGCAATGGTAAAGCATTCAGTCAAGCCAAGCATGGGGCCTTTCTGACTGTGGAGATCTGTGCAGCTTCTTAGGTCATGTTCCTATGAAGTCATCTCTACTCCCAAGTCAGCCATCCCTTCAGCCTTATAACATACCTTCAAGGAATACATGACGCCATCCCTTCTACCAGGGGAGGTGCTCCTGTCACACCGGGTATTTTGTGTGAGGAGCAACAGTTTAAAGGACCTCATGCTGCTGCTGGCACACTTGGGCTGTGGCTTCTTATCAAGCACACATGTGATTTTTGCCATGTGTACACACAACTGCTTCCACAGCTGCTTAGCCCTGCCTTCACCCCACATGTCTACAAGAAGCCCAGGACTATGACCATTGACTGGGGAGTTATAGAAGTGTGATCTCACCATAACCTTGCATTTTCCTTCCTTTTCCACCAGGAGTTTGTTCCATCTGGTCTTCCAACACACCTACTTTCAAACTGACTTACAATTCTGTCCACATGCACCTGAACATTAAAGAATGCATATTGCCCATTTGTTTCATTAAAGTACCCATTTGCTGTTCCTTCATAGTTCGTGTTGGCAAAAATGATAAAAAAAATTTTATACACCCTTCTGTAAAAGTAAGGTGAGTGAGAAGGAGCAGTGATATTTTGATAGCTGTTCAACAACCGTATCTCAAGGAATGGGAGCCCTGCTTTGTTATGTTTCCAGTGTGTGTGGAAACCATGACCAATTTCAAGTCACCAAATGATATTAAATACGTCACAAAATTTCTGAAGATGTAACAGTGGAGATATTTTTCAAATTCTTTGTTGGAAAATATTTCATTTTGTTTGCAAATATTTATTAGCTACTATTACCAAAAGTACACAATTACTGGGGCAAATAACTTCACCTTTTTGTCCTTTTTCTTTCATTTCTGGAGAAACAAGAAACTAACTTGACCATTACTAGCTTTTCTAATTTCAACTGGACCTTCCCTACTATGCAGTCTAATTTTACTCATCTCTAATGATCCTCTTTTGCTCATTTCACAACTTCCAAAGTGTTTCTAATCAAGTCAAGCACTCAATCCCTTATTTAATACCACTGGTTTTGGATGGTAACTTTACCTCCTGCTTAAAAAGAGAGATGACATGCATTTTCTTTTTTGACATCAATTAAATTTCAAACTATATCTGACTCTATTGTTTTCTCTCTTTCTTCATGTAAATATCAGAAACATGGACATGTCTGCCTGATTATTTGGACTGTCTATTAATCCCCACCAATTATTTATGTTCCAGTTATATCATTCTCCTTTCTTATTTCTATCTCCTCTACTAGAACTTTTCACTCAACCACATATGCACAGACTTTCCATGTTAAAACAAAACAAACAAACAAATAAACAACAAAAAAAACGTACATCTAGTGCCCAGATCTTGGTTTCTAATACAATTCTCCATTTAAAAGAACCAGAGCTTCTTGATTGATTTAGGACTGAATAGGGAAAATACAAGGGGAGCTTGAAGTATCAGAAATTAAAAAGTGCTAAATAAAAATATAAAGCAATGTCAGAAGGATGCAGACACCAACCTGAAAGAGCTCCTAATGTCCAAAACTGGAAAATAAAATAACTAATGTAGTGTTAGAGTATAACCTAAAGTCTAAAACAAATATGCATAAGTTCATATTGATTGAATAAAGAGAGAAAGGAGACAAAATTTCCTTATAAGAGAATTCCAAATCACACACTTAAGCTTCAGTCCCCCATTCCCACTCTCATTAAGTGTGGTAGACTTAGCAACTGACTTCAAAGAAAAGAATCCAGAAAGGAAACAAAACAGTACCTTTACAGTGAAAAAATCTGGAAAACACAACCTTAGCCAAGTGACCAAGGTGAACATGACCAATGATGTCATGTGGATTCTATGTACCCCCTGATATAAAGTGATGAAAATGGCACACCATCTCTGCAGTGTTCTTTCCAAAAGTTCACAACCCAATCTAATCATGAGGAATATGCCAGACAAACCCAAACTGAAGCATATTCTACAAAATACCTGACCACCAATCCTCAAAAGTAAAAAGGTCAGTACATACAAGGAAAAGTTGACAAACTGTCACACATCAGAAGAGACTAAGGAGATGTGTTGACTAAATGGAATGTGACAGCCCCAATTGGATCCTAGAAGAGAAAAAGAACATTAATAGAAAACCCAGTAAAATCCAAATAAAGTGAAGTATTTAGCTGATAGTAACATACCAGTGCTGATTTCTTAGTGTTGACAAATGCACATGGTAATGTAAGTTTATAACAACAGAGGAAACTGAAACGAGATGAAAACTATGTAGCAGCCCACTGTACTATCCACGCAATTCTGTAAATCTTAAATTATTCCCAAAATAAAAAGTTTATTTTTAGAAGTTATGTTATCTTACCCAAACCCCCATCTTGCAACTATTATTCCCTCTCTTCATCTGGCAAAAACATAGTTGTAGTGAGGCAAACAAACAGAGTCTGGAGGCAGGAAACCTAAGGCTGACTTATGCTGACTGGGTATTGGGGAGCTATTCCCTTTTCAGGCCCTCGTTCTTATGCCTGACAGTTGCCGCCTGGAAGCTAGAAAATGAAAGTACCTCTGATTGGGCCACTCCAGCAACCAAGCAGACTGGTTGCAGGTCTACTCTTCAGCCAATCAGACTGGTCATGGACCACTAGAGTGAACCAATGAGAAATCTCTAGAGGGTATATAAATCCCAGAAAATTCTGTAGCTAGCACCCCTGGGCCTCTTGTTGGAGCTGGCTACCACCTTGTGGAGTGTAGACTCATTTAAAAGAAATTCCTGCCTTGGCTTCCTTGCTTGCTCATTTTGTCCAATTCTTTGTTCAAAATGCCAAGAACCTGGACAACTAGCTTCAGCTGGAAATAGTAGCAATGACTTTGTCTTTAAAAAAAATTATCAGTATTTTAAGGGCAACTAAGCTAGTAGAAAAGAAGTATAAGTTATAACTGTGTAATTTTTTTCTTTTAAGTTGGAGCCTCACTGTTGTTCAGGCTGGAGTGCAGTGGTGCTATCTTGGCTCACTGCAACCTCTACCTCCCAGATTCGAGTAGTTCTCCTGCTTCAGCCAACCCAGTAGCTGGGTTTAGAGGTGCCCACGACCAAGCCCAGCTAATTTTTGTATTTTTAGTAGAGACAGCGTTTCACCATGTAGGACCAGGTTGGTCTCGAACTCCAGACTTCGGGTGTTCCACGCGCCTTGGCCTCCCAAAATGCTGGGATTACAGCCATGAGCCACTGCGCCCGACAAATATTTAAAACACTATTGACTTCTACTGAGGCTCCCAGGGGACAGGCTCAGGCCATGGCTTGACACACTTGAGCAAGGCCAGAGGGGCAGGAGGACCAAGTTTGACAAATATTAATACACATTCTAATTGAGGCCTTCGAAACGGGCGTTTATCTTGGTATTACTGTCAGAGAAGAACTGGCCAGAAAAACAGATTCTCAAACCATGAATCCAGGAGCTCTAATATGGAAGAGAAGCCAGGGAAGCCCCAGTGTGGAGGCAGCCCAGGCGCAGGCCCCATCCCACACACAGGTCAGCCTTGGGGGCTGGCCCCTGACTACTCCTGCCAGCAGAGCTTCCCAGGGGTGCAGAGCAATGTGGCAGCTTCTCCTGGGAATCGGAGAAGGCTTGAGGTGGAGCTGTCCTCTGAGGGTTGGTGTCACGAACCTGAATTTGGCTCCTGGCCACCACCACCCCTACCTGGAGATGGCAGCCAGTGCACCAGGCGGGTCTTACGGAGACATCCCTTGCCCTCCGCCCTTGAGCTCGGTGCGGCTTCCAGGTCCCGCTTGCCACTAGCCCTTCCCACAGCTAGAAGCTGCCAGTGTTGGGCCTCAAGTTCGTCCCAGGGCACCTGCCCTGCTCTCAGCTTGGGACTGGGGTCTGCAGGGATCTAGGCTGCGCTGTCTCGCGGCAGAGCACCGGCTAAGAATGTACTGGGTCTGGCAGCCAGTACAGGCGCCGGGGTGCCCGGGGACCTGATAGCAACCTTCTCCACACCCGCTCCAGCAGTTCTGGCCGCGTACTGCCTCTCCGCCTCTTTCCTGACCACAGGGTCCTGCTAAGCGCTAGGAGCAGTTTTCTTTTCTTCCTCTCTAACCCAACCCTCGCGGGGGGCCCCGAGCACCCGCTGCAGGGTCAGCACCTCTGGGGGCTGCAGGGCAAACCCGTGGAAATGACCTAAGTCAGTGTCCGGCGCTCATCTGTAGCGTTCACATTATGAAAATTGAAGGGGAATATCAAGATTTGTACCCTTTATCATGGAAAGCCCTCCAGACATACTTTTCAGGGAAATGAAGTTGTCAGAATGGAAGGGCCACAGGGTGCACTGGACTTTGGGAATTTTCTTAGATGGGAGAAAAAAAGGGTTGACTTTATAAAATTTGTGTGTCCTTCATTTATTAACCAAATAAACACGGAGCGTTTACAATGTACAAAGTCTACTAGAGACAAGGGGCTTGGTAGGATGAGGACTGCTTTGCAGAAATGTATTATTTTGTAATTAGTAAAGCACAGTCATTTCTTCTCCGGCCATTTCTTTGTCCCCCTAATAGATTCTTCTCTTCTCTGTGCATAGTGGTGACTTCCCCCAGCCTGGCATTTGTACTGCTCCCTGATCCGACCTTGCTTCTCCAGTTTTATCCAGCCATCTTTCCCTGTGTCCAGCCAAATGGGGTTCTTTAAGGAAGCTGAGTCTGCCCCTGCCCCTGCCCCTGCCTGCCTGGCAGTTTCCTGAAACAGTCCCCCTCCTTGCAACTCAGCTTGTAGAGGCCTAGCAGCAAAGTCCACAGTAAAATTCCAAAGTGAGTCTGAATAGAAAGAAATACATGTCTTCCGTCTAAGGGTTCACAGGGTCTAGCACATAGTGTTTCTCTCTCCCGTCTCCAACATTTGCCCACCCATGCTGAGAGAGAGGAAGGTGGAAAGAGAGAAGAAGGAGGATTGAGGATGGGGAACACGCCAGCACAGAGGTGATTCACTCAAGGTGGGAAGGCGGACAGTGATTCCTCATGGTCTTGGAAATAAGACCCCTCTCATTTTTGGGATATTACACCTTTGGGGTTACTGAATAAGAATGTGGTGTAAGTTAGAGATGAAATTTGGGAGACAAATGGCCCAGCATAGTCTAAAACCAGAAGCCAAGCATAAGGCTGCTTGTCCACAGAAATGCTGTGTGATGGTTAATACTGAGTGCTGGCTTGATTGGATTAAAGGTTGCAAAGTATTGATCCTGTGTGTGTCTGTGAGGGTGTTGCCAAAAGAGATGAACATTTGAGTTAGTGGGCTGGGGAAGGCAGATCCACCCTTAATCTGATGGGCAGAGTCTAATCAGCTGCCAGTGAATATAAAGCAGGGAGAAAAATGTGAAAAGGAGAGAAGGCCTACCTTCCCAGCCTACATCTTTCTCCCGTGTTGGATACATCCTGCCTTCAAACATTGGACTGCAAGTTTTTCGGTTCTGGGACTTGGACTGGCTCTCCTTGGCCCTCAGTTTGCAGACAGCCTATTGTGGGACCTTGTGATTGTGTAAGTTAATACTTAATAAACTCCCCTTCATATATATATATATATAGTTTTGTCCCTCTAAGAGAAGCCTGACTAATAAGCTTGTCACGTGTTTCATCCTCTGCATCACCTTATCAACCTGGGAAGTTAGAAAAGAGGTGACACATTCAGAAATTGAGCATGTGACTGTTGATCATGTAACTGACATGTAATTGAGCATGTAATCCATCTGTTCTCCCCATTTGCATGATGCAAGGATTGGTGGTGGGGTGGGGGTGGAGGTGGGCTCCTGGCTCTTATGTCCTGACCACACAGCCTAAAGTCCGACACCAGATCTACATCAGTGCTGCAGGCTCTCATGCCAAAGGGCTCCAGTGTTCATCAGTAGACTTCTTTGGGGCCTACAACTACAGTCTAAACTGAAGAGGGCTACAGGATTTTCCACCAAGCTGAGAGCTCCTGGAAGGCAGTGTACCATGGTCACTGTGAGGGATCTGTTGAGTGAGGGGGGTGTTCTGGATGTCTCATTGCCAAAGCCACAAGAAGGTATGAGAACAGAGCTGCCCAGCAGCGGGAGTGAGCATTAGTCCTCTGTTGGCTTGCTCTTCCATGGCCTTTGTGAATTTTAACAACTCCCTGAAGCCTCCACTTCACTTTCTAGGCTTCTTCTGAACCTAGGTAGCTGACATAGGGAGCTGACCTAGGCAGCTGACCTGAGAAAGACCCCTGTAGGCTCTTCTCTCCATGGGACTGGGTTTTGATTCTGGCTCCCACACTTTCTTGATGTAGGCACCTGGGCAACCTTTCTTCTCTCATGGATCCTAGTTTCTAAACTGCAAGGTGGCCTGTGCTCAGCCCAGTCAAGGAGTAATAAAATCAAAAAGAAATACATAAAAAGAGGGGCCAACTCTGCTGTTAATGTAGGGGAGATAGGACAATCAGAACTAGAAAGGCAAACGACAAGCTGGAAAAAAAATTAGAATATTTACAATGGCAGGGAAATTAGTAAGTTCATAAAATGATTGTTAAACAAAAATCCTGAGAAGCCATTGTTTTAGACTGAGCTCCTGAGCTGGACCCCAGCAGACCAAACCAAACTGATATGTAGTCACTCACGCTTGATGCCACATCATCAAACTAAAAAGCAGACAGACTCCCCAAACAGCAATTTTTTCTTTGAAAACAGGAGATTCCAGTCTACCTGAGTCAGCATAATAAAGAAGATTCCTCTCCTTTAGTCCTTACAAAAAACTAACCTGAAGTAACCTGATATTACAAAGTCAGCTTTTTATCTCTGTTGTTCTGTTTCCCCTGTTCACACCTTACAAAACACACTGTTCTGCCATTGCCCAGCGGGGAATCTCATTCTATTTTGTAGAATGGAGCCTGCACCAATTCATGAATTTTAAATAAAAGTCAACTAAATTTGTTGAAAAAATTAAAATAAAATGTTCTTAAATTATGCAGAGATAATAATCTATCACTAGAGGGAATTTTCCAAAACTATAGCCTTCAAAATCTCCAAAATAGTCTATCAAATATCTTTATTACAGAAAAAATAGGATTTATGAAAGAAGCAATAGATTTTGTATGGGTAATTAGTTCAGATATAATGCAACAAATTTTGGAAATTGACATTACTCATTATTATTTAGCATTCTCCATCTTTGAAATGGCAAATTTCATGTTAATATCAAAATATATTAACAGCTTCATAGACCACTTTCATCCATTTTTCCACAAAAGCTATTGAAATAACTGTAATACAAAAAGAAATGCTGTTCAAGGTTAAGGAGAAAAAAATGTGGGACAAGGATAAAACTTTTATGTCACTAAGTTATATGGCTGATAGCAGCAGGAAAACTACTGTGCAGACCTTCTCAAACTGGCATCTCAGAAATCCTTTGTGTATGACTAACTGCCTTGATAAACTGCAATTACATTTGTAGCAAAAGGTCCTAGAAAGGAAAGGTATTGACCCAGAGAAAAATGAAAAGAATCCCAAGGCATTCTTTGAAGGCCATTTGTGGCCGAACTTAAATAATTACAGTGTGAGCCCAGCTCCTTTAACCATATAGCTCTTGAATTCATTTGTGTAGCAGCAAGTGCATAACGTAGGCTAATGCTTCTTTAGTAAGAGTATAGTAAACAATGCGGTAAAAGAAAAATCAATCTGTAATACAGAAATATTACACTACTGCAAATTGCATGGTCGGCTAGACAATGCTAAAGAGCTACTTTTCTTTTGTGATAATGGAGTTTACCGGTAGTCATTTAAACATTTAAATTGTGTTTATTTTTATCAAAGTTACATAGGTAGAAAGTCTCCAGAGTCAAATAGATATGTAAGGCTTATCATAGAAACCATTTTCTGAATTACTTCATTCCTGTTTCCCAATCTTGAAACAACCAAATTCAATTATTTTAGGTGATACTTCGGTGTATAGTTCTGATAACATTTCATATATCTATATGTATTTATTTTATTGTGGTAAACATTAGTTTTCTACATCAGAGGCAAAACTATTATTTACCTATAGAATATCTTTCTTGTTTTCTTCAGACCCCATTATTCACACACCAGGTGAAAAGAAGATGGAGAATGTCACTTGTACAATCCAGGAGATCTGTGTTACAGTAGAGGACCCATGAAATTTTAAAAATGGGATATTATTTAGGAGATGTCACGTTCATTCCTCCTGTTCTCCAGAAAGAGAGAGAGCAGAAGAGCATGCCTTTTTGGCAGGTGCAGGAAAAGATCTCCATCTTAAATGTAAGCATTAGGTTCTGGGGGAGACAAGAAAGGTTTTGTTACCCTGTTACCCTTTGAATGGGAACAGATGGCTTCACAATGAAGCAGACAAGTGGTTAGGGTGTAAAGAGCAAATGGAGAGGGAAGGGAAAAAAGATATTATCTTTATCACATGTCAATTTCCATTGTTCAGAAAGCCTTGACCACGCAGAAACATAAAAATATTACTGATGTATTCAACATTTCTAAATGATACATTTATGTTATTACTTCTTAACTTGAAAATTTTTAGTCATTGTCTATTGACACCTCACTCTTTCGTCCTCCACCCACAATTGCATACTCACTGTATCACAATTTTTAGCTCATTATTCAAAATTTGTATCATTATTACTTTGTAAATGGTATTTACTATTGAGGCATGTAAGAAATTATGACAATTTCTCATTATTGCTCAGGAAATTTTTTCCTCAGAGTTAATAATGTTCTTTTTTCCTTATTCCTTAGCATTCTGTTTATTTATTTCGAATTCATACCCACACTCTCCCCTCAGTTGTGTGTGACTTCACTTATCATGTTAAAAGTCAAGATAGTCCATTTATTTCAATTTGAAGAACTCTCTTGAAGAATTAGGACTTGCTTCTGTCACAGATAGCAACTTGATGGGCCTGAACCTATGGACCTATAGCAGCCACCCTTGCTGTGTCACCTCATACTCTCACATCTCTGATTTCAGCTGTCACTGGGGTAGACTGCCCTGCAACCTCATGCTAACGCCATCATCCCACCTCAAGTTCTCTTGGTAGGCCTTTCTACTCTGCCTCACCTACTCCAGAATGAGGCCCAGAAGTAAGGAGGAGTTAACAATTTAGTGTTAATTTTGAACAATGGGGGAAAGTGGCCACTGGATTAATATTTCAGCCTCCTGTCTTTCAAGGGAACAATTCTTCAGGTCATTACAAATGTTTCTCGCAGAGGTTCTCTGTAATTGAATCATGTTTGCTTACAATGTGAGACCAGTAGAAGTATTCTTTTCAAATTTTTAAAATTATTATTTTGATAGGTTTTTGGGGGAACAGGTGGTGTTTGGTTACCTGAATAAGTTATTTAGTGGTGATTTCTGAGATTTTGGTACACCCATCACCCAAACAGTAAACACTGTGCCCAACGTGCAGTCTTTTAACCCACAACCTCCTCCTATCCTTCCTCTGAGTCCCCAAAGTCCACTGTATCATTCTTATGCCTTTGTGTCCTCATAGAATAGTTCTCACTTATGAATGAGAACATATGATGTTTGGTTTTCCATTCCTGAGTTACTTCACTTAGTGTAATGGTCTCCAATTCCAACCAGGTTGATATGAATGCCATTATTTTGTCCCTTTTTATGACTGACTAGTATTCCATGGCAAATATAACACATTTTCTTTATCCACTTGTTGATTGATGGGCATTTGGGCTGGTTTCATATTTTGGCAATTGCAAATTGTGCTGCTATAAATACGTATGTGCAAGTATCTTTTTCGTATAATGACTTTTTTCCTCTCAGTAGATACCCAGGAGTGGGATTGCTGGATCAAATGGTCAAACTACTTTTAGCTCTTTAAGGAATCTCCACACCGTTTCTATAGTGGTTGTTTACATTCCCACAATTAGTGTAAAAGTATTCCTTTTTCATCACATCTATGTCAACATCCATTATTTTTTTGTTTTTAAATTATGGCCATTCTCACAGGAATGAGGTGGTATTGCATTGTGGTTTTGATTTGTATTTCACTGGTAATTAGTTATGTTGAGCATTTTTTCATATATTTGTTGGTCACTTGCATATCTTCTTTCAAAAATGGTCTAATCGTGTCCTCAGCCCACTTTTTGATGAGACTGTTTTTCTTCTTCCTGATTTGAGTTTCCTGTAGATTCTGGATGTTAGTCCTTTGTCAGATGTATAGACTGTGAAGATCTTCTCCCATTCTGTGGAAGGTCTGTTTACTCTGCTAATTACTTCTTTTGCTGTGCAGAAGCATTTCAGTTTAATTAAGTCCTACCTATTTAAGTATTTGTTGCATTTGCTTTTGGATTCTTGGTTATGAAGTCTTTGCCTAAGCCAGTGTCTAAAAGGGTTTTTCCAATGTTATCTTCTACAATTTTTATGGTGTTGGGACTTAGAATTAAGTATTTGATCCACCTTTAGTTGGTTTTTGTATAGAGTGAGAGACGAAGATCCAGTTTCGTTCTTCTACCTGTGACTTACCAGTTATCCCAGAACCATTTGTTGAACAGGGTGTCTTTTCCCGTTTATGTTTTTGTTTGCTTTGTCAAAGATCAGTTGACTGCAAGTATTTGGCTTTATTTCTGGATTCTCTATTCTGTTCCATGCCTATTTTTATACCAGTACCATACTGTTTTGGTGAGTATGCTCTATAGTATACTTTGAAGTCAGGTGATGTAATGCCTCCATATTTGTTTGTTTGTTTTTGCTTAATCTTGCTTTGTCAATGTGGGCTCTTTTTTTGGTTCGTATGAATTTTAGGATCGTTTTTTCTAGCTCTGTGAAGAATGATGGTGGTATTTATATGGGAATTGCATTGAATTTGTAGATTACTTTTGGCAGTATGGTCATCTTCACAATATTGCTTCTACCCGTCCATGAGCATAGGATGTGTTTCCATTTGTTTGTGTCGTCTATGATTTCTTTCAGCAGTGTTTTGTATTTTTTTTTCTTTTAGCTGTCTTTCACTCCTTGGTTAAGTATATTTCTAAGTATTTCATATTTATTTTCATTTTTTGTAGCTATTATAAAAGGGGTTGAGTTCTTGATTTGATTCTCAGCTTGGTTGCTGTTGGCTTATAGCAGAGCTACTGATTTGTATACATTAATTTTGTATTCTGAAACTTTGCTGAATTCATTTACCAGCTCTAGTAGCTTTTTGGATGAGTCTTTAGGGTTTTCTTGGTATACAATTATGTCATCAGCAAACAGTGACATTTTGACTTCCTCATTACCAATCTGAATGCCCTTTATTTCTTTGTCTTGTCTGATTACTCTGCCTAGGACTTCCAATACTATGCTGAATAGAAGGGGTGAAAATGGGCATCGTTGTCTTGTTCCAGTTTTCAGGGGAAATGCTTTCAACTTTTCCCCATTCAGTGTAATGTTGGCAGTGGCATTGTCATCAATGGCTTTTATTACCTTAAGGTATGTCCCTTCTGTGCTGATTTTGCTGAGAGTTTTTTAATAACAAAGGGATGCTGGATTTTGTCAAATGCATTTTTCTGTGTCTATTGATGTGATCATGGGATTTTTGTTTTTAATGCTCTTTATATGGCATATCACATTTATTGACTTACTGATGTTAAACCATCCCTGCATCCCTGGTATAAAACCCACTTGATTATGGTGATTTTTATTTTTACTTTCCTGATTTGCTATTCAATTTGGTCAGCGTATTTTATTGAGGATTTTTGTATCCATGCTCATCAGAAATACTGGTGTATAGTTTTCTTTTTTTATTATGCCCTTTCCTGGTTTTGCGATTAGGGTGATACTGGCTTCATAGAATGATTTAGGGAGGATTCCCTCTTTCTCTATCTTTTGGAATAGTATCAACAGCATTGGTACTAATTCTTTTTGAATGTCTGATAGATGTCAGCTATGAATCCTTCTGGTCCTGAACTTTTTTTTGTTGGAACTTTTTAATTACCATTTCAATCTTGTTGATTGTTATTGGTCTGTTCAGGGTTTCTGTTTCCTCTTGGTTCAATCTAGGAGGGTTGTATATTTCCAGAAATTTATCCATCCTCTATTGGTTTTCTAGGTTACATGCATAAAGGTGTTCATAGTAGCCTTGAATGATGCTTTGTATTTCTGTGATATGGGTTGTAATAGCTCCCATTTCATTTGTAATTGAGCTTATTTGGATCTTCTGTCTTCTTTTCTTGGTTAATCTCGCTAATGATCTAACAATTTTATTTATCTTTTCAAAGAACAAGCTTATCATTTCATTTATCTTTTGTTTTTTTGTTTGTTTCAGCTTCATTAATTCTGCTTTGATCTTGGTTATCTATTTTCTTCTGAATTTGAATTTTGCTTTTTAGTTTCTCTAGTTTCTTGCTGTGTGACTTGAGATAGTCTTTGTGCTCTTTCAGACTTTTTGATGTAGGTAATTAAGACTATGAACTTTCCTCTTAGCACTGCTTTTTGCTGTATCCCAGAAGTTTTGATAGGTTGTGTCACTATTATTGTTCTGTTCAAAGCAGTTTTTAATTTCCATCTTGATTTCATTGTTAACCCAATAATAATTTAGGAGCAGATTATTTAATTTCCATGTATTTACATAATTTTGAGGGTTCCTTTTGGAGTTGATTTCCAACTTTATTCCACTCTGGTCTTAGAAAGTACTTGCTGTAATTTTGATATTCTTAAATTTGTTGAGACTTGTTTTGTGGTCTATCATATGGTCTATCTTGGAGAACGTTCCAAATGCTGATGAATAGAATGTATATTGTATAGTTATTGAGTAGAATGTTCTCTAAATATCTGTTAAGTCCATTTGTTGTAGGGTATAGTTTAAGTCCATTGTTTCTTTGTTGACTTTCTGTCTCGATGACCTGTCTAGTGCTGCCCGTAGAGTACTGAAGTCTCCCACTATTATTGTGTTGCCATCTATCTTATTTCTTAGGTCTAGTAGTAATTGTGTTTATAAATTTGGGATCTCCAGTGTTATATGCATATATATTTAGAATTGTGACATTTTCCTTTTGGACTAGTCTTTTTATCATTATATAATGTCATTCTTTGACTTTTTTAACTGCGGTTGCTTTAAAGTTTGCTTTTTCTGATATGAGAATAGCTACTCCTGCTCACTTCTGCTGTCCATTTGCATGGAATATCTTTTTCCCCCCTTTTCCTTAAGTTTATGTGAGTCCTTATGTGTTAAGTAAGTCTTTTAAAGACAGCAGATACTTGGTTGGTGAGTTCTTAATCATTCTGCCATTCTGTATCTTTTAAGTGGAGCATTTAGTTCATTTACATTCAATGTCAGCATTGATATGTGAGGTACTATTCTATTCATTGTGCTATTTGTTGCCTGAACACCTTTTTTATTGTATTTTTGTTTCACAGGTCCTATAAAATATATACTTTAAAGAGATTCTATTTTGGTGTATCCTGAGGATTTGTTTCAAGATTTAGAGCTCCTTTTAGCAGTTCTTATAGTGCTGGCTTGGTAGTGGTAGATTCTCTCAGCATTTGTTTGTCATAAAAAGACTGTATCTTTCCTTCACTTATGAAGCAGTTTCACTGGGTAAAAATTCTTAGCTGATAATTGTTTTGTTTAAGGAGGCTGAAGGTAGGAACCCAATCCCTTCTAGCTTGTAGGGTTTCTCCTGATAAATCTGCTGTTAATCAGGTTTTCATTTATAGGTTGCTTTTGTCTCACAGCTCTTAAGATTCTTTCCTTCCTCTTGATTTTAGATAACCTGATGACTATATGCCTAGACAATTATCTTTTTGTGATGTATTTCCTAGGTGTTCTTTGAGCTTCTTGTATTTGAATGTCTAGATCTCTAGCAAGGCCAAGGAAGTTTCCTTGATTATTCCCTCATGTATTTTTCCAAACTTCTAGATTTCTCTTCTTCCTCAGGAACACCAATTATTCTTAGGTTTGATCATTTAACATAATCACAAACTTCTTGGAGTCTTTGTTCATGTCTTTTAAGTTCTTTTTGTGTTTGATGGATTGGGTTAATTCAAAAGCTTTATCTTCAATCTCTGAAGTTCTTTCTTCTACTTGTTTGATTCTATTGCTGAGATTTTCCAGGGTGTTTTTTACTTCTCTAAGTGTGTCCTTGATTTCCATAAGTTTTTTTTTTTTTTTTAAATTTATGCCATCTGTTTCACTAGAGATTTTTCCATTCATATCCTATATAATGTTTTTGATTTCTTTAAGATGGACTTCACCTTTCTCTGGTGACTCCTTAATTGGCTTAATAATCAACCTTCTGAATTCTTTTCTGGAAATTCAGAGATTTCTTCTTGGTTGGATTCATTGTTGGTGAGCTACTGTGATCTTTCAGGGGGAATTAAAGAGCCTCGTTTGTCACATTACCAGAATTCTTTTTCTGGTTTCTTCTCATTTGAGTAGACTATGTCAAAGGGAAGATCTGGGACTCAAGGGCTGCTGTCCAGATTCTTTGTCCCACAGAGGTGTTCCCTTGATGTGGCGCTCTTTGTTTTCCCTTAGGAATGGAGCTTTCTGAGAGTCAAACTGCAGTAATTTTTATTCCTCTTCTGTATCTAGCCACCCAGCAGAGCTACTAGGCTTCGGGCTGGTACTGGAAAGTGTCTGCAGAAAGTCCTGTGATGTGATTTGTCTTCAGGTCTCTCAGCCGTGGATACCAGCACCTACTCTGGTGGAGGTAGCAAGGGAGTGAAGTGGACTCTGTGAAGGTGCTTGGTTGTGTTTTTGTGAAGTACTCTGGTTTCGTGTTAATTGGCCTCCATCTAGGAGGTGGCACTTTCAAGAGTACATCAGCTGTGATTTTATAGGGAGGATACAACTTGCCCAACATTGGCTTTGAATAAGTATTCAGGTTTCTCAGGTGGTGGCCAGGGCCATAGAGCTCCCACGAGATTATGACATTTGTCTTCAGCTACCAGGGTGGGTAGAGAAAGACCATCAGGTGGAGGCAGGGTTAGTTGTTTCTGAGTTCAGACTCTCCTTGGGTGAAGCTTGCTGTGGCTGCTGTGAGAGTCGGGAATGTGGTTCCCAGGCCAATGGATTTATGTTCCCAGAAGGACTGTGGCCATCCCTGCTGCATCACACAGATTGCCAGGGAAGTGGGGGAAAGTGGCAATCACAGGCCTCACCCACCTCCCACTCAACCTGTCCCTGCAACAGCACTGAGTTTGTTTCCATGCAGCTGGTGAGCAGAGCTGAGAACACACTCCAGGTTCTAAGCCTCACAGGTGAGAAAGCAGGCTGACTTACAGTTCCTTGGCTGCCCCATGGAGCCTGCAGCAGCAATCCACCTTCTTCAAAGGGTCTGTGGATTCTCTCAGCTTTCCTGGTATGTTCCTGCAGTAGTTCTTTCTTGGAAAATAAGTTCACAGTGTGGGTCTCCACACACTGCTCTGTCACTCCAAGTGAGAAGTGCAAGTTAGTGCTGTCTCCAATCTGCCATTCACAATAACGTCTTCCCTCAGTAAAGGTATTCTTATACTGACTTTTCCTCTTTCTTTTTCTCACTCACCCTTTCCTTCACTCCTGCCTGTTGAGATTATCTCCAACACAAACCATACCCAAGTCCTTGTTGCAGGCTCTGCTTTGAGGGAAACTAATCTGAGATTTCCCTCCACCATCATCATCCACCATCTTCTCTGCCTGGGAGGTATAAGCCTGGCTGCCAATGCTAGAGACTGGAGTAGAAGAAGAAAACTAGAGACCTTATTTGAATTATGCAGAAATCCTCAGGAAATGTTCTCCCCTTTTCCCTTGGGTTGAGTCCCAAGGTTATGAATCACTTGTCTTTCTCTTTCTTGCTTTTTTTTCTTTTTGTTTTGTGAAACACATCCTTCAATAGTGTCCTGAGTCACTATTTTCCTTAGAATTTTGAAGACATTCTCCAGTATTTACTAGCTTCTAGTAATGTTTCTAAGACATACTATGCCATTCTAATATGTGATAATTTGTATCACACTGATTTTTGTTTCATAATCTTCTCATTCTCTTCCATGTTCTGAAATATATTAGTGATGTGCTTGGTCAGTTATTTTTATCCACTCAGTCAGGGAATTTATGGAAAATTGTGGAATCTCATATCCCTGTTCTAGAAAATTTACTCAAGTCATTTTTTTTCTTTTTATGATTTCTTTTCCTTCATTTACTTTTCTTTCTATCTATAACTCCTAATTTTTAGATGTTGGACTTCCTGGAACAGCCTTCTAATTTCTTTACATTTTCTTTTCTATTTCTCTTCTCTGTTTTAGAAAGTATTTTACTGTCTGAAAGATTTCTTCTGTTTTTATTTTATAATTCTTTTATTGAGGTTTTTAGTTTTTTATTGCGTATTTTAAATTTCCAAGAGCTCTTTCTGATCTTTGAATAATTCTTCTTTTTAACATCAGGGTATTATTCACAGACTTTCTATATAATGTAGAATTACATATAACTTATAGATTATACATATAATAGTAAAGTAATTGAGGTAGAGATTTTTTTACCTCTATAACTTTGCTTCCTTAAAGCTGTCATTATTGCTTTAACTTCGAAGCACTAGAAAGCTGATTGGGGCTTTTGTTTACTGACCATGGAATTTTCTGGTAACCCATTTTGATCAGTTTGCAGAGGCACGCTCCCTCTGGCTGTTCAGTCTGCATAGAATAGTCAGCCATCTCTGCCTGGGAGGTATGAGCCCGGCTGCTAATGCTAGAGACTGGAGTAAAGGAAGAAACTAGAGATCTCATTTGAATTATGCAGGAATCCTCAGTAGCTCAATTTTACCATTTAAGAAATGTAAAAACACTCTTTTTTGCTAGTATGAGAGAATAGTAATGACCAAGTTAGGTAGAATGGGAGAAGGGAGCTTCTATATGCAATTGTTTCTTAAAGAGTCTTTCAACCAATTATTTTGGTTTTAGCCCCTCCCTCATCTCTATAAACAGAGGTAACAAGTGCCACCAAACCTCTGGTGAGCCTTTGAGAAAATTTTGATTGCAAGTCAGGTGTCTAGTCAAGAAGTGGTTTAAAATTCAGCTTTCTTCAGTCTGCTGGGTCAGTTAGCACTTGCCTGTTTTCCAGCTAGCAAGATTTTGTTGCATCCCCCTTCTCTGCTCCCAACTCTTTGTCCATGTGTCTTACACCTTTTTAAAAAAATACCATTACTATCATTTTCGTGGTATTTCAGCAGGATGTGATATAAATTTGTGTGCTCAATGTTGGAGTTTTCACTGTATATACTGTATATAAAAAAGTTAATAAAGTATTCTTATGTTAGTTGGCAGAAACCTTAATTCTCTTTAGTTTATTTTCTTAGACAGTGTTTATCATAAAACAACTTTGCCATTTTTAAGGCTTCATGGTCATTTGATTTATTAATTATAGTATTTTGGTATAGTAGATGATATCCTCAAGATTTTATTTTTTAACATGTGAGGCTACTTTAAATAACCCTCAATTTCTATCTTTTCTAAAATGTTATACTTCTATTCTGTAATTATTTGGTGTATTTTTAATCAACTTCTATATCCCGTTGTTGACAGATGAATCTGTGGCTTCTATTCTGCTTTATTTTACAAATAATTTTGAAGGCTATGGTGGCTCTATTTTAGAAAGTAATGAAATACAAAAGCTTTTTGATAGCTATTTCTTTGGAGGCCCATAGCCCTCAAGTTTTTCTCTCTTACTTATGGGTTGAGAACTATTTTTAATATGATTGATATTATTAAAATATAATATTTGAAGATTATATTTTAATAACAAAAATAAAGATGATGATAGTGGTAGCAATAATGATAATGGAAGCAATAATAATTTCTAAAACTTATTGAGAAGCCACTGAGTGTCAAGCACTGTTTTACATGTCTTATATGCATGGCTTATTACAACCCTATAAAATAGTTAACATAATTATTTGTACTATTGTATAGAAAAAGAGTACTGGAGGAATGATGTTGCCTGTTCCTGGAATATGAATCTGGTATTTTACTTCCAGTTCAACTGACCCCAAAGTCTCTGTTTTCTCATTACCATGCTATACTGACTCTGCAAAGTATTGCAATAGATGTCATGAATGGACAATGTATATCATAAATTTACTTTTATATAATTTATAAAGTTTGGCTCTTAATTATTTAGGTTGCAGGCTAAGATTAAATCAATGTCAGTAAGTTCAATAAAATTAGACACTTAAGGTCACAAGCGTGAATGCATATGTAGTGGCTGCCAATACTCAATCTTGTAAGTCACAAGCCTGCTCCTTAGCATAACATGGAATTTGATATAAGAGGTCTAACACCCTCTGTGATACTTCTTAAATCTAATCAAATTAATATGTGCTTATTAACAAGTCTCAGTACACTAAACTAAACATATGTGAAAAACTGGGGATAAAAAGAAAAAAAGATATGTATCTTATTTTTTTCCCAGGACTTACTGTCTAGTTGGAAATATAAAACACATATGAAAATTCTAAGAACTTTACTATTTAACTTTTAAAGGTTTGAAATGAACATAATATAGCATTACTTCAAAGGAGAGAGATTCATACGGGATAACCTGAGATGGCTGGTGTTTTGCAGCAGGTGATTCTTAAATAAGAAGTCTGAAAGGTTATGCAGCTCTCAGATTGGCAAAAAGAAATTTCTAATTTGCTATTCAAGTGGAGATATCTGTAGATAAGAAATGGGAATCATGCAGGTAATTGCAATAACAGAGAGGAAAAGAAACAGTAAGAAGATTCTCTGCTAGAACAGAAGAGTATGAGCAGTATAGTCACAGAAGAGAGGAAAGGTGATATAGCGAAATGTCTTGCACAGGGGTACATTCCATAAATACTGATCAGAATGGAAGGCACCCAACAAGCAAAATGAGGAAACTGGGCCATGTCCTTTGGCTAAAGGGAGCTATCTTATATTATTTCTAGGAGGAATGACAATGAATCCTGAGGGTTAGGCAAACTAATCAATAAGTAAGCTGTCAGGGAGAAGGAAAAGGAGCCTGGTGGCTGATGAGATGTCAATCAGAAGAAAGTCACAGAAATCTGTGTTTGAGGTTCTGATGACCTGGATATACAAGAATGGAGGAATGGAGAATGGGGGGAACTACTTGTTTAAAAAGAAAGATTTGGCAGTTCTTATGGCTATTTTTTAAGTTAAAAAGACACCTCAGGTTTCAAAATAAAGTCACTAGAAATATTTATGAAGTCCCCAACACTCAGAATATATAACACTTAGTCACCACCACTAACTATGCTCCATGCCTCTGAACTGATTTATTATTTTGATTTTGACTGAGCTTGTGATTCTGGGACCTTTACCAAAAGATCTAGAGACCCATTTAATAAGTGTATGTTGCTTAGTATATGTAATTTAAGAAAGTACATTGAAAGACTAAACAATACTGCCTACAATGAAAGAAACCTTATTAATCACGGTAATACATTTAATTTAGGTAATTTGAGTCTACTCTGGAAAAGAGAGTAAACTGTCATAATGAATTATATACAAAACCCAATAATTATTCATTTAATTAATCACTCAGGTAAGTAAATAACATATTCACTCAAAAATTTTATATTGAGTACCTACTACATGTAAGAAACTGTACCAACTGCTGGAGGTAGAAATAATAGTAGGACAATATCATTCCTTAAGAGACTTACAGATTGATCAAAAGAATTACTCAGGACATCAGGGACCCACAGAAGTGTGGCCTCACACATGCTGCCTCAGACATCATGGGGAAGGATAGGACTCTGATGCGGAAGAGCAACAAGAGGTGTCGTATCCTTTAAATGAAGTTAACTTTGCTTTTTTTCCTCTTACTCTAGAGGTATTTTTTACTTCTTTCTTCTCTCATACCCAACATTCCATCCATCAGCAAATTCTGCTAGTTCTACCTACACAATCTAGCCCAAATCACACTCTCGCTGGCTATGAACCTAGTTCAAATTCCAATTACCTCACATGTAAAATCACTGCAACAGTCTCCTCACTGGTTGCCTTGCTTCCATTCTTGCCTTTCAGAATCACTTCTCCATCCAACATCCAGAATGAGTTTTTGGAATTAAGTCAGATCACATCATTTCTCTTGTCAAGGCCTACACTCCTTTAGCGAGCAATGCAAAGTTATCATAATGACCTATACAGCCCTGAATAGACTGCATTTGTCTCCAATCTCTTTTCATTCCCCTTGTAACTTTACTTATGCCATATGGCCACCTGGTTGTTTCCCAGAAAATCAAGCATACACTCACCCCAGGGATCCATTCTTACTCTTCCCTCTGTGTAGAATGCTTTTCCCTAGATTTCTTCTCTTAATTCTTTCTGTCTGCATAGACATCACTTAATGTAAATGTCTTTTACAACTATCCTATAGAAAATAACATCACCTATCAATTTCTAGTCCCATTTTATTATTTATCACATATTTGTTTATCATTTGTTTCTCCATACTGGAATAAAAATGCCACAAGGAGAGAAACCCAGTATATTTTTGTTCTCTGCAGTATTCTTAGAAGAATGTTTGGTCCATATGGAATGCCCACAGTCAGTATTTGTTGAATAACTGAGTCAAATGTAACTGACATGAGCTTAAGGCTTTTGTTGTTTTCATCCCACCCTAAATGGGCATTTAAACAAAAGATAACTATTAAAGAGATAGCCCCCCTTTATACCCAGTAAGTCTATTGCCTATAATCCCTCTAAATGTTTAAGAAGCCTTTGTATTACTATTTTTTTATTTTAACATTTAATAGGATTTCACAGAGATTCTGAACAAAAAAGGTTACGTTAGTCATGCTAGGAAAATTTTAAAACATAGAAAAGCGTGCTTTAGAAAATCACCTAGAAATTTTTACCCTGTTATCCATGAGTAACTTTATATGGATACCATATTGTATGTGAAATTGTGTGCCGTGATTTTCAATACTTAATATTTAGGCATTCGTTGTATTGTGCAATTAAAGTTCTATGGGACTGTGATGTATGTGTGTCTATGTTTGTATGTAAATGGTTTTTCATATTTGACATGGTGTGTCAAAATGTGCTTTGATAATCACATGTGATGAATCTCTTACCTCACTCTTGCTAAGAGTTGAGGAGCAGGTAGTAGAGAGGTTGTGAGCTCAAAAGCCAAAGAGAGACCTTCCAAGTTCTGGTACCAGCTTCACCACTTGTTAGGTTTGTGATCCTGGAAAATATTTAATCTCTTAGTGCCTCAATTTTTTCATCTGTGAAAAGGTAATAATAGTGATATCAATCTCATAGGTTTATTAAGGGAATTAAATTAAATATATACAAAGGGCTTAGAATAGTTCCTAGCAAATACTGAGCACATATAAATGTGACATGTTAACAAGAAGAAAGTAAAATTCAGTATGTTGTATGAATATTTTAAATATTTAGCAATATGACTAAAAAAGTGATAATATTCAATTATTTCTTTTATTATAAATGAAATTAAATAATTTTCCATTTCTTGATCATTTCAATTTCTTTTATAATTAGTCTGCTTAAGTCCTTTTCTTCTTATTCATTTATGAAGACTGTTAATATATTAAAATTAACTCTATGTATTTATTGAAAATATTTCTCTAACTTGTTACAAAATTTATTTATTATTTCTGTATTGTACAGAAATTCTTAAATTTACATTTTTAAACCTATCAATTTATGGTTAAAATTTTTTCCCATTACTTTCTGCTTCTAAATTATTTCCAGCATTTTATGATTTCAAATTTTACACTTAGCTCTTTAATTTATCTGGAAATTATTTGAGTATGTGGTATGATGTGAGGTTTTACTTTGAATTTTTTTGGAACCAATATTCGCCATATCATCTATTTAAAAATCCATCCATTTCCACTTTTACATTACTCCTCTTATATTAAGTTTTAATTTATGGTATGTATATATATGCACACACATATTCATATATGAATACATATATCATATAAAATTAAATTCTGTATCTTAAAGATTATTTTTAATTTCATAGCAATATTTGTGGAATAAAATAAATAGATAAATTTGAGTTGAATTGACAGCAGGATAAAAACTGCATTAGTGTGGCTTTTTTTTTTTGTCTCTGCAATTGAGACTAAATATTTCCTTCACAAGGAACTCTTAATGTAAAATCTAATTAAAGCTGAAAAGCAATGTGTGAGAACCTCCTGCAGTGTTTGCTGTATGTGGATGATCTGTGCTATGCTAACAGCTTCATATACTCGGTGTGCTTGTGCATGAGCCTATTACTAACAAGCCCACTCAAATAAGCTGGATAATGTATAGCACAATAAATAAAACAATTAAAAATATCACAGTGTCAAACAAAGCATTTATAAGAGTCTAATCTTTGATTCTAGCCATTTAAGCTAGTTTACCTGCTGTTGTTTTAAAAGTCCATACTCTCCTAACACCATAAAAGCCCTAGAAGAAAACCTAGGCAAAACCATTCAGGACATAGACATAGGCAACGACTTCATGACTAAAACACCAAAAGCATTGGCAACAAAAGCCTAGATGGACGGGATATAATTAAACTCCAGAACTTCTGTACAGCAGAAGAAACAGTCATTAGAGTGAACCTGCAACCAACAGAATGGGAAAAAATTTTTGCAATCTACCTATCTGACAAAGGGCTAATACCCAGAATCTACAAAGAACTAAAACAGATTTACAAGAAAAAACAAACCCATTCAAAAATGGGCGAACAGACACTTTTCAAAAGAAGACATATATGAGGCCAACAAATATATGAAAAAATGCTCATCATCACTGGTCATTAGAGAAATGCAAATTAAAACCACACTGAGATACCATCTCATGCCAGTTAGAATGGCAATCATTAAAAAATCTGGAGACAACAGATGCTGGAGAGGATGTGGAGGAATAGTAACACTTTTACACTGTTGGTGGGAGTGTGAATTAGTTCAACCATTGTGGAAGACAGTGTGGTGATTTCTCAAGGACCTAGAAATAGAAACTCCATTTGACCCAGCAATCCCATTACTGGGTATGTACCCAAAGGATTATAAATCATTCCGTTATAAAGACACATGCATATGTATGTTCACTGCAGCTCTGTTTACAATAGCAAAGACCTGGAACTAACCCAAATGCCCATCGATGATAGACTGGACAAGGAAAATGTGGCACATATACACCACGGAAGACAATGCAGTCACAAAAAATGATGAGTTTGTGTCCTTTGTAAGGACATGGATGAATCTGGAAACAATCATTCTCAACAAACTGACAAAAGAACAGAAAATCAAACACCGCATGTTCTCACTAATAGGTGGGTGTTGAACAATGAGAATACATGGACACAGGGAGGAAAGCATCACACACCTGGGTCTGTTGTGGGGGAGTAGGGGAGGGACAGCAAGGGGTAAGGAGGTTAGGGAGGGGTAACATAGGGAGAAATGCCAGATATAGGTGGTGGGGGGGGATGGAGGCAGCAAACCACATTGCCATGTATGTACCTATGCAACAATCCTGCATGATCTGTACATGTACCCCAGAACCTAAAGTACAATTAAAAAAAAAAGTCCATACTCTCATTAACACTGAAAAGGACAGAGGTTTTTAAGAGTTATGTAGACCTGCTGCTCACCACTGGCCCTCATATTTTAATGAAATATTTGACATTTGACATTTTTAAACTAAATCAGTTTCAAGTACCATGTCTTGAGCTCATCTCAAAATGAGCATGGAAATCTTGTTTCAAGTCTTTCAGTTATTAAAGACAGATGGATAGATAGATAAACCTTCACATACATACCTACATACTTACAATGGAAAGGTGGTCATTTCTACCCAGAGCTCTGGGACTGGATGACTGCAGGTATGTTAGGCTCCTCCACCAGGGAGAAGCACAGCCTCCTTCTGGGCAGCTAAGAAGAGAAATGCCAGGGCTGAGGCAATGATTGCTTTTGGAACATGATAGAGCCCTTGGTTAATTTAAAAGAAAGGTGAAGAGCTCTTTCATTCACATCACATTACCCTTTTTGATTCAATTTGGCTAATTCTTCCTACTCAAAGCTGCCATAGTAAAATAAGCCAACCTCCTACATGAGTTTTCATGGCATGTAAAACCTAATCCTAAACCACAGAATTCTAGCTTTCATTTTGTGGTATGAAAACTTCTGTGTTTTCAGCATATTTATGCATGTCAGTGGATATGATTGGTCCTTATATTATGGTTTTACTTGTTTTTCTGCAAATATTTGTGGGAGATTTTCCAACTAACTTTGTAGCAATAAAGGGCTTATTTTGTTAAAAAACTTGCTTGCTCTATGTTCTTTTGTGTAATTCAACATAATATTACTTGGTTACAAGAATAGACTCTAATTAGGGAAGAAACTGGAGAATCTGTTTTAGAACGTAAATATAGACTGCGTAAACTGATGCTAATATGCAACTTATAAATCAGGAATACACAGTTTCCAAGGTCAACTTGAAGGGGGGATATGTGAGTCAAAGCTCCTTACTAAATGCAGAGACTTTACTACATCATATTCAAACAGTCCAGAGTAAGCTATATCACAAAACTAGACCACTGGTAGATGTGTCCATTCGTGGCTAGAAGAAAAAGATTGAAGTCTGACAAAGTTGTTATTTTCGAGATCCCCTCAACCTATGCTCTTTCAAGGTATAGCCCACCTTAGACAGATACAAGGTGAGAATACAGTGAAGGCTCTGAGTGAATTTCAAATAAGGCCTTTACGAGAGAGACATTTCTAAAGGCTAAATCAATCAAGTATTTTATTTTCCCAGGAGAAATCTTATCCAACCTATAAAGAACTGGTCCTCAAGGCTACTTCTACTAAATTATCTCAGACCAAGGAACATTTCACATTTAAATACCTCTCATCAGAGTATCTTGTCATCTCTTACATTCTCCAATGTATCATCAAAGCTTCCTAGGATTCTAAATATGGTTGCTTATTTCAATGAGGGGCTAATCATCAGAGTAACATTTTGTTTTTTAATGTGGGAAGAATCATCCACAGAGTTCGTCACTTTACAAGTGGAAAGAGGGAAATGGGAAATTGGACCTTTCAATAGAACCTTCTTAGTTAACCTCATCAGTAGAGCTGTGGTTCAGAAAAGGGACAGAGTACACAGTCCCGCACACTATGAACAACACACAGGGTTAGCTCTCATAAGGTTGAATAACAATGCAAGACCATAACACAAAGATCCTCTGGTTCTTTGTTACTACTCCATCGACAGAAGTGCTTTTGCTGGAGAGCTTGACCTGCTGGTGGAGGGAATGGGGCCCTATGCCGTTTGATATGTTCTTGAGCTAGCTAAGGAGTGGAAAGGGGACAACCATCTTTCTACATAACAATGGATCTCCTGCTCCAGGAAACAGCTTCAGTGTTACCCAGTATCTCATGATGTCAACACTGCTGACTCAGCGAGAAGCTTTGCTTTCCTTCCTAGGCCTCACTGCCAATACAATACACCAAAATTAAAATGTGGGAAGAGAGACACAAAGCCTCTGAGACCAAAGATGAGTGTTTCCTCAGGAACACAAACCCATATTTTTTCTATCACAGATTAAATAAATAATTTAAAAAAGAAAAAAAGTCCACCATTCTCTGGTTTCTCTGTTTAAACACTTTTGAGCTGCCTAATCGACCCCTGATAAAGGTATTTCTTGATGTTGATCTCCCTGGCAGAAAGACACTTTCCAGAATGCCAAAAAGTTATGAACTTTTGCATCTGTCCAACATTCTATAATAAATAACAACCATTGTTTTCTTCCCCTGATACCTCATACTACAGCAGTCTTTCACAGAAAATTTTTCTTCATGGCACACAGAGAAAATCATGATACCTATATTACCTGTTGGACAACTTGGAATGAGTTTTGACATAGAGGAAACTTGGTGTAAAATTAATTACATGTTCTAACAAAGATAAATTATTAGTAATTAATGGGCACATTAACTTGTGCATTTATATAACTTATAAATAACTTTTATAATTTATATAATTTATAAATAACTTATAAAACTTCCAAAGAAAATCTTAAATTTAATGAGAAACTTGATATTGTTTTCATGATGATAATTTTTTAACATCTGTAATGTCTACACACAATTTTTGATCAAGATATAACAACATCTTCAATTTCTTGGTAGTTACTATGATAAAGAAATTTTTCCACATGACAGAAAATTGAAGTTTATTTTTTGCTTTATTAACCTGTGAACGAACACTTCTTTTTCTCCATTAACATGATTTTGGATAATTCTATCTCTTATCATTGTGCTTTAGAATTTGATTATTCTTCAATCTTAATAGTTCTTCCTTGTCTTTCACTGATATATACAATGTTATAAAATTGTGTGATAATTCAAATGTATTTAAATTCCTTTAGAAGTTTTTCAGATTAAATATTTTTAAAAATGATGAAGAGACTTCCAGTTTCAGCTATGACATGTAAAGAAATTAGAAGTCATCACTCCCATCCTTAACAACAAGAAAAAGGTAGACAAACTGAAAATCATTGACTGTTTTTGGATCCATCATAGAATTAGACATCAGTAGACAAAGCCTCAAAAAATGAAGAGACAGATGTGCCAAAAGACACACAGGACAGATCTGCTTACCTGGAACCAAACTCCCTAGAGCCATATAATGATAATTTTGAGGAATTGCTGGAGAAAGAGTAATCCTAGTTTGTGCAATATGGCAACAAAATAAAACAGAAGTTACACATTCACATGTAAAAAAGGAAAAAGAAAGAAAACAAAACAAACTTAGACACAGATCTTACACAAAAATATTTGCAAAATATATCTGATAAAGACTTTTATATAAAATATATAAATACTTAAAACTCAACAAGAAAAAGACAATAAAAAATAAGCAAGAATTCTGAATAGGCACCTCACCAAAGAAAATCTACAAATGGCAAATATGCATATGGGATGCTATTCAACCTTATTTGTTATTAGAGAAGTGTAAAATAAACCAATAAGCTATCACTACCCAAGTACTGGAATAGCTACAGTCTAAAAATTGACAATAGCAATTGCTGGTGGACATATATAGCAACAAGAACTCTCATCCATTGTTGGTGGAAATGCAAATGATATGATCACATTCTAAGACTATTTAGCAGTTTCTTACAAAACCAAAAATCCAGCAATCATGTTCCTCATTATTTACCTAACTGACCTGAAAACATTTCCACAAAAATCTGCACTCCAGGTTAATAGCAGCTTTCATTCACAGTTGCCAAAAATGACAAGCAATCAAAATGTTATTTATTAGGTGAATGGATAAACAAAGTGTAGTACATCTATGTAATCGAGTATTATTTAATAACTAAAAAATAATCTATCAAGCCATGTGAATAACAAGGCTGAATATTAAATAAATACTTCTAGTGGAAGAAGTGAGTCTGAAAAGCCTAGATACTACATCATTATATTTTCATGATATCCTGAAAAAAGGCAAAACAATAGGGATAGTCAACAGATCAATGGTTGTAAGAGTTTGGAGGGAGGGGAGAGGGCTAAATAGGCAGAGTACAAGGAATTTTTTAGAGTAGTGAAACTCTTCTGTGTGGTACTGTAATAGTAGATGCAAGACATTATATATTTGTCAAAATCATAGAACTTCACAGCACAAAGAGTGGACCCTGATAGATACAAACTTTAAAAATCTTTTAGGGGGCTGGACACGATGGCTTGGCCTGTAATTCCAGCACTTTGAGAGACCAAGGCAGGAGGATCACTTGATGCCAGGGTTTGAGACAAGCCTGGATAGATAGTAAGACCTCCTCTCTAAGAAAAAAAAAAAAATTAAATTAGCTGGGTATGGTGACATGTGCCTGTAGTTCTAGCTTCCTGGGAGGTTGAGAGGGAGGATTGCTGGAGCCCAAGAGTTCAAGGCTACATACCATGAGCTATGATTGTACCACTGCACTCCCCCTGGGCCACAGAGCAAACCTTGTCTCTAAAAAAATTAAAACAAAAATAAAAGTAAATCATTTAGGAGGTTGATGACTGAAAATTTCCAGAAGAAAGTAATGATTCCTCAGACTGAAAGTGAAAAGAGTGTTAAAAAAGGATGAACAATAATAAATACAGAAATATTCCATGCTAAAATTTCAGTGTATCAGGGATAAAGAGAGTATCTTTAAAATAACCTAAAAGATGGGCCAGATTAACTACAAAGGAGCACTCACTAGAATGACATGAGCTATAATAAATGTGAGAACACAATGAGATATTTTCAAAGTGCTGAGCGAAAAGGATGTCAACCTAGAGTTCCATATTTAACTAAGCACTTTAAAGAGAAATAATGAAACAAAGACATTTCTAGATGCTTAAAGGTTAAGAAGAGTTCAGGAATTACAGAGGTTTGCTCAAAGAGATACAAAAAGAAGAACTTAAGTCAGAAGAAAAGAGGTCCTAGAAGCCAAGAATGAAATGCAAAAAAATATGAATATATTATTTGTTGTTATATTTAATTAACATCTGATTATGTTATGCTAAGGAAAGTTAGAACTAATATTTTAAAACATATGGTAAGGATAATGCAAGGTTTGGTGAAAAGCTTAAGTATACCTATATGCTCATCTTTCCGAGAAGACGAATAATAATATTGTAGACAAATCTTATGTAGACTTGAAGAGAAAATATATTTTTTAATTTCATTTTTAATTTTTGTGGGTACATCATAGGTATATATATTTATGGATTACATGAGATATTTTGATATAGGCATGGAATGTGTAATAATCACATCAGGGTAAATAAGGTATTCATCACCTCAAGAATTTATACTTTGTGTTACAAACAATTCAATTATACTCTTTTATAAATAATGTACAATGAAATTATTTTTTACTATAGTCACCCTGTTGTGCTAGAAATATTGGTTCTTATTCATTCTTTCTAACTATTTGTTTGTAACCATTAACCATCTCCTCTTACCACCCATTAACCATCCCCATTTGCCCCTGGCTCCTCCACTGCTGGTAATCATTGTTCTACTCTCTATTGCCATGAGTTCAATTGTTTTAATTTTTGGTTCTCACAAATAAGTGAGAATATGCACATTTTGTCCTTCTATATCTGGCTTATTTCAATTAACACAATGATCTCCAGTTCCACTCATGTTGTTGAAATGATTGGATCTCAATCTTTATTAATCACTGAATAGTTATACTTCATTATGAATATGTACAATTTTATTGATCTATTCATCTGTTGATGAACACTTAGGTTGCTTCCAAAGCATGGCTATTGTGAATAATGCTGCAATAAATATGAAAGTGCATATATCTCTTTGATATACTGTTTTCTATTATTTTGGGTACACATCTAGGAATGAGATTGCTAGATCCTATAGTAGCTCTATTATTGTTTTTTGAGGGGGAGCCTCCAAACTGTTCTCCATAATGGTTGTACTAATTTACATTCTCACCAACAGTGTACAAGGGTTCCCTTTTTCTACATCCTCACCAGCATTTGTTATTGTCTGACATTTGGATGAAAGCCATTTTAACTAGGGTGAGATAATATCTTATTGTAATTTTTATTTGTATTTCTCTGATCATCAATGATGCTGAGCATCTTTTCTTATGCCTGTTTGCCATTTGTGTATCATCATTTGAGAAATGTCTATTCAGATATTTTGCTCATGATTTTACTGGATTATTAGATTTTCTCCTATAGAGTTTTTTGAGCTACTTATATATTCTGGTTATTCTTCTGGACCAATGTCCTGTAGAGTTTCCCCAATGTTTCCTTGTAGTAGTTTCATAGTTTGACGTGTTAGATTTAAGACTTTAATCAATTTTGATTTGATTTTTGTTTATTGCAAGAGATAGGGGTCTAGATTCATTCTTTTTCATATGGATATCCAGGTTTTACAGCACCATTTATTGAAGATACTGTCCTTTCCCCCAAAGTATGTTTTTGGCACCTTTGTCAAAAATGAGCTCATTGAAGATGTATGGACTTACCTCTGTGTTCTCCATTCTGTTCCACTGATCTGTGTGTCTGTTTTTTATGCCAATATGACACTGTTTTGGTTACTATAGCTCTGTAGTATAATTTAAAGTCAGGAATGTGATTCCTCCAGTTTTGGTCCTTTTGATCAGGATAGCATTGGGTATTCTGCGTCTTTTGTGGTTCCATATAAATTTTAGGACTTTTTTTTCTATTTCTGGGAAGAATGTCATCGGTATTTTTATGGGGATTGCATTAAATCTATAGATTGATTTAGGTAGTATGGATGCTTTAACAATATTGATTCTTCCCATCCATGAACATAAAATATCTTCATTTTTATGTCATCTTCAATTTCTTTCATCAATGTTTTAAAGTTTTTATTGTAGAGATCTTTCACTTCTTTGGTTAAGTTTAATTCTAGATATTTTATTTTGTTTTATGTGTAGCTATTGTAAATGAAATTACTTTCTTGATTTCTTTTTCAGATTGTTTACTGTTGGCGACATAAATGCTACTGATTTTTGTAAGTTGATTTTGTATCCTGAAAATTTATTGATTTACTGAATTTATTTATCAGTTCAAATAGTTTTTTGGTGGAGTCTTTAAGTTTTTTCAAATGTAAGACCATATCATCTGCAAACAAGGACAATTTGACTTCTTTCTTCCAATTTGGATGCCCTTTATTTTTTTATCTTGTCTGATGGCTTTAGCTATGACTTCTAGTACTATGTTGAATAACAGTTTTAAATTGGACATCCATGTCACGTTCCTGATCTTAGAGAAAAGACTTTCAGTTTTTTCCCCATTCAGTATGATACTAGCTGTGGCTCTGTTGTATATGGATTCTATTATGTTGAGGTCTGTTCTTTCTATAGACAGTTTTATAAGAGTTTTTCTTCTATCATGAAAGGATGTTAAATTTTATGAAATGCTTTTTGGCATCAATTGAAATGATTATATGATTTTTGTCCTTCATTATGTTCATGTAATGTGTCACACTGATTGACTTGCATAGGTTGAACCATTTTTGCATCCCTATAATAAATTCCACCCAGGCATAACCACTGATCTTTTTAATATGTTGTTGACTTTGGTTTGCTAATAGTTTGTTGAACATTTTTACATCAATATTCATCAGTGGTATTGGCCTGTAGTTTTTCATTTTTTAAATGTACCTTTATTTGGTTTTAGTATCAGGATAATACTGCCCTTATAGAATTAGTTTGGAAGTATTCCCTGCTCCTTTATTTTTAAGAGTTTTAGTAGGATTGATACTACTTCATGTTTAAAAGTTTCATGGAACTCAGCAGTGAAGCCACCAGGAGGGCTTTTCTTGCTCTGGGAGACATTTTATATTATAGTTTTAATCTCATTACTTGTTATTATTGGTCTGTTCAGGTTTTAGATTTCTTTATGATTTAATCTTGGTAGACTGTATGTGTCAAGGAAATTATCCTTTTTTCTAGATTTTTCAATTTATTGGTATATAGTAGCTACTAATGATCCTTTAAATTTCTGTGCTATTGGTTGTAATGTCTCATTTTTTATCTCTGATTTTATATACTTGGGTCTTTTCCCCCTTTTTTTCTAAGTTAGTCTGCCTAAGGTTTTGTTAATTGTGTTACTCTTTGCAGAAAAATAACTTTTTTCATTGATATTTTGTACTGTGTTCTTCACTTCAAATTTATTTCTGCTTTGATCGTTATTATTTCTCTTCTCCTACTAATTTTGGGCTTGGTTTGCACTTGCTTTTTTAGTTCTTTAAGATGTGTCTTTATGTTGTTTATCTAAAGTTTTTCTTGTTTTTTGATGTAGGCACTTATAGCTATAAACTTCGCACTTAATACCGCTTTTGCTTTATCCCATAGGCTTTGCTATATTACATTTTCATCATCATTTGCTTGAATAAATTTTTTAATTTCTTTTTTTTTAGTTCATCCAACTTTATTGAAACGTGTTACAGAAGACAATTCAAATAAAAGCACTGTCTACTGTAGAAATCTGAGTTCTGTTTTACTATAAAAGAATATGAAATACACTGGTTTAAACTACAATGTAAAGGAATTTAAAAAATGAACAGTGTCTCCTAATTAAATGTTTGCAAAGTTTCTTTCTAAGCACTTACAACTAGATATAGCTCTTTTAAAAATTCAAATTTTACACTCACTGTAACATGAGAGACATTCATACTAAGGTACTTCAGCCCCAACTTTCACAGACCATTGGAAGTTAGAAGGTACTTCGTTGCTAAGTGAAAAAAATTCACGTTTTTCATATCAGGGAAAATTATACTAGACTAATAGTTTTAAATGAGCAATAACTCACATATATTAGAGAGAAATCACCTCTTGCCTTACAAATACAAACTAAATTCCTTAGACTCCCCTTCTCTGTAGAGACCATTAGCTCACTGTGAAGGCTTGAGCCTCAGTAAGTATAATTTGAGGAAAAAAATAAAACAGCTTCACCACGAGAAATGGCTAAAAGAGGCATCTCCTGCAGGAAACGTCTGTGATTATTTACGTTAAACATGGAATCTTCAAGCTTCTTTTTTAAACCTACTCCATTCCCAAAATCACTGAAAATGAAAAGAATAAATTTGATGGTCCTCATGTCAAGGCAGTGTTCATTGTCTCTTGATATTTTATCCCATTTACTATCGACAACGTCTCCCATACTCCTGAAATTATTTAGAGGTTCTCTCTATGACAAACTCTTGCTTTTTTTAGCTTTAGGTATAACATTGACATCTTTTGAAAAATGTGTTAGTAAATACTCAAGTTCTGACCTCATTTCCTGATGTATAAATCATGAAAGCAGGGCTGTCCTGTGTAGACTGCTCTTGCACCAACTATTTAGGAAGGTCCTTGACTGCTAAGCTTTCCTTTAGAGATTAACATTCATAGAAAACAAATTCCGTTGTCAAACACCTGTTCCTAATTCAGTGCAAAGCAATACAACATGGCACAACTCCATTTGTTTTGTTTTATGTTTTGCTTTGTAGAGAAGGTGGTCTTGCTATGTTGCGCAGTCTGGTCTCAAACTCCTGGCCTCAAGCTATCCTCCCCCTTCAGCCTCCCAAAGTATTGGGATTCTAGGTGTGAGCCATGCCTGGCCCCATCTCCATTTATTAGACTTTATCTCATGTAAACTTAAAATTTAAAAAATAACTGCAGGCCCCAATGTAGATCATGAACCTACTTAAGAATCAGTATGGTAAAAACAAATTTTTTAATTTTTCTAGTCTTCCTAAAAGAAGTGTAGTGGTTTTGGCTAAAGACTAATCAACATTATAGATCCAATCCGTTGTCAAAGAACATAATTTCTGACCTGGTAACAAAACTATTCTGATAATCTGACACATGGCCAAGATTCTCAGACAAGAATTAAAGGCATTCTTTTGGATTCTGTCCTTTAATAACTTTCAGAGGAAAATCATGAAGAGGCTTCCAGCTCAGTAAAGGCACTGATAAAAGCCTGGCAAAAATGGGCTCGTTTGCAGACTTTAGGTGATGTTTCTCAACAAATTCAGCAGGCCAAAGGAGTTTTTTCACTGATGGAGCTCTCTCCACTCACTGGTCCTGTGCCAGTTTTCCATAGCTTCCTCTCCCAGCATCATAGTCCTGCCTCCCATCCCGTACCTGGCCCCCAGATCGCCCACGGCCATACTGCCTGCCCTCCTTAAAGCCTGCGTCCCAATCTGTGTGAATGATTCAGTCATCCAGATGAGTTCCATTTATGTACTGCACAGCATGTTTTGCATCTGCTCGTAATACTCCATGAAACAGAACCTACATGCTGTTTTCTTCATTTATCCAGACCCATAATGATTTTCTTTATGTCACCACTTTTGCTGAAAAGTTCATAGATTTGTTCTTCAGTTGTGTGAAAAGAAAAATTTCCAACATATAACGTACAGCTTTCTTCAGTAATTTTTCTTGTTTTTCATTGTCACCCTGGAAGTGCTGGTCCCAGTACTGGCTCAGCTCCAGGTAGGAGTCATTGCACAGTGCCTTCAGGAGGCCACCGGACATAGTGCAGAGAAGCAGATGAGGATATGGCGACTCCTAGCACTGAAATTTTTAAATTTCCTTCTAAATTTCTTCTTTAATAACCCATTGGCCATTCAGTAGCATACTGTTTAATTTCCATTTGTTCATATAGTTTCCAAAATTCCTCTTGTTATTGGTTTCTACTTTTATTCCATCATGGTCAGAGAAGATGCTTGATATTATTTCAACTTTGTTTGAATTTTTTAAGATTTGTTTTGTGACCTAACTTATGGTCTATCCTTGATAATGACCCATGTACTAGGAAAAGAATAAGTATTCTGCAGCCATTGAGTGAAATACTCTATAAATATCTACTAAGTCCATTTGGTCTATAGTGCAGATTAAGTCTGATGTTTCTTTTTTTGATTTTCTGCCTGGAAGATCTGTCAAATGCTGTCAAATCTGTCAAAGTGGGATGTTGAAGTGACCAGCTATTTTTTTTATTGGAATCTATCTCTCTCTTCAGCTCTAATAATATTTGCTTTATATATCTAGGTGCTCAAGTGTTAGGTGTATATATATTTACAATTATTATATTGCTGCTGAATTGGCCCTTTTATCATTATATAGTGACCTTCTCCATCTCTTCTTATAGTTTATTTCTTGAAATATATTTTCTATGATAAAAATATAACTACTACTGCTACTGTTTCTTGGGTTTTGTTTGCATGGAGTACCTTTTCTCATGCCTTTATTTTCAGTCTATGTATGTCTTTATAGGAAACGTGTATATGTAGGCAACAGATTATTGAATTTTGTTTCCTAATCCATTCATTACTTCATGTATTTTTTAAACTGAAGATTAAAGTAATGTAAAGGTAACTAATAAAAAATACAGTCCATTTCATCAGATCAGTGCAGGAAATTAAAACACAGATTAGGAAATGATTACTAATGTAACACAAGTTAGAAAAAAGTTCAAAGCAAGTTAAGAAAGAGCATAAAAAATAAGGGAAAAAATGGAGGAAATAAGTGTACATATACAAGTAATAAAGATAATATAAGCGAACTAAGATGAGCCATGGAAGGACATAGTTCATCAGAGTAGAAAAACAGTCATTTAATTCATTACATCCTTTTTCCTGACATCTCTGCTGGTGGTATCTTGAAACAGAGACATGGCATGTCACTTATGTTAGCTAGGAGGGAAGGCTATCTACTACGCATTTCAGGGCCACTATGGTTCAATGTAAATAACATAAATATAGATCATAGAGTTTTAGGTTAGGTTTATCTAGAGAAACACTCTTGGGAAATGAAAAAAACTGATATCAAAGGTCCATTATCCCCTCCCCAGTTAGCAGTAACAAATATAATTCATATTTAAATTATTAAATTGAAATTGGATAATGGCATACACACACACATACACACACACATATATGTAAATTTGAGTATCACACTAATTGTATTGCTAATATTATCAAATAATTTTCTGGATCCAGTTACAATGTTTTTTTTTTTTTTAAAGTACCTTTTACCCATACTTCATCTTTCATACCTCCTGCTATTAAGTCCTGTGGCTCATTATCTGTGTTTTAATGTTTATACACATATAAACATTAGCCTCTTTGCTCATTAAATGTGATGTTCCATGGAGTCCAAAAATATATATATATTTCTTCCTACTGCAGAGCTTTGTTCACAATGGATGGCCTTTTTGTTTTTCTACAGAGAGATAATAACAGCAGTGCCAGAGCTGGTGGCAGGGTGTCCACCAGAAAGCCTCATGCTCTGTAAGACCTGCTCTATTTCTGTAAGCAAACACCACCATCAGAATGATTTACTTACCTTGACTCTACATGGGATTACACCCATGGGAATGAATAGACGTAAAATCCTAAATAATGGCAGTAAATTTGCCTAGAAATTATGCATGTGGGTCATGTAATGTTTGAGCATACCTTAAATTCATCATAATGGATTTGGATATCTTTTCACAATAATTTATGTAGAAAAACGCATTCAGATTTTCACATCATCAGATAACACAATTCTGTCAAGAAACGGATTAGTAATTCCCTTAATGATTCATTTTATATTCAACTTCACTGAATGCAGGAGTCTAGAAAAAGGTATCATTTTGCAATAAATGTCAAAAACATGTTTTATCTAAATAGCTCAATATATAGTACCGACAAAATTTAGGTAGAGATAATTTATACCTTTCTGTGGCCAAAGTCATCTGTGGGTTTCCTCAATTTGCTTTTGTCTATAAAATAGACTCAATTTGCTTTACCACATGAAGCACAAATTTGAAACAATATTTCATAAATCTCTGTCACTGAAAATTAATCTTTAATTTACAAATACCACTACCATCCTATGAGCTTTATGTTGCCAGTTTTGAAAATTGAGTTAGACAACATAATGCTGAGTTTCAACCTCACCTGTGAGTAAAGACAAGATGTCTAATAAAATAAGAATATATGAGCTATTATTAAATGTCCCTAAAGATCTTACATGTACCCTAATAGGGTTCTAAAATCCTGTTTGTCCAAACAGGGTTGCTTTAATAGAGCACCGAAGATAAGGCATTTAAATTGTGTTCACAGTTGTCTATCATGATAACTCCACTTGGTAAATTTCACACACTGTTCACATCTGTTGCATAATGTAAGGAGCTATATAAGATCATTTAAACCTTGTTTGAGAAATGCATATTACCAAGAGTAAATTCTCTAATTTTGGATCATTGTTTCAACACTATGTACAAGTCACAAGCCCAGTATGAAATGTAATGAAATTTGACTTTATAGTATATATTAAATTATTAATTGGCCAGTGTCTAGCTATTTCAAAAACTTCCACTTTAAAAATAGATGCTAGTATGTGACCTATAAAATTCTTCTCTTTATTTAACAACACGCTGAGTACTTATAAGTACAAGGCATTGTGCTAAGTGTTTTACCTATATTATTGTATTTCATTCTCACAACTCTATAAAGTTGTTGTTCTGTTATTAGTCCCTTTTTACAGAGGAGAAAACCATGTCACCAGAAAGATAAATCATTCATGGTCACACAGATAGTAAATATTGGATACATTTTACTTTAACTAGTAGACTTCAGGTCTTTTTAAATTACCCTGATTTGATTATTACACCATGCATACATGATCAAAACATCACACTGTACCCCATAAATATGTACAATTATGCATCAATTAAAAATAAAATAAAAATTTAAAACTAAAAGACTTTAGTTTTTAGAACAGTTTAAAGTTTACAGACAATTGACAGAAAGTACAGAAAATGACATACACCCTCTTGTCGCTTCTCCTTTCTCCCCCCATACATAGCTTTACCTATTATTAAAATCGTATAATAGTACGGTACATTTGTTAGAGTTGATGATACATGACTATTAACTAAAACACGTAGCTTACATTAAGGTTTACTTTTTGAGTTGTACAGTTACCTGGGATACATGCAGAATATCATGTATCTGCTATTAAAGTATTACACAGAATAGTTTCACTGTCTTAAAAATTACCTGTGCTTCACATGTTAGTTACTCCTGCCAAATCCCTAGAAACCACTGATCATTTTACTGTCCCTAGAGTTTTGCTTTTTTCTGAATATAGTTGGAATCATACAATATTTAGTATTTTAAGACTGGTTTCTCTCACTAAGTAATATGTATTTAAGGTACTTCCATATCTTTTCATGGCTGGATATCTCATTTTTTTAAATCATTTAATAAATGGTATTGAGAAAACAGACTAGCAATATGCAGAAAGCTGAAACCCGATGCCTTCCTTACACCTTACACAAAAATTAACTCAAGATGGATTAAAGACTTAAATGTAAGACCTAAAACCATATAAACCCTAGAAGAAAACCTAGGCAATCATGGACAAAGACTTCATGACCAAAACACCAAAAGAAGTAGCAACAAAAGCCAAAATAGACAAACAGGATCTAATTAAACTAAAGAGCTTCTGTACAGCAAGAAAAACTACCATCAGAGTGAACAGGCAACCTCCAGAAGGGTAGAAAATTTTTGCAATCTACCCATCTGACAAAGGGCTAATATCCAGAATCTACAAAGAACTTAAACAAATTTACAAGAAAAAAACAAACAATTCCATCAAAAAGTGGGCAAAGTATATGAACAGACACTTCTCAAAAGGAGACATTTATGCAGCCGACAAACATATGAAAAAAGCTCATCATCACTGGTCATTAGAGAAATGCAAATCTAAATCGCAATGAGATACCCTCTCATGCCAGTTAGAATAGTGATCGTCAAAAAGTCAGGAGACAATAGATGCTGGAGAGGATGTAGAGAAATAGGAATGCTTTCACACTGTTGCTGAGAGTATAAATTAGTTCAACCATTGTGGAATACAGTGTGGTGATTCCTCAAGTATCTAGAAATAGAAATAGCATTTGACCCAGCAATTCCATCACTGGGTATATACCCAAAGGATTAGAATTGTTCTATTATAAAGACACGTGCACATGTATGGTTATTGCAGCATTGTTCACAATAGCAAAGACTTGGAACCAACTCACATGCCCATCAGTAATAGACTGGATAAAGAAAATGTGGCACATATACACCATGGAATACTATGCTGCCATATAAAAGGATGAGTTCATGTCCTTGCAGGGACATAGATGAAGCTGGAAACTATTCTCAGCAAACTAACACAAGAATAGAAAACCAAACATCGCATGTTCTCACTTATAAGTGGGAGCTGAACAACGAGAACACATGAAAACAGGGAGGGAAACATCACACACCAGGGCCTGTCGGGGGTAGGGGTCTAGGGGAGGAAAAGCATTAGGAGAAATACCTAATGTAGATGATGGGGTGATGGATGCACCAAACCACCATGGCACGTGTATGCCTATGTAATGAAACTGCACATGTACCCTAGGACTTAAAGTATAATAATAAAAAAATAAAAATAATAAATTTAAAAAATCATTGAATAATATTCCATTGCATTGTTCTATCACCAATTGAAAGGCATCTTGCTTGCTTCCACATTGTGACAATTATGAATAAAGCTGCCAGGATATGTATCCAGGAGCTCTGTATTAATTTTCTATGGCTGCCAGAACAAAGTATTACAAACTGAGAGGCTTAAAGCAATAGAAATTCCTTGTCTCACAGTTGTTAAGGGTAGGAGTCTGAAATCAAGATATCAGCTGGATGGGTTTTTCTTATGGCCATAATGGAGAATCTGTTTCATGCTTATCTCATAGTGTCTATAGAATTGTCAGCAATCCTTAATATTCCTTGGCTTGTAGATGCTAATCTCTGCCTTCATTTCACATAGAATTCTCCCCTACGTCATCACATTATCTTTCCCTGTTCATATCTGTGTCTACATACAAATTTCCATTTTTATAAGGACTTTAGTAATGTGATATTAGGGCTGACCCAAATGACCTCATTTTAACTTGGTATCCTCAGTAAAGATTTTATTTCTAAACAAGGTCGTATTCTAACATACTTAGAATAGTACCTTTCTGGGGGAGACACAAATTAACCTGCAACAAACAAAATAGCTAGACAATGTGGTGAGACTATTCTTAGCTTCATTTTGAAAAAAAAAAAATCTTCCAGATTGTCTTTCAAAGTGGCTATGCCATATCAAATTCCCACAAACAATAAGAGTTCTGTGGTCCCACATGCTCATCAGCATTTGGTGCTGTCAGTGTATTGGATTTTAGTTACTCTAGTTGGTGTGTAGTGGCATCTTATTGGTTTTCATTTGCAATTACCTGATCAAGTATGATACGGAGCATCATGTCACCCTGTTTGCCATCTGTATATCTTCTTTGCTGAGTTGTCTGTTCTCATAGTATGCCCATTTTTTAATCGGGCAGTTTGTTTTATTATTGTTGAGTTTCAAGCATTCTTTGCCTATTTTGGATATGATCCCTCATCAGATACCTGCTTTGCAAAGGTTTTTCTCCAAGTTTGCATCCTTTATTTTAATTTTCTTAATGGTGTATTTTGCAGATCAGACCCTTTAATTTTAATGAAGCCCAACTTATCATTTTTGTATTTTTTGAATTATGTTTTTGGTTTGTGTCTAAAAAGTCATTACTAAACACAGGATCACCTAGATTTTCTTCCATATTATCTTCTAGAGGCTTTATAGTTTGTTTTACATTTAGACCTAAGATCTGTTTTTAGTTAATTTTTGTCAAAAACACAAGGTTTGAGTCTATATTCATTTTTTGCATGTGAATAGACTGTACCAGTTTTTGAAAAGACTATGATTTTTGCGTCAAATTGTGTTTGCTCTTTTGTCAAAGAACAGTTGACTTCAGTTGTATTCCATGGGTCTATTTCTAGTTTCTCAATTTTGTCATACAGAAGAGGGTTCTCTATTCTCATGCAGTTCTCATACAGTCCTCAATTCTGGATTCATCTATTTCACCAATATCACATTGTCTCTATTACTTACTGTAACATTATAGTAGTCTTGAAATCAGGTAGTATCAATCCTTCAACTATTTCCCTTTGATATCATTTTGGTTATTCTTTGCCTTTTGCATTTCTGTTTCAGTTTTCAAATCAGTTTGTCTATATACACAAAATAATTTTCTAAGATTTTGATTAGGATTGCATTGAATTTATAGATTAAGGTAGGAAGAACTGACATCTTAATAATATCAACTCTTTCTTGACATTAACATGGAATATTTCCATTCATTTAAATTGTCTGATTTTTTTCATCAGAGTTTTATAATTTTTCTCATACACTTCTTGTATGTTTTTGAGAATTTATACCTAAGTATTTCATTTTGGGAAAAATATTTTGTGTTTTTCTAATTTTCATATAAATGACTTTGTGTTTTTTATTTCAAATGCAGTTGTCCACTGCTGATATATAGGAAAGCAACTGACTTTTGTATATTAACAAAAATATTTAATTGGACTTACAGTTCCACATGGCTAGGGAGGCTTCGGAATCATGGTGGGAGGTGAAAGGCACTTCTTACATGGTGGTAGCAAGAGAAAATGAGAGAGAAGCAAAAGCAGAAATCCCTTATAAGCAAGAATAGCATGGGAAAGACCAGCCTCCATGATTCAATTACCTGCCACTGGGTCCCTCCCACAGCATGTGGGAATTCTGAGAGATAAAATTCAAGCTGAAATTTGGCGGGGACACAGCCAAACCGTATCACCTTGTATCCTGCCAATTTTCTGTAATCACTTATAAGTTCCAGGGCTTGTTTTGTTGATTCTTTGGGATTTTCTATATAAGCAATAATATCTATGAATCGAGATTATTTTTTCCTTCCCAATTTGTGCGCTTTTTACTTCCTTTATTCTTTGCTTTCTTTTTGTTGATTTAGTGCATTAGCTGGGACTTCCAGTACAGTATGGAATAAGTAGTGAGAGGAGATATTCTTGCTTTACTCCTAATCTTAGAGAGAAAGTTTCTAGTTTGTCACTGTGAAGTGTGATGCTAGCCATAGTTTTTGTAAATGTTCTTTATCAAGTTGAAGTCCACCAATATTTCTAGTTTGTAGAGAATTTTTACCATAAATGTGTTCGATTTTTTTCCAAATACTTTTTCTACATCTATTGATATGATTATGTGACTTTTCTTCTTTAACTTGTTAATGTGATGGATTACATTAATTAATTTTCAAATGTCAAACCAGTCTTGCATACCTAGGATAATTCCCACTTGATCATAATGTATAATTATTTTTATTTTATTTCCTGATGTTTTGCTGAGGACTTCTGCATTTTATTTTATTTGCTAATATTTTATCTGCTAATATTTTGCTGAGGATAGTTGCATTTATATTCATAGGGGATATTGGTTTGTAGTTTCCTGTCTTTTAATGTCATTGTCTGGTTTTGGCATTGGAGTGCATTTGAAACCACAGTCTGATTCCACAGCCCATAGTCCTAACTACTATATTCTACTATCATACTGTTTTGAGTTTTAATACTTGAGTTTTTATCATGAACTAGGTACTGCTTGATGTTTTCACATATATTATTGAATTTTTCTGGATCATATAGTAGTAGAAGAGATAATCCTGGCAGAAGTAAGCAAATGTGCCTCATTTCTAAAATGGTTGTAATAATAGGTGTTTTTCCCCGTGAGATTTTTGTGGGGAATAAACTATACAGTGAATGACAAAAACCCAATATGCTTAAACACTTCACAAACATATAATGTGTTATTGAGATAAGTCAAATCACAACTGAATTATTTTACGCTCCAAACTAATATATATATCTAATACTGTACTACTTATTAGTATAGTGTTTGGCGCGTAGTTCATATTTAACAAATCTTGTTCAATCAAATGCATAAATATTTTAGACAATAGTTATAAACTTTCCTTACCTCTTTTTAAGCAAAATTAAGATTAGAAGCTTCAAAGTTACTATTACCAGTGATGACAGCTAAAGGAGAAATATAAAATATTTTGAATTTTAGTAATAAAAAAAAAGTAGCAAATGATCACATTTTTTGAAGCAAAATATATACATAAATTTCAACTATCACTTTACAGATAAAATATCTTTTTGAAATGAGCATAAATACCCTATAAAATGTTCTACTTCATTACATTAAATAGAGAATGTCTTTTCAGATTAATTATAATGATACCGTAAAAGAGCATGTGAATCTTTCATCAATACGTATTTTTAGTAATTTATTCATGTGAAAATGCCATGGACAAAAAGACTGATGCTTCCAAAGCAATCACACTGTAATACATTTTCTCAGATACCCACTATCCATGAGCACTGAGATTAAAAATATGACCCTTTTCACTATGGCATGGTAGAGGAAATCTATAGGCCCCATCACAGTTCTTAGCAGAGGTAGAAATGATCATGCCTCTGTTCTTGCTGAAATTTCAATGTGAGGCATAAGTACCTATTTTATGATCAAGAAAACCTTCGTAATAATGAACCTACCTCTGACTTCCTAACACGCTATTCATTAGAGGAAAGGAATGAGGTGTTTCAGTGCAGGGGTTAACCAACTGTGTCCCGTCTCTACGTTTTTATTGTACAATTCACGAGTTAATAATGTTTTTAACATTTTTTAAAGGTTATGAAAAAGGTGGAATATGAAACACCGATCATGGCCCACTAAGCCTAAAGCACTTACTATGTGCCTCTTTACCTAATACATCTTCTACAGTGATGAAAATGTTCTGTATCTCTGCTCTTCAGTATGATAGTCACAAAAACAAATGTAGCCACTGAGTAGTTGAAATGTGACTAGTGCAACTGAGGAAATGAATTTTAGTTGTATTTAATTTTAATTAATTTAAATTTAAATAGCCACATGTATCTGGTGGCTACCAAATTGGACAGCACAGCTTTAGTGCACCATCTCTCCTGTCCCAATAGTTCTGAACCATCAAAACCGCAAAGCAGTAGATGAGATAGAAGCCACTATAACCTGATGTGTCCTTAGCTATTTAGTTCATCTAACTCCTCCAAAAACTTTTTCCTTTCTGTAATTTTTTATCCCCTTTGATTAAACTTCTCTCATTTCTTTCCAATATATCTTCAGACACGTTACTATACCATTTACCTTCTGTTTTAAGTGGAATGCAGAACAGAATGGCAAGTTAACACCTGCTTCAGGGTCGTTTTGCAAGACCAAGTCAAAACTCTAAATCACTGCTCTTAAAGGAGTGTGGCAAATGGAGGTTAGATTATTTTGGTACTTGATTGAAGGATATGTGTATTCCTCTGATGGATTATGAATCGATCAGTATTTACAAAGCAATTTCTGTAAGAAATTCTGAGTTCCAAACTGCTGACTTAAACAGTGGCCACATACTTTTTGATAAATCAGGAATCAATTATGTATAGTTTACAATAAGCAATTACTTATAAGTTTAGGTTTCTACTATTTTTTTTTTTCACTAAACTTTGTTGTAACAGGTCTCAAAATTCTGTGACACATTTTTGGTCAAGTTGTTTCTGTTATAAAGTACTGATTTTAGGCTGGACACAGTGGCTCATGCCTGTAATCCCAGCACTTTAGGAGGCTGAGCCGGTGGATCACCTGAGGTCAGGAGTTTGAGACCAGCCAGGCCAACATGGTGAAACCCCATCTATACTAAAAATACAAAAAAATTAGTGAAGCACAGTGGCAGGTGTCTGTAGTCACAGTTACTAGGGAGGCTGAGGGAGGAGATACACTTGAACACAGGAGGTAGAGTTTGCAATAAGCTGAGATCACGCCCCACTGCACTCCAGCCTGGGCAACAGAGTGAGACCCTGTCTTCAAAAAAAAAAGTACAGATTTTAAAAACTAACAACTTAAAACTGCCACATGCCCCCCAAAGAAAAACCAAAGTGGTCCACAAAACATTCTTCTTTCCTTCTGAAGGTTTTATGAGGCATTGTTATCATTAACCCATTAACCAGTCTTTTACTTCTTTTACTATTAAATTTAAATGGCCTTAAAGGCCAAAGAGTTCTGAGACCATTCTTCCACACTGATTAAGACTGGGGTGGCAGGTATTAGGGATAATATTCATTTAGCCTTCTGGACTTTCTAGGCAGACTTGGTGACCTCGCCCGCTCCAGCAGCCTTCTTGTCCACTGTTTCGATGACACCCATAGTAACTCTCTGTCTCATACCACAAATAGCAAGGCAACCCAAAGGAGGAGAGTCTGAGAAGCTCTCAACACAGATGGGCTTGCCAGGAACCGTATCATCTGATGGCAATATTGCCAGACTTCAAGAATTCAGGGCCATCTTTCAGTTTCTTACCAGAATGGCAATCAATCTTTTCCTTCAGCTCAACAAACTTGCACGCAATGTGAGCTGTGTGGCAGTCCCGTACAGGGGAATAGCCAGCATTGATTTGGCCTAGATGGTTCAGGATAATCACCTGAGCAGTGAAGTCAGCTGCTTCCATTGGTGAATCATTTTTGTTGTCACCAGCGACATTGCCATGATGAACATTTTTGACAGGCACATTCTTGGCATTGAAGGCCATATTGTTCCCAGGAAGAGAGTCACTCAAAGCTTCATGGCACATTTCAACAGACTTTACTTCAGTTGTAACATTAACTGGAGCAAAGGTGATCACCATGCCGGGTTTGAAAACACCAATCTCCACTCCACCAATAGGCACAGTACCAGTATCACTAATTTTGCAGACATCCTGGAGAGGCAGGGACAAGGGCTTGTCAGTTGGACAAGCTGGTGGTAGGATGCAGTCCAGAGCCTCAAGTAGTGTGGTTCCACTGGCATTGTCATCTTTATGGGTGACTTTCCAACCCTTGAACCAAGGCATGTTAGCACTTGGCTCCAGCATGTTGTCACCATTCCAACCAGAAATTGGCACAAATGCTATTGTGTGGGGTTGTAGTTAATTTTCTTAATGTAAGTGCTGACTTCCTTAATGATTTCTTCGTATTTCTTCTTGCTGTCGGGTGGCTCAGTGGGATCCATTGTGTTAACACCAACAATTAGTTGTTTCCCACCCAGTGTGTAAGCCAGAAGAGCATGCTCATGGGTCTGCCCATTCTTGGAGAGACAAACTTCAGATTCACCAACACCAGCAGCAACAATCAGGACAGCACAGTCCGCCTGAGATGTCCCTATAATCATGGTTTTGACAAAGTCTCTGTGTCCTGAGGAATCAATGATAGTCATGTGGTATTTGCTGGTCTCAAATTTTTGCAGAGAGATACCAATGGTGATACCACATTCATATTCAGCTTTCAGTTTATCCAAGAGCCAGGCATACTTGGACGAGCCCTTTCCCAACTCGGCAGCCTCCTTCTCAAATTTTTCAAGGGTTCTTTTGTCGATGCCATGGTATTTGTAGATCAGATGGCCAGCAGTGGTGGACTTGCCCAATCTATGTGTCCAGTGATAACAATGTTGATATGAGTGTGTTAATTTCCCATTTTGGCTCTTGGGACACTTTTCACAACACTTGTTTTCTGGCAGCAAACCCATCGGGGGAAAAAAAGCTCTACTATTTTTATAGAACACTTTTTGTTTCCTTGTTAATTTTAAGGGAAAATATACTAGCCTATTGTAAATATCAAAGAGGATTCTTTCAAAAAATGCAAATGTGCTCTCTTTCAGTAGGTCTCAGATGAAACCAAAAACCTTTCTTTTTGACAAGTACAGTTAAGCTAAGCTGATGTTGGCAGAGATTGACAACTCACGCATTTAGTAACGTAGTATTAACAAATCCAGAGAAAGATTTGTTGGGAAGTAGGTCAGAACCATAGACTAAGTAAATCTTAGGACTATCAGTTTTCTACATTATGAGACCTTATGCTTTCCCGGTTTGTACGTTCTGTTTCTTGGGTCTTATATTCCTAGAAAATGACTACTTTTCATTTTTGTCATCTTCTTTCAGAAACAATCAAATGTCCCTTCTTCTGTGAGACCTTCCTTGAATTCTCAGTGAAAATTTGGCTTTCTTTTTTAAATATCTGAATTGCGCTTTGTAAACTCTATCAGAGTCTATCACATTGTGTTAAATTTCTTTATTTCACATTAAGAGGAGTCATGTCTTATCATGTATGTAATTTCGTACCTAAAATATTTTATAGCGCATAATTAATGCTCTATAATGTTTGATAAACATAAAATGAGAAAAAAATTAGAGCTGAACATAGTTAACTGACATTTTAGTTAAACATGTTAAGTACTTACACTCTTTGCCAGCTTTTAAATTATAATTTTAGTCATACAATTTAAGGTATCAGATTTTAATCCTAAAAAATCCTCAAGGCAAACTAAAAACATCAGCTTAAAAAACTGCTTTAGCATTCACTTTATGTCATCTTTCATTCCAAGTATATAGACTAGGGATTAAAAATTTAAGCCAAGAAAACACATAAATAAAGAGAGATGCTATTTGTAATGAACTGGAAAAGTGCATTCCCTCTCTATCAATGTAGGAGCTTCATGAGAGCAGAGACCTTTTATATTTCAAATTCCTACATCAGTGCCTGGCATAGAATTAGTTTTTAATAAATGTTTGTTCACTAATTGGAAAGATGGATACATAAATAAATGGGTATATGGATACCATGTGAGGCAGGAGGCCCAACATAGAGTTTTCAATTTTCAAGAAATACCAGACATCTAGATATTTAAATAAATATATTTTTTACACATTTTAAAATTCAGAAAAAGAACAAAGAAAGACAAAAATATGCAGACTGAACAAAACTTATTAAATGCAGCCTGTGGATTATGAACTTACAATATCTAATAAAAACAAGTAGCAGGAACAAATATTTGTGCAGTAATAAAAATCATGAAATATATTTAGTTAGGTTATGTGGGAATTCTTTACAACTTCATATATGATACAAATACTCTGCATGTCGAATCAGCTAGTGCTTTGATCTAGTTTACCCCTGACAATCTCTTCTTTTCTGAGGTGGCTTTATTCTATCAGAGTGACACTTTCAAAATCAATCACAATCTTCTCAACCTGACAGATTAAAAAGTTTACTGAAAGAAGAATTGGAAGATAACACTACATTTAAAACATTTTCCAAAGCTACAGTTTCTCAATCATTTATTTCATTAACTATAAGTCTCAGGGCTAGATTCTCTGTGTAATGCATGTACATTATGTGTTAGGACTTAAAATTATAGTTCCAGTTTGCTGATTCCCAAATTAATTAATTCAAGAAGTGAAAATTAGTTTTTGTGACAAAGTAATTGTTTCTCCTGGAGTTCCTTTTGAACTATAAGTCTATCTTCAATGCATTTCTTTGTTAAGCAAAAATATAAAATGGATAATGGATAAATGTTGAGAATATAATTCAATCATTTTTAAGTAGTTGTCAAATGCTCTCTTTAAAAAGTTTCTCAAGGGGAAATGGCTATGTCTAGAGTAAGTGATACAAAGCATCATAAAAATATGCCAAATGATTATTATCTGCCAAAAATGGCTAGTAAAGGAAATGAAAATTCTACTATTGAAAAAAAGAAAACTACAGACCCGTTCCTTTACAGTCTTTGGAAGGAGTCTGCATGCAGTAAAATTGTATGGGAAAATGAAATTTATGCTCACATGAATGTTTGGAAACTCCACGGTTCTTTTCATTAGAAAGACAATGTACTAGACAATTGACTGAATTTTTTAACTTTTTCTGAATATTTCACTATAATTTTTATTCAGCCAAATTATCCCAGAAAAAGAACATATTAAAAATACAACACAAAACCCTTAGATAGACTTTTAAAATACTAACCACTGCCAAATTATTGGGAGAAACTTTGTATATACAAACCAGTGATAATTTCAGTTATGAAAATTTTCTTCAGGAAGCTAAAGGCCATCAAAGTTTCTATTGCTTTACATTACTTACTAATTATAACTTTTTTCAACTGCATGTTAATTTGGACCATTAGAGAGCTAGAAGACTTCTGTTTTTGTTTTCCTGTGTTTAGGACAAAGAAATTTAAGGCATAATACTTCATTTAATATTCTCTCATAGATTCTCTCTCAAAGAAACAAAAACATAGGAATTCAAATGAGTTATAACTATCATTCAAGGAATAATTACTGAATAAGAAAGTGGTAATAACTTTGGCTGGACAGAAGGCAAATCTAAATACTGCAAAGTTAAAAAGAGGGCCTTAGATATCAATTATTCTGTTTTTGAACCAATTCATTGATTCCTTTGATTATATCTTATATAAAGTTTCAATTCTAATACTCCAATTAACAGAGAGTTCTCTACCTCCCCAGCCAATCAATTCTATCTTTGGAACATTCTAAATGTTAGAAAAGTCTTTTTGACAAAGACATAAATCTACCCACAATTTCTGACTTATTTATTCCACCTGAAATTCTAGGTTAATTTTACCATACTCCAGTGATAATTTACAAAATTAACTGAAAGCCTGAAATAGAGTGTTACAGAGTCCACTGCACATCATAACAGTCCACCACAAAATGATGGTCAACAAGGATTTGAAATACATATACGGTACATTTTGTGTCAGATTAACAAAATAAAGATTATGAAAACACTTGCAATGAAAAAATTTTTCGTGTTTTTCTCACACATTTCTGTGGGAGGGGTGGGAATCAATGAGAGGTCTGACTCACATGTACATGACACAATACACTTTCACTTTATAAATAGGGTTCATGGTGATTTCTTAAATGGACCTAATTAGTATGTCATCATAATCACAACAAACTCTGGTAAGATTAAACACTCTGAAAAGCATCCCAACCATTTGCCATTATTATAGGGTTCTCATCAGTTTTCACAACTGAATCTCTGTTAATTCTTGTGATTAAGATGGGCTTGAAGTTCCTCCCAAATGATTAAGCTTTAGACAGGCTCATTCTTGACTCTAGCTAGGCCCCTCCTCCCTTTTCTTAGAGCATTTACTTCAGAAAACTTTTAATTGTAAATCCTTTATCTGCCCCTTTGAGATGTAAATCCTTCTAAAAGCCTCTTACCGGTTTCACAACTCAGGATTGTCTTTCTCAGGGATCCAGGAGCCATCCCTTTGATATGTAATTATAAAGGAAGATAAAGTTTTACCTCCAGGTCTCTGTAAGAACATAGGAGCCTAACTTCCTGAGTGGGTGGCTTGCTCTCAATTGTAGAACTACCTCCTGTCACAAAGATAAAAGAAAATTTACTTTTCCTTAGGGTAAAGCCAATTAGCCAATACAAATGGCCTATGTTTTCCCTCTTACTCCAGTGTTTAAAACTCTCTCACCCCTTGTTTCAGCAAAGTTGAGTTCAGATTGTATTATGGTCTTGCTCTCCAATTATAATGGTCTTGAATAAAGTTTTCTTTACTTATTTAACTTTGTCCAGTGCAATTTTTGCTTTGACACACACACAAAATACTTCTTCAGATTCGTAGTCATACTTTCCAGGATAGAAAAAAAAATACTCCTTCAGATTTGCAATCATGAAAAAGCCAACTATACAGAGCAGCATTTGATAAAGATAAAAACAGAAGCTACACTTTGAGTAAAGGCTGCTATCAGTCATATAAATTAGCATGAAGCTTGAAATTCTTAATTTAAACAAGGTCTACATGGAGTTAGTCATGGGCAAAGAAAAAATTTAAGAAAAATTGTTACATTGCCCTATAGAACTAGTACTATCTTTTCTAGACTGCCAAAACTCACTTATCACATGGCTAATACTGGAGTTTCGGCAACATTAAAAAATGCTAAAGAAAATGTTGCCATCTGGTAAAAAAGGTAAAGGTGGTCGGTTGTAGAAACTAAAATGAACATATCCAGATTTTAAAAATTCTATATTTTATTTTAATAAATTTAAAGTAATTCACTAGGTTATTGTACTCTACTTTTAGCATTCTTACATTATTATATTGACTAATTAAAAAGTGGTCTGGCATATATGGAGCTCTATGCAAGTGTAGGGTGTAGCTGCAACTATTTATTTATATATCACGCTACCTTTTCATTACTGTAATTTCATATGGTCCTGCAAATAAATGCACTCATGTATTACATGCCTGATCAGTTTTAACTTAGCTGACACATACTTCAAGATAGTTTAAAATTGTGTTTTAAAGCATGTATACTTTTTTCAGAGTGTTGTGCTATACCATACAATCTCATTACTGTCTTGGCAGTTTGACCACTTGAAAACCATCTAAGTTTTCATCTTTTTGTTATGTTTGATTGGTAGGGAGAGTCTTAGTTTACAGTTAAAGACTGTGTGACTAATGTCCATCATTATTAGATGTGACTGAATTAAAATCAATAATCCTTTTATTTACGGTAGATCTCTGTCTTAATTGCTGATTTAGTAGTTAATTGAGAAAATCTTTATTAATGATCTCAGATAGCTCTAAGAAATGTTGATGAATGAGACTGTTCTCTAGAAATAATTTTCCCAACTACATATGTCAGATCCAAGGAAAGATGAATAGAATGGGTGACAAAATCCACTGGTTCAATGGTGTCCCTCAGCCACGCAATCAAACATAACATATACATAAAAAATACCTATTAGGAATTCTTGATCTTATTGACAATTCTGAGCAATAGGACTCTCAAACATTGGGGGGAAAAAAACTAAAAAAGATAATTTTTCCTATAACATTTTTTGAGGGGAACATATGGAACATTTTTTGATATAGGATGCATCTGTTCTTACTTTCTAAATCCAGCTGCCTTTTGCTCGACTTCTCCTTGTTTCTCTGCCATTCACTTCTTACTTGCCACTGAGGTAACTATTATAAGGGAAGAGATTGCTAATGGTTGCAATGGCATAAATCCTCCAAAATTAAACATCTGATCTCATCTGCGTTAGTCTCCTTTTTGCTAATTTACGAGTCACTGCCCTTCATGGTATTTACAGAAAGATTTCTCATTTTAAATGTGTGTTATTTGAAATAGAAACTTGGTTAACTTCATCAGAAAATCTCTCTTCATAGAGAAAATAGGAAGGAAAATAACATTTACTGTAGCCCCAAAGGTACCAAATATTGTAGTAGGTACTCAAAGTATAATATTTACTATAATTCTGACAACTACTATGAGATGTGCTTATTATTATTATTTCCACATTATATATGAAGAAACAAAGGCTCAAAGTTGTTAGGTAACTTGCTCAGAGACAATCTTCCAGCTAATAAATAGTAAAACAAGTATTTGAAACTTGATTTGAATCCATACTTTTGTCCCCCCCAGCAACAAAATGCATCTATGGGATAATCTATCTGAAATAACAACATTAGGGTTGGATATGTGCTTTGAATTTAGTATGTTTGGATGATGCAAATTGAAATGTGTTCAGGTCAAAATTCTTGAAATGCGATGAATAGTGTCTACTCATGTTTCACTACCTGTGCAATTGTGTCCTAAATTATAATTGCAAAATTCACCCAGAACCATGGAATATTTTAAAGTTTTAAGGGAAACAGTGCTACGTAACATCTGTCAGATACTGCAAACCATTAGGTTGAAGTAGTTCAGTTTTAACAGTAGATTATACTACATTCCTTTCAATGGCATATCTTTGCAAAGTTTTGTTTTCAGTGATTACTACAATGATAAGCAAGTAACCAGTAAAAAAACACAATGTGGAACTCATAAAATGGGGGTCCTGGCTGTGTCTAGTCTGGATCTAATATACGAGAAGTTGCGCAGTATTCACTAGATACATACATATCACTAGTAAGTAGTTGTGCTTATCTAAAAATTAAATGTAATATTATTTTTGTAACTTATGTGTATTATTTTCCTTAAACATCTAACAAGTTATTAGGACTGAGAATTTATAAAGTTATGTAGACTTCATTGCTTAATAAACGAAACTCTAAAATATTCCTTTCAGTCTTATAACATTGTGAAAACGTAACTAAGACTCAGTGAAATGAAAAGCTTGGGAATCTCTGGAAACACTGAGCTTCCTCTTACTCTGCAATAAAGTTATTGAAACTTGTACATGTAAGTTAATCATGTGAGTAAACTAGAAATAAATGAAGGTTTGTCTAATCATGCTTCAATTTGTTGTACTTTAGAATTAAGATCAAGGCAATCTCAGAGAAGACTGTATCTCAAAGAAATATTTATTTCAAAACATTTCAAAACACAAGTATATTATCAAGCATTTTGAGGTTGTGAACTTTCCTTCTGAGCTAGGCACTGCCCCCAGTGCTGCAAATTGTTAAAGAAAAGAGAAGAATGAACTCTAAATTCCAGTTCTGTATTTTGCATATTGTGGAAACCTCAAAATTTGTCATGCTGTTCTCAGAATGAATAGAATTCAGAGAAACCCTGTTTCATATTATTGTATTGTGAGGATTAAAAACAATGTGAACCAAGGTCTATGCCAGTTCCAAAATTTATGTCTAGCAAACGTTAGCAAACATTTCCAAACACCAATGTTTATTATTTCCTCTGGAGCCCATCTCCACTGCAGAAAGGATCAGTAATTAATACTCAGACCTCATATGCAAAGAATTGCCTTCTATTTCATTTTACCCTAAATATACACTGTATATATTACCAGAATCTCAGATGACTTCCCCACTGCTTTATTCATTATCTATCTGGTCAGGTTTCATAGTGATCCTCTTTGGGTCATTTCTATCATTTCTCAACAAACACCTCATCCCCCAGTCTTTTTTATCTGCCCTGCCACCAGATACAAGCCTAATCTCCCTAAAACACATATCTAAACATATCTTCTACCTCCACTCAAATGACTTCATGGCTCCCTATTGCCTACAGAATGAAGTCCAAATTATTGAGTCTAATCATCAAGGGCCTTCATTACAGAGCCAAACTCTGATCCGAGTTCTGTAAACTTAAGCAGGTTTCTTGTCCTCTCCACGCCTCAATTTCCTCATCTGAATACGGGAAAATAATAGAATCTTCCTGAAACGATGACAGTGAAGAGTAAATAAATATTTAGGCCAGTATTTGGTGCAGAGTAAGTAATGTTTAAGTGTGCAACAAACAGAATTGCATGATATTCTCTGAACAAATTCCACATTTTTGGACACCTGTGATTTTTCTTATGTTTCTCCTATACTTAAATTCCCTTTCTAAGTTTATCTTCAGCCAAAATCTTTGCAAATTCTATCAGCCTATCAAAATCTTCACAATAAATTTTTCCTTTTCCCTCTTATGGAAATGTATTTCTATCTTCCATTTTACTGGTCATTTTCCTCCTGATATGACTATCTGCTCCTTTCTTTTTCCAGCCCTACTCACAGTTTATAAGCAAATATATCTTTCTTGGCTAAACTATTTAGAGTCTATTATTAAAGTTCTAGAAACCCACATATGCATTTGGTCACCCTGCACACACAGATTAGAATATCTAGCATATCACTGATTCAAAAAACAATTACATAATTAACAAATGAATGAATGAACATGTATCTACTCTCAAATAGAGGTTTCCTTTTCATCTAACGTATACTATAGTTTCTTTCACTGATGGATTTCCCCAATGTATTCTAGTATTATGTGTCTTTAATAATGTCCATTTTGTTTACAAAATTATATCAAGATGTTATATTAAAATATGACTCCAATTTGTTAAATTATATAAAAATAGATAATAGTGAAACAAGATGTAATATCCATTTGCTTTATTTTATTATGATTGAATAATGAACTAAAATCACTAAAGCTAGCTCATAACTAAAGATAGCTTACGTTGAAATGTTTATATATAACGTTATCAGATATCTTTGAAGAATATTTAAGAAAATGTGAATTGTTGTAGAATCTCAGCTTAAAAATATTGTGCTTATTTTGACTATAGCCCCTGCATTTTTTTTTCCATGATACAAATGTGCTAGCATATTACTGGATATTTTTTCAAGTTTTCAGAGGAAGCTCAATGGGTTGGCCAGAAAATGCAAACAATAACTTGGGTGCAAATATATTACACTAGATAATAAGAAAACTATAAACAAAAAAATTAAACAATATATTGTTTAGGGATACTTGCGTACGTAGTGAAATTATAGCAGTGTCTTGAGTAACATTGTTTTGTGCAAAGTTGCTTAGTTTTAAACTTGATGAGAAAAAAATTCCACTCTTGGCAGGGCCACTGTGAGGAATTTGCAAGTTTTCTCCATGTCTGTGTAGGTTTTCTTGTGTACTACAGTTTATTCCCACATTCCAAAGATGTGCATGGTTAGGTGACTTAGCATGTCCAAATTGTCCCAGTATGAATGAGTAAGATTGTGTGTATGTATGTGTGCACCCTGCAATGGAATGGCATCCCATCCAGGGTTGGTTTCCATCCTATCCCCTGAGCTTCTGGGATAGGCTTTGGCCATCCTTGACCCTAAACTAGAATAAGCTGGTTGGAAAATGAATGAATAAATTAACATAAATTATTATAAAATAAAAATCTGCAAGATATACAATAATCATACAAATGCATGACAATAAATTATGTGGTACAAAAGTGCTGAGCAAGCCTCCCATATTCATTATTGTGTCTGTTTGAACTACGTGGTTATAGGGGTAATCTTTAAAATTTTTCTTTGCAAACATAGATTTCTCGATTTAACCCATCGTCATCACTCACTTATCCATCAAAAATTGGGTAAATGATTATCTTACTTGTTCTTATTAATATTTCTTAAATGTATATAGAGCTCACATTTATTTCTGTGTTTAATATTAGAAGTGTTTGGGGTCTTTATTAAGAAGTTTGGTGACATTTTTGTGACCAGAAATGCCATGGAACTTGTTTAGTTAAATTAGCCTAGATAAAATTGGTTTCATTATACATCATTTTGCTTAAAGTTGTAGTTTCAAAAAACCTACCAACAAAGTTAAGTGAGGACTTACTGTATCAGAAACATTCAAGGGAGGATAAACAGGAAATTCAGTATAGAGATTGCTCTGGGGGAGTGGCAGAGCAATGGGATGTGAAGGACACAGGACAACAGTAAAGTAACTGGTAATACTGAGTTCTTAGTTGTGTGACGGGTTTAGAGATGTCTTAATATTTTCTGTTTTTAATACACATAAAATAATAGTATTATTTTTTATTCAAAATGTTAAATATTTAATAGATTGAAAACCATTGAGCAACATTGAAAAAGTGAAGAAAGATGATGAGAAAGAAAAATAAGAGAAGAATTGAATGAAGTAAAGCCACACAAAGCAAAAAAAGGATTTTTCCAAACTCTGTAGAATAAAACCGGCATCCGAACAAGCCAGGAAATACATATTGTTGGGTCCACAGTATACACAACATAACCATGTAATGATGGCCAATCTATAGGAACATAGGATCAGAAGACACTACCACAATTGTGTCTACGGTTGCAATCATAAACACATAAAAAAATACATAAGTAGATACTAGGAGTAGGGCAAAGACCACAGATCCTCAGAGAAATTTAACTTTTTGGAATTTTTATTAGGTTGGTGTGAAGCAAAAAGCGTTGAGATACTCTCTCATTTTCCAGGATGGAAAAATACAACCCTATGGTACAATGCAGCAAATTAGCCAATCAACTTATTGACTGTGGTTGCCAGAGAAGTAACAATGGATGAAAAAATTATCAGCCATAGTAGTATATTTGCTACATCCAATGGCATCGAGTAGTTTAAAGTGAAAGCACGCTAAAAGCAAGTCTTGAAAATCTTACCTCAAGGCTCAGATTGATACTTGGGTACTGTATGTTAACCATGCTAAAAGCAAACAAACAAACAAAAAATCTCCTATCCCTTATAGCCATAGAGCTAATGCTGCTAAAAGTCATATGCAGATATTGATTCCATCAGTGGCTTAACTACAATATCAATTAATTTTCACGACTCACTAATCATTGTATATGAAAGACTGATACCAATAGCAAATTAGGAAAATTCTGATAATTGACATAAAGATATCTAGGAAGATTCATATGAATTAGACAATCCTATCCCTTCAAACTGCTCTGAAATGTTCCCACTATGCCTTTATTGCTGTACAAATCTAATAATTTGCCCAATTATTCTATTTATATCCCCACAATTTCCCCAATTGTTAAAATGCAAAATTAGAGTAGAGAGTATGAGTTATCCTCTGAAGAAATTTCATGGATTTACATTTTCTTATCACTAAAAATGAAAATTTTAGGTGAGTATTTTGAGAATACTCAGTCATAAAGAGCAGAGTATGATTTAGATCAGGCTTAATTATTTGCTACAGGCGAATACACGGAGATTTGGAATTCAACAGCTTTTAGACAGCTAACCATGATGAGTTTAGAAATTTGCTGGGTTAGTTAAAAACCAGATCAAAAGGTGACCCAAGATAGATAATATTTAAAACATCAGAAAGTCATTAATCTTATATTAAAAAAATCAAAAACTGTAAGAGAAAATAATATTAGACTGGATTTATTCTGTACTTTTAACCCATCCATCTCCTACCTATTTTTATTACCAGGGTTCAGACAACTCTTCACTCTACTTTTCAGTTAGGAGCGGATTTATATAAGTCATAGGTTCTTGGAAAGATGCATTACTAGAATGATAATTCAGATGAGAAAGGCTTGGCTAAAAATGTGATCCATCTTTTTCTAGGGATGGAGTAAACTCAGCGTGGCTAAGACTGTGTTGACTATTACCCTCCAGAAACATTACAAACTTCTCATCTGGAACTCCGTCTTCCAGATGACTCTGTTGAAATTCCAATCCCAGTGACAGCAAATCTGATTATTCAGACATGGCTCTGGTGTCTACCCTAGAATTAACCAGCTATGGCAAGAAGAAAGAGCTAGATCGTAGTCACTTGGAACATGAAGGGTCACCCTACTTTATCTATTATGTTATTTTTCCTTCCATTCTAGAAAAGGCAATTTCATATTATTTTTTACTTGGCTTCTGAACACATGTACACTCACATACACACGTGTGCACACGCACACACACACATACAGATACGCACAACCCCTTGAAGACAGACTGGAACAATTTTCACAGTACTATACATTTAGTGTTATTATGACAGCATTTCCTTAATTAACTTATTCTATTTCAAAAATGTCACTGCTTAATAAGATCTAACTATCCCTTGCACGTGTTCTTCCTCTCCATAAGCACACACAATTTCTAGTTTATATCCCCATTATCTGTCCTATGGAAATATTCAAATAATATCCACTTTGCCTTTCCAATATAATAGTTCATATTAAAAAATAGAGGGAGGCAGTATAGCGATTTGCTATTTGCCCGGGATATCCATTCACGGTGTTGTGCTGGCAAATTGCTAATAATAGCATTCTGGGAAGGGAAGGTCATGATTTGTAGCATTTGCTGATGTATGTAAGCACCTCAACTATGTCCAGCTTCAAACTACCAATGTAAAGTCACTAAACCATGGAGTTGGAAATAGATGCACACAATCAGCTCCATGAGTAGATACAAGCTAGCTCCAGTACACCTATGTAGTTGTATCAACTAGGAACTCTAGGAACTGGAGTTGCACGTCCTGTTGATTCTGTCCTTAGGTTTACTTAGCTCATTTTCATGTATCCCCTCCTGCCCACAAAATCTCTCCTTCTTACTGGTAGAATTCAGTGATCTTCTGAGACACCAGGAATTAGTGCAAGTATAGAGTCAAGATTCAATAGTCTTCCCAAAGTTTTTGTATTTGTTTCCCTAGAGATGTAATAAATTAACCCATTGAAGACAGACTGGAACAATTTTCACAATACTATACATACTTTTAGTGTTATTATGATGGCATTTTCTTAAGCTTCCCTTTTCAAAAAGGAGAGCTACTCAGTTCAGAAAACTGGTGATAAAATAGGAGTTTCTGGCTGTGTCTCAGGTATCTTAGTCGTATCAAAAATTTGTTAGCAGTTTTTCTGCAAATCAAGTAGGAGCTTAATAGCAGTCCATTTTATTCCCTTTGAAGACATAATTATTGACCAAAGCAGACCATGCTCTACCTTGTTCATACTGCACTGACCCTACTCACCTGCCATTACGTAACTTTATGCTTATTTTGATTCCACTTATGATCAATATAATGTAAGCTCTGCAAAGACAGAGATGTTGTATGTTTTCTTCCAAGAACAGTTTTTGGCATCAAAAGGAAGGAGAGAAGGGAGAAAGGGTAAAAAGAAAGAGACAATGCTGAATAATTAATCAAACATGATAGATATATGGAATCTTAGAGCTTGAAAGTGCCTGGTGTTAGCTCATCCAGCAGCCTCATTTACAGATTAGGAAATAGAAGTCTGCTGAAATCAAAATACTTTTCCATGGGTAGTTCATTTGTAAATTCCAAGTCAGAACTTACATTGTATAAAGAACATAAATATTCCGATCCTCAGGAAAATATTTCAGTGACACTTACCATGGAGGTAATGAGAAAATCTGAAACAGGTCTGTTGAACCAGAAATAGTTCTTCCCCCATATTCTCCCCACCCACACACACTTTTTTGGCCTACTATACACACAAATCTAGAAGAATGATTAAAGAAGAGGTTGTGGGAAGAACTTTTAAATATATGCTAGAAAATAAAATTATTTAGCTCTTTTTGTATAGGAAAAAAATCTTGGGTTTATTTTGTTTTCAATTCAGCAAACATTCATTGATAACCTATGTGCAATTCTCTGAGCCTAAAGCAATAATATATATATAGTATGGTAAAACATTGGTCCTGCCCTCCAGGAACTCATAACCTAGTTAACAAGATAGATGAGTACATAAGTAATGATCATAAAAAGGCAGTCTGCTTTTAGGAAAGAGTATGAAATTGGGACAGAGTGGGAAATTGCCATGAGGGGTACAAAGATAAGACAAGATGGAGCAGGAGATAACAGATTTTTTTTTTCTTATGCACCACAGTTGTGTAAAACCATCCCTTCTAATTGGAGTAGATAAAATGCACCATGATTCTTGAATTCTTGCTTCCTCCTTTATGAATCTTGGCCTTCTGAGTGAATCCTGCCATGATAAAGTTGACAATGGAGTTTCTTTTACCAAAAACAGAGTTTCTTTTACCCTCCATGTAGCCACTAGCACATTCTGTGAGGAAAAAGAATTCCGAAGTATTTATGTTCTTTTGATATTTCACTGTCTGGTTGGTGAGAAACTATTCATAGAAGCAGGTAGATTCTACATGTTGGTCTGAAAGACAACGTTCATTTTTAATCTTTTATTTCTCCTAAGTAATACAACTTTTTATACCTAACAAATGGAAAAATGAAAGAATCACCTGATTCTATTCAGCAGGATTGTTCTTTGAAACACAAACTTTACTAAGATTTCACTAATATTTTAAAAATTGGATTCTGTTTGAATATTTTAATCTCTGAATGCATAAATCTTACCTTATTAACAAAAGGCCAAATTAAATAAAAACAAAAAGTAAACCAGTTTGATTGACTATCAGAAAAGATCCAATTCTCTCATCTCATCTGATCATGAAATGAACCATATTATCATTCTAATTAAGCTTTCTTAGAATTTTAGGAAGCTTCTGTCCTGGGCCATAGTTCTGTAATGATACCCAGTAGATGAAGCTTTCACTTTCCATAGTTGAAAGCTGCTTTTTTTCTTAGAGAAGAAAATTGTGCCAATCAAATTTGAATTTTCTAGAACAAATAGATGATTTAGAAAAAGGCCAATGTATATCATTTGTAGCACTAAGAAATTATGTTATTTCAGTAATTCTTTCAATGTAACCATAGAGGCACAGGCACCTAATGATTCTAAACAACAAAAACCTGAATAAAAATAGTGACTGAATATGCCAAGTGAAGGATGGGTGAGTTATGGCTGACAAAACTGACACTGTAGAAAGAGTTAGATAACTTGCATAATAATTCACTCAATGGTTATGTGATCCAGATAATCTAATTTATCATTCATAGAGTGATGATGAAG